>CAXAJV010000001.1:42907953-45382620 GCA_963969225.1 Xylocopa violacea | reverse complement strand
AGGCTAGGATATATAACGTTATAGACGTATATAATATTCCCACCGATAAATAGGGGCCGATGCGACAGGAATGTTGTAAAATATTACACCAGAGATGTTAGGTTCCCTTAGGTTAGCATATACAACTTTATAGACGTATAGAATGTTCCCACCGAGATATAGGGACCGACATGCCAGGAATGTTGTAAAATATTACATCCGAGATGTTAGGTTGCCTTAGGCTAGGACATATATCGTTATAGACGTATACAATGTTCCCACCGAGAAGTAGGGACCGACGCGTCAGGAATGTTGTAAAATATTACATCCCAGATGTTAGGTTGCGTTAGGTTAGGATATACAACGTTTATAGACGTATATAATGTCCCCTTCGAGAAGCAGGCGACGACACGCCAGAATGTTGTAAAATATTATATTCGACATGTTAGGTTGCCTTAGGCTAGGATATATAACGTTATGGACGTATATAATATTCCCACCGAGGAATAGGGGCCGACGCGAGAGGAATGTTGTAAAATATTACACCCGAGATGTTAGGTTCCCTTAGGTTAGCATATACAACGTTATAGACGTATATAATGTTCCCACCGAGAAGTAGGGACCGACATGCCAGGAATGTTGTAAAATATTACATACGAGATGTTAGGTTGCTTTAGGTTAGGATATATATCGTTATAGACTTATATAATGTTCCCACTCAGACGTGGGGAACGACATGCCAGGAATGTTGTCAAATATTACATCCGAGATGTTAGGTTGCCTTAGGTTAGGATATACAAAGTTATCGATGTATATAATGTCCGCATCCAGAAGTAGGCGACGACACGCCAGGAATGTTTTAAAATATTACATCCGAGATGTTAGGTTGCCTTAGGCTAGGATATGCAACGTTATAGACGTAAAGAATGTTCCCACCGAGAAATAGGGGCCTACGGGTCAGGAATGTTGTAAAATATTACACCCGAGATGTTAGGTTCCCTTAGGTTAGGATATACAACGTTATAGACGTATAGAATGTTCCCACCGAGATGTAGGGACCGACATGCCAGGAATGTTGTCAAATATTACATCCGAGATGTTAGGTTGCCTTAGGTTAGGATATACAAAGTTATAGATGTATATAATGTCCGCATCCAAAAGTAGGCGACGACACGCCAGGAATGTTTTAAAATATTACATCCGAGATGTTAGGTTGCCTTAGGCTAGGATATGCAACGTTATAGACGTGTAGAATGTTCCCACCGCGAAATAGGGGCCGACGGGTCAGGAATGTTGTAAAATATTACACCCGAGATGTTAGGTTCCCTTAGGTTAGGATATACAACGTTATAGACTTATAGAAAGTTCCCACCGAGATGTAGGGACCGACATGCCAGGAATGTTGTAAAATATTACATACGAGATGTTAGGTTGCTTTAGGTTAGGATATATATCGTTATAGACCAATAGAATGTTCCCACCGAGATGTAGGGACCGACATGTCAGGAATGTTGTAAAATATTACATCCGAGATGTTAGGTTGCCTTAGGCAAGGACATATATCGTTATAGACGTATACAATGTTCCCACCGAGAAGTAGGGACCGACGCGTCAGGAATGTTGTAAAATATTACACCCGAGATGTTAGGTTCCCTTAGGTTAGCGTACACAACGTTCTGGACGTATATAATGTTCCCACCGAGAAGTAGGGACCGACATGCCTGGAATGTTGTAAAATATTACATACGAGATGTTAGGTTGCTTTAGGTTAGGATATATATCGTTATAGACGTATACAATGTTCCCACCGAGAAGTAGGGACCGTCGCGTCAGGAATGTTGTAAAATATTACATCCGAGATGTTAGGTTCCGTTAGGTTAGGATATACAACGTTATAGATGTATATAATGTCCCCATCGAGAAGCAGGCGACGACACGCCAGAATGTTGTAAAATATTACATTCGACATGTTAGGTTGCCTTAGGCTAGGATATGTAACGTTATAGACGTATATAATATTCCCACCGAGAAATAGGGGCCGACGCGTCAGGAATGTTGTAAAATATTACATCCGAAATGTTAGGTTCCCTTACGTTAGGATATACAACGTTATAGACGTATAGAATGTTCCCACCGAGATGTAGGGACCGACATGCCAGGAATGTTGTAAAATATTACATCCGAGATGTTACGTTGCTATAGGTTAGGATATATATCGTTATAGACTAATATAATGTTCCCACCGAGACGTGGGGACCGACATGCCAGGAATCTTGTAAAATATTACATCCGAGACGTTAGGTTGCGTTAGGTTAGGACCTACAACGTTATAGACGTATCTAATGTCCCCATCGAGAAGCAGGCGACGACACGCCAGAATGTTGTAAAATATTACATCCGATATGTTAGGTTACCTTATGCTACAATATATATCGTTATAGACGTATACAATGTTCCCTCCGAGAAGTAGGGACCGACGCGTCAGGAATGTTGTAAAATATTACACCCGAGATGTTAGGTTCCCTTAGGTTAGCATATACAACGTTATAGACGTATATAATGTTCACACCGAGAAGTAGGGACCGACATGCGAGGAATGTTGTAAAATGTTACATCCCAGAAGTTAGATTGCTTTGGGTTAGGATATACAACGTTATCGACGTATATAATGTCCCCTTCGAGAAGCAGGCGACGACACGCCAGAATGTTGTAAAATATTATATTCGACATGTTAGGTTGCCTTAGGCTAGGATATATAACGTTATAGACGCATATAATATTCCCACCGAGAAATAGGGGCCGATGCGTCAGGAATGTTGTAAAATATTACACCCGAGATGTTAGGTTCCCTTAGGTTAGGATATACAACGTTATAGACGTATAGAATGTTCCCACCGAGATGTAGGGACGACATGCCAGGAATGTTGTAAAATATTACACCCGAGATGTTAGGTTCCCTTAGGTTAGCATATACAACGTTATAGACGTATACAATGTTCCCACCGAGAAGTAGGGACCGTCGCGTCAGGAATGTTGTTAAATATTACATCCGAGATGTTAGGTTCCGTTAGGTTAGGATATACAACGTTATAGATGTATATAATGTCCCCATCGAGAAGCAGGCGACGACACGCCAGAATGTTGTAAAATATTACATTCGACATGTTAGGTTGCCTTAGGCTAGGATATGTAACGTTATAGACGTATATAATATTCCCACCGAGAAATAGGGGCCGACGCGTCAGGAATGTTGTAAAATATTACATCCGAAATGTTAGGTTCCCTTACGTTAGGATATACAACGTTATAGACGTATAGAATGTTCCCACCGAGATGTAGGGACCGACATGCCAGGAATGTTGTAAAATATTACATCCGAGATGTTACGTTGCTATAGGTTAGGTTATATATCGTTATAGACTAATATAATGTTCCCACCGAGACGTGGGGACCGACATGCCAGGAATCTTGTAAAATATTACATCCGAGACGTTAGGTTGCGTTAGGTTAGGACCTACAACGTTATAGACGTATCTAATGTCCCCATCGAGAAGCAGGCGACGACACGCCAGAATGTTGTAAAATATTACATCCGATATGTTAGGTTACCTTATGCTACAATATATATCGTTATAGACGTATACAATGTTCCCTCCGAGAAGTAGGGACCGACGCGTCAGGAATGTTGTAAAATATTACACCCGAGATGTTAGGTTCCCTTAGGTTAGCATATACAACGTTATAGACGTATAGAATGTTCCCACCGAGATGTAGGGACCGACATGCCAGGAATGTTGTAAAATATTACATCCGAGATGTTAGGTTGCCTTAGGCTAGGACATATATCGTTATAGACGTATACAATGTTCCCACCGAGAAGTAGGGACCGACGCGTCAGGAATGTTGTAAAATATTATATACGAGATGTTAGGTTGCTTTAGGTTAGGATATATATCGTTATAGACCAATAGAATGTTCCCACCGAGATGTAGGGACCGACATGTCAGGAATGTTGTAAAATATTACATCCGAGATGTTAGGTTGCCTTAGGCAAGGACATATATCGTTATAGACGTATACAATGTTCCCACAGAGAAGTAGGGACCGACGCGTCAGGAATGTTGTAAAATATTACATCCCAGATATTAGGTTGCGTTAGGTTAGGATATACAACGTTTATAGACCTATATAACGTCCCCTTCGAGAAGCAGGCGACGACACGCCAGAATGTTGTAAAATATTGCATCCGAGATGTTAGGTTCCGTTAGGTTAGGATATACAACGTTATAGATGTATCTAATGTCCCCATCGAGAAGCAGGCGACGACACGCCGGAATGTTGTAAAATATTACATTCGACATGTTAGGTTGCCTTAGGCTAGGATATATAACGTTATAGACGTATATAATATTCCCACCGAGAAATAGGGGCCGACGCGTCAGGAATGTTGTAAAATATTACACCCGAGATGTTAGGTTCCCTTAGGTTAGGATATACAACGTTATAGACGTATAGAATGTTCCCACCGAGATGTAGGGACGACATGCCAGGAATGTTGTAAAATATTACACCCGAGATGTTAGGTTCCATTAGGTTAGCATATACAACGTTATAGACGTATACAATGTTCCCACCGAGAAGTAGGGACCGTCGCGTCAGGAATGTTGTTAAATATTACATCCGAGATGTTAGGTTCCGTTAGGTTAGGATATACAACGTTATAGATGTATATAATGTCCCCATCGAGAAGCAGGCGACGACACGCCAGAATGTTGTAAAATATTACATTCGACATGTTAGGTTGCCTTAGGCTAGGATATGTAACGTTATAGACGTATATAATATTCCCACCGAGAAATAGGGCCCGACGCGTCAGGAATGTTGTAAAATATTACATCCGAAATGTTAGGTTCCCTTACGTTAGGATATACAACGTTATAGACGTATAGAATGTTCCCACCGAGATGTAGGGACCGACATGCCAGGAATGTTGTAAAATATTACATCCGAGATGTTACGTTGCTATAGGTTAGGTTATATATCGTTATAGACTAATATAATGTTCCCACCGAGACGTGGGGACCGACATGCCAGGAATCTTGTAAAATATTACATCCGAGACGTTAGGTTGCGTTAGGTTAGGACCTACAACGTTATAGACGTATCTAATGTCCCCATCGAGAAGCAGGCGACGACACGCCAGAATGTTGTAAAATATTACATCCGATATGTTAGGTTACCTTATGCTACAATATATATCGTTATAGACGTATACAATGTTCCCTCCGAGAAGTAGGGACCGACGCGTCAGGAATGTTGTAAAATATTACACCCGAGATGTTAGGTTCCCTTAGGTTAGCATATACAACGTTATAGACGTATATAATGTTCACACCGAGAAGTAGGGACCGACATGCGAGGAATGTTGTAAAATGTTACATCCCAGAAGTTAGATTGCTTTGGGTTAGGATATACAACGTTATCGACGTATATAATGTCCCCATCGAGAAGCAGGCGACGACACGCCAGAATGTTGTAAAATATTACATCCGAGATGTTAGGTTCCGTTAGGTTAGGATATACAACGTTATAGATGTATCTAATGTCCCCATCGAGAAGCAGGCGACGACACGCCAGAATGTTGTAAAATATTACATTCGACATGCTAGGTTGCCTTAGGCTAGGATATATAACGCTATTGACGTATATAATATTCCCACCGAGAAATAGGGGCCGATGCGTCAGGAATGTTGTAAAATATTACACCCGAGATGTTAGGTTCCCTTAGGTTAGCATATACAACGTTATAGACGTATAGAATGTTCCCACCGAGATGTAGGGACGACATGCCAGGAATGTTGTAAAATATTACATCCGAGATGTTAGGTTGCTTTAGGTTAGGATATACAACGATATACGTATATAATATTCCCACCGAGAAATAGGGGCCGATGCGTCAGGAATGTTGTAAAACATTACACCCGAGATGTTAGGTTCCCTTAGGCTAGCATATACAACGTTATAGACGTATAGAATGTTCCCACCGAGATGTAGGGACCGACATGCCAGGAATGTTGTAAAATATTACATCCGAGATGTTAGGTTGCCTTAGGCTAGGACATATATCGTTATAGACGTACACAATGTTCCCACCGAGAAGTAGGGACCGACGCGTCAGGAATGTTGTAAAATATTACACCCGAGATGTTAGGTTCCCTTAGGTTAGGATATACAACGTTATAGACGTATAGAATGTTCCCACCGAGATGTAGGGACGACATGCCAGGAATGTTGTAAAATATTACACCCGAGATGTTAGGTTCCCTTAGGTTAGCATATACAACGTTATAGACGTATACAATGTTCCCACCGAGAAGTAGGGACCGCCGCGTCAGGAATGTTGTAAAATATTACATCCCAGATGTTAGGTTGCGTTAGGTTAGGATATACAACGTTATAGATGTATATAATGTCCCCATCGAGAAGCAGGCGACGACACGCCAGAATGTTGTAAAATATTACATTCGACATGTTAGGTTGCCTTAGGCTAGGATATATAACGTTATAGACGCATATAATATTCCCACCGATAAATAGGAGCCGATGCGTCAGGAATGTTGTAAAATATTACACCAGAGATGTTAGGTTCCCTTAGGTTAGCATATACAACTTTATAGACGTATAGAATGTTCCCACCGAGATGTAGGGACCCGACATGCCAGGAATGTTGTAAAATATTACATCCGAGATGTTAGGTTGCCTTAGGCTAGGACATATATCGCGATAGACGTATACAATGTTCCCACCGAGAAGTAGGGACCGACGCGTCAGGAATGTTGTAAAATATTACATCCCAGATGTTAGGTTCCCTTAGGTTAGCATATACAACGTTATAGACGTATATAATGTTCCCACCGAGAAGTAGGGACCGACATGCCAGGAATGTTGTAAAATATTACATACGAGATGTTAGGTTGCTTTAGGTTAGGACCTACAACGTTATAGACGTATCTAATGTCCCCATCGAGAAGCAGGAGACGACACGCCAGAATGTTGTAAAATATTACATCCGATATGTTAGTTTGCCTTATGCTACAATATATATCGTTATAGACGTATACAATGTTTCCACCGAGAAGTAGGGACCGACGCGTCAGGAATGTTGTAAAATATTACATCCCAGATATTAGGTTGCGTTAGGTTAGGATATACAACGTTTATAGACCTATATAATGTCCCCTTCGAGAAGCAGGCGACGACACGCCAGAATGTTGTAAAATATTGCATCCGAGATGTTAGGTTCCGTTAGGTTAGGATATACAACGTTATAGATGTATCTAATGTCCCCATCGAGAAGCAGGCGACGACACGCCAGAATGTTGTAAAATATTACATTCGACATGTTAGGTTGCCTTAGGCTAGGATATGTAACGTTATAGACGTATATAATATTCCCACCGAGAAATAGGGGCCGACGCGTCAGGAATGTTGTAAAATATTACACCCGAAATGTTAGGTTCCCTTACGTTAGGATATACAACGTTATAGACGTATAGAATGTTCCCACCGAGATGTAGGGACCGACATGCCAGGAATGTTCTAAAATATGACATCCGAGTTGTTAGTTTGCTTTAGGTTAGGATATATATCCTTATAGACTTATATAATGTTCCCACTCAGACGTGGGGAACGACATGCCAGGAATGTTGTCAAATATTACATCCGAGATGTTAGGTTGCCTTAGGTTAGGATATACAAAGTTATAGATGTATATAATGTCCGCATCCAGAAGTAGGCGACGACACGCCAGGAATGTTTTAAAATATTACATCCGAGATGTTAGGTTGCCTTAGGCTAGGATATGCAACGTTATAGACGTATAGAATGTTCCCACCAAGAAATAGGGGCCGACGGGTCAGGAATGTTGTAAAATATTACACCCGAGATGTTAGGTTCCCTTAGGTTAGGATATACAACGTTATAGACGTATATAATGTCCCCATCGAGAAGCAGGCGACGACACGCCAGAATTTTGTAAAATATTACATCCGCTATGTTAGGTTGCCTTAGGCTAGGATATACAACGTTATAGACGTATATAATATTCCAACCGAGAAATAGGGGCCGATGCGTCAGGAATGTTGTAAAATATTACACCCGAGATGTTAGGTTCCCTTAGGTTAGGATATACAACGTTATAGACGTATAGAATGTTCCCACCGAGATGTAGGGACGACATGCCAGGAATGTTGTAACATATTACACCCGAGATGTTAGGTTCCCTTAGGTTAGCATATACAATGTTATAGACGTATATAATGTTCCCACCGAGAAGTGGGGACCGACATGCCAGGAAAGTTGTAAAATATTACATACGAGATGTTAGGTTGCTTTAGGTTAGGATATATATCGTTATAGACTTATATAATGTTCCCACCGAGACGTGGGGACCGACATGCCAGGAATGTTGTAAAATGTTACATCCCAGAAGTTAGATTGCTTTGGGTTAGGATATACAACGTTATCGACGTATATAATGTCCCCATCGAGAAGCAGGCGACGACACGCCAGAATGTTGTAAAATATTACATCCGATATGCTAGGTTGCCTTAGGTTAGGATATACAACGTTATAGACGTATATAATGTCCCCATCGAGAAGCAGGCGACGACACGCCAGAATTTTGTATAATATTACATCCGCTATGTTAGGTTGCCTCAGGCTAGGATATACAACGTTATAGACGTATATAATATTCCCACCGAGAAATAGGGGCCGATGCGTCAGGAATGTTGTAAAATATTACACCCGAGATGTTAGGTTCCCTTAGGTTAGGATATACAACGTTATAGACGTATAGAATGTTCCCACCGAGATGTAGGGACGACATGCCAGGAATGTTGTAAAATATTACATCCGAGATGTTAGGTTGCTTTAGGTTAGGATATACAACGATATACGTATATAATATTCCCACCGAGAAATAGGGGCCGATGCGTCAGGAATGTTGTAAAATATTACACCCGAGATGTTAGTTTCCCTTAGGTTAGCATATACAACGTTATAGACGTATAGAATGTTCCCACCGAGATGTAGGGACCGACATGCCAGGAATGTTGTAAAATATTACATCCGAGATGTTAGGTTGCCTTAGGCTAGGACATATATCGTTATAGACGTACACAATGTTCCCACCGAGAAGTAGGGACCGACGCGTCAGGAATGTTTTAAAATATTACATCCGAGATGTTAGGTTGCCTTAGGCTAGGATATGCAACGTTATAGACGTATAGAATGTTCCCACCAAGAAATAGGGGCCGACGGGTCAGGAATGTTGTAAAATATTACACCCGAGATGTTAGGTTCCCTTAGGTTAGGATATACAACGTTATAGACGTATATAATGTCCCCATCGAGAAGCAGGCGAAGACACGCCAGAATTTTGTAAAATATTACATCCGCTATGTTAGGTTGCCTTAGGCTAGGATATACAACGTTATAGACGTATATAATATTCCCACCGAGAAATAGGGGCCGATGCGTCAGGAATGTTGTAAAATATTACACCCGAGATGTTAGGTTCCCTTAGGTTAGGATATACAACGTTATAGACTTATAGAATGTTCCCACCGAGATGTAGGGGCGACATGCCAGGAATGTTGTAAAATATTACATCCGAGATGTTAGGTTGCTTTAGGTTAGGATATACAACGATATACGTATATAATATTCCCACCGAGAAATAGGGGCCGATGCGTCAGGAATGTTGTAAAATATTACACCCGAGATGTTAGGTTCACTTAGGTTAGCATATACAAAGTTATAGACGTATAGAATGTTCCCACCGAGATGTAGGGACCGACATGCCAGGAAAGTTGTAAAATATTACATACGAGATGTTAGGTTGCTTTAGGTTAGGATATATATCGTTATAGACTTATATAATGTTCCCACCGAGACGTGGGGACCGACATGCCAGGAATGTTGTAAAATGTTACATCCCAGAAGTTAGATTGCTTTGGGTTAGGATATACAACGTTATCGACGTATATAATGTCCCCATCGAGAAGCAGGCGACGACACGCCAGAATGTTGTAAAATATTACATCCGATATGCTAGGTTGCCTTAGGTTAGGATATACAACGTTATAGACGTATATAATGTCCCCATCGAGAAGCAGGCGACGGCACGCCAGAATTTTGTATAATATTACATCCGCTATGTTAGGTTGCCTCAGGCTAGGATATACAACGTTATAGACGTATATAATATTCCCACCGAGAAATAGGGGCCGATGCGTCAGGAATGTTGTAAAATATTACACCCGAGATGTTAGGTTCCCTTAGGTTAGCATATACAACGTTATGGACGTATATAATGTTCCCACCGAGAAGTAGGGACCGACATGCCAGGAATGTTGTAAAATATTACATACGAGATGTTAGGTTGCTTTAGGTTAGGATATATATCGTTATAGACGCATACAATGTTCCCACCGAGAAGTAGGGACCGCCGCGTCAGGAATGTTGTAAAATATTACATCCCAGATGTTAGGTTGCGTTAGGTTAGGATATACAACGTTATAGACGTATATAATGTCCCCTTCGAGAAGCAGGCGACGACACGCCAGAATGTTGTAAAATATTACATCCGATATGCTAGGTTGCCTTAGGTTAGGATATACAACGTTATAGACGTATATAATGTCCCCATCGAGAAGCAGGCGACGACACGCCAGAATTTTGTATAATATTACATCCGCTATGTTAGGTTGCCTCAGGCTAGGATATACAACGTTATAGACGTATATAATATTCCCACCGAGAAATAGGGGCCGATGCGTCAGGAATGTTGTAAAATATTACACCCGAGATGTTAGGTTCCCTTAGGTTAGGATATACAACGTTATAGACGTATAGAATGTTCCCACCGAGATGTAGGGACGACATGCCAGGAATGTTGTAAAATATTACATCCGAGATGTTAGGTTGCCTTAGGCTAGGACATATATCGTTATAGACGTATACAATGTTCCCTCCGAGAAGTAGGGACCGACGCGTCAGGAATGTTGTAAAATATTACATCCCAGATGTTAGGTTGCCTTAGGATAGGACATATATCGTTATAGACGTACACAATGTTCCCACCGAGAAATAGGGGCCGATGCGTCAGGAATGTTGTAAAATATTACACCCGAGATGTTAGGTTCCCTTAGGTTAGCATATACAACGTTATAGACGTATATAATGTTCCCACCGAGAAGTGGGGACCGACATGCCAGGAAAGTTGTAAAATATTACATACGAGATGTTAGGTTGCTTTAGGTTAGGATATATATCGTTATAGACTTATATAATGTTCCCACCGAGACGTGGGGACCGACATGCCAGGAATGTTGTAAAATGTTACATCCCAGAAGTTAGATTGCTTTGGGTTAGGATATACAACGTTATCGACGTATATAATTTCCCCATCCAGAAGCAGGCGACGACACGCCAGAATGTTGTAAAATATTACATCCGATATGCTAGGTTGCCTTAGGTTAGGATATACAACGTTATAGACGTATATAATGTCCCCATCGAGAAGCAGGCGACGACACGCCAGAATTTTGTATAATATTACATCCGCTATGTTAGGTTGCCTTAGGCTAGGATATACAACGTTATAGACGTATATAATATTCCCACCGAGAAATAGGGGCCGACGCGTCAGGAATGTTGTAAAATATTACACCCGAGATGTTAGGTTCCCTTAGGTTAGCATATACAACGTTATAGACGTATATAATGTTCCCACCGAGAAGTGGGGACCGACATGCCAGGAAAGTTGTAAAATATTACATACGAGATGTTAGGTTGCTTTAGGTTAGGATATATATCGTTATAGACTTATATAATGTTCCCACCGAGACGTGGGGACCGACATGCCAGGAATGTTGTAAAATGTTACATCCCAGAAGTTAGATTGCTTTGGGTTAGGATATACAACGTTATCGACGTATATAATGTCCCCATCGAGAAGCAGGCGACGACAAGCCAGAATGTTGTAAAATATTACATCCGCTATGTTAGGTTGCCTTAGGCTAGGATATACAACGTTATAGACGTATATAATATTCCCACCGAGAAATAGGGGCCGATGCGTCAGGAATGTTGTAAAATATTACACCCGAGATGTTAGGTTCCCTTAGGTTAGGATATACAACGTTATAGACGTATAGAATGTTCCCACCGAGATGTAGGGACGACATGCCAGGAATGTTGTAAAATATTACATCCGAGATGTTAGGTTCCCTTAGGTTAGGATATACAACGTTATAGACGTATATAATATTCCCACCGAGAAATAGGGGCGGACCCGTCAGGAATGTTGTAAAATATTACACCCGAGATGTTAGGTTGCCTTAGGTTAGGATATGCAACGTTATAGACGTATATAATGTCCCCTCAGAGAAGCAGGCGACGACACGCCAGAATGTTGTAAAATGTTACATTCTAGATGTTAGGTTCCCTTAGGTTAGGATATACAACGTTATAGACGTATCTAATGTCCACATCGAGAAGCAGGCGGCGACACGCCAGAATGTTGTAAAATATTACATCCGAGATGTTAGGTTCCATTAGATTAGGATATACAACGTTATAGACGTATAGAATGTACCCACCGAGAAGTAGGGACCGACATGCCACGAATGTTGTAAAATATTACATCCGATATGTTAGGTTGCCTTACATTAGGATATACAACGTTATAGATGTATCTAATGTCCACATCGAGAAGCAGGCGACGACACGCCAGAATGTTGTAAAATATTACATTCGTCATGTTAGGTTGCCTTAGGCTAGGATATGTAACGTTATAGACGTATATAATATTCCCACCGAGAAATAGGGGCCGACGCGTCAGGAATGTTGTAAAATATTACACCCGAAATGTTAGGTTCCCTTACGTTAGGATATACAACGTTATAGACATATAGAATGTTCCCACCGAGATGTAGGGACCGACATGCCAGCAATGTTCTACAATATGACATCCGATTTGTTAGGTTGCTTTAGGTTAGGATATATATCGTTATAGACTTATATAATGTTCCCACTCAGACGTGGGGAACGACATGCCAGGAATGTTGTCAAATATTACATCCGAGATGTTAGGTTCCCTTAGGTTAGGATATACAACGTTATAGACGTATATAATGTCCCTATCGAGAAGCAGGCGACGACACTCCAGAGTTTTGTAAAATATTACATCCGCTATGTTAGGTTGCCTTAGGCTAGGATATACAACGTTATAGACGTATATAATATTCCCACCGAGAAATAGGGGCCGATGCGTCAGGAATGTTGTAAAATATTACACCCGAGATGTTAGGTTCCCTTAGGTTAGGATATACAACGTTATAGACGTATAGAATGTTCCGACCGAGATGTAGGGACGACATGCCAGGAATGTTGTAAAATATTACATCCGAGATGTTAGGTTGCTTTAGGTTAGGATATACAACGATATACGTATATAATATTCCCACCGAGAAATAGGGGCCGATGCGTCAGGAATGTTGTAAAATATTACACCCGAGATGTTAGGTTCCCTTAGGTTAGCATATACAACGTTATAGACGTATAGAATGTTCCCGCCGAGATGTAGGGACCGACATGCCAGGAATGTTGTAAAATATTACATCCGAGATGTTAGGTTGCCTTAACTAGGACATATATCGTTATGGACGTATACAATGTTCCCTCCGAGAAGTAGGGACCGACGCGTCAGGAATGTTGTAAAATATTACATCCCAGATGTTAGGTTGCCTTAGGCTAGGATATACAACGTTATAGACGTATATAATATTCCCACCGAGAAATAGGGGCCGACGCGTCAGGAATGTTGTAAAATATTACACCCGAGATGTTAGGTTCCCTTAGGTTAGCATATACAACGTTATAGACGTATATAATGTTCCCACCGAGAAGTGGGGACCGACATGCCAGGAAAGTTGTAAAATATTACATACGAGATGTTAGGTTGCTTTAGGTTAGGATATATATCGTTATAGACTTATATAATGTTCCCACCGAGACGTGGGGACCGACATGCCAGGAATGTTGTAAAATGTTACATCCCAGAAGTTAGATTGCTTTGGGTTAGGATATACAACGTTATCGACGTATATAATGTCCCCATCGAGAAGCAGGCGACGACACGCCAGAATGTTGTAAAATATTACATCCGATATGCTAGGTTGCCTTAGGTTAGGATATACAACGTTATAGACGTATATAATGTCCCCATCGAGAAGCAGGCGACGACACGCCAGAATTTTGTATAATATTACATCCGCTATGTTAGGTTGCCTTAGGCTAGGATATACAACGTTATAGACGTATATAATATTCCCACCGAGAAATAGGGGCCGATGCGTCAGGAATGTTGTAAAATATTACACCCGAGATGTTAGGTTCCCTTAGGTTAGGATATACAACGTTATAGACGTATAGAATGTTCCCACCGAGATGTAGGGACGAGAAGCCAGTAATGTTGTAAAATATTACATCCGAGATGTTAGGTTGCTTTAGGTTAGGATATACAACGATATACGTATATAATATTCCCACAGAGAAATAGGGGCCGATGCGTCAGGAATGTTGTAAAATATTACACCCGAGATGTTAGGTTCCCTTAGGTTAGCATATACAACGTTATAGACGTATAGAATGTTCCCACCGAGATGTAGGGACCGATATGCGAGGAATGTTGTAAAATATTACATCCGAGATGTTAGGTTGCCTTAGGCTAGGACATATATTGTTATAGACGTATACAATGTTCCCTCCGAGAAGTAGGGACCGACGCGTCAGGAATGTTGTAAAATATTACATCCCAGATGTTAGGTTGCCTTAGGCTAGGATATACAACGTTATAGACGTATATAATATTTCCACCGAGAAATAGGGGCCGACGCGTCAGGAATGTTGTAAAATATTACACCCGAGATGTTAGGTTCCCTTAGGTTAGCATATACAACGTTATAGACGTATATAATGTTCCCACCGAGAAGTGGGGACCGACATGCCAGGAAAGTTGTAAAATATTACATACGAGATGTTAGGTTGCTTTAGGTTAGGATATATATCGTTATAGACTTATATAATGTTCCCACCGAGAAGTGGGGACCGACATGCCAGGAATGTTGTAAAATGTTACATCCCAGAAGTTAGATTGCTTTGGGTTAGGATATACACCGTTATCGACGTATATAATGTCCCCATCGAGAAGCAGGCGACGACACGCCAGAATGTTGTAAAATATTACATCCGATATGCTAGGTTGCCTTAGGTTAGGATATACAACGTTATAGACGTATATAATGTCCCCATCGAGAAGCAGGCGACGACACGCCAGAATTTTGTATAATATTACATCCGCTATGTTAGGTTGCCTTAGGTTAGGATATACAACATTATAGACGTATATAATATTCCCACCGAGAAATAGGGGCCGATGCGTCAGGAATGTTGTAAAATATTACACCCGAGATGTTAGGTTCCCTTAGGTTAGGACATACAACGTTATAGACGTATAGAATGTTCCCACCGAGATGTAGGGACGAGAAGCCAGTAATGTTGTAAAATATTACATC
Organism: Xylocopa violacea; assembly: GCA_963969225.1. Classification (NCBI taxonomy): domain Eukaryota; kingdom Metazoa; phylum Arthropoda; class Insecta; order Hymenoptera; family Apidae; genus Xylocopa; species Xylocopa violacea. The sequence continues at coordinate 45,366,997 of CAXAJV010000001.1, read as the reverse complement.
CGAGATGTTAGGTTGCTTTAGGTTAGGATATACAACGATATACGTATATAATATTCCCACAGAGAAATAGGGGCCGATGCGTCAGGAATGTTGTAAAATATTACACCCGAGATGTTAGGTTCCCTTAGGTTAGCATATACAACGTTATAGACGTATAGAATGTTCCCACCGAGATGTAGGGACCGATATGCGAGGAATGTTGTAAAATATTACATCCGAGATGTTAGGTTGCCTTAGGCTAGGACATATATTGTTATAGACGTATACAATGTTCCCTCCGAGAAGTAGGGACCGCCGCGTCAGGAATGTTGTAAAATATTACATCCCAGATGTTAGGTTGCCTTAGGCTAGGATATACAACGTTTATAGACGTATATAATGTCCCCTTCGAGAAGCAGGCGACGAAACGCCAGAATGTTGTAAAATATTACATTCGACATGTTAGGTTGCCTTAAGCTAGGATATATAACGTTATAGACGTATATAATATTCCCACCGAGAAATAGGGGCCGACGCGTCAGGAATGTTGTAAAATATTACACCCGAGATGTTAGGTTCCCTTAGGTTAGCATATACAACGTTATAGACGTATATAATGTTCCCACCGAGAAGTGGGGACCGACATGCCAGGAAAGTTGTAAAATATTACATACGAGATGTTAGGTTGCTTTAGGTTAGGATATATATCGTTATAGACTTATATAATGTTCCCACCGAGACGTGGGGACCGACATGCCAGGAATGTTGTAAAATGTTACATCCCAGAAGTTAGATTGCTTTGGGTTAGGATATACAACGTTATCGACGTATATAATTTCCCCATCGAGAAGCAGGCGACGACACGCCAGAATGTTGTAAAATATTACATCCGATATGCTAGGTTGCCTTAGGTTAGGATATACAACGTTATAGACGTATATAATGTCCCCATCGAGAAGCAGGCGACGACACGCCAGAATTTTGTATAATATTACATCCGCTATGTTAGGTTGCCTTAGGCTAGGATATACAACGTTATAGACGTATATAATATTCCCACCGAGAAATAGGGGCCGACGCGTCAGGAATGTTGTAAAATATTACACCCGAGATGTTAGGTTCCCTTAGGTTAGCATATACAACGTTATAGACGTATATAATGTTCCCACCGAGAAGTGGGGACCGACATGCCAGGAAAGTTGTAAAATATTACATACGAGATGTTAGGTTGCTTTAGGTTAGGATATATATCGTTATAGACTTATATAATGTTCCCACCGAGACGTGGGGACCGACATGCCAGGAATGTTGTAAAATGTTACATCCCAGAAGTTAGATTGCTTTGGGTTAGGATATACAACGTTATCGACGTATATAATGTCCCCATCGAGAAGCAGGCGACGACACGCCAGAATGTTGTAAAATATTACATCCGCTATGTTAGGTTGCCTTAGGCTAGGATATACAACGTTATAGACGTATATAATATTCCCACCGAGAAATAGGGGCCGATGCGTCAGGAATGTTGTAAAATATTACACCCGAGATGTTAGGTTCCCTTAGGTTAGGATATACAACGTTATAGACGTATAGAATGTTCCCACCGAGATGTAGGGACGACATGCCAGGAATGTTGTAAAATATTACATCCGAGATGTTAGGTTCCCTTAGGTTAGGATATATATCGTTATAGACTTATATAATGTTCCCACTCAGACGTGGGGAACGACATGCCAGGAATGTTGTCAAATATTACATCCGAGATGTTAGGTTCCCTTAGGTTAGGATATACAACGTTATAGACGTATATAATGTCCCTATCGAGAAGCAGGCGACGACACTCCAGAGTTTTGTAAAATATTACATCCGCTATGTTAGGTTGCCTTAGGCTAGGATATACAACGTTATAGACGTATATAATATTCCCACCGAGAAATAGGGGCCGATGCGTCAGGAATGTTGTAAAATATTACACCCGAGATGTTAGGTTCCCTTAGGTTAGGATATACAACGTTATAGACGTATAGAATGTTCCCACCGAGATGTAGGGACGACATGCCAGGAATGTTGTAAAATATTACATCCGAGATGTTAGGTTGCTTTAGGATAGGATATACAACGATATACGTATATAATATTCCCACCGAGAAATAGGGGCCGATGCGTCAGGAATGTTGTAAAATATTACACCCGAGATGTTAGGTTCCCTTAGGTTAGCATATACAACGTTATAGACGTATAGAATGTTCCCGCCGAGATGTAGGGACCGACATGCCAGGAATGTTGTAAAATATTACATCCGAGATGTTAGGTTGCCTTAGGCTAGGACATATATCGTTATAGACGTATACAATGTTCCCTCCGAGAAGTAGGGACCGACGCGTCAGGAATGTTGTAAAATATTACATCCCAGATGTTAGGTTGCCTTAGGCTAGGATATACAACGTTATAGACGTATATAATATTCCCACCGAGAAATAGGGGCCGACGCGTCAGGAATGTTGTAAAATATTACACCCGAGATGTTAGGTTCCCTTAGGTTAGCATATACAACGTTATAGACGTATATAATGTTCCCACCGAGAAGTGGGGACCGACATGCCAGGAAAGTTGTAAAATATTACATACGAGATGTTAGGTTGCTTTAGGTTAGGATATATATCGTTATAGACTTATATAATGTTCCCACCGAGAAGTGGGGACCGACATGCCAGGAATGTTGTAAAATGTTACATCCCAGAAGTTAGATTGCTTTGGGTTAGGATATACACCGTTATCGACGTATATAATGTCCCCATCGAGAAGCAGGCGACGACACGCCAGAATGTTGTAAAATATTACATCCGATATGCTAGGTTGCCTTAGGTTAGGATATACAACGTTATAGACGTATATAATTTCCCCATCGAGAAGCAGGCGACGACACGCCAGAATGTTGTAAAATATTACATCCGATATGCTAGGTTGCCTTAGGTTAGGATATACAACGTTATAGACGTATATAATGTCCCCATCGAGAAGCAGGCGACGACACGCCAGAATTTTGTATAATATTACATCCGCTATGTTAGGTTGCCTTAGGCTAGGATATACAACGTTATAGACGTATATAATATTCCCACCGAGAAATAGGGGCCGACGCGTCAGGAATGTTGTAAAATATTACACCCGAGATGTTAGGTTCCCTTAGGTTAGCATATACAACGTTATAGACGTATATAATGTTCCCACCGAGAAGTGGGGACCGACATGCCAGGAAAGTTGTAAAATATTACATACGAGATGTTAGGTTGCTTTAGGTTAGGATATATATCGTTATAGACTTATATAATGTTCCCACCGAGACGTGGGGACCGACATGCCAGGAATGTTGTAAAATGTTACATCCCAGAAGTTAGATTGCTTTGGGTTAGGATATACAACGTTATCGACGTATATAATTTCCCCATCGAGAAGCAGGCGACGACACGCCAGAATGTTGTAAAATATTACATCCGATATGCTAGGTTGCCTTAGGTTAGGATATACAACGTTATAGACGTATATAATGTCCCCATCGAGAAGCAGGCGACGACACGCCAGAATTTTGTATAATATTACATCCGCTATGTTAGGTTGCCTTAGGCTAGGATATACAACGTTATAGACGTATATAATATTCCCACCGAGAAATAGGGGCCGACGCGTCAGGAATGTTGTAAAATATTACACCCGAGATGTTAGGTTCCCTTAGGTTAGCATATACAACGTTATAGACGTATATAATGTTCCCACCGAGAAGTGGGGACCGACATGCCAGGAAAGTTGTAAAATATTACATACGAGATGTTAGGTTGCTTTAGGTTAGGATATATATCGTTATAGACTTATATAATGTTCCCACCGAGACGTGGGGACCGACATGCCAGGAATGTTGTAAAATGTTACATCCCAGAAGTTAGATTGCTTTGGGTTAGGATATACAACGTTATCGACGTATATAATTTCCCCATCGAGAAGCAGGCGACGACACGCCAGAATGTTGTAAAATATTACATCCGATATGCTAGGTTGCCTTAGGTTAGGATATACAACGTTATAGACGTATATAATGTCCCCATCGAGAAGCAGGCGACGACACGCCAGAATTTTGTATAATATTACATCCGCTATGTTAGGTTGCCTTAGGCTAGGATATACAACGTTATAGACGTATATAATATTCCCACCGAGAAATAGGGGCCGACGCGTCAGGAATGTTGTAAAATATTACACCCGAGATGTTAGGTTCCCTTAGGTTAGCATATACAACGTTATAGACGTATATAATGTTCCCACCGAGAAGTGGGGACCGACATGCCAGGAAAGTTGTAAAATATTACATACGAGATGTTAGGTTGCTTTAGGTTAGGATATATATCGTTATAGACTTATATAATGTTCCCACCGAGACGTGGGGACCGACATGCCAGGAATGTTGTAAAATGTTACATCCCAGAAGTTAGATTGCTTTGGGTTAGGATATACAACGTTATCGACGTATATAATTTCCCCATCGAGAAGCAGGCGACGACACGCCAGAATGTTGTAAAATATTACATCCGATATGCTAGGTTGCCTTAGGTTAGGATATACAACGTTATAGACGTATATAATGTCCCCATCGAGAAGCAGGCGACGACACGCCAGAATTTTGTATAATATTACATCCGCTATGTTAGGTTGCCTTAGGCTAGGATATACAACGTTATAGACGTATATAATATTCCCACCGAGAAATAGGGGCCGACGCGTCAGGAATGTTGTAAAATATTACACCCGAGATGTTAGGTTCCCTTAGGTTAGCATATACAACGTTATAGACGTATATAATGTTCCCACCGAGAAGTGGGGACCGACATGCCAGGAAAGTTGTAAAATATTACATACGAGATGTTAGGTTGCTTTAGGTTAGGATATATATCGTTATAGACTTATATAATGTTCCCACCGAGACGTGGGGACCGACATGCCAGGAATGTTGTAAAATGTTACATCCCAGAAGTTAGATTGCTTTGGGTTAGGATATACAACGTTATCGACGTATATAATGTCCCCATCGAGAAGCAGGCGACGACACGCCAGAATGTTGTAAAATATTACATCCGCTATGTTAGGTTGCCTTAGGCTAGGATATACAACGTTATAGACGTATATAATATTCCCACCGAGAAATAGGGGCCGATGCGTCAGGAATGTTGTAAAATATTACACCCGAGATGTTAGGTTCCCTTAGGTTAGGATATACAACGTTATAGACGTATAGAATGTTCCCACCGAGATGTAGGGACGACATGCCAGGATTGTTGTAAAATATTACATCCGAGATGTTAGGTTCCCTTAGGTTAGGATATATATCGTTATAGACTTATATAATGTTCCCACTCAGACGTGGGGAACGACATGCCAGGAATGTTGTCAAATATTACATCCGAGATGTTAGGTTCCCTTAGGTTAGGATATACAACGTTATAGACGTATATAATGTCCCTATCGAGAAGCAGGCGACGACACTCCAGAGTTTTGTAAAATATTACATCCGCTATGTTAGGTTGCCTTAGGCTAGGATATACAACGTTATAGACGTATATAATATTCCCACCGAGAAATAGGGGCCGATGCGTCAGGAATGTTGTAAAATATTACACCCGAGATGTTAGGTTCCCTTAGGTTAGGATATACAACGTTATAGACGTATAGAATGTTCCCACCGAGATGTAGGGACGACATGCCAGGAATGTTGTAAAATATTACATCCGAGATGTTAGGTTGCTTTAGGTTAGGATATACAACGATATACGTATATAATATTCCCACCGAGAAATAGGGGCCGATGCGTCAGGAATGTTGTAAAATATTACACCCGAGATGTTAGGTTCCCTTAGGTTAGCATATACAACGTTATAGACGTATAGAATGTTCCCGCCGAGATGTAGGGACCGACATGCCAGGAATGTTGTAAAATATTACATCCGAGATGTTAGGTTGCCTTAGGCTAGGACATATATCGTTATAGACGTATACAATGTTCCCTCCGAGAAGTAGGGACCGACGCGTCAGGAATGTTGTAAAATATTACATCCCAGATGTTAGGTTGCCTTAGGCTAGGATATACAACGTTATAGACGTATATAATATTCCCACCGAGAAATAGGGGCCGACGCGTCAGGAGTGTTGTAAAATATTACACCCGAGATGTTAGGTTCCCTTAGGTTAGCATATACAACGTTATAGACGTATATAATGTTCCCACCGAGAAGTGGGGACCGACATGCCAGGAAAGTTGTAAAATATTACATACGAGATGTTAGGTTGCTTTAGGTTAGGATATATATCGTTATAGACTTATATAATGTTCCCACCGAGAAGTGGGGACCGACATGCCAGGAATGTTGTAAAATGTTACATCCCAGAAGTTAGATTGCTTTGGGTTAGGATATACACCGTTATCGACGTATATAATGTCCCCATCGAGAAGCAGGCGACGACACGCCAGAATGTTGTAAAATATTACATCCGATATGCTAGGTTGCCTTAGGTTAGGATATACAACGTTATAGACGTATATAATGTCCCCATCGAGAAGCAGGCGACGACACGCCAGAATTTTGTATAATATTACATCCGCTATGTTAGGTTGCCTTAGGTTAGGATATACAACATTATAGACGTATATAATATTCCCACCGAGAAATAGGGGCCGATGCGTCAGGAATGTTGTAAAATATTACACCCGAGATGTTAGGTTCCCTTAGGTTAGGACATACAACGTTATAGACGTATAGAATGTTCCCACCGAGATGTAGGGACGACATGCCAGGAATGTTGTAAAATATTACATCCAAGATGTTAGGTTGCTTTAGGTTAGGATATACAACGATATACGTATATAATATTCCCACCGAGAAATAGGGGCCGATGCGTCAGGAATGTTGTAAAATATTACACCCGAGATGTTAGGTTCCCTTAGGTTAGCATATACAACGTTATAGACGTATAGAATGTTCCCACCGAGATGTAGGGACCGACATGCCAGGAATGTTGTAAAATATTACATCCGAGATGTTAGGTTGCCTTAGGCTAGGACATATATCGCTATAGACGTATACAATATTCCCACCGAGAAGTAGGGACCGACGCGTCAGGAATGTTGTAAAATATTACATCCCAGATGTTAGGTTGCGTTAGGTTAGGATATACAACTTTTATAGACGTATATAATGTCCCCTTCGAGAAGCAGGCGACGAAACGCCAGAATGTTGTAAAATATTACATTCGACATGTTAGGTTGCCTTAAGCTAGGATATATAACGTTATAGACGTATATAATATTCCCACCGAGAAATAGGGGCCGACGCGTCAGGAATGTTGTAAAATATTACACCCGAGATGTTAGGTTCCCTTAGGTTAGCATATACAACGTTATAGACGTATATAATGTTCCCACCGAGAAGTGGGGACCGACATGCCAGGAAAGTTGTAAAATATTACATACGAGATGTTAGGTTGCTTTAGGTTAGGATATATATCGTTATAGACTTATATAATGTTCCCACCGAGACGTGGGGACCGACATGCCAGGAATGTTGTAAAATGTTACATCCCAGAAGTTAGATTGCTTTGGGTTAGGATATACAACGTTATCGACGTATATAATTTCCCCATCGAGAAGCAGGCGACGACACGCCAGAATGTTGTAAAATATTACATCCGATATGCTAGGTTGCCTTAGGTTAGGATATACAACGTTATAGACGTATATAATGTCCCCATCGAGAAGCAGGCGACGACACGCCAGAATTTTGTATAATATTACATCCGCTATGTTAGGTTGCCTTAGGCTAGGATATACAACGTTATAGACGTATATAATATTCCCACCGAGAAATAGGGGCCGACGCGTCAGGAATGTTGTAAAATATTACACCCGAGATGTTAGGTTCCCTTAGGTTAGCATATACAACGTTATAGACGTATATAATGTTCCCACCGAGAAGTGGGGACCGACATGCCAGGAAAGTTGTAAAATATTACATACGAGATGTTAGGTTGCTTTAGGTTAGGATATATATCGTTATAGACTTATATAATGTTCCCACCGAGACGTGGGGACCGACATGCCAGGAATGTTGTAAAATGTTACATCCCAGAAGTTAGATTGCTTTGGGTTAGGATATACAACGTTATCGACGTATATAATGTCCCCATCGAGAAGCAGGCGACGACACGCCAGAATGTTGTAAAATATTACATCCGCTATGTTAGGTTGCCTTAGGCTAGGATATACAACGTTATAGACGTATATAATATTCCCACCGAGAAATAGGGGCCGATGCGTCAGGAATGTTGTAAAATATTACACCCGAGATGTTAGGTTCCCTTAGGTTAGGATATACAACGTTATAGACGTATAGAATGTTCCCACCGAGATGTAGGGACGACATGCCAGGAATGTTGTAAAATATTACATCCGAGATGTTAGGTTCCCTTAGGTTAGGATATACAACGTTATAGACGTATATAATATTCCCACCGAGAAATAGGGGCGGACCCGTCAGGAATGTTGTAAAATATTACACCCGAGATGTTAGGTTGCCTTAGGTTAGGATATGCAACGTTATAGACGTATATAATGTCCCCTCAGAGAAGCAGGCGACGACACGCCAGAATGTTGTAAAATGTTACATTCTAGATGTTAGGTTCCCTTAGGTTAGGATATACAACGTTATAGACGTATCTAATGTCCACATCGAGAAGCAGGCGGCGACACGCCAGAATGTTGTAAAATATTACATCCGAGATGTTAGGTTCCATTAGATTAGGATATACAACGTTATAGACGTATAGAATGTACCCACCGAGAAGGAGGGACCGACATGCCACGAATGTTGTAAAATATTACATCCGATATGTTAGGTTGCCTTACATTAGGATATACAACGTTATAGATGTATCTAATGTCCACATCGAGAAGCAGGCGACGACACGCCAGAATGTTGTAAAATATTACATTCGTCATGTTAGGTTGCCTTAGGCTAGGATATGTAACGTTATAGACGTATATAATATTCCCACCGAGAAATAGGGGCCGACGCGTCAGGAATGTTGTAAAATATTACACCCGAAATGTTAGGTTCCCTTACGTTAGGATATACAACGTTATAGACATATAGAATGTTCCCACCGAGATGTAGGGACCGACATGCCAGCAATGTTCTACAATATGACATCCGATTTGTTAGGTTGCTTTAGGTTAGGGTATATATCGTTATAGACTTATATAATGTTCCCACTCAGACGTGGGGAACGACATGCCAGGAATGTTGTCAAATATTACATCCGAGATGTTAGGTTCCCTTAGGTTAGGATATACAACGTTATAGACGTATATAATGTCCCTATCGAGAAGCAGGCGACGACACTCCAGAGTTTTGTAAAATATTACATCCGCTATGTTAGGTTGCCTTAGGCTAGGATATACAACGTTATAGACGTATATAATATTCCCACCGAGAAATAGGGGCCGATGCGTCAGGAATGTTGTAAAATATTACACCCGAGATGTTAGGTTCCCTTAGGTTAGGATATACAACGTTATAGACGTATAGAATGTTCCCACCGAGATGTAGGGACGACATGCCAGGAATGTTGTAAAATATTACATCCGAGATGTTAGGTTGCTTTAGGTTAGGATATACAACGATATACGTATATAATATTCCCACCGAGAAATAGGGGCCGATGCGTCAGGAATGTTGTAAAATATTACACCCGAGATGTTAGGTTCCCTTAGGTTAGCATATACAACGTTATAGACGTATGGAATGTTCCCGCCGAGATGTAGGGACCGACATGCCAGGAATGTTGTAAAATATTACATCCGAGATGTTAGGTTGCCTTAGGCTAGGACATATATCGTTATAGACGTATACAATGTTCCCTCCGAGAAGTAGGGACCGACGCGTCAGGAATGTTGTAAAATATTACATCCCAGATGTTAGGTTGCCTTAGGCTAGGATATACAACGTTATAGACGTATATAATATTCCCACCGAGAAATAGGGGCCGACGCGTCAGGAATGTTGAAAAATATTACACCCGAGATGTTAGGTTCCCTTAGGTTAGCATATACAACGTTATAGACGTATATAATGTTCCCACCGAGAAGTGGGGACCGACATGCCAGGAAAGTTGTAAAATATTACATACGAGATGTTAGGTTGCTTTAGGTTAGGATATATATCGTTATAGACTTATATAATGTTCCCACCGAGACGTGGGGACCGACATGCCAGGAATGTTGTAAAATGTTACATCCCAGAAGTTAGATTGCTTTGGGTTAGGATATACAACGTTATCGACGTATATAATGTCCCCATCGAGAAGCAGGCGACGACAAGCCAGAATGTTGTAAAATATTACATCCGCTATGTTAGGTTGCCTTAGGCTAGGATATACAACGTTATAGACGTATATAATATTCCCACCGAGAAATAGGGGCCGATGCGTCAGGAATGTTGTAAAATATTACACCCGAGATGTTAGGTTCCCTTAGGTTAGGATATACAACGTTATAGACGTATAGAATGTTCCCACCGAGATGTAGGGACGACATGCCAGGAATGTTGTAAAATATTACATCCGAGATGTTAGGTTCCCTTAGGTTAGGATATACAACGTTATAGACGTATATAATATTCCCACCGAGAAATAGGGGCGGACCCGTCAGGAATGTTGTAAAATATTACACCCGAGATGTTAGGTTGCCTTAGGTTAGGATATGCAACGTTATAGACGTATATAATGTCCCCTCAGAGAAGCAGGCGACGACACGCCAGAATGTTGTAAAATGTTACATTCTAGATGTTAGGTTCCCTTAGGTTAGGATATACAACGTTATAGACGTATCTAATGTCCACATCGAGAAGCAGGCGGCGACACGCCAGAATGTTGTAAAATATTACATCCGAGATGTTAGGTTCCATTAGATTAGGATATACAACGTTATAGACGTATAGAATGTACCCACCGAGAAGTAGGGACCGACATGCCACGAATGTTGTAAAATATTACATCCGATATGTTAGGTTGCCTTACATTAGGATATACAACGTTATAGATGTATCTAATGTCCACATCGAGAAGCAGGCGACGACACGCCAGAATGTTGTAAAATATTACATTCGTCATGTTAGGTTGCCTTAGGCTAGGATATGTAACGTTATAGACGTATATAATATTCCCACCGAGAAATAGGGGCCGACGCGTCAGGAATGTTGTAAAATATTACACCCGAAATGTTAGGTTCCCTTACGTTAGGATATACAACGTTATAGACATATAGAATGTTCCCACCGAGATGTAGGGACCGACATGCCAGCAATGTTCTACAATATGACATCCGATTTGTTAGGTTGCTTTAGGTTAGGATATATATCGTTATAGACTTATATAATGTTCCCACTCAGACGTGGGGAACGACATGCCAGGAATGTTGTCAAATATTACATCCGAGATGTTAGGTTCCCTTAGGTTAGGATATACAACGTTATAGACGTATATAATGTCCCTATCGAGAAGCAGGCGACGACACTCCAGAGTTTTGTAAAATATTACATCCGCTATGTTAGGTTGCCTTAGGCTAGGATATACAACGTTATAGACGTATATAATATTCCCACCGAGAAATAGGGGCCGATGCGTCAGGAATGTTGTAAAATATTACACCCGAGATGTTAGGTTCCCTTAGGTTAGGATATACAACGTTATAGACGTATAGAATGTTCCCACCGAGATGTAGGGACGACATGCCAGGAATGTTGTAAAATATTACATCCGAGATGTTAGGTTGCTTTAGGTTAGGATATACAACGATATACGTATATAATATTCCCACCGAGAAATAGGGGCCGATGCGTCAGGAATGTTGTAAAATATTACACCCGAGATGTTAGGTTCCCTTAGGTTAGCATATACAACGTTATAGACGTATAGAATGTTCCCGCCGAGATGTAGGGACCGACATGCCAGGAATGTTGTAAAATATTACATCCGAGATGTTAGGTTGCCTTAGGCTAGGACATATATCGTTATAGACGTATACAATGTTCCCTCCGAGAAGTAGGGACCGACGCGTCAGGAATGTTGTAAAATATTACATCCCAGATGTTAGGTTGCCTTAGGCTAGGATATATAACGTTATAGACGTATATAATATTCCCACCGAGAAATAGGGGCCGACGCGTCAGGAATGTTGTAAAATATTACACCCGAGATGTTAGGTTCCCTTAGGTTAGCATATACAACGTTATAGACGTATATAATGTTCCCACCGAGAAGTAGGGACCGACATGCCAGGAATGTTGTAAAATATTACATACCAGATGTTAGGTTGCTTTGGGTTAGGATATAGAACGTTATAGACGTATATAATGTCCCCATCGAGAAGCAGGCGACGACACGCCAGAATGTTGTAAAATATTACACCCGAGATGTTAGGTTCCCTTAGGTTAGCATATACAACGTTATAGACGTATAGAATGTTCCCACCGAGATGTAGGGACCGACATGCCAGGAATGTTGTAAAATATTACATCCGAGATGTTAGGTTGCCTTAGGCTAGGACATATATCGTTATAGACGTATACAATGTTCCCACCGAGAAGTAGGGACCGACGCGTCAGGAATGTTGTAAAATATTACATCCCAGATGTTAGGTTGCGTTAGGTTAGGATATACAACGTTTATAGACGTATATAATGTCCCCTTCGAGAAGCAGGCGACGACACGCCAGAATGTTGTAAAATATTACATTCGACATGTTAGGTTGCCTTAAGCTAGGATATATAACGTTATAGACGTATATAATATTCCCACCGAGAAATAGGGGCCGACGCGTCAGGAATGTTGTAAAATATTACACCCGAGATGTTAGGTTCCCTTAGGTTAGCATATACAACGTTATAGACGTATATAATGTTCCCACCGAGAAGTGGGGACCGACATGCCAGGAAAGTTGTAAAATATTACATACGAGATGTTAGGTTGCTTTAGGTTAGGATATATATCGTTATAGACTTATATAATGTTCCCACCGAGACGTGGGGACCGACATGCCAGGAATGTTGTAAAATGTTACATCCCAGAAGTTAGATTGCTTTGGGTTAGGAAATACAACGTTATCGACGTATATAATGTCCCCATCGAGAAGCAGGCGACGACACGCCAGAATGTTGTAAAATATTACATTCGACATGTTAGGTTGCCTTAGGCTAGGATATATAACGTTATAGACGTATATAATATTCCCACCGAGAAATAGGGGCGGACCCGTCAGGAATGTTGTAAAATATTACACCCGAGATGTTAGGTTGCCTTAGGTTAGGATATACAACGTTATAGACGTGTATAATGTCCCCTCACAGAAGCAGGCGACGACACGCCAGGAATGTTGTAAAATATTACTTTCGACATGTTAGGTTGCCTTAGGCTAGGATATATAACGTTATAGACGTATCTAATGTTCCCACCGAGAAATAGGGGCCGACGCGTCAGGAATGTTGTAAAATATTACAGCGAGATGTTAGGTTCCCTTAGGTTAGCATATACAACGTTATAGACGTATATAATGTTCCCACCGAGAAGTAGGGACCGACATGCCAGGAATGTTGTAAAATATTACATACCAGATGTTAGGTTGCTTTGGGTTAGGATATAGAACGTTATAGACGTATATAATGTCCCCATCGAGAAGCAGGCGACGACACGCCAGAATGTTGTAAAATATTACATTCGACATGTTAGGTTGCCTTAGGCTAGGATATGTAACGTTATAGACGAATATAATATTCCCACCGAGAAATAGGGGCCGACGCGTCAGGAACGTTGTAAAATATTACACCCGAAATGTTAGGTTCCCTTAGGTTAGGATATACAACGTTATAGACGTATAGAATGTTCCCACCGAGATCTAGGGACCGACATGCCAGGAATGTTGTAAAATATTACATCCCAGAAGTTAGGTTGCTTTGGGTTAGGATATACAACGTTATAGACGTAGATAATGTCTCCATGGAGAAGCAGGCGACGACACGCCAGGAATGTTGTAAGATGTTACATACTAGATGTTAGGTTCCCTTAGGTTAGGATATACAACATTATAGACGTATCTAATGTCCCCATCGAGAAGCAGGCGACGACAGGCCAGAATGTTGTAAAATATTACATCCGATATGTTAGGTTGCCTTAGGCTAGGATATATAACGTAATAGACGTATATAATGTTCCCACCGAGAAATAGGGGCCGACGCGTCAGGAATGTTGTAAAATATTACATACCAGATGTTAGGTTGCGTTAGGTTAGGATATACAACGTTATAGACGTATAAAATGTCCCCTTCGAGAAGCAGGCGACGACACGCCAGAATGTTGTAAAATATTACATTCGACATGTTAGGTTGCCTTAGGCTAGGATATATAACGTTATAGACGTATATAATATTCCCACCGAGAAATAGGGGCGGACCCGTCAGGAATGTTGTAAAATATTACACCCGAGATGTTAGGTTGCCTTAGGTTAGGATATACAACGTTATAGACGTGTATAATGTCCCCTCAGAGAAGCAGGCGACGACACGCCAGAATGTTGTAAAATGTTACATTCTAGATGTTAGGTTCCCTTAGGTTAGGATATATATCGTTATAGACGTATCTAATGTCCACATCGAGAAGCAGGCGGCGACACGCCAGAATGTTGTAAAATATTACATCCGAGATGTTAGGTTCCATTAGATTAGGATATACAACGTTATAGACGTATAGAATGTACCCACCGAGAAGTAGGGACCGACATGCCACGAATGTTGTAAAATATTACATCCGATATGTTAGGTTGCCTTACATTAGGATATACAACGTTATAGATGTATATAATGTCCCCATCGAGAAGTAGGCGACGACACGCCAGGAATGTTGTAAAATATTACTTTCGACATGTTAGGTTGCCTTAGGCTAGGATATATAACGTTATAGACGTATCTAATGTTCCCACCGAGAAATAGGGGCCGACGCGTCAGGAATGTTGTAAAATATTACACCCGAGATGTTAGGTTCCCTTAGGTTAGCATATACAACGTTATAGACGTATATAATGTTCCCACCGAGAAGTAGGGACCGACATGCCAGGAATGTTGTAAAATATTACATACCAGATGTTAGGTTGCTTTGGGTTAGGATATACAACGTTATAGACGTATATAATGTCCCCATCGAGAAGCAGGCGACGACACGCCAGAATGTTGTAAAATATTACATCAGAGATGTTAGGTTCCCTTAGGTTAGGATATACAACGTTATAGACGTATCTAATGTCCCCATGGAGAAGCAGGCGACGACACGCCAGAATGTTGTAAAATATTACATCCGATAAGTTAGGTTGCCTTAGGCTAGGATATATAACATGATAAACGTATATAATGTTCCCACCGAGAAATAGGGGCCGACGCGTCAGGAATGTTGTAAAATATTACATCCCAGATATTTGGTTGCGATAGGTTAGGATATACAACGTTATATACGTATATAGTGTCCCCCTCGAGAAGCAGGCGACGACACGCCAGAATGTTGTAAAATATTACATTCGACATGTTAGGTTGCCTTAGGCTAGGATATGTAACGTTATGGACGTATATAATATTCCCACCGAGAAATAGGGGCCGACGCGTCAGGAATGTTGTAAAATATTACACCCGAGATGTTAGGTTCCCTTAGGTTAGCATATACAACGTTATAGACGTATATAATGTTCCCACCGAGAAGTGGGGACCGACATGCCAGGAAAGTTGTAAAATATTACATACGAGATGTTAGGTTGCTTTAGGTTAGGATATATATCGTTATAGACTTATATAATGTTCCCACCGAGACGTGGGGACCGACATGCCAGGAATGTTGTAAAATATTACATCCAAGATGTTAGGTTGCTTTAGGTTAGGATATACAACGATATACGTATATAATATTCCCACCGAGAAATAGGGGCCGATGCGTCAGGAATGTTGTAAAATATTACACCCGAGATGTTAGGTTCCCTTAGGTTAGGATATACAACGTTATAGACGTATAGAATGTTCCCACCGAGATGTAGGGACGACATGCCAGGAATGTTGTAAAATATTACATCCGAGATGTTAGGTTGCTTTAGGTTAGGATATACAACGATATACGTATATAATATTCCCACCGAGAAATAGGGGCCGATGCGTCAGGAATGTTGTAAAATATTACACCCGAGATGTTAGGTTCCCTTAGGTTAGCATATACAACGTTATAGACGTATAGAATGTTCCCGCCGAGATGTAGGGACCGACATGCCAGGAATGTTGTAAAATATTACATCCGAGATGTTAGGTTGCCTTAGGCTAGGACATATATCGTTATAGACGTATACAATGTTCCCTTCGAGAAGTAGGGACCGACGCGTCAGGAATGTTGTAAAATATTACATCCCAGATGTTAGGTTGCCTTAGGCTAGGATATATAACGTTATAGACGTATATAATATTCCCACCGAGAAATAGGGGCCGACGCGTCAGGAATGTTGTAAAATATTACACCCGAGATGTTAGGTTCCCTTAGGTTAGCATATACAACGTTATAGACGTATATAATGTTCCCACCGAGAAGTGGGGACCGACATGCCAGGAAAGTTGTAAAATATTACATACGAGATGTTAGGTTGCTTTAGGTTAGGATATATATCGTTATAGACTTATATAATGTTCCCACCGAGACGTGGCGACCGACATGCCAGGAATGTTGTAAAATGTTACATCCCAGAAGTTAGATTGCTTTGGGTTAGGAAATACAACGTTATCGACGTATATAATGTCCCCATCGAGAAGCAGGCGACGACACGCCAGAATGTTGTAAAATATTACATCCGAGATGTTAGGTTCCCTTAGGTTAGGATATACAACGTTATAGACGTGTATAATGTCCCCTCAGAGAAGCAGGCGACGACACGCCAGAATGTTGTAAAATGTTACATTCTAGATGTTAGGTTCCCTTAGGTTAGGATATACATCGTTATAGACGTATCTAATGTCCACATCGAGAAGCAGGTAGCGACACGCCAGAATGTTGTAAAATATTACATCCGAGATGTTAGGTTCCATTAGATTAGGATATACAACGTTATAGACGTATAGAATGTACCCACCGAGAAGTAGGGACCGACATGCCACGAATGTTGTAAAATATTACATCCGATATGTTAGGTTGCCTTCCATTAGGATATACAACGTTATAGATGTATATAATGTCCCCATCGAGAAGTAGGCGACGACACGCCAGGAATGTTGTAAAATATTACTTTCGACATGTTAGGTTGCCTTAGGCTAGGATATATAACGTTATAGACGTATCTAATGTTCCCACCGAGAAATAGGGGCCGACGCGTCAGGAATGTTGTAAAATATTACACCCGAGATGTTAGGTTCCCTTAGGTTAGCATATACAACGTTATAGACGTATATAATGTTCCCACCGAGAAGTAGGGACCGACATGCCAGGAATGTTGTAAAATATTACATACCAGATGTTAGGTTGCTTTGGGTTAGGATATAGAACGTTATAGACGTATATAATGTCCCCATCGAGAAGCAGGCGACGACACGCCAGAATGTTGTAAAATATTACACCCGAGATGTTAGGTTCCCTTAGGTTAGCATATACAACGTTATAGACGTATAGAATGTTCCCACCGAGATGTAGGGACCGACATGCCAGGAATGTTGTAAAATATTACATCCGAGATGTTAGGTTGCCTTAGGCTAGGACATATACCGTTATAGACGTATACAATGTTCCCACCGAGAAGTAGGGACCGACGCGTCAGGAATGTTGTAAAATATTACATCCCAGATGTTAGGTTGCGTTAGGTTAGGATATACAACGTTTATAGACGTATATAATGTCCCCTTCGAGAAGCAGGCGACGACACGCCAGAATGTTGTAAAATATTACATTCGACATGTTAGGTTGCCTTAAGCTAGGATATATAACGTTATAGACGTATATAATATTCCCACCGAGAAATAGGGGCCGACGCGTCAGGAATGTTGTAAAATATTACACCCGAGATGTTAGGTTCCCTTAGGTTAGCATATACAACGTTATAGACGTATATAATGTTCCCACCGAGAAGTGGGGACCGACATGCCAGGAAAGTTGTAAAATATTACATACGAGATGTTAGGTTGCTTTAGGTTAGGATATATATCGTTATAGACTTATATAATGTTCCCACCGAGACGTGGGGACCGACATGCCAGGAATGTTGTAAAATGTTACATCCCAGAAGTTAGATTGCTTTGGGTTAGGAAATACAACGTTATCGACGTATATAATGTCCCCATCGAGAAGCAGGCGACGACACGCCAGAATGTTGTAAAATATTACATTCGACATGTTAGGTTGCCTTAGGCTAGGATATGTAACGTTATAGACGAATATAATATTCCCACCGAGAAATAGGGGCCGACGCGTCAGGAACGTTGTAAAATATTACACCCGAAATGTTAGGTTCCCTTAGGTTAGGATATACAACGTTATAGACGTATAGAATGTTCCCACCGAGATCTAGGGACCGACATGCGAGGAATGTTGTAAAATATTACATCCCAGAAGTTAGGTTGCTTTGGGTTAGGATATACAACGTTATAGACGTAGATAATGTCCCCACGGAGAAGCAGGCGACGACACGCCAGGAATGTTGTAAGATGTTACATACTAGATGTTAGGTTCCCTTAGGTTAGGATATACAACGTTATAGACGTATCTAATGTCCCCATCGGGAAGCAGGCGACGACACGCCAGAATGTTGTAAAATATTACATTCGACATGTTAGGTTGCCTTAGGCTAGGATATATAACGTTATAGACGTATATAATATTCCCACCGAGAAATAGGGGCGGACCCGTCAGGAATGTTGTAAAATATTACACCCGAGATGTTAGGTTGCCTTAGGTTAGGATATACAACGTTATAGACGTGTATAATGTCCCCTCAGAGAAGCAGGCGACGACACGCCAGAATGTTGTAAAATGTTACATTCTAGATGTTAGGTTCCCTTAGGTTAGGATATACATCGTTATAGACGTATCTAATGTCCACATCGAGAAGCAGGCGGCGACACGCCAGAATGTTGTAAAATATTACATCCGAGATGTTAGGTTCCATTAGATTAGGATATACAACGTTATAGACGTATAGAATGTACCCATCGAGAAGTAGGGACCGACATGCCACGAATGTTGTAAAATATTACATCCGATATGTTAGGTTGCCTTACATTAGGATATACAACGTTATAGATGTATATAATGTCCCCATCGAGAAGTAGGCGACGACACGCCAGGAATGTTGTAAAATATTACTTTCGACATGTTAGGTTGCCTTAGGCTAGGATATATAACGTTATAGACGTATCTAATGTTCCCACCGAGAAATAGGGGCCGACGCGTCAGGAATGTTGTAAAATATTACACCCGAGATGTTAGGTTCCCTTAGGTTAGCATATACAACGTTATAGACGTATATAATGTTCCCACCGAGAAGTAGGGACCGACATGCCAGGAATGTTGTAAAATATTACATACCAGATGTTAGGTTGCTTTGGGTTAGGATATAGAACGTTATAGACGTATATAATGTCCCCATCGAGAAGCAGGCGACGACACGCCAGAATGTTGTAAAATATTACATTCGACATGTTAGGTTGCCTTAGGCTAGGATATGTAACGTTATAGACGAATATAATATTCCCACCGAGAAATAGGGGCCGACGCGTCAGGAACGTTGTAAAATATTACACCCGAAATGTTAGGTTCCCTTAGGTTAGGATATACAACGTTATAGACGTATAGAATGTTCCCACCGAGATCTAGGGACCGACATGCCAGGAATGTTGTAAAATATTACATACCAGATGTTAGGTTGCGTTAGGTTAGGATATACAACGTTATAGACGTATAAAATGTCCCCTTCGAGAAGCAGGCGACGACACGCCAGAATGTTGTAAAATATTACATTCGACATGTTAGGTTGCCTTAGGCTAGGATATATAACGTTATAGACGTATATAATATTCCCACCGAGAAATAGGGGCCGACGCGTCAGGAATGTTGTAAAATATTACACCCGGGATGTTAGGTTCCCTTAGGTTAGCATATACAACGTTATAGACGTATATAATGTTCCCACCGAGAAGTGGGGACCGACATGCCAGGAAAGTTGTAAAATATTACATACGAGATGTTAGGTTGCTTTAGGTTAGGATATATATCGTTATAGACTTATATAATGTTCCCACCGAGACGTGGGGACCGACATGCCAGGAATGTTGTAAAATGTTACATCCCAGAAGTTAGATTGCTTTGGGTTAGGAAATACAACGTTATCGACGTATATAATGTCCCCATCGAGATGCAGGCGACGACACGCCAGAATGTTGTAAAATATTACATCCGAGATGTTAGGTTCCCTTAGGTTAGGATATACAACGTTATAGATGTATCTAATGTCCCCATCGAGAAGCAGGCGACGACACGCCAGAATGTTGTAAAATATTACATTCGACATGTTAGGTTGCCTTAGGCTAGGATATGTAACGTTATAGACGAATATAATATTCCCACCGAGAAATAGGGGCCGACGCGTCAGGAACGTTGTAAAATATTACACCCGAAATGTTAGGTTTCCTTAGGTTAGGATATACATCGTTATAGACGTATCTAATGTCCACATCGAGAAGCAGGCGGCGACACGCCAGAATGTTGTAAAATATTACATCCGAGATGTTAGGTTCCATTAGATTAGGATATACAACGTTATAGACGTATAGAATGTACCCACCAAGAAGTAGGGACCGACATGCCACGAATGTTGTAAAATATTACATCCGATATGTTAGGTTGCCTTACATTAGGATATACAACGTTATAGATGTATATAATGTCCCCATCGAGAAGTAGGCGACGACACGCCAGGAATGTTGTAAAATATTACTTTCGACATGTTAGGTTGCCTTAGGCTAGGATATATAACGTTATAGACGCATCTAATGTTCCCACCGAGAAATAGGGGCCGACGCGTCAGGAATGTTGTAAAATATTACACCCGAGATGTTAGGTTCCCTTAGGTTAGCATATACAACGTTATAGACGTATATAATGTTCCCACCGAGAAGTAGGGACCGACATGCCAGGAATGTTGTAAAATATTACATACCAGATGTTAGGTTGCTTTGGGTTAGGATATACAACGTTATAGACGTATATAATGTCCCCATCGAGAAGCAGGCGACGACACGCCAGAATGTTGTAAAATATTACATCAGAGATGTTAGGTTCCCTTAGGTTAGGATATACAACGTTATAGACGTATCTAATGTCCCCATCGAGAAGCAGGCGACGACACGCCAGAATGTTGTAAAATATTACATCCGATAAGTTAGGTTGCCTTAGGCTAGGATATATAACATGATAGACGTATATAATGTTCCCACCGAGAAATAGGGGCCGACGCGTCAGGAATGTTGTAAAATATTACATCCCAGATATTTGGTTGCGTTAGGTTAGGATATACAACGTTATATTCGTATATAATGTCCCCCTCGAGAAGCAGGCGACGACACGCCAGAATGTTGTAAAATATTACATTCGACATGTTAGGTTGCCTTAGGCTAGGATATGTAACGTTGTAGACGTATATAATATTCCCACCGAGAAATAGGGGCCGACGCGTCAGGAATGTTGTAAAATATTACATCCCAGATTTTAGGTTGCGTTAGGTTAGGATATACAACGTTATAGACGTATATATTGTCCCCTTCGAGAAGCAGGCGACGACACGCCAGAATGTTGTAAAATATTACATTCGACATGTTAGGTTGCCTTAGGCTAGGATATGTAACGTTATGGACGTATATAATATTCCCACCGAGAAATAGGGGCCGACGCGTCAGGAATGTTGTAAAATATTACACCCGAAATGTTAGGTTCCCTTAGATTAGAATATACAACGTTAGAGACGTATAGAATGTTCCCACCGAGATGTAGGGACCGACATGCCAGGAATGTTGTAAAATATTACATCCGAGTTGTTAAGTTGCTTTAGGTTAGGATATATATCGTTATAGACTTATATAATGTTCCCACCGAGACGTGGGGTCCGACATGCCAGGAATGTTGTAAAATATTACACCCGAGATGTTAGGTTCCCTTAGGTTAGCATATACAACGGTATAGACGTATATAATGTTCCCACCGAGAAGCAGGAGACGACACGCCAGAATGTTGTAAAATATTACATTCGACATGTTAGGTTGCCTTAGGCTAGGATATGTAACGTTATAGACGTATATAATATTCCCACCGAGAAATAGGGGCCGACGCGTCAGGAATGTTGTAAAATATTACATCCCAGATGTTAGGTTGCGTTAGGTTAGGATATATAACGTTATAGACGTATATAATGTTCCCACCGAGAAATAGGAGCCGACGCGTCAGGAATGTTGTAAAATATTACACCCGAGATGTTAGGTTCCCTTAGGTTAGCATATACAACGTTATAGACGTATATAATGTTCCCACCAAGAAGTAGGGACCGACCCGCCAGGTATTTTGGAAAATACTACACCCGAGATGATAGGTTGCCTTAGGTTAGGATATATAACGTTATAGACGCATACAATGTCCCCACCGAGACGTACGGGGCGACACGAACTGGATTCTGTAAAACATTATGACCGAGAGGCAAAATGGGTTAGATTAGGTAATATTACGATGTAGACGTATATAATGTTCCCACTCAGAAGTAGGGGCCGACCCGCCTGGAATGTTGTAAAATTCTACAATCGAGATGTTAGGTTGCCCTAGGTTAGGATGTATAACGTTACAGACGTATATAGTGTCCCCACCGAGAAGTACGGGCCGACACGACCGGGATTCCGTAAAACATTACCAGCGAGGGGCTAGATGTGTTAGGTTAGGTTATATTACGTTATATACGTATATAATGTTCCGACCGAGAAGTAGAGTCCGACCCGCCAGGAATATTGGAAAATACTACATCCGAGATGTTAGGTTGCCTTAGGTTGTGATATATAACGTTATAGACGTATATAGTGTCCCCACCGAGTAGTACGGGCCGATACGACCGGGAATCTGTAAAACGTTACCAGCGGGGGGCTAGATGGGTTAGGTTAGGTTATATTGCGATATAGACGTATATAATGTTCCCAACGAGAAGTAGGGGCCGACACGCCTGGAATGTTGTAAAATACTACATCCGAGATGTTAGGTTGCCTTAGGTTAGGATATATAACGTTATAGACGTATATAATGTCCGCACCGTGACGTACGGGGCGACACGAACGGGATTCAGTGAAACATCACCAGCGAGGGTCTAGATGGGTTAGGTTAGGTTATATTACGATATAGACTTATGTACAGTTCCCACCGTGAAGTAGGTTCCGCCCCGCCAGGAATGTTGTAAAATACTACATCCGAGATGTTAGGTTGCCTTAGGTTAGGAAATATAACGTTATAGACGCATACAATGTCCCCACCGAGACGTACGGGACGACACGAACTGGATTCTGTAAAACATTACCAGCGAGGGGCTATATGGGTTAGGTTAGGTTATATTACGTTGTAGACGTATATAATGTTCCCACCGAGAAGTAGGGGCCGACACGCCAGGAATGTTGCAAAATACTACGTCCGAGATGTTAGGTTGCCTTCGGGTGGGATATACAATGTTATGGACGTATATAATGTCCCCACCGCGAGGTATGAACCAACCAGACTGGGATTCTGTAAAACATTATCACCGAAGTGCAAAATGGGTTTAGGTTAGGTTATATTACGATATAGACGTATATAATGTTCCCACCGAGAAGTAGGTGCCGACCCGCCAGGTATTTCGGAAAATACTACACCCGAGATGTTAGGTTGCCTTAGGTTAGGATATATAACGTTATAGACTTATATAATGTCCGCACAGAAACGTATGGGACGACACGAACGAGAATCTGTAAAACATTACCAGCGAAGGTCTAGATGGGTTAGGTTAGGTTATATTACGTTATAGATGTATATAATGTTCCCACCGAGAAGTAGAGGCCGACACGCCAGGAATGTTGTAAAATACAACATCCGAGATGTTAGGTTGCCTTCGGGTGCGATATACAATGTTATAGAGGTATATAATGTCCCCACCGAGAAGTATGAGCCAATACGACCGGGATTCTGTGAAACATTATCACCGAGGGGCAAAATAGGTTAGGTTAGGTTATATTACGGTATAGAAGTATATAATGTTCCCACTCAGAAGTAGGGGCCGTTCCGCCTGGAATGTTGGAAAATACTACATCCGAGATGTTAGGTTGCCTTAGGTTGGGATATATAACGTAATAGACGTATATAATGTCCCCACCGAGAAGTACGGGCCGACACGACAGGGATTCTGTAAAACATTACCAGCGAGAGTCTAGATGGGTTAGGTTAGGTTATATTACGATATAGACGTATATTATGTGACCACCGAGAAGTAGGGTCTGACCAGCCTGGAATGTTGTAAAATGCTACATTCGAGATGTTAAGTTGCCTTAGGTTAGGATATATAACGTTATAGACTCATATAATGCCCGCACCGATACGTACGGGACGACACGAACGGGATTCTGTAGAACATTACCGCCGAGGGGCTAGATGGGTTAGGTTAGGTTATATTACGTTATGGACGTACATAATTTTTCCCACCGAGAAGTAGGGGCCGACACGCCAGTAATCTTGAAATTACTACATGCGAGATGTTAGGTAGCCTTAGGTTAGGATATATAACGTTATAGACGCATACAATGTCCCCACCGAGACGTACGGGGCGACACGAACTGGATTCTGTAAAACATTACCAGCGAGGGGCTAAATGGGTTAGGTTAGGTTATATTACGTTATAGACGAATATAATGATCCCACCGAGACGTAGGGCCCGACATGCCAGGAATGTTGTAAAATATTACATCCGAGATTTAAGGTTCCCTTAGGTTAGGATATATATCGTTATAGACGTATATAACGTTCCCACCGAGACGTAGGGACCGACATGCCAGGAATGTTGTAAAATATTACATCCCAGATGTTAGGTTGCCTTAGGTTAGGATATACAACGTTACAGATGTATATAATGTCCCCATCGAGAAGTAGGCGACGACACGCCAGGAATGTTGTAAAATTTTACATTCGACATGTTGGTTTGCCTTAGCCTAGGATATATATCGTTATAGACGTATAGGTTGCCTTAGGCTAGGATATATATCGTAATAGACGTATACAATGTGCCTACCGAGAAACAGGGGCCGACACGTCAGGAATGTTGTAAAATATTACATCCGAGGTGTAAGGTTCCCTTAGGTTAGGATATACAACGTTATAGACGTATAGAATGTTCCCACCGAGAAGTAGGGACCGACACGCCAAGAATGTTGTAAAATATTACATCCGAGATGTTATGTTGCCTCACGTTAGGATATATAACGTTATAGACGTATATAATGTTCCTACCGAGAAGTAAGGGCCGACACGCGAGGAATGTTGTAAAATATTACAATCGACATGTTAGGATTGCCTTAGGCTAGGATATATAACTTTATAGACGTATATACTGTTCCCACCGAGAAGCAGGTGCCGGCACCACAGGTATGTTGTAAAATATTACATTCGACATGTTAGGTGGCCTTAGGCTAGGATATATGTCGCTATAGACGTATATGATGTTCCCACCGAGAAGTACGTGCTAACCCGCCAGGAATGTTGTCAAATATTACATCCGAGATGTTAGGTTGCCTTAGGCTAGGATATATATCGCTATAGACGTGTACAATGTTCCCACCGAGAAGTAGGGACCGACATGCCAGGAATGTTGTAAAATATTACATCCGAGATTTAAGGTTCCCTTAGGTTAGGGTATATATCGTTATAGACGTATATAACGTTCCCACCGAGACGTAGGGACCGACATGCTAGGAATGTTGTAAAATATTACACCCGAGATGTTAGGTTCCCTTAGGTTAGGATATATGACGTTATAGATGTATATAATGTCCCCATCCAGAAGTAGGCGAAGACACACCAGGTGTGCTGTAAAATATTACATTCGACATGTTAGGTTGCCTTAGGCTAGGATATATAGCGTTATAGACGTATATAATATTCCCACCGAAAAGTAGGGGCCGACGTGCCAGGAATGTTGTAAAATATTACATCCGAGTTGTTAAGTTGCTTTAGGTTAGGATATATATCGTTATAGACTTATATAATGTTCCCACCGAGACGTGGGGTCCGACATGCCAGGAATGTTGTAAAATATTACACCCGAGATGTTAGGTTCCCTTAGGTTAGCATATACAACGGTATAGACGTATATAATGTTCCCACCGAGAAGCAGGAGACGACACGCCAGAATGTTGTAAAATATTACATTCGACATGTTAGGTTGCCTTAGGCTAGGATATGTAACGTTATAGACGTATATAATATTCCCACCGAGAAATAGGGGCCGACGCGTCAGGAATGTTGTAAAATATTACATCCCAGATGTTAGGTTGCGTTAGGTTAGGATATACAACGTTATAGACGTATAAAATGTCCCCTTCGAGAAGCAGGCGACGACAGGCCATAATGTTGTAAAATATTGCATCCGAGATATTAGGTTCCATTAGGTTAGGATATACAACGTTATAGGCGTATAGAATGTTCCCACCGAGAAGTAGGGACCGACAGGCCAGGAATGTTGTAAAATATTACATCCGAGATGTTAGGTTGCCTTCGGGTGCGATATACAATGTTATAGAGGTATATAATGTCCCCACCGAGAAGTATGAGCCAATACGACCGGGATTCTGTGAAACATTATCACCGAGGGGCAAAATAGGTTAGGTTAGGTTATATTACGGTATAGAAGTATATAATGTTCCCACTCAGAAGTAGGGGCCGTTCCGCCTGGAATGTTGGAAAATACTACATCCGAGATGTTAGGTTGCCTTAGGTTGGGATATATAACGTAATAGACGTATATAATGTCCCCACCGAGAAGTACGGGCCGACACGACAGGGATTCTGTAAAACATTACCAGCGAGAGTCTAGATGGGTTAGGTTAGGTTATATTACGATATAGACGTATATTATGTGACCACCGAGAAGTAGGGTCTGACCAGCCTGGAATGTTGTAAAATGCTACATTCGAGATGTTAAGTTGCCTTAGGTTAGGATATATAACGTTATAGACTCATATAATGCCCGCACCGATACGTACGGGACGACACGAACGGGATTCTGTAGAACATTACCGCCGAGGGGCTAGATGGGTTAGGTTAGGTTATATTACGTTATGGACGTACATAATTTTTCCCACCGAGAAGTAGGGGCCGACACGCCAGTAATCTTGAAATTACTACATGCGAGATGTTAGGTAGCCTTAGGTTAGGATATATAACGTTATAGACGCATACAATGTCCCCACCGAGACGTACGGGGCGACACGAACTGGATTCTGTAAAACATTACCAGCGAGGGGCTAAATGGGTTAGGTTAGGTTATATTACGTTATAGACGAATATAATGATCCCACCGAGACGTAGGGCCCGACATGCCAGGAATGTTGTAAAATATTACATCCGAGATTTAAGGTTCCCTTAGGTTAGGATATATATCGTTATAGACGTATATAACGTTCCCACCGAGACGTAGGGACCGACATGCCAGGAATGTTGTAAAATATTACATCCCAGATGTTAGGTTGCCTTAGGTTAGGATATACAACGTTACAGATGTATATAATGTCCCCATCGAGAAGTAGGCGACGACACGCCAGGAATGTTGTAAAATTTTACATTCGACATGTTGGTTTGCCTTAGCCTAGGATATATATCGTTATAGACGTATAGGTTGCCTTAGGCTAGGATATATATCGTAATAGACGTATACAATGTGCCTACCGAGAAACAGGGGCCGACACGTCAGGAATGTTGTAAAATATTACATCCGAGGTGTAAGGTTCCCTTAGGTTAGGATATACAACGTTATAGACGTATAGAATGTTCCCACCGAGAAGTAGGGACCGACACGCCAAGAATGTTGTAAAATATTACATCCGAGATGTTATGTTGCCTCACGTTAGGATATATAACGTTATAGACGTATATAATGTTCCTACCGAGAAGTAAGGGCCGACACGCGAGGAATGTTGTAAAATATTACAATCGACATGTTAGGATTGCCTTAGGCTAGGATATATAACTTTATAGACGTATATACTGTTCCCACCGAGAAGCAGGTGCCGGCACCACAGGTATGTTGTAAAATATTACATTCGACATGTTAGGTGGCCTTAGGCTAGGATATATGTCGCTATAGACGTATATGATGTTCCCACCGAGAAGTACGTGCTAACCCGCCAGGAATGTTGTCAAATATTACATCCGAGATGTTAGGTTGCCTTAGGCTAGGATATATATCGCTATAGACGTGTACAATGTTCCCACCGAGAAGTAGGGACCGACATGCCAGGAATGTTGTAAAATATTACATCCGAGATTTAAGGTTCCCTTAGGTTAGGGTATATATCGTTATAGACGTATATAACGTTCCCACCGAGACGTAGGGACCGACATGCTAGGAATGTTGTAAAATATTACACCCGAGATGTTAGGTTCCCTTAGGTTAGGATATATGACGTTATAGATGTATATAATGTCCCCATCCAGAAGTAGGCGAAGACACACCAGGTGTGCTGTAAAATATTACATTCGACATGTTAGGTTGCCTTAGGCTAGGATATATAGCGTTATAGACGTATATAATATTCCCACCGAAAAGTAGGGGCCGACGTGCCAGGAATGTTGTAAAATATTACATCCGAGTTGTTAAGTTGCTTTAGGTTAGGATATATATCGTTATAGACTTATATAATGTTCCCACCGAGACGTGGGGTCCGACATGCCAGGAATGTTGTAAAATATTACACCCGAGATGTTAGGTTCCCTTAGGTTAGCATATACAACGGTATAGACGTATATAATGTTCCCACCGAGAAGCAGGAGACGACACGCCAGAATGTTGTAAAATATTACATTCGACATGTTAGGTTGCCTTAGGCTAGGATATGTAACGTTATAGACGTATATAATATTCCCACCGAGAAATAGGGGCCGACGCGTCAGGAATGTTGTAAAATATTACATCCCAGATGTTAGGTTGCGTTAGGTTAGGATATACAACGTTATAGACGTATAAAATGTCCCCTTCGAGAAGCAGGCGACGACAGGCCATAATGTTGTAAAATATTGCATCCGAGATATTAGGTTCCATTAGGTTAGGATATACAACGTTATAGGCGTATAGAATGTTCCCACCGAGAAGTAGGGACCGACAGGCCAGGAATGTTGTAAAATATTACATCCGAGATGTTAGGTTGCCTTAGGTTAGGATATATAACGTTATTGACTTACATAATGTTCCCGCCGATATGTACGGGCCGACGTGCCAGGAATGTAGTAAAATATTAAACCCGAGATGCTAGGTTGCCTTAGGCTAGGATATGTAACATTATAGACGTATATAATATTCCCAGCGAGAAGTATGTGCCAACGAGCCGGGAATGTTGTAAACTATTACATTCGACATGTCAGGTTGCCTTAGGCTAGGATGTATAGCGTTATAGACGTATATAATGTTCCCACCGAGAAGTAGGTGCCGACGCGCCAGGAATGTTGTAAAATATTACATTCGACATGTCAGGTTGCCTTAGGCTAGGATATATAGCGTTATAGACGTATATAATATTCCCACCGAGAAGTAGGGGCCGACGTGCCAGGAATGTAGTAAAATATTACATCCGAGATGTTAGGTTGCCTTAGGATAGGATATATAACGTTATAGACGTATATAATGTTGCCACCGAGAAGTAGGTGCCGACGCGCCAGGAATGTTGTAAAATATTACATTCGACATGTCAGGTTGCCTTAGGCTAGGATATATAGCGTTATAGACGTATATAATGTTCCCACCGAGAAGTAGGGGCCGACGTGCCAGGAATGTAGTAAAATATTACATCCGAGATGTTAGGTTGCGTTAGGTTAGGATATATAACGTTATAGACGTATATATTGTTACCACAGAGAACTAGGCACTTTAATGCCAGGAATGTTGTAAAATATTACGGTAGAGATGATAGGTTGCCTTAGTTTACGATATATAACGTTTTAGACGTATATACTGTTTCCACCGAGAAGTAGTTGCCGACGCGCCAGGAATGTTGTAAAATATTACATTCGACATGTCAGGTTGCCTTAGGCTAGGATATATAGCGTTATAGACGTATATAATATTCCCACCGAGACGTAGGGGCCGACGTGCCAGGAATGTAGTAAAATATTACATCCGAGAAGTTAGCTTGCCATAGGCTAGGATATATAACGTTATAGACGTACATAATTTTACCACAGAGATATAGGTACTTGCATGCCAGGAATGTTGTAAAATTTTACGGTAGAGATGTTAGGTTGCCTTAGGTTAGGACATATAACGTCATTGACTTATATAATGTTCCCACCGAGAAGTAGGAGCCGACGTGCCAGGAATGTTGTAAAATATTACACCCGAGATGTTAGGTTCCCTTAGGTTAGGATATATAACGTTATAGATGTATATAATGTCCCAATCCAGAAGTAGGCGACGACACGCCAGGAATGTTGTGAAATATTACATCCCAGATGTTAGGTTGCGTTAGGTTAGGATATACAACGTTATAGACATATAGAATGTTCCCACTGAGAAGTAGGGGCCGACGCGTCAGGAATGTTGTAAAATATTACACCCGAGATGTTAGGTTCCCATAGCTGAGGATATATAACGTTATAGACGTATATAATGTCCCAATCGAGAAGCAGGCGACGACACGCCAGGAATGTTGTAAAATATTACATCCTAGATGTTATGTTGCCTTACGACAGGATATATAACGTTATGGACGTATATAATGTTCCCACCGAAAAGTAGGAGCCGACGCGCCAGAAATGATGTAAAATATTACATTCGACATGTTAGGTCGCCTTAGGCTAGGATATATAACGT
The DNA here is from genome assembly GCA_963969225.1 of Xylocopa violacea. Classification (NCBI taxonomy): domain Eukaryota; kingdom Metazoa; phylum Arthropoda; class Insecta; order Hymenoptera; family Apidae; genus Xylocopa; species Xylocopa violacea. The sequence goes on along the minus strand of CAXAJV010000001.1, from coordinate 45,335,805 downwards.
TATAGACGTATATAATGTTCCCACCGAGAAATAGGGGCCGACGCTCCAGGAATGCTGCAAAATATTGCATCCGAGATGTTAGGTTGCCTTAGGCTGGTATATATATCGTTATAGACGTATACAATGTTCCCACCGAGAAGTAGGGACCGACATGCCAGGAATGTTGTTAAACATTACATCCGAGATGTTAGGTTGCCTTAGGTTAGGATATATATCATTATAGACGTATATAATGTACCCACCGAGACGTAGGGACCGACCTGCCAGGAATGTTTCAAAATATTACATCCGAGGTGTTAGGTTGCCTTAGGCTAGGATATATAACGTTATAGACGTATATAATATTCCCACCGAGAAATAGGGGCCGACGCGTCAGGAATGTTGTAAAATATTACATCCGAGATGTTAGGTTGCCTTAGGTTAGGATATATAACGTTATTGACTTACATAATGTTCCCGCCGATATGTACGGGCCGACGTGCCAGGAATGTAGTAAAATATTAAACCCGAGATGCTAGGTTGCCTTAGGCTAGGATATGTAACATTATAGACGTATATACTGTTCCCACCGAAAAGTAGGTGCCGACGCGCCAGGAATGTTGTAAAATATTACATTCGACATGTCAGGTTGCCTTAGGCTGGGATATATAGCGTTATAGACGTATATAATATTCCCACCGAGAAGTAGGGGCCGACGTGCGAGGAATGTTGTAAAATATTACATTCGGCATGTTAGGTTGCCTTTGGTTAGGATATATAACGTTTTAGACGTATATAATGTTACCACAGAGAAGTAGGGACCGAAGCGCCGGGAATGTTGTAAAATATTACATTCGGCATGCTAGGTTGCCTTAGGTAAGGATATATAACGTTTTAGACGTATATACTGTTCCCACCGAGAAGTAGGTGCCGCCGCTCCAGGAATGTAGTAAAATATATCATCCGGGATATAAGGTTGCCTTAGGTTAGGATATATAACGTTATAGACGTATATAATGTTACCACAGAGAACTAGGCACTTGCATGCCAGGAATGTTGTAAAATATTACGGTAGAGATGATAGGTTGCCTTAGTTGAGGATATATAACGTTATAGACGTATATACTGTTCCCACCGAGAAGTAGGTGCCGACGCGCCAGGTGTGCTGTAAAATATTACATTCGACATGTTAGGTTGCCTTAGGCTAGGATATATAGCGTTATAGACGTATATAATGTTCCCACCGAGAAGTAGGGGTCGACGTGCCAGGAATGTAGTAAAATATTACATCCGAGATGTTAGGTTGCGTTAGGTTAGGATATATAACGTTATAGACGTATATATTGTTACCACAGAGAACTAGGCACTTTAATGCCAGGAATGTTGTAAAATATTACGGTAGAGATGATAGGTTGCCTTAGTTTACGACATATAACGTTTTAGACGTATATACTGTTTCCACCGAGATGTAGGTGCCGACGCGCCAAGAATGTTGTAAAATATTACATTCGACATGTCAGGTTGCCTTAGGCTAGGATATATAGCGTTATAGACGTATATAATATTCCCACCGAGAAGTAGGGGCCGACGTGCCAGGAATGTAGTAAAATATTACATCCGAGAAGTTAGGTTGCCATAGGCTAGGATATATAACGTTATAGACGTACATAATTTTACCACAGAGATATAGGTACTTGCATGCCAGGAATGTTGTAAAATTTTACGGCAGAGATGTTAGGTTGCCTTAGTTTAGGACATATAACGTCATTGACTTATATAATGTTCCCACCGAGAAGTAGGAGCCGACCTGCCAGGAATGTAGTAAAATATTACATCCGAGATGTGAGATTGCCTTAGGCTAGGATATATAACCTTATAGACGGATATAATGTTACCACAGAGAAGTAGGGACCGAAGCGCCGGGAATGTTGTAAAATATTACATTCGGCATGTTAGGTTGCCTTAGGTCAGGATATATAACGTTTTAGACGTATATAATGTTACCACAGAGAAGTAGGGACCGAAGCGCCGGGAATGTTGTAAAATATTACATTCGGCATGTCAGGTTGCCTTAGGTAAGGATATATAACGTTTTAGACGTATATACTGTTCCCACCGAGAAGTAGGTGCCGCCGCTCCAGGAATGTAGTAAAATATATCATCCGGGATATTAGGTTGCCTTAGGTTAGGATATATAACGTTATAGACGTATATAATGCTACCACAGAGAACTAGGCACTTGCATGCCAGGTATGTTGTAAAATAATACGGTAGAGATGATAGGTTGCCTTAGTTTAGGATATATAACGTTATAGACGTATATACTGTTCCCACCGAGAAGTAGGTGCCGACGCGCCAGGTGTGCTGTAAAATATTACATTCGACATGTTAGGTTGCCTTAGGCTAGGATATATAGCGTTATAGACGTATATAATGTTCCCACCGAGAAGTAGGGGTCGACGTGCCAGGAATGTAGTAAAATATTACATCCGAGATGTTAGGTTGCGTTAGGTTAGGATATATAACGTTATAGACGTATATATTGTTACCACAGAGAACTAGGCACTTTAATGCCAGGAATGTTGTAAAATATTACGGTAGAGATGATAGGTTGCCTTAGTTTACGATATATAACGTTTTAGACGTATATACTGTTTCCACCGAGAAGTAGCTGCCGACGCGCCAGGAATGTTGTAAAATATTACATTCGACATGTCAGGTTGCCTTAGGCTAGGATATATAGCGTTATAGACGTATATAATATTCCCACCGAGAAGTAGGGGCCGACGTGCCAGGAATGTAGTAAAATATTACATCCGAGAAGTTAGCTTGCCATAGGCTAGGATATATAACGTTATAGACGTACATAATTTTACCACAGAGATATAGGTACTTGCATGCCAGGAATGTTGTAAAATTTTACGGTAGATATGTTAGGTTGCCTTAGGTTAGGACATATAACGTCATTGACTTATATAATGTTCCCACCGAGAAGTAGGACCCGACGTGCCAGGAATGTTGTAAAATATTACACCCGAGATGTTAGGTTCCCTTAGGTTAGGATATATAACGTTATAGATGTATATAATGTCCCAATCCAGAAGTAGGCGACGACACGCCAGGAATGTTGTAAAATATTACATCCCAGATGTTAGGTTGCGTTAGGTTAGGATATACAACGTTATAGACATATAGAATGTTCCCACTGAGAAGTAGGGGCCGACGCGTCAGGAATGTTGTAAAATATTACACCCGAGATGTTAGGTTCCCATAGCTGAGGATTTATAACGTTATAGACGTATATAATGTCCCAATCGAGAAGCAGGCGACGACACGCCAGGAATGTTGTAAAATATTACATCCGAAATGTTATGTTGCCTTACGACAGGATATATAACGTTATAGACGTATATAATGTTCCCACCGAAAAGTAGGACCCGACGCGCCAGGAATGACGTAAAATATTACATTCGACATGTTAGGTCGCCTTAGGCTAGGATATATAAGGTTACAGACGTATATAATGTTCCCACCGAGAAATAGGTGCCGACGCTCCAGGAATGTTGTAAAATATTACATCCGAGATGTTAGGTTGCGTTAGGATAGGATATACAACGTTATAGACGTATATAATGTCCCCATCGAGAAGTAGGGACTGACGCGTCAGGAATGTTGTAAAATATTACATTCGACATGTTAGGTCGCCTTAGGTTAGGATATATAACGTTATAGACGTATATAATGTTCCCACCGAGAAATAGGGGCCGACGCGTCAGGAATGTTGTAAAATATTACACGCGAGATGTTAGGTTGCCTTGGGTTAGGATATACAACGCTATAGACGTATAGAGTGTTCCCACCGAGACGTAGGGACCGACATGCCAGGAATAATGTAAAATATTACATCCCAGATGTTAGGTTGCGTTAGGTTAGGATATACAATGTTATAGACGTATATAATGTCCCCATCGAGAAGCAGGCGACGACACGCCAGAATGTTGTAAAATATTATATTAGACATGTTAGGTTGCCTTAGGCTAGGATATATAACGTTATAGACGTATATAATATTCCCACCGAGAAATAGGGGCCGACGCGTCAGGAATGTTGTAAAATATAACACCCGAGATGATAGGTTCCCTTAGGTTAGCATATACAACGTTATAGACGTATATAATGTCCCCATCCAGAAGTAGGCGACGACACGCCAGGAATGTTGTAAAATATTACAGCCCAGATGTTAGGTTGCGTTAGGTTAGGATATACAATGTTATAGACGTATATAATGTCCCCATCGAGAAGCAGGCGACGACACGCCAGGAATGTTGTAAAATATTTCATTCGGCATGTTATGTTGCCTTAGGCTAGGATATATAACGTTATAGACGTATATAATATCACCACCGAGAACTACGGGCCGGCAGGCCAGGAATGATGTAAAATATTACATTCAACATGTTAGGTCGCCTTAGGCTATGATATATAACGTTATAGACGTATCTAATGTTCCCACCGAGAAATAGGGGCCGACGCGTCAGAAATGTTGTAAAATATTACACCCGAGATGTTAGGTTCCCTTAGGTTAGGATTTACAACGCTATAGACGTATATAATGTTCCCACCGAGACGTGGGGACCGACATGCCAGGAATCTTCTAAAATATTACATCGCAGATGTTAGGTTGCTTAAGTTTAGGATATACAGCGTTATAGACGTATATAATGTCCCCATCGAGATGCAGGCGACGACACGCCAGGAATGTTGCAAAATATTACATCCGAGATGATATGTTGCCTTACGTTAGGATATATAACGTTATAGATGTATATAATTTTCCCACCGAAATGTAGGACCCGACGGGCCAGGAATGTAGTAAAATATTACATCCGAAATGTTATGTTGCCTTACGACAGGATATATAACGTTATAGACGTATATAATGTACTCACCGAAAAGTAGGAGCCGACGCGCCAGGAATGACGTAAAATATTACATTCGACATGTTAGGTCGCCTTAGGCTAGGATATATAACGTTATAGACGTATATAATGTTCCCACCGAGAAATAGGGGCCGACGCTCCAGGAATGTTGTAAAATATTACATCTGAGATGTTAGGTTGCCTTAGGCTGGTATATATATCGTTATAGACGTATACAATGTTCCCACCGAGAAGTAGGGACCGACATGCCAGGAATGTTGTAAAATATTACATCCCAGGTGTTAGGTTGCGTTAGGTTAGGATATACAACGTTATAGACGTATATTATGTCCCCATCGAGAAGCAGGCGACGACACGCCAGGAATGTTGTAAAGTATTACACCCGAGATGTTAGGTTCCCTTAGGTTAGCATATACAACGGTATAGACGTATATAATGTTCCCACCGAGAAGCAGGAGACGACACGCCAGAATGTTGTAAAATATTACATTCGACATGTTAGGTTGCCTTAGGCTAGGATATGTAACGTTATAGACGTATATAATATTCCCACCGAGAAATAGGGGCCGACGCGTCAGGAATGTTGTAAAATATTACATCCCAGATGTTAGGTTGCGTTAGGTTAGGATATACAACGTTATAGACGTATAAAATGTCCCCTTCGAGAAGCAGGCGACGACACGCCATAATGTTGTAAAATATTGCATCCGAGATATTAGGTTCCATTAGGTTAGGATATACAACGTTATAGGCGTATAGAATGTTCCCACCGAGAAGTAGGGACCGACAGGCCAGGAATGTTGTAAAATATTACATCCGAGATGTTAGGTTGCCTTACATTAGGATATACAACGTTATAGATGTATATAATGTCCCCATCGAGATGTAGGCGACGGCACGCCAGGAATGTTGTAAAATATTACTTTCTACATGTTAGGTTGCCTTAGGCTAGGATATATAACGTTATAGACGTATATAATGTTCCCACCGAGAAATAGGGGCCGACGCGTCAGGAATGTTGTAAAATATTACACCCGAGATGTTAGGTTCCCTTAGGTTAGCATATACAACGTTATAGACGTATATAATGTTCCCACCAAGAAGTAGGGACCGACCCGCCAGGTATTTTGGAAAATACTACACCCGAGATGATAGGTTGCCTTAGGTTAGGATATATAACGTTATAGACGCATACAATGTCCCCACCGAGACGTACGGGGCGACACGAACTGGATTCTGTAAAACATTATGACCGAGAGGCAAAATGGGTTAGATTAGGTAATATTACGATGTAGACGTATATAATGTTCCCACTCAGAAGTAGGGGCCGACCCGCCTGGAATGTTGTAAAATTCTACAATCGAGATGTTAGGTTGCCCTAGGTTAGGATGTATAACGTTACAGACGTATATAGTGTCCCCACCGAGAAGTACGGGCCGACACGACCGGGATTCCGTAAAACATTACCAGCGAGGGGCTAGATGTGTTAGGTTAGGTTATATTACGTTATATACGTATATAATGTTCCGACCGAGAAGTAGAGTCCGACCCACCAGGAATATTGGAAAATACTACATCCGAGATGTTAGGTTGCCTTAGGTTGTGATATATAACGTTATAGACGTATATAGTGTCCCCACCGAGTAGTACGGGCCGATACGACCGGGAATCTGTAAAACGTTACCAGCGGGGGGCTAGATGGGTTAGGTTAGGTTATATTGCGATATAGACGTATATAATGTTCCCAACGAGAAGTAGGGGCCGACACGCCTGGAATGTTGTAAAATACTACATGCGAGATGTTAGGTTGCCTTAGGTTAGGATATATAACGTTATAGACGTATATAATGTCCGCACCGTGACGTACGGGGCGACACGAACGGGATTCAGTGAAACATTACCAGCGAGGGTCTAGATGGGTTAGGTTAGGTTATATTACGATATAGACTTATGTACAGTTCCCACCGTGAAGTAGGTTCCGCCCCGCCAGGAATTTTGTAAAATACTACATCCGAGATGTTAGGTTGCCTTAGGTTAGGAAATATAACGTTATAGACGCATACAATGTCCCCACCGAGACGTACGGGACGACACGAACTGGATTCTGTAAAACATTACCAGCGAGGGGCTATATGGGTTAGGTTAGGTTATATTACGTTGTAGACGTATATAATGTTCCCACCGAGAAGTAGGGGCCGACACGCCAGGAATGTTGCAAAATACTACGTCCGAGATGTTAGGTTGCCTTCGGGTGGGATATACAATGTTATGGACGTATATAATGTCCCCACCGCGAGGTATGAACCAACCAGACTGGGATTCTGTAAAACATTATCACCGAAGTGCAAAATGGGTTTAGGTTAGGTTATATTACGATATAGACGTATATAATGTTCCCACCGAGAAGTAGGTGCCGACCCGCCAGGTATTTCGGAAAATACTACACCCGAGATGTTAGGTTGCCTTAGGTTAGGATATATAACGTTATAGACTTATATAATGTCCGCACAGAAACGTATGGGACGACACGAACGAGAATCTGTAAAACATTACCAGCGAAGGTCTAGATGGGTTAGGTTAGGTTATATTACGTTATAGACGAATATAATGATCCCACCGAGAATTAGGGGCGGAACCGCCTGGAATGTTGTAAAATACTACATTCGAGATGTTAGGTTGCCTTAGGATAGGATGTATAACGTTATAGAAGCATATAATTTCCCCACAGAGACGTAGGTTCGACGCGTCCGGGATTCTGTAAAACATTACCAGCGAGAGGCTAGATGGTTTAAGCTAGGCTATATTAGGTTGTAGACGTATATAATGTTCCCACCGAGAAGTAGAGGCCGACCTGCCACGAATGTTGTCAAATACTACATCAGAGATGTTAGGTTGCCTTAGGTTGAGATATATAAAGTTATATACGTATATAATGTTCCCACTGAGAAGTAGGGGCCGACCCGCCAGGAATGTTGTAAAATACTACATCCGAGATGTTAGGTTGCCTTAGGTTAGGAAATATAACGTTATAGACGCATACAATGTCCCCACCGAGACGTACGGGGCGACACGAACTGGATTCTGTAAAACATTACCAGCGAGGGGCTATATGGGTTAGGTTAGGTTATATTACGTTATAGATGTATATAATGTTCCCACCGAGAAGTAGAGGCCGACACGCCAGGAATGTTGTAAAATACAACATCCGAGATGTTAGGTTGCCTTCGGGTGCGATATACAATGTTATAGAGGTATATAATGTCCCCACCGAGAAGTATGAGCCAATACGACCGGGATTCTGTGAAACATTATCACCGAGGGGCAAAATAGGTTAGGTTAGGTTATATTACGGTATAGAAGTATATAATGTTCCCACTCAGAAGTAGGGGCCGTTCCGCCTGGAATGTTGGAAAATACTACATCCGAGATGTTAGGTTGCCTTAGGTTGGGATATATAACGTAATAGACGTATATAATGTCCCCACCGAGAAGTACGGGCCGACACGACAGGGATTCTGTAAAACATTACCAGCGAGAGTCTAGATGGGTTAGGTTAGGTTATATTACGATATAGACGTATATTATGTGACCACCGAGAAGTAGGGTCTGACCAGCCTGGAATGTTGTAAAATGCTACATTCGAGATGTTAAGTTGCCTTAGGTTAGGATATATAACGTTATAGACTCATATAATGCCCGCACCGATACGTACGGGACGACACGAACGGGATTCTGTAGAACATTACCACCGAGGGGCTAGATGGGTTAGGTTAGGTTATATTACGTTATGGACGTATATAATTTTTCCCACCGAGAAGTAGGGGCCGACACGCCAGTAATCTTGAAATTACTACATGCGAGATGTTAGGTAGCCTTAGGTTAGGATATATAACGTTATAGACGCATACAATGTCCCCACCGAGACGTACGGGGCGACACGAACTGGATTCTGTAAAACATTACCAGCGAGGGGCTAAATGGGTTAGGTTAGGTTATATTACGTTATAGACGAATATAATGATCCCACCGAGACGTAGGGCCCGACATGCCAGGAATGTTGTAAAATATTACATCCGAGATTTAAGGTTCCCTTAGGTTAGGATATATATCGTTATAGACGTATATAACGTTCCCACCGAGACGTAGGGACCGACATGCCAGGAATGTTGTAAAATATTACACCCGAGATGTTAGGTTCCCTTAGGTTAGGATATATAACGTTATAGATGTATATAATGTCCCAATCCAGAAGTAGGCGACGACACGCCAGGAATGTTGTAAAATATTACATCCCAGATGTTAGGTTGCGTTAGGTTAGGATATACAACGCTATAGACATATAGAATGTTCCCACTGAGAAGTAGGGGCCGACGCGTCAGGAATGTTGTAAAATATTACACCCGAGATGTTAGGTTCCCATAGCTGAGGATATATAACGTTATAGACGTATATAATGTCCCAATCGAGAAGCAGGCGACGACACGCCAGGAATGTTGTAAAATATTACATCCTAGATGTTATGTTGCCTTACGACAGGATATATAACGTTATGGACGTATATAATGTTCCCACCGAAAAGTAGGAGCCGACGCGCCAGAAATGATGTAAAATATTACATTCGACATGTTAGGTCGCCTTAGGCTAGGATATATAACGTTATAGACGTATATAATGTTCCCACCGAGAAATAGGGGCCGACGCTCCAGGAATGCTGCAAAATATTACATCCGAGATGTTAGGTTGCCTTAGGCTGGTATATATATCGTTATAGACGTATACAATGTTCCCACCGAGAAGTAGGGACCGACATGCCAGGAATGTTGTTAAACATTACATCCGAGATGTTAGGTTGCCTTAGGTTAGGATATATATCATTATAGACGTATATAATGTACCCACCGAGACGCAGGGACCGACCTGCCAGGAATGTTTCAAAATATTACATCCGAGGTGTTAGGTTGCCTTAGGCTAGGATATATAACGTTATAGACGTATATAATATTCCCACCGAGAAATAGGGGCCGACGCGTCAGGAATGTTGTAAAATATTACATCCGAGATGTTAGGTTGCCTTAGGTTAGGATATATAACGTTATTGACTTACACAATGTTCCCGCCGATATGTACGGGCCGACGTGCCAGGAATGTAGTAAAATATTAAACCCGAGATGCTAGGTTGCCTTAGGCTAGGATATGTAACATTATAGACGTATATAATGTTCCCAGCGAGAAGTATGTGCCAACGAGCCTGGAATGTTGTAAACTATTACATTCGACATGTCAGGTTGCCTTAGGCTAGGATGTATAGCGTTATAGACGTATATAATGTTCCCACCGAGAAGTAGGTGCCGACGCGCCAGGAATGTTGTAAAATATTACATTCGACATGTCAGGTTGCCTTAGGCTAGGATATATAGCGTTATAGACGTATATAATATTCCCACCGAGAAGTAGGGGCCGACGTGCCAGGAATGTAGTAAAATATTACATCCGAGATGTTAGGTTGCCTTAGGATAGGATATATAACGTTATAGACGTATATAATGTTGCCACCGAGAAGTAGGTGCCGACGCGCCAGGAATGTTGTAAAATATTACATTCGACATGTCAGGTTGCCTTAGGCTAGGATATATAGCGTTATAGACGTATATAATATTCCCACCGAGACGTAGGGGCCGTCGTGCCAGGAATGTAGTAAAATATTACATCCGAGAAGTTAGCTTGCCATAGGCTAGGATATATAACGTTATAGACGTACATAATTTTACCACAGAGATATAGGTACTTGCATGCCAGGAATGTTGTAAAATTTTACGGTAGAGATGTTAGGTTGCCTTAGGTTAGGACATATAACGTCATTGACTTATATAATGTTCCCACCGAGAAGTAGGGGCCGACGTGCCAGGAATGTTGTAAAATATTACACCCGAGATGTTAGGTTCCCTTAGGTTAGGATATATAACGTTATAGATGTATATAATGTCCCAATCCAGAAGTAGGCGACGACACGCCAGGAATGTTGTAAAATATTACATCCCAGATGTTAGGTTGCGTTAGGTTAGGATATACAACGTTATAGACATATAGAATGTTCCCACTGAGAAGTAGGGGCCGACGCGTCAGGAATGTTGTAAAATATTACACCCGAGATGTTAGGTTCCCATAGCTGAGGATATATAACGTTATAGACGTATATAATGTCCCAATCGAGAAGCAGGCGACGACACGCCAGGAATGTTGTAAAATATTACATCCTAGATGTTATGTTGCCTTACGACAGGATATATAACGTTATGGACGTATATAATGTTCCCACCGAAAAGTAGGAGCCGACGCGCCAGAAATGATGTAAAATATTACATTCGACATGTTAGGTCGCCTTAGGCTAGGATATATAACGTTATAGACGTATATAATGTTCCCACCGAGAAATAGGGGCCGACGCTCCAGGAATGCTGCAAAATATTGCATCCGAGATGTTAGGTTGCCTTAGGCTGGTATATATATCGTTATAGACGTATACAATGTTCCCACCGAGAAGTAGGGACCGACATGCCAGGAATGTTGTTAAACATTACATCCGAGATGTTAGGTTGCCTTAGGTTAGGATATATATCATTATAGACGTATATAATGTACCCACCGAGACGTAGGGACCGACCTGCCAGGAATGTTTCAAAATATTACATCCGAGGTGTTAGGTTGCCTTAGGCTAGGATATATAACGTTATAGACGTATATAATATTCCCACCGAGAAATAGGGGCCGACGCGTCAGGAATGTTGTAAAATATTACATCCGAGATGTTAGGTTGCCTTAGGTTAGGATATATAACGTTATTGACTTACATAATGTTCCCGCCGATATGTACGGGCCGACGTGGCAGGAATGTAGTAAAATATTAAACCCGAGATGCTAGGTTGCCTTAGGCTAGGATATGTAACATTATAGACGTATATACTGTTCCCACCGAAAAGTAGGTGCCGACGCGCCAGGAATGTTGTAAAATATTACATTCGACATGTCAGGTTGCCTTAGGCTAGGATATATAGCGTTATAGACGTATATAATATTCCCACCGAGAAGTAGGGGCCGACGTGCCAGGAATGTAGTAAAGTATTACATCCGAGAAGTTAGGTTGCCATAGGCTAGGGTATATAACGTTATAGACGTACATAATGTTACCACAGAGATATAGGTACTGGCATGCCAGGAATGTTGTAAAATTTTACGGTAGAGATGTTAGGTTGCCTTAGGTTAGGACATATAACGTCATTGACTTATATAATGTTCCCACCGAGAAGTAGGAGCCGACCTGCCAGGAATGTAGTAAAATATTACATCCGAGATGTGAGATTGCCTTAGGCTAGGATATATAACCTTATAGACGGATATAATGTTACCACAGAGAAGTAGGGACCGAAGCGCCGGGAATGTTGTAAAATATTACATTCGGCATGTTAGGTTGCCTTAGGTTAGGATATATAACGTTTTAGACGTATATAATGTTACCACAGAGAAGTAGGGACCGAAGCGCCGGGAATGTTGTAAAATATTACATTCGGCATGTTAGGTTGCCTTAGGTAAGGATATATAACGTTTTAGACGTATATACTGTTCCCACCGAGAAGTAGGTGCCGCCGCTCCAGGAATGTAGTAAAATATATCATCCGGGATATTAGGTTGCCTTAGGTTAGGATATATAACGTTATAGACGTATATAATGCTACCACAGAGAACTAGGCACTTGCATGCCAGGTATGTTGTAAAATAATACGGTAGAGATGATAGGTTGCCTTAGTTTAGGATATATAACGTTATAGACGTATATACTGTTCCCACCGAGAAGTAGGTGCCGACGCGCCAGGTGTGCTGTAAAATATTACATTCGACATGTTAGGTTGCCTTAGGCTAGGATATATAGCGTTATAGACGTATATAATATTCCCACCGAGAAGTAGGGGCCGACGTGCCAGGAATGTAATAAAATATTACATCCGAGAAGTTAGCTTGCCATAGGCTAGGATATATAATGTTATAGACGTACATAATTTTACCACAGAGATATAGGTACTTGCATGCCAGGAATGTTGTAAAATTTTACGGTAGAGATGTTAGGTTGCCTTAGGTTAGGACATATAACGTCATTGACTTATATAATGTTCCCACCGAGAAGTAGGAGCCGACGTGCCAGGAATGTTGTAAAATATTACACCCGAGATGTTAGGTTCCCTTAGGTTAGGATATATAACGTTATAGATGTATATAATGTCCCAATCCAGAAGTAGGCGACGACACGCCAGGAATGTTGTAAAATATTACATCCCAGATGTTAGGTTGCGTTAGGTTAGGATATACAACGTTATAGACATATAGAATGTTCCCACTGAGAAGTAGGGGCCGACGCGTCAGGAATGTTGTAAAATATTACACCCGAGATGTTAGGTTCCCATAGCTGAGGATATATAACGTTATAGACGTATATAATGTCCCAATCGAGAAGCAGGCGACGACACGCCAGGAATGTTGTAAAATATTACATCCGAAATGTTATGTTGCCTTACGACAGGATATATAACGTTATAGACGTATATAATGTTCCCACCGAAAAGTAGGAGCCGACGCGCCAGGAATGACGTAAAATATTACATTCGACATGTTAGGTCGCCTTAGGCTAGGATATATAAGGTTACAGACGTATATAATGTTCCCACCGAGAAATAGGTGCCGACGCTCCAGGAATGTTGTAAAATATTACATCCGAGATGTTAGTTTGCGTTAGGATAGGATATACAACGTTATAGACGTATATAATGTCCCCATCGAGAAGTAGGGACTGACGCGTCAGGAATGTTGTAAAATATTACATTCGACATGTTAGGTCGCCTTAGGTTAGGATATATAACGTTATAGACGTATATAATGTTCCCACCGAGAAATAGGGGCCGACGCGTCAGGAATGTTGTAAAATATTACACGCGAGATGTTAGGTTGCCTTGGGTTAGGATATACAACGCTATAGACGTATAGAGTGTTCCCACCGAGACGTAGGAACCGACATGCCAGGAATAATGTAAAATATTACATCCCAGATGTTAGGTTGCGTTAGGTTAGGATATACAATGTTATAGACGTATATAATGTCCCCATCGAGAAGCAGGCGACGACACGCCAGAATGTTGTAAAATATTATATTCGACATGTTAGGTTGCCTTAGGCTAGGATATATAACGTTATAGACGTATATAATATTCCCACCGAGAAATAGGGGCCGACGCGTGAGGAATGTTGTAAAATATTACACCCGAGATGTTAGGTTCCCTTAGGTTAGCATATACAACGTTATAGACGTATATAATGTCCCCATCCAGAAGTAGGCGACGACACGCCAGGAATGTTGTAAAATATTACAGCCCAGATGTTAGGTTGCGTTAGGTTAGGATATACAATGTTATAGACGTATATAATGTCCCCATCGAGAAGCAGGCGACGACACGCCAGGAATGTTGTAAAATATTTCATTCGGCATGTTATGTTGCCTTAGGCTAGGATATATAACGTTATAGACGTATATAATATCACCACCGAGAACTACGGGCCGGCAGGCCAGGAATGATGTAAAATATTACATTCAACATGTTAGGTCGCCATAGGCTATGATATATAACGTTATAGACGTATCTAATGTTCCCACCGAGAAATAGGGGCCGACGCGTCAGAAATGTTGTAAAATATTACACCCGAGATGTTAGGTTCCCTTAGGTTAGGATTTACAACGCTATAGACGTATATAATGTTCCCACCTAGACGTGGGGACCGACATGCCAGGAATCTTCTAAAATATTACATCGCAGATGTTAGGTTGCTTAAGTTTAGGATATACAGCGTTATAGACGTATATAATGTCCCCATCGAGATGCAGGCGACGACACGCCAGGAATGTTGCAAAATATTACATCCGAGATGATATGTTGCCTTACGTTAGGATATATAACGTTATAGATGTATATAATTTTCCCACCGAAATGTGGGACCCGACGGGCCAGGAATGTAGTAAAATATTACATCCGAAATGTTATGTTGCCTTACGACAGGATATATAACGTTATAGACGTGTATAATGTACCCACCGAAAAGTAGGGGCCGACGCGCCAGGAATGACGTAAAATATTACATTCGACATGTTAGGTCGCCTTAGGCTAGGATATATAACGTTATAGACGTATATAATGTTCCCACCGAGAAATAGGGGCCGACGCTCCAGGAATGTTGTAAAATATTACATCTGAGATGTTAGGTTGCCTTAGGCTGGTATATATATCGTTATAGACGTATACAATGTTCCCACCGAGAAGTAGGGACCGACATGCCAGGAATGTTGTAAAATATTACATCCCAGGTGTTAGGTTGCGTTAGGTTAGGATATACAACGTTATAGACGTATATTATGTCCCCATCGAGAAGCAGGCGACGACACGCCAGGAATGTTGTAAAATATTACATCCCAGATGTTAGGTTGCGATAGGTTAGGATATACAACATTATAGACGTATATAATGTCCCCATCGAGAAGCAGGAGACGACACGACAGGAATGTTGTAAAATATTACATTCGACATGTTAGGTCGCCATAGGTTAGGATATATAACGTTATAGACGTATATAATGTTCCCACCGAGAAATAGGGGCCGACGCGTCAGGAATGTTGTAAAATATTACTCCCGAGATGTTAGGTTGCCTTGGGTTAGTATATACAACGCTATAGACGTATAGAGTGTTCCCACCGAGACGTAGGGACCGACATGCCAGGAATAATGTAAAATATTACATCCCAGATGTTAGGTTGCGTTAGGTTAGGATATACAATGTTATAGACGTATATAATGTCCCCATCGAGAAGCAGGCGACGACACGCCAGAATGTTGTAAAATATTATATTCGACATGTTAGGTTGCCTTAGGCTAGGATATATAACGTTATAGACGTATATAATATTCCCACCGAGAAATAGGGGCCGACGCGTCAGGAATGTTGTAAAATATTACACTCGAGATGTTAGGTTCCCTTAGGTTAGCATATACAACGTTATAGACGTATATAATGTCCCCATCCAGAAGTAGGCGACGACACGCCAGGAATGTTGTAAAATATTACAGCCCAGATGTTAGGTTGCGTTAGGTTAGGATATACAATGTTATAGACGTATATAATGTCCCCATCGAGAAGCAGGCGACGACACGCCAGGAATGTTGTAAAATATTTCATTCGGCATGTTATGTTGCCTTAGGCTAGGATATATAACGTTATAGACGTATATAATATCACCACCGAGAACTACGGGCCGGCAGGCCAGGAATGATGTAAAATATTACATTCAACATGTTAGGTCGCCTTAGGCTATGATATATAACGTTATAGACGTATCTAATGTTCCCACCGAGAAATAGGGGCCGACGCGTCAGAAATGTTGTAAAATATTACACCCGAGATGTTAGGTTCCCTTAGGTTAGGATTTACAACGCTAAAGACGTATATAATGTTCCCACCGAGACGTGGGGACCGACATGCCAGGAATCTTCTAAAATATTACATCGCAGATGTTAGGTTGCTTAAGTTTAGGATATACAGCGTTATAGACGTATATAATGTCCCCATCGAGATGCAGGCGACGACACGCCAGGAATGTTGCAAAATATTACATCCGAGATGATATGTTGCCTTACGTTAGGATATATAACGTTATAGATGTATATAATTTTCCCACCGAAATGTAGGACCCGACGGGCCAGGAATGTAGTAAAATATTACATCCGAAATGTTATGTTGCATTACGACAGTATATATAACGTTATAGACGTATATAATGTACCCACCGAAAAGTAGGGGCCGACACGCCAGGAATGTTGTAAAATATTACATTCGACATGTTAGGTCGCCTTAGGTTAGGATATATAACGTTATAGACGTATATAATGTTCCCACCGAGAAATAGGGGCCGACGCGTCAGGAATGTTGTAAAATATTACACCCGAGATGTTAGGTTGCCTTGGGTTAGGATATACAACGCTATAGACGTATAGAGTGTTCCCATCCAGAAGTAGGCGACGACACGCCAGGAATATTGTAAAATATTACATTTGACATGTTAGGTTTCCTTAGGCTAGGATATATAACGTTATAGACGTATATAATATTCCCACCGAGAAATAGGGGCCGACGCTCCAGGAATGTTGTAAAATATTACATCTGAGATGTTAGGTTGCCTTAGGCTGGTATATATATCGTTATAGACGTATACAATGTTCCCACCGAGAAGTAGGGACCGACATGCCAGGAATGTTGTCAAATATTACATCCCAGGTGTTAGGTTGCGTTAGGTTAGGATATACAACGTTATAGACGTATATTATGTCCCCATCGAGAAGCAGGCGACGACACGCCAGGAATGTTGTAAAATATTACATCCCAGATGTTAGGTTGCGATAGGTTAGGATATACAACATTATAGACGTATATAATGTCCCCATCGAGAAGCAGGAGGCGACACGCCAGGAATGTTGTAAAATATTACATTCGACATGTTAGGTCGCCTTAGGTTAGGATATATAACGTTATAGACGTATATAATGTTCCCACCGAGAAATAGGGGCCGACGCGTCAGGAATGTTGTAAAATATTACACCCGAGATGTTAGGTTGCCTTGGGTTAGGATATACATCGCTATAGACGTATAGAGTGTTCCCACCGAGACGTAGGGACCGACATGCCAGGAATAAAGTAAAATATTACATCCCAGATGTTAGGTTGCGTTAGGTTAGGATATACAATGTTATAGACGTATATAATGTCCCCATCTAGAAGCAGGCGACGACACGCCAGAATGTTGTAAAATATTACATCCCAGATGTTAGGTTGCGTTAGGCTAGGATATACAACATTATAGACGTATATAATGTCCCCATCGAGAAGCAGGAGACGACAAGCCAGGAATGTTGTAAAATATTACATTCGACATGTTAGGTGGCCCTCGGCTAGGATATATATCGCTATAGACGCATATGATGTTCCCACCGAGAAGTACGGGCCGAAACGCCAGGGATGTTGTCAAATATTACATCCGAGATGTTAGGTTGCCTGAGGTTAGGATATACAACGTTATAGATGTATATAATGTCCCCATCCAGAAGTAGGCGACGACACGCCAGGAATATTGTAAAATATTACATTTGACATGTTAGGTTTCCTTAGGCTAGGATATATAACGTTATAGACGTATATAATATTCCCACCGAGAAATAGGGGCCGACGCTCCAGGAATGTTGTAAAATATTACATCTGAGATGTTAGGTTGCCTTAGGCTGGTATATATATCGTTATAGACGTATACAATGTTCCCACCGAGAAGTAGGGACCGACATGCCAGGAATGTTGTAAAATATTACATCCCAGGTGTTAGGTTGCGTTAGGTTAGGATATACAACGTTATAGACGTATATTATGTCCCCATCGAGAAGCAGGCGACGACACGCCAGGAATGTTGTAAAATATTACATACGAGATGTTAGGTTGCCTTCGGTTAGGGTATATATCGTTATAGACGTATATGATGTTCCTACCGAGAAGTACGGGCCGACACGCCAGGAATGTTGTCAGATATTACATTCGAGATGTTAGGTTGCCTTAGTTTACGATATACAACGTTATAGACGTATATAATGTCCCCAGCGCGAAGTAGGCGCCGCCACGCCAGGAATGTTGTAAAATATTATGGTATTGAGGTTAGTTTGCCTTAGGTCAGGATATATAACGTTATAGACGTATATAATGTCCCCTTCGAGAAGCAGGCGACGACACGCCAGGAATGTTGTAAAATATTACATTCGACATGTTAGGTCGCCTTATGCTAGGATATATAACGTTATAGACGTATATAATGTTCCCACCGAGAAGTACGGGCCGACACGCCAGGAATGTTGTCAACTATTACATCCGAGATGTTAGGTTGCCTTAGGTTAGGATATATATCGTTATAGACGTATAAAATGTTCCCGCCGAGACGTAGGGGCCGACATGCCAGGAATGTTGTCAAATATTACATCCGAGATGTTAGATTGCCTTAGGTTAGGATATATAACGTTATAGACGTATGTAATGTTACCACCGAGAACTACGGGCCGACACGCCAGGAATGATGTAAATTATTACATTCGACATGTTAGGTCGCCTTAGGCTAGGATATATAACGTTATAGACGTATATAATGTTCCCACGGAGAAATAGGGGCCGACGCGTCAGAAATGTTGTAAAATATTACACCCGAGATCTTAGGTTCCCTTAGGTTAGGATATACAACGCTATAGACGTATAGAATGTTCCCACCGAGACGTAGGGACCTACATGCCAGGAATGTTGTCAACTATTACATCCGAGATGTTAGGTTGCCTTAGGTTAAGATATACAACGTTATAGACGTATATAATGTCCCCATCGGGAAGTAGGCGCCGTCACGCCAGGAATGTTGTAAAATATTACGGTAGAGAGGTCAGGTTGTCTTAGAATATGATATCTAACGTTATAGACGTATATAATGTTCCCACCGAAAAGTAGGAGCCGACGCGCCAGGATTGCTGTGAAATATTACATCCGAGATGTTAGGTTCCCTTAGGTTAGGATATACAACGTTATCGACGTATTGAATGTTCCCACCGAGAAGTAGGGACCGACATGCTAGGAATGTTGTAAAATATTATATCCGAGATGTTAGGTTCCCTTAGGTTAGGATATATATCGTTATAGACGTATATAGTGTTCCCATCGAGAAGCAGGCGACTACACGACAGGAATGTTGTAAAATATTACATCCGAGATGTTATGATGCCTCACGTTAGGATATATAACGTTATAGACGTATATAATGTTCCGACCGAAAAGTAGGAGCCGACGCGCCAGGAATGTTGTAAAATATTACATCCGAGATGTTAGGTTGCCTTAGGCTGGTATATATATCGTTATAGACGTATACAATGTTCCCACCGAGAAGTAGGGACCGACATGCCAGGAATGTTGTTAAATATTACATCCGAGATGTTAGGTTGCCTTAGGTTAGGATATATATCGCTATAGACGCATATGATGTTCCCACCGAGAAGTACGGGCCGACACCCCAGGAATGTTGTCAAATATTACATCCGAGATGTTAGGTTGCCTTAGGTTAGGATATACAACGGTATAGATGTATATAATGTCCCAATCGAGAAGTAGGCGACGATACGCCACGAATGATGTAAAATATTACATTCGACATGTTAGGTCGCCTTAGGCTAGGTTATATATCGCTGTAGACGTATATGATGAGCCCACCGAGAAGTACGGGCTAACACGCCAGGAAAGTTGTCAAATATTACATCCGAGATGTTAGGTTCCCTTAGGCTAGGATAAATAACGTTATAGACGTATATAATATTCCCCACCGAGAAATAGGTGCCGACGCGTCAGGAATGTTGTAAAATATTACACCCGAGATGTTAGGTTCCCTTATGTTAGGATATATAACGTTATAGACGTATATAATGTCCCCATCCAGAAGTAGGAGACGACGCGCCAGGAATATTACATCCCAGATGTTAGGTTGCGTTAGGTTAGGATACACAACGTTATAGACGTATATAATGTTCCCATCGAGAAGCAGGCGACGACACGCCAGAATGTTGTAAAACATTACATCCCAGATGTTAGGTTGCGTTAGGTTAGGATATACAACGTTATAGACATATATAATGTCCCCATCGAGAAGCAGGCGACGACACGCCAGGAATGTTGTAAAATATAACATTCGACATGTTAGGTGGCCCTAGGCTAGGATATATATCGCTATAGACGCATATGATGTTCCCACCGAGAAGTACGGGCCGACACCCCAGGAATGTTGTCAAATATTACATCCGAGTTGTTAGGTTGCCTTAGGTTAGGATATACAACGGTATAGATGTATATAATGTCCCAATCGAGAAGTAGGTGACGATACGCCACGAATGATGTAAAATATTACATTCGACATGTTAGGTCGCCTTAGGCTAGGTTATATATCGCTGTAGACGTATATGATGAGCCCACCGAGAAGTACGGGCTAACACGCCAGGAAAGTTGTCAAATATTACATCCGAGATGTTAGGTTCCCCTAGGCTAGGATATATAACGTTATAGACGTATATAATATTCCCACCGAGAAATAGGGGCCGACGCGTCAGGAATGTTGTAAAATATTACACCCGAGATGTTAGGTTGCGTTAGGTTAGGATATACAACGTTATAGACATATATTATGTCCCCATCGAGAAGCAGGCGACGACACGCCAGGAATGTTGTAAAATATTACAGCCCAGATGTTAGGTTGCGTTAGGTTAGGATATACAACGTTATAGACGCATATGATGTTCCCACCGAGAAGTACGGGCCGACACCCCAGGAATGTTGTCAAATATTACATCCGAGTTGTTAGGTTGCCTTAGGTTAGGATATACAACGGTATAGATGTATATAATGTCCCAATCGAGAAGTAGGTGAGGATACGCCACGAATGATGTAAAATATTACATTCGACATGTTAGGTCGCCTTAGGCTAGGTTATATATCGCTGTAGACGTATATGATGAGCCCACCGAGAAGTACAGGCTAACACGCCAGGAAAGTTGTCAAATATTACATCCGAGATGTTAGGTTCCCCTAGGCTAGGATATATAACGTTATAGACGTATATAATATTCCCACCGAGAAATAGGGGCCGACGCGTCAGGAATGTTGTAAAATATTACACCCGAGATGTTAGGTTCCCTTAGGTTAGGATATATAACGTTATAGACGTATATAATGTCCCCATCCAGAAGTAGGCGACGACACGCCAGGAATGTTGTAAAATATTACACGCGATATGTTAGGTTGCTTTAGGTTAGGATGTATATCGTTATAGACGTATATAATGTCCAGATCGAGACGTGGGGACCGGCACGCCAGAATGTTGTAAAATATTACATCCGAGATGTAAGGTTGCCTTAGGCTGGTATATATATCGTTATAGACGTATACAATGTTCCCACCGAGAAGTCGAGACCGACATGCCAGGAATGTTGTTAAATATTACATCCGAGATGTTAGTTTGCCTTAGGTTAGGATATAAAACGTTATAGACGTATAGAATGTTACGACCGAGAACTACGGGCCGACACGTCAGGAATGATGTAAAATATTCCATTCGACATGTTAGGTCGCCTTAGGCTAGGATATATTACGTTATAGACGTATATAATGTTCCCACCGAGAAGTACGGGCCGACACGTCAGGAATGTTGTAAAATATTACATCCGAGATGTAATGTTGCCTTACGTTAGGATATATAACGTTATATACGTATATAATGTTCCGACCGAAAAGTAGGAGCCGACGCGCCAGGAATGTTGTAAAATATTACATTCGACATGTTAGGATTGCCCTAGGCTCGGATATATAACGTTATAGACGTATATGATATTCCCACCGAGAAGTACGGGCCGACACGCCAGGAATGTTGTCAAATATTACATCCGAGATGTTAGGTTGCCTTAGCCTAGGATATATAGCGTTATAGACGTATATAATGTTCCCACCGAGAAGTAGGGGCCGAAGTGCCGGGAATGTTGTAAAATATTACGTTCGACACGTTAGGTTGCCTTAGGCTAGGATATATAGCGTTATAGACGTATATACTGTTCCCACCGAGAAGTAGTTGCCGAAGTGCCGGGAATGTAGTAAAATATTTCATTCGAAATGTTAGGTTGCCTTAGACTAGGATATATAGCGCTATAGACGTATATAATGTTCCCACCGAGAAGTAGGTGCCGACGCGCCAGGAATGTTGTAAAATATTACATTCGACATGTTAGGTTGCCTTAAGCTAGGATATATAGCGTTATAGACGTATATAATGTTCCCACCGAGAAGTAGGGGCCGGCGCGCCAGGAATGTAGTAAAATATTACACCCGAGATGTTAGGTTGCCTTAGGTTAGGATATATAACGTTATTGACTTATATAATGTTCCCACCGAGAAGTAGGCGCCGACGAGACCGGAATGTTGTAAAATATTACATTCGACATGTTAGGATTGCCTTAGTCTAGGATGTATAACGTTATAGACGTATATGATATTCCCACCGAGAAGTACGGGCCGACACGCCAGCAATTTTGTAAATATTACATCCGAGATGTTAGGTACCCTTAGGTTAGGATATATAACGTTATAGACGTATATAATGTTCCCACCGAGAAGTAGGGGCCGACGAGCCAGGAATGTTGTAAAATAGTAGGCTCGACACGTTAGGATGCCTTAGGCTAGGATATATAACGTTATTGACTTATATAATGTTCCCACCGAGAAGTAGGTGCCGACGCGCCAGGAATGTTGTAAAATATTACATTCGACATATTAGGTTGCCTTAAGCTAGGATATATAGCGTTATAGACGTATATAATGTTCCCACCGAGGATTTGGGGCCGGCGCGCCAGGAATGTAGTAAAATATTACACCCGAGATGTTAGGTTGCCTTAGGTTAGGATATATAACGTTATAGACGTATATGATATTCCCACCGAGAAGTACGGGCCGACACGCCAGCAATGTTGTCAAATATTACATCCGAGATGTTAGGTACCCTTAGGTTAGGATATATAACGTTATAGGCGTATATAATGTTCCCAACGAGAAGTAGGGGCCGACGAGCCAGGAATGTTGTAAAATAGTAGCCTCGACATGTTAGGATGCCTTAGGCTAGGATATATAACGTTATAGACGTATAAACAGTTCCCACCGAGAAGTTGGTGCCGAGGCGCCAGGAATGTTGTAAAATATTACATTCGACATGTTAGGTTGCCTTAGACTAGGACATATAGCGTTATAGACATATATAATGTTCCCACCGAGAAGTAGGGGCCGACGCGCCAGGAATGCTGTAAAATATTACATTCGACATGTTAGGATTGCCTTAGGCTAGGTTATATAACGTTATAGACGTATATACTGTTCCCACCGAAAAGTAGTTGCCGACGCGCCAGGAATATTGTAAAATATTACATTCGAAATGTTAGGTTGCCTTAGACTAGGACATATAGCGTTATAGACGTATATAATGTTCCCAACGAGAAGTCGGTGCCGACGCGCCAGGAATGTTGTAAAATATTACATTCGACATGTTAGGTCGCCTTAAGCTAGGATATGTAGCGTTATAGATGTATATAATGTTCCCACCGAGACGTAGAGGCCGGCGCGCCAGGAATGTAGTAAAATATTACACCCGTGATGTTAGGTTGCCTTAGGTTAGGATATATAACGTTATTGACTTATATAATGTTCCCACCGAGAAGTAGGTGCCGACGCGCCAAGAATGTTGTAAAATATTACATTCGACATGTTAGTTTGCCTTAAGCTAGGATATATAGCGTTATAGACGTATATAATGTTCCCACCGAGAAGTAGGGGCCGGCGCGCCAGGAATGTAGTAAAATATTACACCCGAGATGTTAGGTTGCCTTAGGTTAGGATATATAACGTTATTGACTTATATAGTGTTCCCATCGAGAAGTAGGCGCCGACGAGCCAGGAATGTTGTAAAATATTACATTCGACATGTTAGGATTGCCTTAGGCTAGGATATATAACGTTATAGACGTATAAACTGTTCACACCGAGATGTTGGTGCCGACGCGCCAGGAATGTTCTAAAATATTACATTCGACATTTTAGGTTGCCTTAGGCTAGGATATATAGCGTTATAGACATATATAATGTTCCCACCAAGAAGTAGGGGCCGACGCGCCAGGAATGCTGTAAAATATTACATTCGACATGCTAGATTGCCATAGGCTAGGATATATAGCTTTAAAGACGTACATAACGTTCCCACCGAGAAATAGGGGCCGACACGCCAGGAATGTTGTAAAACATTACATTCGGCATGTTAGGTTGCCTTAAGCTAGGATATGTAGCGTTATAGACGTAAATAACGTTCCCACCGAGAAGTAGGGGCCGGCGCGCCAGGAATGTAGTAAAATATTACATTCGAAATGTTAGGTTGCCTTAGACTAGGATATATAGCGCTATAGACGTATATAATGTTCCCACCGAGAAGTAGGTGCCGACGCGCCAGGAATGTTGTAAAATATTACATTCGACATGTTAGGTTGCCTTAAGCTAGGATATATAGCGTTATAGACGTATATAATGTTCCCACCGAGAAGTAGGGGCCGGCGCGCCAGGAATGTAGTAAAATATTACACCCGAGATGTTAGGTTGCCTTAGGTTAGGATATATAACTTTATTGACTTATATAGTGTCCCCACCGAGAAGTAGGCGCCGACGCGCCAGGAATGTTGTAAAATATTACATTCGACATGTTAGGATTGCCTTAGGCTAGGATATATAACGTTATAGACGTATAAACTGTTCACACCGAGATGTTGGTGCCGACGCGCCAGGGATGTTCTAAAATATTACATTCGACATGTTAGGTTGCCTTAAGCTAGGATTTATAGCGTTATAGACGTATATAATGTTCCCACCGAGATGTAGCGGCCGAAGTGCCGGGAATGTTGTAAAATATTACACTCGACATTTTAGGTTGCCTTAGGCTAGGATATATAGCGTTATAGACATATATAATGTTCCCACCGAGAAGTAGGAGCCGACGCGCCAGGAATGCTGTAAAATATTACATTCGACATGTTAGGTTGCCTTAAGCTAGGATATATAGCGTTATAGAAGTATATAATGTTCCCACCGAGAAGTAGGGGCCGGCGCGGCAGGAATGTAGTAAAATATTACATTCGAAATGTTAGGTTGCCTTAGACTAGGATATATAGCGCTATAGACGTATATAATGTTCCCACCGAGAAGTAGGTGCCGACGCGCCAGGAATGTTGTAAAATATTACATTCGACATGTTAGGTTGCCTTAAGCTAGGATATATAGCGTTATAGACGTATATAGTGTTCCCACCGAGAAGTAGGGGCCGGCGCGCCAGGAATGTAGTAAAATATTACACCCGAGATGTTAGGTTGCCTTAGGTTAGGATATATAACGTTATTGACTTATATAATATTCCCACCGAGAAGTAGGGGCCGACGCGCCTGGAATGTTGTAAAATATTACATCCGAGATGTTAGGATTGCCTTAGGCTAGGATATATAACGTTATAGACGTATAAACTGTTCACTCCGAGATGTTGGTGCCGACGCGCCAGGAATGTTGTAAAATATTACATTCGACATGTTAGGATGCCTTAAGCTACGATTTATAGCGTTATAGACGTATATAATGTTCCCACCGAGATCTAGCGGCCGAAGCGCCGGGAATGTTGTAAAATATTACACTCGACATTTTAGGTTGCCTTAGGCTAGGATATATAGCGCTATAGACATATATAATGTTCCCACCGAGAAGTAGGGGCCGTCGCGCCAGGAATGTAGTAAAATATTACACCCGAGATGTTAGGTTGCCTTAGGTTAGGATATATAACGTTATTGACTTATATAATGTTCCCACCGAGAAGTAGGGGCCGACGCGCCAGGAATGTTGTAAAATATTACATCCGAGATGTTAGGATTGCCTTATGCTAGGATATATAGCGCTATAGACGTATATAATGTTCCCACCGAGAAGTAGGTGCCGACGCGCCAGGAATGTTGTAAAATATTACATTCGAGATGTTAGGATTGCCTTAGGCTAGGATATATAACGTTATAGACGTATATACTGTTCCCACCGAGAAGTAGGGCCCGACGCGCCAGGAATGTTGTAAAATATTACATCCGAGATGTTAGGATTGCCTTAGGCTAGGATACATAACGTTATAGACGTATATGATATTCCCACCGAGAAGTACGGGCCGACACGCCAGCAATTTTGTCAAATATTACGTCCGAGATGTTAGGTACCCTTAGGTTAGGATATATAACGTTATAGACGTATATAATGTTCCCACCGAGAAGTAGGGGCCGGCGCGCCGGGAATGTTGTAAAATATTACATTCGACATGTTAGGTTGCCTTAAGCTAGGATTTATAGCGTTATAGACGTATATAATGTTCCCACCGAGATCTAGCGGCCGAAGCGCCGGGAATGTTGTAAAATATTACACTCGACATTTTAGGTTGCCTTAGGCTAGGATATATAGCGTTATAGACATATATAATGTTCCCACCGAGAAGTAGGGGCCGTCGCGCCAGGAATGTAGTAAAATATTACACCCGAGATGTTAGGTTGCCTTAGGTTAGGATATATAACGTTATTGACTTATATAATGTTCCCACCGAGAAGTAGGGGCCGACGCGCCAGGAATGTTGTAAAATATTACATCCGAGATGTTAGGATTGCCTTATGCTAGGATATATAGCGCTATAGACGTATATAATGTTCCCACCGAGAAGTAGGTGCCGACGCGCCAGGAATGATGTAAAATATTACATTGGAGATGTTAGGATTGCCTTAGGCTAGGATATATAACGTTATAGACGTATATACTGTTCCCACCGAGAAGTAGGTGCCGACGCGCCAGGAATGTTGTAAAATATTACATTCGACATGTTAGGTTGCCATAAGCTAGGATATATAGCGTTATAGACGTATATAATGTTCCCACCGAGAAGTAGGGGCCGGCGCGCCGGGAATGTTGTAAAATATTACATTCGACATGTTCGGTTGCCTTAAGCTAGGATTTATAGCGTTATAGGCGTATATAATGTTCCCACCGAGATGTAGCGGCCGAAGTGCCGGGAATGTTGTAAAATATTACACTCGACATTTTAGGTTGCCTTAGGCTAGGATATATAGCGTTATAGACATATATAATGTTCCCACCGAGAAGTAGGGGCCGACGCGCCAGGAATGCTGTAAAATATTACACTCGACATGTTAGGTTGCCTTAAGATAGGATATATAGCGTTATAGAAGTATATAATGTTCCCACCGAGAAGTAGGGGCCGGCGCGGCAGGAATGTAGTAAAATATTACATTCGAAATGTTAGGTTGCCTTAGACTAGGATATATAACGTTATTGACTTATATAATGTTCCCACCGAGAAGTAGGTGCCGACGCGCCAGGAATGTTGTAAAATATTACATTCGACATGTTAGTTTGCCTTAAGCTAGGATATATAGCGTTATAGACGTATATAATGTTCCCACCGAGTAGTAGGGGCCGGCGCGCCAGGAATGTAGTAAAATATTACACCCGAGATGTTAGGTTGCCTTAGGCTAGGATATATAACGTTATAGACGTATATACTGTTCCCACCGAGAAGTAGGTGCCGACGCGCCAGGAATGTTGTAAAATATTACATTCGACATGTTAGGTTGCCATAAGCTAGGATATATAGCGTTATAGACGTATATAATGTTCCCACCGAGAAGTAGGGGCCGGCGCGCCGGGAATGTTGTAAAATATTACATTCGACATGTTAGGTTGCCTT
The DNA here is from genome assembly GCA_963969225.1 of Xylocopa violacea. Taxonomy (NCBI): domain Eukaryota; kingdom Metazoa; phylum Arthropoda; class Insecta; order Hymenoptera; family Apidae; genus Xylocopa; species Xylocopa violacea. The sequence continues at coordinate 45,307,395 of CAXAJV010000001.1, read as the reverse complement.
AAGCTAGGATTTATAGCGTTATAGACGTATATAATGTTCCCACCGAGATGTAGCGGCCGGCGCGCCGGGAATGTTGTAAAATATTACATTCGACATGTTAGGTTGCCTTAAGCTAGGATTTATAGCGTTATAGACGTATATAATGTTTCCACCGAGATGTAGCGGCCGAAGTGCCGGGAATGTTGTAAAATATTACACTCGACATTTTAGGTTGCCTTAGGCTAGGATATATAGCGTTATAGACATATATAATGTTCCCACCGAGAAGTAGGGGCCGACGCGCCAGGAATGCTGTAAAATATTACACTCGACATGTTAGGTTGCCTTAAGCTAGGATATATAACGTTATAGACGTATATAATGTTCCCACCGAGAAGTAGGGGCCGGCGCGCCAGGAATGTTGTCAAATATTACATCCGAGATGTTAGGTTGCCTTAGCCTAGGATATATAGCGTTATAGACGTATATAATGTTCCCACCGAGAAGTAGGGGCCGAAGTGCCGGGAATGTTGTAAAATATTACGTTCGACACGTTAGGTTGCCTTAGGCTAGGATATATAGCGTTATAGACGTATATACTGTTCCCACCGAGAAGTAGTTGCCGAAGTGCCGGGAATGTAGTAAAATATTTCATTCGAAATGTTAGGTTGCCTTAGACTAGGATATATAGCGCTATAGACGTATATAATGTTCCCACCGAGAAGTAGGTGCCGACGCGCCAGGAATGTTGTAAAATATTACATTCGACATGTTAGGTTGCCTTAAGCTAGGATATATAGCGTTATAGACGTATATAATGTTCCCACCGAGAAGTAGGGGCCGGCGCGCCAGGAATGTAGTAAAATATTACACCCGAGATGTTAGGTTGCCTTAGGTTAGGATATATAACGTTATTGACTTATATAATGTTCCCACCGAGAAGTAGGCGCCGACGAGACCGGAATGTTGTAAAATATTACATTCGACATGTTAGGATTGCCTTAGTATAGGATGTATAACGTTATAGACGTATATGATATTCCCACCGAGAAGTACGGGCCGACACGCCAGCAATTTTGTAAATATTACATCCGAGATGTTAGGTACCCTTAGGTTAGGATATATAACGTTATAGACGTATATAATGTTCCCACCGAGAAGTAGGGGCCGACGAGCCAGGAATGTTGTAAAATAGTAGGCTCGACACGTTAGGATGCCTTAGGCTAGGATATATAACGTTATTGACTTATATAATGTTCCCACCGAGAAGTAGGTGCCGACGCGCCAGGAATGTTGTAAAATATTACATTCGACATATTAGGTTGCCTTAAGCTAGGATATATAGCGTTATAGACGTATATAATGTTCCCACCGAGGATTTGGGGCCGGCGCGCCAGGAATGTAGTAAAATATTACACCCGAGATGTTAGGTTGCCTTAGGTTAGGATATATAACGTTATAGACGTATATGATATTCCCACCGAGAAGTACGGGCCGACACGCCAGCAATGTTGTCAAATATTACATCCGAGATGTTAGGTACCCTTAGGTTAGGATATATAAAGTTATAGGCGTATATAATGTTCCCAACGAGAAGTAGGGGCCGACGAGCCAGGAATGTTGTAAAATAGTAGCCTCGACATGTTAGGATGCCTTAGGCTAGGATATATAACGTTATAGACGTATAAACTGTTCCCACCGAGAAGTTGGTGCCGAGGCGCCAGGAATGTTGTAAAATATTACATTCGACATGTTAGGTTGCCTTAGACTAGGACATATAGCGTTATAGACATATATAATGTTCCCACCGAGAAGTAGGGGCCGACGCGCCAGGAATGCTGTAAAATATTACATTCGACATGTTAGGATTGCCTTAGGCTAGGTTATATAACGTTATAGACGTATATACTGTTCCCACCGAAAAGTAGTTGCCGACGCGCCAGGAATATTGTAAAATATTACATTCGAAATGTTAGGTTGCCTTAGACTAGGACATATAGCGTTATAGACGTATATAATGTTCCCAACGAGAAGTCGGTGCCGACGCGCCAGGAATGTTGTAAAATATTACATTCGACATGTTAGGTTGCCTTAAGCTAGGATATGTAGCGTTATAGATGTATATAATGTTCCCACCGAGACGTAGAGGCCGGCGCGCCAGGAATGTAGTAAAATATTACACCCGTGATGTTAGGTTGCCTTAGGTTAGGATATATAACGTTATTGACTTATATAATGTTCCCACCGAGAAGTAGGTGCCGACGCGCCAAGAATGTTGTAAAATATTACATTCGACATGTTAGTTTGCCTTAAGCTAGGATATATAGCGTTATAGACGTATATAATGTTCCCACCGAGAAGTAGGGGCCGGCGCGCCAGGAATGTAGTAAAATATTACACCCGAGATGTTAGGTTGCCTTAGGTTAGGATATATAACGTTATTGACTTATATAGTGTTCCCATCGAGAAGTAGGCGCCGACGAGCCAGGAATGTTGTAAAATATTACATTCGACATGTTAGGATTGCCTTAGGCTAGGATATATAACGTTATAGACGTATAAACTGTTCACACCGAGATGTTGGTGCCGACGCGCCAGGAATGTTCTAAAATATTACATTCGACATTTTAGGTTGCCTTAGGCTAGGATATATAGCGTTATAGACATATATAATGTTCCCACCAAGAAGTAGGGGCCGACGCGCCAGGAATGCTGTAAAATATTACATTCGACATGCTAGATTGCCATAGGCTAGGATATATAGCTTTAAAGACGTACATAACGTTCCCACCGAGAAATAGGGGCCGACACGCCAGGAATGTTGTAAAACATTACATTCGGCATGTTAGGTTGCCTTAAGCTAGGATATGTAGCGTTATAGACGTAAATAACGTTCCCACCGAGAAGTAGGGGCCGGCGCGCCAGGAATGTAGTAAAATATTACATTCGAAATGTTAGGTTGCCTTAGACTAGGATATATAGCGCTATAGACGTATATAATGTTCCCACCGAGAAGTAGGTGCCGACGCGCCAGGAATGTTGTAAAATATTACATTCGACATGTTAGGTTGCCTTAGGTTAGGATATATAACTTTATTGACTTATATAGTGTCCCCACCGAGAAGTAGGCGCCGACGCGCCAGGAATGTTGTAAAATATTACATTCGACATGTTAGGATTGCCTTAGGCTAGGATATATAACGTTATAGACGTATAAACTGTTCACACCGAGATGTTGGTGCCGACGCGCCAGGGATGTTCTAAAATATTACATTCGACATGTTAGGTTGCCTTAAGCTAGGATTTATAGCGTTATAGACGTATATAATGTTCCCACCGAGATGTAGCGGCCGAAGTGCCGGGAATGTTGTAAAATATTACACTCGACATTTTAGGTTGCCTTAGGCTAGGATATATAGCGTTATAGACATATATAATGTTCCCACCGAGAAGTAGGAGCCGACGCGCCAGGAATGCTGTAAAATATTACATTCGACATGTTAGGTTGCCTTAAGCTAGGATATATAGCGTTATAGAAGTATATAATGTTCCCACCGAGAAGTAGGGGCCGGCGCGGCAGGAATGTAGTAAAATATTACATTCGAAATGTTAGGTTGCCTTAGACTAGGATATATAGCGCTATAGACGTATATAATGTTCCCACCGAGAAGTAGGTGCCGACGCGCCAGGAATGTTGTAAAATATTACATTCGACATGTTAGGTTGCCTTAAGCTAGGATATATAGCGTTATAGACGTATATAGTGTTCCCACCGAGAAGTAGGGGCCGGCGCGCCAGGAATGTAGTAAAATATTACACCCGAGATGTTAGGTTGCCTTAGGTTAGGATATATAACGTTATTGACTTATATAATATTCCCACCGAGAAGTAGGGGCCGACGCGCCTGGAATGTTGTAAAATATTACATCCGAGATGTTAGGATTGCCTTAGGCTAGGATATATAACGTTATAGACGTATAAACTGTTCACTCCGAGATGTTGGTGCCGACGCGCCAGGAATGTTGTAAAATATTACATTCGACATGTTAGGATGCCTTAAGCTACGATTTATAGCGTTATAGACGTATATAATGTTCCCACCGAGATCTAGCGGCCGAAGCGCCGGGAATGTTGTAAAATATTACACTCGACATTTTAGGTTGCCTTAGGCTAGGATATATAGCGCTATAGACATATATAATGTTCCCACCGAGAAGTAGGGGCCGTCGCGCCAGGAATGTAGTAAAATATTACACCCGAGATGTTAGGTTGCCTTAGGTTAGGATATATAACGTTATTGACTTATATAATGTTCCCACCGAGAAGTAGGGGCCGACGCGCCAGGAATGTTGTAAAATATTACATCCGAGATGTTAGGATTGCCTTATGCTAGGATATATAGCGCTATAGACGTACATAATGTTCCCACCGAGAAGTAGGTGCCGACGCGCCAGGAATGTTGTAAAATATTACATTCGAGATGTTAGGATTGCCTTAGGCTAGGATATATAACGTTATAGACGTATATACTGTTCCCACCGAGAAGTAGGTGCCGACGCGCCAGGAATGTTGTAAAATATTACATTCGACATGTTAGGTTGCCATAAGCTAGGATATATAGCGTTATAGACGTATATAATGTTCCCACCGAGAAGTAGGGGCCGGCGCGCCGGGAATGTTGTAAAATATTACATTCGACATGTTAGGTTGCCTTAAGCTAGGATTTATAGCGTTATAGACGTATATAATGTTCCCACCGAGATGTAGCGGCCGAAGTGCCGGGAATGTTGTAAAATATTACACTCGACATTTTAGGTTGCCTTAGGCTAGGATATATAGCGTTATAGACATATATAATGTTCCCACCGAGAAGTAGGGGCCGACGCGCCAGGAATGCTGTAAAATATTACACTCGACATGTTAGGTTGCCTTAAGCTAGGATATATAGCGTTATAGACGTATATAATGTTCCCACCGAGAAGTAGGGGCCGGCGCGCCAGGAATGTAGTAAAATATTACACCCGAGATGTTAGGTTGCCTTAGGTTAGGATATATAACGTTATTGACTTATATAATGTTCCCACCGAGAAGTAGGGCCCGACGCGCCAGGAATGTTGTAAAATATTACATCCGAGATGTTAGGATTGCCTTAGGCTAGGATACATAACGTTATAGACGTATATGATATTCCCACCGAGAAGTACGGGCCGACACGCCAGCAATTTTGTCAAATATTACGTCCGAGATGTTAGGTACCCTTAGGTTAGGATATATAACGTTATAGACGTATATAATGTTCCCACCGAGATGTTGGTGCCGACGCGCCAGGGATGTTCTAAAATATTACATTCGACATGTTAGGTTGCCTTAAGCTAGGATTTATAGCGTTATAGACGTATATAATGTTCCCACCGAGATGTAGCGGCCGAAGTGCCGGGAATGTTGTAAAATATTACACTCGACATTTTAGGTTGCCTTAGGCTAGGATATATAGCGTTATAGACATATATAATGTTCCCACCGAGAAGTAGGAGCCGACGCGCCAGGAATGCTGTAAAATATTACATTCGACATGTTAGGTTGCCTTAAGCTAGGATATATAGCGTTATAGAAGTATATAATGTTCCCACCGAGAAGTAGGGGCCGGCGCGGCAGGAATGTAGTAAAATATTACATTCGAAATGTTAGGTTGCCTTAGACTAGGATATATAGCGCTATAGACGTATATAATGTTCCCACCGAGAAGTAGGTGCCGACGCGCCAGGAATGTTGTAAAATATTACATTTGACATGTTAGGTTGCCTTAAGCTAGGATATATAGCGTTATAGACGTATATAGTGTTCCCACCGAGAAGTAGGGGCCGGCGCGCCAGGAATGTAGTAAAATATTACACCCGAGATGTTAGGTTGCCTTAGGTTAGGATATATAACGTTATTGACTTATATAATATTCCCACCGAGAAGTAGGGGCCGACGCGCCTGGAATGTTGTAAAATATTACATCCGAGATGTTAGGATTGCCTTAGGCTAGGATATATAACGTTATAGACGTATAAACTGTTCACTCCGAGATGTTGGTGCCGACGCGCCAGGAATGTTGTAAAATATTACATTCGACATGTTAGGATGCCTTAAGCTACGATTTATAGCGTTATAGACGTATATAATGTTCCCACCGAGATCTAGCGGCCGAAGCGCCGGGAATGTTGTAAAATATTACACTCGACATTTTAGGTTGCCTTAGGCTAGGATATATAGCGCTATAGACATATATAATGTTCCCACCGAGAAGTAGGGGCCGTCGCGCCAGGAATGTAGTAAAATATTACACCCGAGATGTTAGGTTGCCTTAGGTTAGGATATATAACGTTATTGACTTATATAATGTTCCCACCGAGAAGTAGGGGCCGACGCGCCAGGAATGTTGTAAAATATTACATCCGAGATGTTAGGATTGCCTTATGCTAGGATATATAGCGCTATAGACGTATATAATGTTCCCACCGAGAAGTAGGTGCCGACGCGCCAGGAATGTTGTAAAATATTACATTCGAGATGTTAGGATTGCCTTAGGCTAGGATATATAACGTTATAGACGTATATACTGTTCCCACCGAGAAGTAGGTGCCGACGCGCCAGGAATGTTGTAAAATATTACATTCGACATGTTAGGTTGCCATAAGCTAGGATATATAGCGTTATAGACGTATATAATGTTCCCACCGAGAAGTAGGGGCCGGCGCGCCGGGAATGTTGTAAAATATTACATTCGACATGTTAGGTTGCCTTAAGCTAGGATTTATAGCGTTATAGACGTATATAATGTTCCCACCGAGATGTAGCGGCCGAAGTGCCGGGAATGTTGTAAAATATTACACTCGACATTTTAGGTTGCCTTAGGCTAGGATATATAGCGTTATAGACATATATAATGTTCCCACCGAGAAGTAGGGGCCGACGCGCCAGGAATGCTGTAAAATATTACACTCGACATGTTAGGTTGCCTTAAGCTAGGATATATAGCGTTATAGACGTATATAATGTTCCCACCGAGAAGTAGGGGCCGGCGCGCCAGGAATGTAGTAAAATATTACACCCGAGATGTTAGGTTGCCTTAGGTTAGGATATATAACGTTATTGACTTATATAATGTTCCCACCGAGAAGTAGGGCCCGACGCGCCAGGAATGTTGTAAAATATTACATCCGAGATGTTAGGATTGCCTTAGGCTAGGATACATAACGTTATAGACGTATATGATATTCCCACCGAGAAGTACGGGCCGACACGCCAGCAATTTTGTCAAATATTACGTCCGAGATGTTAGGTACCCTTAGGTTAGGATATATAACGTTATAGACGTATATAATGTTCCCACCGAGAAGTAGGGGCCGGCGCGCCGGGAATGTTGTAAAATATTACATTCGACATGTTAGGTTGCCTTAAGCTAGGATTTATAGCGTTATAGACGTATATAATGTTCCCACCGAGATCTAGCGGCCGAAGCGCCGGGAATGTTGTAAAATATTACACTCGACATTTTAGGTTGCCTTAGGCTAGGATATATAGCGTTATAGACATATATAATGTTCCCACCGAGAAGTAGGGGCCGTCGCGCCAGGAATGTAGTAAAATATTACACCCGAGATGTTAGGTTGCCTTAGGTTAGGATATATAACGTTATTGACTTATATAATGTTCCCACCGAGAAGTAGGGGCCGACGCGCCAGGAATGTTGTAAAATATTACATCCGAGATGTTAGGATTGCCTTATGCTAGGATATATAGCGCTATAGACGTATATAATGTTCCCACCGAGAAGTAGGTGCCGACGCGCCAGGAATGATGTAAAATATTACATTCGAGATGTTAGGATTGCCTTAGGCTAGGATATATAACGTTATAGACGTATATACTGTTCCCACCGAGAAGTAGGTGCCGACGCGCCAGGAATGTTGTAAAATATTACATTCGACATGTTAGGTTGCCATAAGCTAGGATATATAGCGTTATAGACGTATATAATGTTCCCACCGAGAAGTAGGGGCCGGCGCGCCGGGAATGTTGTAAAATATTACATTCGACATGTTAGGTTGCCTTAAGCTAGGATTTATAGCGTTATAGGCGTATATAATGTTCCCACCGAGATGTAGCGGCCGAAGTGCCGGGAATGTTGTAAAATATTACACTCGACATTTTAGGTTGCCTTAGGCTAGGATATATAGCGTTATAGACATATATAATGTTCCCACCGAGAAGTAGGGGCCGACGCGCCAGGAATGCTGTAAAATATTACACTCGACATGTTAGGTTGCCTTAAGCTAGGATATATAGCGTTATAGACGTATATAATGTTCCCACCGAGAAGTAGGGGCCGGCGCGCCAGGAATGTAGTAAAATATTACACCCGAGATGTTAGGTTGCCTTAGGTTAGGATATATAACGTTATTGACTTATATAATGTTCCCACCGAGAAGTAGGGCCCGACGCGCCAGGAATGTTGTAAAATATTACATCCGAGATGTTAGGATTGCCTTAGGCTAGGATACATAACGTTATAGACGTATATGATATTCCCACCGAGAAGTACGGGCCGACACGCCAGCAATTTTGTCAAATATTACGTCCGAGATGTTAGGTACCCTTAGGTTAGGATATATAACGTTATAGACGTATATAATGTTCCCACCGAGAAGTAGGGGCCGGCGCGCCGGGAATGTTGTAAAATATTACATTCGACATGTTAGGTTGCCTTAAGCTAGGATTTATAGCGTTATAGACGTATATAATGTTCCCACCGAGATGTAGCGGCCGAAGTGCCGGGAATGTTGTAAAATATTACACTCGACATTTTAGGTTGCCTTAGGCTAGGATATATAGCGTTATAGACATATATAATGTTCCCACCGAGAAGTAGGGGCCGACGCGCCAGGAATGCTGTAAAATATTACATTCGACATGTTAGGTTGCCTTAAGATAGGATATATAGCGTTATAGAAGTATATAATGTTCCCACCGAGAAGTAGGGGCCGGCGCGGCAGGAATGTAGTAAAATATTACATTCGAAATGTTAGGTTGCCTTAGACTAGGATATATAACGTTATTGACTTATATAATGTTCCCACCGAGAAGTAGGTGCCGACGCGCCAGGAATGTTGTAAAATATTACATTCGACATGTTAGTTTGCCTTAAGCTAGGATATATAGCGTTATAGACGTATATAATGTTCCCACCGAGTAGTAGGGGCCGGCGCGCCAGGAATGTAGTAAAATATTACACCCGAGATGTTAGGTTGCCTTAGGCTAGGATATATAACGTTATAGACGTATATACTGTTCCCACCGAGAAGTAGGTGCCGACGCGCCAGGAATGTTGTAAAATATTACATTCGACATGTTAGGTTGCCATAAGCTAGGATATATAGCGTTATAGACGTATATAATGTTCCCACCGAGAAGTAGGGGCCGGCGCGCCGGGAATGTTGTAAAATATTACATTCGACATGTTAGGTTGCCTTAAGCTAGGATTTATAGCGTTATAGACGTATATAATGTTCCCACCGAGATGTAGCGGCCGGCGCGCCGGGAATGTTGTAAAATATTACATTCGACATGTTAGGTTGCCTTAAGCTAGGATTTATAGCGTTATAGACGTATATAATGTTTCCACCGAGATGTAGCGGCCGAAGTGCCGGGAATGTTGTAAAATATTACACTCGACATTTTAGGTTGCCTTAGGCTAGGATATATAGCGTTATAGACATATATAATGTTCCCACCGAGAAGTAGGGGCCGACGCGCCAGGAATGCTGTAAAATATTACACTCGACATTTTAGGTTGCCTTAGGCTAGGATATATAGCGTTATAGACATATATAATGTTCCCACCGAGAAGTAGGGGCCGACGCGCCAGGAATGCTGTAAAATATTACACTCGACATGTTAGGTTGCCTTAAGCTAGGATATATAGCGTTATAGACGTATATAATGTTCCCACCGAGAAGTAGGGGCCGGCGCGCCAGGAATGTAGTAAAATATTACACCCGAGATGTTAGGTTGCCTTAGGTTAGGATATATAACGTTATTGACTTATATAATGTTCCCACCGAGAAGTAGGGCCCGACGCGCCAGGAATGTTGTAAAATATTACATCCGAGATGTTAGGATTGCCTTAGGCTAGGATACATAACGTTATAGACGTATATGATATTCCCACCGAGAAGTACGGGCCGACACGCCAGCAATTTTGTCAAATATTACGTCCGAGATGTTAGGTACCCTTAGGTTAGGATATATAACGTTATAGACGTATATAATGTTCCCACCGAGAAGTAGGGGCCGGCGCGCCGGGAATGTTGTAAAATATTACATTCGACATGTTAGGTTGCCCTAAGCTAGGATTTATAGCGTTATAGACGTATATAATGTTCCCACCGAGATGTAGCGGCCGAAGTGCCGGGAATGTTGTAAAATATTACACTCGACATTTTAGGTTGCCTTAGGCTAGGATATATAGCGTTATAGACATATATTATGTTCCCACCGAGAAGTAGGGGCCGACGCGCCAGGAATGCGGTAAAATATTACATTCGACATGTTAGGTTGCCTTAAGCTAGGATATATAGCGTTATAGAAGTATATAATGTTCCCACCGAGAAGTAGGGGCCGGCGCGGCAGGAATGTAGTAAAATATTACATTCGAAATGTTAGGTTGCCTTAGACTAGGATATATAACATTATTGACTTATATAATGTTCCCACCGAGAAGTAGGTGCCGACGCGCCAGGAATGTTGTAAAATATTACATTCGACATGTTAGTTTGCCTTAAGCTAGGATATATAGCGTTATAGACGTATATAATGTTCCCACCGAGTAGTAGGGGCCGGCGCGCCAGGAATGTAGTAAAATATTACACCCGAGATGTTAGGTTGCCTTAGGCTAGGATATATAACGTTATAGACGTATATACTGTTCCCACCGAGAAGTAGGTGCCGACGCGCCAGGAATGTTGTAAAATATTACATTCGACATGTTAGGTTGCCATAAGCTAGGATATATAGCGTTATAGACGTATATAATGTTCCCACCGAGAAGTAGGGGCCGGCGCGCCGGGAATGTTGTAAAATATTACATTCGACATGTTAGGTAGCCTTAAGCTAGGATTTATAGCGTTATAGACGTATATAATGTTCCCACCGAGATGTAGCGGCCGGCGCGCCGGGAATGTTGTAAAATATTACATTCGACATGTTAGGTTGCCTTAAGCTAGGATTTATAGCGTTATAGACGTATATAATGTTCCCACCGAGATGTAGCGGCCGAAGTGCCGGGAATGTTGTAAAATATTACACTCGACATTTTAGGTTGCCTTAGGCTAGGATATATAGCGTTATAGACATATATAATGTTCCCACCGAGAAGTAGGGGCCGACGCGCCAGGAATGCTGTAAAATATTACACTCGACATGTTAGGTTGCCTTAAGCTAGGATATATAGCGTTATAGACGTATATAATGTTCCCACCGAGAAGTAGGGGCCGGCGCGCCAGGAATGTAGTAAAATATTACACCCGAGATGTTAGGTTGCCTTAGGTTAGGATATATAACGTTATTGACTTATATAATGTTCCCACCGAGAAGTAGGGCCCGACGCGCCAGGAATGTTGTAAAATATTACATCCGAGATGTTAGGATTGCCTTAGGCTAGGATACATAACGTTATAGACGTATATGATATTCCCACCGAGAAGTACGGGCCGACACGCCAGCAATTTTGTCAAATATTACGTCCGAGATGTTAGGTACCCTTAGGTTAGGATATATAACGTTATAGACGTATATAATGTTCCCACCGAGAAGTAGGGGCCGGCGCGCCGGGAATGTTGTAAAATATTACATTCGACATGTTAGGTTGCCTTAAGCTAGGATTTATAGCGTTATAGACGTATATAATGTTCCCACCGAGATGTAGCGGCCGAAGTGCCGGGAATGTTGTAAAATATTACACTCGACATTTTAGGTTGCCTTAGGCTAGGATATATAGCGTTATAGACATATATAATGTTCTCACCGAGAAGTAGGGGCCGACGCGCCAGGAATGCTGTAAAATATTACATTCGACATGTTAGGTTGCCTTAAGCTAGGATATATAGCGTTATAGAAGTATATAATGTTCCCACCGAGAAGTAGGGGCCGGCGCGGCAGGAATGTAGTAAAATATTACATTCGAAATGTTAGGTTGCCTTAGACTAGGATATATAACATTATTGACTTATATAATGTTCCCACCGAGAAGTAGGTGCCGACGCGCCAGGAATGTTGTAAAATATTACATTCGACATGTTAGTTTGCCTTAAGCTAGGATATATAGCGTTATAGACGTATATAATGTTCCCACCGAGTAGTAGGGGCCGGCGCGCCAGGAATGTAGTAAAATATTACACCCGAGATGTTAGGTTGCCTTAGGCTAGGATATATAACGTTATAGACGTATATACTGTTCCCACCGAGAAGTAGGTGCCGACGCGCCAGGAATGTTGTAAAATATTACATTCGACATGTTAGGTTGCCATAAGCTAGGATATATAGCGTTATAGACGTATATAATGTTCCCACCGAGAAGTAGGGGCCGGCGCGCCGGGAATGTTGTAAAATATTACATTCGACATGTTAGGTTGCCTTAAGCTAGGATTTATAGCGTTATAGACGTATATAATGTTCCCACCGAGATGTAGCGGCCGGCGCGCCGGGAATGTTGTAAAATATTACATTCGACATGTTAGGTTGCCTTAAGCTAGGATTTATAGCGTTATAGACGTATATAATGTTCCCACCGAGATGTAGCGGCCGAAGTGCCGGGAATGTTGTAAAATATTACACTCGACATTTTAGGTTGCCTTAGGTTAGGATATATAACGTTATTGACTTATATAATGTTCCCACCGAGAAGTAGGGCCCGACGCGCCAGGAATGTTGTAAAATATTACATCCGAGATGTTAGGATTGCCTTAGGCTAGGATACATAACGTTATAGACGTATATGATATTCCCACCGAGAAGTACGGGCCGACACGCCAGCAATTTTGTCAAATATTACGTCCGAGATGTTAGGTACCCTTAGGTTAGGATATATAACGTTATAGACGTATATAATGTTCCCACCGAGAAGTAGGGGCCGGCGCGCCGGGAATGTTGTAAAATATTACATTCGACATGTTAGGTTGCCTTAAGCTAGGATTTATAGCGTTATAGACGTATATAATGTTCCCACCGAGATGTAGCGGCCGAAGTGCCGGGAATGTTGTAAAATATTACACTCGACATTTTAGGTTGCCTTAGGCTAGGATATATAGCGTTATAGACATATATAATGTTCTCACCGAGAAGTAGGGGCCGACGCGCCAGGAATGCTGTAAAATATTACATTCGACATGTTAGGTTGCCTTAAGCTAGGATATATAGCGTTATAGAAGTATATAATGTTCCCACCGAGAAGTAGGGGCCGGCGCGGCAGGAATGTAGTAAAATATTACATTCGAAATGTTAGGTTGCCTTAGACTAGGATATATAACGTTATTGACTTATATAATGTTCCCACCGAGAAGTAGGTGCCGACGCGCCAGGAATGTTGTAAAATATTACATTCGACATGTTAGTTTGCCTTAAGCTAGGATATATAGCGTTATAGACGTATATAATGTTCCCACCGAGTAGTAGGGGCCGGCGCGCCAGGAATGTAGTAAAATATTACACCCGAGATGTTAGGTTGCCTTAGGCTAGGATATATAACGTTATAGACGTATATACTGTTCCCACCGAGAAGTAGGTGCCGACGCGCCAGGAATGTTGTAAAATATTACATTCGACATGTTAGGTTGCCATAAGCTAGGATATATAGCGTTATAGACGTATATAATGTTCCCACCGAGAAGTAGGGGCCGGCGCGCCGGGAATGTTGTCAAATATTACGTCCGAGATGTTAGGTACCCTTAGGTTACGATATATAACGTTATAGACGTATATAATGTTCCCACCGAGAAGTAGGGGCCGGCGCGCCGGGAATGTTGTAAAATATTACATTCGACATGTTAGGTTGCCTTAAGCTAGGATTTATAGCGTTATAGACGCATATAATGTTCCCACCGAGATCTAGCGGCCGAAGCGCCGGGAATGTTGTAAAATATTACACTCGACATTTTAGGTTGCCTTAGGCTAGGATATATAGCGTTATAGACATATATAATGTTCCCACCGAGAAGTAGGGGCCGTCGCGCCAGGAATGTAGTAAAATATTACACCCGAGATGTTAGGTTGCCTTAGGTTAGGATATATAACGTTATTGACTTATATAATGTTCCCACCGAGAAGTAGGGGCCGACGCGCCAGGAATGTTGTAAAATATTACATCCGAGATGTTAGGATTGCCTTATGCTAGGATATATAGCGCTATAGACGTATATAATGTTCCCACCGAGAAGTAGGGGCCGGCGCGCCGGGAATGTTGTAAAATATTACATTCGACATGTTAGGTAGCCTTAAGCTAGGATTTATAGCGTTATAGACGTATATAATGTTCCCACCGAGATGTAGCGGCCGGCGCGCCGGGAATGTTGTAAAATATTACATTCGACATGTTAGGTTGCCTTAAGCTAGGATTTATAGCGTTATAGACGTATATAATGTTCCCACCGAGATGTAGCGGCCGAAGTGCCGGGAATGTTGTAAAATATTACACTCGACATTTTAGGTTGCCTTAGGCTAGGATATATAGCGTTATAGACATATATAATGTTCCCACCGAGAAGTAGGGGCCGACGCGCCAGGAATGCTGTAAAATATTACACTCGACATGTTAGGTTGCCTTAAGCTAGGATATATAGCGTTATAGACGTATATAATGTTCCCACCGAGAAGTAGGGGCCGGCGCGCCAGGAATGTAGTAAAATATTACACCCGAGATGTTAGGTTGCCTTAGGTTAGGATATATAACGTTATTGACTTATATAATGTTCCCACCGAGAAGTAGGGCCCGACGCGCCAGGAATGTTGTAAAATATTACATCCGAGATGTTAGGATTGCCTTAGGCTAGGATACATAACGTTATAGACGTATATGATATTCCCACCGAGAAGTACGGGCCGACACGCCAGCAATTTTGTCAAATATTACGTCCGAGATGTTAGGTACCCTTAGGTTAGGATATATAACGTTATAGACGTATATAATGTTCCCACCGAGAAGTAGGGGCCGGCGCGCCGGGAATGTTGTAAAATATTACATTCGACATGTTAGGTTGCCTTAAGCTAGGATTTATAGCGTTATAGACGTATATAATGTTCCCACCGAGATGTAGCGGCCGAAGTGCCGGGAATGTTGTAAAATATTACACTCGACATTTTAGGTTGCCTTAGGCTAGGATATATAGCGTTATAGACATATATAATGTTCTCACCGAGAAGTAGGGGCCGACGCGCCAGGAATGCTGTAAAATATTACATTCGACATGTTAGGTTGCCTTAAGCTAGGATATATAGCGTTATAGAAGTATATAATGTTCCCACCGAGAAGTAGGGGCCGGCGCGGCAGGAATGTAGTAAAATATTACATTCGAAATGTTAGGTTGCCTTAGACTAGGATATATAACATTATTGACTTATATAATGTTCCCACCGAGAAGTAGGTGCCGACGCGCCAGGAATGTTGTAAAATATTACATTCGACATGTTAGTTTGCCTTAAGCTAGGATATATAGCGTTATAGACGTATATAATGTTCCCACCGAGTAGTAGGGGCCGGCGCGCCAGGAATGTAGTAAAATATTACACCCGAGATGTTAGGTTGCCTTAGGCTAGGATATATAACGTTATAGACGTATATACTGTTCCCACCGAGAAGTAGGTGCCGACGCGCCAGGAATGTTGTAAAATATTACATTCGACATGTTAGGTTGCCATAAGCTAGGATATATAGCGTTATAGACGTATATAATGTTCCCACCGAGAAGTAGGGGCCGGCGCGCCGGGAATGTTGTAAAATATTACATTCGACATGTTAGGTTGCCTTAAGCTAGGATTTATAGCGTTATAGACGTATATAATGTTCCCACCGAGATGTAGCGGCCGGCGCGCCGGGAATGTTGTAAAATATTACATTCGACATGTTAGGTTGCCTTAAGCTAGGATTTATAGCGTTATAGACGTATATAATGTTCCCACCGAGATGTAGCGGCCGAAGTGCCGGGAATGTTGTAAAATATTACACTCGACATTTTAGGTTGCCTTAGGCTAGGATATATAGCGTTATAGACATATATAATGTTCCCACCGAGAAGTAGGGGCCGACGCGCCAGGAATGCTGTAAAATATTACACTCGACATGTTAGGTTGCCTTAAGCTAGGATATATAGCGTTATAGACGTATATAATGTTCCCACCGAGAAGTAGGGGCCGGCGCGCCAGGAATGTAGTAAAATATTACACCCGAGATGTTAGGTTGCCTTAGGTTAGGATATATAACGTTATTGACTTATATAATGTTCCCACCGAGAAGTAGGGCCCGACGCGCCAGGAATGTTGTAAAATATTACATCCGAGATGTTAGGATTGCCTTAGGCTAGGATACATAACGTTATAGACGTATATGATATTCCCACCGAGAAGTACGGGCCGACACGCCAGCAATTTTGTCAAATATTACGTCCGAGATGTTAGGTACCCTTAGGTTAGGATATATAACGTTATAGACGTATATAATGTTCCCACCGAGAAGTAGGGGCCGGCGCGCCGGGAATGTTGTAAAATATTACATTCGACATGTTAGGTTGCCTTAAGCTAGGATTTATAGCGTTATAGACGTATATAATGTTCCCACCGAGATGTAGCGGCCGAAGTGCCGGGAATGTTGTAAAATATTACACTCGACATTTTAGGTTGCCTTAGGCTAGGATATATAGCGTTATAGACATATATAATGTTCCCACCGAGAAGTAGGGGCCGGCGCGCCGGGAATGTTGTAAAATATTACATTCGACATGTTAGGTTGCCTTAAGCTAGGATATATAGCGTTATAGAAGTATATAATGTTCCCACCGAGAAGTAGGGGCCGGCGCGGCAGGAATGTAGTAAAATATTACATTCGAAATGTTAGGTTGCCTTAGACTAGGATATATAACGTTATTGACTTATATAATGTTCCCACCGAGAAGTAGGTGCCGACGCGCCAGGAATGTTGTAAAATATTACATTCGACATGTTAGTTTGCCTTAAGCTAGGATATATAGCGTTATAGACGTATATAATGTTCCCACCGAGTAGTAGGGGCCGGCGCGCCAGGAATGTAGTAAAATATTACACCCGAGATGTTAGGTTGCCTTAGGCTAGGATATATAACGTTATAGACGTATATACTGTTCCCACCGAGAAGTAGGTGCCGACGCGCCAGGAATGTTGTAAAATATTACATTCGACATGTTAGGTTGCCATAAGCTAGGATATATAGCGTTATAGACGTATATAATGTTCCCACCGAGAAGTAGGGGCCGGCGCGCCGGGAATGTTGTCAAATATTACGTCCGAGATGTTAGGTACCCTTAGGTTACGATATATAACGTTATAGACGTATATAATGTTCCCACCGAGAAGTAGGGGCCGACGCGCCAGGAATGCTGTAAAATATTACATTCGACATGTTAGGTTGCCTTAAGCTAGGATATATAGCGTTATAGAAGTATATAATGTTCCCACCGAGAAGTAGGGGCCGGCGCGGCAGGAATGTAGTAAAATATTACATTCGAAATGTTAGGTTGCCTTAGACTAGGATATATAACGTTATTGACTTATATAATGTTCCCACCGAGAAGTAGGTGCCGACGCGCCAGGAATGTTGTAAAATATTACATTCGACATGTTAGTTTGCCTTAAGCTAGGATATATAGCGTTATAGACGTATATAATGTTCCCACCGAGTAGTAGGGGCCGGCGCGCCAGGAATGTAGTAAAATATTACACCCGAGATGTTAGGTTGCCTTAGGCTAGGATATATAACGTTATAGACGTATATACTGTTCCCACCGAGAAGTAGGTGCCGACGCGCCAGGAATGTTGTAAAATATTACATTCGACATGTTAGGTTGCCATAAGCTAGGATATATAGCGTTATAGACGTATATAATGTTCCCACCGAGAAGTAGGGGCCGGCGCGCCGGGAATGTTGTCAAATATTACGTCCGAGATGTTAGGTACCCTTAGGTTACGATATATAACGTTATAGACGTATATAATGTTCCCACCGAGAAGTAGGGGCCGGCGCGCCGGGAATGTTGTAAAATATTACATTCGACATGTTAGGTTGCCTTAAGCTAGGATTTATAGCGTTATAGACGCATATAATGTTCCCACCGAGATCTAGCGGCCGAAGCGCCGGGAATGTTGTAAAATATTACACTCGACATTTTAGGTTGCCTTAGGCTAGGATATATAGCGTTATAGACATATATAATGTTCCCACCGAGAAGTAGGGGCCGTCGCGCCAGGAATGTAGTAAAATATTACACCCGAGATGTTAGGTTGCCTTAGGTTAGGATATATAACGTTATTGACTTATATAATGTTCCCACCGAGAAGTAGGGGCCGACGCGCCAGGAATGTTGTAAAATATTACATCCGAGATGTTAGGATTGCCTTATGCTAGGATATATAGCGCTATAGACGTATATAATGTTCCCACCGAGAAGTAGGTGCCGACGCGCCAGGAATGTTGTAAAATGTTACATTCGAGATGTTAGGATTGCCTTAGGCTAGGATATATAACGTTATAGACGTATATACTGTTCCCACCGAGAAGTAGGTGCCGACGCGCCAGGAATGTTGTAAAATATTACATTCGACATGTTAGGTTGCCATAAGCTAGGATATATAGCGTTATAGACGTATATAATGTTCCCACCGAGAAGTAGGGGCCGGCGCGCCGGGAATGTTGTAAAATATTACATTCGACGTGTTAGGTTGCCTTAAGCTAGGATTTATAGCGTTATAGGCGTATATAATGTTCCCACCGAGATGTAGCGGCCGAAGTGCCGGGAATGTTGTAAAATATTACACTCGACATTTTAGGTTACCTTAGGCTAGGATATATAGCGTTATAGACATATATAATGTTCCCACCGAGAAGTAGGGGCCGACGCGCCAGGAATGCTGTAAAATATTACACTCGACATGTTAGGTTGCCTTAAGCTAGGATATATAGCGTTATAGACGTATATAATGTTCCCACCGAGAAGTAGGGGCCGGCGCGCCAGGAATGTAGTAAAATATTACACCCGAGATGTTAGGTTGCCTTAGGTTAGGATATATAACGTTATTGACTTATATAATGTTCCCACCGAGAAGTAGGGCCCGTCGCGCCAGGAATGTTGTAAAATATTACATCCGAGATGTTAGGATTGCCTTAGGCTAGGATACATAACGTTATAGACGTATATGATATTCCCACCGAGAAGTACGGGCCGACACGCCAGCAATTTTGTCAAATATTACGTCCGAGATGTTAGGTACCCTTAGGTTAGGATATATAACGTTATAGACGTATATAATGTTCCCACCGAGAAGTAGGGGCCGGCGCGCCGGGAATGTTGTAAAATATTACATTCGACATGTTAGGTTGCCTTAAGCTAGGATATATAGCGTTATAGAAGTATATAATGTTCCCACCGAGAAGTAGGGGCCGGCGCGGCAGGAATGTAGTAAAATATTACATTCGAAATGTTAGGTTGCCTTAGACTAGGATATATAACGTTATTGACTTATATAATGTTCCCACCGAGAAGTAGGTGCCGACGCGCCAGGAATGTTGTAAAATATTACATTCGACATGTTAGTTTGCCTTAAGCTAGGATATATAGCGTTATAGACGTATATAATGTTCCCACCGAGTAGTAGGGGCCGGCGCGCCAGGAATGTAGTAAAATATTACACCCGAGATGTTAGGTTGCCTTAGGCTAGGATATATAACGTTATAGACGTATATACTGTTCCCACCGAGAAGTAGGTGCCGACGCGCCAGGAATGTTGTAAAATATTACATTCGACATGTTAGGTTGCCATAAGCTAGGATATATAGCGTTATAGACGTATATAATGTTCCCACCGAGAAGTAGGGGCCGGCGCGCCGGGAATGTTGTCAAATATTACGTCCGAGATGTTAGGTACCCTTAGGTTACGATATATAACGTTATAGACGTATATAATGTTCCCACCGAGAAGTAGGGGCCGGCGCGCCGGGAATGTTGTAAAATATTACATTCGACATGTTAGGTTGCCTTAAGCTAGGATTTATAGCGTTATAGACGTATATAATGTTCCCACCGAGATCTAGCGGCCGAAGCGCCGGGAATGTTGTAAAATATTACACTCGACATTTTAGGTTGCCTTAGGCTAGGATATATAGCGTTATAGACATATATAATGTTCCCACCGAGAAGTAGGGGCCGTCGCGCCAGGAATGTAGTAAAATATTACACCCGAGATGTTAGGTTGCCTTAGGTTAGGATATATAACGTTATTGACTTATATAATGTTCCCACCGAGAAGTAGGGGCCGACGCGCCAGGAATATTGTAAAATATTACATCCGAGATGTTAGGATTGCCGTATGCTAGGATATATAGCGCTATAGACGTATATAATGTTCCCACCGAGAAGTAGGTGCCGACGCGCCAGGAATGTTGTAAAATATTACATTCGAGATGTTAGGATTGCCTTAGGCTAGGATATATAACGTTATAGACGTATATACTGTTCCCACCGAGAAGTAGGTGCCGACGCGCCAGGAATGTTGTAAAATATTACATTCGACATGTTAGGTTGCCATAAGCTAGGATATATAGCGTTATAGACGTATATAATGTTCCCACCGAGAAGTAGGGGCCGGCGCGCCGGGAATGTTGTAAAATATTACATTCGACATGTTAGGTTGCCTTAAGCTAGGATTTATAGCGTTATAGGCGTATATAATGTTCCCACCGAGATGTAGCGGCCGAAGTGCCGGGAATGTTGTAAAATATTACACTCGACATTTTAGGTTGCCTTAGGCTAGGATATATAGCGTTATAGACATATATAATGTTCCCACCGAGAAGTAGGGGCCGACGCGCCAGGAATGCTGTAAAATATTACACTGGACATGTTAGGTTGCCTTAAGCTAGGATATATAGCGTTATAGACGTATATAATGTTCCCACCGAGAAGTAGGGGCCGGCGCGCCAGGAATGTAGTAAAATATTACACCCGAGATGTTAGGTTGCCTTAGGTTAGGATATATAACGTTATTGACTTATATAATGTTCCCACCGAGAAGTAGGGCCCGACGCGCCAGGAATGTTGTAAAATATTACATCCGAGATGTTAGGATTGCCTTAGGCTAGGATACATAACGTTATAGACGTATATGATATTCCCACCGAGAAGTACGGGCCGACACGCCAGCAATTTTGTCAAATATTACGTCCGAGATGTTAGGTACCCTTAGGCTAGGATATATAACGTTATAGACGTATAAACTGTTCACACCGAGATGTTGGTGCCGACGCGCCAGGGATGTTCTAAAATATTACATTCGACATGTTAGGTTGCCTTAAGCTAGGATTTATAGCGTTATAGACGTATATAATGTTCCCACCGAGATGTAGCGGCCGAAGTGCCGGGAATGTTGTAAAATATTACACTCGACATTTTAGGTTGCCTTAGGCTAGGATATATAGCGTTATAGACATATATAATGTTCCCACCGAGAAGTAGGAGCCGACGCGCCAGGAATGCTGTAAAATATTACATTCGACATGTTAGGTTGCCTTAAGCTAGGATATATAGCGTTATAGAAGTATATAATGTTCCCACCGAGAAGTAGGGGCCGGCGCGGCAGGAATGTAGTAAAATATTACATTCGAAATGTTAGGTTGCCTTAGACTAGGATATATAGCGCTATAGACGTATATAATGTTCCCACCGAGAAGTAGGTGCCGACGCGCCAGGAATGTTGTAAAATATTACATTCGACATGTTAGTTTGCCTTAAGCTAGGATATATAGCGTTATAGACGTATATAATGTTCCCACCGAGAAGTAGGGGCCGGCGCGCCAGGACTGTAGTAAAATATTACACCCGAGATGTTAGGTTGCCTTAGGTTAGGATATATAACTTTATTGACTTATATAGTGTTCCCACCGAGAAGTAGGCGCCGACGCGCCAGGAATGTTGTAAAATATTACATTCGACATGTTAGGATTGCCTTAGGCTAGGAAATATAACGTTATAGACGTATAAACTGTTCACACCGAGATGTTGGTGCCGACGCGCCAGGGATGTTCTAAAATATTACATTCGACATGTTAGGTTGCCTTAAGCTAGGATTTATAGCGTTATAGACGTATATAATGTTCCCACCGAGATGTAGCGGCCGAAGTGCCGGGAATGTTGTAAAATATTACACTCGACATTTTAGGTTGCCTTAGGCTAGGATATATAGCGTTATAGACATATATAATGTTCCCACCGAGAAGTAGGAGCCGACGCGCCAGGAATGCTGTAAAATATTACATTCGACATGTTAGG
Source organism: Xylocopa violacea (assembly GCA_963969225.1). Lineage (NCBI taxonomy): Eukaryota > Metazoa > Arthropoda > Insecta > Hymenoptera > Apidae > Xylocopa > Xylocopa violacea. The sequence goes on along the minus strand of CAXAJV010000001.1, from coordinate 45,284,812 downwards.
TTGCCTTAAGCTAGGATATATAGCGTTATAGAAGTATATAATGTTCCCACCGAGAAGTAGGGGCCGGCGCGGCAGGAATGTAGTAAAATATTACATTCGAAATGTTAGGTTGCCTTAGACTAGGATATATAGCGCTATAGACGTATATAATGTTCCCACCGAGAAGTAGGTGCCGACGCGCCAGGAATGTTGTAAAATATTACATTCGACATGTTAGGTTGCCTTAAGCTAGGATATATAGCGTTATAGACGTATATAGTGTTCCCACCGAGAAGTAGGGGCCGGCGCGCCAGGAATGTAGTAAAATATTACACCCGAGATGTTAGGTTGCCTTAGGTTAGGATATATAACGTTATTGACTTATATAATGTTCCCACCGAGAAGTAGGGGCCGACGCGCCAGGAATGTTGTAAAATATTACATCCGAGATGTTAGGATTGCCTTAGGCTAGGATATATAACGTTATAGACGTATACACTGTTCACTCCGAGATGTTGGTGCCGACGCGCCAGGAATGTTGTAAAATATTACATTCGACATGTTAGGATGCCTTAAGCTACGATTTATAGCGTTATAGACGTATATAATGTTCCCACCGAGAAGTAGGGGCCGGCGCGCCAGGAATGTAGTAAAATATTACACCCGAGATGTTAGGTTGCCTTAGGTTAGGATATATAACTTTATTGACTTATATAGTGTTCCCACCGAGAAGTAGGCGCCGACGCGCCAGGAATGTTGTAAAATATTACATTCGACATGTTAGGATTGCCTTAGGCTAGGATATATAACGTTATAGACGTATAAACTGTTCACACCGAGATGTTGGTGACGACGCGCCAGGGATGTTCTAAAATATTACATTCGACATGTTAGGTTGCCTTAAGCTAGGATTTATAGCGTTATAGACGTATATAATGTTCCCACCGAGATGTAGCGGCCGAAGTGCCGGGAATGTTGTAAAATATTACACTCGACATTTTAGGTTGCCTTAGGCTAGGATATATAGCGTTATAGACATATATAATGTTCCCACCGAGAAGTAGGAGCCGACGCGCCAGGAATGCTGTAAAATATTACATTCGACATGTTAGGTTGCCTTAAGCTAGGATATATAGCGTTATAGAAGTATATAATGTTCCCACCGAGAAGTAGGGGCCGGCGCGGCAGGAATGTAGTAAAATATTACATTCGAAATGTTAGGTTGCCTTAGACTAGGATATATAGCGCTATAGAAGTATATAATGTTCCCACCGAGAAGTAGGTGCCGACGCGCCAGGAATGTTGTAAAATATTACATTCGACATGTTAGGTTGCCTTAAGCTAGGATATATAGCGTGCACAGCGAACGTGGACCGCACCGAAGCCTGCTACAAGTGCGGCGAAAAGGGACATCGTGCGACAAATTGCAAAGAGAAGTCGCCGACGTGCCCGGTTTGCAAATCGGCGGGCCGCCCGCACGGACATAGAGCAGGTAGTAAGGCCTGCTCTGCTTCGCCGCCGGCGACGAAAGAGAGAGCGACCGCCGCTAAATCCGGCGCGAAATCGACAGGTGTGCCTGCACAGAAGAAGGAAGAGGCCGCAACAGCAGCCAAATCAATACCTGCAGTGGAGAAAGCGCGTGAATCTCCGAAGGCGTCCATTAGCCACGAGGAGAAAATGGAAATCGCGTAATACTCAACGCGAAATCACAAATACTGCAAGCTAATTTGAATCACGCCGCGAGAGCACAAGATCTGATGCTCGAAAGCTTACACAGCGGCGTAGTCGAATTAGTCGTTGCAGCGGAGCCGTATTCTATCCACGACAAGCCGTCGTGGATAGCAAACAAAGAGAAGACAGTGGCAATTATTCAGACGACGCCGACACGCATCCGTCCGATCACGCTCATCGCGCAAGGGCGTGGTTACGTAGCCGTATCGTGGTCGGACTGCGTCGTCATCGGAATATACGCTCCGCCGAGCTGGTCACTGGAAGATTACGACCGGCTCTTAGATGAAGTGGAAGGGGTAGTGCGAAGCCACGCCCCCCGTCCAACATTCGTTCTGGGAGATTTTAATGCTCACGCAACTATGTGGCACTCCTCCAGAACGAACCAGCGCGGACACTCGACGATGGATTGGGCAGCATCCGCGAATCTCAGGCTGCTGAATCAAGGATCTGCCAGTACGTGCGTACGTCAGCAGGGCGAGAGCACGGTCGACCTCTCGTTCGCGAACGACGCAGCATCCCGAAGAGTCACCGGCTGGAAAGTTGACACGACCGAAACATTATCTGATCATCTCTACATAAGGATCGACGTGTCAACCATGCAAAGAAGAAAAACTACGACTGGAAAACAAAATAAATGGTCGTTGCGAAAGTTGGACGAGGATATGTTTATGGCGGCTACCCTCGTCGCTACCTGGCCGATCGAGGCGACCGAAACGGCCGTAGTCGAGCGAGAAGCCGAATGGTTTACAAGGACGTTGACCTCGGTATGCAATGCAAGCATGCCGAAAATAAAGTCAAATCCTCCGCGTAAACCTTTGTACTGGTGGAGCAATGAGATCGCTCATCTCCGTGCGGAGAGCACGACCGCGCGGAGACAGTACACGAGATACCGGAAACGGAGGGATCCCGATCCGGAAAGGAAGGCGCAACTCTATGAAGTTTACAAGGAGAAGAAAATAGAGCTGCAAGCCGCCATAAAAACGTCAAAGGCACGAGCATGGGACGGGCTGCTGGAAACGCTGCGTGACGATCCGTGGGGGCGGCCGTACAAGATAGTAATGAATAAATTACGACCGTGGGCGCCCCCGTTAACGGAGACGATGGAGACGCCTTTCTTGAGGCGAGTCGTTGACGCGCTCTTCCCACCGGGAGAATCTGCTTCGGCGAGCAACTCGCAAATTTCAGAACACATCGACCCGATCATCTGGTCGCAGGACAACGACGTCAGCGAGGAGGAAATGGCTCGCGCCATAAAGCGCATGACAAAGAAGAACACCGCGCCCGGACCGGATGGAATTCCCGGCCGTGCCTGGTTGACGGCACTCAGTGTCCTGAATTCAAGATTGCGGAAGCTATTTACAGCATGCTTGAAGACGGGCACGTTGCCAGCAAAATGGAAAACTGGCAGATTAGTATTGCTCCGAAAGCCGGGAAAACCGGAGGATTCACCGGCCGCGTACAGGCCGATAGTTTTGCTCGACGAGATCGGAAAATTATTTGAAAGAATAATCCACAACCGCCTCGTCGAGCACCTGTCGCGAACCGGGCCGAACTTAGCCGAGAACCAGTTCGGTTTCCGAGAAGGGCGATCGACGATTGACGCGATTCGACAAGCGAAGAGTTTCGCCGAAAACGCGATCGCTGCCGGGGGAGTCGTAATCGCGATATCTTTAGATATTAAGAATGCGTTCAACTCCCTCGAATGGAGTACGATACGTAGAGCGCTTGAAAAGCACGGGTTTCCGCGATACCTGCGAAGGGTCGTGGAAAATTACCTGAGCGACCGCGCGATTCTCTACGATAGCCGGCACGGAATCGAGAAGAAGAAGATTGATCGCGGCGTTTCCCAGGGATCGGTCCTCGGACCGCTTTTCTGGAATCTCGGGTACGACGCGGTCCTGAAGCTGCCGATGCCGTCCGGCGTGCATCTCACATGCTACGCGGATGACACGATGGTGTTGGCAGTCGACACGTGCCGGCAACGCGCAATTTGCCGGGCCGAAATGGCAGTTGCGGTCGTGGCTAATGCCATCAAGAAGATGGGGCTCCAGATGGCACCGGAGAAATCTGAAATCCTGTGCTTCAAGGGACGAAGAAGAGACCCGCGAGGAGGAAACGAAGTGGTCAACATCGGACCAGCCAAAGTTACAGTGGGGAGCGAGATGAAGTATCTTGGACTGCTCCTTGATGATAAATGGAACTTTGGTCTCCACTTCGCTCGTCAGGCCGTTCGACTGGATGCTGCGGCGAATTACCTAAGCCGCATCATGCCGAATCTGCACGGACCGGACGAGAAAGTAAGGAAACTTTATGCCGGGGTGATAAGAAGCATCGCGCTTTACGGAGCCCCGGTATGGAGCGACGCGCTCAACAAAGGAGGCAGAAAGCTGCAGCTGCTGCGAAGCGCGTGGCGAAGAATAGCCATTCGGATCGTAAGAGGATATCGTACGATTTCTTACGATGCGGCAACAATGCTGGCGGGTCTCACACCACTGGAATACATGGCGCAGGAAGATCTGATAGTGTACGAAACCCTTCGTACAATGCGCCAGGTACGAGAAGAAGGTACACCCGCTCCGACGAAGGACGAGATTAGAAGAGAAGCGAGACGCTTCACTTTCTCTAAATGGAAGGAGAAACTCGCACCTGCGACCAATCACAGGATCGTCGGAGCGATTCTACCCATCTTGGAAAAATGGGTAGAAAACAGGAGAGGGCAGCTCAACTTCAGAGTGACGCAGATGCTGACTGGACGCGGTTGCTTCGGTCAGTACCTGTGCAAGATCGGAAAAGAAGCCACGGCTGAATGTCACCATTGCGGAGACGGAGACGACTCTGCGCAGCACACGCTGGAACACTGTCCGGCATGGCAAACGCTGCGCCACGCTCTCGTGGCAGAGATCGGACCGGATCTCTCGCCGACCAGCATCCTGCCGAAGATGCTGGAAGGGGAGAGATATTGGCGAGCCGTTACATTGTTCTGCGACAAAGTGATGGCTGCGAAGGAAGCCGCCGAGCGCGAAAGGGAGCGCACGCTCTCTGCTCGACGAGTCTTATGTGGTCGGCGTCGTAGACGTTTGCCACGTTCCACTCCAAGGTAGGGGACTCTCGTCCATCACGGCTCGAGAGTCGCTTCAAAGTACCCACCGGGGAGTGGAGCTTCGCCGCTGCCGTCCATCTCGAAATGCCGCAAGCAGGAGAAGAGGAAGACGACGTAGAAGGAAGGAGGCAGAAAAATTAAATTAGAAAAAGAGAAAGAGCTGCCGAGCGCCGGATAGACAGGATTTGGGTCACGTCTCTCCGGCACGCGCTCGACCGAGGAGAGGGCAGCGACCTCGGTGGTTGCGGTCGCTGCCTGTTTAAATAATGAACTCGCGAACGAGCTGTGTGCAGAGAGTTCAACGAACTCAGACACGAGGCCGGATGCTGGATGCGTTCGAAAGAGTTCCCGGCTACCCGCTACAAGTGTAGGAAGACCACCGCAGGGTTTTAGTCGGTAAGAGTCCGACATAACCGCGGATTTCCCAAAAATCCACGGTATCCATGAGGATTTCCCTGCGACAAAAAAAAAAAAAAAAAAAAGGATATATAGCGTTATAGACGTATATAGTGTTCCCACCGAGAAGTAGGGGCCGGCGCGCCAGGAATGTAGTAAAATATTACACCCGAGATGTTAGGTTGCCTTAGGTTAGGATATATAACGTTATTGACTTATATAATGTTCCCACCGAGAAGTAGGGGCCGACGCGCCAGGAATGTTGTAAAATATTACATCCGAGATGTTAGGATTGCCTTAGGCTAGGATATATAACGTTATAGACGTATAAACTGTTCACTCCGAGATGTTGGTGCCGACGCGCCAGGAATGTTGTAAAATATTACATTCGACATGTTAGGATGCCTTAAGCTACGATTTATAGCGTTATAGACGTATATAATGTTCCCACCGAGATGTAGCGGCCGAAGCGCCGGGAATGTTGTAAAATATTACACTCGACATTTTAGGTTGCCTTAGGCTAGGATATATAGCGTTATAGACATATATAATGTTCCCACCGAGAAGTAGGGGCCGTCGCGCCAGGAATGTAGTAAAATATTACACCCGAGATGTTAGGTTGCCTTAGGTTAGGATATATAACGTTATTGACTTATATAATGTTCCCACCGAGAAGTAGGGGCCGACGCGCCAGGAATGTTGTAAAATATTACATCCGAGATGTTAGGATTGCCTTAGGCTAGGATATATAACGTTATAGACGTATATACTGTTCCCACCGAGAAGTAGGTGCCGACGCGCCAGGAATATTGTAAAATAATGCATTCGACATGTTAGGTTGCCTTAAGCTAGGATATGTAGCGTTATAGACGTAAATAACGTTCCCACCGAGAAATAGGGGCCGACACGCCAGGAATGTTGCAAAACATTACATTCGACATGTTAGGTTGCCTTAAGCTAGGATATGTAGCGTTATAGACATCAATAACGTTCCCACCGAGAAGTTAGGTGCCGACGTGCGCGGAATGTAGTAAAATATTGCATCCGAGATGTTAGGTTGCCTTAGGTTAGGATATATACCGTTATTGACTTATATAATGTTCCCACCGAGAAGTAGGGGCCGGCTCGCCAGGAATGTAGTAAAATATTACACCCGAGATGTTAGGTTGCCTTAGGTTAGGATATATAACGTTTTAGACGTATATGATATTCCCACCGAGAAGTACGGGCCGACACGCCAGCAATTTTGTCAAATATTACGTCCGAGATGTTAGGTACCCTTAGGTTAGGATATATAACGTTATAGACGTATATAATGTTCCCACCGAGAAGTAGGGGCCGACGAGCCAGGAATGTTGTAAAATAGTAGGCTCGACACGTTAGGATGCCTTAGGCTAGGATATATAGCGCTATAGACGTATATAATGTTCCCACCGAGAAGTAGGTGCCGACGCGCCAGGAATGTTGTAAAATATTACATTCGAGATGTTAGGATTGCCTTAGGCTAGGATATATAACGTTATAGACGTATATACTGTTCCCACCGAGAAGTAGGTGCCGACGCGCCAGGAATGTTGTAAAATATTACATTCGACATGTTAGGTTGCCATAAGCTAGGATATATAGCGTTATAGCCGTATATAATGTTCCCACCGAGAAGTAGGGGCCGGCGCGCCGGGAATGTTGTAAAATATTACATTCGACATGTTAGGTTGCCTTAAGCTAGGATTTATAGCGTTATAGACGTATATAATGTTCCCACCGAGATGTAGCGGCCGAAGTGCCGGGAATGTTGTAAAATATTACACTCGACATTTTAGGTTGCCTTAGGCTAGGATATATAGCGTTATAGACATATATAATGTTCCCACCGAGAAGTAGGGGCCGACGCGCCAGGAATGCTGTAAAATATTACACTCGACATGTTAGGTTGCCTTAAGCTAGGATATATAGCGTTATAGACGTATATAATGTTCCCACCGAGAAGTAGGGGCCGGCGCGCCAGGAATGTAGTAAAATATTACACCCGAGATGTTAGGTTGCCTTAGGTTAGGATATATAACGTTATTGACTTATATAATGTTCCCACCGAGAAGTAGGGCCCGACGCGCCAGGAATGTTGTAAAATATTACATCCGAGATGTTAGGATTGCCTTAGGCTAGGATACATAACGTTATAGACGTATATGATATTCCCACCGAGAAGTACGGGCCGACACGCCAACAATTTTGTCAAATATTACGTCCGAGATGTTAGGTACCCTTAGGTTAGGATATATAACGTTATAGACGTATATAATGTTCCCACCGAGAAGTAGGGGCCGACGAGCCAGGAATGTTGTAAAATAGTAGGCTCGACACGTTAGGATGCCTTAGGCTAGGATATATAGCGCTATAGACATATATAATGTTCCCACCGAGAAGTAGGTGCCGACGCGCCAGGAATGTTGTAAAATATTACATTCGAGATGTTAGGATTGCCTTAGGCTAGGATATATAACGTTATAGACGTATATACTGTTCCCACCGAGAAGTAGGTGCCGACGCGCCAGGAATGTTGTAAAATATTACATTCGACATGTTAGGTTGCCATAAGCTAGGATATATAGCGTTATAGACGTATATAATGTTCCCACCGAGAAGTAGGGGCCGGCGCGCCGGGAATGTTGTAAAATATTACATTCGACATGTTAGGTTGCCTTAAGATAGGATTTATAGCGTTATAGACGTATATAATGTTCCCACCGAGATGTAGCGGCCGAAGTGCCGGGAATGTTGTAAAATATTACACTCGACATTTTAGGTTGCCTTAGGCTAGGATATATAGCGTTATAGACATATATAATGTGCCCACCGAGAAGTAGGGGCCGACGCGCCAGGAATGCTGTAAAATATTACACTCCACATGTTAGGTTGCCTTAAGCTAGGATATGTAGCGTTATAGACGTAAATAACGTTCCCTCCGAGAAGTAGGGGTCGACGTGCGAGGAATGTAGTAAAATATTACATCCGAGATGTTAGGTTGCCTTAGGTTAGGATATATAACGTTATTGACTTATATAGTGTTCCCACCGAGAAGTAGTCGCCGACGCGACAGGAATGTTGTAAAATATTACATTCGACATGTTAGGATTGCCTTAGGCTAGGATATATAACGTTATAGACGTATAAACTGTTCACTCCGAGATGTTGGTGCCGACGTGCGCGGAATGTAGTAAAATATTGCATCCGAGATGTTAGGTTGCCTTAGGTTAGGATATATAACGTTATTGACTTATATAATGTTCCCACCGAGAAGTAGGGGCCGGCTCGCCAGGAATGTAGTAAAATATTACACCCGAGATGTTAGGTTGCCTTAGGTTAGGATATATAACGTTATAGACGTATATGATATTCCCACCGAGAAGTACGGGCCGACACGCCAGCAATTTTGTCAAATATTACGTCCGAGATGTTAGGTACCCTTAGGTTAGGATATATAACGTTATAGACGTATATAATGTTCCCACCGAGAAGTAGGGGCCGACGAGCCAGGAATGTTGTAAAATAGTAGGCTCGACACGTTAGGATGCCTTAGGCTAGGATATATAGCGCTATAGACGTATATAATGTTCCCACCGAGAAGTAGGTGCCGACGCGCCAGGAATGTTGTAAAATATTACATTCGAGATGTTAGGATTGCCTTAGGCTAGGATATATAACGTTATAGACGTATATAATGTTCCCACCGAGAAGTAGGGGCCGGCGCGCCGGGAATGTTGTAAAATATTACATTCGACATGTTAGGTTGCCTTAAGCTAGGATATATAGCGTTATAGACGTATATAATGTTCCCACCGAGAAGTAGGGGCCGGCGCGCCGGGAATGTTGTCAAATATTACATTCGACATGTTAGGTTGCCATAAGCTAGGATTTATAGCGTTATAGACGTATATAATGTTCCCACCGAGATGTAGCGGCCGAAGTGCCGGGAATGTTGTAAAATATTACACTCGACATTTTAGGTTGCCTTAGGCTAGGATATATAGCGTTATAGACATATATAATGTTCCCACCGAGAAGTAGGGGCCGACGCGCCAGGAATGCTGTAAAATATTACACTCGACATGTTAGGTTGCCTTAAGCTAGGATATATAGCGTTATAGACGTATATAATGTTCCCACCGAGGAGTAGGGGCCGGCGCGCCAGGAATGTAGTAAAATATTACACCCGAGATGTTAGGTTGCCTTAGGTTAGGATATATAACGTTATTGACTTATATAATGTTCCCACCGAGAAGTAGGGCCCGACGCGCCAGGAATGTTGTAAAATATTACATCCGAGATGTTAGGATTGCCTTAGGCTAGGATACATAACGTTATAGACGTATATGATATTCCCACCGAGAAGTACGGGCCGACACGCCAACAATTTTGTCAAATATTACGTCTGAGATGTTAGGTACCCTTAGGTTAGGATATATAACGTTATAGACGTATATAATGTTCCCACCGAGAAGTATGGGCCGACGAGCCAGGAATGTTGTAAAATAGTATGCTCGACACGTTAGGATGCCTTAGGCTAGGATATATAGCGCTATAGACGTATATAATGTTCCCACCGAGAAGTAGGTGCCGACGCGCCAGGAATGTTGTAAAATATTACATTCGAGATGTTAGGATTGCCTTAGGCTAGGATATATAACGTTATAGACGTATATACTGTTCCCACCGAGAAGTAGGTGCCGACGCGCCAGGAATGTTGTAAAATATTACACTCGACATTTTAGGTTGCCTTAGGCTAGGATATATAGCGTTATAGACATATATAATGTTCCCACCGAGAAGTAGGGGCCGACGCGCCGGGAATGTTGTAAAATATTACATTCGACATGTTAGGTTGCCTTAAGATAGGATTTATAGCGTTATAGACGTATATAATGTTCCCACCGAGATGTAGCGGCCGAGGTGCCGGGAATGTTGTAAAATATTACACTCGACATTTTAGGTTGCCTTAGGCTAGGATATATAGCGTTATAGACATATATAATGTGCCCACCGACAAGTAGGGGCCGACGCGCCAGGAATGCTGTAAAATATTACATTCGACATGCTAGGTTGCCTTAGGCTGGGATATATAGCTTTAAAGACGTACATAACGTTCCCACCGAGAAATAGGGGCCGACACGCCAGGAATGTTGTAAAACATTACATTCGAAATGTTAGGTTGCCTTAGGTTAGGATATATATCGGTATTGACTTATATAATGTTCCCACCGAGAAGTAGGGCCCGACGCGCCAGGAATGTTGTAAAATATTACATCCGAGATGTTAGGATTGCCCTAGGTTAGGATATATAACGTTATAGACGTATATATTGTTCCCACCGAGAAGTAGGGGCCGATGAGCCAGGAATGTTGTAAAATATTACATTCGACATGTTAGGTTGCCTTCAGCTAGGATATATAGCGTTATGGACGTATATAATATTGCCACCGAGAAGTAGGCGCCGACGAGACCGGAATGTTGTAAAATATTACATTCGACATGTTAGGATTGCCTTAGTCTAGGATATATAACGTTATAGACGTATATGATATTCCCGCCGAGAAGTACCGGCCGACACGCCAGTAATGTTGTCACATATTACATCCGAGATGTTAGGTACCCTTAGGTTAGGATATATAACGTTATAGACGTATATAATGTTCCCACCGGGAAGTAGGGGCCGACGCGCCAGGAATGCTGTAAAATATTACACTCCACATGTTAGGTTGCCTTAAGCTAGGATATGTAGCGTTATAGACGTAAATAACGTTCCCTCCGAGAAGTAGGGGTCGACGTGCGAGGAATGTAGTAAAATATTACATCCGAGATGTTAGGTTGCCTTAGGTTAGGATATATAACGTTATTGACTTATATAGTGTTCCCACCGAGAAGTAGGCGCCGACGCGACAGGAATGTTGTAAAATATTACATTCGACATGTTAGGATTGCCTTAGGCTAGGATATATAACGTTATAGACGTATAAACTGTTCACTCCGAGATGTTGGTGCCGACGCGCCAGGAATGTTGTAAAATATTACATTCGACATGTTAGGATGCCTTAAGCTAGGATATATAGCGTTATAGACGTATATAATGTTCGCACCGAGATGTAGCGGCCGAAGTGCCGGGAATGTTGTAAAATATTACACTCCACATTTTAGGTTGCCTTAGGCTAGGATATATAGCGTTATAGACATATATAATGTTCCCACCGACAAGTAGGGGCCGACGCGCCAGGAATGCTGTAAAATATTACATTCGACATGCTAGGTTGCCTTAGGCTGGGATATATAGCTTTAAAGACGTACATAACGTTCCCACCGAGAAACAGGGGCCGACACGCCAGGAATGTTGTAAAACATTACATTCGAAATGTTAGGTTGCCTTAGGTTAGGATATATATCGGTATTGACTTATATAATGTTCCCACCGAGAAGTAGGGCCCGTCGCGCCAGGAATGTTGTAAAATATTACATCCGAGATGTTAGGATTGCCCTAGGCTAGGATATATAACGTTATAGACGTATATATTGTTCCCACCGAGAAGTAGGGGCCGATGAGCCAGGAATGTTGTAAAATATTACATTCGACATGTTAGGTTGCCTTCAGCTAGGATATATAGCGTTATGGACGTATATAATATTGCCACCGAGAAGTAACGGCCGACGTGCCAGGAATGTAGTAAAATATTACATCCGAGATGTTAGCTTGCCTTAGGTTAGGATATATAACGTTATAGACGTATATAGTGTTGCCACCGAGAAGTAGGGGCCGATGAGCCAGGAATGTTGTTAAACATAACATCCGAGGTGTTAGGTTGCCTTAGGTTAGGATATATAACGTTATAGACGTATATATTGCTCCCACCGAGAAGTAGGGGCCGAAGTGCCGGGAATGTTGTAAAATATTACACTCGACATTTTAGGTTGCCTTAGGCTAGGATATATAGCGTTATAGACATATATAATGTTCCCACCGAGAAGTAGGGGCCGACGCGCCAGGAATGCTGTAAAATATTACATTCGACATGTTAGGTTGCCTTAAGCTAGGATATATAGCGTTATAGAAGTATATAATGTTCCCACCGAGAAGTAGGGGCCGGCGCGGCAGGAATGTAGTAAAATATTACATTCGAAATGTTAGGTTGCCTTAGACTAGGATATATAGCGCTATAGACGTATATAATGTTCCCACCGAGAAGTAGGTGCCGACGCGCCAGGAATGTTGTAAAATATTACATTCGACATGTTAGGTTGCCTTAAGCTAGGATATATAGCGTTATAGACGTATATAGTGTTCCCACCGAGAAGTAGGGGCCGGCGCGCCAGGAATGTAGTAAAATATTACACCCGAGATGTTAGGTTGCCTTAGGTTAGGATATATAACGTTATTGACTTATATAATGTTCCCTCCGAGAAGTAGGGGCCGACGCGCCAGGAATGTTGTAAAATATTACATCCGAGATGTTAGGATTGCCTTAAGCTAGGATTTATAGCGTTATAGACGTATATAATGTTCCCACCGAGATGTAGCGGCCGAAGTGCCGGGAATGTTGGAAAATATTACACTCGACATTTTAGGTTGCCTTAGGCTAGGATATATAGCGTTATAGACATATATAATGTTCCCACCGAGAAGTAGGGGCCGACGCGCCAGGAATGCTGTAAAATATTACATTCGACATGTTAGGTTGCCTTAAGCTAGGATATATAGCGTTATAGAAGTATATAATGTTCCCACCGAGAAGTAGGGGCCGGCGCGGCAGGAATGTAGTAAAATATTACATTCGAAATGTTAGGTTGCCTTAGACTAGGATATATAACGTTATTGACTTATATAATGTTCCCACCGAGAAGTAGGTGCCGACGCGCCAGGAATGTTGTAAAATATTACATTCGACATGTTAGTTTGCCTTAAGCTAGGATATATAGCGTTATAGACGTATATAATGTTCCCACCGAGAAGTAGGGGCCGGCGCGCCAGGAATGTAGTAAAATATTACACCCGAGATGTTAGGTTGCCTTAGGTTAGGATATATAACTTTATTGACTTATATAGTGTTCCCACCGAGAAGTAGGCGCCGACGCGCCAGGAATGTTGTAAAATATTACATTCGACATGTTAGGATTGCCTTAGGCTAGGATATATAACGTTATAGACGTATAAACTGTTCACACCGAGATGTTGGTGCCGACGCGCCAGGGATGTTCTAAAATATTACATTCGACATGTTAGGTTGCCTTGAGCTAGGATTTATAGCGTTATAGACGTATATAATGTTCCCACCGAGATGTAGCGGCCGAGGTGCCGGGAATGTTGTAAAATATTACACTCGACATTTTAGGTTGCCTCAGGCTAGGATATATAGCGTTATAGACATATATAATGTTCCCACCGAGAAGTAGGAGCCGACGCGCCAGGAATGCTGTAAAATATTACATTCGACATGTTAGGTTGCCTTAAGCTAGGATATATAGCGTTATAGAAGTATATAATGTTCCCACCGAGAAGTAGGGGCCGGGGCGCCAGGAATGTAGTAAAATATTACACCCGAGATGTTAGGTTGCCTTAGGTTAGGATATATAACGTTATTGACTTATGTAATGTTCCCACCGAGAAGTAGGGGCCGACGCGCCAGGAATGTTGTAAAATATTACATCCGAGATGTTAGGATTGCCTTAGGCTAGGATATATAACGTTATAGACGTATATACTCTTCCCACCGAGAAGTAGGTGCCGACGCGCCAGGAATATTGTAAAATAATGCATTCGACATGTTAGGTTGCCTTAAGCTAGGATATGTAGCGTTATAGACGTAAATAACGTTCCCACCGAGAAATAGGGGCCGACACGCCAGGAATGTTGCAAAACATTACATTCGACATGTTAGGTTGCCTTAAGCTAGGATATGTAGCGTTATAGACATCAATAACGTTCCCACCGAGAAGTTAGGTGCCGACGTGCGCGGAATGTAGTAAAATATTGCATCCGAGATGTTAGGTTGCCTTAGGTTAGGATATATAACGTTATTGACTTGTATAATGTTCCCACCGAGAAGTAGGGCCCGACACGCCAGGAATGTAGTAAAATATTACACCCGAGATGTTAGGTTGCCTTAGGTTAGGATATATAACGTTATAGACGTATATGATATTCCCACCGAGAAGTACGGGCCGACACGCCAGCAATTTTGTCAAATATTACGTCCGAGATGTTAGGTACCCTTAGGTTAGGATATATAACGTTATAGACGTATATAATGTTCCCACCGAGAAGTAGGGGCCGACGAGCCAGGAATGTTGTAAAATAGTAGGCTCGACACGTTAGGATGCCTTAGGCTAGGATATATAGCGCTATAGACGTATATAATGTTCCCACCGAGAAGTAGGTGCCGACGCGCCAGGAATGTTGTAAAATATTACATTCGAGATGTTAGGATTGCCTTAGGCTAGGATATATAACGTTATAGACGTATATACTGTTCCCACCGAGAAGTAGGTGCCGACGCGCCAGGAATGTTGTAAAATATTACATTCGACATGTTAGGTTGCCATAAGCTAGGATATATAGCGTTATAGCCGTATATAATCTTCCCACCGAGAAGTAGGGGCCGGCGCGCCGGGAATGTTGTAAAATATTACATTCGACATGTTAGGTTGCCTTAAGCTAGGATTTATAGCGTTATAGACGTATATAATGTTCCCACCGAGATGTAGCGGCCGAAGTGCCGGGAATGTTGTAAAATATTACACTCGACATTTTAGGTTGCCTTAGGCTAGGATATATAGCGTTATAGACATATATAATGTTCCCACCGAGAAGTAGGGGCCGACGCGCCAGGAATGCTGTAAAATATTACACTCGACATGTTAGGTTGCCTTAAGCTAGGATATATAGCGTTATAGACGTATATAATGTTCCCACCGAGAAGTAGGGGCCGGCGCGCCAGGAATGTAGTAAAATATTACACCCGAGATGTTAGGTTGCCTTAGGTTAGGATATATAACGTTATTGACTTATATAATGTTCCCACCGAGAAGTAGGGCCCGACGCGCCAGGAATGTTGTAAAATATTACATCCGAGATGTTAGGATTGCCTTAGGCTAGGATACATAACGTTATAGACGTATATGATATTCCCACCGAGAAGTACGGGCCGACACGCCAACAATTTTGTCAAATATTACGTCCGAGATGTTAGGTACCCTTAGGTTAGGATATATAACGTTATAGACGTATATAATGTTCCCACCGAGAAGTAGGGGCCGACGAGCCAGGAATGTTGTAAAATAGTAGGCTCGACACGTTAGGATGCCTTAGGCTAGGATATATAGCGCTATAGACGTATATAATGTTCCCACCGAGAAGTAGGTGCCGACGCGCCAGGAATGTTGTAAAATATTACATTCGAGATGTTAGGATTGCCTTAGGCTAGGATATATAACGTTATAGACGTATATACTGTTCCCACCGAGAAGTAGGTGCCGACGCGCCAGGAATGTTGTAAAATATTACATTCGACATGTTAGGTTGCCATAAGCTAGGATATATAGCGTTATAGACGTATATAATGTTCCCACCGAGAAGTAGGGGCCGGCGCGCCGGGAATGTTGTCAAATATTACATTCGACATGTTAGGTTGCCATAAGCTAGGATTTATAGCGTTATAGACGTATATAATGTTCCCACCGAGATGTAGCGGCCGAAGTGCCGGGAATGTTGTAAAATATTACACTCGACATTTTAGGTTGCCTTAGGCTAGGATATATAGCGTTATAGACATATATAATGTTCCCACCGAGAAGTAGGGGCCGACGCGCCAGGAATGCTGTAAAATATTACACTCGACATGTTAGGTTGCCTTAAGCTAGGATATATAGCGTTATAGACGTATATAATGTTCCCACCGAGGAGTAGGGGCCGGCGCGCCAGGAATGTAGTAAAATATTACACCCGAGATGTTAGGTTGCCTTAGGTTAGGATATATAACGTTATTGACTTATATAATGTTCCCACCGAGAAGTAGGGCCCGACGCGCCAGGAATGTTGTAAAATATTACATCCGAGATGTTAGGATTGCCTTAGGCTAGGATACATAACGTTATAGACGTATATGATATTCCCACCGAGAAGTACGGGCCGACACGCCAACAATTTTGTCAAATATTACGTCCGAGATGTTAGGTACCCTTAGGTTAGGATATATAACGTTATAGACGTATATAATGTTCCCACCGAGAAGTAGGGGCCGACGAGCCAGGAATGTTGTAAAATAGTAGGCTCGACACGTTAGGATGCCTTAGGCTAGGATATATAGCGCTATAGACGTATATAATGTTCCCACCGAGAAGTAGGTGCCGACGCGCCAGGAATGTTGTAAAATATTACATTCGAGATGTTAGGATTGCCTTAGGCTAGGATATATAACGTTATAGACGTATATACTGTTCCCACCGAGAAGTAGGGGCCGACGCGCCAGGAATGTTGTAAAATATTACATTCGACATGTTAGGTTGCCATAAGCTAGGATATATAGCGTTATAGACGTATATAATGTTCCCACCGAGAAGTAGGGGCCGGCGCGCCGGGAATGTTGTAAAATATTACATTCGGCATGTTAGGTTGCCTTAAGCTAGGATTTATAGCGTTATAGACGTATATAATGTTCCCACCGAGATGTAGCGGCCGAAGTGCCGGGAATGTTGTAAAATATTACACTCGACATTTTAGGTTGCCTTAGGCTAGGATATATAGCGTTATAGACATATATAATGTTCCCACCGAGAAGTAGGGGCCGACGCGCCAGGAATGCTGTAAAATATTACACTCGACATGTTAGGTTGCCTTAAGCTAGGATATATAGCGTTATAGACGTATATAATCTTCCCACCGAGAAGTAGGGGCCGGCGCGCCGGGAATGTTGTAACATATTACATTCGACATGTTAGGTTGCCTTAAGCTAGGATATGTAGCGTTATAGACGTAAATAACGTTCCCTCCGAGAAGTAGGGGTCGACGTGCGAGGAATGTAGTAAAATATTACATCCGAGATGTTAGGTTGCCTTAGGTTAGGATATATAACGTTATTGACTTATATAGTGTTCCCACCGAGAAGTAGGCGCCGACGCGACAGGAATGTTGTAAAATATTACATTCGACATGTTAGGATTGCCTTAGGCTAGGATATATAACGTTATAGACGTATAAACTGTTCACTCCGAGATGTTGGTGCCGACGCGCCAGGAATGTTGTAAAATATTACATTCGACATGTTAGGATGCCTTAAGCTAGGATATATAGCGTTATAGATGTATATAATGTTCCCACCGAGATGTAGCGGCCGAAGTGCCGGGAATGTTGTAAAATATTACACTCGACATTTTAGGTTGCCTTAGGCTAGGATATATAGCGTTATAGACATATATAATGTTCCCACCGAGAAGTAGGGGCCGACGCGCCAGGAATGTTGTAAAATATTACATTCGACACTTTAGGTTGCCTTAGGCTACGATATATAGCGTTATAGACGTATATAATGTTCCCACCGAGAAGTAGGGGCCGACGCGCCAGGAATGTTGTGAAATATTACGATCAACATGTTAGGATTGCCTTAAGCTAGGATATATAACGTCATAGACGTATATACTGTTCCCACCGAGAAGTAGGTGCCGAAGTGCCGGGAATGTTGTAAAATATTACATTCGACATGTTAGGTTGCCTTAGGCTTGGATATGTAACATTATAGACGTATATAATGTTCCCACCGTGAAGTAGGGGTCGACGTGCGAGGAATGTAGTAAAATATTGCATCCGAGATGTTAGGTTGCCTTAGGCTAGGATATATAACGTTATAGACGTATAAACTGTTCACACCGAGATGTTGGTGCCGACGCGCCAGGAATGTTGTAAAATATTACATTCGACATGTTAGGTTGCCTTAAGCTAGGATTTATAGCGTTATAGACGTATATAATGTTCCCACCGAGATGTAGCGGCCGAAGTGCCGGGAATGTTGTAAAATATTACACTCGACATTTTAGGTTGCCTTAGGCTAGGATATATAGCGTTATAGACATATATAATGTTCCCACCGAGAAGTAGGGGCCGACGCGCCAGGAATGTTGTAAAATATTACAATCGACACTTTAGGTTGCCTTAGGCTACGATATATAGCGTTATAGACGTATATAATGTTCCCACCGAGAAGTAGGGGCCGACGCGCCAGGAATGTTGTGAAATATTACGATCAACATGTTAGGATTGCCTTAAGCTAGGATATATAACGTCATAGACGTATATACTGTTCCCACCGAGAAGTAGGTGCCGAAGTGCCGGGAATGTTGTAAAATATTACATTCGACATGTTAGGTTGCCTTAGGCTTGGATATGTAACATTATAGACGTATATAATGTTCCCACCGTGAAGTAGGGGTCGACGTGCGAGGAATGTAGTAAAATATTGCATCCGAGATGTTAGGTTGCCTTAGGCTAGGATATATAACGTTATAGACGTATAAACTGTTCACACCGAGATGTTGGTGCCGACGCGCCAGGAATGTTGTAAAATATCACATTCGACATGTTAGGTTGCCTTAAGCTAGGATTTATAGCGTTATAGACGTATATAATGTTCCCACCGAGATGTAGCGGCCGAAGTGCCGGGAATGTTGTAAAATATTACACTCGACATTTTAGGTTGCCTTAGGCTAGGATATATAGCGTTATAGACATATATAATGTTCCCACCGAGAAGTAGGGGCCGACGCGCCAGGAATGTTATAAAATATTACATTCGACACTTTAGGTTGCCTTAGGCTAGGATATATAGCGTTATAGACGTATATAATGTTCCCACCGAGAAGTAGGGGCCGACGCGCCAGGATTGTTGTGAAATATTACGGTCAACATGTTAGGATTGCCTTAAACTAGGATATATAACGTCATAGACGTATATACTGTTCCCACCGAGATGTAGGTGCCGAAGTGCCGGGAATGTTGTAAAATATTACATTCGACATGTTAGGTTGCCTTAGGCTTGGATATGTAACATTATAGACATATATAATGTTCCCACCGTGAAGTTGGGGCCAACCAGCCAGGAATGTGGTAAAATATTACATTCGACATGTTAGGTTGCCTTAAGGTAGGATATTTAGCTTTATAGACGTATATAACGTTCCCACCGAGAAGTAGGTGCCGACACGACAGGTATGTTGTAAAATATTACATTCGAAATGTTAGGTTGCCTTAGACTAGGATATATAGCGCTATAGACGTATATAATGTTCCCACCGAGAAGTAGGTACTGACGCGCCAGGAATGTTATAAAATATTACATTCGACACTTTAGGTTGCCTTAGGCTAGGATATATAGCGTTATAGACGTATATAATGTTCCCACCGTGAAGTAGGGGCCGACGCGCCAGGAATGTTGTAAAATAATACATTCGACACTTTAGGTTTCCTTAGGCTAGGATATATAGCGTTATAGACGTATATAATGTTCCCACCGAGAAGTAGGGGCCGACGCGCCACGAATGTTGTGAAATATTACGAGCAACATGTTAGGATTGCCTTAGGCTAGGATATATAACGTCATAGACGTATATACTGTTCCCACCGAGAAGTAGGTGCCGAAGTGCCGGGAATGTTGTAAAATATTACATTTGACATGTTAGGTTGCCTTAGGCTTGGATATGTAACATTATAGACGTATATAATATTCCCACCGTGAAGTAGGGGCCAACCAGCCAGGAATGTGGTAAAATATTACATTCGACATGTTAGGTTGCCTTAAGGTAGCATATATAGCTTTATAGACGTATATAACGTTCCCACCGAGAAGGAGGTGCCGACACGACAGGTATGTTGTAAAATATAACATTCGAAATGTTAGGTCGCCTTAGACTAGGATATACAGCGCTATAGACTTATATAATGTTCCCACCGAGAAGTAGGTGCCGACGCGCCAGGTATGTTGTAAAATATTACATTCGACATGTTAGGATTGCCTTAGTCTAGGATATATAACGTTATAGACGGATATGATATTCCCACCGAGAAGTACGGGCCGACACGCCACCAATGTTGTCAAATATTACATCCGAAATGTTAGGTACCCTTAGGTTAGGATATATAACGTTATAGACGTATATAATGTTCCCACCGAGAAGTAGGTGCCGACGCGCCAGGAATGTTGCAAATATTACATTCGACATGTTAGGTTGCCTTAAGCTAGGATATGTAGCGTTATAGACGTAAATAACGTTCCCACCGAGAAATAGGGGCCGACACGCCAGGAATGCTGCAAAACATTACATTCGACATGTTAGGTTGCCTTAAGCTAGGATATGTAGCGTTATAAACGTCAATAACGTTCCCACCGAGAAGTTAGGTGCCGACGTGCGCGGAATGTAGTAAAATATTGCATCCGAGATGTTAGGTTGGCTTAGGTTAGGATATATAACGTTATTTACTTATATAGTGTTCCCACCGAGAAGTAGGCGCCGACGCGCCAGGAATGTTGTAAAATATTACATTCGACATGTTAGGATTGCCTTAGGCTAGGATATATAACGTTATAGACGTATAAACTGTTCACTCCGAGATGTTGGTGCCGACGCGCCAGGAATGTTGTAAAATATTACATTCCTAATGTTAGGATGCCTTAAGCTAGGATTTATAGCGTTATAGACGTATATAATGTTCCCACCGAGATGTAGCGGCCGAAGTGCCGGGAATGTTGTAAAATATTACACTCGACATTTTAGGTTGCCTTAGGCTAGGATATATAGCGTTATAGACTTATATAGTGTTCCCACCGAGAAGTAGGGGCCGACGCGCCAGGAATGCTGTAAAATATTACATTCGACATGTTAGGATTGCCTTAGGCTAGGTTATATAACGTTATAGACGTATATACTGTTCCCACCGAAAAGTAGTTTCCGCCGCGCCAGGAATGTTGTCAAATATTACATCCGAGATGTTAGGTACCCTTAGGTTAAGATATATAACGTTATAGGCGTATATAATGTTCCCACCGAGAAGTAGGGGCCGACGAGCCAGGAATGTTGTAAAATAGTAGGCTCGACATGTTAGGATGCCTTAGGCTAGGATATATAGCGATATAGACGTATATAAAGTTCCCACCGAGAAGTAGGCGCCGGCGCGCCAGGAATGTAGTAAAATATTACATTAGAGATGTTAGGTCGCCTTAGGCTAGGATATATAACGTTATAGACGTATATAATGTTCCCACCGTGAAGTAGGTGCCGACGCGCCAGGAATGTTGTAAAATATTACATTCGACATGTTAGGTTGCCTTAAACTAGGATATATAGCGTTATAGACGTATGTAATGATCCCACCGAGAAGTAGGGGTCGACGTGCCAGGAATGTAGTAAAATATTGCATCCGAGATGTTAGGTTGGCTTAGGTTAGGATATATAACGTTATTTACTTATATAGTGTTCCCACCGAGAAGTAGGCGCCGACGCGCCAGGAATGTTGTAAAATATTACATTCGACATGTTAGGATTGCCTTAGGCTAGGATATATAACGTTATAGACGTATAAACTGTTCACTCCGAGATGTTGGTGCCGACGCGCCAGGAATGTTGTAAAATATTACATTCCTAATGTTAGGATGCCTTAAGCTAGGATTTATAGCGTTATAGACGTATATAATGTTCCCACCGAGATGTAGCGGCCGAAGTGCCGGGAATGTTGTAAAATATTACACTCGACATTTTAGGTTGCCTTAGGCTAGGATATATAGCGTTATAGACTTATATAGTGTTCCCACCGAGAAGTAGGGGCCGACGCGCCAGGAATGCTGTAAAATATTACATTCGACATGTTAGGATTGCCTTAGGCTAGGTTATATAACGTTATAGACGTATATACTGTTCCCACCGAAAAGTAGTTTCCGCCGCGCCAGGAATGTTGTCAAATATTACATCCGAGATGTTAGGTACCCTTAGGTTAAGATATATAACGTTATAGGCGTATATAATGTTCCCACCGAGAAGTAGGGGCCGACGAGCCAGGAATGTTGTAAAATAGTAGGCTCGACATGTTAGGATGCCTTAGGCTAGGATATATAGCGATATAGACGTATATAAAGTTCCCACCGAGAAGTAGGCGCCGGCGCGCCAGGAATGTAGTAAAATATTACATTAGAGATGTTAGGTCGCCTTAGGCTAGGATATATAACGTTATAGATGTAAATACTGTTCCCACCGAGAAGTAGGTGCCGACGAGCCAGGAATGTTGTAAAATATTACAATCGACATGTTTGGATTGCCTTAGGCTAGGATATATAACGTTATAGACGTATAAACTGGTCCCACCGAGAAGTTGGTGCCGACGAGCCAGGAATGTTGTAAAATATTACATTCGACATGTTAGGTTGCCTTAAACTAGGATATGTAGCGTTATAGACGTATATAATGTTCCCACCGAAATGTAGCGGCCGAAGTGCATGGAATGTTGTAAAATATTACACTCAACATTTTAGGTTGCCTTAGGCTAGGATATATAGCGTGATAGACATATATAATGTTCCCACCGAGAAGTAGGGGCCGACGCGCCAGGAATGTTATAAAATATTACATTCGACACTTTAGGTTGCCTTAGGCTAGGATACATAGCGTTATAGTCGTATATAATGTTGCCACCGAGAAGTAGGGGCCGACGCGCCAGGATTGTTGTGAAATATTACGGTCAACATGTTAGGATTGCCTTAAGCTAGGATATATAATGTCATAGACGTATATACTGTTCCCACCGAGAAGTAGGTGCCGAAGTGACGGGAATGTTGTAAAATATTACATTCGACATGATAGGTTGCCTTAGGCTTGGATATGTAACATTATAGACGTATATAATGTTCCCACCGTGAAGTTGGGGCCAACCAGCCAGGAATGTGGTAAAATATTACATTCGACATGTTAGGTTGCCTTAAGGTTGGATATATAGCTTTATAGACGTATATAACGTTCCCACCGAGAAGTAGGTGCCGACACGACAGGTATGTTGTAAAATATTACATTCGAAATGTTTGGTTGCCTTAAGCTAGGATATGTAGCGTTATAGACGTAAATAACGTTCCCACCGACAAATAGGGGCCGACACGCCAGGAATGTTGCAAAATATTACATTCGACATGTTAGGTTGCCTTAAGGTAGGATATGTAGCGTTATAGACGTAAATAACGTTCCTACCGAGAAGTTAGGTGCCGACGTGCGCGGAATGTAGTAAAATATTGCATCCGAGATGTTAGGTTGCCTTAGGTTAGGATATATAACGTTATTAACTTATATAATGTTCCCACCGAGAAATACGGGCCGACACGCCAGCAATGTTGTCAAATATTACATCCGAGATGTTAGGTACCCTTAGGTTAGGATATATAACGTTATAGGCGTAAATAATGTTCCCACCGAGAAGTAGGGGCCGACGAGCCAGGAATGTTGTAAAATAGTAGGCTCGACATGTTAGGATGCCTTAGGCTAGGATATATAGCGATATAGACGTATATAAAGTTCCCACCGAGAAGTAGGCGCCGACGCGCCAGGAATGTTGTAAAATATTACATTCGACATGTTAGGTTGCCTTAAGCTAGGATATGTAGCGTTATAGACGTAAATAACGTTCCCTCCGAGAAGTAGGGGTCGACGTGCGAGGAATGTAGTAAAATATTGCATCCGAGATGTTAGGTTGCCTTAGGTTAGGATATATAACGTTATTGACTTATATAGTGTTCCCACCGAGAAGTAGGCGCCGACGCGCCAGGAATGTTGTAAAATATTACATTCGACATGTTAGGATTGCCTTAGGGTAGGATATATAACGTTATAGACGTTTAAACTGTTCACTCCGAGATGTTGGTGCCGACGCGCCAGGAATGTTGTAAAATATTACATTCGACATGTTAGGATGCCTTAAGCTAGGATTTATAGCGTTATAGACGTATATAATGTTCCCACCGAGATGTAGCGGCCGAAGTGCCGGGAATGATGTAAAATATTACACTCGACATTTTAGGTTGCCTTAGGCTAGGATATATAGCGTTATAGACTTATATAGTGTTCCCACCGAGAAGTAGGGGCCGACGCGCCAGGAATGTTGTAAAATATTACATCCGAGATGTTAGGATTGCCTTAGGCTAGGATATATAACGTTATAGACGAATATACTGTTCCCATCGAGAAGGAGGTGCCGAAGCGTCAGGAATGTTGTAAAATATTACGGTAGAGACGTTAGGTTGCCTTAGGTTAGGATATATAACGTTATAGACGTATATAATGTTCCCACCGTGAAGTAGGTGCCGACGCGCCAGGAATGTTGTAAAATATTACATCCGACATGTTAGCTTGCCTTAAGCTAGGATATGTAGCGTTAAAGATATATATAATGTTCCCACCGAGAAGTAGAGGCCGGCGCGCCAGGAATGTAGTAAAATATTACACCCGAGATGTTAGGTTGCCTTAGGTTAGGATATACAACGTTATTGACTTATATAATGTTCCCACCGAGAAGTAGGTGCCGACGCGCCAGGAATGTTGTAAAATATTACATTCGACATGTTAGGTTGCCTTAGGCTAGGATATATAGCGTTATAGACGTATATAATGTTCCCACCGAGAAGTAGGGGTCGACGTGCCAGGAATGTAGTAAAATATTGCATCCGAGATGTTAGGTTGCCTTAGGTTAGGATATATAACGTTATTGACTTATATAATGATCCCACCGAGAAGTAGGCGCCGACGAGACCGGAATGTTGTAAAATATTACATTCGACATGTTAGGATTGCCTTAGTCTAGGATATATAACGTTATAGACGGATATGATATTCCCACCGAGAAGTACGGGCCGACACGCCAGCAATGTTGTCAAATATTACATCCGAAATATTAGGTACCCTTAGACTAGGATATATAACGTTATAGACGTATATAATGTTCGCACCGAGAAGTAGGGGCCGACGAGCCAGGAATGTTGTAAAATAGTAGGCTCGACATGTTAGGATGCCTTAGGCTAGGATATATAGCGATATAGACGTATATAATGTTCCCACCGAGAAGTAGGGGCCGGCGCGCCAGGAATGTAGTAAAATATTACATTAGAGATGTTAGGTCGCCTTAGGCTAGGATATATATCGTTATAGATGTAAATACTGTTCGCACCGAGAAGTAGGTGCCGACGAGCCAGGAATGTTGTAAAATATTACAATCGACATGTTAGGATTGCTTTAGGCTAGGATATATAACGTTATAGACGTATAAACTGTTCACACCGAGATGTTGGTGCCGACGCGCCAGGAATGTTGTAAAATATTACATTCGACATGTTAGGTTGCCTTAAGCTAGGATTTATAGCGTTATAGACGTATATAATGTTCCCACCGAGAAGTAACTGCCGACGCGCCAGGAATGTTGTAAAATATTACATTCCACAGGTTAGGTTGCCTTAGGCTAGGACATATAGCGTTGTAGACGTATGTAATGATCCCACCGAGAAGTAGGGGCCGACGTTCCAGGAATGTTGTAAAATATTACGGTAGAGACTTTAGGTTGCCTTAGGTTAGGATATATAACGTTATAGACGTATATAATGTTACGACAGAGAACTAGGGACTTGCATGCCAGGAATGTTGTAAAATATTACGGTAGAGATGATAGGTTGCCTTAGTTTAGGATATATAACGTTATAGACGTATATAATGTTCCCACCGAGAAGTAGGTTCCGACGCGCCAGGAATGTTGTAAAATATAACATTCGACATGTTAGGTTGCCTTAGGCTAGGATATGTAACATTATAGACGTATATAATGTTCCCACGGTGAAGTAAGGGCCAACGAGCCAGGAATGTGGTAAAATATTACATTCGACATGTTAGGTTGCCTTAGGTTAGGATATATAGCGTTATAGACGTATATAATGTTCCCACCGAGAAGTAGGTGCCGACGCGCCAGGCATGTTGTAAAATATTACATTCCACATGTTAGGATGCCTTAAACTAGGATATATAGCGTTATAGACGTATGTAATGATCCCACCGAGAAGTAGGGGCCGACGCGCCAGGAATGTTGTAAAATATTACATCCGAGATGTTAGGATTGCCTTAGGCTAGGATATATAACGTTATAGACGAACATACTGTTCCCACCGAGAAGGAGGTGCCGACGCGTCAGGAATGTTGTAAAATATTACGGTAGAGACGTTAGGTTGCCTTAGGTTAGGATATATAACGTTATAGACGTATATAATGTTCCCACCGTGAAGTAGGTGCCGACGCGCCAGGAATGTTGTAAAATATTACATTCGACATGTTAGGTTGCCTTAAACTAGGATATATAGCGTTATAGACGTATGTAATGATCCCACCGAGAAGTAGGGGTCGACGTGCCAGGAATGTAGTAAAATATTGCATCCGAGATGTTAGGTTGCCTTAGGTTAGGATATATAACGTTATTGACTTATATAATATTCCCACCGAGAAGTAGGAGCCGACGAGACCGGAATGTTGTAAAATATTACATTCGACATGTTAGGATTGCCTTAGTCTAGGATATATAACGTTATAGACGGATATGATATTCCCACCGAGAAGTACGGGCCGACACGCCAGCAATGTTGTCAAATATTACATCCGAAATATTAGGTACCCTTAGACTAGGATATATAACGTTATAGACGTATATAATGTTCGCACCGAGAAGTAGGGGCCGACGAGCCAGGAATGTTGTAAAATAGTAGGCTCGACATGTTAGGATGCCTTAGGCTAGGATATATAGCGATATAGACGTATATAATGTTCCCACCGAGAAGTAGGGGCCGGCGCGCCAGGAATGTAGTAAAATATTACATTAGAGATGTTAGGTCGCCTTAGGCTAGGATATATATCGTTATAGATGTAAATACTGTTCGCACCGAGAAGTAGGTGCCGACGAGCCAGGAATGTTGTAAAATATTACAATCGACATGTTAGGATTGCTTTAGGCTAGGATATATAACGTTATAGACGTATAAACTGTTCACACCGAGATGTTGGTGCCGACGCGCCAGGAATGTTGTAAAATATTACATTCGACATGTTAGGTTGCCTTAAGCTAGGATTTATAGCGTTATAGACGTATATAATGTTCCCACCGAGAAGTAACTGCCGACGCGCCAGGAATGTTGTAAAATATTACATTCCACAGGTTAGGTTGCCTTAGGCTAGGACATATAGCGTTGTAGACGTATGTAATGATCCCACCGAGAAGTAGGGGCCGACGTTCCAGGAATGTTGTAAAATATTACGATAGAGACTTTAGGTTGCCTTAGGTTAGGATATATAACGTTATAGACGTATATAATGTTACGACAGAGAACTAGGGACTTGCATGCCAGGAATGTTGTAAAATATTACGGTAGAGATGATAGGTTGCCTTAGTTTAGGATATATAACGTTATAGACGTATATAATGTTCCCACCGAGAAGTAGGTTCCGACGCGCCAGGAATGTTGTAAAATATAACATTCGACATGTTAGGTTGCCTTAGGCTAGGATATGTAACATTATAGACATATATAATGTTCCCACGGTGAAGTAAGGGCCAACGAGCCAGGAATGTGGTAAAATATTACATTCGACATGTTAGGTTGCCTTAGGTTAGGATATATAGCGTTATAGACGTATATAATGTTCCCACCGAGAAGTAGGTGCCGACGCGCCAGGCATGTTGTAAAATATTACATTCCACATGTTAGGATGCCTTAAACTAGGATATATAGCGTTATAGACGTATGTAATGATCCCACCGAGAAGTAGGGGCCGACGCGCCAGGAATGTTGTAAAATATTACATCCGAGATGTTAGGATTGCCTTAGGCTAGGATATATAACGTTATAGACGAACATACTGTTCCCACCGAGAAGGAGGTGCCGACGCGTCAGGAATGTTGTAAAATATTACGGTAGAGACGTTAGGTTGCCTTAGGTTAGGATATATAACGTTATAGACGTATATAATGTTCCCACCGTGAAGTAGGTGCCGACGCGCCAGGAATGTTGTAAAATATTACATTCGACATGTTAGGTTGCCTTAAACTAGGATATATAGCGTTATAGACGTATGTAATGATCCCACCGAGAAGTAGGGGTCGACGTGCCAGGAATGTAGTAAAATATTGCATCCGAGATGTTAGGTTGCCTTAGGTTAGGATATATAACGTTATTGACTTATATAATATTCCCACCGAGAAGTAGGTGCCGACGAGACCGGAATGTTGTAAAATATTACATTCGACATGTTAGGATTGCCTTAGTCTAGGATATATAACGTTATAGACGGATATGATATTCCCACCGAGAAGTACGGGCCGACACGCCACCAATGTTGTCAAATATTACATCCGAAATGTTGGGTACCCTTAGGTTAGGATATATAACGTTATATACGTATATAATGTTCCCACCGAGAAGTAGGGGCCGACGCGCCAGGAATGTGGTGAAATATTACGATCAACATGTTAGGATTGCCTTAGGCTAGGATATATAACGTCATAGACGTATATACTGTTCCCACCGAGAAGTAGGTGCCGAAGTTCCGGGAATGTTGTAAAATATTACATTCGACATGTTAGGTTGCCTTAGGCTTGGATATGTAACATTATAGACGTATATAATGTTCCCACCGTGAAGTAGGGGCCAATCAGCCAGGAATGTTGTAAAATATTACATTCGACATGTTAGGTTGCCTTAAACTAGGATATGTAGCGTTATAGACGTAAATAACGTTCCCTCCGAGAAGTAGTGGTCGACGTGCGAGGAATGTAGTAAAATATTGCATCCGAGATGTTAGGTTGCCTTAGGCTAGGATATATAACGTTATAGACGTATATAATGTTCCCACCGAGAAGTAGGGGCCGACGCGCCAGGATTGTTGTGAAATATTACGGTCAACATGTTAGGATTGCCTTAAGCTAGGATATATAACGTCATAGACGTATATACTGTTCCCACCGAGAAGTAGGTGCCGAAGTGCCGGGAATGTTGTAAAATATTACATTCGACATGTTAGGTTGCCTTAGGATTGGATATGTAACATTATAGACGTATATAATGTTCCCACCGTGAAGTTGGGGCCAACCAGCCAGGAATGTGGTAAAATATTACATTCGACATGTTAGGTTGCCTTAAGGTAGGATATATAGCTTTATAGACGTATATAACGTTCCCACCGAGAAGTAGGTGCCGACACGACAGGTATGTTGTCAAATATTACATCCGAAATGTTAGGTACCCTTAGGTTAGGATATATAACGTTATAGACGTATATAATGTTCCCACCGAGAAGTAGGGGCCGACGAGCCAGGATTGTTGTAAAATAGTAGGCTCGACATGTTAGGATGCCTTAGGCTAGGATATATAGCGATATAGACGTATATAATGTTCCCACCGAGAAGTAGGGGCCGGCGCGCCAGGAATGTAGTAAAATGTTACATTAGAGATGTTAGGTCGCCTTAGGCTAGGATATATATCGTTATAGATGTAAATACTGTTCCCACCGAGAAGTAGGTGCCGACGAGCCAGGAATGTTGTAAAATATTACAATCGACATGTTAGGATTGCTTTAGGCTAGGATATATAACTTTATAGACGTATAAACTGTTCACACCGAGATGTTGGTGCCGACGCGCCAGGAATGTTGTAAAATATTACATTCGACATGTTAGGTTGCCTTAAGCTAGGATTTATAGCGTTATAGACGTATATAATGTTCCCACCGAGAAGTAACTGCCGACGCGCCAGGAATGTTGTAAAATATTACATTCCACAGGTTAGGTTGCCTTAGGCTAGGACATATAGCGTTGTAGACGTATGTAATGATCCCACCGAGAAGTAGGGGCCGACGTTCCAGGAATGTTGTAAAATATTAGGGTAGAGACTTTAGGTTGCCTTAGGTTAGTATATATAACGTTATAGACGTATATAATGTTACGACAGAGAACTAGGGACTTGCATGCCAGGAATGTTGTAAAATATTACGGTAGAGATGATAGGTTGCCTTAGTTTAGGATATATAACGTTATAGACGTATATAATGTTCCCACCGAGAAGTAGGTTCCGACGCGCCAGGAATGTTGTAAAATATAACATTCGACATGTTAGGTTGCCTTAGGCTAGGATATGTAACATTATAGACGTATATAATGTTCCCACGGTGAAGTAAGGGCCAACGAGCCAGGAATGTGGTAAAATATTACATTCGACATGTTAGGTTGCCTTAGGTTAGGATACATAACGTTATAGACGTATATACTGTTCCCACCGAGAAGTAGGTGCCGACGCGCCAGGCATGTTATAAAATATTACATTCCACATGTTAGGTTGCCTTAAACTAGGATATATAGCGTTATAGACGTATGTAATGATCCCACCGAGAAGTCGGGGCCGACGCGCCAGGAATGTTGTAAAATATTACATTCGACATGTTAGGTTGCCTTAAGCTAGGATTTATAGCGTTATAGACGTATATAATGTTCCCACCGAGATGTAGGGGCCGACGCGCCAGGAATGTTGTAAAATATTACATTCGACATGTTAGGTTGCCTTAAGCTAGGATTTATAGCGTTATAGACGTATATAATGTTCCTACCGAGATGTAGCGGCCGAAGTGCCGGGAATGTTGTAAAATATTACACTCGACATTTTAGGTTGCCTTAAGGTAGGATATATAGCTTTATAGACGTATATAACGTTCCCACCGAGAAGTAGGTGCCGACACGACAGGTATGTTGTAAAATATTACATTCGAAATGTTAGGTTGCCTTAGACTAGGATATATAGCGCTATAGACGTATATAATGTTCCCACCGAGAAGTAGGTGCCGACGCGCCAGGAATGTTGTAAAATATTACATTCGACATGTTAGGTTGCCTTAAGCTAGGATATGTAGCGTTATAGACGTATAAACTGTTCCCACCGAGATGTTGGTGCCGACGCGCCAGGAATGTTGTAAAATAATACATTCGACACTTTAGGTTTCCTTAAGCTAGGATATATAGCGTTATAGACGTATGTAATGATCCCACCGAGAAGTAGGGGTCGACGTGCCAGGAATGTAGTAAAATATTGCATCCGAGATGTTAGGTTGCCTTAGGTTAGGATATATAACGTTAATGACTTATATAATGTTCCCACCGAGAAATAGGCGCCGACGAGACCGGAATGTTGTAAAATATTACATTCGACATGTTAGGATTGCCTTAGTCTAGGATATATAACGTTATAGACGGATATGATATTCCCACCGAGAAGTACGGGCCGACACGCCACCAATGATGTCAAATATTACATCCGAAATGTTAGGTACCCTTAGGTTAGGATATATAACGTTATAGACGTATGTAATGATCCCACCGAGAAGTAGAGGCCGACGCGCCAGGAATGTTGTAAAATATTACATCCGAGATGTTAGGATTGCCTTAGGCTAGGATATATAACGTTATAGACGAACATACTGTTCCCACCGAGAAGGTGGTGCCGACGCGTCAGGAATGTTGTAAAATATTACGGTAGAGACGTTAGGTTGCCTTCGGTTAGGATATATAACGTTCTAGACGTATATAATGTTCCCACCGTGAAGTAGGTGCCGACGCGCCAGGAATGTTGTAAAATATTACATTCGACATGTTAGGTTGCCTTAAGCTAGGATATGTAGCGTTAAAGATGTATATAATGTTCCCACCGAGAAGTAGAGGCCGGCGCGCCAGGAATGTAGTAAAATATTACACCCGAGATGTTAGGTTGCCTTAGGTTAGGATATATAACGTTATTGACTTATATAATGTTCCTACCGCGAAGTAGGCGCTGACGAGACCGGAATGTTGTAAAATATTACATTCGACATGTTAGGATTGCCTTAGTCTAGGATAGATAACGTTATAGACGTATATGATATTCCCACCGAGAAGTACGGGCCGACACGCCAGCAATGTTGTCAAATATTACATCCGAGATCGTTAGGTACCCTTAGGTTAGGATATATAACGTTATAGACGTATATAATGTTCCCACCGAGCAGTAGGGTCCGACGAGCCAGGAATGCTGTAAAATAGTAGGCTCGACATGTTAGGATGCCTTAGGCTAGGATATATAGCGATATAGACGTATATAATGTTCCCACCGAGAAGTAGGGGCCGGCGCGCCAGGAATGTAGTAAAATATTACATTAGAGATGTTAGGTCGCCTTAGGCTAGGATATATAACGTTATAGATGTAAATACTGTTCCCACCGAGAAGTAGGTGCCGACGAGCCAGGAATGTTTTAAAATATTACAATCGACATGTTAGGATTGCTTTAGGCTAGGATATATAACGTTATAGACGTATAAACTGTTCACACCGAGATGTTGGTGCCGACGCGTCAGGAATATTGTAAATTATTACATTCGACATGTTAGGTTTCCTTAGGCTAGGATATATAACATTATAGATTTACATAATGTTCCCACAGAGAAGAAGGTGCCGACGCGCCCAGGAATTTTGTAAAATATTACGGTAGAGATGTTAGGTTGCCTTAGGTTAGGATATATAATGTTATAGACGTATATACTGTTCCCACCGAGAACTGGGGCCGACCCGCCAGGAATGTTGGAAAATACTACATCCGAGATGTTAGGTTGCCTTAGGTTAGTATATACAACGTTATAGACGTATATAATGTCCGCACCGAGATGTACGTGACGACACGAACGGGATTCTGTGAAACATTACCAGCGAGGTTCTAGCTGGGTTAGGTTAGGTTATATTACGTGATAGACGTATATAATGTACCCACCGAGAAGCAGGGGCAAAACCGCCAGAAATGTTGGAAAATACTACATTCGAGATGTTAGGTTGCCTTAGGTTAGGATATATAACGTTATAGACGTATATAATGTCCGAACCGAGATGTAGGCTCCTACATGCTAGGAATGTTGTAAAACATTACATCCGAGGTGTTAGGTTGCCTTAGGTTAGGATATATAACGTTATAGACGTATATAATGTTACCACAGAGAAGTAGGGGCCGACACACAAGGAATGTTGTAAAATATTACATTCGACATGTTAGGTTGCCTTAGGCTAGGATATATAGCGTTATAGACGTATATATTGTTCCCACCGAGAAGTAGGAACTTGCATGCCAGGAATGTTGTAAAATATTACGGTAGACATGTTAGGTTGGCTTAGGATAGGACACATAACGTTATAGACGTATATAATGTTCCCACCGAAAAGTAGGAGTCGACGAGCCAGGAATGCTGTAAACTATTACGCTCGACATGTTAGGTTACCTTAGGCTAGGATATATAGCGTTATAGACGTATATAAAGTTCCCACCGAGAAGTAGGGACCGACCAGCCAAGAATGTTGTAAAACGATACGCTCCACATGTTAGTTTGCCTTAGGTTA
This sequence comes from Xylocopa violacea, assembly GCA_963969225.1. Lineage (NCBI taxonomy): Eukaryota > Metazoa > Arthropoda > Insecta > Hymenoptera > Apidae > Xylocopa > Xylocopa violacea. Next base: position 45,251,128 of record CAXAJV010000001.1, on the reverse strand, counting down.
GGATATATAACGTTATAGACGTATATAATGTTCCCACCGAGATGTAGGAGCCGACGAGCCAGGAATGTTGTAAAATATTACGCTCGACATGTTAGGTTACCTTAGGCTAGGATATGTAGCGTTATAAACGTATATAACGTTCCCAGCGAGAAGTATAGGCCGGCGCGCCAGGAATGTAGTAGATATTTACATCCGAGGTGTTAGGTTGCCTTTGGTTATGATATATAACGTTATGGACTTATATAATGTTCCCACCGAGAAGTAGGGGCCGACGCGCCAGGAATGCTGTAAAATATTACATTCGACATGTTAGGATTGCCTTAGGCTAGGATATATAGCGTCATACACGTATATACCGTTCCCACCGAGAAGGAGGGACCGACGCGCCGGGAATGTAGTGAAATATTACATCCGAGATGTTAGGTTGCCTTAGACTAGGATATATAACGTTATAGACGTATATAATGTTCCCACCGAGAAGTAGGGGCCGACGCGCCAGGAATGCTGTAAAATATTACATTCGACATGTTAGGATTGCCTTTGGCTAGGATATATAACGTTATAGACGTATATGATATTCCCACCGAGAACTACGGGCCTACACGCGAGGAACGTTATCAAATATTACTTCCGAGATGTTAGGTTCCCTTAGGTTAGGATATATAACGTTATAGACGTATATAATGTTGCCACCGAGAAGTAGGGGCCGACGAGCCAGGAATGTTGAAAAATATTACGCTCGACATGTTAGGTTGCCTTAGACTATGATATATAGCGATATAGACGTATATAACATTCCCACCGAGAAGTGGGGGCCGGCGCGCCAGGAATGTAGTAAAATATTACATCCGAGATGTTAGGTTGCCTTAGGCTAGGATATGTAAAGTTATAGACGTATATAATGTTCCCACCGAGAAATAGGTGCCGGCGCGCCACGAATGTTGCAAAATATTACATCCGAGATGTTAGGATTGCCTTAGGCTAAGATATATAATGTTATAGACGTATATAATATTCCCACCGAGAAGTAGGGGCCGGCGCGCCGGGAATGTAGTAAAATATAACATCCGAGATGTTAGGTTGCCTTAGGCTAGGATATATAACGTTATAAACGTATATAATGTTCCCACCGAGAAGTAGGTGCCGAAGTGACGGTAATGTTATAAAATATTACATTCGACATGTTAGTTTGCCTTAGGCTAGGATATATAGCGTTATAGACTTATATGATGTTCCCACCGAGAAGTAGTGGCCTACACGCCAGGAATGTTATCAAATATTACTTCCGAGATGTTAGGTTCCCTTAGGTTAGGATATATAACCTTATAGACGTATATAATGTTCCCACCGTGAAGTAGGGGCCGACGAGCCAGGAATGTTGTGAAATATTACGCTCGACATGTTAGGTTGCCTTAGACTATGATATATAGCGATATAGACGTATATAATATTCCCACCGAGAAGTGGGGGCCGGCGCGCCAGGAATGTAGTAAAATATTACATCCGAGGTGTTAGGTTGCCTTATGCTAGGATATGTTAAGATATAGACGTATATAATGTTCCCACCGAGAAATAGGTGCCTGCGCGCCAGGAATGTTGCAAAATATTACATCCGAGATGTTAGGATTGCCTTAGGCTAAGATATATAACGTTATAGACGTATATAATGTTCCCACCGAGAAGTAGGGGCCGAAGTGACGGGAATGTTGTAAAATATTACAACCGAGATGTTAAGTTGCCTTAGGTTGGGATATATAACGTTATTGACTTATATAATGTTCCCACCGAGAAATAGGGGCCGACGCCCTGGGAATGTTGTAAAATATTACGCTCGGCAAGTTAGGTTGCCTTAGGCTATGATATATAGCGATATAGACGTATATAATATTCCCACCGAGAAGTGGGGGCCGGCGCGCCAGGAATGTAGTAAAACATTACATCCGAGATGTTAGGTTGCCTTAGGCTAGGATATGTAAAGTTATAGACGTATATAATGTTCCCACCGAGAAATAGGTGCCGACGCGCCAGGAATGTTGTAAAATATTACATCCGAGATGTTAGGATTGCCTTAGGCTAAGATATATAACGTTATAGACGTATATAATGTTCCCACCGACAAGTAGGGGCCGGCGCGCCGGGAATGTAGTAAAGTATAACATCCGAGATGTTAGGTTGCCTTAGACTAGGATATATAACGCTATAGACGTATATAATGTTCCCACCGAGAAGTAGGTGCCGAAGTGACGGGAATGTTGTAAAATATTACATTCGACATGTTAGTTTTCCTTAGGCTAGGATATATAGCGTTATATACGTATATAATGTTACCACCGAGAAGTAGGGGCCGACGTGCCAGGAATGTAGTAAAATATTACATACGAGATGTTAGGTTGCCTTAGGTTAGGATATATAACGTTATAGACATATATAATGTTCCACCCGAGAAGTAGGGGCCGACGCGCCAGGAATGCTGTAAAATATTACATTCGACATGTTAGGATTGCCTTTGGCTAGGATATATAACGTTATAGACGTATATGATATTCCCACCGAGAACTACGGGCCTACACGCGAGGAACGTTATCAAATATTACTTCCGAGATGTTAGGTTCCCTTAGGTTAGGATATATAACGTTATAGACGTATATAATGTTGCCACCGAGAAGTAGGGGCCGACGAGCCAGGAATGTTGAAAAATATTACGCTCGACATGTTAGGTTGCCTTAGACTATGATATATAGCGATATAGACGTATATAACATTCCCACCGAGAAGTGGGGGCCGGCGCGCCAGGAATGTAGTAAAATATTACATCCGAGATGTTAGGTTGCCTTAGGCTAGGATATGTAAAGTTATAGACGTATATAATGTTCCCACCGAGAAATAGGTGCCGGCGCGCCAGGAATGTTGCAAAATATTACATCCGAGATGTTAGGATTGCCTTAGGCTAAGATATATATCGTTATAGACGTATATAATGTTCCCACCGAGAAGTAGGGGCCGAAGTGACGGGAATGTTGTAAAATATTACATCCGAGGTGTTAGGTTGTCTTAGGTTAGGATATATAACGTTATTGACTTATATAATGTTCCCACCGAGAAATAGGGGCCGACGCCCTGGGAATGTTGTAAAATATTACGCTCGGCAAGTTAGGTTGCCTTAGGCTATGATATATAGCGATATAGACGTATATAATATTCCCACCGAGAAGTGGGGGCCGGCGCGCCAGGAATGCAGTAAAATATTACATCCGAGATGTTAGGTTGCCTTAGGCTAGGATATGTAAAGTTATAGTAGTATATAATGTTCCCAACGAGAAATAGATGCCGGCGCGCCAGGAATGTTGTAAAATATTACATCCGAGATGTTAGCATTACCTTAGGCTAGGATATATAACGTTATAGACGTATATGATGTTCCCACCGAGAAGTAGGTGCCGAAGTGACGGGAATGTAGTAAAATATAACATCCGAGATGTTAGTTTGCCTTAGGCTAGGATATATAGCGTTATAGACTTATATAATGTTCCCACCGAGATGTAGTGGCCGACGTGCCAGGAACGTAGTAAAATATTACATCCGAGATGTTAGGTTGCCTTAGGTTAGGATATATAACATTATTGACTAATATACTGTTCCCACCGAGAAGTAGATTCCGACGCGCCAGGAATGTTGTAAATTATTACATTCGAGATGTTAGGATTGCCTTAGGCTAGGATATATAACGTTATAGACGTATATAATGTTCCCACCGAGAAGTAGGGGTCGGTGCGCCACGAATGTAGTAAAATATTACATCCGAGATGTTAGGTTGCCTTAGACTAGGGTATATAATGTTATAGACGTATATAATGTTCCCACCGAGAAGTAGGGGCCGAAGTGACGGGAATGTTGTAAAATATTACATTCGACATGTTAGGTTGCCTTAGGCTAGGAAATATAGCGTTATAGACGTATATAATGTTCCCACCGAGAAGTAGGGGTCGGTGCGCGTCGAATGTAGTAAAATATTACATCCGAGATGTTAGGTTGCCTTAGGATAGGATATATAACGTTATAGACTTATATACTGGTCCCACCGAGAAGTAGGTGCCGACGCGCCAGGAATGTTGTAAAATATTACTTCCGAGATGTTAGGTTGCCTTACGTTATGATATATAGCGATATAGACGTATATAATGTTCCCACCGAGAAGTAGGGTCCGGCGCGCCAGGAATGTAGTAAAATGTTACATCCGAGATGTTATTTTGCCTTAGGTTAGGATATATAACGTTATAGACGTATATAATGTTCCCACCGAGAAGTAGGGGCCGGCGCGCCGGGAATGTAGTAAAATATAACATCCGAGATGTTAGGTTGCCTTAGGCTAGGATATATAACGTTATAAACGTATATAATGTTGCCACCGAGAAGTAGGTGCCGAAGTGACGGGAATGTTATAAAATATTACATTCGACATGTTAGTTTGCCTTAGGCTAGGATATATAGCGTTATAGACTTATATAATGTTCCCACCGAGAAGTAGTGGCCGACGTGCCAGGAATGTAGTAAAATATTACATCCGAGATGTTAGGTTGCCTTAGGTTAGGATATATAACGTTATAGACGTATATAGTGTTCCCATCGAGAAGTAGGGGCCGAAGTGACGGGAATGTTGTAAAATATTACATTCGACATGTTAGTTTGCCTTAGGCTAGGATATATAGCGTTATAGACTTATATAATGTTCCCACCGAGAAGTAGTGGCCGACGTGCCAGGAATGTAGTAAAATATTACATCCGAGAAGTTAGGTTGCCTTAGGTTAGGATATATAACGTTATAGACGTATATAGTGTTCCCATCGAGAAGTAGGGGCCGAAGTGACGGGAATGTTGTAAAATATTACATTCGACATGTTAGTTTGCCTTAGGCTAGGATATATAGCGTTATAGACGTATATAATGTTCCCACCGAGAAGTAGGGGCCGACGTGCCAGGAATGTAGTAAAATATTACATACGAGATGTTAGGTTGCCTTAGGTTAGGATATATAACGTTATAGACGTATATAATGTTCCACCCGAGAAGTAGGAACCGACGCGCCAGGAATGCTGTAAAATATTACATTCGACATGTTAGGATTGCCTTTGGCTAGGATGTATAACGTTATAGACGTATATGATATTCCCACCGAGAACTACGGACCTACACGCGAGGAACGTTATCAAATATTACTTCCGAGATGTTAGGTTCCCTTAGGTTAGGATATATAACGTTATAGACGTATATAATGTTGCCACCGAGAAGTAGGGGCCGGCGCGCCAGGAATGTAGTAAAACATTACATCCGAGATGTTAGGTTGCCTTAGGCTAGGATATGTAAAGTTATAGACGTATATAATGTTCCCACCGAGAAGTAGGGGCCGAAGTGACGGGAATGTTGTAAAATATTACATCCGAGGTGTTAGGTTGCCTTAGGTTAGGATATATAACGTTATTGACTTATATAATGTTCCCACCGAGAAATAGGGGCCGACGCCCTGGGAATGTTGTAAAATATTACGCTCGGCAAGTTAGGTTGCCTTAGGCTATGATATATAGCGATATAGACGAATATAATATTCCCACCGAGAAGTGGGGGCCGGCGCGCCAGGAATGTAGTAAAACATTACATCCGAGATGTTAGGTTGCCTTAGGTTAGGATATATAACGTTATAGACGTATATAGTGTTCCCATCGAGAAGTAGGGGCCGAAGTGACGGGAATGTTGTAAAATATTACATTCGAGATGTTAGGATTGCCTTAGGCTAGGATATATAACGTTATAGACGTATATAATGTTCCCACCGAGAAGTAGGGGTCGGTGCGCGTCGAATGTAGTAAAATATTACATCCGAGATGGTAGGTTGCCTTAGGATAGGATATATAACGTTATAGACTTATATACTGTTCCCACCGAGAAGTAGGTGCCGACGCGCCAGGAATGTTGTAAAATATTACTTCCGAGATGTTAGGTTGCCTTACGTTATGATATATAGCGATATAGACGTATATAATGTTCCCACCGAGAAGTAGGGTCCGGCGCGCCAGGAATGTAGTAAAATATTACATCCGAGATGTTATTTTGCCTTAGGTTAGGATATATAACGTTATAGACGTATATAATGTTCCCACCGAGAAGTAGGGGCCGGCGCGCCGGGAATGTAGTAAAATATAACATCCGAGATGTTAGGTTGCCTTAGGCTAGGATATATAACGTTATAAACGTATATAATGTTGCCACCGAGAAGTAGGTGCCGAAGTGACGGGAATGTTATAAAATATTACATTCGACATGTTAGTTTGCCTTAGGCTAGGATATATAACGTTATTGACTTATATAATGTTCCCACCGAGAAATAGGGGCCGACGCCCTGGGAATGTTGTAAAATATTACGCTCGGCAAGTTAGGTTGCCTTAGGCTATGATATATAGCGATATAGACGTATATAATATTCCCACCGAGAAGTGGGGGCCGGCGCGCCAGGAATGTAGTAAAATATTACATCCGAGATGTTAGGTTGCCTTAGGATAGGATATGTAAAGTTATAGACGTATATAATGTTCCCACCGAGAAATAGGTGCCGGCGCGCCACGAATGTTGCAAAATATTACATCCGAGATGTTAGGATTGCCTTAGGCTAAGATATATAACGTTATAGACGTATATAATATTCCCACCGAGAAGTAGGGGCCGGCGCGCCGGGAATGTAGTAAAATATAACATCCGAGATGTTAGGTTGCCTTAGGCTAGGATATATAACGTTATAAACGTATATAATGTTCCCACCGAGAAGTAGGTGCCGAAGTGACGGTAATGTTATAAAATATTACATTCGACATGTTAGTTTGCCTTAGGCTAGGATATATAGCGTTATAGACTTATATGATGTTCCCACCGAGAAGTAGTGGCCTACACGCCAGGAATGTTATCAAATATTACTTCCGAGATGTTAGGTTCCCTTAGGTTAGGATATATAACCTTATAGACGTATATAATGTTCCCACCGTGAAGTAGGGGCCGACGAGCCAGGAATGTTGTGAAATATTACGCTCGACATGTTAGGTTGCCTTAGACTATGATATATAGCGATATAGACGTATATAATATTCCCACCGAGAAGTGGGGGCCGGCGCGCCAGGAATGTAGTAAAATATTACATCCGAGGTGTTAGGTTGCCTTATGCTAGGATATGTTAAGATATAGACGTATATAATGTTCCCACCGAGAAATAGGTGCCGGCGCGCCAGGAATGTTGCAAAATATTACATCCGAGATGTTAGGATTGCCTTAGGCTAAGATATATAACGTTATAGACGTATATAATGTTCCCACCGAGAAGTAGGGGCCGAAGTGACGGGAATGTTGTAAAATATTACATCCGAGATGTTAAGTTGCCTTATGTTAGGATATATAACGTTATTGACTTATATAATGTTCCCACCGAGAAATAGGGGCCGACGCCCTGGGAATGTTGTAAAATATTACGCTCGGCAAGTTAGGTTGCCTTAGGCTATGATATATAGCGATATAGACGTATATAATATTCCCACCGAGAAGTGGGGGCCGGCGCGCCAGGAATGTAGTAAAACATTACATCCGAGATGTTAGGTTGCCTTAGGCTAGGATATGTAAAGTTATAGACGTATATAATGTTCCCACCGAGAAATAGGTGCCGACGCGCCAGGAATGTTGTAAAATATTACATCCGAGATGTTAGGATTGCCTTAGGCTAAGATATATAACGTTATAGACGTATATAATGTTCCCACCGACAAGTAGGGGCCGGCGCGCCGGGAATGTAGTAAAGTATAACATCCGAGATGTTAGGTTGCCTTAGACTAGGATATATAACGCTATAGACGTATATAATGTTCCCACCGAGAAGTAGGTGCCGAAGTGACGGGAATGTTGTAAAATATTACATTCGACATGTTAGTTTTCCTTAGGCTAGGATATATAGCGTTATATACGTATATAATGTTCCCACCGAGAAGTAGGGGCCGACGTGCCAGGAATGTAGTAAAATATTACATACGAGATGTTAGATTGCCTTAGGTTAGGATATATAACGTTATAGACATATATAATGTTCCACCCGAGAAGTAGGGGCCGACGCGCCAGGAATGCTGTAAAATATTACATTCGACATGTTAGGTTGCCTTAGGCTAGGATATGTAAAGTTATAGACGTATATAATGTTCCCACCGAGAAATAGGTGCCGGCGCGCCAGGAATGTTGCAAAATATTACATCCGAGATGTTAGGATTGCCTTAGGCTAAGATATATATCGTTATAGACGTATATAATGTTCCCACCGAGAAGTAGGGGCCGAAGTGACGGGAATGTTGTAAAATATTACATCCGAGGTGTTAGGTTGTCTTAGGTTAGGATATATAACGTTATTGACTTATATAATGTTCCCACCGAGAAATAGGGGCCGACGCCCTGGGAATGTTGTAAAATATTACGCTCGGCAAGTTAGGTTGCCTTAGGCTATGATATATAGCGATATAGACGTATATAATATTCCCACCGAGAAGTGGGGGCCGGCGCGCCAGGAATGCAGTAAAATATTACATCCGAGATGTTAGGTTGCCTTAGGCTAGGATATGTAAAGTTATAGTAGTATATAATGTTCCCAACGAGAAATAGATGCCGGCGCGCCAGGAATGTTGTAAAATATTACATCCGAGATGTTAGCATTACCTTAGGCTAGGATATATAACGTTATAGACGTATATGATGTTCCCACCGAGAAGTAGGTGCCGAAGTGACGGGAATGTAGTAAAATATAACATCCGAGATGTTAGTTTGCCTTAGGCTAGGATATATAGCGTTATAGACTTATATAATGTTCCCACCGAGATGTAGTGGCCGACTTGCCAGGAACGTAGTAAAATATTACATCCGAGATGTTAGGTTGCCTTAGGTTAGGATATATAACATTATTGACTAATATACTGTTCCCACCGAGAAGTAGATTCCGACGCGCCAGGAATGTTGTAAATTATTACATTCGAGATGTTAGGATTGCCTTAGGCTAGGATATATAACGTTATAGACGTATATAATGTTCCCACCGAGAAGTAGGGGTCGGTGCGCCACGAATGTAGTAAAATATTACATCCGAGATGTTAGGTTGCCTTAGACTAGGGTATATAATGTTGGAGTCTCGTTCGAGCAGCCGTAGAGAGCAGACGTGTTTCGCTGTGCTCCGCTACCTAAGTTGATCGGCGCGACTTTTTCGGAGAAAAGGATATAAACTCTTGTTTATATCCTTCCAAGGCGGTTTGTGAACACTTCCAGTGTAAAAACTGGAAGTTAGTAACAATATTTGCGGAAATAAAGGGAGAATACGCTTTGCGCTTCCCTTTGTTCGCGCGGGTGAAGTGGAGCTGGCTTCGAGTCGACGCTTTCGGTCGTAGAAGCTGGAAAGTTGTGTGGAACACTTCCCAGTGCTCCGGGTTTACGCGCGCCAACATCTGTGTAAAGCTTGTGGCGGAAAAGTGCAAGTGAAGTGTGAAAACGAGTGAAAATCGACGGAAGGAAAAAAGACGTTACCGCCGACATATTGCCACGTAGCCGTGGCACGTACGCAATATATCGCGATTTGGCCGTTTCTTCACGCGATAATCGCTTGTTCGCGCACCTAGAGTGCTCTTTGCGACTAAAATTTTAGTGCGGAAGTGCCAGCAGTTACGGTTGCTACAGGAAAAGTACGAAAATAAGCGATAAAAGCACCGAGAGAAGACGAGGCGTCGCCGCCGCCATTTTGAAAGTCGGGCGTGGCACGTACGCCACGTTGATACGACTGACGAGAATTAGAGTATTCTCTCGGCCTTTTTCGCGTATTTGCGCACTTTTGGCGCTTGCGGACAATAAGTGCAAATTCGGTGGAAAAAGTGCAAGAACACTGACAATCAAAGGGACGCTTGTCAACGACATTTAGAGCTGACAGCGTGAAATTCTGCAGCCTAACGCGGGATTTTGTTGGAGAAAGCAGGTAGCGGCCTTCTTCGCGGAGGAAAAACGCGGGAAAAGAGCGGCGGCCATCTCCCACGCGGAAATCCAGCGGGTAGAAACAGCAATACGATAAGCAATCAATTTCGGATTATAGCGGGAGATTGCGACAAGGAAGACGACAAAGGTATGTGTATAGAGACTTTAATACGCGAACCTTTGAACTTTTGCGCTGCTTCGTGGACTCACGTGGGAGTGAGAGAGAGACTCTTTAAGAGACAAGGACTGAAGGACGGTTGGACTGTGTAAGCGGGAGAGAGATAGGCAACCGGCCTGCACTAAAACGTGGAAAGTGCGGGCGTTCCCACGCGGAAGGGCAAGTGAAGTGCGCGGAGTTATTTTCTCCACGGGGAGAAAATCGTGTGCCAGACCGACCCGTCGATCAAGTTAATAAATCGTGCGAAGCCCTGCTTGGGCAACCAAGCATGGCGGCGCGCGATTACGCGACCGCGACGAGTGGGGGAGAGGGGGCCGGCCCGAGCGGCCTTTCTGATTTTAGTTGTGGCGGAGAGAAGCCGGTGATTATGGAAGACAGGATCCTGCCGGAAGCACCGAGGAAGATTACGCGCCAGCGTAAAAGCATAAAGCGAGCCAAGGAGGAAACCTCCGAGTACGACTCGGATACGTCGTTGGCTTCATTACTCTCGACGACACCGTCAGAGCCAACGAAGCCTCTCAAGAAGAGGGGACGCCCCCCCACAGCGGGTGAATACGTCAAGCTGGCGGAAGCCAAACTCGCAGACAAGAAATCTGCAGCGAAGGACGCAGAGGACGCTCTAGAGCGAGAGCTCCTCTCCGGTGAATGCATGCCGCCGCCTCCGGCAAGGTCGTCAAATCCCATCCCGGATCAAGAAGTTTTCGACGAGGAGGCAAGGAAAATGCCAATTCAGGATTTGGCAGCCTGGGCTCTCGAATCGGCGGCGAAGATTGAGTACGCAGCTGCGAAGTCATCGCAGCTAAAAGGTTCAATAAAAAGAACGATGCGAGTAAGCGTAAGGATCCTGCGAGCGGCTACGACGGAAGCCGGACTGCGCGCCAGCCGCGCCATCGCAGGATCCGCAGAGGATCCCGAATTCGGCCTTATTAAAGCGAAGGCCGAAAAGTTAGAGAAGGAGAACGCCCTTCTAAAGGAGAGGCTGACCGCCCTGGAAAACAGGGAAAGCAGCCATTTACCGCCGGCGATTGAACGCATGGAAATCGCCAAGCGCAGCGAGGGGAAATCGCGACGACAATCGCTCGCACCGACGACGGAAGAAACCAGCATCCCCGATGGCGGTCTCGTTCTGCTGATGGAGCAGATCGGGGCAATCATAAATGAAAGACTCTCGAGCTTTTGGGAGAAGGCGGAGAAACGCTTCGCTCCCAAGGAGGAGCGTCCGCGATCGGCGGCAAGAAACTCGGCGCGACGGGAGGAACCTGCGAAAGCGGAAACAAACGCCGAACCGATGAAGAAGGAAAAGTCAGGTGGAGAGAGAGAGGCGTTGCACCCTCCACCGGTGAAGAAAGCCGCGAAAGCGGAAGAAAAAAAGAAGTCTCCCGTCCAGAAGAGGATGGAAGAAATACAAAAAGAGCAGGTGCGTAAGGAGAATGATAAGAAATCTCCTGCAGCAACCACAACTGCTGTGCCGAGTGCGAATAAGATGGAAACGCCGTGGACGAAAGTCCTCGGTAGAAAAATAAAGAAAGAGACAGTGACCGCGGCAAGCAAACCCGCGAGCGCAGGAAAAAAGGCACCGTCGCAGGTAGTAACTGCGAAGCCGGTGCCAAAGGAGAAGCCGAAACTGGCTAAAAACCCGAGCACGGCCGCTATCGTCATTACGATAGGCAGGGATAGCCGTATGACTTACGCCGAGCTGATGACGACAGCTCGGCAGCATATAAAGTTGTCAGAACTGGGTATAGAAGAAGTAAGGCCCAGAAAGGCGCTAACCGGCGCACTTATTTTGGAAATAAGCGGCGGCGGTAAGGAGGAAAAAGCGGATAAGCTCGCGCTAAGACTGAGCCAATTATTCGCGACGACGTGCGGCGTGAAAGTCACGCGCCCATGCAAACGGGCGGCCTTGAGAGTTTTCCGAATGGAAGACTCTCTAACGGTCGACGAAATCGTCGAGGCAGTCGCCGCGCAAGGCGGCTGCACTACCTATGACGTAAAAGTCGGCCCGAGAAGGATAGCAAATAATGGCATGGGCACAATGCTCATGCAATGTCCGATCGCCGCCGCGAGAAAAGTAACGGAGAGCGGCAAGGTTAAAGTCGGCTGGACGTCTGTCCGAGTCGAACATATAGAGGAAAGGCAGTTAATCTGCTTCAAATGCTGGGCGATCGGCCACGTAATCGCTAAATGCACAGCGAACGTGGACCGCACCGAAGCCTGCTACAGGTGCGGCGAAAAGGGACATCGTGCGACAAATTGCAAAGAGAAGTCGCCGACGTGCCCGGTTTGCAAATCGGCGGGCCGCCCGCACGGACATAGAGCAGGTAGTAAGGCCTGCTCTGCTTCGCCGCCGGCGACGAAAGAGAGAGCGACCGCCGCTAAATCCGGCGCGAAATCGACAGGTGTACCTGCACAGAAGAAGGAAGAGGCCGCAACAGCAGCCAAATCAATACCTGCAGTGGAGAAAGCGCGTGAATCTCCGAAGGCGTCCATTAGCCACGAGGAGAAAATGGAAATCGCGTAATACTCAACGCGAAATCACAAATACTGCAAGCTAATTTGAATCACGCCGCGAGAGCACAAGATCTGATGCTCGAAAGCTTACACAGCGGCGTAGTCGAATTAGTCGTTGCAGCGGAGCCGTATTCTATCCACGACAAGCCGTCGTGGATAGCAAACAAAGAGAAGACAGTGGCAATTATTCAGACGACGCCGACACGCATCCGTCCGATCACGCTCATCGCGCAAGGGCGTGGTTACGTAGCCGTATCGTGGTCGGACTGCGTCGTCATCGGAATATACGCTCCGCCGAGCTGGTCACTGGAAGATTACGACCGGCTCTTAGATGAAGTGGAAGGGGTAGTGCAAAGCCACGCCCCCCGTCCAACATTCGTTCTGGGAGATTTTAATGCTCACGCAACTATGTGGCACTCCTCCAGAACGAACCAGCGCGGACACTCGACGATGGATTGGGCAGCATCCGCGAATCTCAGGCTGCTGAATCAAGGATCTGCCAGTACGTGCGTACGTCAGCAGGGCGAGAGCACGGTCGACCTCTCGTTCGCGAACGACGCAGCATCCCGAAGAGTCACCGGCTGGAAAGTTGACACGACCGAAACATTATCTGATCATCTCTACATAAGGATCGACGTGTCAACCATGCAAAGAAGAAAAACTACGACTGGAAAACAAAATAAATGGTCGTTGCGAAAGTTGGACGAGGATATGTTTATGGCGGCTACCCTCGTCGCTACCTGGCCGAGCGAGGCGACCGAAACGGCCGTAGTCGAGCGAGAAGCCGAATGGTTTACAAGGACGTTGACCTCGGTATGCAATGCAAGCATGCCGAAAATAAAGTCAAATCCTCCGCGTAAACCTTTGTACTGGTGGAGCAATGAGATCGCTCATCTCCGTGCGGAGAGCACGACCGCGCGGAGACAGTACACGAGATACCGGAAACGGAGGGATCCCGATCCGGAAAGGAAGGCGCAACTCTATGAAGTTTACAAGGAGAAGAAAATAGAGCTGCAAGCCGCCATAAAAACGTCAAAGGCACGAGCATGGGACGGGCTGCTGGAAACGCTGCGTGACGATCCGTGGGGGCGGCCGTACAAGATAGTAATGAATAAATTACGACCGTGGGCGCCCCCGTTAACGGAGACGATGGAGACGCCTTTCTTGAGGCGAGTCGTTGACGCGCTCTTCCCACCGGGAGAATCTGCTTCGGCGAGCAACTCGCAAATTTCAGAACACATCGACCCGATCATCTGGTCGCAGGACAACGACGTCAGCGAGGAGGAAATGGCTCGCGCCATAAAGCGCATGACAAAGAAGAACACCGCGCCCGGACCGGATGGAATTCCCGGCCGTGCCTGGTTGATGGCACTCAGTGTCCTGAATTCAAGATTGCGGAAGTTATTTACAGCATGCTTGAAGACGGGCACGTTGCCAGCAAAATGGAAAACTGGCAGATTAGTGTTGCTCCGAAAGCCGGGAAAACCGGAGGATTCACCGGCCGCGTACAGGCCGATAGTTTTGCTCGACGAGATCGGAAAATTATTTGAAAGAATAATCCACAACCGCCTCGTCGAGCACCTGTCGCGAACCGGGCCGAACTTAGCCGAGAACCAGTTCGGTTTCCGAGAAGGGCGATCGACGATTGACGCGATTCGACAAGTGAAGAGTTTCGCCGAAAACGCGATCGCTGCCGGGGGAGTCGTAATCGCGATATCTTTAGATATTAAGAATGCGTTCAACTCCCTCGAATGGAGTACGATACGTAGAGCGCTTGAAAAGCACGGGTTTCCGCGATACCTGCGAAGGGTCGTGGAAAATTACCTGAGCGACCGCGCGATTCTCTACGATAGCCGGCACGGAATCGAGAAGAAGAAGATTGATCGCGGCGTTCCCCAGGGATCGGTCCTCGGACCGCTTCTCTGGAATCTCGGGTACGACGCGGTCCTGAAGCTGCCAATGCCGTCCGGCGTGCATCTCACATGCTACGCGGATGACACGATGGTGTTGGCAGTCGACACGTGCCGGCAACGCGCAATTTGCCGGGCCGAAATGGCAGTTGCGGTCGTGGCTAATGCCATCAAGAAGATGGGGCTCCAGATGGCACCGGAGAAATCTGAAATCCTGTGCTTCAAGGGACGAAGAAGAGACCCGCGAGGAGGAAACGAAGTGGTCAACATCGGACCAGCCAAAGTTACAGTGGGGAGCGAGATGAAGTATCTTGGACTGCTCCTTGATGATAAATGGAACTTTGGTCTCCACTTCGCTCGTCAGGCCGTTCGACTGGATGCTGCGGCGAATTACCTAAGCCGCATCATGCCGAATCTGCACGGACCGGACGAGAAAGTAAGGAAACTTTATGCCGGGGTGATAAGAAGCATCGCGCTTTACGGAGCCCCGGTATGGAGCGACGCGCTCAACAAAGGAGGCAGAAAGCTGCAGCTGCTGCGAAGCGCGTGGCGAAGAATAGCCATTCGGATCGTAAGAGGATATCGCACGATTTCTTACGATGCGGCAACAATGCTGGCGGGTCTCACACCACTGGAATACCTGGCGCAGGAAGATCTGATAGTGTACGAAACCCTTCGTACAATGCGCCAGGTACAAGAAGAAGGTGCACCCGCTCCGACGAAGGACGAGATTAGAAGAGAAGCGAGACGCTTCACTTTCTCTAAATGGAAGGAGAAACTCGCACCTGCGACCAATCACAGGATCGTCGGAGCGATTCTACCCATCTTGGAAAAATGGGTAGAAAACAGGAGAGGGCAGCACAACTTCAGAGTGACGCAGATGCTGACTGGACACGGTTGCTTCGGTCAGTACCTGTGCAAGATCGGAAAAGAAGCCACGGCTGAATGTCACCATTGCGGAGACGGAGACGACTCTGCGCAGCACACGCTGGAACACTGTCCGGCATGGCAAACGCTGCGCCACGCTCTCGTGGCAGAGATCGGACCGGATCTCTCGCCGACCAGCATCCTGCCGAAGATGCTGGAAGGGGAGAGATATTGGCGAGCCGTTACATTGTTTTGCGACAAAGTGATGGCTGCGAAGGAAGCCGCCGAGCGCGAAAGGGAGCGCACGCTCTCTGCTCGACGAGTCTTATGTGGTCGGCGTCGTAAACGTTTGCCACGTTCCACTCCAAGGTAGGGGACTCTCGTCCATCACGGCTCGAGAGTCGCTTCAAAGTACCCACCGGGGAGTGGAGCTTCGCCGCTGCCGTCCATCTCGAAATGCCGCAAGCAGGAGAAGAGGAAGACGACGTAGAAGGAAGGAGGCAGAAAAATTAAATTAGAAAAAGAGAAAGAGCCGCCGAGCGCCGGATAGACAGGATTTGGGTCACGTCTCTCCGGCACGTGCTCGACCGAGGAGAGGGCAGCGACCTCGGTGGTTGCGGTCGCTGCCTGTTTAAATAATGAACTCGCGAACGAGCTGTGTGCAGAGAGTTCAACGAACTCAGACAGGAGGCCGGATGCTGGATGCGTTCGAAAGAGTTCCCGGCTACCCGCTACAAGTGTAGGAAGACCACCGCAGGGTTTTAGTCGGTAAGAGTCCGACATAACCGCGGATTTCCCAAAAATCCACGGTATCCATGAGGATTTCCCTGCGACAAAAAAAAAAAAAAAAAAAAAAGGGTATATAATGTTATAGACGTATATAATGTTCCCACCGAGAAGTAGGGGCCGAAGTGACGGGAATGTTGTAAAATATTACATTCGACATGTTAGGTTGCCTTAGGCTAGGAAATATAGCGTTATAGACGTATATAATGTTCCCACCGAGAAGTAGGGGTCGGTGCGCGTCGAATGTAGTAAAATATTACATCCGAGATGTTAGGTTGCCTTAGGATAGGATATATAACGTTATAGACTTATATACTGTTCCCACCGAGAAGTAGGTGCCGACGCGCCAGGAATGTTGTAAAATATTACTTCCGAGATGTTAGGTTGCCTTACGTTATGATATATAGCGATATAGACGTATATAATGTTCCCACCGAGAAGTAGGGTCCGGCGCGCCAGGAATGTAGTAAAATGTTACATCCGAGATGTTATTTTGCCTTAGGTTAGGATATATAACGTTATAGGCGTATATAATGTTCCCACCGAGAAGTAGGGGCCGGCGCGCCGGGAATGTAGTAAAATATAACATCCGAGATGTTAGGTTGCCTTAGGCTAGGATATATAACGTTATAAACGTATATAATGTTGCCACCGAGAAGTAGGTGCCGAAGTGACGGGAATGTTATAAAATATTACATTCGACATGTTAGTTTGCCTTAGGCTAGGATATATAGCGTTATAGACTTATATAATGTTCCCACCGAGAAGTAGTGGCCGACGTGCCAGGAATGTAGTAAAATATTACATCCGAGATGTTAGGTTGCCTTAGGTTAGGATATATAACGTTATAGACGTATATAGTGTTCCCATCGAGAAGTAGGGGCCGAAGTGACGGGAATGTTGTAAAATATTACATTCGACATGTTAGTTTGCCTTAGGCTAGGATATATAGCGTTATAGACTTATATAATGTTCCCACCGAGAAGTAGTGGCCGACGTGCCAGGAATGTAGTAAAATATTACATCCGAGAAGTTAGGTTGCCTTAGGTTAGGATATATAACGTTATAGACGTATATAGTGTTCCCATCGAGAAGTAGGGGCCGAAGTGACGGGAATGTTGTAAAATATTACATTCGACATGTTAGTTTGCCTTAGGCTAGGATATATAGCGTTATAGACGTATATAATGTTCCCACCGAGAAGTAGGGGCCGAAGTGACGTGAATGTTGTAAAATATTACATTCGACATGTTAGGTTGCCTTAGGCTAGGAAATATAGCGTTATAGACGTATATAATGTTCCCACCGAGAAGTAGGGGCCGACGTGCCAGGAATGTAGTAAGATATTACATCCGAGATGTTAGGATTGCCTTTGGCTAGGATATATAACGTTATAGACGTATATGATATTCCCACCGAGAACTACGGGCCTACACGCGAGGAACGTTATCAGATATTACTTCCGAGATGTTAGGTTCCCTTAGGTTAGGATATATGACGTTATAGACGTATATAATGTTGCCACCGAGAAGTAGGTGCCGGCGCGCCAGGAATGTAGTAAAATATTACATCCGAGATGTTAGGTTGCCTTAGGCTAGGATATGTAAAGTTATAGACGTATATAATGTTCCCACCGAGAAGTAGGGGCCGAAGTGACGGGAATGTTGTAAAATATTACATCCGAGATGTTAGGTTGCCTTAGGTTAGGATATATAACGTTATTGACTTATATAATGTTCCCACCGAGAAATAGGGGCCGACGCCCTGGGAATGTTGTAAAATATTACGCTCGGCAAGTTAGGTTGCCTTAGGCTATGATATATAGCGATATAGACGTATATAATATTCTCACCGAGAAGTGGGGGCCGGCGCGCCAGGAATGCAGTAAAATATTACATCCGAGATGTTAGGTTGCCTTAGGCTAGGATATGTAAAGTTATAGACGTATATAATGTTCCCAACGAGAAATAGATGCCGGCGCGCCAGGAATGTTGTAAAATATTACATCCGAGATGCTAGCATTACCTTAGGCTAGGATATATAACGTTATAGACGTATATGATGTTCCCACCGAGAAGTAGGTGCCGAAGTGACGGGAATGTAGTAAAATATAACATCCGAGATGTTAGTTTGCCTTAGGCTAGGATATATAGCGTTATAGACTTATATAATGTTCCCACCGAGAAGTAGTGGCCGACGTGCCAGGAATGTAGTAAAATATTACATACGAGATGTTAGGTTGCCTTAGGTTAGGATATATAACGTTATAGCCGTATATAATGTTCCACCCGAGAAGTAGGAGCCGACGCGCCAGGAATGCTGTAAAATATTACATTCGACATGTTAGGATTGCCTTTGGCTAGGATATATAACGTTATAGACGTATATGATATTCCCACCGAGAACTACGGGCCTACACGCGAGGAACGTTATCAAATATTACTTCCGAGATGTTAGGTTCCCTTAGGTTAGGATATATGACGTTATAGACGTATATAATGTTGCCACCGAGAAGTAGGTGCCGGCGCGCCAGGAATGTAGTAAAATATTACATCCGAGATGTTAGGTTGCCTTAGGCTAGGATATGTAAAGTTATAGACGTATATAATGTTCCCACCGAGAAGTAGGGGCCGAAGTGACGGGAATGTTGCAAAATATTACATTCGACATGTTAGGTTGCCTTAGGCTAGGAAATATAGCGTTATAGACGTATATAATGTTCCCACCGAGAAGTAGGGGCCGACGTGCCAGGAATGTAGTAAGATATTACATCCGAGATGTTAGGATTGCCTTTGGCTAGGATATATAACGTTATAGACGTATATGATATTCCCACCGAGAACTACGGGCCTACACGCGAGGAACGTTATCAGATATTACTTCCGAGATGTTAGGTTCCCTTAGGTTAGGATATATGACGTTATAGACGTATATAATGTTGCCACCGAGAAGTAGGTGCCGGCGCGCCAGGAATGTAGTAAAATATTACATCCGAGATGTTAGGTTGCCTTAGGCTAGGATATGTAAAGTTATAGACGTATATAATGTTCCCACCGAGAAGTAGGGGCCGAAGTGACGGGAATGTTGTAAAATATTACATTCGACATGTTAGGTTGCCTTAGGCTAGGAAATATAGCGTTATAGACGTATATAATGTTCCCACCGAGAAGTAGGGGCCGACGTGCCAGGAATGTAGTAAGATATTACATCCGAGATGTTAGGTTGCCTTAGGATAGGATATATAACGTTATAGACTTATATACTGTTCCCACCGAGAAGTAGGTGCCGCCGCGGCAGGAATGTTGTAAAATATTACATCCGAGATGTTAGGATTACCTTAGGCTAGGATATATAACGTTATTGACTTATATAATGTTCCCACCGAGAAATAGGGGCCGACGCCCTGGGAATGTTGTAAAATATTACGCTCGGCAAGTTAGGTTGCCTTAGGCTATGATATATAGCGATATAGACGTATATAATATTCCCACCGAGAAGTGGGGGCCGGCGCGCCAGGAATGTAGTAAAATATTACATCCGAGATGTTAGGTTGCCTTAGGATAGCATATGTAAAGTTATAGACGTATATAATGTTCCCACCGAGAAATAGGTGCCGGCGCGCCACGAATGTTGCAAAATATTACATCCGAGATGTTAGGATTGCCTTAGGCTAAGATATATAACGTTATAGACGTATATAATATTCCCACCGAGAAGTAGGGGCCGGCGCGCCGGGAATGTAGTAAAATATAACATCCGAGATGTTAGGTTGCCTTAGGCTAGGATATATAACGTTATAAACGTATATAATGTTCCCACCGAGAAGTAGGTGCCGAAGTGACGGTAATGTTATAAAATATTACATTCGACATGTTAGTTTGCCTTAGGCTAGGATATATAGCGTTATAGACTTATATAATGTTCCCACCGAGAAGTAGTGGCCTACACGCCAGGAATGTTATCAAATATTACTTCCGAGATGTTAGGTTCCCTTAGGTTAGGATATATAACGTTATAGACGTATATAATGTTCCCACCGTGAAGTAGGGGCCGACGAGCCAGGAATGTTGTGAAATATTACGCTCGACATGTTAGGTTGCCTTAGACTATGATATATAGCGATATAGACGTATATAATATTCCCACCGAGAAGTGGGGGCCGGCGCGCCAGGAATGTAGTAAAATATTACATCCGAGATGTTAGGTTGCCTTATGCTAGGATATGTTAAGTTATAGACGTATATAATGTTCCCACCGAGAAATAGGTGCCGGCGCGCCAGGAATGTTGCAAAATATTACATCCGAGATGTTAGGATTGCCTTAGGCTAAGATATATAACGTTATAGACGTATATAATGTTCCCACCGAGAAGTAGGGGCCGAAGTGACGGGGATGTTGTAAAATATTACATCCGAGATGTTAAGTTGCCTTAGGTTAGGATATATAACGTTATTGACTTATATAATGTTCCCACCGAGAAATAGGGGCCGACGCCCTGGGAATGTTGTAAAATATTACGCTCGGCAAGTTAGGTTGCCTTAGGCTATGATATATAGCGATATAGACGTATATAATATTCCCACCGAGAAGTGGGGGCCGGCGCGCCAGGAATGTAGTAAAACATTACATCCGAGATGTTAGGTTGCCTTAGGCTAGGATATGTAAAGTTATAGACGTATATAATGTTCCCACCGAGAAATAGGTGCCGACGCGCCAGGAATGTTGTAAAATATTACATCCGAGATGTTAGGATTGCCTTAGGCTAAGATATATAACGTTATACACGTATATAATGTTCCCACCGACAAGTAGGGGCCGGCGCGCCGGGAATGTAGTAAAGTATAACATCCGAGATGTTAGGTTGCCTTAGACTAGGATATATAACGCTATAGACGTATATAATGTTCCCACCGAGAAGTAGGTGCCGAAGTGACGGGAATGTTGTAAAATATTACATTCGACATGTTAGTTTTCCTTAGGCTAGGATATATAGCGTTATATACGTATATAATGTTCCCACCGAGAAGTAGGGGCCGACGTGCCAGGAATGTAGTAAAATATTACATACGAGATGTTAGGTTGCCTTAGGTTAGGATATATAACGTTATAGACATATATAATGTTCCACCCGAGAAGTAGGGGCCGACGCGCCAGGAATGCTGTAAAATATTACATTCGACATGTTAGGATTGCCTTTGGCTAGGATATATAACGTTATAGACGTATATGATATTCCCACCGAGAACTACGGGCCTACACGCGAGGAACGTTATCAAATATTACTTCCGAGATGTTAGGTTCCCTTAGGTTAGGATATATAACGTTATAGACGTATATAATGTTGCCACCGAGAAGTAGGGGCCGACGAGCCAGGAATGTTGAAAAATATTACGCTCGACATGTTAGGTTGCCTTAGAATATGATATATAGCGATATAGACGTATATAACATTCCCACCGAGAAGTGGGGCCCGGCGCGCCAGGAATGTAGTAAAATATTACATCCGAGATGTTAGGTTGCCTTAGGCTAGGATATGTAAAGTTATAGACGTATATAATGTTCCCACCGAGAAATAGGTGCCGGCGCGCCAGGAATGTTGCAAAATATTACATCCGAGATGTTAGGATTGCCTTAGGCTAAGATATATATCGTTATAGACGTATATAATGTTCCCACCGAGAAGTAGGGGCCGAAGTGACGGGAATGTTGTAAAATATTACATCCGAGGTGTTAGGTTTTCTTAGGTTAGGATATATAACGTTATTGACTTATATAATGTTCCCACCGAGAAATAGGGGCCGACGCCCTGGGAATGTTGTAAAATATTACGCTCGGCAAGTTAGGTTGCCTTAGGCTATGATATATAGCGATATAGACGTATATAATATTCCCACCGAGAAGTGGGGGCCGGCGCGCCAGGAATGCAGTAAAATATTACATCCGAGATGTTAGGTTGCCTTAGGCTAGGATATGTAAAGTTATAGTAGTATATAATGTTCCCAACGAGAAATAGATGCCGGCGCGCCAGGAATGTTGTAAAATATTACATCCGAGATGTTAGCATTACCTTAGGCTAGGATATATAACGTTATAGACGTATATGATGTTCCCACCGAGAAGTAGGTGCCGAAGTGACGGGAATGTAGTAAAATATAACATCCGAGATGTTAGTTTGCCTTAGGCTAGGATATATAGCGTTATAGACTTATATAATGTTCCCACCGAGATGTAGTGGCCGACGTGCCAGGAACGTAGTAAAATATTACATCCGAGATGTTAGGTTGCCTTAGGTTAGGATATATAACATTATTGACTAATATACTGTTCCCACCGAGAAGTAGATTCCGACGCGCCAGGAATGTTGTAAATTATTACATTCGAGATGTTAGGATTGCCTTATGCTAGGATATATAACGTTATAGACGTATATAATGTTCCCACCGAGAAGTAGGGGTCGGTGCGCCACGAATGTAGTAAAATATTACATCCGAGATGTTAGGTTGCCTTAGACTAGGGTATATAATGTTATAGACGTATATAATGTTCCCACCGAGAAGTAGGGGCCGAAGTGACGGGAATGTTGTAAAATATTACATTCGACATGTTAGGTTGCCTTAGGCTAGGAAATATAGCGTTATAGACGTATATAATGTTCCCACCGAGAAGTAGGGCTCGGTGCGCGTCGAATGTAGTAAAATATTACATCCGAGATGTTAGGTTGCCTTAGGATAGGATATATAACGTTATAGACTTATATACTGTTCCCACCGAGAAGTAGGTGCCGACGCGCCAGGAATGTTGTAAAATATTACTTCCGAGATGTTAGGTTGCCTTACGTTATGATATATAGCGATATAGACGTATATAATGTTCCCACCGAGAAGTAGGGTCCGGCGCGCCAGGAATGTAGTAAAATATTACATCCGAGATGTTATTTTGCCTTAGGTTAGGATATATAACGTTATAGACGTATATAATGTTCCCACCGAGAAGTAGGGGCCGGCGCGCCGGGAATGTAGTAAAATATAACATCCGAGATGTTAGGTTGCCTTAGGCTAGGATATATAACGTTATAAACGTATATAATGTTGCCACCGAGAAGTAGGTGCCGAAGTGACGGGAATGTTATAAAATATTACATTCGACATGTTAGTTTGCCTTAGGCTAGGATATATAGCGTTATAGACTTATATAATGTTCCCACCGAGAAGTAGTGGCCGACGTGCCAGGAATGTAGTAAAATATTACATCCGAGATGTTAGGTTGCCTTAGGTTAGGATATATAACGTTATAGACGTATATAGTGTTCCCATCGAGAAGTAGGGGCCGAAGTGACGGGAATGTTGTAAAATATTACATTCGACATGTTAGTTTGCCTTAGGCTAGGATATATAGCGTTATAGACGTATATAATGTTCCCACCGAGAAGTAGGGGCCGACGTGCCAGGAATGTAGTAAAATATTACATACGAGATGTTAGGTTGCCTTAGGTTAGGATATATAACGTTATAGACGTATATAATGTTCCACCCGAGAAGTAGGAACCGACGCGCCAGGAATGCTGTAAAATATTACATTCGACATGTTAGGATTGCCTTTGGCTAGGATATATAACGTTATAGACGTATATGATATTCCCACCGAGAACTACGGACCTACACGCGAGGAACGTTATCAAATATTACTTCCGAGATGTTAGGTTCCCTTAGGTTAGGATATATAACGTTATAGACGTATATAATGTTGCCACCGAGAAGTAGGGGCCGGCGCGCCAGGAATGTAGTAAAATATTACATCCGAGATGTTAGGTTGCCTTAGGCTAGGATATGTAAAGTTATAGACGTATATAATGTACCCACCGAGAAGTAGGGGCCGAAGTGACGGGAATGTTGTAAAATATTACATCCGAGATGTTAGGTTGCCTTAGGTTAGGATATATAACGTTATTGACTTATATAATGTTCCCACCGAGAAATAGGGGCCGACGCCCTGGGAATGTTGTAAAATATTACGCTCGGCAAGTTAGGTTGCCTTAGGCTATGATATATAGCGATATAGACGTATATAATATTCTCACCGAGAAGTGGGGGCCGGCGCGCCAGGAATGCAGTAAAATATTACATCCGAGATGTTAGGTTGCCTTAGGCTAGGATATATAACGTTATTGACTTATATAATGTTCCCAACGAGAAATAGATGCCGGCGCGCCAGGAATGTTGTAAAATATTACATCCGAGATGTTAGCATTACCTTAGGCTAGGATATATAACGTTACAGACGTATATGATGTTCCCACCGAGAAGTAGGTGCCGAAGTGACGGGAATGTAGTAAAATATAACATCCGAGATGTTAGTTTGCCTTAGGCTAGGATATATAGCGTTATAGACTTATATAATGTTCCCACCGAGAAGTAGTGGCCGACGTGCCAGGAACGTAGTAAAATATTACATCCGAGATGTTAGGTTGCCTTAGGTTAGGATATATAACATTATTGACTTATATACTGTTCCCACCGAGAAGTAGATGCCGACGCGCCAGGAATGTTGTAAATTATTACATCCGAGATGTTAGGATTGCCTTAGTCTAGGATATATAACGTTATAGACGTATACAATGTTCCCACCGAGAAGTAGGGGTCGGTGCGCCACGAATGTAGTAAAATATTACATCCGAGATGTTAGGTTGCCTTAGACTAGGGTATATAATGTTATAGACGTATATAATGTTCCCACCGAGAAGTAGGGGCCGAAGTGACGGGAATGTTGTAAAATATTACATTCGACATGTTAGGTTGCCTTAGGCTAGGAAATATAGCGTTATAGACGTATATAATGTTCCCACCGAGAAGTAGGGGTCGGTGCGCGTCGAATGTAGTAAAATATTACATCCGAGATGTTAGGTTGCCTTAGGATAGGATATATAACGTTATAGACTTATATACTGTTCCCACCGAGAAGTAGGTGCCGACGCGCCAGGAATGTTGTAAAATATTACTTCCGAGATGTTAGGTTGCCTTACGTTATGATATATAGCGATATAGACGTATGTAATTTTCCCACCGAGAAGTAGGGTCCGGCGCGCCAGGAATGTAGTAAAATATTACATCCGAGATGTTATTTTGCCTTAGGTTAGGATATATAACGTTATAGACGTATATAATGTTCCCACCGAGAAGTAGGGGCCGGCGCGCCGGGAATGTAGTAAAATATAACATCCGAGATGTTAGGTTGCTTTAGGCTAGGATATATAACGTTATAAACGTATATAATGTTGCCACCGAGAAGTAGGTGCCGAAGTGACGGGAATGTTATAAAATATTACATTCGACATGTTAGTTTGCCTTAGGCTAGGATATATAGCGTTATAGACTTATATAATGTTCCCACCGAGAAGTAGTGGCCGACGTGCCAGGAATGTAGTAAAATATTACATCCGAGATGTTAGGTTGCCTTAGGCTAGGATATGTAAAGTTATAGACGTATATAATGTTCCACCCGAGAAGTAGGAACCGACGAGCCAGGAATGCTGTAAAATATTACATTCGACATGTTAGGATTGCCTTTGGCTAGGATATATAACGTTATAGACGTATATGATATTCCCACCGAGAACTACGGACCTACACGCGAGGAACGTTATCAAATATTACTTCCGAGATGTTAGGTTCCCTTAGGTTAGGATATATAACGTTATAGACGTATATAATGTTGCCACCGAGAAGTAGGGGCCGGCGCGCCAGGAATGTAGTAAAATATTACATCCGAGATGTTAGGTTGCCTTAGGCTAGGATATGTAAAGTTATAGACGTATATAATGTTCCCACCGAGAAGTAGGGGCCGAAGTGACGGGAATGTTGTAAAATATTACATCCGAGATGTTAGGTTGCCTTAGGTTAGGATATATAACGTTATTGACTTATATAATGTTCCCACCGAGAAATAGGGGCCGACGCCCTGGGAATGTTGTAAAATATTACGCTCGGCAAGTTAGGTTGCCTTAGGCTATGATATATAGCGATATAGACGTATATAATATTCCCACCGAGAAGTGGGGGCCGGCGCGCCAGGAATGTAGTAAAACATTACATCCGAGATGTTAGGTTGCCTTAGGCTAGGATATGTAAAGTTATAGACGTATATAATGTTCCCACCGAGAAATAGGTGCCGACGCGCCAGGAATGTTGTAAAATATTACATCCGAGATGTTAGGATTGCCTTAGGCTAAGATATATAACGTTATAGACGTATATAATGTTCCCACCGAGAAGTAGGGGTCGGTGCGCCACGAATGTAGTAAAATATTACATCCGAGATGTTAGGTTGCCTTAGACTAGGGTATATAATGTTATAGACGTATATAATGTTCCCACCGAGAAGTAGGGGCCGAAGTGACGGGAATGTTGTAAAATATTACATTCGACATGTTAAGTTGCCTTAGGCTAGGAAATATAGCGTTATAGACGTATATAATGTTCCCACCGAGAAGTAGGGGTCGGTGCGCGTCGAATGTAGTAAAATATTACATCCGAGATGTTAGGTTGCCTTAGGATAGGATATATAACGTTATAGACTTATATACTGTTCCCACCGAGAAGTAGGTGCCGACGCGCCAGGAATGTTGTAAAATATTACTTCCGAGATGTTAGGTTGCCTTACGTTATGATATATAGCGATATAGACGTATGTAATTTTCCCACCGAGAAGTAGGGTCCGGCGCGCCAGGAATGTAGTAAAATATTACATCCGAGATGTTATTTTGCCTTAGGTTAGGATATATAACGTTATAGACGTATATAATGTTCCCACCGAGAAGTAGGGGCCGGCGCGCCGGGAATGTAGTAAAATATAACATCCGAGATGTTAGGTTGCTTTAGGCTAGGATATATAACGTTATAAACGTATATAATGTTGCCACCGAGAAGTAGGTGCCGAAGTGACGGGAATGTTATAAAATATTACATTCGACATGTTAGTTTGCCTTAGGCTAGGATATATAGCGTTATAGACTTATATAATGTTCCCACCGAGAAGTAGTGGCCGACGTGCCAGGAATGTAGTAAAATATTACATCCGAGATGTTAGGTTGCCTTAGGCTAGGATATGTAAAGTTATAGACGTATATAATGTTCCACCCGAGAAGTAGGAACCGACGAGCCAGGAATGCTGTAAAATATTACATTCGACATGTTAGGATTGCCTTTGGCTAGGATATATAACGTTATAGACGTATATGATATTCCCACCGAGAACTACGGACCTACACGCGAGGAACGTTATCAAATATTACTTCCGAGATGTTAGGTTCCCTTAGGTTAGGATATATAACGTTATAGACGTATATAATGTTGCCACCGAGAAGTAGGGGCCGGCGCGCCAGGAATGTAGTAAAATATTACATCCGAGATGTTAGGTTGCCTTAGGCTAGGATATGTAAAGTTATAGACGTATATAATGTTCCCACCGAGAAGTAGGGGCCGAAGTGACGGGAATGTTGTAAAATATTACATCCGAGATGTTAGGTTGCCTTAGGTTAGGATATATAACGTTATTGACTTATATAATGTTCCCACCGAGAAATAGGGGCCGACGCCCTGGGAATGTTGTAAAATATTACGCTCGGCAAGTTAGGTTGCCTTAGGCTATGATATATAGCGATATAGACGTATATAATATTCCCACCGAGAAGTGGGGGCCGGCGCGCCAGGAATGCAGTAAAATATTACACCCGAGATGTTAGGTTGCCTTACGCTAGGATATGTAAAGTTATAGACGTATATAATGTTCCCAACGAGAAATAGATGCCGGCGCGCCAGGAATGTTGTAAAATATTACATCCGAGATGTTAGCATTACCTTAGGCTAGGATATATAACGTTATAGACGTATATGATGTTCCCACCGAGAAGTAGGTGCCGAAGTGACGGGAATGTAGTAAAATATAACATCCGAGATGTTAGTTTGCCTTAGGCTAGGATATATAGCGTTATAGACTTATATAATGTTCCCACCGAGAAGTAGTGGCCGACGTGCCAGGAACGTAGTAAAATATTACATCCGAGATGTTAGGTTGCCTTAGGTTAGGGTATATAACATTATTGACTTATATACTGTTCCCACCGAGAAGTAGTGGCCGACGTGCCAGGAATGTAGTAAAATATTACATACGAGATGTTAGGTTGCCTTAGGTTAGGATATATAACGTTATAGACGTATATAATGTTCCACCCGAGAAGTAGGAGCCGACGCGCCAGGAATGCTGTAAAATATTACATTCGACATGTTAGGATTGCCTTTGGCTAGGATATATAACGTTATAGACGTATATGATATTCCCACCGAGAACTACGGGCCTACACGCGAGGAACGTTATCAAATATTACTTCCGAGATGTTAGGTTCCCTTAGGTTAGGATATATGACGTTATAGACGTATATAATGTTGCCACCGAGAAGTAGGTGCCGGCGCGCCAGGAATGTAGTAAAATATTACATCCGAGATGT
The DNA here is from genome assembly GCA_963969225.1 of Xylocopa violacea. Taxonomy (NCBI): domain Eukaryota; kingdom Metazoa; phylum Arthropoda; class Insecta; order Hymenoptera; family Apidae; genus Xylocopa; species Xylocopa violacea. The sequence goes on along the minus strand of CAXAJV010000001.1, from coordinate 45,222,357 downwards.
TAGGTTGCCTTAGGCTAGGATATGTAAAGTTATAGACGTATATAATGTTCCCACCGAGAAGTAGGGGCCGAAGTGACGGGAATGTTGTAAAATATTACATTCGACATGTTAGGTTGCCTTAGGCTAAGAAATATAGCGTTATAGACGTATATAATGTTCCCACCGAGAAGTAGGGGCCGACGTGCCAGGAATGTAGTAAGATATTACATCCGAGATGTTAGGTTGCCTTAGGATAGCATATGTAAAGTTATAGACGTATATAATGTTCCCACCGAGAAATAGGTGCCGGCGCGCCAGGAATGTTGCAAAATATTACATCCGAGATGTTAGGATTGCCTTAGGCTAAGATATATAACGTTATAGACGTATATAATGTTCCCACCGAGAAGTAGGGGCCGAAGTGACGGGAATGTTGTAAAATATTACATCCGAGATGTTAAGTTGCCTTAGGTTAGGATATATAACGTTATTGACTTATATAATGTTCCCACCGAGAAATAGGGGCCGACGCCCTGGGAATGTTGTAAAATATTACGCTCGGCAAGTTAGGTTGCCTTAGGCTATGATATATAGCGATATAGACGTATATAATATTCCCACCGAGAAGTGGGGGCCGACGTGCCAGGAATGTAGTAAAATATTACATACGAGATGTTAGGTTGCCTTAGGTTAGGATATATAACGTTATAGACATATATAATGTTCCACCCGAGAAGTAGGGGCCGACGCGCCAGGAATGCTGTAAAATATTACATTCGACATGTTAGGATTGCCTTTGGCTAGGATATATAACGTTATAGACGTATATGATATTCCCACCGAGAACTACGGGCCTACACGCGAGGAACGTTATCAAATATTACTTCCGAGATGTTAGGTTCCCTTAGGTTAGGATATATAACGTTATAGACGTATATAATGTTGCCACCGAGAAGTAGGGGCCGACGAGCCAGGAATGTTGAAAAATATTACGCTCGACATGTTAGGTTGCCTTAGACTATGATATATAGCGATATAGACGTATATAACATTCCCACCGAGAAGTGGGGGCCGGCGCGCCAGGAATGTAGTAAAATATTACATCCGAGATGTTAGGTTGCCTTAGGCTAGGATATATATCGTTATAGACGTATATAATGTTCCCACCGAGAAGTAGGGGCCGAAGTGACGGGAATGTTGTAAAATATTACATCCGAGGAGTTAGGTTGCCTTAGGTTAGGATATATAACGTTATTGACTTATATAATGTTCCCACCGAGAAATAGGGGCCGACGCCCTGGGAATGTTGTAAAATATTACGCTCGGCAAGTTAGGTTGCCTTAGGCTATGATATATAGCGATATAGACGTATATAATATTCCCACCGAGAAGTGGGGGCCGGCGCGCCAGGAATGCAGTAAAATATTACATCCGAGATGTTAGGTTGCCTTAGGCTAGGATATGTAAAGTTATAGTAGTATATAATGTTCCCAACGAGAAATAGATGCCGGCGCGCCAGGAATGTTGTAAAATATTACATCCGAGATGTTAGCATTACCTTAGGCTAGGATATATAACGTTATAGACGTATATGATGTTCCCACCGAGAAGTAGGTGCCGAAGTGACGGGAATGTAGTAAAATATAACATCCGAGATGTTAGTTTGCCTTAGGCTAGGATATATAGCGTTATAGACTTATATAATGTTCCCACCGAGATGTAGTGGCCGACGTGCCAGGAACGTAGTAAAATATTACATCCGAGATGTTAGGTTGCCTTAGGTTAGGATATATAACATTATTGACTTATATACTGTTCCCACCGAGAAGTAGATTCCGACGCGCCAGGAATGTTGTAAATTATTACATTCGAGATGTTAGGATTGCCTTAGGCTAGGATATATAACGTTATAGACGTATATAATGTTCCCACCGAGAAGTAGGGGTCGGTGCGCCACGAATGTAGTAAAATATTACATCCGAGATGTTAGGTTGCCTTAGGCTAGGATATGTAAAGTTATAGACGTATATAATGTTCCACCCGAGAAGTAGGAACCGACGCGCCAGGAATGCTGTAAAATATTACATTCGACATGTTAGGATTGCCTTTGGCTAGGATATATAACGTTATAGACGTATATGATATTCCCACCGAGAACTACGGACCTACACGCGAGGAACGTTATCAAATATTACTTCCGAGATGTTAGGTTCCCTTAGGTTAGGATATATAACGTTATAGACGTATATAATGTTGCCACCGAGAAGTAGGGGCCGGCGCGCCAGGAATGTAGTAAAATATTACATCCGAGATGTTAGGTTGCCTTAGGCTAGGATATGTAAAGTTATAGACGTATATAATGTTCCCACCGAGAAGTAGGGGCCGAAGTGACGGGAATGTTGTAAAATATTACATCCGAGATGTTAGGTTGCCTTAGGTTAGGATATATAACGTTATTGACTTATATAATGTTCCCACCGAGAAATAGGGGCCGACGCCCTGGGAATGTTGTAAAATATTACGCTCGGCAAGTTAGGTTGCCTTAGGCTATGATATATAGCGATATAGACGTATATAATATTCCCACCGAGAAGTGGGGGCCGGCGCGCCAGGAATGCAGTAAAATATTACACCCGAGATGTTAGGTTGCCTTACGCTAGGATATGTAAAGTTATAGACGTATATAATGTTCCCAACGAGAAATAGATGCCGGCGCGCCAGGAATGTTGTAAAATATTACATCCGAGATGTTAGCATTACCTTAGGCTAGGATATATAACGTTATAGACGTATATGATGTTCCCACCGAGAAGTAGGTGCCGAAGTGACGGGAATGTAGTAAAATATAACATCCGAGATGTTAGTTTGCCTTAGGCTAGGATATATAGCGTTATAGACTTATATAATGTTCCCACCGAGAAGTAGTGGCCGACGTGCCAGGAACGTAGTAAAATATTACATCCGAGATGTTAGGTTGCCTTAGGTTAGGTTATATAACATTATTGACTTATATACTGTTCCCACCGAGAAGTAGATGTCGACGCGCCAGGAATGTTGTAAATTATTACATCCGAGATGTTAGGATTGCCTTAGGCTAGGATATATAACGTTATAGACGTATATAATGTTCCCACCGAGAAGTAGGGTTCGGTGCGCCACGAATGTAGTAAAATATTACATCCGAGATGATAGGTTGCCTTATACTAGGGTATATAATGTTATAGACGTATATAATGTTCCCACCGAGAAGTAGGGGCCGAAGTGACGGGAATGTTGTAAAATATTACATTCGACATGTTAGGTTGCCTTAGGCTAGGAAATATAGCGTTATAGACGTATATAATGTTCCCACCGAGAAGTAGGGGCCGACGTGCCAGGAATGTAGTAAAATATTACATCCGAGATGTTAGGTTGCCTTAGGATAGGATATATAACGTTATAGACTTATATACTGTTCCCACCGAGAAGTAGGTGCCGCCGCGGCAGGAATGTTGTAAAATATTACATCCGAGATGTTAGGATTACCTTAGGCTAGGATATATAACGTTATTGACTTATATAATGTTCCCACCGAGAAATAGGGGCCGACGCCCTGGGAATGTTGTAAAATATTACGCTCGGCAAGTTAGGTTGCCTTAGGCTATGATATATAGCGATATAGACGTATATAATATTCCCACCGAGAAGTGGGGGCCGGCGCGCCAGGAATGTAGTAAAATATTACATCCGAGATGTTAGGTTGCCTTAGGCTAGGATATATAACGTTATAAACGTATATAATGTTCCCACCGAGAAGTAGGTGCCGAAGTGACGGTAATGTTATAAAATATTACATTCGACATGTTAGTTTGCCTTAGGCTAGGATATATAGCGTTATAGACTTATATAATGTTCCCACCGAGAAGTAGTGGCCTACACGCCAGGAATGTTATCAAATATTACTTCCGAGATGTTAGGTTCCCTTAGGTTAGGATATATAACGTTATAGACGTATATAATGTTCCCACCGTGAAGTAGGGGCCGACGAGCCAGGAATGTTGTGAAATATTACGCTCGACATGTTAGGTTGCCTTAGACTATGATATATAGCGATATAGACGTATATAATATTCCCACCGAGAAGTGGGGGCCGGCGCGCCAGGAATGTAGTAAAATATTACATCCGAGATGTTAGGTTGCCTTATGCTAGGATATATTATGTTATAGACGTATATAATGTTCCCACCGAGAAATAGGTGCCGGCGCGCCAGGAATGTTGCAAAATATTACATCCGAGATGTTAGGATTGCCTTAGGCTAAGATATATAACGTTATAGACGTATATAATGTTCCCACCGAGAAGTAGGGGCCGAAGTGACGGGAATGTTGTAAAATATTACATCCGAGATGTTAAGTAGCCTTAGGTTAGGATATATAACGTTATTGACTTATATAATGTTCCCACCGAGAAATAGGGGCCGACGCCCTGGGAATGTTGTAAAATATTACGCTCGGCAAGTTAGGTTGCCTTAGGCTATGATATATAGCGATATAGACGTATATAATATTCCCACCGAGAAGTGGGGGCCGGCGCGCCAGGAATGTAGTAAAACATTACATCCTAGATGTTAGGTTGCCTTAGGCTAGGATATGTAAAGTTATAGACGTATATAATGTTCCCACCGAGAAATAGGTGCCGACGCGCCAGGAATGTTGTAAAATATTACATCCGAGATGTTAAGTTGCCTTAGGTTAGGATATATAACGTTATTGACTTATATAATGTTCCCACCGAGAAATAGGGGCCGACGCCCTGGGAATGTTGTAAAATATTACGCTCGGCAAGTTAGGTTGCCTTAGGCTATGATATATAGCGATATAGACGTATATAATATTCCCACCGAGAAGTGGGGGCCGGCGCGCCAGGAATGTAGTAAAACATTACATCCTAGGTGTTAGGTTGCCTTAGGCTAGGATATGTAAAGTTATAGACGTATATAATGTTCCCACCGAGAAATAGGTGCCGACGCGCCAGGAATGTTGTAAAATATTACATCCGAGATGTTAGGATTGCCTTAGGCTAAGATATATAACGTTATAGACGTATATAATGTTCCCACCGACAAGTAGGGGCCGGCGCGCCGGGAATGTAGTAAAGTATAACATCCGAGATGTTAGGTTGCCTTAGACTAGGATATATAACGCTATAGACGTATATAATGTTCCCACCGAGAAGTAGGTGCCGAAGTGACGGGAATGTTGTAAAATATTACATTCGACATGTTAGTTTTCCTTAGGCTAGGATATATAGCGTTATATACGTATATAATGTTCCCACCGAGAAGTAGGGGCCGACGTGCCAGGAATGTAGTAAAATATTACATACGAGATGTTAGGTTGCCTTAGGTTAGGATATATAACGTTATAGACATACATAATGTTCCACCCGAGAAGTAGGGGCCGACGCGCCAGGAATGCTGTAAAATATTACATTCGACATGTTAGGATTGCCTTTGGCTAGGATATATAACGTTATAGACGTATATGATATTCCCACCGAGAACTACGGGCCTACACGCGAGGAACGTTATCAAATATTACTTCCGAGATGTTAGGTTCCCTTAGGTTAGGATATATAACGTTATAGACGTATATAATGTTGCCACCGAGAAGTAGGGGCCGACGAGCCAGGAATGTTGAAAAATATTACGCTCGACATGTTAGGTTGCCTTAGACTATGATATATAGCGATATATACGTATATAATATTCCCACCGAGAAGTGGGGGCCGGCGCGCCAGGAATGCAGTAAAATATTACATCCGAGATGTTAGGTTGCCTTAGGCTAGGATATGTAAAGTTATAGTAGTATTTAATGTTCCCACCGAGAAATAGGTGCCGGCGCGCCAGGAATGTTGCAAAATATTACATCCGAGATGTTAGGATTGCCTTAGGCTAAGATATATAACGTTATAGACGTATATAATGTTCCCACCGAGAAGTAGGGGCCGAAGTGACGGGAATGTTGTAAAATATTACATCCGAGATATTAAGTTGCCTTAGGTTAGGATATATAACGTTATTGACTTATATAATGTTCCCACCGAGAAATAGGGGCCGACGCCCTGGGAATGTTGTAAAATATTACGCTCGGCAAGTTAGGTTGCCTTAGGCTATGATATATAGCGATATAGACGTATATAATATTCCCACCGACAAGTAGGGGCCGGCGCGCCGGGAATGTAGTAAAGTATAACATCCGAGATGTTAGGTTGCCTTAGACTAGGATATATAACGCTATAGACGTATATAATGTTCCCACCGAGAAGTAGGTGCCGAAGTGACGGGAATGTTGTAAAATATTACATTCGACATGTTAGTTTTCCTTAGGCTAGGATATATAGCGTTATATACGTATATAATATTCCCACCGAGAAGTGGGGGCCGGCGCGCCAGGAATGTAGTAAAACATTACATCCTAGGTGTTAGGTTGCCTTAGGCTAGGATATGTAAAGTTATAGACGTATATAATGTTCCCACCGAGAAATAGGTGCCGACGCGCCAGGAATGTTGTAAAATATTACATCCGAGATGTTAGGATTGCCTTAGGCTAAGATATATAACGTTATAGACGTATATAATGTTCCCACCGACAAGTAGGGGCCGGCGCGCCGGGAATGTAGTAAAGTATAACATCCGAGATGTTAGGTTGCCTTAGACTAGGATATATAACGCTATAGACGTATATAATGTTCCCACCGAGAAGTAGGTGCCGAAGTGACGGGAATGTTGTAAAATATTACATTCGACATGTTAGTTTTCCTTAGGCTAGGATATATAGCGTTATATACGTATATAATGTTCCCACCGAGAAGTAGGGGCCGACGTGCCAGGAATGTAGTAAAATATTACATACGAGATGTTAGGTTGCCTTAGGTTAGGATATATAACGTTATAGACATATATAATGTTCCACCCGAGAAGTAGGGGCCGACGCGCCAGGAATGCTGTAAAATATTACATTCGACATGTTAGGATTGCCTTTGGCTAGGATATATAACGTTATAGACGTATATGATATTCCCACCGAGAACTACGGGCCTACACGCGAGGAACGTTATCAAATATTACTTCCGAGATGTTAGGTTCCCTTAGGTTAGGATATATAACGTTATAGACGTATATAATGTTGCCACCGAGAAGTAGGGGCCGACGAGCCAGGAATGTTGAAAAATATTACGCTCGACATGTTAGGTTGCCTTAGACTATGATATATAGCGATATATACGTATATAATATTCCCACCGAGAAGTGGGGGCCGGCGCGCCAGGAATGCAGTAAAATATTACATCCGAGATGTTAGGTTGCCTTAGGCTAGGATATGTAAAGTTATAGTAGTATTTAATGTTCCCACCGAGAAATAGGTGCCGGCGCGCCAGGAATGTTGCAAAATATTACATCCGAGATGTTAGGATTGCCTTAGGCTAAGATATATAACGTTATAGACGTATATAATGTTCCCACCGAGAAGTAGGGGCCGAAGTGACGGGAATGTTGTAAAATATTACATCCGAGATATTAAGTTGCCTTAGGTTAGGATATATAACGTTATTGACTTATATAATGTTCCCACCGAGAAATAGGGGCCGACGCCCTGGGAATGTTGTAAAATATTACGCTCGGCAAGTTAGGTTGCCTTAGGCTATGATATATAGCGATATAGACGTATATAATATTCCCACCGAGAAGTGGGGGCCGGCGCGCCAGGAATGTAGTAAAACATTACATCCTAGATGTTAGGTTGCCTTAGGCTAGGATATGTAAAGTTATAGACGTATATAATGTTCCCACCGAGAAATAGGTGCCGACGCGCCAGGAATGTTGTAAAATATTACATCCGAGATGTTAAGTTGCCTTAGGTTAGGATATATAACGTTATTGACTTATATAATGTTCCCACCGAGAAATAGGGGCCGACGCCCTGGGAATGTTGTAAAATATTACGCTCGGCAAGTTAGGTTGCCTTAGGCTATGATATATAGCGATATAGACGTATATAATATTCCCACCGAGAAGTGGGGGCCGGCGCGCCAGGAATGTAGTAAAACATTACATCCTAGATGTTAGGTTGCCTTAGGCTAGGATATGTAAAGTTATAGACGTATATAATGTTCCCACCGAGAAATAGGTGCCGACGCGCCAGGAATGTTGTAAAATATTACATCCGAGGTGTTAGGATTGCCTTAGGCTAAGATATATAACGTTATAGACGTATATAATGTTCCCACCGACAAGTAGGGGCCGGCGCGCCGGGAATGTAGTAAAGTATAACATCCGAGATGTTAGGTTGCCTTAGACTAGGATATATAACGCTATAGACGTATATAATGTTCCCACCGAGAAGTAGGTGCCGAAGTGACGGGAATGTTGAAAAATATTACGCTCGACATGTTAGGTTGCCTTAGACTATGATATATAGCGATATATACGTATATAATATTCCCACCGAGAAGTGGGGGCCGGCGCGCCAGGAATGCAGTAAAATATTACATCCGAGATGTTAGGTTGCCTTAGGCTAGGATATGTAAAGTTATAGTAGTATTTAATGTTCCCAACGAGAAATAGATGCCGGCGCGCCAGGAATGTTGTAAAATATTACATCCGAGATGTTAGCATTACCTTAGGCTAGGATATATAACGTTATAGACGTATATGATGTTCCCACCGAGAAGTAGGTGCCGAAGTGACGGGAATGTAGTAAAATATAACATCCGAGATGTTAGTTTGCCTTAGGCTAGGATATATAGCGTTATAGACTTATATAATGTTCCCACCGAGAAGTATGGGCCGACGAGCCAGGAATGTTATAAAATATTACGCTCGACATGTTAGGTTGCCTTAGGCTAGGATATATAGCGTTAAAGACGTATATAATGTTCCCACCGAGGAGTAGGGGCCGAAGTGACGGGAATGTTGTAAAATATTACATCCGAGATGTTAGGTTGCCTTAGGTTAGGATATATAACGTTATTTACTTATATAATATTCCCACCGAGAAATAGGGGCCGAAGCCACAGGAATGTTGTAAAATATTACGCGCGACAAGTTAGGTTGCCTTAGGTTAGGATATATAGCGTTTAAGACGTATATAGTGTTCCCACGGAGAAGTAGTTGCCGACGCGCCAGGAATATTGTAAAATATTCAATTCGACATGTTAGGTTGTCTCAGGCTAGGACATATAGCGTTAAAGACGTATATAATATTCCCACCGAGAAATAGGGGCCGACACGCCAGGAATGTAGTAAAATATTACGCTCGACATTTTTGGTTGCCTTAAGTTAGGATATATGGCGTGATAGACGTATATAATGTTCCCACCGAGAAGTAGGGGCCAGCGCGCCAGGAATGTGGTAAAATATTACATCCGGTACGTTAGGTTGCCTTAGGCTAGGATATATAACTTTATAGACGTATATAATGTTCCCACCGAGAAGTAGGTGCCGACGCGCCAGGAATGTTGTAAAATATTACGCTCGACAAGTTAGGTTGCCTTAGGCTAGGATATATAGCGTTAAAGATGTATATAATGTTCCCACCGAGACATAGGCGCCGACACGCCAGGAATGTTGTAAAATATTACATCCGAGGTGTTAGGTTCCCTTAGGATTGGATATATAACGTTATAGACGTATATAATGTTCCCACCGAGAAGTAGGGGCCGACGAGCCAGGAATGTTGTAAAATATTACGCTCGACATGTTAGGTTGCCTTAGACTATGATATATAGCGATATAGACGTATATAATATTCCCACCGAGAAGTGGGGGCCGACGTGCCAGGAATGTAGTAAAATATTACATACGAGATGTTAGGTTGCCTTAGGTTAGGATATATAACGTTATAGACGTATATAATGTTCCACCCGAGAAGTAGGAGCCGACGCGCCAGGAATGCTGTAAAATATTACATTCGACATGTTAGGATTGCCTTTGGCTAGGATATACAACGTTATAGACGTATATGATATTCCCACCGAGAACTACGGGCCTACACGCGAGGAACGTTATCAAATATTACTTCCGAGATGTTAGGTTCCCTTAGGTTAGGATATATAACGTTATAGACGTATATAATGTTGCCACCGAGAAGTAGGGGCCGACGAGCCAGGAATGTTGTAAAATATTACGCTCGACATGTTAGGTTGCCTTAGACTATGATATATAGCGATATAGACGTATATAATATTCCCACCGAGAAGTGGGGGCCGGCGCGCCAGGAATGTAGTAAAATATTACATCCGAGATGTTAGGTTGCCTTAGGCTAGGATATGTAAAGTTATAGACGTATATAATGTTCCCACCGAGAAATAGGTGCCGGCGCGCCAGGAATGTAGCAAAATATTACATCCGAGATGTTAGGATTGCCTTAGGCTAAGATATATAACGTTATAGACGTATATAATGTTCCCACCGAGAAGTAGGGGCCGAAGTGACGGGAATGTTGTAAAATATTACATCCGAGATGTTAGGTTGCCTTAGGTTAGGATATATAACGTTATTGACTTATATAATGTTCCCACCGAGAAATAGGGGCCGACGCCCTGGGAATGTTGTAAAATATTACGCTCGGCAAGTTAGGTTGCCTTAGGCTATGATATATAGCGATATAGACGTATATAATATTCTCACCGAGAAGTGGGGGCCGGCGCGCCAGGAATGCAGTAAAATATTACATCCGAGATGTTAGGTTGCCTTAGGCTAGGATATGTAAAGTTATAGACGTATATAATGTTCCCAACGAGAAATAGATGCCGGCGCGCCAGGAATGTTGTAAAATATTACATCCGAGATGTTAGCATTACCTTAGGCTAGGATATATAACGTTATAGACGTATATGATGTTCCCACCGAGAAGTAGGTGCCGAAGTGACGGGAATGTAGTAAAATATAACATCCGAGATGTTAGTTTGCCTTAGGCTAGGATATATAGCGTTATAGACTTATATAATGTTCCCACCGAGAAGTAGTGGCCGACGTGCCAGCAACGTAGTAAAATATTACATCCGAGATGTTAGGTTGCCTTAGGTTAGGATATATAACGTTATTGACTTATATAATGTTCCCACCGAGAAATAGGGGCCGACGCCCTGGGAATGTTGTAAAATATTACGCTCGGCAAGTTAGGTTGCCTTAGGCTATGATATATAGCGATATAGACGTATATAATATTCTCACCGAGAAGTGGGGGCCGGCGCGCCAGGAATGCAGTAAAATATTACATCCGAGATGTTAGGTTGCCTTAGGCTAGGATATGTAAAGTTATAGACGTATATAATGTTCCCAACGAGAAATAGATGCCGGCGCGCCAGGAATGTTGTAAAATATTATATCCGAGATGTTAGCATTACCTTAGGCTAGGATATATAACGTTATAGACGTATATGATGTTCCCACCGAGAAGTAGGTGCCGAAGTGACGGGAATGTAGTAAAATATAACATCCGAGATGTTAGTTTGCCTTAGGCTAGGATATATAGCGTTATAGACTTATATAATGTTCCCACCGAGAAGTAGTGGCCGACGTGCCAGGAACGTAGTAAAATATTACATCTGAGGTGTTAGGTTGCCTTAGGTTAGGATATATAACATTATTGACTTGTATACTGTTCCCACCGAGAAGTAGATGCCGACGCGCCAGGAATGTTGTAAATTATTACATCCGAGATGTTAGGATTGCCTTAGGCTAGGATATATAACGTTATAGACGTATATAATGTTCCCACCGAGAAGTAGGGGTCGGTGCGCCACGAATGTAGTAAAATATTACATCCGAGATGTTAGGTTGCCTTAGACTAGGGTATATAATGTTATAGACGTATATAATGTTCCCACCGAGAAGTAGGGGCCGAAGTGACGGGAATGTTGTAAAATATTACATTCGACATGTTAGGTTGCCTTAGGCTAGGAAATATAGCGTTATAGACGTATATAATGTTCCCACCGAGAAGTAGGGGCCGACGTGCCAGGAATGTAGTAAAATATTACATCCGAGATGTTAGGTTGCCTTAGGATAGGATATATAACGTTATAGACTTATATACTGTTCCCACCGAGAAGTAGGTGCCGACGCGCCAGGAATGTTGTAAAATATTACATCCGAGATGTTAAGTTGCCTTAGGTTAGGATATATAACGTTATTGACTTATATAATGTTCCCACCGAGAAATAGGGGCCGACGCCCTGGGAATGTTGTAAAATATTACGCTCGGCAAGTTAGGTTGCCTTAGGCTATGATATATAGCGATATAGACGTATATAATATTCCCACCGAGAAGTGGGGGCCGGCGCGCCAGGAATGTAGTAAAACATTACATCCTAGATGTTAGGTTGCCTTAGGCTAGGATATGTAAAGTTATAGACGTATATAATGTTCCCACCGAGAAATAGGTGCCGACGCGCCAGGAATGTTGTAAAATATTACATCCGAGGTGTTAGGATTGCCTTAGGCTAAGATATATAACGTTATAGACGTATATAATGTTCCCACCGACAAGTAGGGGCCGGCGCGCCGGGAATGTAGTAAAGTATAACATCCGAGATGTTAGGTTGCCTTAGACTAGGATATATAACGCTATAGACGTATATAATGTTCCCACCGAGAAGTAGGTGCCGAAGTGACGGGAATGTTGTAAAATATTACATTCGACATGTTAGTTTTCCTTAGGCTAGGATATATAGCGTTATATACGTATATAATGTTCCCACCGAGAAGTAGGGGCCGACGTGCCAGGAATGTAGTAAAATATTACATACGAGATGTTAGGTTGCCTTAGGTTAGGATATATAACGTTATAGACATATATAATGTTCCACCCGAGAAGTAGGGGCCGACGCGCCAGGAATGCTGTAAAATATTACATTCGACATGTTAGGATTGCCTTTGGCTAGGATATATAACGTTATAGACGTATATGATATTCCCACCGAGAACTACGGGCCTACACGCGAGGAACGTTATCAAATATTACTTCCGAGATGTTAGGTTCCCTTAGGTTAGGATATATAACGTTATAGACGTATATAATGTTGCCACCGAGAAGTAGGGGCCGACGAGCCAGGAATGTTGAAAAATATTACGCTCGACATGTTAGGTTGCCTTAGACTATGATATATAGCGATATATACGTATATAATATTCCCACCGAGAAGTGGGGGCCGGCGCGCCAGGAATGCAGTAAAATATTACATCCGAGATGTTAGGTTGCCTTAGGCTAGGATATGTAAAGTTATAGTAGTATTTAATGTTCCCAACGAGAAATAGATGCCGGCGCGCCAGGAATGTTGTAAAATATTACATCCGAGATGTTAGCATTACCTTAGGCTAGGATATATAACGTTATAGACGTATATGATGTTCCCACCGAGAAGTAGGTGCCGAAGTGACGGGAATGTAGTAAAATATAACATCCGAGATGTTAGTTTGCCTTAGGCTAGGATATATAGCGTTATAGACTTATATAATGTTCCCACCGAGAAGTATGGGCCGACGAGCCAGGAATGTTATAAAATATTACGCTCGACATGTTAGGTTGCCTTAGGCTAGGATATATAGCGTTAAAGACGTATATAATGTTCCCACCGAGGAGTAGGGGCCGAAGTGACGGGAATGTTGTAAAATATTACATCCGAGATGTTAGGTTGCCTTAGGTTAGGATATATAACGTTATTTACTTATATAATATTCCCACCGAGAAATAGGGGCCGAAGCCACAGGAATGTTGTAAAATATTACGCGCGACAAGTTAGGTTGCCTTAGGTTAGGATATATAGCGTTTAAGACGTATATAGTGTTCCCACGGAGAAGTAGTTGCCGACGCGCCAGGAATATTGTAAAATATTCAATTCGACATGTTAGGTTGTCTCAGGCTAGGACATATAGCGTTAAAGACGTATATAATATTCCCACCGAGAAATAGGGGCCGACACGCCAGGAATGTAGTAAAATATTACGCTCGACATTTTTGGTTGCCTTCAGTTAGGATATATGGCGTGATAGACGTATATAATGTTCCCACCGAGAAGTAGGGGCCAGCGCGCCAGGAATGTGGTAAAATATTACATCCGGTACGTTAGGTTGCCTTAGGCTAGGATATATAACTTTATAGACGTATATAATGTTCCCACCGAGAAGTAGGTGCCGACGCGCCAGGAATGTTGTAAAATATTACGCTCGACAAGTTAGGTTGCCTTAGGCTAGGATATATAGCGTTAAAGATGTATATAATGTTCCCACCGAGACATAGGCGCCGACACGCCAGGAATGTTGTAAAATATTACATCCGAGGTGTTAGGTTCCCTTAGGATTGGATATATAACGTTATAGACGTATATAATGTTCCCACCGAGAAGTAGGGGCCGACGAGCCAGGAATGTTGTAAAATATTACGCTCGACATGTTAGGTTGCCTTAGACTATGATATATAGCGATATAGACGTATATAATATTCCCACCGAGAAGTGGGGGCCGACGTGCCAGGAATGTAGTAAAATATTACATACGAGATGTTAGGTTGCCTTAGGTTAGGATATATAACGTTATAGACGTATATAATGTTCCACCCGAGAAGTAGGAGCCGACGCGCCAGGAATGCTGTAAAATATTACATTCGACATGTTAGGATTGCCTTTGGCTAGGATATACAACGTTATAGACGTATATGATATTCCCACCGAGAACTACGGGCCTACACGCGAGGAACGTTATCAAATATTACTTCCGAGATGTTAGGTTCCCTTAGGTTAGGATATATAACGTTATAGACGTATATAATGTTGCCACCGAGAAGTAGGGGCCGACGAGCCAGGAATGTTGTAAAATATTACGCTCGACATGTTAGGTTGCCTTAGACTATGATATATAGCGATATAGACGTATATAATATTCCCACCGAGAAGTGGGGGCCGGCGCGCCAGGAATGTAGTAAAATATTACATCCGAGATGTTAGGTTGCCTTAGGCTAGGATATGTAAAGTTATAGACGTATATAATGTTCCCACCGAGAAATAGGTGCCGGCGCGCCAGGAATGTAGCAAAATATTACATCCGAGATGTTAGGATTGCCTTAGGCTAAGATATATAACGTTATAGACGTATATAATGTTCCCACCGAGAAGTAGGGGCCGAAGTGACGGGAATGTTGTAAAATATTACATCCGAGATGTTAGGTTGCCTTAGGTTAGGATATATAACGTTATTGACTTATATAATGTTCCCACCGAGAAATAGGGGCCGACGCCCTGGGAATGTTGTAAAATATTACGCTCGGCAAGTTAGGTTGCCTTAGGCTATGATATATAGCGATATAGACGTATATAATATTCTCACCGAGAAGTGGGGGCCGGCGCGCCAGGAATGCAGTAAAATATTACATCCGAGATGTTAGGTTGCCTTAGGCTAGGATATGTAAAGTTATAGACGTATATAATGTTCCCAACGAGAAATAGATGCCGGCGCGCCAGGAATGTTGTAAAATATTATATCCGAGATGTTAGCATTACCTTAGGCTAGGATATATAACGTTATAGACGTATATGATGTTCCCACCGAGAAGTAGGTGCCGAAGTGACGGGAATGTAGTAAAATATAACATCCGAGATGTTAGTTTGCCTTAGGCTAGGATATATAGCGTTATAGACTTATATAATGTTCCCACCGAGAAGTAGTGGCCGACGTGCCAGGAACGTAGTAAAATATTACATCTGAGGTGTTAGGTTGCCTTAGGTTAGGATATATAACATTATTGACTTGTATACTGTTCCCACCGAGAAGTAGATGCCGACGCGCCAGGAATGTTGTAAATTATTACATCCGAGATGTTAGGATTGCCTTAGGCTAGGATATATAACGTTATAGACGTATATAATGTTCCCACCGAGAAGTAGGGGTCGGTGCGCCACGAATGTAGTAAAATATTACATCCGAGATGTTAGGTTGCCTTAGACTAGGGTATATAATGTTATAGACGTATATAATGTTCCCACCGAGAAGTAGGGGCCGAAGTGACGGGAATGTTGTAAAATATTACATTCGACATGTTAGGTTGCCTTAGGCTAGGAAATATAGCGTTATAGACGTATATAATGTTCCCACCGAGAAGTAGGGGCCGACGTGCCAGGAATGTAGTAAAATATTACATCCGAGATGTTAGGTTGCCTTAGGATAGGATATATAACGTTATAGACTTATATACTGTTCCCACCGAGAAGTAGGTGCCGACGCGCCAGGAATGTTGTAAAATATTACTTCCGAGATGTTAGGTTGCCTTACGTTATGATATATAGCGATATAGACGTATATAATGTTCCCACCGAGAAGTAGGGTCCGGCGCGCCAGGAATGTAGTAAAATATTACATCCGAGATGTTATTTTGCCTTAGGTTAGGATATATAACGTTATAGACGTATATAATGTTGCCACCGAGAAGTAGGGGCCGGCGCGCCAGGAATGTAGTAAAATATTACATCCGAGATGTTAGGTTGCCTTAGGCTAGGATATGTAAAGTTATAGACGTATATAATGTTCCCACCGAGAAGTAGGGGCCGAAGTGACGGGAATGTTGTAAAATATTACATTCGACATGTTAGGTTGCCTTAGGCTAGGAAATATAGCGTTATAGACGTATATAATGTTCCCACCGAGAAGTAGGGGCCGACGTGCCAGGAATGTAGTAAAATATTACATCCGAGATGTTAGGTTGCCTTAGGATAGGATATATAACGTTATATACTTATATACTGTTCCCACCGAGAAGTAGGTGCCGCCGCGGCAGGAATGTTGTAAAATATTACATCCGAGATGTTAGGATTACCTTAGGCTAGGATATATAACGTTATTGACTTATATAATGTTCCCACCGAGAAATAGGGGCCGACGCCCTGGGAATGTTGTAAAATATTACGCTCGGCAAGTTAGGTTGCCTTAGGCTATGATATATAGCGATATAGACGTATATAATATTCCCACCGAGAAGTGGGGGCCGGCGCGCCAGGAATGTAGTAAAATATTACATCCGAGATGTTAGGTTGCCTTAGGATAGGATATGTAAAGTTATAGACGTATATAATGTTCCCACCGAGAAATAGGTGCCGGCGCGCCACGAATGTTGCAAAATATTACATCCGAGATGTTAGGATTGCCTTAGGCTAAGATATGTAACGTTATAGACGTATATAATATTCCCACCGAGAAGTAGGGGCCGGCGCGCCGGGAATGTAGTAAAATATAACATCCGAGATGTTAGGTTGCCTTAGGCTAGGATATATAACGTTATAAACGTATATAATGTTCCCACCGAGAAGTAGGTGCCGAAGTGAC
The DNA here is from genome assembly GCA_963969225.1 of Xylocopa violacea. Taxonomy (NCBI): domain Eukaryota; kingdom Metazoa; phylum Arthropoda; class Insecta; order Hymenoptera; family Apidae; genus Xylocopa; species Xylocopa violacea. The sequence continues at coordinate 45,205,027 of CAXAJV010000001.1, read as the reverse complement.
GGTAATGTTATAAAATATTACATTCGACATGTTAGGTTGCCTTAGGTTAGGATATATAACGTTATAGACATATATAATGTTCCACCCGAGAAGTAGGGGCCGACGCGCCAGGAATGCTGTAAAATATTACATTCGACATGTTAGGATTGCCTTTGGCTAGGATATATAACGTTATAGACGTATATGATATTCCCACCGAGAACTACGGGCCTACACGCGAGGAACGTTATCAAATATTACTTCCGAGATGTTAGGTTCCCTTAGGTTAGGATATATAACGTTATAGACGTATATAATGTTGCCACCGAGAAGTAGGGGCCGACGAGCCAGGAATGTTGAAAAATATTACGCTCGACATGTTAGGTTGCCTTAGACTATGATATATAGCGATATAGACGTATATAACATTCCCACCGAGAAGTGGGGGCCGGCGCGCCAGGAATGTAGTAAAATATTACATCCGAGATGTTAGGTTGCCTTAGGCTAGGATATATATCGTTATAGACGTATATAATGTTCCCACCGAGAAGTAGGGGCCGAAGTGACGGGAATGTTGTAAAATATTACATCCGAGGAGTTAGGTTGCCTTAGGTTAGGATATATAACGTTATTGACTTATATAATGTTCCCACCGAGAAATAGGGGCCGACGCCCTGGGAATGTTGTAAAATATTACGCTCGGCAAGTTAGGTTGCCTTAGGCTATGATATATAGCGATATAGACGTATATAATATTCCCACCGAGAAGTGGGGGCCGGCGCGCCAGGAATGCAGTAAAATATTACATCCGAGATGTTAGGTTGCCTTAGGCTAGGATATGTAAAGTTATAGTAGTATATAATGTTCCCAACGAGAAATAGATGCCGGCGCGCCAGGAATGTTGTAAAATATTACATCCGAGATGTTAGCATTACCTTAGGCTAGGATATATAACGTTATAGACGTATATGATGTTCCCACCGAGAAGTAGGTGCCGAAGTGACGGGAATGTAGTAAAATATAACATCCGAGATGTTAGTTTGCCTTAGGCTAGGATATATAGCGTTATAGACTTATATAATGTTCCCACCGAGATGTAGTGGCCGACGTGCCAGGAACGTAGTAAAATATTACATCCGAGATGTTAGGTTGCCTTAGGTTAGGATATATAACATTATTGACTTATATACTGTTCCCACCGAGAAGTAGATTCCGACGCGCCAGGAATGTTGTAAATTATTACATTCGAGATGTTAGGATTGCCTTAGGCTAGGATATATAACGTTATAGACGTATATAATGTTCCCACCGAGAAGTAGGGGTCGGTGCGCCACGAATGTAGTAAAATATTACATCCGAGATGTTAGGTTGCCTTAGACTAGGGTATATAATGTTATAGACGTATATAATGTTCCCACCGAGAAGTAGGGGCCGAAGTGACGGGAATGTTGTAAAATATTACATTCGACATGTTAAGTTGCCTTAGGCTAGGAAATATAGCGTTATAGACGTATATAATGTTCCCACCGAGAAGTAGGGGTCGGTGCGCGTGGAATGTAGTAAAATATTACATCCGAGATGTTAGGTTGCCTTAGGATAGGATATATAACGTTATAGACTTATATACTGTTCCCACCGAGAAGTAGGTGCCGACGCGCCAGGAATGTTGTAAAATATTACTTCCGAGATGTTAGGTTGCCTTACGTTATGATATATAGCGATATAGACGTATATAATGTTCCCACCGAGAAGTAGGGTCCGGCGCGCCAGGAATGTAGTAAAATATTACATCCGAGATGTTATTTTGCCTTAGGTTAGGATATATAACGTTATAGACGTATATAATGTTCCCACCGAGAAGTAGGGGCCGGCGCGCCGGGAATGTAGTAAAATATAACATCCGAGATGTTAGGTTGCTTTAGGCTAGGATATATAACGTTATAAACGTATATAATGTTGCCACCGAGAAGTAGGTGCCGAAGTGACGGGAATGTTATAAAATATTACATTCGACATGTTAGTTTGCCTTAGGCTAGGATATATAGCGTTATAGACTTATATAATGTTCCCACCGAGAAGTAGTGGCCGACGTGCCAGGAATGTAGTAAAATATTACATCCGAGATGTTAGGTTGCCTTAGGCTAGGATATGTAAAGTTATAGACGTATATAATGTTCCACCCGAGAAGTAGGAACCGACGAGCCAGGAATGCTGTAAAATATTACATTCGACATGTTAGGATTGCCTTTGGCTAGGATATATAACGTTATAGACGTATATGATATTCCCACCGAGAACTACGGACCTACACGCGAGGAACGTTATCAAATATTACTTCCGAGATGTTAGGTTCCCTTAGGTTAGGATATATAACGTTATAGACGTATATAATGTTGCCACCGAGAAGTAGGGGCCGGCGCGCCAGGAATGTAGTAAAATATTACTTCCGAGATGTTAGGTTGCCTTAGGCTAGGATATGTAAAGTTATAGACGTATATAATGTTCCCACCGAGAAGTAGGGGCCGAAGTGACGGGAATGTTGTAAAATATTACATCCGAGATGTTAGGTTGCCTTAGGTTAGGATATATAACGTTATTGACTTATATAATGTTCCCACCGAGAAATAGGGGCCGACGCCCTGGGAATGTTGTAAAATATTACGCTCGGCAAGTTAGGTTGCCTTAGGCTATGATATATAGCGATATAGACGTATATAATATTCCCACCGAGAAGTGGGGGCCGGCGCGCCAGGAATGCAGTAAAATATTACACCCGAGATGTTAGGTTGCCTTACGCTAGGATATGTAAAGTTATAGACGTATATAATGTTCCCAACGAGAAATAGATGCCGGCGCGCCAGGAATGTTGTAAAATATTACATCCGAGATGTTAGCATTACCTTAGGCTAGGATATATAACGTTATAGACGTATATGATGTTCCCACCGAGAAGTAGGTGCCGAAGTGACGGGAATGTAGTAAAATATAACATCCGAGATGTTAGTTTGCCTTAGGCTAGGATATATAGCGTTATAGACTTATATAATGTTCCCACCTAGAAGTAGTGGCCGACGTGCCAGGAACGTAGTAAAATATTACATCCGAGATGTTAGGTTGCCTTAGGTTAGGATATATAACATTATTGACTTATATACTGTTCCCACCGAGAAGTAGTGGCCGACGTGCCAGGAATGTAGTAAAATATTACATACGAGATGTTAGGTTGCCTTAGGTTAGGATATATAACGTTATAGACGTATATAATGTTCCACCCGAGAAGTAGGAGCCGACGCGCCAGGAATGCTGTAAAATATTACATTCGACATGTTAGGATTGCCTTTGGCTAGGATATATAACGTTATAGACGTATATGATATTCCCACCGAGAACTACGGGCCTACACGCGAGGAACGTTATCAAATATTACTTCCGAGATGTTAGGTTCCCTTAGGTTAGGATATATGACGTTATAGACGTATATAATGTTGCCACCGAGAAGTAGGTGCCGGCGCGCCAGGAATGTAGTAAAATATTACATCCGAGATGTTAGGTTGCCTTAGGCTAGGATATGTAAAGTTATAGACGTATATAATGTTCCCACCGAGAAGTAGGGGCCGAAGTGACGGGAATGTTGTAAAATATTACATTCGACATGTTAGGTTGCCTTAGGCTAAGAAATATAGCGTTATAGACGTATATAATGTTCCCACCGAGAAGTAGGGGCCGACGTGCCAGGAATGTAGTAAGATATTACATCCGAGATGTTAGGTTGCCTTAGGATAGGATATATAACGTTATAGACTTATATACTGTTCCCACCGAGAAGTAGGTGCCGCCGCGGCAGGAATGTTGTAAAATATTACATCCGAGATGTTAGGATTACCTTAGGCTAGGATATATAACGTTATTGACTTATATAATGTTCCCACCGAGAAATAGGGGCCGACGCCCTGGGAATGTTATAAAATATTACGCTCGGCAAGTTAGGTTGCCTTAGGCTATGATATATAGCAATATAGACGTATATAATATTCCCACCGAGAAGTGGGGGCCGGCGCGCCAGGAATGTAGTAAAATATTACATCCGAGATGTTAGGTTGCCTTAGGCTAGGATATGTAAAGTTATAGACGTATATAATGTTCCCACCGAGAAATAGGTGCCGGCGCGCCAGGAATGTAGCAAAATATTACATCCGAGATGTTAGGATTGCCTTAGGCTAAGATATATAACGTTATAGACGTATATAATGTTCCCACCGAGAAGTAGGGGCCGAAGTGACGGGAATGTTGTAAAATATTACATCCGAGATGTTAGGTTGCCTTAGGTTAGGATATATAACGTTATTGACTTATATAATGTTCCCACCGAGAAATAGGGGCCGACGCCCTGGGAATGTTGTAAAATATTACGCTCGGCAAGTTAGGTTGCCTTAGGCTATGATATATAGCGATATAGACGTATATAATATTCTCACCGAGAAGTGGGGGCCGGCGCGCCAGGAATGCAGTAAAATATTACATCCGAGATGTTAGGTTGCCTTAGGCTAGGATATGTAAAGTTATAGACGTATATAATGTTCCCAACGAGAAATAGATGCCGGCGCGCCAGGAATGTTGTAAAATATTATATCCGAGATGTTAGCATTACCTTAGGCTAGGATATATAACGTTATAGACGTATATGATGTTCCCACCGAGAAGTAGGTGCCGAAGTGACGGGAATGTAGTAAAATATAACATCCGAGATGTTAGTTTGCCTTAGGCTAGGATATATAGCGTTATAGACTTATATAATGTTCCCACCGAGAAGTAGTGGCCGACGTGCCAGGAACGTAGTAAAATATTACATCTGAGGTGTTAGGTTGCCTTAGGTTAGGATATATAACATTATTGACTTGTATACTGTTCCCACCGAGAAGTAGATGCCGACGCGCCAGGAATGTTGTAAATTATTACATCCGAGATGTTAGGATTGCCTTAGGCTAGGATATATAACGTTATAGACGTATATAATGTTCCCACCGAGAAGTAGGGGTCGGTGCGCCACGAATGTAGTAAAATATTACATCCGAGATGTTAGGTTGCCTTAGACTAGGGTATATAATGTTATAGACGTATATAATGTTCCCACCGAGAAGTAGGGGCCGAAGTGACGGGAATGTTGTAAAATATTACATTCGACATGTTAGGTTGCCTTAGGCTAGGAAATATAGCGTTATAGACGTATATAATGTTCCCACCGAGAAGTAGGGGCCGACGTGCCAGGAATGTAGTAAAATATTACATCCGAGATGTTAGGTTGCCTTAGGATAGGATATATAACGTTATAGACTTATATACTGTTCCCACCGAGAAGTAGGTGCCGACGCGCCAGGAATGTTGTAAAATATTACTTCCGAGATGTTAGGTTGCCTTACGTTATGATATATAGCGATATAGACGTATATAATGTTCCCACCGAGAAGTAGGGTCCGGCGCGCCAGGAATGTAGTAAAATATTACATCCGAGATGTTATTTTGCCTTAGGTTAGGATATATAACGTTATAGACGTATATAATGTTGCCACCGAGAAGTAGGGGCCGGCGCGCCAGGAATGTAGTAAAATATTACATCCGAGATGTTAGGTTGCCTTAGGCTAGGATATGTAAAGTTATAGACGTATATAATGTTCCCACCGAGAAGTAGGGGCCGAAGTGACGGGAATGTTGTAAAATATTACATTCGACATGTTAGGTTGCCTTAGGCTAGGAAATATAGCGTTATAGACGTATATAATGTTCCCACCGAGAAGTAGGGGCCGACGTGCCAGGAATGTAGTAAAATATTACATCCGAGATGTTAGGTTGCCTTAGGATAGGATATATAACGTTATATACTTATATACTGTTCCCACCGAGAAGTAGGTGCCGCCGCGGCAGGAATGTTGTAAAATATTACATCCGAGATGTTAGGATTACCTTAGGCTAGGATATATAACGTTATTGACTTATATAATGTTCCCACCGAGAAATAGGGGCCGACGCCCTGGGAATGTTGTAAAATATTACGCTCGGCAAGTTAGGTTGCCTTAGGCTATGATATATAGCGATATAGACGTATATAATATTCCCACCGAGAAGTGGGGGCCGGCGCGCCAGGAATGTAGTAAAATATTACATCCGAGATGTTAGGTTGCCTTAGGATAGGATATGTAAAGTTATAGACGTATATAATGTTCCCACCGAGAAATAGGTGCCGGCGCGCCACGAATGTTGCAAAATATTACATCCGAGATGTTAGGATTGCCTTAGGCTAAGATATGTAACGTTATAGACGTATATAATATTCCCACCGAGAAGTAGGGGCCGGCGCGCCGGGAATGTAGTAAAATATAACATCCGAGATGTTAGGTTGCCTTAGGCTAGGATATATAACGTTATAAACGTATATAATGTTCCCACCGAGAAGTAGGTGCCGAAGTGACGGTAATGTTATAAAATATTACATTCGACATGTTAGGTTGCCTTAGGTTAGGATATATAACGTTATAGACATATATAATGTTCCACCCGAGAAGTAGGGGCCGACGCGCCAGGAATGCTGTAAAATATTACATTCGACATGTTAGGATTGCCTTTGGCTAGGATATATAACGTTATAGACGTATATGATATTCCCACCGAGAACTACGGGCCTACACGCGAGGAACGTTATCAAATATTACTTCCGAGATGTTAGGTTCCCTTAGGTTAGGATATATAACGTTATAGACGTATATAATGTTGCCACCGAGAAGTAGGGGCCGACGAGCCAGGAATGTTGAAAAATATTACGCTCGACATGTTAGGTTGCCTTAGACTATGATATATAGCGATATAGACGTATATAACATTCCCACCGAGAAGTGGGGGCCGGCGCGCCAGGAATGTAGTAAAATATTACATCCGAGATGTTAGGTTGCCTTAGGCTAGGATATATATCGTTATAGACGTACATAATGTTCCCACCGAGAAGTAGGGGCCGAAGTGACGGGAATGTTGTAAAATATTACATCCGAGGAGTTAGGTTGCCTTAGGTTAGGATATATAACGTTATTGACTTATATAATGTTCCCACCGAGAAATAGGGGCCGACGCCCTGGGAATGTTGTAAAATATTACGCTCGGCAAGTTAGGTTGCCTTAGGCTATGATATATAGCGATATAGACGTATATAATATTCCCACCGAGAAGTGGGGGCCGGCGCGCCAGGAATGCAGTAAAATATTACATCCGAGATGTTAGGTTGCCTTAGGCTAGGATATGTAAAGTTATAGTAGTATATAATGTTCCCAACGAGAAATAGATGCCGGCGCGCCAGGAATGTTGTAAAATATTACATCCGAGATGTTAGCATTACCTTAGGCTAGGATATATAACGTTATAGACGTATATGATGTTCCCACCGAGAAGTAGGTGCCGAAGTGACGGGAATGTAGTAAAATATAACATCCGAGATGTTAGTTTGCCTTAGGCTAGGATATATAGCGTTATAGACTTATATAATGTTCCCACCGAGATGTAGTGGCCGACGTGCCAGGAACGTAGTAAAATATTACATCCGAGATGTTAGGTTGCCTTAGGTTAGGATATATAACATTATTGACTTATATACTGTTCCCACCGAGAAGTAGATTCCGACGCGCCAGGAATGTTGTAAATTATTACATTCGAGATGTTAGGATTGCCTTAGGCTAGGATATATAACGTTATAGACGTATATAATGTTCCCACCGAGAAGTAGGGGTCGGTGCGCCACGAATGTAGTAAAATATTACATCCGAGATGTTAGGTTGCCTTAGACTAGGGTATATAATGTTATAGACGTATATAATGTTCCCACCGAGAAGTAGGGGCCGAAGTGATGGGAATGTTGTAAAATATTACATTCGACATGTTAAGTTGCCTTAGGCTAGGAAATATAGCGTTATAGACGTATATAATGTTCCCACCGAGAAGTAGGGGTCGGTGCGCGTGGAATGTAGTAAAATATTACATCCGAGATGTTAGGTTGCCTTAGGATAGGATATATAACGTTATAGACTTATATACTGTTCCCACCGAGAAGTAGGTGCCGACGCGCCAGGAATGTAGTAAAATATTACATCCGAGATGTTATTTTGCCTTAGGTTAGGATATATAACGTTATAGACGTATATAATGTTCCCACCGAGAAGTAGGGGCCGGCGCGCCGGGAATGTAGTAAAATATAACATCCGAGATGTTAGGTTGCTTTAGGCTAGGATATATAACGTTATAAACGTATATAATGTTGCCACCGAGAAGTAGGTGCCGAAGTGACGGGAATGTTATAAAATATTACATTCGACATGTTAGTTTGCCTTAGGCTAGGATATATAGCGTTATAGACTTATATAATGTTCCCACCGAGAAGTAGTGGCCGACGTGCCAGGAATGTAGTAAAATATTACATCCGAGATGTTAGGTTGCCTTAGGCTAGGATATGTAAAGTTATAGACGTATATAATGTTCCACCCGAGAAGTAGGAACCGACGAGCCAGGAATGCTGTAAAATATTACATTCGACATGTTAGGATTGCCTTTGGCTAGGATATATAACGTTATAGACGTATATGATATTCCCACCGAGAACTACGGACCTACACGCGAGGAACGTTATCAAATATTACTTCCGAGATGTTAGGTTCCCTTAGGTTAGGATATATAACGTTATAGACGTATATAATGTTGCCACCGAGAAGTAGGGGCCGGCGCGCCAGGAATGTAGTAAAATATTACTTCCGAGATGTTAGGTTGCCTTAGGCTAGGATATGTAAAGTTATAGACGTATATAATGTTCCCACCGAGAAGTAGGGGCCGAAGTGACGGGAATGTTGTAAAATATTACATCCGAGATGTTAGGTTGCCTTAGGTTAGGATATATAACGTTATTGACTTATATAATGTTCCCACCGAGAAATAGGGGCCGACGCCCTGGGAATGTTGTAAAATATTACGCTCGGCAAGTTAGGTTGCCTTAGGCTATGATATATAGCGATATAGACGTATATAATATTCCCACCGAGAAGTGGGGGCCGGCGCGCCAGGAATGCAGTAAAATATTACACCCGAGATGTTAGGTTGCCTTACGCTAGGATATGTAAAGTTATAGACGTATATAATGTTCCCAACGAGAAATAGATGCCGGCGCGCCAGGAATGTTGTAAAATATTACATCCGAGATGTTAGCATTACCTTAGGCTAGGATATATAACGTTATAGACGTATATGATGTTCCCACCGAGAAGTAGGTGCCGAAGTGACGGGAATGTAGTAAAATATAACATCCGAGATGTTAGTTTGCCTTAGGCTAGGATATATAGCGTTATAGACTTATATAATGTTCCCACCTAGAAGTAGTGGCCGACGTGCCAGGAACGTAGTAAAATATTACATCCGAGATGTTAGGTTGCCTTAGGTTAGGATATATAACATTATTGACTTATATACTGTTCCCACCGAGAAGTAGTGGCCGACGTGCCAGGAATGTAGTAAAATATTACATACGAGATGTTAGGTTGCCTTAGGTTAGGATATATAACGTTATAGACGTATATAATGTTCCACCCGAGAAGTAGGAGCCGACGCGCCAGGAATGCTGTAAAATATTACATTCGACATGTTAGGATTGCCTTTGGCTAGGATATATAACGTTATAGACGTATATGATATTCCCACCGAGAACTACGGGCCTACACGCGAGGAACGTTATCAAATATTACTTCCGAGATGTTAGGTTCCCTTAGGTTAGGATATATGACGTTATAGACGTATATAATGTTGCCACCGAGAAGTAGGTGCCGGCGCGCCAGGAATGTAGTAAAATATTACATCCGAGATGTTAGGTTGCCTTAGGCTAGGATATGTAAAGTTATAGACGTATATAATGTTCCCACCGAGAAGTAGGGGCCGAAGTGACGGGAATGTTGTAAAATATTACATTCGACATGTTAGGTTGCCTTAGGCTAAGAAATATAGCGTTATAGACGTATATAATGTTCCCACCGAGAAGTAGGGGCCGACGTGCCAGGAATGTAGTAAGATATTACATCCGAGATGTTAGGTTGCCTTAGGATAGGATATATAACGTTATAGACTTATATACTGTTCCCACCGAGAAGTAGGTGCCGCCGCGGCAGGAATGTTGTAAAATATTACATCCGAGATGTTAGGATTACCTTAGGCTAGGATATATAACGTTATTGACTTATATAATGTTCCCACCGAGAAATAGGGGCCGACGCCCTGGGAATGTTATAAAATATTACGCTCGGCAAGTTAGGTTGCCTTAGGCTATGATATATAGCAATATAGACGTATATAATATTCCCACCGAGAAGTGGGGGCCGGCGCGCCAGGAATGTAGTAAAATATTACATCCGAGATGTTAGGTTGCCTTAGGATAGCATATGTAAAGTTATAGACGTATATAATGTTCCCACCGAGAAATAGGTGCCGGCGCGCCAGGAATGTTGCAAAATATTACATCCGAGATGTTAGGATTGCCTTAGGCTAAGATATATAACGTTATAGACGTATATAATGTTCCCACCGAGAAGTAGGGGCCAAAGTGACGGGAATGTTGTAAAATATTACATCCGAGATGTTAAGTTGCCTTAGGTTAGGATATATAACGTTATTGACTTATATAATGTTCCCACCGAGAAATAGGGGCCGACGCCCTGGGAATGTTGTAAAATATTACGCTCGGCAAGTTAGGTTGCCTTAGGCTATGATATATAGCGATATAGACGTATATAATATTCCCACCGAGAAGTGGGGGCCGGCGCGCCAGGAATGTAGTAAAACATTACATCCGAGATGTTAGGTTGCCTTAGGCTAGGATATGTAAAGTTATAGACGTATATAATGTTCCCACCGAGAAATAGGTGCCGACGCGCCAGGAATGTTGTAAAATATTACATCCGAGATGTTAGGATTGCCTTAGGCTAAGATATATAACGTTATAGACGTATATAATGTTCCCACCGACAAGTAGGGGCCGGCGCGCCGGGAATGTAGTAAAGTATAACATCCGAGATGTTAGGTTGCCTTAGACTAGGATATATAACGCTATAGACGTATATAATGTTCCCACCGAGAAGTAGGTGCCGAAGTGACGGGAATGTTGTAAAATATTACATTCGACATGTTAGTTTTCCTTAGGCTAGGATATATAGCGTTATATACGTATATAATGTTCCCACCGAGAAGTAGGGGCCGACGTGCCAGGAATGTAGTAAAATATTACATACGAGATGTTAGGTTGCCTTAGGTTAGGATATATAACGTTATAGACATATATAATGTTCCACCCGAGAAGTAGGGGCCGACGCGCCAGGAATGCTGTAAAATATTACATTCGACATGTTAGGATTGCCTTTGGCTAGGATATATAACGTTATAGACGTATATGATATTCCCACCGAGAACTACGGGCCTACACGCGAGGAACGTTATCAAATATTACTTCCGAGATGTTAGGTTCCCTTAGGTTAGGATATATAACGTTATAGACGTATATAATGTTGCCACCGAGAAGTAGGGGCCGACGAGCCAGGAATGTTGAAAAATATTACGCTCGACATGTTAGGTTGCCTTAGACTATGATATATAGCGATATATACGTATATAATATTCCCACCGAGAAGTGGGGGCCGGCGCGCCAGGAATGCAGTAAAATATTACATCCGAGATGTTAGGTTGCCTTAGGCTAGGATATGTAAAGTTATAGTAGTATTTAATGTTCCCAACGAGAAATAGATGCCGGCGCGCCAGGAATGTTGTAAAATATTACATCCGAGATGTTAGCATTACCTTAGGCTAGGATATATAACGTTATAGACGTATATGATGTTCCCACCGAGAAGTAGGTGCCGAAGTGACGGGAATGTAGTAAAATATAACATCCGAGATGTTAGTTTGCCTTAGGCTAGGATATATAGCGTTATAGACTTATATAATGTTCCCACCGAGAAGTATGGGCCGACGAGCCAGGAATGTTATAAAATATTACGCTCGACATGTTAGGTTGCCTTAGGCTAGGATATATAGCGTTAAAGACGTATATAATGTTCCCACCGAGGAGTAGGGGCCGAAGTGACGGGAATGTTGTAAAATATTACATCCGAGATGTTAGGTTGCCTTAGGTTAGGATACATAACGTTATTTACTTATATAATATTCCCACCGAGAAATAGGGGCCGAAGCCACAGGAATGTTGTAAAATATTACGCGCGACAAGTTAGGTTGCCTTAGGTTAGGATATATAGCGTTTAAGACGTATATAGTGTTCCCACGGAGAAGTAGTTGCCGACGCGCCAGGAATATTGTAAAATATTCAATTCGACATGTTAGGTTGTCTCAGGCTAGGACATATAGCGTTAAAGACGTATATAATATTCCCACCGAGAAATAGGGGCCGACACGCCAGGAATGTAGTAAAATATTACGCTCGACATTTTTGGTTGCCTTAAGTTAGGATATATGGCGTGATAGACGTATATAATGTTCCCACCGAGAAGTAGGGGCCAGCGCGCCAGGAATGTGGTAAAATATTACATCCGGTACGTTAGGTTGCCTTAGGCTAGGATATATAACTTTATAGACGTATATAATGTTCCCACCGAGAAGTAGGTGCCGACGCGCCAGGAATGTTGTAAAATATTACGCTCGACAAGTTAGGTTGCCTTAGGCTAGGATATATAGCGTTAAAGATGTATATAATGTTCCCACCGAGACATAGGCGCCGACACGCCAGGAATGTTGTAAAATATTACATCCGAGGTGTTAGGTTCCCTTAGGATTGGATATATAACGTTATAGACGTATATAATGTTCCCACCGAGAAGTAGGGGCCGACGCCCTGGGAATGTTGTAAAATATTACGCTCGGCAAGTTAGGTTGCCTTAGGCTATGATATATAGCGATATAGACGTATATAATATTCTCACCGAGAAGTGGGGGCCGGCGCGCCAGGAATGCAGTAAAATATTACATCCGAGATGTTAGGTTGCCTTAGGCTAGGATATGTAAAGTTATAGACGTATATAATGTTCCCAACGAGAAATAGATGCCGGCGCGCCAGGAATGTTGTAAAATATTACATCCGAGATGTTAGCATTACCTTAGGCTAGGATATATAACGTTATAGACGTATATGATGTTCCCACCGAGAAGTAGGTGCCGAAGTGACGGGAATGTAGTAAAATATAACATCCGAGATGTTAGTTTGCCTTAGGCTAGGATATATAGCGTTATAGACTTATATAATGTTCCCACCGAGAAGTAGTGGCCGACGTGCCAGGAACGTAGTAAAATATTACATCCGAGATGTTAGGTTGCCTTAGGTTAGGATATATAACATTATTGACTTATATACTGTTCCCACCGAGAAGTAGATGCCGACGCGCCTGGAATGTTGTAAATTATTACATCCGAGATGTTAGGAGTGCCTCAGGCTAGGATATATAACGTTATTGACTTATATAATGTTCCCACCGAGAAATAGGGGCCGACGCCCTGGGAATGTTGTAAAATATTACGCTCGGCAAGTTAGGTTGCCTTAGGCTATGATATATAGCGATATAGACGTATACAATATTCTCACCGAGAAGTGGGGGCCGGCGCGCCAGGATTCCAGTAAAATATTACATCCGAGATGTTAGGTTGCCTTAGGCTAGGATATGTAAAGTTATAGACGTATATAATGTTCCCAACGAGAAATAGATGCCGGCGCGCCAGGAATGTTGTAAAATATTACATCCGAGATGTTAGCATTACCTTAGGCTAGGATATTTAACGTTATAGACGTATATGATGTTCCCACCGAGAAGTAGGTGCCGAAGTGACGGGAATGTAGTAAAATATAACATCCGAGATGTTAGTTTGCCTTAGGCTAGGATATATAGCGTTATAGACTTATATAATGTTCCCACCGAGAAGTAGTGGCCGACGTGCCAGGAACGTAGTAAAATATTACATCCGAGATGTTAGGTTGCCTTAGACTAGGGTATATAATGTTATAGAAGTATATAATGTTCCCACCGAGAAGTAGGGGCCGAAGTGACGGGAATGTTGTAAAATATTACATTCGACATGTTAGGTTGCCTTAGGCTAGGAAATATAGCGTTATAGACGTATATAATGTTACCACCGAGAAGTAGGGGCCGACGTGCCAGGAATGTAGTAAAATATTACATCCGAGATGTTAGGATTACCTTAGGCTAGGATATATAACGTTATTGACTTATATAATGTTCCCACCGAGAAATAGGGGCCGACGCCCTGGGAATGTTGTAAAATATTACGCTCGGCAAGTTAGGTTGCCTTAGGCTATGATATATAGCGATATAGACGTATATAATATTCCCACCGAGAAGTGGGGGCCGGCGCGCCAGGAATGTAGTAAAATATTACATCCGAGATGTTAGGTTGTCTTAGGATAGGATATGTAAAGTTATAGACGTATATAATGTTCCCACCGAGAAATAGGTGCCGGCGCGCCACGAATGTTGCAAAATATTACATCCGAGATGTTAGGATTGCCTTAGGCTAAGATATATAACGTTATAGACGTATATAATATTCCCACCGAGAAGTAGGGGCCGGCGCGCCGGGAATGTAGTAAAATATAACATCCGAGATGTTAGGTTGCCTTAGGCTAGGATATATAACGTTATAAACGTATATAATGTTCCCACCGAGAAGTAGGTGCCGAAGTGACGGTAATGTTATAAAATATTACATTCGACATGTTAGTTTGCCTTAGGCTAGGATATATAGCGTTATAGACTTATATAATGTTCCCACCGAGAAGTAGTGGCCTACACGCCAGGAATGTTATCAAATATTACTTCCGAGATGTTAGGTTCCCTTAGGTTAGGATATATAACGTTATAGACGTATATAATGTTCCCACCGTGAAGTAGGGGCCGACGAGCCAGGAATGTTGTGAAATATTACGCTCGACATGTTAGGTTGCCTTAGACTATGATATATAGCGATATAGACGTATATAATATTCCCACCGAGAAGTGGGGGCCGGCGCGCCAGGAATGTAGTAAAATATTACATCCGAGATGTTAGGTTGCCTTATGCTAGGATATGTTAAGTTATAGACGTATATAATGTTCCCACCGAGAAATAGGTGCCGGCGCGCCAGGAATGTTGCAAAATATTACATCCGAGATGTTAGGATTGCCTTAGGCTAAGATATATAACGTTATAGACGTATATAATGTTCCCACCGAGAAGTAGGGGCCGAAGTGACGGGAATGTTGTAAAATATTACATCCGAGATGTTAAGTTGCCTCAGGTTAGGATATATAACGTTATTGACTTATACAATGTTCCCACCGAGAAATAGGGGCCGACTCCCTGGGAATGTTGTAAAATATTACGCTCGGCAAGTTAGGTTGCCTTAGGCTATGATATATAGCGATATAGACGTATATAATATTCCCACCGAGAAGTGGGGGCCGGCGCGCCAGGAATGTAGTAAAACATTACATCCGAGATGTTAGGTTGCCTTAGGCTAGGATATGTAAAGTTATAGACGTATATAATGTTCCCACCGAGAAATAGGTGCCGACGCGCCAGGAATGTTGTAAAATATTACATCCGAGATGTTAGGATTGCCTTAGGCTAAGATATATAACGTTATAGACGTATATAATGTTCCCACCGACAAGTAGGGGCCGGCGCGCCGGGAATGTAGTAAAGTATAACATCCGAGATGTTAGGTTGCCTTAGACTAAGATATATAACGCTATAGACGTATATAATGTTCCCACCGAGAAGTAGGTGCCGAAGTGACGGGAATGTTGTAAAATATTACATTCGACATGTTAGTTTTCCTTAGGCTAGGATATATAGCGTTATATACGTATATAAAGTTCCCACCGAGAAGTAGGGGCCGACGTGCCAGGAATGTAGTAAAATATTACATACGAGATGTTAGGTTGCCTTAGGTTAGGATATATAACGTTATAGACATATATAATGTTCCACCCGAGAAGTAGGGGCCGACGCGCCAGGAATGCTGTAAAATATTACATTCGACATATTAGGATTGCCTTTGGCTAGGATATATAACGTTATAGACGTATATGATATTCCCACCGAGAACTACGGGCCTACACGCGAGGAACGTTATCAAATATTACTTCCGAGATGTTAGGTTCCCTTAGGTTAGGATATATAACGTTATCGACGTATATAATGTTGCCACCGAGAAGTAGGGGCCGACGAGCCAGGAATGTTGAAAAATATTACGCTCGACATGTTAGGTTGCCTTAGACTATGATATATAGCGATATAGACGTATATAACATTCCCACCGAGAAGTGGGGGCCGGCGCGCCAGGAATGTAGTGAAATATTACATCCGAGATGTTAGGTTGCCTTAGGCTAGGATATGTAAAGTTATAGACGTATATAATGTTCCCACCGAGAAATAGGTGCCGGCGCGCCAGGAATGTTGCAAAATATTACATCCGAGATGTTAGGATTGCCTTAGGCTAAGATATATATCGTTATAGACGTATATAATGTTCCCACCGAGAAGTAGGGGCCGAAGTGACGGGAATGTTGTAAAATATTACATCCGAGGTGTTAGGTTGCCTTAGGTTAGGATATATAACGTTATTGACTTATATAATGTTCCCACCGAGAAATAGGGGCCGACGCCCTGGGAATGTTGTAAAATATTACGCTCGGCAAGTTAGGTTGCCTTAGGCTATGATATATAGCGATATAGACGTATATAATATTCCCACCGAGAAGTGGGGGCCGGCGCGCCAGGAATGTAGTAAAATATTACATCCGAGATGTTAGGTTGCCTTAGGATAGGATATGTAAAGTTATAGACGAATATAATGTTCCCACCGAGAAATAGGTGCCGGCGCGCCACGAATGTTGCAAAATATTACATCCGAGATGTTAGGATTGCCTTAGGCTAAGATATATAACGTTATAGACGTATATAATATTCCCACCGAGAAGTAGGGGCCGGCGCGCCGGGAATGTAGTAAAATATAACATCCGAGATGTTAGGTTGCCTTAGGCTAGGATATATAACGTTATAAACGTATATAATGTTCCCACCGAGAAGTAGGTGCCGAAGTGACGGTAATGTTATAAAATATTACATTCGACATGTTAGTTTGCCTTAGGCTAGGATATATAGCGTTATAGACTTATATAATGTTCCCACCGAGAAGTAGTGGCCTACACGCCAGGAATGTTATCAAATATTACTTCCGAGATGTTAGGTTCCCTTAGGTTAGGATATATAACGTTATAGACGTATATAATGTTCCCACCGTGAAGTAGGGGCCGACGAGCCAGGAATGTTGTGAAATATTACGCTCGACATGTTAGGTTGCCTTAGACTATGATATATAGCGATATAGACGTATATAATATTCCCACCGAGAAGTGGGGGCCGGCGCGCCAGGAATGTAGTAAAATATTACATCCGAGATGTTAGGTTGCCTTATGCTAGGATATGTTAAGTTATAGACGTATATAATGTTCCCACCGAGAAATAGGTGCCGGCGCGCCAGGAATGTTGCAAAATATTACATCCGAGATGTTAGGATTGCCTTAGGCTAAGATATATAACGTTATAGACGTATATAATGTTCCCACCGAGAAGTAGGGGCCGAAGTGACGGGAATGTTGTAAAATATTACATCCGAGATGTTAGGTTGCCTTAGACTAAGATATATAACGCTATAGACGTATATAATGTTCCCACCGAGAAGTAGGTGCCGAAGTGACGGGAATGTTGTAAAATATTACATTCGACATGTTAGTTTTCCTTAGGCTAGGATATATAGCGTTATATACGTATATAAAGTTCCCACCGAGAAGTAGGGGCCGACGTGCCAGGAATGTAGTAAAATATTACATACGAGATGTTAGGTTGCCTTAGGTTAGGATATATAACGTTATAGACATATATAATGTTCCACCCGAGAAGTAGGGGCCGACGCGCCAGGAATGCTGTAAAATATTACATTCGACATATTAGGATTGCCTTTGGCTAGGATATATAACGTTATAGACGTATATGATATTCCCACCGAGAACTACGGGCCTACACGCGAGGAAGGTTATCAAATATTACTTCCGAGATGTTAGGTTCCCTTAGGTTAGGATATATAACGTTATAGACGTATATAATGTTGCCACCGAGAAGTAGGGGCCGACGAGCCAGGAATGTTGAAAAATATTACGCTCGACATGTTAGGTTGCCTTAGACTATGATATATAGCGATATAGACGTATATAACATTCCCACCGAGAAGTGGGGGCCGGCGCGCCAGGAATGTAGTGAAATATTACATCCGAGATGTTAGGTTGCCTTAGGCTAGGATATGTAAAGTTATAGACGTATATAATGTTCCCACCGAGAAATAGGTGCCGGCGCGCCAGGAATGTTGCAAAATATTACATCCGAGATGTTAGGATTGCCTTAGGCTAAGATATATATCGTTATAGACGTATATAATGTTCCCACCGAGAAGTAGGGGCCGAAGTGACGGGAATGTTGTAAAATATTACATCCGAGGTGTTAGGTTGCCTTAGGTTAGGATATATAACGTTATTGACTTATATAATGTTCCCACCGAGAAATAGGGGCCGACGCCCTGGGAATGTTGTAAAATATTACGCTCGGCAAGTTAGGTTGCCTTAGGCTATGATATATAGCGATATAGACGTATATAATATTCCCACCGAGAAGTGGGTGCCGGCGCGCCAGGAATGCAGTAAAATATTACATCCGAGATGTTAGGTTGCCTTAGGCTAGGATATGTAAAGTTATAGTAGTATATAATGTTCCCAACGAGAAATAGATGCCGGCGCGACAGGAATGTTGTAAAATATTACATCCGAGATGTTAGCATTACCTTAGGCTAGGATATATAACGTTATAGACGTATATGATGTTCCCACCGAGAAGTAGGTGCCGAAGTGACGGGAATGTAGTAAAATATAACATCCGAGATGTTAGTTTGCCTTAGGCTAAGATATATATCGTTATAGACGTATATAATGTTCCCACCGAGAAGTAGGGGCCGAAGTGACGGGAATGTTGTAAAATATTACATCCGAGGTGTTAGGTTGCCTTAGGTTAGGATATATATCGTTATTGACTTATATAATGTTCCCACCGAGAAATAGGGGCCGACGCCCTGGGAATGTTGTAAAATATTACGCTCGGCAAGTTAGGTTGCCTTAGGCTATGATATATAGCGATATAGACGTATATAATATTCCCACCGAGAAGTAGGGGCCGGCGCGCCGGGAATGTAGTAAAATATAACATCCGAGATGTTAGGTTGCCTTAGGCTAGGATATATAACGTTATAAACGTATATAATGTTCCCACCGAGAAGTAGGTGCCGAAGTGACGGTAATGTTATAAAATATTACATTCGACATGTTAGTTTGCCTTAGGCTAGGATATATAGCGTTATAGACTTATATAATGTTCCCACCGAGAAGTAGTGGCCTACACGCCAGGAATGTTATCAAATATTACTTCCGAGATGTTAGGTTCCCTTAGGTTAGGATATATAACGTTATAGACGTATATAATGTTCCCACCGTGAAGTAGGGGCCGACGAGCCAGGAATGTTGTGAAATATTACGCTCGACATGTTAGGTTGCCTTAGACTATGATATATAGCGATATAGACGTATATAATATTCCCACCGAGAAGTGGGGGCCGGCGCGCCAGGAATGTAGTAAAATATTACATCCGAGATGTTAGGTTGCCTTATGCTAGGATATGTTAAGTTATAGACGTATATAATGTTCCCACCGAGAAATAGGTGCCGGCGCGCCAGGAATGTTGCAAAATATTACATCCGAGATGTTAGGATTGCCTTAGGCTAAGATATATAACGTTATAGACGTATATAATGTTCCCACCGAGAAGTAGGGGCCGAAGTGACGGGAATGTTGTAAAATATTACATCCGAGATGTTAAGTTGCCTTAGGTTAGGATATATAACGTTATTGACTTATATAATGTTCCCACCGAGAAATAGGGGCCGACTCCCTGGGAATGTTGTAAAATATTACGCTCGGCAAGTTAGGTTGCCTTAGGCTATGATATATAGCGATATAGACGTATATAATATTCCCACCGAGAAGTGGGGGCCGGCGCGCCAGGAATGTAGTAAAACATTACATCCGAGATGTTAGGTTGCCTTAGGCTAGGATATGTAAAGTTATAGACGTATATAATGTTCCCACCGAGAAATAGGTGCCGACGCGCCAGGAATGTTGTAAAATATTACATCCGAGATGTTAGGATTGCCTTAGGCTAAGATATATAACGTTATAGACGTATATAATGTTCCCACCGACAAGTAGGGGCCGGCGCGCCGGGAATGTAGTAAAGTATAACATCCGAGATGTTAGGTTGCCTTAGACTAAGATATATAACGCTATAGACGTATATAATGTTCCCACCGAGAAGTAGGTGCCGAAGTGACGGGAATGTTGTAAAATATTACATTCGACATGTTAGTTTTCCTTAGGCTAGGATATATAGCGTTATATACGTATATAAAGTTCCCACCGAGAAGTAGGGGCCGACGTGCCAGGAATGTAGTAAAATATTACATACGAGATGTTAGGTTGCCTTAGGTTAGGATATATAACGTTATAGACATATATAATGTTCCACCCGAGAAGTAGGGGCCGACGCGCCAGGAATGCTGTAAAATATTACATTCGACATATTAGGATTGCCTTTGGCTAGGATATATAACGTTATAGACGTATATGATATTCCCACCGAGAACTACGGGCCTACACGCGAGGAACGTTATCAAATATTACTTCCGAGATGTTAGGTTCCCTTAGGTTAGGATATATAACGTTATAGACGTATATAATGTTGCCACCGAGAAGTAGGGGCCGACGAGCCAGGAATGTTGAAAAATATTACGCTCGACATGTTAGGTTGCCTTAGACTATGATATATAGCGATATAGACGTATATAACATTCCCACCGAGAAGTGGGGGCCGGCGCGCCAGGAATGTAGTGAAATATTACATCCGAGATGTTAGGTTGCCTTAGGCTAGGATATGTAAAGTTATAGACGTATATAATGTTCCCACCGAGAAATAGGTGCCGGCGCGCCAGGAATGTTGCAAAATATTACATCCGAGATGTTAGGATTGCCTTAGGCTAAGATATATATCGTTATAGACGTATATAATGTTCCCACCGAGAAGTAGGGGCCGAAGTGACGGGAATGTTGTAAAATATTACATCCGAGGTGTTAGGTTGCCTTAGGTTAGGATATATAACGTTATTGACTTATATAAGGTTCCCACCGAGAAATAGGGGCCGACGCCCTGGGAATGTTGTAAAATATTACGCTCGGCAAGTTAGGTTGCCTTAGGCTATGATATATAGCGATATAGACGTATATAATATTCCCACCGAGAAGTGGGTGCCGGCGCGCCAGGAATGCAGTAAAATATTACATCCGAGATGTTAGGTTGCCTTAGGCTAGGATATGTAAAGTTATAGTAGTATATAATGTTCCCAACGAGAAATAGATGCCGGCGCGCCAGGAATGTTGTAAAATATTACATCCGAGATGTTAGCATTACCTTAGGCTAGGATATATAACGTTATAGACGTATATGATGTTCCCACCGAGAAGTAGGTGCCGAAGTGACGGGAATGTAGTAAAATATAACATCCGAGATGTTAGTTTGCCTTAGGCTAGGATATATAGCGTTATAGACTTATATAATGTTCCCACCGAGATGTAGTGGCCGACGTGCCAGCAACGTAGTAAAATATTACATCCGAGATGTTAGGTTGCCTTAGGTTAGGATATATAACATTATTGACTTATATACTGTTCCCACCGAGAAGTAGATTCCGACGCGCCAGGAATGTTGTAAATTATTACATTCGAGATGTTAGGATTGCCTTAGGCTAGGATATATAACGTTATAGACGTATATAATGTTCCCACCGAGAAGTAGGGGTCGGTGCGCCACGAATGTAGTAAAATATTACATCCGAGATGTTAGGTTGCCTTAGACTAGGGTATATAATGTTATAGACGTATATAATGTTCCCACCGAGAAGTAGGGGCCGAAGTGACGGGAATGTTGTAAAATATTACATCCGAGATGTTAGGTTGCCTTAGACTAAGATATATAACGCTATAGACGTATATAATGTTCCCACCGAGAAGTAGGTGCCGAAGTGACGGGAATGTTGTAAAATATTACATTCGACATGTTAGTTTTCCTTAGGCTAGGATATATAGCGTTATATACGTATATAAAGTTCCCACCGAGAAGTAGGGGCCGACGTGCCAGGAATGTAGTAAAATATTACATACGAGATGTTAGGTTGCCTTAGGTTAGGATATATAACGTTATAGACATATATAATGTTCCACCCGAGAAGTAGGGGCCGACGCGCCAGGAATGCTGTAAAATATTACATTCGACATATTAGGATTGCCTTTGGCTAGGATATATAACGTTATAGACGTATATGATATTCCCACCGAGAACTACGGGCCTACACGCGAGGAAGGTTATCAAATATTACTTCCGAGATGTTAGGTTCCCTTAGGTTAGGATATATAACGTTATAGACGTATATAATGTTGCCACCGAGAAGTAGGGGCCGACGAGCCAGGAATGTTGAAAAATATTACGCTCGACATGTTAGGTTGCCTTAGACTATGATATATAGCGATATAGACGTATATAACATTCCCACCGAGAAGTGGGGGCCGGCGCGCCAGGAATGTAGTGAAATATTACATCCGAGATGTTAGGTTGCCTTAGGCTAGGATATGTAAAGTTATAGACGTATATAATGTTCCCACCGAGAAATAGGTGCCGGCGCGCCAGGAATGTTGCAAAATATTACATCCGAGATGTTAGGATTGCCTTAGGCTAAGATATATATCGTTATAGACGTATATAATGTTCCCACCGAGAAGTAGGGGCCGAAGTGACGGGAATGTTGTAAAATATTACATCCGAGGTGTTAGGTTGCCTTAGGTTAGGATATATAACGTTATTGACTTATATAATGTTCCCACCGAGAAATAGGGGCCGACGCCCTGGGAATGTTGTAAAATATTACGCTCGGCAAGTTAGGTTGCCTTAGGCTATGATATATAGCGATATAGACGTATATAATATTCCCACCGAGAAGTGGGGGCCGGCGCGCCAGGAATGTAGTAAAACATTACATCCGAGATGTTAGGTTGCCTTAGGCTAGGATATGTAAAGTTATAGACGTATATAATGTTCCCACCGAGAAATAGGTGCCGACGCGCCAGGAATGTTGTAAAATATTACATCCGAGATGTTAGGATTGCCTTAGGCTAAGATATATAACGTTATAGACGTATATAATGTTCCCACCGACAAGTAGGGGCCGGCGCGCCGGGAATGTAGTAAAGTATAACATCCGAGATGTTAGGTTGCCTTAGACTAAGATATATAACGCTATAGACGTATATAATGTTCCCACCGAGAAGTAGGTGCCGAAGTGACGGGAATGTTGTAAAATATTACATTCGACATGTTAGTTTTCCTTAGGCTAGGATATATAGCGTTATATACGTATATAAAGTTCCCACCGAGAAGTAGGGGCCGACGTGCCAGGAATGTAGTAAAATATTACATACGAGATGTTAGGTTGCCTTAGGTTAGGATATATAACGTTATAGACATATATAATGTTCCACCCGAGAAGTAGGGGCCGACGCGCCAGGAATGCTGTAAAATATTACATTCGACATATTAGGATTGCCTTTGGCTAGGATATATAACGTTATAGACGTATATGATATTCCCACCGAGAACTACGGGCCTACACGCGAGGAACGTTATCAAATATTACTTCCGAGATGTTAGGTTCCCTTAGGTTAGGATATATAACGTTATAGACGTATATAATGTTGCCACCGAGAAGTAGGGGCCGACGAGCCAGGAATGTTGAAAAATATTACGCTCGACATGTTAGGTTGCCTTAGACTATGATATATAGCGATATAGACGTATATAACATTCCCACCGAGAAGTGGGGGCCGGCGCGCCAGGAATGTAGTGAAATATTACATCCGAGATGTTAGGTTGCCTTAGGCTAGGATATGTAAAGTTATAGACGTATATAATGTTCCCACCGAGAAATAGGTGCCGGCGCGCCAGGAATGTTGCAAAATATTACATCCGAGATGTTAGGATTGCCTTAGGCTAAGATATATATCGTTATAGACGTATATAATGTTCCCACCGAGAAGTAGGGGCCGAAGTGACGGGAATGTTGTAAAATATTACATCCGAGGTGTTAGGTTGCCTTAGGTTAGGATATATAACGTTATTGACTTATATAAGGTTCCCACCGAGAAATAGGGGCCGACGCCCTGGGAATGTTGTAAAATATTACGCTCGGCAAGTTAGGTTGCCTTAGGCTATGATATATAGCGATATAGACGTATATAACATTCCCACCGAGAAGTGGGGGCCGGCGCGCCAGGAATGTAGTGAAATATTACATCCGAGATGTTAGGTTGCCTTAGGCTAGGATATGTAAAGTTATAGACGTATATAATGTTCCCACCGAGAAATAGGTGCCGGCGCGCCAGGAATGTTGCAAAATATTACATCCGAGATGTTAGGATTGCCTTAGGCTAAGATATATATCGTTATAGACGTATATAATGTTCCCACCGAGAAGTAGGGGCCGAAGTGACGGGAATGTTGTAAAATATTACATCCGAGGTGTTAGGTTGCCTTAGGTTAGGATATATAACGTTATTGACTTATATAATGTTCCCACCGAGAAATAGGGGCCGACGCCCTGGGAATGTTGTAAAATATTACGCTCGGCAAGTTAGGTTGCCTTAGGCTATGATATATAGCGATATAGACGTATATAATATTCCCACCGAGAAGTGGGGGCCGGCGCGCCAGGAATGTAGTAAAACATTACATCCGAGATGTTAGGTTGCCTTAGGCTAGGATATGTAAAGTTATAGACGTATATAATGTTCCCACCGAGAAATAGGTGCCGACGCGCCAGGAATGTTGTAAAATATTACATCCGAGATGTTAGGATTGCCTTAGGCTAAGATATATAACGTTATAGACGTATATAATGTTCCCACCGACAAGTAGGGGCCGGCGCGCCGGGAATGTAGTAAAGTATAACATCCGAGATGTTAGGTTGCCTTAGACTAAGATATATAACGCTATAGACGTATATAATGTTCCCACCGAGAAGTAGGTGCCGAAGTGACGGGAATGTTGTAAAATATTACATTCGACATGTTAGTTTTCCTTAGGCTAGGATATATAGCGTTATATACGTATATAAAGTTCCCACCGAGAAGTAGGGGCCGACGTGCCAGGAATGTAGTAAAATATTACATACGAGATGTTAGGTTGCCTTAGGTTAGGATATATAACGTTATAGACATATATAATGTTCCACCCGAGAAGTAGGGGCCGACGCGCCAGGAATGCTGTAAAATATTACATTCGACATATTAGGATTGCCTTTGGCTAGGATATATAACGTTATAGACGTATATGATATTCCCACCGAGAACTACGGGCCTACACGCGAGGAACGTTATCAAATATTACTTCCGAGATGTTAGGTTCCCTTAGGTTAGGATATATAACGTTATAGACGTATATAATGTTGCCACCGAGAAGTAGGGGCCGACGAGCCAGGAATGTTGAAAAATATTACGCTCGACATGTTAGGTTGCCTTAGACTATGATATATAGCGATATAGACGTATATAACATTCCCACCGAGAAGTGGGGGCCGGCGCGCCAGGAATGTAGTGAAATATTACATCCGAGATGTTAGGTTGCCTTAGGCTAGGATATGTAAAGTTATAGACGTATATAATGTTCCCACCGAGAAATAGGTGCCGGCGCGCCAGGAATGTTGCAAAATATTACATCCGAGATGTTAGGATTGCCTTAGGCTAAGATATATATCGTTATAGACGTATATAATGTTCCCACCGAGAAGTAGGGGCCGAAGTGACGGGAATGTTGTAAAATATTACATCCGAGGTGTTAGGTTGCCTTAGGTTAGGATATATAACGTTATTGACTTATATAAGGTTCCCACCGAGAAATAGGGGCCGACGCCCTGGGAATGTTGTAAAATATTACGCTCGGCAAGTTAGGTTGCCTTAGGCTATGATATATAGCGATATAGACGTATATAATATTCCCACCGAGAAGTGGGTGCCGGCGCGCCAGGAATGCAGTAAAATATTACATCCGAGATGTTAGGTTGCCTTAGGCTAGGATATGTAAAGTTATAGTAGTATATAATGTTCCCAACGAGAAATAGATGCCGGCGCGCCAGGAATGTTGTAAAATATTACATCCGAGATGTTAGCATTACCTTAGGCTAGGATATATAACGTTATAGACGTATATGATGTTCCCACCGAGAAGTAGGTGCCGAAGTGACGGGAATGTAGTAAAATATAACATCCGAGATGTTAGTTTGCCTTAGGCTAGGATATATAGCGTTATAGACTTATATAATGTTCCCACCGAGATGTAGTGGCCGACGTGCCAGCAACGTAGTAAAATATTACATCCGAGATGTTAGGTTGCCTTAGGTTAGGATATATAACATTATTGACTTATATACTGTTCCCACCGAGAAGTAGATTCCGACGCGCCAGGAATGTTGTAAATTATTACATTCGAGATGTTAGGATTGCCTTAGGCTAGGATATATAACGTTATAGACGTATATAATGTTCCCACCGAGAAGTAGGGGTCGGTGCGCCACGAATGTAGTAAAATATTACATCCGAGATGTTAGGTTGCCTTAGACTAGGGTATATAATGTTATAGACGTATATAATGTTCCCACCGAGAAGTAGGGGCCGAAGTGACGGGAATGTTGTAAAATATTACATCCGAGATGTTAGGTTGCCTTAGACTAAGATATATAACGCTATAGACGTATATAATGTTCCCACCGAGAAGTAGGTGCCGAAGTGACGGGAATGTTGTAAAATATTACATTCGACATGTTAGTTTTCCTTAGGCTAGGATATATAGCGTTATATACGTATATAAAGTTCCCACCGAGAAGTAGGGGCCGACGTGCCAGGAATGTAGTAAAATATTACATACGAGATGTTAGGTTGCCTTAGGTTAGGATATATAACGTTATAGACATATATAATGTTCCACCCGAGAAGTAGGGGCCGACGCGCCAGGAATGCTGTAAAATATTACATTCGACATATTAGGATTGCCTTTGGCTAGGATATATAACGTTATAGACGTATATGATATTCCCACCGAGAACTACGGGCCTACACGCGAGGAAGGTTATCAAATATTACTTCCGAGATGTTAGGTTCCCTTAGGTTAGGATATATAACGTTATAGACGTATATAATGTTGCCACCGAGAAGTAGGGGCCGACGAGCCAGGAATGTTGAAAAATATTACGCTCGACATGTTAGGTTGCCTTAGACTATGATATATAGCGATATAGACGTATATAACATTCCCACCGAGAAGTGGGGGCCGGCGCGCCAGGAATGTAGTGAAATATTACATCCGAGATGTTAGGTTGCCTTAGGCTAGGATATGTAAAGTTATAGACGTATATAATGTTCCCACCGAGAAATAGGTGCCGGCGCGCCAGGAATGTTGCAAAATATTACATCCGAGATGTTAGGATTGCCTTAGGCTAAGATATATATCGTTATAGACGTATATAATGTTCCCACCGAGAAGTAGGGGCCGAAGTGACGGGAATGTTGTAAAATATTACATCCGAGGTGTTAGGTTGCCTTAGGTTAGGATATATAACGTTATTGACTTATATAATGTTCCCACCGAGAAATAGGGGCCGACGCCCTGGGAATGTTGTAAAATATTACGCTCGGCAAGTTAGGTTGCCTTAGGCTATGATATATAGCGATATAGACGTATATAATATTCCCACCGAGAAGTGGGTGCCGGCGCGCCAGGAATGCAGTAAAATATTACATCCGAGATGTTAGGTTGCCTTAGGCTAGGATATGTAAAGTTATAGTAGTATATAATGTTCCCAACGAGAAATAGATGCCGGCGCGCCAGGAATGTTGTAAAATATTACATCCGAGATGTTAGCATTACCTTAGGCTAGGATATATAACGTTATAGACGTATATGATGTTCCCACCGAGAAGTAGGTGCCGAAGTGACGGGAATGTAGTAAAATATAACATCCGAGATGTTAGTTTGCCTTAGGCTAAGATATATATCGTTATAGACGTATATAATGTTCCCACCGAGAAGTAGGGGCCGAAGTGACGGGAATGTTGTAAAATATTACATCCGAGGTGTTAGGTTGCCTTAGGTTAGGATATATATCGTTATTGACTTATATAATGTTCCCACCGAGAAATAGGGGCCGACGCCCTGGGAATGTTGTAAAATATTACGCTCGGCAAGTTAGGTTGCCTTAGGCTATGATATATAGCGATATAGACGTATATAATATTCCCACCGAGAAGTGGGGGCCGGCGCGCCAGGAATGTAGTAAAATATTACATCCGAGATGTTAGGTTGCCTTAGGATAGGATATGTAAAGTTATAGACGAATATAATGTTCCCACCGAGAAATAGGTGCCGGCGCGCCACGAATGTTGCAAAATATTACATCCGAGATGTTAGGATTGCCTTAGGCTAAGATATATAACGTTATAGACGTATATAATATTCCCACCGAGAAGTAGGGGCCGGCGCGCCGGGAATGTAGTAAAATATAACATCCGAGATGTTAGGTTGCCTTAGGCTAGGATATATAACGTTATAAACGTATATAATGTTCCCACCGAGAAGTAGGTGCCGAAGTGACGGTAATGTTATAAAATATTACATTCGACATGTTAGTTTGCCTTAGGCTAGGATATATAGCGTTATAGACTTATATAATGTTCCCACCGAGAAGTAGTGGCCTACACGCCAGGAATGTTATCAAATATTACTTCCGAGATGTTAGGTTCCCTTAGGTTAGGATATATAACGTTATAGACGTATATAATGTTCCCACCGTGAAGTAGGGGCCGACGAGCCAGGAATGTTGTGAAATATTACGCTCGACATGTTAGGTTGCCTTAGACTATGATATATAGCGATATAGACGTATATAATATTCCCACCGAGAAGTGGGGGCCGGCGCGCCAGGAATGTAGTAAAATATTACATCCGAGATGTTAGGTTGCCTTATGCTAGGATATGTTAAGTTATAGACGTATATAATGTTCCCACCGAGAAATAGGTGCCGGCGCGCCAGGAATGTTGCAAAATATTACATCCGAGATGTTAGGATTGCCTTAGGCTAAGATATATAACGTTATAGACGTATATAATGTTCCCACCGAGAAGTAGGGGCCGAAGTGACGGGAATGTTGTAAAATATTACATCCGAGATGTTAAGTTGCCTTAGGTTAGGATATATAACGTTATTGACTTATATAATGTTCCCACCGAGAAATAGGGGCCGACTCCCTGGGAATGTTGTAAAATATTACGCTCGGCAAGTTAGGTTGCCTTAGGCTATGATATATAGCGATATAGACGTATATAATATTCCCACCGAGAAGTGGGGGCCGGCGCGCCAGGAATGTAGTAAAACATTACATCCGAGATGTTAGGTTGCCTTAGGCTAGGATATGTAAAGTTATAGACGTATATAATGTTCCCACCGAGAAATAGGTGCCGACGCGCCAGGAATGTTGTAAAATATTACATCCGAGATGTTAGGATTGCCTTAGGCTAAGATATATAACGTTATAGACGTATATAATGTTCCCACCGACAAGTAGGGGCCGGCGCGCCGGGAATGTAGTAAAGTATAACATCCGAGATGTTAGGTTGCCTTAGACTAAGATATATAACGCTATAGACGTATATAATGTTCCCACCGAGAAGTAGGTGCCGAAGTGACGGGAATGTTGTAAAATATTACATTCGACATGTTAGTTTTCCTTAGGCTAGGATATATAGCGTTATATACGTATATAAAGTTCCCACCGAGAAGTAGGGGCCGACGTGCCAGGAATGTAGTAAAATATTACATACGAGATGTTAGGTTGCCTTAGGTTAGGATATATAACGTTATAGACATATATAATGTTCCACCCGAGAAGTAGGGGCCGACGCGCCAGGAATGCTGTAAAATATTACATTCGACATATTAGGATTGCCTTTGGCTAGGATATATAACGTTATAGACGTATATGATATTCCCACCGAGAACTACGGGCCTACACGCGAGGAACGTTATCAAATATTACTTCCGAGATGTTAGGTTCCCTTAGGTTAGGATATATAACGTTATAGACGTATATAATGTTGCCACCGAGAAGTAGGGGCCGACGAGCCAGGAATGTTGAAAAATATTACGCTCGACATGTTAGGTTGCCTTAGACTATGATATATAGCGATATAGACGTATATAACATTCCCACCGAGAAGTGGGGGCCTGCGCGCCAGGAATGTAGTGAAATATTACATCCGAGATGTTAGGTTGCCTTAGGCTAGGATATGTAAAGTTATAGACGTATATAATGTTCCCACCGAGAAATAGGTGCCGGCGCGCCAGGAATGTTGCAAAATATTACATCCGAGATGTTAGGATTGCCTTAGGCTAAGATATATATCGTTATAGACGTATATAATGTTCCCACCGAGAAGTAGGGGCCGAAGTGACGGGAATGTTGTAAAATATTACATCCGAGGTGTTAGGTTGCCTTAGGTTAGGATATATAACGTTATTGACTTATATAAGGTTCCCACCGAGAAATAGGGGCCGACGCCCTGGGAATGTTGTAAAATATTACGCTCGGCAAGTTAGGTTGCCTTAGGCTATGATATATAGCGATATAGACGTATATAATATTCCCACCGAGAAGTGGGTGCCGGCGCGCCAGGAATGCAGTAAAATATTACATCCGAGATGTTAGGTTGCCTTAGGCTAGGATATGTAAAGTTATAGTAGTATATAATGTTCCCAACGAGAAATAGATGCCGGCGCGCCAGGAATGTTGTAAAATATTACATCCGAGATGTTAGCATTACCTTAGGCTAGGATATATAACGTTATAGACGTATATGATGTTCCCACCGAGAAGTAGGTGCCGAAGTGACGGGAATGTAGTAAAATATAACATCCGAGATGTTAGTTTGCCTTAGGCTAGGATATATAGCGTTATAGACTTATATAATGTTCCCACCGAGATGTAGTGGCCGACGTGCCAGCAACGTAGTAAAATATTACATCCGAGATGTTAGGTTGCCTTAGGTTAGGATATATAACATTATTGACTTATATACTGTTCCCACCGAGAAGTAGATTCCGACGCGCCAGGAATGTTGTAAATTATTACATTCGAGATGTTAGGATTGCCTTAGGCTAGGATATATAACGTTATAGACGTATATAATGTTCCCACCGAGAAGTAGGGGTCGGTGCGCCACGAATGTAGTAAAATATTACATCCGAGATGTTAGGTTGCCTTAGACTAGGGTATATAATGTTATAGACGTATATAATGTTCCCACCGAGAAGTAGGGGCCGAAGTGACGGGAATGTTGTAAAATATTACATTCGAGATGTTAGGTTGCCTTAGGTTAGGATATATAACGTTATAGATGTATATAGTGTTCCCATCGAGAAGTAGGGGCCGAAGTGACGGGAATGTTGTAAAACATTACATTCGACATGTTAGTTTGCCTTAGGCTAGGATATATAGCGTTATAGACGTATATAATGTTTCCACCGAGAAGTAGGGGCCGACGTGCCAGGAATGTAGTAAAATATTACATACGAGATGTTAGGTTGCCTTAGGTTAGGATATACAACGTTATAGACGTATATAATGTTCCACCCGAGAAGTAGGAACCGACGCGCCAGGAATGCTGTAAAATATTACATTCGACATGTTAGGATTGCCTTTGGCTAGGATATATAACGTTATAGACGTATATGATATTCCCACCGAGAACTACGGACCTACACGCGAGGAACGTTATCAAATATTACTTCCGAGATGTTAGGTTCCCTTAGGTTAGGATATATAACGTTATAGACGTATATAATGTTGCCACCGAGAAGTGGGGGCCGGCGCGCCAGGAATGTAGTAAAATATTACATACGAGATGTTAGGTTGCCTTAGGTTAGGATATATAACGTTATAGACATATATAATGTTCCACCCGAGAAGTAGGGGCCGACGCGCCAGGAATGCTGTAAAATATTACATTCGACATGTTAGGATTGCCTTTGGCTAGGATATATAACGTTATAGACGTATATGATATTCCCACCGAGAACTACGGGCCTACACGCGAGGAACGTTATCAAATATTACTTCCGAGATGTTAGGTTCCCTTAGGTTAGGATATATAACGTTATAGACGTATATAATGTTGCCACCGAGAAGTAGGGGCCGACGAGCCAGGAATGTTGAAAAATATTACGCTCGACATGTTAGGTTGCCTTAGACTATGATATATAGCGATATATACGTATATAATATTCCCACCGAGAAGTGGGGACCGGCGCGCCAGGAATGTAGTAAAATATTACATCCGAGATGTTAGGTTGCCTTAGGCTAGGATATGTAAAGTTATAGACGTATATAATGTTCCCACCGAGAAATAGGTGCCGGCGCGCCAGGAATGTTGCAAAATATTACATCCGAGATGTTAGGATTGCCTTAGGCTAAGATATATATCGTTATAGACGTATATAATGTTCCCACCGAGAAGTAGGGGCCGAAGTGACGGGAATGTTGTACAATATTACATCCGAGGTGTTAGGTTGCCTTAGGTTAGGATATATAACGTTATTGACTTATATAATGTTCCCACCGAGAAATAGGGGCCGACGCCCTGGAAATGTTGTAAAATATTACGCTCGGCAAGTTAGGTTGCCTTAGGCTATGATATATAGCGATATAGACGTATATAATATTCCCACCGAGAAGTGGGGGCCGACGTGCCAGGAACGTAGTAAAATATTACATCCGAGATGTTAGGTTGCCTTAGGTTAGGATATATAACATTATTGACTTATATACTGTTCCCACCGAGAAGTAGATTCCGACGCGCCAGGAATGTTGTAAATTATTACATTCGAGATGTTAGGATTGCCTTAGGCTAGGATATATAACGTTATAGACGTATATAATGTTCCCACCGAGAAGTAGGGGTCGGTGCGCCACGAATGTAGTAAAATATTACATCCGAGATGTTAGGTTGCCTTAGACTAGGGTATATAATGTTATAGACGTATATAATGTTCCCACCGAGAAGTAGGGGCCGAAGTGACGGAAATGTTGTAAAATATTACATTCGAGATGTTAGGTTGCCTTAGGTTAGGATATATAACGTTATAGACGTATATAGTGTTCCCATCGAGAAGTAGGGGCCGAAGTGACGGGAATGTTGTAAAATATTACATTCGACATGTTAGTTTGCCTTAGGCTAGGATATATAGCGTTATAGACGTATATAATGTTTCCACCGAGAAGTAGGGGCCGACGTGCCAGGAATGTAGTAAAATATTACATACGAGATGTTAGGTTGCCTTAGGTTAGGATATACAACGTTATAGACGTATATAATGTTCCACCCGAGAAGTAGGAACCGACGCGCCAGGAATGCTGTAAAATATTACATTCGACATGTTAGTATTGCCTTTGGCTAGGATATATAACGTTATAGACGTATATGATATTCCCACCGAGAACTACGGACCTACACGCGAGGAACGTTATCAAATATTACTTCCGAGATGTTAGGTTCCCTTAGGTTAGGATATATAACGTTATAGACGTATATAATGTTGCCACCGAGAAGTGGGGGCCGGCGCGCCAGGAATGTAGTAAAACATTACATCCGAGATGTTAGGTTGCCTTAGGCTAGGATATGTAAAGTTATAGACGTATATAATGTTCCCACCGAGAAATAGGTGCCGACGCGCCAGGAATGTTGTAAAATATTACATCCGAGATGTTAGGATTACCTTAGGCTAGGATATATAACGTTATAGA
Organism: Xylocopa violacea; assembly: GCA_963969225.1. Classification (NCBI taxonomy): domain Eukaryota; kingdom Metazoa; phylum Arthropoda; class Insecta; order Hymenoptera; family Apidae; genus Xylocopa; species Xylocopa violacea. The sequence continues at coordinate 45,170,881 of CAXAJV010000001.1, read as the reverse complement.
CGTATATGATGTTCCCACCGAGAAGTAGGTGCCGAAGTGACGGGAATGTAGTAAAATATAACATCCGAGATGTTAGTTTGCCTTAGGCTAGGATATATAGCGTTATAGACTTATATAATGTTCCCACCGAGATGTAGTGGCCGACGTGCCAGCAACGTAGTAAAATATTACATCCGAGATGTTAGGTTGCCTTAGGTTAGGATATATAACATTATTGACTTATATACTGTTCCCACCGAGAAGTAGATTCCGACGCGCCAGGAATGTTGTAAATTATTACATTCGAGATGTTAGGATTGCCTTAGGCTAGGATATATAACGTTATAGACGTATATAATGTTCCCACCGAGAAGTAGGGGTCGGTGCGCCACGAATGTAGTAAAATATTACATCCGAGATGTTAGGTTGCCTTAGACTAGGGTATATAATGTTATAGACGTATATAATGTTCCCACCGAGAAGTAGGGGCCGAAGTGACGGGAATGTTGTAAAATATTACATTCGAGATGTTAGGTTGCCTTAGGTTAGGATATATAACGTTATAGATGTATATAGTGTTCCCATCGAGAAGTAGGGGCCGAAGTGACGGGAATGTTGTAAAACATTACATTCGACATGTTAGTTTGCCTTAGGCTAGGATATATAGCGTTATAGACGTATATAATGTTTCCACCGAGAAGTAGGGGCCGACGTGCCAGGAATGTAGTAAAATATTACATACGAGATGTTAGGTTGCCTTAGGTTAGGATATACAACGTTATAGACGTATATAATGTTCCACCCGAGAAGTAGGAACCGACGCGCCAGGAATGCTGTAAAATATTACATTCGACATGTTAGGATTGCCTTTGGCTAGGATATATAACGTTATAGACGTATATGATATTCCCACCGAGAACTACGGACCTACACGCGAGGAACGTTATCAAATATTACTTCCGAGATGTTAGGTTCCCTTAGGTTAGGATATATAACGTTATAGACGTATATAATGTTGCCACCGAGAAGTGGGGGCCGGCGCGCCAGGAATGTAGTAAAATATTACATACGAGATGTTAGGTTGCCTTAGGTTAGGATATATAACGTTATAGACATATATAATGTTCCACCCGAGAAGTAGGGGCCGACGCGCCAGGAATGCTGTAAAATATTACATTCGACATGTTAGGATTGCCTTTGGCTAGGATATATAACGTTATAGACGTATATGATATTCCCACCGAGAACTACGGGCCTACACGCGAGGAACGTTATCAAATATTACTTCCGAGATGTTAGGTTCCCTTAGGTTAGGATATATAACGTTATAGACGTATATAATGTTGCCACCGAGAAGTAGGGGCCGACGAGCCAGGAATGTTGAAAAATATTACGCTCGACATGTTAGGTTGCCTTAGACTATGATATATAGCGATATATACGTATATAATATTCCCACCGAGAAGTGGGGACCGGCGCGCCAGGAATGTAGTAAAATATTACATCCGAGATGTTAGGTTGCCTTAGGCTAGGATATGTAAAGTTATAGACGTATATAATGTTCCCACCGAGAAATAGGTGCCGGCGCGCCAGGAATGTTGCAAAATATTACATCCGAGATGTTAGGATTGCCTTAGGCTAAGATATATATCGTTATAGACGTATATAATGTTCCCACCGAGAAGTAGGGGCCGAAGTGACGGGAATGTTGTACAATATTACATCCGAGGTGTTAGGTTGCCTTAGGTTAGGATATATAACGTTATTGACTTATATAATGTTCCCACCGAGAAATAGGGGCCGACGCCCTGGAAATGTTGTAAAATATTACGCTCGGCAAGTTAGGTTGCCTTAGGCTATGATATATAGCGATATAGACGTATATAATATTCCCACCGAGAAGTGGGGGCCGACGTGCCAGGAACGTAGTAAAATATTACATCCGAGATGTTAGGTTGCCTTAGGTTAGGATATATAACATTATTGACTTATATACTGTTCCCACCGAGAAGTAGATTCCGACGCGCCAGGAATGTTGTAAATTATTACATTCGAGATGTTAGGATTGCCTTAGGCTAGGATATATAACGTTATAGACGTATATAATGTTCCCACCGAGAAGTAGGGGTCGGTGCGCCACGAATGTAGTAAAATATTACATCCGAGATGTTAGGTTGCCTTAGACTAGGGTATATAATGTTATAGACGTATATAATGTTCCCACCGAGAAGTAGGGGCCGAAGTGACGGAAATGTTGTAAAATATTACATTCGAGATGTTAGGTTGCCTTAGGTTAGGATATATAACGTTATAGACGTATATAGTGTTCCCATCGAGAAGTAGGGGCCGAAGTGACGGGAATGTTGTAAAATATTACATTCGACATGTTAGTTTGCCTTAGGCTAGGATATATAGCGTTATAGACGTATATAATGTTTCCACCGAGAAGTAGGGGCCGACGTGCCAGGAATGTAGTAAAATATTACATACGAGATGTTAGGTTGCCTTAGGTTAGGATATACAACGTTATAGACGTATATAATGTTCCACCCGAGAAGTAGGAACCGACGCGCCAGGAATGCTGTAAAATATTACATTCGACATGTTAGTATTGCCTTTGGCTAGGATATATAACGTTATAGACGTATATGATATTCCCACCGAGAACTACGGACCTACACGCGAGGAACGTTATCAAATATTACTTCCGAGATGTTAGGTTCCCTTAGGTTAGGATATATAACGTTATAGACGTATATAATGTTGCCACCGAGAAGTGGGGGCCGGCGCGCCAGGAATGTAGTAAAACATTACATCCGAGATGTTAGGTTGCCTTAGGCTAGGATATGTAAAGTTATAGACGTATATAATGTTCCCACCGAGAAATAGGTGCCGACGCGCCAGGAATGTTGTAAAATATTACATCCGAGATGTTAGGATTACCTTAGGCTAGGATATATAACGTTATAGACGTATATGATGTTCCCACCGAGAAGTAGGTGCCGAAGTGACGGGAATGTAGTAAAATATAACATCCGAGATGTTAGTTTGCCTTAGGCTAGGATATATAGCGTTATAGACTTATATAATGTTCCCACCGAGATGTAGTGGCCGACGTGCCAGCAACGTAGTAAAATATTACATCCGAGATGTTAGGTTGCCTTAGGTTAGGATATATAACATTATTGACTTATATACTGTTCCCACCGAGAAGTAGATTCCGACGCGCCAGGAATGTTGTAAATTATTACATTCGAGATGTTAGGATTGCCTTAGGCTAGGATATATAACGTTATAGACGTATATAATGTTCCCACCGAGAAGTAGGGGTCGGTGCGCCACGAATGTAGTAAAATATTACATCCGAGATGTTAGGTTGCCTTAGACTAGGGTATATAATGTTATAGACGTATATAATGTTCCCACCGAGAAGTAGGGGCCGAAGTGACGGGAATGTTGTAAAATATTACATTCGAGATGTTAGGTTGCCTTAGGTTAGGATATATAACGTTATAGATGTATATAGTGTTCCCATCGAGAAGTAGGGGCCGAAGTGACGGGAATGTTGTAAAACATTACATTCGACATGTTAGTTTGCCTTAGGCTAGGATATATAGCGTTATAGACGTATATAATGTTTCCACCGAGAAGTAGGGGCCGACGTGCCAGGAATGTAGTAAAATATTACATACGAGATGTTAGGTTGCCTTAGGTTAGGATATACAACGTTATAGACGTATATAATGTTCCACCCGAGAAGTAGGAACCGACGCGCCAGGAATGCTGTAAAATATTACATTCGACATGTTAGGATTGCCTTTGGCTAGGATATATAACGTTATAGACGTATATGATATTCCCACCGAGAACTACGGACCTACACGCGAGGAACGTTATCAAATATTACTTCCGAGATGTTAGGTTCCCTTAGGTTAGGATATATAACGTTATAGACGTATATAATGTTGCCACCGAGAAGTGGGGGCCGGCGCGCCAGGAATGTAGTAAAATATTACATACGAGATGTTAGGTTGCCTTAGGTTAGGATATATAACGTTATAGACATATATAATGTTCCACCCGAGAAGTAGGGGCCGACGCGCCAGGAATGCTGTAAAATATTACATTCGACATGTTAGGATTGCCTTTGGCTAGGATATATAACGTTATAGACGTATATGATATTCCCACCGAGAACTACGGGCCTACACGCGAGGAACGTTATCAAATATTACTTCCGAGATGTTAGGTTCCCTTAGGTTAGGATATATAACGTTATAGACGTATATAATGTTGCCACCGAGAAGTAGGGGCCGACGAGCCAGGAATGTTGAAAAATATTACGCTCGACATGTTAGGTTGCCTTAGACTATGATATATAGCGATATATACGTATATAATATTCCCACCGAGAAGTGGGGACCGGCGCGCCAGGAATGTAGTAAAATATTACATCCGAGATGTTAGGTTGCCTTAGGCTAGGATATGTAAAGTTATAGACGTATATAATGTTCCCACCGAGAAATAGGTGCCGGCGCGCCAGGAATGTTGCAAAATATTACATCCGAGATGTTAGGATTGCCTTAGGCTAAGATATATATCGTTATAGACGTATATAATGTTCCCACCGAGAAGTAGGGGCCGAAGTGACGGGAATGTTGTACAATATTACATCCGAGGTGTTAGGTTGCCTTAGGTTAGGATATATAACGTTATTGACTTATATAATGTTCCCACCGAGAAATAGGGGCCGACGCCCTGGAAATGTTGTAAAATATTACGCTCGGCAAGTTAGGTTGCCTTAGGCTATGATATATAGCGATATAGACGTATATAATATTCCCACCGAGAAGTGGGGGCCGACGTGCCAGGAACGTAGTAAAATATTACATCCGAGATGTTAGGTTGCCTTAGGTTAGGATATATAACATTATTGACTTATATACTGTTCCCACCGAGAAGTAGATTCCGACGCGCCAGGAATGTTGTAAATTATTACATTCGAGATGTTAGGATTGCCTTAGGCTAGGATATATAACGTTATAGACGTATATAATGTTCCCACCGAGAAGTAGGGGTCGGTGCGCCACGAATGTAGTAAAATATTACATCCGAGATGTTAGGTTGCCTTAGACTAGGGTATATAATGTTATAGACGTATATAATGTTCCCACCGAGAAGTAGGGGCCGAAGTGACGGAAATGTTGTAAAATATTACATTCGAGATGTTAGGTTGCCTTAGGTTAGGATATATAACGTTATAGACGTATATAGTGTTCCCATCGAGAAGTAGGGGCCGAAGTGACGGGAATGTTGTAAAATATTACATTCGACATGTTAGTTTGCCTTAGGCTAGGATATATAGCGTTATAGACGTATATAATGTTTCCACCGAGAAGTAGGGGCCGACGTGCCAGGAATGTAGTAAAATATTACATACGAGATGTTAGGTTGCCTTAGGTTAGGATATACAACGTTATAGACGTATATAATGTTCCACCCGAGAAGTAGGAACCGACGCGCCAGGAATGCTGTAAAATATTACATTCGACATGTTAGTATTGCCTTTGGCTAGGATATATAACGTTATAGACGTATATGATATTCCCACCGAGAACTACGGACCTACACGCGAGGAACGTTATCAAATATTACTTCCGAGATGTTAGGTTCCCTTAGGTTAGGATATATAACGTTATAGACGTATATAATGTTGCCACCGAGAAGTGGGGGCCGGCGCGCCAGGAATGTAGTAAAACATTACATCCGAGATGTTAGGTTGCCTTAGGCTAGGATATGTAAAGTTATAGACGTATATAATGTTCCCACCGAGAAATAGGTGCCGACGCGCCAGGAATGTTGTAAAATATTACATCCGAGATGTTAGGATTACCTTAGGCTAGGATATATAACGTTATAGACGTATATGATGTTCCCACCGAGAAATAGGTACTTGCACGCCAGGAATGTTGTAAAATATTACGGTAGAGATGATAGGTTGCTTAGGTTAGGATATATAACGGTATTGACTTGTATAATATTCCCAGCGAGAAATCGGGGCCGACGAGCTAGGAATGTTGTAAAATATTACATCCGAGATGTTAGGTTGCTTTAGGTTAGGATATATATTGTTATAGACGTATATGATGTTCCTACCGAGACTTGGGGACCGACATGCCAGGAATCTTGTACAATATTACATCCCAGATGTTAGGTTGCTTTAGCTTAGGATATACAACGTTATAGACGTATATAATGTCCCCATCGAGAAGCAGGCGACGACACGCCAGGAATGTTTGTAAAATATTACATCCCAGATGTTAGCTTGCGTTAGGTTAGGATATACAACCTTATAGACGTATATAATTTCTCCATCGAGAAGCAGGAGACGACAAGCAAGGAATGTTGTAAAATGTTACATCCCAGATGTTAGGTTGCGTTAGGCTAGGACACATATCGTTATAGACGTATACAATGTTCACACAGAGAAGTAGGGACCGATATGCCAGGAACGTTGTAAAATATTACATTCGAGATGTTAGGTTGCCTTAGGCTAGCATATATAACGTTATAGACGTATACAATGTTCCCACAGAGAAGTAGGGACCGAAATGCCAGGAATGTTGTAAAATATTACATCCGAGATGTAAGGTTGCCTTAGGTTAAGATATACAACGTTATAGACGCATAGAATGATCCCACCGAGATGTAGGGACCGACATGCCGGGAATGTTGTCAAATATTACATCCCAGATGTTAGGTTGCCTTAGGCTAGGATATATAACGTTATAGACGTATATAATGTTACCACCGAGAACTACGGGCCGACACGTCAGGAATGATGTAAAATATTACCTTCGACATGTTAGGTCGCCTTAGGCTAGGATATATAACGTTATAGACGTATATAATGTTCCCACCGTGAAGTACGGGCGGACACGCCAGGAATGTTGTCAACTATTACATCCGAGATGTTAGGTTGCCTTAGGTTAGGATATATAACGTTATAGACGTATACAACGTTTCCATCGAGAAGTAGGGACCGACATGCCAGGAATTTTGTAAAATATTACATTCGACATGTTAGGCTGCTTTAGGTTAGGATATATAACGTTATAGACGTATATAATGTTCCTACCGAGACTTGGGGACCGATATGCCAGGAATCTTGTAAAATATTACATCCCAGATGTTAGGTTGCTTTAGGTTAGGATATAGAACGTTATAGACGTATATAATGTCCCTATCGAGAAGTACGGGCGGACACGCCAGGAATGTTGTCAATTATTACATCCGAGATGTTAGATTGCCTTAGGTTAGGATATATAACGTTATAGACGTATACAATGTCCCCATCCAGAAGTAGGCGACGACGTGTCATGAATGTTGTAAGATATTACACCCGAGATGTTAGGTTCCCTTAGGTTAGGATATATAACGTTATAGACGTATATAATGTTCCCACCGAAAAATAGGAGCCGACGCGCCAGGAATGTTGTAAAATATTACATCCGAGATGTTAGGTTGCCTTAGGCTAGGATATATATCGCTATAGACGTATATGATGTTCCCACCGAGAAGTACGGGCTAACACGCCAGGAATGTTTTCAAATATTACACCCGAGATGTTAGGTTCCCTTAGGTTAGGATATATAACGTTATAGACGTATATAATGTCCGCATCCAGAAGTAGGCGACGACACGCCAGAAATATTACATCCCAGATGTTAGGTTGCGTTATTTTAGGATATACAACGTTCTAGATGTATATAATGTTCCCATTGAGAAGCAGGCGATGACAGGCCAGGAATGATGTAAAATATTACATTCGATATATTAGGTCGCCTAAGGCTAGGACATATAACCTTATAGACGTATACAATGTTCTCACCGAGAAGTACGGGCCTACATTCCAGGAATGTTGTCAACTATTACATCCGAGATGTTAGGTTGTCTTAGGTTAGGATATATATCGTTATAGACGTATATAGTAGTCCCACAGAGCCGTAGGAACCGACATGCCAGGAATGTTGTAAAATATTACATCCCAGGTGTTAGGTTGCGTTAGGTAAGGATGTACAACGTTATAGACGTACATAATGTCCCCATCGAGAAGCAGGCGACGTAACGCCAGAATGTTGTAAAATATTACATCCGATATGTTAGGTTGCCTTAGGCTAGGATATATATCGTTATAGACGTATACAATGTTCCCACCGAGAAGTAGGGACCGACATGCCAAGAATGTTGTAAAATATTACATCCGAGATGTTAGGTTGCCTTAGGCTAGGACATATAACGTTATAGACGTATATAATGTTACCACCGAGAACTACGGGCCGACACGTCAGGAATGATGTAAAATATTACATTCGACATGTTAGGTCGCCTTAGGCTAGGATATATAATGTTATAGACGTATATAATGTTCCCACCGAGACATAGGGACTGACGAGTCAGGAATGTTGTAAAATATTACATACGACATGTTAGGCGGCCTTAGGCTAGGATATATAATGTTATAGAAGTATATAATGTTCCCACCGAGAAGTACGGGCGGACACGCCAGGAATGTTGTCAACTATTACATCCGAGATGTTAGGTTGCCTTAGGTTGGGATATATAACGTTATAGACGTATGTAATGTCCCTATCCAGAAGTAGGCGACGACACGACAGGAATATTACATCCCAGATGTTATATTGCGTTAGGTTAGGATATACAACGTTATAGACTTATATAATGTCCCCATCGAGAAGCAGGCGACGACGTGCCAGGAATGTTGTAAAATATTACATCCCAGATGTTAGGTTCCCATAGGTTAGGATATATAACGTTATAGACGTATATAATGTTCCCACCTAAAAATTGGAGCCGACGCGCCAGGAATGTTGTAAAATATTACATCCGAGATGTTAGGTTGCCTTAGGCTAGGATATATATCGCTATAGACGTATATGATGTTCGCACCGTGAAGTACGGGCAAACACGCCAGGAATGTGTTCAAATATTACACCCGAGATGTTAGGTTCCCTTAGGTTAGGTTATATAACGTTATAGACGTATATAATGTCCCCATCCAGAAGTAGGCGACGACACGCCAGGAATATTACATCCCAGATGTTAGGTTGCGTTAGGTTAGGATATACAACATTATAGACGCATATAATGTTCCCATCGAGAAGCAGGCGACGCCACGCCAGAATGTTGTAAAATATTACATCCGAGATGTTAGGTAGCCTTAGGTTAGGATATACAACGTTATAGATGAATATAATGTCCCCACCGAGAAGTAGGGACCGACATGCAAAGAATGTTGTATAATATTACATCCGAGATGTTAGGTTGCCTTAGGTTAGGATATACAACGTTACAGATGTATATAATGTCTCCATCGAGAAGCAGGCGACGCCACGCCAGGAATGTTGTAAAATATTACATCCGAGATGTTAGGTTGCGTTAGGTTAGGATATACAACGTTATAGACGTATATAATGTCCCCATCGAGAAGCACGCGACGACACGTCAGGAATGATGTAAAATATCACATCCGAGATGTTAGGTTGCCTTAGGCTAGGACATATATCGTTATAGACGTATACAATGTTCCCACAGAGAAGTAGGGACCGACATGCCAGGAATGTTGTAAAATATTACAGTCGAGATGTTAGGTTGCCTTAGGTTAGCATATACAACGTTATAGATGTATATAATGTCCCCATCGAGAAGCAGGCGACGACACGGCAGGAATGTTGTAAAATATTACATTCGACATGTTAGGTTGCCTTAGGCTAGGATATATAACGTTATAGACGTGTATAATGTTCCCACCGAGACATAGGGACCGACGAGTCAGGAATGTTGTAAAATATTACACCCGAGATGTTAGGTTCCCTTAGGTTAGGATATACAACGTTATAGACGTATAGTATGTTCCCACCGAGATGTAGGGACCGACATGCCAGGAATATTGTAAAATATTACATCCGAGATGTTAGGTTGCCTTAGGTTAGGATATACAACGTTATAGATGTATATAATGACCCCATCCAAAGTAGGCGACGACACGCCAGGAATGTTGTAAAATATTACATCCCAGATGTTAGTTTGCGTTAGGTAAGGATATACAACGTTATAGACGTATCTTATGTCCCCATCGAGAAGCAGGCGATGACACGCCAGGAATGATGTAAAATATTACATCCCAGATGTTAGGTTGCGTTAGGTTAGGATATACAATTTTATAGTTGTATATAATGTCCCCATCGAGAAGTAGGCGACGACACGCCAGGAATGTTGTAAAATATTACACCCGAGATGTTAGGTTCCCTTAGGTTAGGATATATAACGTTATAGACGTATATAATGTTCCCACCGAAAAATAGGAGCCGACGCGCCAGGAATGTTGTAAAATATTACACCCGAGATGTTAGGTTCCCTTAGGTTAGGATATATAACGTTATAGACGTATATAATGTCCCCATCCAGAAGTAGGCGACGACACGCCAGGAATATTACATACCAGATGTTAGGTTGCGTTAGGTTAGGATATACAACGTTATAGACGTATATAATGTTCCCATCGAGAAGCAGGCGACGCCACGCCAGAATGTTGTAAAATATTACATCCGAGATGTTAGGTAGCCTTAGGGTAGGATATATATCGTTATAGACGTATACAATGTTCCCACCGAGAAGTAGGGACCGACATGCCAAGAATGTTGTAAAATATTACATCCGAGATGTTAGGTTGCCTTAGGTTAGGATATACAACGTTATAGATGTATATAATGTCTCCATCGAGAAGCAGGCGACGCCACGCCAGGAATGTTGTAAAATATTACATCCGAGATTTTAGGTTGCGTTAGGTTAGGATATACAACGTTATAGACGTATATAATGTCCCCATCGAGAAGCACGCGACGACACTCCATGAATGTTATAAAATATTACATTCGACATGTTAGGTTGCCTTAGGCTAGGATATATAACGTTATAGACGTATACAATGTTCCCACAGAGAAGTATGGACCGACATGCCAGGAATGTTGTAAAATGTTACAGTCGAGATGTTAGGTTGCCTTAGGTTAGCATATTCAACGTTATAGATGTATATAATGTCCCCATCAAGAAGCAGGCGACGACACGGCAGGAATGTTGTAAAATATTACATTCGACATGTTAGGTTGCCTTAGGTTAGGATATACAACGTTATAGATGTATATAATGACCCTATCCAGAAGTAGGCGACGACACGCCAGAATGTTGTAAAATATTACATCCGAGATGTTAGGTTGCCTTAGGCTAGGATATATAACGTTATAGACGTATACAATGTTCCCACAGAGAAGTAGGGACCGAAATGCCAGGAATGATGTAAAATATTACATTCGACATGTTAGGTCGCCTTAGGCTAGGATATATAATGTTATAGACGTATATAATGTTCCCACCGAGACATAGGGACTGACGAGTCAGGAATGTTGTAAAATATTACATACGACATGTTAGGCGGCCTTAGGCTAGGATATATAATGTTATAGAAGTATATAATGTTCCCACCGAAAAGTACGGGCGGACACGCCAGGAATGTTGTCAACTATTACATCCGAGATGTTAGGTTGCCTTAGGTTGGGATATATAACGTTATAGACGTATGTAATGTCCCTATCCAGAAGTAGGCGACGACACGACAGGAATATTACATCCCAGATGTTATATTGCGTTAGGTTAGGATATACAACGTTATAGACTTATATAATGTCCCCATCGAGAAGCAGGCGACGACGTGCCAGGAATGTTGTAAAATATTACATCCCAGATGTTAGGTTCCCATAGGTTAGGATATATAACGTTATAGACGTATATAATGTTCCCACCTAAAAATTGGAGCCGACGCGCCAGGAATGTTGTAAAATATTACATCCGAGATGTTAGGTTGCCTTAGGCTAGGATATATATCGCTATAGACGTATATGATGTTCGCACCGTGAAGTACGGGCAAACACTCCAGGAATGTGTTCAAATATTACACTCGAGATGTTAGGTTCCCTTAGGTTAGGTTATATAACGTTATAGACGTATATAATGTCCCCATCCAGAAGTAGGCGACGACACGCCAGGAATATTACATCCCAGATGTTAGGTTGCGTTAGGTTAGGATATACAACATTATAGACGCATATAATGTTCCCATCGAGAAGCAGGCGACGCCACGCCAGAATGTTGTAAAATATTACATCCGAGATGTTAGGTAGCCTTAGGTTAGGATATACAACGTTATAGATGTATATAATGTCCCCAACGAGAAGTAGGGACCGACATGCCAAGAATGTTGTAAAATATTACATCCGAGATGTTAGGTTGCCTTAGGTTAGGATATACAACGTTATAGACGTATATAATGTCCCCATCCAGAAGTAGGCGACGACACGCCAGGTATATTACATCCCAGATGTTAGGTTGCGTTAGGTTAGGATATACAACGTTATAGACGTATATAATGTTCCCATTGAGAAGCAGGCGATGACACGCCAGGAATGATGTAAAATATTACATTCGATATATTAGGTCGCCTTAGGCTAGGATATATAACGTTATAGACGTATACAATGTTCTCACAGAGAAGTACGGGCCTACACGCCAGGAATGTTGGCAACTATTACATCCGAGATGTTAGGTTGTCTTAGGTTAGGATATATATCGTTATGGACGTATATAGTGGTCCCACAGAGCCGTAGGTACCAACATGCCAGGAATGTTGTAAAATATTACATCCGAGATGTTAGATTGCCTTAGGTTAGGATATACAATGTTATAGATGTATATAATGTCCCGATCGAGAAGTAGGCGACGACACGCCAGGATTATTACATCCCAGATGTTAGGTTGCGTTAGGTTAGGATATACAACGTTATAGACGCATATAATGTTCCCATCGAGAAGCAGGCGACGCCACGCCAGAATGTTGTAAAATATTACATCCGAGATGTTAGGTAGCCTTAGGTTAGGATATACAACGTTATAGATGAATATAATGTCCCCACCGAGAAGTAGGGACCGACATGCAAAGAATGTTGTATAATATTACATCCGAGATGTTAGGTTGCCTTAGGTTAGGATATACAACGTTACAGATGTATATAATGTCTCCATCGAGAAGCAGGCGACGCCACGCCAGGAATGTTGTAAAATATTACATCCGAGATGTTAGGTTGCGTTAGGTTAGGATATACAACGTTATAGACGTATATAATGTCCCCATCGAGAAGCACGCGACGACACACCATGAATGTTATAAAATATTACATTCGACATGTTAGGTTGCCTTAGGCTAGGATATATAACCTTATAGACGTATAGAATGTTCCCACAGAGAAGTATGGACCGACATGCCAGGAATGTTGTAAAATATTACAGTCGAGATGTTAGGTTGCCTTAGGTTAGCATATTCAACGTTATAGATGTATATAATGTCCCCATCGAGAAGCAGGCGACGACACGGCAGGAATGTTGTAAAATATTACATTCGACATGTCAGGTTGCCTTAGGTTAGGATATACAACGTTATAGACGTATATAATGTCCCCATCGGGAAGCAGGCGACGACACGCCAGAATGTTGTAAAATATTACATCCGAGATGTTAGATTGCCTTAGGCTAGGATATATAACGTTATAGACGTATATAATGTCCCCATCGAGAAGCAGGCGACGACACGTCAGGAATGATGTAAAATATCACATCCGAGATGTTAGGTTGCCTTAGGCTAGGACATATATCGTTATAGACGTATACAATGTTCCCACAGAGAAGTAGGGACCGACATGCCAGGAATGTTGTAAAATATTACAGTCGAGATGTTAGGTTGCCTTAGGTTAGCATATACAACGTTATAGATGTATATAATGTCCCCATCGAGAAGCAGGCGACGACACGGCAGGAATATTGTAAAATATTACATTCGACATGTTAGGTTGCCTTAGGCTAGGATATATAACGTTATAGACGTGTATAATGTTCCCACCGAGACATAGGGACCGACGAGTCAGGAATGTTGTAAAATATTACACCCGAGATGTTAGGTTCCCTTAGGTTAGGATATACAACGTTATAGACGTATAGTATGTTCCCACCGAGATGTAGGGACCGACATGCCAGGAATATTGTAAAATATTACATCCGAGATGTTAGGTTGCCTTAGGTTAGGATATACAACGTTATAGATGTATATAATGACCCCATCCAAAGTAGGCGACGACACGCCAGGAATGTTGTAAAATATTACATCCCAGATGTTAGTTTGCGTTAGGTAAGGATATACAACGTTATAGACGTATCTTATGTCCCCATCGAGAAGCAGGCGATGACACGCCAGGAATGATGTAAAATATTACATCCCAGATGTTAGGTTGCGTTAGGTTAGGATATACAATTTTATAGTTGTATATAATGTCCCCATCGAGAAGTAGGCGACGACACGCCAGGAATGTTGTAAAATATTACACCCGAGATGTTAGGTTCCCTTAGGTTAGGATATATAACGTTATAGACGTATATAATGTTCCCACCGAAAAATAGGAGCCGACGCGCCAGGAATGTTGTAAAATATTACACCCGAGATGTTAGGTTCCCTTAGGTTAGGATATATAACGTTATAGACGTATATAATGTCCCCATCCAGAAGTAGGCGACGACACGCCAGGAATATTACATACCAGATGTTAGGTTGCGTTAGGTTAGGATATACAACGTTATAGACGTATATAATGTTCCCATCGAGAAGCAGGCGACGCCACGCCAGAATGTTGTAAAATATTACATCCGAGATGTTAGGTAGCCTTAGGGTAGGATATATATCGTTATAGACGTATACAATGTTCCCACCGAGAAGTAGGGAACGACATGCCAAGAATGTTGTAAAATATTACATCCGAGATGTTAGGTTGCCTTAGGTTAGGATATACAACGTTATAGATGTATATAATGTCTCCATCGAGAAGCAGGCGACGCCACGCCAGGAATGTTGTAAAATATTACATCCGAGATGTTAGGTTGCGTTAGGTTAGGATATACAACGTTATAGACGTATATAATGTCCCCATCGAGAAGCATGCGACGACACTCCATGAATGTTATAAAATATTACATTCGACATGTTAGGTTGCCTTAGGCTAGGATATATAACGTTATAGACGTATACAATGTTCCCACAGAGAAGTATGGACCGACATGCCAGGAATGTTGTAAAATATTACAGTCGAGATGTTAGATTGCCTTAGGTTAGCATATTCAACGTTATAGATGTATATAATGTCCCCATCGAGAAGCAGGCGACGACACGGCAGGAATGTTGTAAAATATTACATTCGACATGTTAGGTTGCCTTAGGTTAGGATATACAACGTTATAGACGTATATAATGTCCCCATCGGGAAGCAGGCGACGACACGCCAGAATGTTGTAAAATATTACATCCGAGATGTTAGATTGCCTTAGGCTAGGATATATAACGTTATAGACGTATATAATGTCCCCATCGAGAAGCAGGCGACGACACGTCAGGAATGATGTAAAATATCACATCCGAGATGTTAGGTTGCCTTAGGCTAGGACATATATCGTTATAGACGTATACAATGTTCCCACAGAGAAGTAGGGACCGACATGCCAGGAATGTTGTAAAATATTACAGTCGAGATGTTAGGTTGCCTTAGGTTAGCATATACAACGTTATAGATGTATATAATGTCCCCATCGAGAAGCAGGCGACGACACGGCAGGAATGTTGTAAAATATTACATTCGACATGTTAGGTTGCCTTAGGCTAGGATATATAACGTTATAGACGTGTATAATGTTCCCACCGAGACATAGGGACCGACGAGTCAGGAATGTTGTAAAATATTACACCCGAGATGTTAGCTTCCCTTAGGTTAGGATATACAACGTTATAGACGTATAGTATGTTCCCACCGAGATGTAGGGACGGACATGCCAGGAATATTGTAAAATATTACATCCGAGATGTTAGGTTGCCTTAGGTTAGGATATACAACGTTATAGATGTATATAATGACCCCATCCAAAGTAGGCGACGACACGCCAGGAATGTTGTATAATATTACATCCCAGATGTTAGTTTGCGTTAGGTAAGGATATACAACGTTATAGACGTATCTTATGTCCCCATCGAGAAGCAGGCGATGACACGCCAGGAATGATGTAAAATATTACATCCCAGATGTTAGGTTGCGTTAGGTTAGGATATACAATTTTATAGTTGTATATAATGTCCCCATCGAGAAGTAGGCGACGACACGCCAGGAATGTTGTAAAATATTACACCCGAGATGTTAGGTTCCCTTAGGTTAGGATATATAACGTTATAGACGTATATAATGTTCCCACCGAAAAATAGGAGCTGACGCGCCAGGAATGTTGTAAAATATTACACCCGAGATGTTAGGTTCCCTTAGGTTAGGATATATAACGTTATAGACGTATATAATGTCCCCATCCAGAAGTAGGCGACGACACGCCAGGAATATTACATACCAGATGTTAGGTTGCGTTAGGTTAGGATATACAACGTTATAGACGTATATAATGTTCCCATTGAGAAGCAGGCGATGACACGCCAGGAATGCTGTAAAATATTACATTCGATATATTGGGTCGCCTTAGGCTAGGATATATAGCGTTATAGACGTATACAATGTTCTCACCGAGAAGTACGGGCCTACACGCTAGGAATGTTGTCAACTATTACATCCGAGATGTTAGGTTGTCTTAGGTTAGGATATATAACGTTATAGACGTATATAGTGGTCCCACAGAGCCGTAGGGACCGAAATGCCAGGAATGTTGTAAAATATTACATACGACATGTTAGGTTGCCTTAGGCTAGGATATATAACGTTATAGACGTATACAATGTTCCCACAGAGAAGTAGGGACCGAAATGCCAGGAATGTTGTAAAATATTACATCCGAGATGTTAGGTTGCCTTAGGTTAGGATATACAACGTTATAGACGCATAGAATGATCCCACCGAGATGTAGGGCCCGACATGCCAGGAATGTTGTCAAATATTACATCCGAGATGTTAGATTGCCTAAGGCTAGGATATACAACGTTGTAGACGTATATAATGTTACCACCGAGAACTACGGGCCGACACGTCAGAAATGATGTAAAATATTACATTCGACATGTTAGGTCGCCTTAGGCTAGGATATATAACGTTATAGACGTATATAATGTTCCCACCGAGAAGTACGGGCCTACACGCCAGGAATGTTGTCAACTATTACATCCGAGATGTTAGGTTTCCTTAGGTTAGGATATATATTGTCATAGACGTATATAATGATCCCACCGAGACGTAGGGACCGACACGCCAGGAATATTGTAAAATATTACATCCCAAATGTTAGGTTGCGTTGGGTTAGGATATACAACGTTATAGATGTATATAATGTCCCCATCGGGAAGCAGGCGACGACACGCCAGAATGTTGTAAAATATTACATCCGAGATGTTAGATTGCCTTAGGTTAGGATATACAATGTTATAGATGTATATAATGTCCCGATCGAGAAGTAGGCGACGACACGCCAGGAATATTACATCCCAGATGTTAGGTTGCGTTAGGATAGGATATACAACGTTATAGACGCATATAATGTTCCCATCGAGAAGCAGGCGACGCCACGCCAGAATGTTGTAAAATATTACATCCGAGATGTTAGGTAGCCTTAGGTTAGGATATACAACGTTATAGATGAATATAATGTCCCCACCGAGAAGTAGGGACCGACGTGCCAAGAATGTTGTAAAATATTACATCCGAGATGTTAGGTTGCCTTAGGTTAGGATATACAACGTTATAGATGTATATAATGTCTCCATCGAGAAGCAGGCGACGCCACGCCAGGAATGTTGTAAAATATTACATCCGAGATGTTAGGTTGCGTTAGGTTAGGATATACAACGTTATAGACGTATATAATGTCCCCATCGAGAAGCATGCGACGACACTCCATGAATGTTATAAAATATTACATTCGACATGTTAGGTTGCCTTAGGCTAGGATATATAACGTTATAGACGTATACAATGTTCCCACACAGAAGTATGGACCGACATGCCAGGAATGTTGTAAAATATTACAGTCGAGATGTTAGGTTGCCTTAGGTTAGCATATTCAACGTTATAGATGTATATAATGTCCCCATCGAGAAGCAGGCGACGACACAGCAGGAATGTTGTAAAATATTACATTCGACATGTTAGGTTGCCTTAGGTTAGGATATACAACGTTATAGACGTATATAATGTCCCCATCGGGAAGCAGGCGACGACACGCCAGAATGTTGTAAAATATTACATCCGAGATGTTAGATTGCCTTAGGCTAGGATATATAACGTTATAGACGTATATAATGTCCCCATCGAGAAGCAGGCGACGACACGTCAGGAATGATGTAAAATATCACATCCGAGATGTTAGGTTGCCTTAGGCTAGGACATATATCGTTATAGACGTATACAATGTTCCCACAGAGAAGTAGGGACCGACATGCCAGGAATGTTGTAAAATATTACAGTCGAGATGTTAGGTTGCCTTAGGTTAGCATATACAACGTTATAGATGTATATAATGTCCCCATCGAGAAGCAGGCGACGACACGGCAGGAATGTTGTAAAATATTACATTCGACATGTTAGGTTGCCTTAGGCTAGGATATATAACGTTATAGACGTGTATAATGTTCCCACCGAGACATAGGGACCGACGAGTCAGGAATGTTGTAAAATATTACACCCGAGATGTTAGGTTCCCTTAGGTTAGGATATACAACGTTATAGACGTATAGTATGTTCCCACCGAGATGTAGGGACGGACATGCCAGGAATATTGTAAAATATTACATCCGAGATGTTAGGTTGCATTAGGTTAGGATATACAACGTTATAGATGTATATAATGACCCCATCCAAAGTAGGCGACGACACGCCAGGAATGTTGTAAAATATTACATCCCAGATGTTAGTTTGCGTTAGGTAAGGATATACAACGTTATAGACGTATCTTATGTCCCCATCGAGAAGCAGGCGATGACACGCCAGGAATGATGTAAAATATTACATCCCAGATGTTAGGTTGCGTTAGGTTAGGATATACAATTTTATAGTTGTATATAATGTCCCCATCGAGAAGTAGGCTACGACACGCCAGGAATGTTGTAAAATATTACACCCGAGATGTTAGGTTCCCTTAGGTTAGGATATATAACGTTATAGACGTATATAATGTTCCCACCGAAAAATAGGAGCTGACGCGCCAGGAATGTTGTAAAATATTACACCCGAGATGTTAGGTTCCCTTAGGTTAGGATATATAACGTTATAGACGTATATAATGTCCCCATCCAGAAGTAGGCGACGACACGCCAGGAATATTACATACCAGATGTTAGGTTGCGTTAGGTTAGGATATACAACGTTATAGACGTATATAATGTTCCCATTGAGAAGCAGGCGATGACACGCCAGGAATGATGTAAAATATTACATTCGATATATTGGGTCGCCTTAGGCTAGGATATATAGCGTTATAGACGTATACAATGTTCTCACCGAGAAGTACGGGCCTACACGCTAGGAATGTTGTCAACTATTACATCCGAGATGTTAGGTTGTCTTAGGTTAGGATATATAACGTTATAGACGTATATAGTGGTCCCACAGAGCCGTAGGGACCGAAATGCCAGGAATGTTGTAAAATATTACATACGACATGTTAGGTTGCCTTAGGCTAGGATATATAACGTTATAGACGTATACAATGTTCCCACAGAGAAGTAGGGACCGAAATGCCAGGAATGTTGTAAAATATTACATCCGAGATGTTAGGTTGCCTTAGGTTAGGATATACAACGTTATAGACGCATATAATGATCCCACCGAGATGTAGGGACCGACACGCCAGGAATATTGTAAAATATTACATCCCAAATGTTAGGTTGCGTTAGGTTAGGATATACAACGTTTTAGACGTATATAATGTCCCCATCGGGAACCAGGCGACGACACGCCAGAATGTTGTAAAATATTACATCCGAGATGTTAGATTGCCTTAGGTTAGGATATACAACGTTATAGACGTATATAATGTCCCCATCGAGAAGCAGGCGACGACACGCCAGGAATGTTGTAAAATATTACATCCCAGATGTTTGGTTGCCTTAGGCTAGGATATACAACGTTATAGACGTATATAATGTTCCCACCGAAAAATAGGAGCCGACGCGCCAGGAATGTTGTAAAATATTACATCCGAGATGTTAGGTTGCCTTAGGCTAGGATATATATCGCTATAGACGTATATGATGTTCCCACCGAGAAGTACGGGCAAACACGCCAGGAATGTTTTCAAATATTACACCCGAGATGTTATGTTCCCTTAGGTTAGGATATATAACGTTATAGACGTATATAATGTCCCCATCCAGAAGTAGGCGACGACACGCCAGGAATATTACATCCCAGATGTTAGGTTGCGTTAGGTTAGGATATACAACGTTATAGACGTATATAATGTTCCCATCGAGAAGCAGGCGACGCCACGCCAGAATGTTGTAAAATATTACATCCGAGATGTTAGGTAGCCTTAGGGTAGGATATATATCGTTATAGACGTATACAATGTTCCCACCGAGAAGTAGGGACCGACATGCCAAGAATGTTGTAAAATATTACATCCGAGATGTTAGGTTGCCTTAGGTTAGGATATACAACGTTATAGATGTATATAATGTCTCCATCGAGAAGCAGGCGACGCCACGCCAGGAATGTTGTAAAATATTACATCCGAGATGTTAGGTTGCGTTAGGTTAGGATATACAACGTTATAGACGTATATAATGTCCCCATCGAGAAGCACGCGACGACACTCCATGAATGTTATAAAATATTACATTCGACATGTTAGGTTGCCTTATGCTAGGATATATAACGTTATAGACGTATACAATGTTCCCACAGAGAAGTATGGACCGACATGCCAGGAATGTTGTAAAATATTACAGTCGATATGTTAGGTTGCCTTAGGTTAGCATATTCAACGTTATAGATGTATATAATGTCCCCATCGAGAAGCAGGCGACGACACGCCAGGAATGTTGTAAAATATTACATTCGCCATGTTAGGTTGCCCTAGACTAGGATATATAGCGTTATAGACTTATATAATGTTCCCACCGAGAAGTAGTGGCCGACGTGCCAGGAATGTTGTAAAATATTACAGTCGAGATGTTAGGTTGCCTTAGGTTAGCATATACAACGTTATAGATGTATATAATGTCCCCATCGAGAAGCAGGCGACGACACGGCAGGAATGTTGTAAAATATTACATTCGACATGTTAGGTTGCCTTAGGCTAGGATATATAACGTTATAGACGTGTATAATGTTCCCACCGAGACATAGGGACCGACGAGTCAGGAATGTTGTAAAATATTACACCCGAGATGTTAGGTTCCCTTAGGTTAGGATATACAACGTTATAGACGTATAGTATGTTCCCACCGAGATGTAGGGACGGACATGCCAGGAATATTGTAAAATATTACATCCGAGATGTTAGGTTGCCTTAGGTTAGGATATACAACGTTATAGATGTATATAATGACCCCATCCAAAGTAGGCGACGACACGCCAGGAATGTTGTAAAATATTACATCCCAGATGTTAGTTTGCGTTAGGTAAGGATATACAACGTTATAGACGTATCTTATGTCCCCATCGAGAAGCAGGCGATGACACGCCAGGAATGATGTAAAATATTACATCCCAGATGTTAGGTTGCGTTAGGTTAGGATATACAATTTTATAGTTGTATATAATGTCCCCATCGAGAAGTAGGCGACGACACGCCAGGAATGTTGTAAAATATTACACCCGAGATGTTAGGTTCTCTTAGGTTAGGATATATAACGTTATAGACGTATATAATGTTCCCACCGAAAAATAGGAGCTGACGCGCCAGGAATGTTGTAAAATATTACACCCGAGATGTTAGGTTCCCTTAGGTTAGGATATATAACGTTATAGACGTATATAATGTCCCCATCCAGAAGTAGGCGACGACACGCCAGGAATATTACATACCAGATGTTAGGTTGCGTTAGGTTAGGATATACAACGTTATAGACGTATATAATGTTCCCATTGAGAAGCAGGCGATGACACGCCAGGAATGATGGAAAATATTACATTCGATATATTGGGTCGCCTTAGGCTAGGATATATAGCGTTATAGACGTATACAATGTTCTCACCGAGAAGTACGGGCCTACACGCTAGGAATGTTGTCAACTATTACATCCGAGATGTTAGGTTGTCTTAGGTTAGGATATATAACGTTATAGACGTATATAGTGGTCCCACAGAGCCGTAGGGACCGAAATGCCAGGAATGTTGTAAAATATTACATACGACATGTTAGGTTGCCTTAGGCTAGGATATATAACGTTATAGACGTATACAATGTTCCCACAGAGAAGTAGGGACCGAAATGCCAGGAATGTTGTAAAATATTACATCCGAGATGTTAGGTTGCCTTAGGTTAGGATATACAACGTTATAGACGCATAGAATGATCCCACCGAGATGTAGGGACCGACATGCCAGGAATGTTGTCAAATATTACATCCGAGATGTTAGACTGCCTAAGGCTAGGATATACAACGTTATAGACGTATATAATGTTACCACCGAGAACTACGGGCCGACACGTCAGAAATGATGTAAAATATTACATTCGACATGTTAGGTCGCCTTAGGCTAGGATATATAACGTTATAGACGTATATAATGTTCCCACCGAGAAGTACGGGCCTACACGCCAGGAATGTTGTCAACTATTACATCCGAGATGTTAGGATTCCTTAGGTTAGGATATATATCGTTATAGACGTATATAATGATCCCACCGAGATGTAGGGACCGACACGCCAGGAATATTGTAAAATATTACATCCCAAATGTTAGGTTGCGTTAGGTTAGGATATACAACGTTTTAGACGTATATAATGTCCCCATCGGGAACCAGGCGACGACACGCCAGAATGTTGTAAAATATTACATCCGAGATGTTAGATTGCCTTAGGTTAGGATATACAACGTTATAGACGTATATAATGTCCCCATCGAGAAGCAGGCGACGACACGCCAGGAATGTTGTAAAATATTACATCCCAGATGTTTGGTTGCCTTAGGCTAGGATATACAACGTTATAGACGTATATAATGTTCCCACCGAAAAATAGGAGCCGACGCGCCAGGAATGTTGTAAAATATTACATCCGAGATGTTAGGTTGCCTTAGGCTAGGATATATATCGCTATAGACGTATATGATGTTCCCACCGAGAAGTACGGGCAAACACGCCAGGAATGTTTTCAAATATTACACCCGAGATGTTATGTTCCCTTAGGTTAGGATATATAACGTTATAGACGTATATAATGTCCCCATCCAGAAGTAGGCGACGACACGCCAGGAATATTACATCCCAGATGTTAGGTTGCGTTAGGTTAGGATATACAACGTTATAGACGTATATAATGTTCCCATCGAGAAGCAGGCGACGCCACGCCAGAATGTTGTAAAATATTACATCCGAGATGTTAGGTAGCCTTAGGGTAGGATATATATCGTTATAGACGTATACAATGTTCCCACCGAGAAGTAGGGACCGACATGCCAAGAATGTTGTAAAATATTACATCCGAGATGTTAGGTTGCCTTAGGTTAGGATATACAACGTTATAGATGTATATAATGTCTCCATCGAGAAGCAGGCGACGCCACGCCAGGAATGTTGTAAAATATTACATCCGAGATGTTAGGTTGCGTTAGGTTAGGATATACAACGTTATAGACGTATATAATGTCCCCATCGAGAAGCACGCGACGACACTCCATGAATGTTATAAAATATTACATTCGACATGTTAGGTTGCCTTATGCTAGGATATATAACGTTATAGACGTATACAATGTTCCCACAGAGAAGTATGGACCGACATGCCAGGAATGTTGTAAAATATTACAGTCGAGATGTTAGGTTGCCTTAGGTTAGCATATTCAACGTTATAGATGTATATAATGTCCCCATCGAGAAGCAGGCGACGACACGCCAGGAATGTTGTAAAATATTACATTCGCCATGTTAGGTTGCCCTAGACTAGGATATATAGCGTTATAGACTTATATAATGTTCCCACCGAGAAGTAGTGGCCGACGTGCCAGGAATGTAGTAAAATATTACATCCGAGATGTTAGGTTGCCTTAGGTTAGAATATATAACGTTATAGACGTATATAATGTTCCACCCGAGAAGTGGGGGCCGACGCGCCAGGAATGCTGTAAAATATTACATCCGAGATGTTAGCATTGCCTTAGGCTAGGATATATAACGTTATAGACGTATATAATGTTCCCACCGAGAAGTAGGGGCCGGCGCGCCAGGAATGTTATCAAATATTACTTCCGAGATGTTAGGTGCCCTTAGGTTAGTATATATAACGTTATAGACGTATATAATGTTCCCATCGAGAAGTAGGGGCAGAAGTGACGGGAATATTGTAAAATATTACATTCGATATGTTAGTTTGCCTTAGGCTAGGATATATAGCGTTATAGACGTATATAATGTTCCCACCCAGAAGTAGGGGCCGACGTGCCACGAATGTAGTAAAATATTACATCCGAGATGTTAGGTTGCCTTAGGCTAGGATATATAACGTTATAGACGTATATAATGTTCCCACCGAGAAGTAGTGGCCGAAGTGACGGGAATGTTGTAAAATATTACATCCGAGATGTTAGGTTGCCTCAGGTTAGGATATATAACGGTATAGACGTATATAATGTTCCCATCGAGAAGTAGGGGCCGAAGTGACGGGAATGTTGTAAAATATTACATTCGATATGTTAGGTTGCCTTCGGCTAGGATATATAACGTTATAGACGTATATAATGTTCCCACCGAGAAGTAGGTGCCGAAGTGACGGGAATGTTGTAAAATATTACATTCGACATGTTAGTTTGCCTTAGGCTAGGATATATAGCGTTATAGACTTATATAATGTTCCCACCGAGAAGTAGTGGCCGACGTGCCAGGAATGTAGTAAAATATTACATCCGAGCTGTTAGGTTGCCATAGGTTAGGATATATAACGTTATAGACGTATATAATGTTCCCATCGAGAAGTAGGGGCCGAAGTGACGGGAATGTTGTAAAATATTACATTCGATATGTTAGTTTGCCTTAGGCTCGGATATATAGCGTTATAGACGTATATAATGTTCCCACCGAGAAGTAGGGGCCAGCGCGCCAGGAATGTGGAAAAATATTACATCCGGTATGTTAGGTTGCCTTAGGCTAGGATATATAACTTTATAGACGTATATCATGTTCCCACCGAGAAGTAGGTGCCGACGCGCCATGAATGTTGTAAAATATTACGCTCGACAAGATAGGTTGCCTTAGCATAGGATATATAGCGTTAAAGACGTATATAATGTTCCCACCGAGACATAGGGGCCGACACGCCAGGAATGTTGTAAAATATTACATACGAAATGTTTGGTTCCCTTAGGATTGGATATATAACGTTATAGACGTATATAATGTTCCCACCGAGAAGTAGGGGCCAACGAGCCAGGAATGTGATAAAATATTACATTCGACATGTTAAGTTGTCTTAGGTTAGGATATATAACGTTATAGTCGTATATACAGTTCCCACCGAGAAGTAGTTGCCGACGCGCCAGGAATATTGTAAAATATTATATTCGACATGTTAGGTTGTCTCAGGCTAGGACATATAGCGTTATAGACATATACAATGTTCCCACCGCGAAATAGGGGCCGACACGCGAGGAATGTTGTAAAACATTACATCCGAGATGTTAGGTTGCCTTAGACTAGGATATATAACGTTATAGACGTATATAATGTTCCACCCGAGAAGTAGGGGCCGACGCGCCAGGAATGCTGTAAAATATTACATTCGACATGTTAGGATTGCCTTAAGCTAGGATATATAACGTTATAGACGTATATGATATTCCCACCGAGAACTACGGACCTACACGCCAGGAATGTTATCAAATATTACTTCCGAGATGTTCGGTTCCCTTAGGTTAGGATATATAACGTTATAGACCTCTATAATGTTCCCACCGAGAAGTAGGGCCCTACGAGCCAGGAATGTTGTAAAATATTACGCTCGACATGTTAGGTTGTCTTAGGCTATGATATATAGCGGTATAGACGTATATGATATTCCCACCGAGAAATGGGGGCCGGCGCGCCAGGAATGTAGTAAAATATAACATCCGAGATGTTAGGTTGCCTTAGGCTAGGATATGTAAAGTTATAGAAGTAAATAATGTTCCCACCGAGAAGTAGGGGCCAGCGCGCCAGGAATGTGGTAAAATATTACATCCGGTATTTTAGGTTGCCTTAGGCTAGGATATATAACTTTATAGACGTATGTCATGTTCCCACCGAGAAGTAGGTGCCGACGCGCCACGAATGTTGTAAAATATTACGCTCGACAAGTTAGGTTGCCTTACGTTATGATATATAGCGATATAGACGTATATAATGTTCCCACCGAGAAGTAGGGGCCGGCGCGCCAGGAATGTAGTAAAATATTACATCCGAGATGTTAGGTTGCCTTAGGTTAGGATATATAACGTTATCGACGTATATAATGTTCCACCCGAGAAGTAGGGGCCGACGCGCCAGGAATGCTGTAAAATATTACATCCGAGATGTTAGGATTGCCTTAGGCTAGGATATATAACGTTATAGACGTATATGAAATTCCCACCGAGAACTACGGGCCTACACGCCAGGAATGTTGTCAAATATTACTTCCGAGATGTTAGGTTCCCTTAGGTTAGGATATATAACGTTATAGACGTATATAATGATCCCACCGAGAAGTAGTGGCCGACGTGCCAGGAATGTAGTAAAA
Organism: Xylocopa violacea; assembly: GCA_963969225.1. Classification (NCBI taxonomy): domain Eukaryota; kingdom Metazoa; phylum Arthropoda; class Insecta; order Hymenoptera; family Apidae; genus Xylocopa; species Xylocopa violacea. The sequence goes on along the minus strand of CAXAJV010000001.1, from coordinate 45,143,838 downwards.
TATTACATCCGAGATGTTAGGTTGCCTTAGGTTAGGATATATAACGTTATAGACGTATATAATGTTCCCATCGAGAAGTAGGGGCCGAAGTGACGGGAATGTAGTAAAATATAACATCCTAGATGTTAGGTTGCCTTAGGCTAGGATATATAACGTTATAGACGTATATAATGTTCCCACCGAGAAGTAGTGGCCGAAGTGACGGGAATGTTGTAAAATATTACATCCGAGATGTTAGGTTGCCTCAGGTTAGGATATATAACGTTATTGACTTATATAATGTTCCCACCGAGAAATAGGGGCCGACGCCCCAGGAATGTTGTAAAATATTACATACGAAATGTTTGGTTCCCTTAGGATTGGATATATAACGTTATAGACGTATATAATGTTCCCACCGAGAAGTAGGGGCCAACGAGCCAGGAATGTGATAAAATATTACATTCGACATGTTAAGTTGTCTTAGGTTAGGATATATAACGTTATAGTCGTATATACAGTTCCCACCGAGAAGTAGTTGCCGACGCGCCAGGAATATTGTAAAATATTATATTCGACATGTTAGGTTGTCTCAGGCTAGGACATATAGCGTTATAGACATATACAATGTTCCCACCGCGAAATAGGGGCCGACACGCGAGGAATGTTGTAAAACATTACATCCGAGATGTTAGGTTGCCTTAGACTAGGATATATAACGTTATAGACGTATATAATGTTCCCACCGAGAAGTCGGGGCCGACGTGCCAGGAATGTAGTAAAATATTACATCCGAGATGTTAGGTTGCCTTAGACTAGGATATATAACGTTATAGACGTATATAATGTTCCCACCGAGAAGTCGGGGCCGACGTGCCAGGAATGTAGTAAAATATTACATCCGAGATGTTAGGTTGCCTTAGGTTAGGATATATAACGTTATAGACGTATATAATCTTCCACTCGAGAAGTAGGGGCCGACGCGCCAGGAATGCTGTAAAATATTACATTCGACATGTTAGGATTGCCTTAAGCTAGGATATATAACGTTATAGACGTATATGATATTCCCACCGAGAACTACGGACCTACACGCCAGGAATGTTATCAAATATTACTTCCGAGATGTTAGGTTCCCTTAGGTTAGGATATATAACGTTATAGACCTCTATAATGTTCCCACCGAGAAGTAGGGCCCTACGAGCCAGGAATGTTGTAAAATATTACGCTCGACATGTTAGGTTGTCTTAGGCTATGATATATAGCGATATAGACGTATATGATATTCCCACCGAGAAATGGGGGCCGGCGCGCCAGGAATGTAGTAAAATATTACATCCGAGATGTTAGGTTGCCTTAGGCTAGGATATGTAAAGTTATAGACGTAAATAATGTTCCCACCGAGAAGTAGGTGCCAGCGCGCCAGGAATGTGGTAAAATATTACATCCGGTATTTTAGGTTGCCTTAGGCTAGGATATATAACTTTATAGACGTATGTCATGTTCCCACCGAGAAGTAGGTGCCGACGCGCCACGAATGTTGTAAAATATTACGCTCGACAAGTTAGGTTGCCTTACGTTATGATATATAGCGATATAGACGTATATAATGTTCCCACCGAAAAGTAGGGGCCGGCGCGCCAGGAATGTAGTAAAATATTACATCCGAGATGTTAGGTTGCCTTAGGTTAGGATATATAACGTTATCGACATATATAATGTTCCACCCGAGAAGTAGGGGCCGACGCGCCAGGAATGCTGTAAAATATTACATCCGAGATGTTAGGATTGCCTTAGGATAGGATATATAACGTTATAGACGTATATGAAATTCCCACCGAGAACTACGGGCCTACACGCCAGGAATGTTGTCAAATATTACTTCCGAGATGTTAGGTTCCCTTAGGTTAGGATATATAACGTTATAGACGTATATAATGATCCCACCGAGAAGTAGTGGCCGACGTGCCAGGAATGTAGTAAAATATTACATCCGAGATGTTAGGTTGCCTTAGGTTAGGATATATAACGTTATAGACGTATATAATGTTCCCATCGAGAAGTAGGGGCCGAAGTGACGGGAATGTAGTAAAATATAACATCCTAGATGTTAGGTTGCCTTAGGCTAGGATATATAACGTTATAGACGTATATAATGTTCCCACCGAGAAGTAGTGGCCGAAGTGACGGGAATGTTGTAAAATATTACATCCGAGATGTTAGGTTGCCTCAGGTTAGGATATATAACGTTATAGACGTATATAATGTTCCCATCGAGAAGTAGGGGCCGAAGTGACGGGAATGTTGTAAAATATTACATTCGATATGTTAGGTTGCCTTCGGCTAGGATATATAACGTTATAGACGTATATAATGTTCCCACCGAGAAGTAGGTGCCGAAGTGACGGGAATGTTGTAAAATATTACATTCGACATGTTAGTTTGCCTTAGGCTAGGATATATAGCGTTATAGACTTATATAATGTTCCCACCGAGAAGTAGTGGCCGACGTGCCAGGAATGTAGTAAAATATTACATCCGAGCTGTTAGGTTGCCATAGGTTAGGATATATAACGTTATAGACGTATATAATGTTCCCATCGAGAAGTAGGGGCCGAAGTGACGGGAATGTTGTAAAACATTACATTCGATATGTTAGTTTGCCTTAGGCTAGGATATATAGCGTTATAGACGTATATAATGTTCCCACCCAGAAGTAGGGGCCGACGTGCCACGAATGTAGTAAAATATTACATCCGAGATGTTAGGTTGCCTTAGGTTAGGATATATAACGTTATCGACGTATATAATGTTCCACCCGAGAAGTAGGGGCCGACGCGCCAGGAATGCTGTAAAATATTACATCCGAGATGTTAGGATTGCCTTAGGCTAGGATATATAACGTTATAGACGTATATAATGTTCCCACCGAGAAGTAGGGGCCGAAGTGACGGGAATGTTGTAAAATTATACATTCGACACGTTAGGATTGCCTTAAGTTAGGATATATGGCGTTATAGACGTATATAATGTTCCCACCGAGAAGTAGGGGCCAGCGCGCCAGGAATGTGGAAAAATATTACATCCGGTATGTTAGGTTGCCTTAGGCTAGGATATATAACTTTATAGACGTATATCATGTTCCCACCGAGAAGTAGGTGCCGACGCGCCATGAATGTTGTAAAATATTACGCTCGACAAGGTAGGTTGCCTTAGCATAGGATATATAGCGTTAAAGACGTATATAATGTTCCCACCGAGACATAGGGGCCGACACGCCAGGAATGTTGTAAAATATTACATACGAAATGTTTGGTTCCCTTAGGATTGGATATATAACGTTATAGACGTATATAATGTTCCCACCGAGAAGTAGGGGCCAACGAGCCAGGAATGTGATAAAATATTACATTCGACATGTTAAGTTGTCTTAGGTTAGGATATATAACGTTATAGTCGTATATACAGTTCCCACCGAGAAGTAGTTGCCGACGCGCCAGGAATATTGTAAAACATTACATCCGAGGTGTTAGGTTGCCTTAGGCTAGGATATATAGCGTTATAGACGTATATAATGTTGCCACCGAGAAGTAGGGACCGACGAGCCAGGAATGTTGTAAAATATTACGCTCGACATGTTAGGCTGCCTTACGTTATGATATATAGCGATATAGACGTATATAATGTTCCCACCGAGAAGTAGGGGCCGGCGCGCCAGGAATGTAGTAAAATATAACATCCGAGATGTTGGGTTGCCTTAGGCTAGGATAAGTAACGTTATAGACTTATATACTGTTCCCACCTAGAAGTAGGTGCCGACGCGCCAGGAATGTTGTAAAATATTACATCCGAGATGTTAGGATTACCTTAGGCTAGGATATATAACGTTATAGACGTATATAATGTTCCCACCGAGAAGTAGGAGCCGACGTGCCAGGAATGTGATAAAATATTACATCCGGTATGTTGGGTTGCCTTAGGCTAGGATATATAACTTTATAGACGTATATCATGTTCCCACCGAGAAGTAGGTGCCGACGCGCCAGGAATGTTGTAAAATATTACGCTCGACAAGTTAGGTTTCCTTAGGCTAGGATATATAGCGTTAAAGACGTATATAATGTTCCCACCGAGAAATAGGGGCCGACGCCCCAGGAATGTTGTAAAATATTACGCTCGCCAAGTTAGGTTGCCTTAGGCTAGGACATATAGCGTTAAAGACGTATATAATGTTCCCACCGGGAAATAGGGGCCGACACGCCAGGAAAGTTGTAAAATATTACATCCGAGATGTTAGGTTCCCTTAGGTTTGGATATATAACGTTATAGACGTATATAATGTTCCCACCGAGAAGTAGGTGCCGACGCGCCAGGAATGTTGTCAAATATTACATACGAGATGTTAGGATTACCTTAGGCTAGGATATATAACGTTGTCGACGTATATAATGTTCCCACCGAGAAGTAGGGGCCGGCGCGCCGGGAATGTAGTGAAATATAACATCCGAGATGTTAGGTTGCCTTAGGCTAGGATATATAACGTTATAGACGTATATAATGTTCCCACCGAGAAGTAGGTGCCGAAGTGACGGGAATGTTGTAAAATATTACATTCGACATGTTAGTTTGCCTTAGGCTAGGATATGTAGCGTTATAGACTTATATAATGTTCCCACCGAGAAGTAGTGGCCGAAGTGACGGGAATGTTGTAAAATATTACATCCGAGATGTTAGGTTGCCTCAGGTTAGGATATATAACGTTATAGACGTATATAATGTTCCCATCGAGAAGTAGGGGCCGAAGTGACGGGAATGTTGTAAAATATTACATTCGATATGTTAGGTTGCCTTCGGCTAGGATATATAACGTTATAGACGTATATAATGTTCCCACCGAGAAGTAGGTGCCGAAGTGACGGGAATGTTGTAAAATATTACATTCGACATGTTAGTTTGCCTTAGGCTAGGATATATAGCGTTATAGACTTATATAATGTTCCCACCGAGAAGTAGTGGCCGACGTGCCAGGAATGTAGTAAAATATTACATCCGAGCTGTTAGGTTGCCATAGGTTAGGATATATAACGTTATAGACGTATATGAAATTCCCACCGAGAACTACGGGCCTACACGCCAGGAATGTTATCAAATATTACTTCCGAGATGTTAGGTTCCCTTAGGTTAGGATATATAACGTTATAGACGTATATAATGATCCCACCGAGAAGTAGTGGCCGACGTGCCAGGAATGTAGTAAAATATTACATCCGAGATGTTAGGTTGCCTTAGGTTAGGATATATAACGTTATAGACGTATATAATGTTCCCATCGAGAAGTAGGGGCCGAAGTGACGGGAATGTAGTAAAATATAACATCCTAGATGTTAGGTTGCCTTAGGCTAGGATATATAACGTTATAGACGTATATAATGTTCCCACCGAGAAGTAGTGGCCGAAGTGACGGGAATGCTGTAAAATATTACATCCGAGATGTTAGGATTGCCTTAGGCTAGGATATATAACGTTATAGACGTATATAATGTTCCAACCGAGAAGTAGGGGCCGAAGTGACGGGAATGTTGTAAAATTATACATTCGACACGTTTGGATTGCCTTAAGTTAGGATATATGGCGTTATAGACGTATATAATGTTCCCACCGAGAAGTAGGGGCCAGCGCGCCAGGAATGTGGAAAAATATTACATCCGGTATGTTAGGTTGCCTTAGGCTAGGATATATAACTTTATAGACGTATATCATGTTCCCACCGAGAAGTAGGTGCCGACGCGCCATGAATGTTTTAAAATATTACGCTCGACAAGTTAGGTTGCCTTAGCATAGGATATATAGCGTTAAAGACGTATATAATGTTCCCACCGAGACATAGGGGCCGACACGCCAGGAATGTTGTAAAGTATTACATACGAAATGTTTGGTTCCCTTAGGATTGGATATATAACGTTATAGACGTATATAATGTTCCCACCGAGAAGTAGGGGCCAACGAGCCAGGAATGTGATAAAATATTACATTCGACATGTTAAGTTGTCTTAGGTTAGGATATATAACGTTATAGTCGTATATACAGTTCCCACCGAGAAGTAGTTGCAGACGCGCCAGGAATATTGTAAAATATTATATTCGACATGTTAGGTTGTCTCAGGCTATCACATATATCGTTATAGACATATACAATGTTCCCACCGAGAAATAGGGGCCGACACGCCAGGAATGTTGTAAAACATTACATCCGAGGTGTTAGGTTGCCTTAGGCTAGGATATATAGCGTTATAGACGTATATAATGTTGCCACCGAGAAGTAGGGACCGACGAGCCAGGAATGTTGTAAAATATTACGCTCGACATGTTAGGTTGTCTTACGTTATGATATATAGCGATATAGACGTATATAATGTTCCCACCGAGAAGTAGGGGCCGGCGCGCCAGGAATGTAGTAAAATATAACATCCGAGATGTTGGGTTGCCTTAGGCTAGGATAAGTAACGTTATAGACTTATATACTGTTCCCACCGAGAAGTAGGTGCCGACGCGCCAGGAATGTTGTAAAATATTACATCCGAGATGTTAGGATTACCTTAGGCTAGGATATATAACGTTATAGACGTATATAATGTTCCCACCGAGAAGTAGGAGCCGACGTGCCAGGAATGTAGTAAAATATTACATCCGAGATGTTAGGTTGCCTTAGGTTAGGATATATAACGTTATAGACTTATATACTGTTCCCACCGAGAAGTAGGTGCCGACGCGCCAGGAATGTTGTAAAATATTACATCCGAGATGTTAGGATTACCTTAGGCTAGGATATATAACGTTATAGACGTATATAATGTTCCCACCGAGAAGTAGGGGCCGACGTGCCAGGAATGTAGTAAAATATTACATCCGAGATGTTAGGTTGCCTTAGGCTAGGATATATAACGTTATAGACGTATATAATGTTCCACCCGAGAAGTAGGGGCCGACGTGCCAGGAATGTAGTAAAATATTACATTCGACATGTTAGAATTGCCTTAGGCTAGGATATATATCGTTAAAGACGTATATAATGTTCCCACCGAGAAATAGGGGCCGACACGACAGGAATGTTGTAAAACATTACATCCGAGGTGTTAGGTTGCCTTAGGCACGGATATATAGCGTTATAGGCGTATATAATGTTCCCACCGAGGAGTAGGGGCCGACGAGCCAGGAATGTTGTAAAATATTACGCTCGACATGTTAGGTTGCCCTAGGCTAGGATATATAGCGATATAGACGTATATAATATTCCCACCGAGAAGTGGGAGCCGGCGCGCCAGGAATGTAGTAAAATATTACATCCGAGATGTTAGGTTGCCTTAGGCTAGGACACATAGCGTTATAGACGTATATAATGTTCCCACCGAGAAGTAGGGGCCGACGTGCCAGGAATGTAGTAAAATATTACATCCGAGATGTTAGGTTGCCTTAGGTTATGATATATAGCGTTATAGACGTATATAATGTTGCCACCGAGGAGTAGGGGCCGACGAGCCAGGAATGTTGTAAAATATTACGCTCGACATGTTAGGTTGCCTTAGGCTAGGATATCTAGCGATTTAGACGTATATAATGTTCCCATCGAGAAATAGCGGTCGGCGCGCCACGAATGTAGTAAAATATTACATCCGAGATGTTAGGATTGCCTTAGGCTAGGATATTTCACGTTATAGACGTATATAATGTTCCCACCAAGAAGTAGGGGCCGCCGCGCCAGGAATGCTGTAAAATATTACATTCGACATGTTAGGTTGCCTTAGGCTAGTATATATAGCGATATAGACGTATATAATGTTCCCATCGAGAAATAGCGGTCGGCGCGCCACGAATGTAGTAAAATATTACATCCGAGATGTTAGGATTGCCTTAGGCTAGTATATATCACGTTATAGACGTATATAATGTTCCCACCAAGAAGTAGGGGCCGCCGCGCCAGGAATGCTGTAAAATATTACATTCGACATGTTAGGTTGCCTTAGGCTAGTATATATAGCGATATAGACGTATATAACGTTCCCACCAAGAAATAGGTGCCGACGTGCCAGGAATGTAGTAAAATACTACATCCGACATGTAAGGATGCCTTATGCTAGGATATATAACGTTATAGACGTATATACTGTTCCCACCGAGAAGTAGTTGCCGACGCGCCAGGAATATTGTAAAATATTACATTCGACATGTAAGGATGCCTTATGCTAGGATATATAACGTTATAGACGTATATAAAGTTCCCACCGAGAAGTAGGTGCCGACGAGCCAGGAATGTTGTAAAATATTACATCCGAGATGTTAGGTTCCCTTAGGTTAGAATCTATAACGTTATAGACGTATATAATGTTCCCACCGAGAAGTAGGGGCCAACGAGCCAGGAATGTTGTAAAATATTACATTCGACATGTAAGGATGCCTTATGCTAGGATATATAACGTTATAGACGTATATAATATTCCCACCGAGAAGTGGGGGACGGCGCGCCAGGAATGTAGTAAAATATTACATCCGAGATGTTAGGTTGCCTTAGGCTAGGATATGTAAAGTTATAGACGTATATAGTGTTCCCACCGAGAAATAGGTGCCGGCGCGCCAGGAATGTTGTAAAATATTACATTCGACATGTAAGGATGCCTTATGCTAGGATATATAACGTTATAGACGTATATAAAGTTCCCACCGAGAAGTAGGTGCCGACGAGCCAGGACTGTTGTAAAATATTACGCTCGACATGTTAGGTTGCCTTAGGCTAGGATATATAACGTTATAGACGTATATAAAGTTCCAACCGAGAAGTAGGGGCCAACGTGCCAGGAATGTAGTAAAATATTACATCCGAGATGTTAGGTTGCCTTAGGTTAGGATATATACCGTTATAGACATATATAATGTTCCCACCGAGAAGTAGGGGCCGACGTGCCAGGAATGTAGTAAAATATTACATCCGAGATGTTAGGTTGCCTTAGGTTAGGATATATAACGTTATAGACGGATATACTGTTCCCACCGAGAAGTAGTTGCCGACGCGCCAGGAATATTGTAAAATATTACATTCGACATGTAAGGATGCCTTATGCTAGGATATATAACGTTATAGACGTATATAAAGTTCCCACCGAGAAGTAGGTGCCGACGAGCCAGGAATGTTGTAAAATATTACATCCGAGATGTTAGGTTCCCTTAGGTTAGGATATATACCGTTATAGACATATATAATGTTCCCACCGAGAAGTAGGGGCCGACGTGCCAGGAATGTAGTAAAATATTACATCCGAGTTGTTAGGTTGCCTTACGTTAGGATATATAACGTTATAGACGGATATACTGTTCCCACCGAGAAGTAGTTGCCGACGCGCCAGGAATATTGTAAAATATTACATTCGACATGTAAGGATGCCTTATGCTAGGATATATAACGTTATAGACGTATATAAAGTTCCCACCGAGAAGTAGGTGCCGACGAGCCAGGAATGTTGTAAAATATTACGCTCGGCATGTTAGGTTGCCTTAGGCTAGGACATATAGCGACATAGACGTATATAATGTTCCCATCGAGAAATCGCGGTCGGCGCGCCACGAATGTAGTAAAATATTACATCCGTGATGTTAGGATTGCCTTACGCTAGGATATATCACGTTATAGGCGTATATAATGTTCCCACCGAGAAGTAGGGGCCGGCGCGCCAGGAATGCTGTAAAATATTACATTCGACATGTTAGGTTGCCTCAGGCTAGTATATATAGCGATATAGACGTATATAATGTTCCCACCAAGAAATAGGTGCCGACGTGCCAGGAATGTAGTAAAATACTACATCCGAGATGTTAGGTTGCCTTAGGTTAGGATATATAGCGTTATAGACATATAAAATGTTCCCACCGAGAAGGAGGGGCCGACGTGCCAGGAATGTAGTAAAATATTACATCCGAGATGTTAGGTTGCCTTAGGTTGGGATATATAACGTTATAGACGCTCATAATGTTCCCACCGAGAAGTAGGGGCCAACGAGCCAGGAATGTGGTGAAACATTACATTCGACATGTTAAGTTGCCTTAGGTTAGGATATATAACGTTATAGACGGATATACTGTTCCCGCCGAGAAGTAGTTGCCGACGCGCCAGGAATATTGTAAAATATTACATTCGACATGTAAGGATGCCTTATGCTAGGATATATAACGTTATAGACGTATATAAAGTTCCCACCGAGAAGTAGGTGCCGACGAGCCAGGAATGTTGTAAAATATTACATCCGAGATGTTAGGTTCCCTTAGGTTAGGATATATACCGTTATAGACATATATAATGTTCCCACCGAGAAGTAGGGGCCGACGTGCCAGGAATGTAGTAAAATATTACATCCGAGTTGTTAGGTTGCCTTACGTTAGGATATATAACGTTATAGACGGATATACTGTTCCCACCGAGAAGTAGTTGCCGACGCGCCAGGAATATTGTAAAATATTACATTCGACATGTAAGGATGCCTTATGCTAGGATATATAACGTTATAGACGTATATAAAGTTCCCACCGAGAAGTAGGTGCCGACGAGCCAGGAATGTTGTAAAATATTACGCTCGGCATGTTAGGTTGCCTTAGGCTAGGACATATAGCGACATAGACGTATATAATGTTCCCATCGAGAAATCGCGGTCGGCGCGCCACGAATGTAGTAAAATATTACATCCGTGATGTTAGGATTGCCTTACGCTAGGATATATCACGTTATAGGCGTATATAATGTTCCCACCGAGAAGTAGGGGCCGGCGCGCCAGGAATGCTGTAAAATATTACATTCGACATGTTAGGTTGCCTCAGGCTAGTATATATAGCGATATAGACGTATATAATGTTCCCACCAAGAAATAGGTGCCGACGTGCCAGGAATGTAGTAAAATACTACATCCGAGATGTTAGGTTGCCTTAGGTTAGGATATATAGCGTTATAGACATATAAAATGTTCCCACCGAGAAGGAGGGGCCGACGTGCCAGGAATGTAGTAAAATATTACATCCGAGATGTTAGGTTGCCTTAGGTTGGGATATATAACGTTATAGACGCTCATAATGTTCCCACCGAGAAGTAGGGGCCAACGAGCCAGGAATGTGGTGAAACATTACATTCGACATGTTAAGTTGCCTTAGGTTAGGATATATAACGTTATAGACGGATATACTGTTCCCGCCGAGAAGTAGTTGCCGACGCGCCAGGAATATTGTAAAATATTACATTCGACATGTAAGGATGCCTTATGCTAGGATATATAACGTTATAGACGTATATAAAGTTCCCACCGAGAAGTAGGTGCCGACGAGCCAGGAATGTTGTAAAATATTACGCTCGGCATGTTAGGTTGCCTTAGGCTAGGATATATAACGTTATAGACGTGTATAAAGTTTCAACCGAGAAGTAGGTGCCGACGAGCCAGGAATGTTGTAAAATATTACGCTCGACATGTTAGGTTGCCTTAGGCTAGGATATATAGCGATATAGACGTATATAATGTTCCCATCGATAAATAGCGGTCGGCGCGCCACGAATGTAGTAAAATATTATATCCGAGATGTTAGGATTGCCTTAGGATAGGATATATCACGTTATGGACGTATATAATGTTCCCACCGAGAAGTAGGAGCCGGCGCGCCAGGAATGCTGTAGAATATTACATTCGACATGTTAGGTTGCCTTAGACTAGTATATATAGCGATATAGACGTATATAATGTTCCCACCGAGAAATAGGTGCCGGCGCGCCAGGAATGTTGCAAAATATTACATTCGACATGTAAGGATGCCTTATGCTAGGATATATAACGTTATAGACGTATATAAAGTTCCCACCGAGAAGTAGGTGCCGACGAGCCAGGAATGTTGTAAAATATTACATCCGAGATGTTAGGATCCCTTAGGTTAGAATCTATAACGTTATAGACGTATATAATGTTCCCACCGAGAAGTAGGGGCCAACGAGCCAGGAATGTTGTAAAATATTACATTCGACATGTAAGGATGCCTTATGCTAGGATATATAACGTTATAGACGTATATAATATTCCCACCGAGAAGTGGGGGCCGGCGCGCCAGGAATGTAGTAAAATATTACATCCGAGATGTTAGGTTGCCTTAGGCTAGGATATGTAAAGTTATAGACGTATATAGTGTTCCCACCGAGAAATAGGTGCCGGCGCGCCAGGAATGTTGTAAAATATTACATCCGAGATGTTAGGTTGCCTTAGGTTAGGATATATAACGTTATAGACGTATATAATGTTCCCATCGAGAAGTAGGGGCCGACGCGCCAGGAATGCTGTAAAATATTACATCCGAGATGTTAGGATTGCCTTAGGCTAGGATATATAACGTTATAGACGTATATAATGTTCCCACCGAGAAGTAGGGGCCGAAGTGACGGGAATGTTGTAAAATTATACATTCGACACGTTAGGATTGCCTTAAGTTAGGATATATGGCGTTATAGACGTATATAATGTTCCCACCGAGAAGTAGGGGCCAGCGCGCCAGGAATGTGGAAAAATATTACATCCGGTATGTTAGGTTGCCTTAGGCTAGGATATATAACTTTATAGACGTATATCATGTTCCCACCGAGAAGTAGGTGCCGACGCGCCATGAATGTTGTAAAATATTACGCTCGACAAGTTAGGTTGCCTTAGCATAGGATATATAGCGTTAAAGACGTATATAATGTTCCCACCGAGACATAGGGGCCGACACGCCAGGAATGTTGTAAAGTATTACATACGAAATGTTTGGTTCCTTTAGGATTGGATATATAACGTTATAGACGTATATAATGTTCCCACCGAGAAGTAGGGGCCAACGAGCCAGGAATGTGATAAAATATTACATTCGACATGTTAAGTTGTCTTAGGTTAGGATATATAACGTTATAGTCGTATATACAGTTCCCACCGAGAAGTAGTTGCAGACGCGCCAGGAATATTGTAAAATATTATATTCGACATGTTAGGTTGTCTCAGGCTATCACATATATCGTTATAGACATATACAATGTTCCCACCGAGAAATAGGGGCCGACACGCCAGGAATGTTGTAAAACATTACATCCGAGGTGTTAGGTTGCCTTAGGCTAGGATATATAGCGTTATAGACGTATATAATGTTGCCACCGAGAAGTAGGGACCGACGAGCCAGGAATGTTGTAAAATATTACGCTCGACATGTTAGGTTGTCTTACGTTATGATATATAGCGATATAGACGTATATAATGTTCCCACCGAGAAGTAGGGGCCGGCGCGCCAGGAATGTAGTAAAATATAACATCCGAGATGTTGGGTTGCCTTAGGCTAGGATAAGTAACGTTATAGACTTATATACTGTTCCCACCGAGAAGTAGGTGCCGACGCGCCAGGAATGTTGTAAAATATTACATCCGAGATGTTAGGATTACCTTAGGCTAGGATATATAACGTTATAGACGTATATAATGTTCCCACCGAGAAGTAGGAGCCGACGTGCCAGGAATGTAGTAAAATATTACATCCGAGATGTTAGGTTGCCTTAGGTTAGGATATATAACGTTATAGACTTATATACTGTTCCCACCGAGAAGTAGGTGCCGACGCGCCAGGAATGTTGTAAAATATTACATCCGAGATGTTAGGATTACCTTAGGCTAGGATATATAACGTTATAGACGTATATAATGTTCCCACCGAGAAGTAGGGGCCGACGTGCCAGGAATGTAGTAAAATATTACATCCGAGATGTTAGGTTGCCTTAGGCTAGGATATATAACGTTATAGACGTATATAATGTTCCACCCGAGAAGTAGGGGCCGACGTGCCAGGAATGTAGTAAAATATTACATTCGACATGTTAGAATTGCCTTAGGCTAGGATATATATCGTTAAAGACGTATATAATGTTCCCACCGAGAAATAGGGGCCGACACGACAGGAATGTTGTAAAACATTACATCCGAGGTGTTAGGTTGCCTTAGGCACGGATATATAGCGTTATAGGCGTATATAATGTTCCCACCGAGGAGTAGGGGCCGACGAGCCAGGAATGTTGTAAAATATTACGCTCGACATGTTAGGTTGCCCTAGGCTAGGATATATAGCGATATAGACGTATATAATATTCCCACCGAGAAGTGGGAGCCGGCGCGCCAGGAATGTAGTAAAATATTACATCCGAGATGTTAGGTTGCCTTAGGCTAGGACACATAGCGTTATAGACGTATATAATGTTCCCACCGAGAAGTAGGGGCCGACGTGCCAGGAATGTAGTAAAATATTACATCCGAGATGTTAGGTTGCCTTAGGTTATGATATATAGCGTTATAGACGTATATAATGTTACCACCGAGGAGTAGGGGCCGACGAGCCAGGAATGTTGTAAAATATTACGCTCGACATGTTAGGTTGCCTTAGGCTAGGATATCTAGCGATTTAGACGTATATAATGTTCCCATCGAGAAATAGCGGTCGGCGCGCCACGAATGTAGTAAAATATTACATCCGAGATGTTAGGATTGCCTTAGGCTAGGATATTTCACGTTATAGACGTATATAATGTTCCCACCAAGAAGTAGGGGCCGCCGCGCCAGGAATGCTGTAAAATATTACATTCGACATGTTAGGTTGCCTTAGGCTAGTATATATAGCGATATAGACGTATATAATGTTCCCATCGAGAAATAGCGGTCGGCGCGCCACGAATGTAGTAAAATATTACATCCGAGATGTTAGGCTTGCCTTAGGCTAGTATATATCACGTTATAGACGTATATAATGTTCCCACCAAGAAGTAGGGGCCGCCGCGCCAGGAATGCTGTAAAATATTACATTCGACATGTTAGGTTGCCTTAGGCTAGTATATATAGCGATATAGACGTATATAACGTTCCCACCAAGAAATAGGTGCCGACGTGCCAGGAATGTAGTAAAATACTACATCCGACATGTAAGGATGCCTTATGCTAGGATATATAACGTTATAGACGTATATACTGTTCCCACCGAGAAGTAGTTGCCGACGCGCCAGGAATATTGTAAAATATTACATTCGACATGTAAGGATGCCTTATGCTAGGATATATAACGTTATAGACGTATATAAAGTTCCCACCGAGAAGTAGGTGCCGACGAGCCAGGAATGTTGTAAAATATTACATCCGAGATGTTAGGTTCCCTTAGGTTAGAATCTATAACGTTATAGACGTATATAATGTTCCCACCGAGAAGTAGGGGCCAACGAGCCAGGAATGTTGTAAAATATTACATTCGACATGTAAGGATGCCTTATGCTAGGATATATAACGTTATAGACGTATATAATATTCCCACCGAGAAGTGGGGGACGGCGCGCCAGGAATGTAGTAAAATATTACATCCGAGATGTTAGGTTGCCTTAGGCTAGGATATGTAAAGTTATAGACGTATATAGTGTTCCCACCGAGAAATAGGTGCCGGCGCGCCAGGAATGTTGTAAAATATTACATTCGACATGTAAGGATGCCTTATGCTAGGATATATAACGTTATAGACGTATATAAAGTTCCCACCGAGAAGTAGGTGCCGACGAGCCAGGACTGTTGTAAAATATTACGCTCGACATGTTAGGTTGCGTTAGGCTAGGATATATAACGTTATAGACGTATATAAAGTTCCAACCGAGAAGTAGGGGCCGACGTGCCAGGAATGTAGTAAAATATTACATCCGAGATGTTAGGTTGCCTTAGGTTAGGATATATAACGTTATAGACGGATATACTGTTCCCACCGAGAAGTAGTTGCCGACGCGCCAGGAATATTGTAAAATATTACATTCGACATGTAAGGATGCCTTATGCTAGGATATATAACGTTATAGACGTATATAAAGTTCCCACCGAGAAGTAGGTGCCGACGAGCCAGGAATGTTGTAAAATATTACATCCGAGATGTTAGGTTCCCTTAGGTTAGGATATATACCGTTATAGACATATATAATGTTCCCACCGAGAAGTAGGGGCCGACGTGCCAGGAATGTAGTAAAATATTACATCCGAGTTGTTAGGTTGCCTTACGTTAGGATATATAACGTTATAGACGGATATACTGTTCCCACCGAGAAGTAGTTGCCGACGCGCCAGGAATATTGTAAAATATTACATTCGACATGTAAGGATGCCTTATGCTAGGATATATAACGTTATAGACGTATATAAAGTTCCCACCGAGAAGTAGGTGCCGACGAGCCAGGAATGTTGTAAAATATTACGCTCGGCATGTTAGGTTGCCTTAGGCTAGGACATATAGCGACATAGACGTATATAATTTTCCCATCGAGAAATCGCGGTCGGCGCGCCACGAATGTAGTAAAATATTACATTCGATATGTTAGGTTGCCTTCGGCTAGGATATATAACGTTATAGACGTATATAATGTTCCCACCGAGAAGTAGGTGCCGAAGTGACGGGAATGTTGTAAAATATTACATTCGACATGTTAGTTTGCCTTAGGCTAGGATATATAGCGTTATAGACTTATATCATGTTCCCACCGAGAAGTAGTGGCCGACGTGCCAGGAATGTAGTAAAATATTACATCCGAGCTGTTAGGTTGCCATAGGTTAGGATATATAACGTTATAGACGTATATGAAATTCCCACCGAGAACTACGGGCCTACACGCCAGGAATGTTATCAAATATTACTTCCGAGATGTTAGGTTCCCTTAGGTTAGGATATATAACGTTATAGACGTATATAATGATCCCACCGAGAAGTAGTGGCCGACGTGCCAGGAATGTAGTAAAATATTACATCCGAGATGTTAGGTTGCCTTAGGTTAGGATATATAACGTTATAGACGTATATAATGTTCCCATCGAGAAGTAGGGGCCGACGCGCCAGGAATGCTGTAAAATATTACATCCGAGATGTTAGGATTGCCTTAGGCTAGGATATATAACGTTATAGACGTATATAATGTTCCCACCGAGAAGTAGGGGCCGAAGTGACGGGAATGTTGTAAAATTATACATTCGACACGTTAGGATTGCCTTAAGTTAGGATATATGGCGTTATAGACGTATATAATGTTCCCACCGAGAAGTAGGGGCCAGCGCGCCAGGAATGTGGAAAAATATTACATCCGGTATGTTAGGTTGCCTTAGGCTAGGATATATAACTTTATAGACGTATATCATGTTCCCACCGAGAAGTAGGTGCCGACGCGCCATGAATGTTGTAAAATATTACGCTCGACAAGTTAGGTTGCCTTAGCATAGGATATATAGCGTTAAAGACGTATATAATGTTCCCACCGAGACATAGGGGCCGACACGCCAGGAATGTTGTAAAATATTACATACGAAATGTTTGGTTCCCTTAGGATTGGATATATAACGTTATAGACGTATATAATGTTCCCACCGAGAAGTAGGGGCCAACGAGCCAGGAATGTGATAAAATATTACATTCGACATGTTAAGTTGTCTTAGGTTAGGATATATAACGTTATAGTCGTATATACAGTTCCCACCGAGAAGTAGTTGCAGACGCGCCAGGAATATTGTAAAATATTATATTCGACATGTTAGGTTGTCTCAGGCTATCACATATATCGTTATAGACATATACAATGTTCCCACCGAGAAATAGGGGCCGACACGCCAGGAATGTTGTAAAACATTACATCCGAGGTGTTAGGTTGCCTTAGGCTAGGATATATAGCGTTATAGACGTATATAATGTTGCCACCGAG
Source organism: Xylocopa violacea (assembly GCA_963969225.1). Lineage (NCBI taxonomy): Eukaryota > Metazoa > Arthropoda > Insecta > Hymenoptera > Apidae > Xylocopa > Xylocopa violacea. The sequence goes on along the minus strand of CAXAJV010000001.1, from coordinate 45,126,080 downwards.
AAGTAGGGACCGACGATCCAGGAATGTTGTAAAACATTACGCTCGACATGTTAGGTTGCCTTACGTTATGATATATAGCGATATAGACGTATATAATGTTCCCACCGAGAAGTAGGGGCCGGCGCGCCAGGAATGTTGTAAAACATTACATCCGAGGTGTTAGGTTGCCTTAGGCTCGGATATATAGCGTTATAGGCGTATATAATGTTCCCACCGAGGAGTAGGGGCCGACGAGCCAGGAATGTAGTAAAATATTACATCCGAGATGTTAGGTTGCCTTAGGTTAGGATATATAACGTTATAGACTTATATACTGTTCCCACCGAGAAGTAGGTGCCGACGCGCCAGGAATGTTGTAAAATATTACATCCGAGATGTTAGGATTACCTTAGGCTAGGATATATAACGTTATAGACGTATATAATGTTCCCACCGAGAAGTAGGGGCCGACGTGCCAGGAATGTAGTAAAATATTACATCCGAGATGTTAGGTTGCCTTAGACTAGGATATATAACGTTATAGACGTATATAATGTTCCACCCGAGAAGTAGGGGCCGACGTGCCAGGAATGTAGTAAAATATTACATTCGACATGTTAGAATTGCCTTAGGCTAGGATATATATCGTTAAAGACGTATATAATGTTCCCACCGAGAAATAGGGGCCGACACGACAGGAATGTTGTAAAACATTACATCCGAGGTGTTAGGTTGCCTTAGGCACGGATATATAGCGTTATAGGCGTATATAATGTTCCCACCGAGGAGTAGGGGCCGACGAGCCAGGAATGTTGTAAAATATTACGCTCGACATGTTAGGTTGCCCTAGGCTAGGATATATAGCGATATAGACGTATATAATATTCCCACCGAGAAGTGGGAGCCGGCGCGCCAGGAATGTAGTAAAATATTACATCCGAGATGTTAGGTTGCCTTAGGCTAGGACACATAGCGTTATAGACGTATATAATGTTCCCACCGAGAAGTAGGGGCCGACGTGCCAGGAATGTAGTAAAATATTACATCCGAGATGTTAGGTTGCCTTAGGTTATGATATATAGCGTTATAGAAGTATATAATGTTCCCACCGAGAAGTAGGGGCCGACGTGCCAGAAATGTAGTAAAATATTACATCCGAGATGTTAGGATTGCCTTAGGCTAGGATATATATCGTTAAAGACGTATATAATGTTCCCACCGAGAAATAGGGGCCGACACGCCAGGAATGTTGTAAAACATTACATCCGAGGTGTTAGGTTGCCTTAGGCTCGGATATATAGCGTTATAGGCGTATATAATGTTCCCACCGAGGAGTAGGAGCCGACGAGCCAGGAATGTTGTAAAATATTACGCTCGACATGTTAGGTTGCCTTAGGCTAGGATATCTAGCGATTTAGACGTATATAATGTTCCCATCGAGAAATAGCGGTCGGCGCGCCACGAATGTAGTAAAATATTACATCCGAGATGTTAGGATTGCCTTAGGCTAGGATATATCACGTTATAGACGTATATAATGTTCCCACCAAGAAGTAGGGGCCGCCGCGCCAGGAATGCTGTAAAATATTACATTCGACATGTTAGGTTGCCTTAGGCTAGTATATATAGCGATATAGACGTATATAATGTTCCCATCGAGAAATAGCGGTCGGCGCGCCACGAATGTAGTAAAATATTACATCCGAGATGTTAGGATTGCCTTAGGCTAGGATATATCACGTTATAGACGTATATAATGTTCCCACCAAGAAGTAGGGGCCGCCGCGCCAGGAATGCTGTAAAATATTACATTCGACATGTTAGGTTGCCTTAGGCTAGTATATATAGCGATATAGACGTATATAACGTTCCCACCAAGAAATAGGTGCCGACGTGCCAGGAATGTAGTAAAATACTACATCCGACATGTAAGGATGCCTTATGCTAGGATATATAACGTTATAGACGTATATACTGTTCCCACCGAGAAGTAGTTGCCGACGCGCCAGGAATATTGTAAAATATTACATTCGACATGTAAGGATGCCTTATGCTAGGATATATAACGTTATAGACGTATATAAAGTTCCCACCGAGAAGTAGGTGCCGACGAGCCAGGAATGTTGTAAAATATTACATCCGAGATGTTAGGTTCCCTTAGGTTAGAATCTATAACGTTATAGACGTATATAATGTTCCCACCGAGAAGTAGGGGCCAACGAGCCAGGAATGTTGTAAAATATTACATTCGACATGTAAGGATGCCTTATGCTAGGATATATAACGTTATAGACGTATATAATATTCCCACCGAGAAGTGGGGGCCGGCGCGCCAGGAATGTAGTAAAATATTACATCCGAGATGTTAGGTTGCCTTAGGCTAGGATATGTAAAGTTATAGACGTATATAGTGTTCCCACCGAGAAATAGGTGCCGGCGCGCCAGGAATGTTGTAAAATATTACATTCGACATGTAAGGATGCCTTATGCTAGGATATATAACGTTATAGACGTATATAAAGTTCCCACCGAGAAGTAGGTGCCGACGAGCCAGGACTGTTGTAAAATATTACGCTCGACATGTTAGGTTGCCTTAGGCTAGGATATATAACGTTATAGACGTATATAAAGTTCCAACCGAGAAGTAGGTGCCGACGAGCCAGGAATGTTGTAAAATATTACATCCGAGATGTTAGGTTCCCTTAGGTTAGAATCTATAACGTTATAGACGTATATAATGTTCCCACCGAGAAGTAGGGGCCAACGAGCCAGGAATGTTGTAAAATATTACATTCGACAGGTAAGGATGCCTTATGCTAGGATATATAACGTTATAGACGTATATAATGTTCCCACCGAGAAGTAGGGGCCAACGTGCCAGGAATGTAGTAAAATATTACATCCGAGATGTTAGGTTGCCATAGGTTAGGATATATACCGTTATAGACATATATAATGTTCCCACCGAGAAGTAGGGGCCGACGTGCCAGGAATGTAGTAAAATATTACATCCGAGATGTTAGGTTGCCTTAGGTTAGGATATATAACGTTATAGACGGATATAAAGTTCCCACCGAGAAGTAGGTGCCGACGAGCCAGGAATGTTGTAAAATATTACGCTCGGCATGTTAGGTTGCCTTAGGCTAGGATATATAACGTTATAGACGTGTATAAAGTTTCAACCGAGAAGTAGGTGCCGACGAGCCAGGAATGTTGTAAAATATTACGCTCGACATGTTAGGTTGCCTTAGGCTAGGATATATAGCGATATAGACGTATATAATGTTCCCATCGATAAATAGCGGTCGGCGCGCCACGAATGTAGTAAAATATTATATCCGAGATGTTAGGATTGCCTTAGGATAGGATATATCACGTTATGGACGTATATAATGTTCCCACCGAGAAGTAGGAGCCGGCGCGCCAGGAATGCTGTAGAATATTACATTCGACATGTTAGGTTGCCTTAGACTAGTATATATAGCGATATAGACGTATATAATGTTCCCACCGAGAAATAGGTGCCGGCGCGCCAGGAATGTTGTAAAATATTACATTCGACATGTAAGGATGCCTTATGCTAGGATATATAACGTTATAGACGTATATAAAGTTCCCACCGAGAAGTAGGTGCCGACGAGCCAGGAATGTTGTAAAATATTACATCCGAGATGTTAGGTTCCCTTAGGTTAGAATCTATAACGTTATAGACGTATATAATGTTCCCACCGAGAAGTAGGGGCCAACGAGCCAGGAATGTTGTAAAATATTACATACGACATGTAAGGATGCCTTATGCTAGGATATATAACGTTATAGACGTATATAATATTCCCACCGAGAAGTGGGGGCCGGCGCGCCAGGAATGTAGTAAAATATTACATCCGAGATGTTAGGTTGCCTTAGGCTAGGATATGTAAAGTTATAGACGTATATAGTGTTCCCACCGAGAAATAGGTGCCGGCGCGCCAGGAATGTTGTAAAATATTACATTCGACATGTAAGGATGCCTTATGCTAGGATATATAACGTTATAGACGTATATAAAGTTCCCACCGAGAAGTAGGTGCCGACGAGCCAGGAATGTTGTAAAATATTACGCTCGACATGTTAGGTTGCCTTAGGCTAGGATATATAACGTTATAGACGTATATAAAGTTCCAACCGAGAAGTAGGTGCCGACGAGCCAGGAATGTTGTAAAATATTACATTCGACATGTAAGGATGCCTTGTGCTAGGATATATAACGTTATAGACGTATATAATGTTCCCACCGAGAAGTAGGGGCCAACGTGCCAGGAATGTAGTAAAATATTACATCCGAGATGTTAGGTTGCCTTAGGTTAGGATATATACCGTTATAGACATATATAATGTTCCCACCGAGAAGTAGGGGCCGACGTGCCAGGAATGTAGTAAAATATTACATCCGAGATGTTAGGTTGCCTTAGGTTAGGATATATAACGTTATAGACGGATATACTGTTCCCACCGAGAAGTAGTTGCCGACGCGCCAGGAGTATTGTAAAATATTACATTCGACATGTAAGGATGCCTTATGCTAGGATATATAACGTTATAGACGTATATAAAGTTCCCACCGAGAAGTAGGTGCCGACGAGCCAGGAATGTTGTAAAATATTACATCCGAGATGTTAGGTTGCCTTAGGTTAGGATATATAGCGTTATAGACATATAAAATGTTCCCACCGAGAAGGAGGGGCCGACGTGCCAGGAATGTAGTAAAATATTACATCCGAGATGTTAGGTTGCCTTAGGTTGGGATATATAACGTTATAGACGCTCATAATGTTCCCACCGAGAAGTAGGGGCCCACGAGCCAGGAATGTGGTGAAACATTACATTCGACATGTTAAGTTGCCTTAGGTTAGGATATATAACGTTATAGACGGATATACTGTTCCCACCGAGAAGTAGTTGCCGACGCGCCAGGAATATTGTAAAATATTACATTCCACATGTAAGGATGCCTTATGCTAGGATATATAACGTTATAGACGTATATAAAGTTCCCACCGAGAAGTAGGTGCCGACGAGCCAGGAATGTTGTAAAATATTACGCTCGGCATGTTAGGTTGCCTTAGGCTAGGATATATAACGTTATAGACGTGTATAAAGTTTCAACCGAGAAGTAGGTGCCGACGAGCCAGGAATGTTGTAAAATATTACGCTCGACATGTTAGGTTGCCTTAGGCTAGGATATATAGCGATATAGACGTATATAATGTTCCCATCGACAAATAGCGGTCGGCGCGCCACGAATGTAGTAAAATATTATATCCGAGATGTTAGGATTGCCTTAGGATAGGATATATCACGTTATGGACGTATATAATGTTCCCACCGAGAAGTAGGAGCCGGCGCGCCAGGAATGCTGTAGAATATTACATTCGACATGTTAGGTTGCCTTAGGCTAGTATATATAGCGATATAGACGTATATAATGTTCCCACCGAGAAATAGGTGCCGGCGCGCCAGGAATGTTGTAAAATATTACATTCGACATGTAAGGATGCCTTATGCTAGGATATATAACGTTATAGACGTATATAATGTTCCCACCGAGAAGTAGGGGCCAACGTACCAGGAATGTAGTAAAATATTACATCCGAGATGTTAGGTTGCCTTAGGTTAGGATATATACCGTTATAGACATATATAATGTTCCCACCCAGAAGTAGGGGCCGACGTGCCAGGAATGTAGTAAAATATTACATCCGAGATGTTAGGTTGCCTTAGGTTAGGATATATAACGTTATAGACGGATATACTGTTCCCACCGAGAAGTAGTTGCCGACGCGCCAGGAATATTGTAAAATATTACATTCGACATGTAAGGATGCCTTATGCTAGGATATATAACGTTATAGACGTATATAAAGTTCCCACCGAGAAGTAGGTGCCGACGAGCCAGGAATGTTGTAAAATATTACGCTCGACATGTTAGGTTGCCTTAGGCTAGGATATATAACGTTATAGACGTATATAAAGTTCCAACCGAGAAGTAGGTACCGACGAGCCAGGAATGTTGTAAAATATTACATTCGACATGTAAGGATGCCTTGTGCTAGGATATATAACGTTATAGACGTATATAATGTTCCCACCGAGAAGTAGGGGCCAACGTGCCAGGAATGTAGTAAAATATTACATCCGAGTTGTTAGGTTGCCTTAGGTTAGGATATATACCGTTATAGACATATATAATGTTCCCACCGAGAAGTAGGGGCCGACGTGCCAGGAATGTAGTAAAATATTACCTCCGAGATGTTAGGTTGCCTTAGGTTAGGATATATAACGTTATAGACGGATATACTGTTCCCACCGAGAAGTAGTTGCCGACGCGCCAGGAATATTGTAAAATATTACATTCGACATGTAAGGATGCCTTATGCTAGGATATATAACGTTATAGACGTATATAAAGTTCCCACCGAGAAGTAGGTGCCGACGAGCCAGGAATGTTGTAAAATATTACATCCGAGATGTTAGGTTCCCTTAAGTTAGAATATATAACGTTATAGACGTATATAATGTTCCCACCGAGAAGTAGGGGCCAACGAGCCAGGAATGTTGTAAAATATTACATCCGAGATGTTAGGTTGCCTTAGGTTAGGATATATAACGTTATAGACGCTCATAATGTTCCCACCGAGAAGTAGGTGCCAACGAGCCAGGAATGTGGTGAAACATTACATTCGACATGTTAAGCTGCCTTAGGTTAGGATATATAACGTTATAGACGGATATACTGTTCCCACCGAGAAGTAGTTGCCGACGCGCCAGGCATATTGTAAAATATTACATTCGACATGTAAGGATGCCTTATGCTAGGATATATAACGTTATAGACGTATATAAAGTTCCCACCGAGAAGTAGGTGTCGACGAGCCAGGAATGTTGTAAAATATTACGCTCGGCATGTTAGGTTGCCTTAGGCTAGGATATATAGCGATATAGACGTATATAATGTTCCCATCGACAAATAGCGGTCGGCGCGCCACGAATGTAGTAAAATATTACATCCGAGATGTTAGGATTGCCTTAGGCTAGGATATATCACGTTATGGACGTATATAATGTTCCCACCGAGAAGTAGGAGCCGGCGCGCCAGGAATGCTGTAGAATATTACATTCGACATGTTAGGTTGCCTTAGGCTAGTATATATAGCGATATAGACGTATATAACGTTCCCATCGACAAATAGCGGTCGGCGCGCCAGGAATGTTGTAAAATATTACATCCGAGGTGTTAGGATTGCCTTAGGCTAAGATATATGACGTTATAGACGTATATAATGTTCCCACCGAGAAGTAGAGGCCAACGAGCCAGGAATGTGGTGAAACATTACATTCGACATGTTAAGTTGCCTTAGGTTAGGATATATAACGTTATAGACGGATATACTGTTCCCACCGAGAAGTAGTTGCCGACGCGCCAGGAATATTGTAAAATATTACATTCGACATGTAAGGATGCCTTATGCTAGAATATATAACGTTATAGACGTATATAAAGTTCCCACCGAGAAGTAGGTGCCGACGAGCCAGGAATGTTGTAAAATATTACGCTCGACATGTTAGGTGGCCTTAGGCTAGGATATACAACGTTATAGACGTATATAAAGTTCCAACCGAGAAGTAGGTGCCGACGAGCCAGGAATGTTGTAAAATATTACATTCGACATGTAAGGATGCCTTATGCTAGGATATATAACGTTATAGACGTATATAATGTTCCCACCGAGAAGTAGGGGCCAACGTACCAGGAATGTAGTAAAATATTACATCCGAGATGTTAGGTTGCCTTAGGTTAGGATATATAGCGTTATAGACATATAAAATGTTCCCACCGAGAAGGAGGGGCCGACGTGCCAGGAATGTAGTAAAATATTACATCCGAGATGTTAGGTTGCCTTAGGTTAGGATATATAACGTTATAGACGAATATACTGTTCCCACCGAGAAGTAGTTGCCGACGCGCCAGGAATATTGTAAAATATTACATTCGACATGTAAGGATGCCTTATGCTAGGATATATAACGTTATAGACGTATATAAAGTTCCCACCGAGAAGTAGGTGCCGACGAGCCAGGAATGTTGTAAAATATTACATCCGAGATGTTAGGTTCCCTTAGGTTAGAATCTATAACGTTATAGACGTATATAATATTCCCACCGAGAAGTGGGGGCCGGCGCGCCAGGAATGTAGTAAAATATTACATCCGAGATGTTAGGTTGCCTTAGGTTAGGATATATAGCGTTATAGACATATAAAATGTTCCCACCGAGAAGGAGGGGCCGACGTGCCAGGAATGTAGTAAAATATTACATCCGAGATGTTAGGTTGCCTTAGGTTGGGATATATAACGTTATAGACGCTCATAATGTTCCCACCGAGAAGTAGGGGCCAACGAGCCAGGAATGTGGTGAAACATTACATTCGACATGTTAAGTTGCCTTAGGTTAGGATATATAACGTTATAGACGGATATACTGTTCCCACCGAGAAGTAGTTGCCGACGCGCCAGGAATATTGTAAAATATTACATTCGACATGTAAGGATGCCTTATGCTAGAATATATAACGTTATAGACGTATATAAAGTTCCCACCGAGAAGTAGGTGCCGACGAGCCAGGAATGTTGTAAAATATTACGCTCGACATGTTAGGTTGCCTTAGGCTAGGATATACAACGTTATAGACGTATATAAAGTTCCAACCGAGAAGTAGGTGCCGACGAGCCAGGAATGTTGTAAAATATTACATTCGACATGTAAGGATGCCTTGTGCTAGGATATATAACGTTATAGACGTATATAATGTTCCCACCGAGAAGTAGGGGCCAACGTGCCAGGAATGTAGTAAAATATTACATCCGAGATGTTAGGTTGCCTTAGGTTAGGATATATACCGTTATAGACATATATAATGTTCCCACCGAGAAGTAGGGGCCGACGTGCCAGGAATGTAGTAAAATATTACATCCGAGATGTTAGGTTGCCTTAGGTTAGGATATATAACGTTATAGACGGATATACTGTTCCCACCGAGAAGTAGTTGCCGACGCGCCAGGAATATTGTAAAATATTACATTCGACATGTAAGGATGCCTTATGCTAGGATATATAACGTTATAGACGTATATAAAGTTCCCACCGAGAAGTAGGTGCCGACGAGCCAGGAATGTTGTAAAATATTACGCTCGTCATGTTAGGTTGCCTTAGGCTAGGATATATAACGTTATAGACGTGTATAAAGTTTCAACCGAGAAGTAGGTGCCGACGAGCCAGGAATGTTGTAAAATATTACGCTCGACATGTTAGGTTGCCTTAGGCTAGGATATATAGCGATATAGACGTATGTAATGTTCCCATCGACAAATAGCGGTCGGCGCGCCACGAATGTAGTAAAATATTATATCCGAGATGTTAGGATTGCCTTAGGATAGGATATATCACGTTATGGACGTATATAATGTTCCCACCGAGAAGTAGGAGCCGGTGCGCCAGGAATGCTGTAGAATATTACATTCGACATGTTAGGTTGCCTTAGGCTAGTATATATAGCGATATAGACGTATATAATGTTCCCACCGAGAAATAGGTGCCGGCGCGCCAGGAATGTTGTAAAATATTACATTCGACATGTAAGGATGCCTTATGCTAGGATATATAACGTTATAGACGTATATAATGTTCCCACCGAGAAGTAGGGGCCAACGTACCAGGAATGTAGTAAAATATTACATCCGAGATGTTAGGTTGCCTTAGGTTAGGATATATAGCGTTATAGACATATAAAATGTTCCCACCGAGAAGGAGGGGCCGACGTGCCAGGAATGTAGTAAAATATTACATCCGAGATGTTAGGTTGCCTTAGGTTAGGATATATAACGTTATAGACGGATATACTGTTCCCACCGAGAAGTAGTTGCCGACGCGCCAGGAATATTGTAAAATATTACATTCGACATGTAAGGATGCCTTATGCTAGGATATATAACGTTATAGACGTATATAAAGTTCCCACCGAGAAGTAGGTGCCGACGAGCCAGGAATGTTGTAAAATATTACATCCGAGATGTTAGGTTCCCTTAGGTTAGAATCTATAACGTTATAGACGTATATAATATTCCCACCGAGAAGTGGGGGCCGGCGCGCCAGGAATGTAGTAAAATATTACATCCGAGATGTTAGGTTGCCTTAGGCTAGGATATATCACGTTATAGGCGTATATAATGTTCCCACCGAGAAGTAGGGGCCGGCGCGCCAGGAATGCTGTAAAATATTACATTCGACATGTTAGGTTGCCTCAGGCTAGTATATATAGCGATATAGACGTATATAATGTTCCCACCAAGAAATAGGTGCCGACGTGCCAGGAATGTAGTAAAATACTACATCCGAGATGTTAGGTTGCCTTAGGTTGGGATATATAACGTTATAGACGCTCATAATGTTCCCACCGAGAAGTAGGGGCCAACGAGCCAGGAATGTGGTGAAACATTACATTCGACATGTTAAGTTGCCTTAGGTTAGGATATATAACGTTATAGACGGATATACTGTTCCCACGGAGAAGTAGTTGCCCACGCGCCAGGAATATTGTAAAATATTACATTCGACATGTAAGGATGCCTTATGCTAGGATATATAACGTTATAGACGTATATAAAGTTCCCACCGAGAAGTAGGTGCCGACGAGCCAGGAATGTTGTAAAATATTACGCTCGACATGTTAGGTTGCCTTAGGCTAGGATATATAACGTTATAGACGTGTATAAAGTTCCACCCGAGAAGTAGGTGCCGACGAGCCAGGAATGTTGTAAAATATTACGCTCGACATGTTAGGTTGCATTAGGCTAGGATATATAGCGATATAGACGTATATAATGTTCCCATCGACAAATAGCGGTCGGCGCGCCACGAATGTAGTAAAAGATTACATCCGAGATGTTAGGATTGCCTTAGGCTAGGATATATCACGTTATGGACGTATATAATGTTCCCACCGAGAAGTAGGAGCCGGCGCGCCAGGAATGCTGTAGAATATTACATTCGACATGTTAGGTTGCCTTAGGCTAGTATATATAGCGATATAGACGTATATAATGTTCCCATCGACAAATAGCAGTCGGCGCGCCAGGAATGTTGTAAAATATTACATCCGAGGTGTTAGGATTGCCTTAGGCTAAGATATATGACGTTATAGACGTATATAATGTTCCCACCGAGAAGTAGGGGCCAACGAGCCAGGAATGTGGTGAAACATTACATTCGACATGTTAAGTTGCCTTAGGTTAGGATATATAACGTTATAGACGGATATACTGTTCCCACCGAGAAGTAGTTGCCGACGCGCCAGGAATATTGTAAAATATTACATTCGACATGTAAGGATGCCTTATGCTAGAATATATAACGTTATAGACGTATATAAAGTTCCCACCGAGAAGTAGGTGCCGACGAGCCAGGAATGTTGTAAAATATTACGCTCGACATGTTAGGTTGCCTTAGGCTAGGATATATAACGTTATAGACGTATATAAAGTTCCAACCGAGAAGTAGGTGCCGACGAGCCAGGAATGTTGTAAAATATTACATTCGACATGTAAGGATGCCTTGTGCTAGGATATATAACGTTATAGACGTATATAATGTTCCCACCGAGAAGTAGGGGCCAACGTGCCAGGAATGTAGTAAAATATTACATCCGAGATGTTAGGTTGCCTTAGGTTAGGATATATACCGTTATAGACATATATAATGTTCCCACCGAGAAGTAGGGGCCGACGTGCCAGGAATGTAGTAAAATATTACATCCGAGATGTTAGGTTGCCTTAGGTTAGGATATATAACGTTATAGACGGATATACTGTTCCCACCGAGAAGTAGTTGCCGACGCGCCAGGAATATTGTAAAATATTACATTCGACATGTAAGGATGCCTTATGCTAGGATATATAACGTTATAGACGTATATAAAGTTCCCACCGAGAAGTAGGTGCCGACGAGCCAGGAATGTTGTAAAATATTACGCTCGGCATGTTAGGTTGCCTTAGGCTAGGATATATAACGTTATAGACGTGTATAAAGTTTCAACCGAGAAGTAGGTGCCGACGAGCCAGGAATGTTGTAAAATATTACGCTCGACATGTCAGGTTGCCTTAGGCTAGGATATATAGCGATATAGACGTATATAATGTTCCCATCGACAAATAGCGGTCGGCGCGCCACGAATGTAGTAAAATATTATATCCGAGATGTTAGGATTGCCTTAGGATAGGATATATCACGTTATGGACGTATATAATGTTCCCACCGAGAAGTAGGAGCCGGCGCGCCAGGAATGCTGTAGAATATTACATTCGACATGTTAGGTTGCCTTAGGCTAGTATATATAGCGATATAGACGTATATAATGTTCCCACCGAGAAATAGGTGCCGGCGCGCCAGGAATGTTGTAAAATATTACATTCGACATGTAAGGATGCCTTATGCTAGGATATATAACGTTATAGACGTATATAATGTTCCCACCGAGAAGTAGGGGCCAACGTACCAGGAATGTAGTAAAATATTACATCCGAGATGTTAGGTTGCCTTAGGTTAGGATATATACCGTTATAGACATATATAATGTTCCCACCCAGAAGTAGGGGCCGACGTGCCAGGAATGTAGTAAAATATTACATCCGAGATGTTAGGTTGCCTTAGGTTAGGATATATAACGTTATAGACGGATATACTGTTCCCACCGAGAAGTAGTTGCCGACGCGCCAGGAATATTGTAAAATATTACATTCGACATGTAAGGATGCCTTATGCTAGGATATATAACGTTATAGACGTATATAAAGTTCCCACCGAGAAGTAGGTGCCGACGAGCCAGGAATGTTGTAAAATATTACATCCGAGATGTTAGGTTCCCTTAGGTTAGAATCTATAACGTTATAGACGTATATAATGTTCCCACCGAGAAGTAGGGGCCAACGAGCCAGGAATGTTGTAAAATATTACATTCGACATGTAAGGATGCCTTATGCTAGGATATATAACGTTATAGACGTATATAATATTCCCACCGAGAAGTGGGGGCCGGCGCGCCAGGAATGTAGTAAAATATTACGTCCGAGATGTTAGGTTGCCTTAGGCTAGGATATGTAAAGTTATAGACGTATATAGTGTTCCCACCGAGAAATAGGTGCCGGCGCGCCAGAAATGTTGTAAAATATTACATTCGACATGTAAGGATGCCTTATGCTAGGATATATAACGTTATAGACGTATATAAAGTTCCCACCGAGAAGTAGGTGCCGACGAGCCAGGAATGTTGTAAAATATTACGCTCGACATGTTAGGTTGCCTTAGGCTAGGATATACAACGTTATAGACGTATATAAAGTTCCAACCGAGAAGTAGGTGCCGACGAGCCAGGAATGTTGTAAAATATTACATTCGACATGTAAGGATGCCTTGTGCTAGGATATATAACGTTATAGACGTATATAATGTTCCCACCGAGAAGTAGGGGCCAACGTGCCAGGAATGTAGTAAAATATTACATCCGAGATGTTAGGTTGCCTTAGGTTAGGATATATACCGTTATAGACATATATAATGTTCCCACCGAGAAGTAGGGGCCGACGTGCCAGGAATGTAGTAAAATATTACATCCGAGATGTTAGGTTGCCTTAGGTTAGGATATATAACGTTATAGACGGATATACTGTTCCCACCGAGAAGTAGTTGCCGACGCGCCAGGAATATTGTAAAATATTACATTCGACATGTAAGGATGCCTTATGCTAGGATATATAACGTTATAGACGTATATAAAGTTCCCACCGAGAAGTAGGTGCCGACGAGCCAGGAATGTTGTAAAATATTACGCTCGTCATGTTAGGTTGCCTTAGGCTAGGATATATAACGTTATAGACGTGTATAAAGTTTCAACCGAGAAGTAGGTGCCGACGAGCCAGGAATGTTGTAAAATATTACGCTCGACATGTTAGGTTGCCTTAGGCTAGGATATATAGCGATATAGACGTATATAATGTTCCCATCGACAAATAGCGGTCGGCGCGCCACGAATGTAGTAAAATATTATATCCGAGATGTTAGGATTGCCTTAGGATAGGATATATCACGTTATGGACGTATATAATGTTCCCACCGAGAAGTAGGAGCCGGCGCGCCAGGAATGCTGTAGAATATTACATTCGACATGTTAGGTTGCCTTAGGCTAGTATATATAGCGATATAGACGTATATAATGTTCCCACCGAGAAATAGGTGCCGGCGCGCCAGGAATGTTGTAAAATATTACATTCGACATGTAAGGATGCCTTATGCTAGGATATATAACGTTATAGACGTATATAATGTTCCCACCGAGAAGTAGGGGCCAACGTACCAGGAATGTAGTAAAATATTACATCCGAGATGTTAGGTTGCCTTAGGTTAGGATACATACCGTTATAGACATATATAATGTTCCCACCCAGAAGTAGGGGCCGACGTGCCAGGAATGTAGTAAAATATTACATCCGAGATGTTAGGTTGCCTTAGGTTAGGATATATAACGTTATAGACGGATATACTGTTCCCACCGAGAAGTAGTTGCCGACGCGCCAGGAATATTGTAAAATATTACATTCGACATGTAAGGATGCCTTATGCTAGGATATATAACGTTATAGACGTATATAAAGTTCCCACCGAGAAGTAGGTGCCGACGAGCCAGGAATGTTGTAAAATATTACATCCGAGATGTTAGGTTCCCTTAGGTTAGAATCTATAACGTTATAGACGTATATAATGTTCCCACCGAGAAGTAGGGGCCAACGAGCCAGGAATGTTGTAAAATATTACATTCGACATGTAAGGATGCCTTATGCTAGGATATATAACGTTATAGACGTATATAATATTCCCACCGAGAAGTGGGGGCCGGCGCGCCAGGAATGTAGTAAAATATTACGTCCGAGATGTTAGGTTGCCTTAGGCTAGGATATGTAAAGTTATAGACGTATATAGTGTTCCCACCGAGAAATAGGTGCCGGCGCGCCAGAAATGTTGTAAAATATTACATTCGACATGTAAGGATGCCTTATGCTAGGATATATAACGTTATAGACGTATATAAAGTTCCCACCGAGAAGTAGGTGCCGACGAGCCAGGAATGTTGTAAAATATTACGCTCGACATGTTAGGTTGCCTTAGGCTAGGATATACAACGTTATAGACGTATATAAAGTTCCAACCGAGAAGTAGGTGCCGACGAGCCAGGAATGTTGTAAAATATTACATTCGACATGTAAGGATGCCTTGTGCTAGGATATATAACGTTATAGACGTATATAATGTTCCCACCGAGAAGTAGGGGCCAACGTGCCAGGAATGTAGTAAAATATTACATCCGAGATGTTAGGTTGCCTTAGGTTAGGATATATACCGTTATAGACATATATAATGTTCCCACCGAGAAGTAGGGGCCGACGTGCCAGGAATGTAGTAAAATATTACATCCGAGATGTTAGGTTGCCTTAGGTTAGGATATATAACGTTATAGACGGATATACTGTTCCCACCGAGAAGTAGTTGCCGACGCGCCAGGAATATTGTAAAATATTACATTCGACATGTAAGGATGCCTTATGCTAGGATATATAACGTTATAGACGTATATAAAGTTCCCACCGAGAAGTAGGTGCCGACGAGCCAGGAATGTTGTAAAATATTACGCTCGTCATGTTAGGTTGCCTTAGGCTAGGATATATAACGTTATAGACGTGTATAAAGTTTCAACCGAGAAGTAGGTGCCGACGAGCCAGGAATGTTGTAAAATATTACGCTCGACATGTTAGGTTGCCTTAGGCTAGGATATATAGCGATATAGACGTATATAATGTTCCCATCGACAAATAGCGGTCGGCGCGCCACGAATGTAGTAAAATATTATATCCGAGATGTTAGGATTGCCTTAGGATAGGATATATCACGTTATGGACGTATATAATGTTCCCACCGAGAAGTAGGAGCCGGCGCGCCAGGAATGCTGTAGAATATTACATTCGACATGTTAGGTTGCCTTAGGCTAGTATATATAGCGATATAGACGTATATAATGTTCCCACCGAGAAATAGGTGCCGGCGCGCCAGGAATGTTGTAAAATATTACATTCGACATGTAAGGATGCCTTATGCTAGGATATATAACGTTATAGACGTATATAATGTTCCCACCGAGAAGTAGGGGCCAACGTACCAGGAATGTAGTAAAATATTACATCCGAGATGTTAGGTTGCCTTAGGTTAGGATATATAGCGTTATAGACATATAAAATGTTCCCACCGAGAAGGAGGGGCCGACGTGCCAGGAATGTAGTAAAATATTACATCCGAGATGTTAGGTTGCCTTAGGTTAGGATATATAACGTTATAGACGGATATACTGTTCCCACCGAGAAGTAGTTGCCGACGCGCCAGGAATATTGTAAAATATTACATTCGACATGTAAGGATGCCTTATGCTAGGATATATAACGTTATAGACGTATATAAAGTTCCCACCGAGAAGTAGGTGCCGACGAGCCAGGAATGTTGTAAAATATTACATCCGAGATGTTAGGTTCCCTTAGGTTAGAATCTATAACGTTATAGACGTATATAATATTCCCACCGAGAAGTGGGGGCCGGCGCGCCAGGAATGTAGTAAAATATTACATCCGAGATGTTAGGTTGCCTTAGGCTAGGATATATCACGTTATAGGCGTATATAATGTTCCCACCGAGAAGTAGGGGCCGGCGCGCCAGGAATGCTGTAAAATATTACATTCGACATGTTAGGTTGCCTCAGGCTAGTATATATAGCGATATAGACGTATATAATGTTCCCACCAAGAAATAGGTGCCGACGTGCCAGGAATGTAGTAAAATACTACATCCGAGATGTTAGGTTGCCTTAGGTTAGGATATATAGCGTTATAGACATATAAAATGTTCCCACCGAGAAGGAGGGGCCGACGTGCCAGGAATGTAGTAAAATATTACATCCGAGATGTTAGGTTGCCTTAGGTTGGGATATATAACGTTATAGACGCTCATAATGTTCCCACCGAGAAGTAGGGGCCAACGAGCCAGGAATGTGGTGAAACATTACATTCGACATGTTAAGTTGCCTTAGGTTAGGATATATAACGTTATAGACGGATATACTGTTCCCACGGAGAAGTAGTTGCCCACGCGCCAGGAATATTGTAAAATATTACATTCGACATGTAAGGATGCCTTATGCTAGGATATATAACGTTATAGACGTATATAAAGTTCCCACCGAGAAGTAGGTGCCGACGAGCCAGGAATGTTGTAAAATATTACGCTCGACATGTTAGGTTGCCTTAGGCTAGGATATATAACGTTATAGACGTGTATAAAGTTCCACCCGAGAAGTAGGTGCCGAAGAGCCAGGAATGTTGTAAAATATTACGCTCGACATGTTAGGTTGCATTAGGCTAGGATATATAGCGATATAGACGTATATAATGTTCCCATCGACAAATAGCGGTCGGCGCGCCACGAATGTAGTAAAATATTACATCCGAGATGTTAGGATTGCCTTAGGCTAGGATATATCACGTTATGGACGTATATAATGTTCCCACCGAGAAGTAGGAGCCGGCGCGCCAGGAATGCTGTAGAATATTACATTCGACATGTTAGGTTGCCTTAGGCTAGTATATATAGCGATATAGACGTATATAATGTTCCCATCGACAAATAGCGGTCGGCGCGCCAGGAATGTTGTAAAATATTACATCCGAGGTGTTAGGATTGCCTTAGGCTAAGATATATGACGTTATAGACGTATATAATGTTCCCACCGAGAAGTAGGGGCCAACGAGCCAGGAATGTGGTGAAACATTACATTCGACATGTTAAGTTGCCTTAGGTTAGGATATATAACGTTATAGACGGATATACTGTTCCCACCGAGAAGTAGTTGCCGACGCGCCAGGAATATTGTAAAATATTACATTCGACATGTAAGGATGCCTTATGCTAGAATATATAACGTTATAGACGTATATAAAGTTCCCACCGAGAAGTAGGTGCCGACGAGCCAGGAATGTTGTAAAATATTACGCTCGACATGTTAGGTTGCCTTAGGCTAGGATATATAACGTTATAGACGTATATAAAGTTCCAACCGAGAAGTAGGTGCCGACGAGCCAGGAATGTTGTAAAATATTACATTCGACATGTAAGGATGCCTTGTGCTAGGATATATAACGTTATAGACGTATATAATGTTCCCACCGAGAAGTAGGGGCCAACGTGCCAGGAATGTAGTGAAATATTACATCCGAGATGTTAGGTTGCCTTAGGTTAGGATATATACCGTTATAGACATATATAATGTTCCCACCGAGAAGTAGGGGCCGACGTGCCAGGAATGTAGTAAAATATTACATCCGAGATGTTAGGTTGCCTTAGGTTAGGATATATAACGTTATAGACGGATATACTGTTCCCACCGAGAAGTAGTTGCCGACGCGCCAGGAATATTGTAAAATATTACATTCGACATGTAAGGATGCCTTATGCTAGGATATATAACGTTATAGACGTATATAAAGTTCCCACCGAGAAGTAGGTGCCGACGAGCCAGGAATGTTGTAAAATATTACGCTCGGCATGTTAGGTTGCCTTAGGCTAGGATATATAACGTTATAGACGTGTATAAAGTTTCAACCGAGAAGTAGGTGCCGACGAGCCAGGAATGTTGTAAAATATTACGCTCGACATGTCAGGTTGCCTTAGGCTAGGATATATAGCGATATAGACGTATATAATGTTCCCATCGACAAATAGCGGTCGGCGCGCCACGAATGTAGTAAAATATTATATCCGAGATGTTAGGATTGCCTTAGGATAGGATATATCACGTTATGGACGTATATAATGTTCCCACCGAGAAGTAGGAGCCGGCGCGCCAGGAATGCTGTAGAATATTACATTCGACATGTTAGGTTGCCTTAGGCTAGTATATATAGCGATATAGACGTATATAATGTTCCCACCGAGAAATAGGTGCCGGCGCGCCAGGAATGTTGTAAAATATTACATTCGACATGTAAGGATGCCTTATGCTAGGATATATAACGTTATAGACGTATATAAAGTTCCAACCGAGAAGTAGGTGCCGACGAGCCAGGAATGTTGTAAAATATTACATTCGACATGTAAGGATGCCTTATGCTAGGATATATAACGTTATAGACGTATATAATATTCCCACCGAGAAGTGGGGGCCGGCGCGCCAGGAATGTAGTAAAATATTACGTCCGAGATGTTAGGTTGCCTTAGGCTAGGATATGTAAAGTTATAGACGTATATAGTGTTCCCACCGAGAAATAGGTGCCGGCGCGCCAGAAATGTTGTAAAATATTACATTCGACATGTAAGGATGCCTTATGCTAGGATATATAACGTTATAGACGTATATAAAGTTCCAACCGAGAAGTAGGTGCCGACGAGCCAGGAATGTTGTAAAATATTACATTCGACATGTAAGGATGCCTTGTGCTAGGATATATAACGTTATAGACGTATATAATGTTCCCACCGAGAAGTAGGGGCCAACGTGCCAGGAATGTTGTAAAATATTACATCCGAGATGTTAGGTTGCCTTAGGTTAGGATATATAACGTTATAGACGCTCATAATGTTCCCACCGAGAAGTAGGGGCCAACGAGCCAGGAATGTGGTGAAACATTACATTCGACATGTTAAGTTGCCTTAGGTTAGGATATATAACGTTATAGACGGATATACTGTTCCCACGGAGAAGTAGTTGCCCACGCGCCAGGAATATTGTAAAATATTACATTCGACATGTAAGGATGCCTTATGCTAGGATATATAACGTTATAGACGTATATAAAGTTCCCACCGAGAAGTAGGTGCCGACGAGCCAGGAATGTTGTAAAATATTACGCTCGACATGTTAGGTTGCCTTAGGCTAGGATATATAACGTTATAGACGTGTATAAAGTTCCACCCGAGAAGTAGGTGCCGACGAGCCAGGAATGTTGTAAAATATTACGCTCGACATGTTAGGTTGCATTAGGCTAGGATATATAGCGATATAGACGTATATAATGTTCCCATCGACAAATAGCGGTCGGCGCGCCACGAATGTAGTAAAATATTACATCCGAGATGTTAGGATTGCCTTAGGCTAGGATATATCACGTTATGGACGTATATAATGTTCCCACCGAGAAGTAGGAGCCGGCGCGCCAGGAATGCTGTAGAATATTACATTCGACATGTTAGGTTGCCTTAGGCTAGTATATATAGCGATATAGACGTATATAATGTTCCCATCGACAAATAGCGGTCGGCGCGCCAGGAATGTTGTAAAATATTACATCCGAGGTGTTAGGATTGCCTTAGGCTAAGATATATGACGTTATAGACGTATATAATGTTCCCACCGAGAAGTAGGGGCCAACGAGCCAGGAATGTGGTGAAACATTACATTCGACATGTTAAGTTGCCTTAGGTTAGGATATATAACGTTATAGACGGATATACTGTTCCCACCGAGAAGTAGTTGCCGACGCGCCAGGAATATTGTAAAATATTACATTCGACATGTAAGGATGCCTTATGCTAGAATATATAACGTTATAGACGTATATAAAGTTCCCACCGAGAAGTAGGTGCCGACGAGCCAGGAATGTTGTAAAATATTACGCTCGACATGTTAGGTTGCCTTAGGCTAGGATATATAACGTTATAGACGTATATAAAGTTCCAACCGAGAAGTAGGTGCCGACGAGCCAGGAATGTTGTAAAATATTACATTCGACATGTAAGGATGCCTTGTGCTAGGATATATAACGTTATAGACGTATATAATGTTCCCACCGAGAAGTAGGGGCCAACGTGCCAGGAATGTAGTAAAATATTACATCCGAGATGTTAGGTTGCCTTAGGTTAGGATATATACCGTTATAGACATATATAATGTTCCCACCGAGAAGTAGGGGCCGACGTGCCAGGAATGTAGTAAAATATTACATCCGAGATGTTAGGTTGCCTTAGGTTAGGATATATAACGTTATAGACGGATATACTGTTCCCACCGAGAAGTAGTTGCCGACGCGCCAGGAATATTGTAAAATATTACATTCGACATGTAAGGATGCCTTATGCTAGGATATATAACGTTATAGACGTATATAAAGTTCCCACCGAGAAGTAGGTGCCGACGAGCCAGGAATGTTGTAAAATATTACGCTCGGCATGTTAGGTTGCCTTAGGCTAGGATATATAACGTTATAGACGTGTATAAAGTTTCAACCGAGAAGTAGGTGCCGACGAGCCAGGAATGTTGTAAAATATTACGCTCGACATGTTAGGTTGCCTTAGGCTAGGATATATAGCGATATAGACGTATATAATGTTCCCATCGACAAATAGCGGTCGGCGCGCCACGAATGTAGTAAAATATTATATCCGAGATGTTAGGATTGCCTTAGGATAGGATATATCACGTTATGGACGTATATAATGTTCCCACCGAGAAGTAGGAGCCGGCGCGCCAGGAATGCTGTAGAATATTACATTCGACATGTTAGGTTGCCTTAGGCTAGTATATATAGCGATATAGACGTATATAATGTTCCCACCGAGAAATAGGTGCCGGCGCGCCAGGAATGTTGTAAAATATTACATTCGACATGTAAGGATGCCTTATGCTAGGATATATAACGTTATAGACGTATATAATGTTCCCACCGAGAAGTAGGGGCCAACGTACCAGGAATGTAGTAAAATATTACATCCGAGATGTTAGGTTGCCTTAGGTTAGGATATATACCGTTATAGACATATATAATGTTCCCACCCAGAAGTAGGGGCCGACGTGCCAGGAATGTAGTAAAATATTACATCCGAGATGTTAGGTTGCCTTAGGTTAGGATATATAACGTTATAGACGGATATACTGTTCCCACCGAGAAGTAGTTGCCGACGCGCCAGGAATATTGTAAAATATTACATTCGACATGTAAGGATGCCTTATGCTAGGATATATAACGTTATAGACGTATATAAAGTTCCCACCGAGAAGTAGGTGCCGACGAGCCAGGAATGTTGTAAAATATTACATCCGAGATGTTAGGTTCCCTTAGGTTAGAATCTATAACGTTATAGACGTATATAATGTTCCCACCGAGAAGTAGGGGCCAACGAGCCAGGAATGTTGTAAAATATTACATTCGACATGTAAGGATGCCTTATGCTAGGATATATAACGTTATAGACGTATATAATATTCCCACCGAGAAGTGGGGGCCGGCGCGCCAGGAATGTAGTAAAATATTACGTCCGAGATGTTAGGTTGCCTTAGGCTAGGATATGTAAAGTTATAGACGTATATAGTGTTCCCACCGAGAAATAGGTGCCGGCGCGCCAGAAATGTTGTAAAATATTACATTCGACATGTAAGGATGCCTTATGCTAGGATATATAACGTTATAGACGTATATAAAGTTCCCACCGAGAAGTAGGTGCCGACGAGCCAGGAATGTTGTAAAATATTACGCTCGACATGTTAGGTTGCCTCAGGCTAGGATATATAACGTTATAGACGTATATAAAGTTCCAACCGAGAAGTAGGTGCCGACGAGCCAGGAATGTTGTAAAATATTACATTCGACATGTAAGGATGCCTTGTGCTAGGATATATAACGTTATAGACGTATATAATGTTCCCACCGAGAAGTAGGGGCCAACGTGCCAGGAATGTAGTAAAATATTACATCCGAGTTGTTAGGTTGCCTTAGGTTAGGATATATACCGTTATAGACATATATAATGTTCCCACCGAGAAGTAGGGGCCGACGTGCCAGGAATGTAGTAAAATATTACATCCGAGATGTTAGGTTGCCTTAGGTTAGGATATATAACGTTATAGACGGATATACTGTTCCCACCGAGAAGTAGTTGCCGACGCGCCAGGAATATTGTAAAATATTACATTCGACATGTAAGGATGCCTTATGCTAGGATATATAACGTTATAGACGTATATAAAGTTCCCACCGAGAAGTAGGTGCCGACGAGCCAGGAATGTTGTAAAATATTACATGCGAGATGTTAGGTTCCCTTAGGTTAGAATATATAACGTTATAGACGTATATAATGTTCCCACCGAGAAGTAGGGGCCAACGAGCCAGGAATGTTGTAAAATATTACATCCGAGATGTTAGGTTGCCTTAGGTTAGGATATATAACGTTATAGACGCTCATAATGTTCCCACCGAGAAGTAGGGGCCAACGAGCCAGGAATGTGGTGAAACATTACATTCGACATGTTAGGTTGCCTTAGGCTAGGATATATAACGTTATAGACGGATATACTGTTCCCACCGAGAAGTAGTTGCCGACGCGCCAGGAATATTGTAAAATATTACATTCGACATGTAAGGATGCCTTATGCTAGGATATATAACGTTATAGACGTATATAAAGTTCCCACCGAGAAGTAGGTGCCGACGAGCCAGGAATGTTGTAAAATATTACGCTCGACATGTTAGGTTGCCTTAGGCTAGTATATATAGCGATATAGACGTATATAATGTTCCCACCGAGAAATAGGTGCCGGCGCGCCAGGAATGTTGTAAAATATTACATTCGACATGTAAGGATGCCTTATGCTAGGATATATAACGTTATAGACGTATATAATGTTCCCACCGAGAAGTAGTTGCCGACGCGCCAGGAATATTGTAAAATATTACATTCGACATGTAAGGATGCCTTATGCTAGGATATATAACGTTATAGACGTATATAATATTCCCACCGAGAAGTGGGGGCCGGCGCGCCAGGAATGTAGTAAAATATTACATCCGAGATGTTAGGTTGCCTTAGGCTAGGATATGTAAAGTTATAGACGTATATAGTGTTCCCACCGAGAAATAGGTGCCGGCGCGCCAGGAATGTTGTAAAATATTACATTCGACATGTAAGGATGCCTTATGCTAGGATATATAACGTTATAGACGTATATAAAGTTCCCACCGAGAAGTAGGTGCCGACGAGCCAGGAATGTTGTAAAATATTACGCTCGGCATGTTAGGTTGCCTTAGGCTAGGACATATAGCGACATAGACGTATATAATGTTCCCATCGAGAAATCGCGGTCGGCGCGCCACGAATGTAGTAAAATATTACATCCGTGATGTTAGGATTGCCTTAGGCTAGGATATATCACGTTATAGGCGTATATAATGTTCCCACCGAGAAGGAGGGGCCGGCGCGCCAGGAATGCTGTAAAATATTACATTCGACATGTTAGGTTGCCTCAGGCTAGTATATATAACGTTATAGACGGATATACTGTTCCCACCGAGAAGTAGTTGCCGACGCGCCAGGAATATTGTAAAATATTACATTCGACATGTAAGGATGCCTTATGCTAGGATATATAACGTTATAGACGTATATAAAGTTCCCACCGAGAAGTAGGTGCCGACGAGCCAGGAATGTTGTAAAATATTACGCTCGACATGTTAGGTTGCCTTAGGCTAGGATATATAACGTTATAGACGGATATACTGTTCCCACCGAGAAGTAGTTGCCGACGCGCCAGGAATATTGTAAAATATTACATTCGACATGTAAGGATGCCTTATGCTAGGATATATAACGTTATAGACGTATATAAAGTTCCCACCGAGAAGTAGGTGCCGACGAGCCAGGAATGTTGTAAAATATTACGCTTGACATGTTAGGTTGCCTTAGGCTAGGATATATAACGTTATAGACGGATATACTGTTCCCACCGAGAAGTAGTTGCCGACGCGCCAGGAATATTGTAAAATATTACATTCGACATGTAAGGATGCCTTATGCTAGGATATATAACGTTATAGACGTATATAAAGTTCCCACCGAGAAGTAGGTGCCGACGAGCCAGGAATGTTGTAAAATATTACGCTCGACATGTTAGGTTGCCTTAGGCTAGGATATATAACGTTATAGACGTATATAAAGTTCCAACCGAGAAGTAGGTGCCGACGAGCCAGGAATGTTGTAAAATATTACGCTCGACATGTTAGGTTGCCTTAGGCTAGGATATATAGCGATATAGACGTATATAATGTTCCCATCGACAAATAGCGGTCGGCGCGCCACGAATGTAGTAAAATATTACATCCGAGATGTTAGGATTGCCTTAGGCTAGGATATATCACGTTATGGACGTATATAATGTTCCCACCGAGAAGTAGGAGCCGGCGCGCCAGGAACGCTGTAGAATATTACATTCGACATGTTAGGTTGCCTTAGGCTAGTATATATAGCGATATAGACGTATATAATGTTCCCACCGAGACATAGGTGCCGGCGCGCCAGGAATGTTGTAAAATATTACATTCGACATGTAAGGATGCCTTATGCTAGGATATATAACGTTATAGACGTATATAATGTTCCCACCGAGAAGTAGGGGCCAACGTGCCAGGAATGTAGTAAAATATTACTTTCGAGATGTTAGGTTGCCTTAGGTTAGGATATATACCGTTATAGACATATATAATATTCCCACCGAGAAGTAGGTGCCGACGAGCCAGGATTGTTGTAAAATATTACATCCGAGATGTTAGGTTCCCTTAGGTTAGAATCTATAACGTTATAGACGTATATAATGTTCCCACCGAGAAGTAGGGGCCAACGAGCCAGGAATGTTGTAAAATATTACATTCGACATGTAAGGATGCCTTATGCTAGGATATATAACGTTATAAACGTATATAATATTCCCACCGAGAAGTGGGGGCCGGCGCGCCAGGAATGTAGTAAAACATTACATCCGAGATGTTAGGTTGCCTTAGGCTAGGATATGTAAAGTTATAGACGTATATAATGTTCCCACCGAGAAATAGGTGCCGGCGCGCCAGGAATGTTGTAAAATATTACATTCGACATGTAAGGATGCCTTATGTTAGGATATATAACGTTATAGACGTATATAAAGTTCCCACCGAGAAGTAGGTGCCGACGAGCCAGGAATGTTGTAAAATATTATGGTCGACATGTTAGGTTGCCTTAGGCTAGGATATATAGCGATATAGACGTATATAATGTTCCCACCGAGAAATAGGTGCCGGCGCGCCAGGAATGTTGTAAAATATTACATTCGACATGTAAGGATGCCTTATGCTAGGGTATATAACGTTATAGACGTATATAATGTTCCCGCCGAGAAGTAGGGGCCGACGCCCCAGGAATGATGTAAAATTTTACATTCGACATGTTAGGATTGCCTTAGGCTAAGATATATAACGTTATAGACGTATATAATGTTCCCACCGAGAAGTAGGGGCCGAAGTGACGGGAATGTTGTAAAATATTACATCCGAGATGTTAGGTTGTCTTAGGTTAGGATATATAACGTTATTGACTTGTATAATGTTCCCATCGCGAAATAGCGGTCGGCGCGCCACGAATGTAGTAAAACAGTACATCCGAGATGTTAGGATTGCCTTAGGCTAGGATATATCACGTTATAGACGTATATAATGTTCCCACCGAGAGGTAGGGGCCGACGAGGCAGG
This sequence comes from Xylocopa violacea, assembly GCA_963969225.1. NCBI lineage: Eukaryota > Metazoa > Arthropoda > Insecta > Hymenoptera > Apidae > Xylocopa > Xylocopa violacea. Next base: position 45,099,437 of record CAXAJV010000001.1, on the reverse strand, counting down.
AATGTAGTAAAATATTACATCCGAGATGTTAGGTTGCCTTAGGTTAGGATATATAACGTTATAGACGGATATACTGTTCCCACCGAGAAGTAGTTGCCGACGCGCCAGGAATATTGTAAAATATTACATTCGACATGTAAGGATGCCTTATGCTAGGATATATAACGTTATAGACGTATATAAAGTTCCCACCGAGAAGTAGGTGCCGACGAGCCAGGAATGTTGTAAAATATTACATCCGAGATGTTAGGTTCCCTTAGGTTAGAATCTATAACGTTATAGACGTATATAATGTTCCCACCGAGAAGTAGGGGCCAACGAGCCAGGAATGTTGTAAAATATTACATTCGACATGTAAGGATGCCTTATGCTAGGATATATAACGTTATAGACGTATATAATATTCCCACCGAGAAGTGGGGGCCGGCGCGCCAGGAATGTAGTAAAATATTACGTCCGAGATGTTAGGTTGCCTTAGGCTAGGATATGTAAAGTTATAGACGTATATAATGTTCTCACCGAGAAATAGGTGCCGGCGCGCCAGAAATGTTGTAAAATATTACATTCGACATGTAAGGATGCCTTATGCTAGGATATATAACGTTATAGACGTATATAATGTTCCCACCGAGAAGTAGGGGCCAACGTGCCAGGAATGTAGTAAAATATTACTTTCGAGATGTTAGGTTGCCTTAGGTTAGGATATATACCGTTATAGACATATATAATATTCCCACCGAGAAGTAGGTGCCGTCGAGCCAGGATTGTTGTAAAATATTACATCCGAGATGTTAGGTTCCCTTAGGTTAGAATCTATAACGTTATAGACGTATATAATGTTCCCACCGAGAAGTAGGGGCCAACGAGCCAGGAATGTTGTAAAATATTACATTCGACATGTAAGGATGCCTTATGCTAGGATATATAACGTTATAAACGTATATAATATTCCCACCGAGAAGTGGGGGCCGGCGCGCCAGGAATGTAGTAAAACATTACATCCGAGATGTTAGGTTGCCTTAGGCTAGGATATGTAAAGTTATAGACGTATATAATGTTCCCACCGAGAAATAGGTGCCGGCGCGCCAGGAATGTTGTAAAATATTACATTCGACATGTAAGGATGCCTTATGTTAGGATATATAACGTTATAGACGTATATAAAGTTCCCACCGAGAAGTAGGTGCCGACGAGCCAGGAATGTTGTAAAATATTATGGTCGACATGTTAGGTTGCCTTAGGCTAGGATATATAGCGATATAGACGTATATAATGTTCCCACCGAGAAATAGGTGCCGGCGCGCCAGGAATGTTGTAAAATATTACATTCGACATGTAAGGATGCCTTATGCTAGGGTATATAACGTTATAGACGTATATAATGTTCCCGCCGAGAAGTAGGGGCCGACGCCCCAGGAATGATGTAAAATTTTACATTCGACATGTTAGGATTGCCTTAGGCTAAGATATATAACGTTATAGACGTATATAATGTTCCCACCGAGAAGTAGGGGCCGAAGTGACGGGAATGTTGTAAAATATTACATCCGAGATGTTAGGTTGTCTTAGGTTAGGATATATAACGTTATTGACTTGTATAATGTTCCCATCGCGAAATAGCGGTCGGCGCGCCACGAATGTAGTAAAACAGTACATCCGAGATGTTAGGATTGCCTTAGGCTAGGATATATCACGTTATAGACGTATATAATGTTCCCACCGAGAGGTAGGGGCCGACGAGGCAGGAATGTTGTAAAATATTACGCTCGACAAGTTAGGTTGCCGTAGGCTAGGATATATAGCGTTACAGACGTACATAATCTTCCCATCGAGAAGTAGGGGCCGGCGCGCCAGGAATGTAGTAAAATATTACATCCGAGATGTTATGTTGCCTTACGCTAGGATATGTAACTTTATCGACGTATATAATGTTCCCACCGAGGAGTAGGGGCCAACGAGCCAGAAATGTGGGAAAATATTACATTCGACATGTTAAGTTGCCTTAGGTTAGGATATATAACGTTATAGACGTATATAATGTTCCCACCGAGAGGTAGAGGCCGACGAGCCAGGAATGTTGTAAAATATTACGCTCGACAAGTTAGGTTGCCTTATGCTAGGATATATAGCGTTACAGACGTATATAATGTTCCCACCGAAAAGTAGGGGCCGGCGTGGCAGGATTGTAGTAAAATATTACATCCGAGATGTTAGGTTGCCTTAGGCTAGGATATATAACGTTATAGACGTATATAATGTTCCCAACGAGAAGTAGGGGCCGTCGAGCCAGGAATGTTGTAAAATATTACGCTCGACATGTTAAGTTGTCTTAGGTTAGGATATATAACGTTATAGACGTATATTCAGTTCCCACCGAGAAGTAGTTGCCGACGCGCCAGGAATATTGTAATATATTATATTCGACATGCTAGGCTGTCTCAGGCTAGGACATATGGCGTTATAGACATATATAATGTTCCCATTGAGAAATAGGGACCGACACGCCAGGAATGTTGTATAACATTACATTCGAGGTGTTAGGTTTCCTTAGGTTAGGATATATAACGTTATAGGCGTATATATTGCTCCCACCGAGAAGTAGGTGCCGACGCGCCCACCGAGAAGTAGGTGCCGACGCGCCAGGAATGTTGTAAAATATTACATCCGAGATGTTAGGATTGCCTTAGGCTAGGATATATAACGTTTCAGACGTATATAATGTTTCCACCGAGAAGTAGGGGCCGGTGCGCCACGAATGTAGTAAAATATTACATCCGAGATGTTAGGATTGCCTTAGGCTAGGATATATAACGTTATAGACGTATATAATGTTCCCACCGAGAAGTAGGTGCCGGTGCGCCACGAATGTAGTAAAATATTACATCCGAGATGTTAGGTTGCCTTAAACTAGGATATATAACGTTATAGACGTATATAAAGTTCCCACCGAGAAGTAGGGGCCGAAGTGACGGGAATGTTGTAAAATATTACATTCGACATGTAAGGATGCCTTATGCTAGGATATATAACGTTATAAACGTATATAATATTCCCACCCAGAAGTGGGGGCCGGCGCGCCAGGAATGTAGTAAAATATTACGTCCGAGATGTTAGGTTGCCTTAGGCTAGGATATGTAAAGTTATAGACGTATATAATGTTCCCACCGAGAAATAGGTGCCGGCGCGCCAGGAATGTTGTAAAATATTACATTCGACATGTAAGGATGCCTTATGCTAGGATATATAACGTTATAGACGTATATAAAGTTCCCACCGAGAAGTAGGTGCCGACGAGCCAGGAATGTTGTAAAATATTACGCTCGACATGTTAGGTTGCCTTAGGCTAGGATATATAACGTTATAGACGTATATAAAGTTCCAACCGAGAAGTAGGTGCCGACGAGCCAGGAATGTTGTAAAATATTACGCTCGACATGTTAGGTTGCCTTAGGCTAGGATATATAGCGATATAGACGTATATAATGTTCCCATCGACAAATAGCGGTCGGCGCGCCACGAATGTAGTAAAATATTACATCCGAAATGTTAGGATTGCCTTAGGCTAGGATATATCACGTTATGGACGTATATAATGTTCCCACCGAGAAGTAGGGGCCGGCGCGCCAGGAATGCTGTAAAATATTACATTCGACATGTTAGGTTGCCTTAGGCTAGTATATATAGCGATATAGACGTATATAATGTTCCCACCGAGAAATAGGTGCCGGCGCGCCAGGAATGTTGTAAAATATTACATTCGACATGTAAGGATGCCTTATGCTAGGATATATAACGTTATAGACGTATATAATGTTCCCACCGAGAAGTAGGGGCCAACGTGCCAGGAATGTAGTAAAATATTACATCCGAGATGTTAGGTTGCCTTAGGTTAGGATATATACCGTTATAGACATATATAATGTTCCCACCGAGAAGTAGGGGCCGACGTGCCAGGAATGTAGTAAAATATTACATCCGAGATGTTAGGTTGCCTTAGGTTAGGATATATAACGTTATAGACGGATATACTGTTCCCACCGAGAAGTAGTTGCCGACGCGCCAGGAATATTGTAAAATATTACATTCGACATGTAAGGATGCCTTATGCTAGGATATATAACGTTATAGACGTATATAAAGTTCCCATTGAGAAATAGGGACCGACACGCCAGGAATGTTGTATAACATTACATTCGAGGTGTTAGGTTTCCTTAGGTTAGGATATATAACGTTATAGGCGTATATATTGCTCCCACCGAGAAGTAGGTGCCGACGCGCCAGGAATGTAGTAAAATATTACATCCGAGATGTTCGGTTGCCTTAAACTAGGATATATAACGTTATAGACGTATATAAAGTTCCCACCGAGAAGTAGGGGCCGAAGTGACGGGAATGTTGTAAAATATTACATTCGACATGTTAGTTTGCCTTAGGCTAGGATATATAGCGTTATAGACGTATATAATGTTCCCACCGAGAAGTAGGGGCCGACGTGCCAGGAATGTAGTAAAATATTACATCCGAGATGCTAGGTTGCCTTAGGTTAGGATATATGGCGTTATAGACGCATATAATGTTCCCACCGAGAAGTAGGGGCCTGCGCGCCAGGAATGTAGTAAAATATTACATCCGAGATGTTAGGTTGCCTTAGGTTAGGATATATAACGTTATTGACTTATATAATGTTCCCACGGAGAAATAGGGGCCGACTCGCCAGGAATGTTGTAAAACATTAAATCCGAGGTGTTAGGTTCCCTTAGGTTAGGATATATAACGTTATAGACATATATAATGTTCCCACCGAGAAATAGGTGCCGACGCGCCAGGAATGTTTTAAAATATTACTTCCGAGATGTTAGGATTGCCTTAGGCTAGGACATATCACGTTATAGACGTATATAATGTTCCCACCGAGAAGTAGGGGCCGATGTGCCAGGAATGTAGTAAAATATTACATTCGACATGATAAGTTGTCTTAGATTAGGATATATAACGTTATAGTCGTATATACAGTTCCCACCGAGAAGTAGTTGCCGACGCGCCAGGAATATTGTAAAATATTATATTCGACATGTTAGGTTGTCTCAGGCTAGGACATATAGCGTTATAGACATATACAATGTTCCCACCGAGAAATAGGGGCCGACACGCCAGGAATGTTGTAAAACATTACATCGGATGTGTTAGGTTCCCTTAGGTTAGGATATATAACGTTATAGACGTATATAATGTTCCCACCGAGAAGTAGGGGCCGACGTGCCAGGAATGTAGTAAAATATTACATCCGAGATGTTAGGTTGCCTTAGGTTAGGATATATAGCGTTATAGACGTATATAATGTTCCCACCGAGAAGTAGGTGCCGACGCGCTAGGAATGTTGTAAAATATTACTTCCGAGATGTTAGGATTGCCTTAGGCTAGGATATATAACGTTATAGACGTATATATTGTTCCCACCGAGAAGTAGGGGCCGGCGCGCCAGGAATGAAGTAAAATATAACATCCGAGATGTTAGGTTGCCTTAGGCTAGGATATAGAACGTTATAGATGTATATAATGTTCCCACCGAGAAGTAGGGGCCGACGTGCCAGGAATGTAGTAAAATATTACATCCGAGATGTTAGGTTGCCTTAGGTTAGGATATATGGCGTTATAGACGTATATAATCTTCCCACCGAGAAGTAGGGGCCGGCGCGCCAGGAATGTAGTAAAATATTACATCCGAGATGTTAGGTTGCCTTACGCTAGGATATGTAACTTTATCGACGTATATAATGTTCCCACCGAGGAGTAGGGGCCAACGAGCCAGAAATGTGGGAAAATATTACATTCGACATGTTAAGTTGCCTTAGGTTAGGATATATAACGTTATAGACGTATATAATGTTCCCAACGAGAGGTAGAGGCCGACGAGCCAGGAATGTTGTAAAATATTACGCTCGACATGTTAGGTTGCCTTATGCTAGGATATATAGCGTTACAGACGTATATAATGTTCCCACCGAAAAGTAGGGGCCGGCGTGGCAGGAATGTAGTAAAATATTACATCCGAGATGTTAGGTTGCCTTAGGCTAGGATATATAACGTTATAGACGTATATAATGTTCCCAACGAGAAGTAGGGGCCGTCGAGCCAGGAATGTTGTAAAATATTACGCTCGACATGTTAAGTTGCCTTAGGTTAGGATATATAACGTTATAGACGGATATACTGTTCCCACCGAGAAGTAGTTGCCGACGCGCCAGGAATATTGTAAAATATTACATTCGACATGTAAGGATGCCTTATGCTAGGATATATAACGTTATAGACGTATATAAAGTTCCCACCGAGAAGTAGGTGCCGACGAGCCAGGAATGTTGTAAAATATTACGCTCGACATGTTAGGTTGCCTTAGGCTAGGATATATAGCGATATAGACGTATATAATGTTCCCACCGAGAAGTAGGGGCCGCCGCGCCAGGAATGTTGTAAAATATTACATTCGACGTGTTAGGATTGCCTTAGGCTAGGATATATAACGTTATAGACGTATACGATATTCCCACCGAGGAGTACGGGCCGACACGACAAGAATGTTGTCAAATATTACATCCGAGATGTTAGGTTCCCTTAGGTTAGGATATATAACGTTATAGACGTCTATAATGTTCCAACCGAGAAGTAGGGGCCGAAGAGCCAGGAATGTTGTAAAATATTACGCTCGACATGTTAGGTTGCCGTAGGTTAGGATATATAACGTTATTGACTTATATAATTTTCCCATCGAGAAATAGGGGCCGACGCCCCAGGAATGATGTAAAATTTTACATTCGACATGTTAGGATTGCCTTAGGCTAGGATATATAACGTTATAGACGTATATACTGTGCCCACCGAGAAGTAGGGGCCGAAGTGACGGGAATGTTGTAAAATATTACATCCGAGATGTTAGGTTGCCTTAGGTTAGGATATATAACGTTATTGACTTGTATAATGTTCCCATCGCGAAATAGCAGTCGGCGCGCCACGAATGTAGTAAAACAATACATCCGAGATGTTAGGATTGCCTTAGGCTAGGATATATAACGTTATAGACGTATATATTGTTCCCACCGAGAAGTAGGGGCCGGCGCGCCAGGAATGAAGTAAAATATAACATCCGAGATGTTAGGTTGCCTTAGGCTAGGATATAGAACGTTATAGATGTATATAATGTTCCCACCGAGAAGTAGGGGCCGACGTGCCAGGAATGTAGTAAAATATTACATCCGAGATGTTAGGTTGCCTTAGGTTAGGATATATGGCGTTATAGACGTATATAATCTTCCCACCGAGAAGTAGGGGCCGGCGCGCCAGGAATGTAGTAAAATATTACATCCGAGATGTTAGGTTGCCTTACGCTAGGATATGTAACTTTATCGACGTATATAATGTTCCCACCGAGGAGTAGGGGCCAACGAGCCAGAAATGTGGGAAAATATTACATTCGACATGTTAAGTTGCCTTAGGTTAGGATATATAACGTTATAGACGTATATAATGTTCCCAACGAGAGGTAGAGGCCGACGAGCCAGGAATGTTGTAAAATATTACGCTCGACATGTTAGGTTGCCTTATGCTAGGATATATAGCGTTACAGACGTATATAATGTTCCCACCGAAAAGTAGGGGCCGGCGTGGCAGGAATGTAGTAAAATATTACATCCGAGATGTTAGGTTGCCTTAGGCTAGGATATATAACGTTATAGACGTATATAATGTTCCCAACGAGAAGTAGGGGCCGTCGAGCCAGGAATGTTGTAAAATATTACGCTCGACATGTTAAGTTGCCTTAGGTTAGGATATATAACGTTATAGACGGATATACTGTTCCCACCGAGAAGTAGTTGCCGACGCGCCAGGAATATTGTAAAATATTACATTCGACATGTAAGGATGCCTTATGCTAGGATATATAACGTTATAGACGTATATAAAGTTCCCACCGAGAAGTAGGTGCCGACGAGCCAGGAATGTTGTAAAATATTACGCTCGACATGTTAGGTTGCCTTAGGCTAGGATATATAGCGATATAGACGTATATAATGTTCCCACCGAGAAGTAGGGGCCGCCGCGCCAGGAATGTTGTAAAATATTACATTCGACGTGTTAGGATTGCCTTAGGCTAGGATATATAACGTTATAGACGTATACGATATTCCCACCGAGGAGTACGGGCCGACACGACAAGAATGTTGTCAAATATTACATCCGAGATGTTAGGTTCCCTTAGGTTAGGATATATAACGTTATAGACGTCTATAATGTTCCAACCGAGAAGTAGGGGCCGAAGAGCCAGGAATGTTGTAAAATATTACGCTCGACATGTTAGGTTGCCGTAGGTTAGGATATATAACGTTATTGACTTATATAATTTTCCCATCGAGAAATAGGGGCCGACGCCCCAGGAATGATGTAAAATTTTACATTCGACATGTTAGGATTGCCTTAGGCTAGGATATATAACGTTATAGACGTATATACTGTGCCCACCGAGAAGTAGGGGCCGAAGTGACGGGAATGTTGTAAAATATTACATCCGAGATGTTAGGTTGCCTTAGGTTAGGATATATAACGTTATTGACTTGTATAATGTTCCCATCGCGAAATAGCAGTCGGCGCGCCACGAATGTAGTAAAACAATACATCCGAGATGTTAGGATTGCCTTAGGCTAGGATATATCACGTTATAGACGTATATAATGTTCCCACCGAGAGGTAGAGGCCGACGAGCCAGGAATGTTGTAAAATATTACGCTCGACATGATAGGTTGCCTTAGTCTAGGATATATAGCGATATAGACGTATATAATGTTCCCACCGAGAAGTAGGGGCCGCCGCGCCAGGAATGTTGTAAAATATTACATTCGACGTGTTAGGATTGCCTTAGGCTAGGATATATAACGTTATAGACGTATACGATATTCCCACCGAGGAGTAGGGGCCAACGAGCCAGGAATGTGGTAAAATATTACATTCGACATGTTAAGTTGTCTTAGGTTAGGATATATAACGTTATAGAGGTATATAATGTTCCCACCTAGAAGTAGGTGCCGAAGTGACGGGAATGTTGGAAAATTACACATTCGACATGTTAGGATTGCCTTAGGCTAAGATATATAACGTTATAGACGTATATAATGTTCCCACCGAGAAGTAGGGGCCGAAGTGACGGGAATGTTGTAAAATATTACATCCGAGATGTTAGGTTGTCTTAGGTTAGGATATATAACGTTATTGACTTGTATAATGTTCCCATCGCGAAATAGCGGTCGGCGCGCCACGAATGTAGTAAAACAGTACATCCGAGATGTTAGGATTGCCTTAGGCTAGGATATATCACGTTATAGACGTATATAATGTTCCCACCGAGAGGTAGGGGCCGACGAGGCAGGAATGTTGTAAAATATTACGCTCGACAAGTTAGGTTGCCTTATGCTAGGATATATAGCGTTACAGACGTATATAATGTTCCCACCGAAAAGTAGGGGCCGTCGTGGCAGGAATGTAGTAAAATATTACATCCGAGATGTTAGGTTGCCTTAGGCTAGGATATATAACTTTATAGACGTATATAATGTTCCCAACGAGAAGTAGGGGCCGTCGAGCCAGGAATGTTGTAAAATATTACGCTCGACATGTTAAGTTGTCTTAGGTTAGGATATATAACGTTATAGACGTATATACAGTTCCCACCGAGAAGTAGTTGCCGACGCGCCAGGAATATTGTAATATATTATATTCGACATGATAGGCTGTCTCAGGCTAGGACATATGGCGTTATAGACATATATAATGTTCCCATTGAGAAATAGGGACCGACACGCCAGGAATGTTGTATAACATTACATTCGAGGTGTTAGGTTTCCTTAGGTTAGGATATATAACGTTATAGGCGTATATATTGCTCCCACCGAGAAGTAGGTGCCGACGCGCCAGGAATGTTGTAAAATATTACATCCGAGATGTTAGGATTGCCTTAGGCTTGGATATATAACGTTATAGACGTATATAATGTTCCCACCGAGAAGTAGGTGCCGGTGCGCCACGAATGTAGTAAAATATTACATCCGAGATGTTAGGTTGCCTTAAACTAGGATATATAACGTTATAGACGTATATAAAGTTCCCACCGAGAAGTAGGGGCCGAAGTGACGGGAATGTTGTAAAATATTACATTCGACATGTTAGTTTGCCTTAGGCTAGGAAATATAGCGTTATAGACGTATATAATGTTCCCACCGAGAAGTAGGGGCCGACGTGCCAGGAATGTAGTAAAATATTACATCCGAGATGCTAGGTTGCCTTAGGTTAGGATATATGGCGTTATAGACGCATATAATGTTCCCACCGAGAAGTAGGGGCCTGCGCGCCAGGAATGTAGTAAAATATTACATCCGAGATGTTAGGTTGCCTTAGGTTAGGATATATAACGTTATTGACTTATATAATGTTCCCACGGAGAAATAGGGGCCGACTCGCCAGGAATGATGTAAAACATTAAATCCGAGGTGTTAGGTTCCCTTAGGTTAGGATATATAACGTTATAGACATATATAATGTTCCCACCGAGAAATAGGTGCCGACGCGCCAGGAATGTTTTAAAATATTACTTCCGAGATGTTAGGATTGCCTTAGGCTAGGACATATCACGTTATAGACGTATATAATGTTCCCAACGAGAAGTAGGGACCGTCGAGCCAGGAATGTTGTAAAATATTACGCTCGACATGTTAAGTTGTCTTAGGTTAGGATATATAACGTTATAGACGTATATACAGTTCCCACCGAGAAGTAGTTGCCGACGCGCCAGGAATATTGTAATATATTATATTCGACATGATAGGCTGTCTCAGGCTAGGACATATGGCGTTATAGACATATATAATGTTCCCATTGAGAAATAGGGACCGACACGCCAGGAATGTTGTATAACATTACATTCGAGGTGTTAGGTTTCCTTAGGTTAGGATATATAACGTTATAGGCGTATATATTGCTCCCACCGAGAAGTAGGTGCCGACGCGCCAGGAATGTTGTAAAATATTACATCCGAGATGTTAGGATTGCCTTAGGCTTGGATATATAACGTTATAGACGTATATAATGTTCCCACCGAGAAGTAGGTGCCGGTGCGCCACGAATGTAGTAAAATATTACATCCGAGATGTTAGGTTGCCTTAAACTAGGATATATAACGTTATAGACGTATATAAAGTTCCCACCGAGAAGTAGGGGCCGAAGTGACGGGAATGTTGTAAAATATTACATTCGACATGTTAGTTTGCCTTAGGCTAGGAAATATAGCGTTATAGACGTATATAATGTTCCCACCGAGAAGTAGGAGCCGACGTGCCAGGAATGTAGTAAAATATTACATCCGAGATGCTAGGTTGCCTTAGGTTAGGATATATGGCGTTATAGACGCATATAATGTTCCCACCGAGAAGTAGGGGCCTGCGCGCCAGGAATGTAGTAAAATATTACATCCGAGATGTTAGGTTGCCTTAGGTTAGGATATATAACGTTATTGACTTATATAATGTTCCCACGGAGAAATAGGGGCCGACTCGCCAGGAATGTTGTAAAACATTAAATCCGAGGTGTTAGGTTCCCTTAGGTTAGGATATATAACGTTATAGACATATATAATGTTCCCACCGAGAAATAGGTGCCGACGCGCCAGGAATGTTTTAAAATATTACTTCCGAGATGTTAGGATTGCCTTAGGCTAGGACATATCACGTTATAGACGTATATAATGTTCCCACCGAGAAGTAGGGGCCGATGTGCCGGGAATGTAGTAAAATATTACATTCGACATGATAAGTTGTCTTAGATTAGGATATATAACGTTATAGTCGTATATACAGTTCCCACCGAGAAGTAGTTGCCGACGCGCCAGGAATATTGTAAAATATTATATTCGACATGTTAGGTTGTCTCAGGCTAGGACATATAGCGTTATACACATATACAATGTTCCCACCGAGAAATAGGGGCCGACACGCCAGGAATGTTGTAAAACATTACATCGGATGTGTTAGGTTCCCTTAGGTTAGGATATATAACGTTATAGACGTATATAATGTTCCCACCGAGAAGTAGGGGCCGACGTGCCAGGAATGTAGTAAAATATTACATCCGAGATGTTAGGTTGCCTTAGGTTAGGATATATAGCGTTATAGACGTATATAATGTTCCCACCGAGAAGTAGGTGCCGACGCGCTAGGAATGTTGTAAAATATTACTTCCGAGATGTTAGGATTGCCTTAGGCTAGGATATATAACGTTATAGACGTATATACTGTTCCCACCGAGAAGTAGGGGCCGGCGCGCCAGGAATGAAGTAAAATATAACATCCGAGATGTTAGGTTGCCTTAGGCTAGGATATAGAACGTTATAGACGTATATAATGTTCCCACCGAGAAGTAGGTGCCGAAGTGACGGGAATGTTGTAAAGTATTACATTCGACATGTTAGTTTGCCTTAGGCTAGGATATATAGCGTAATAGACTTATATAATGTTCCCAACGAGAAGTAGTTGCCGACGTGCCAGGAATGTAGTAAAATATGACATCCGAGATGTTAGGTTGCCTTAGGTTAGGATATATAGCGATATAGACGTATATAATGTTCCCACCGAGAAGTAGGGGCCGACGTGCCAGGAATGTAGTAAAATATTACATCCGAGATGATAAGTTGTCTTAGATTAGGATATATAACGTTATAGACGTATATAATGTTCCCACCGAGAAGTAGGTGCCGACGCGCCAGGAATGTTGTAAAATATTACATCCGAGATGTTAGGATTGCCTTAGGCTAGGATATATAACGTTATAGACGTATATAATGTTCCCACCGAGAAGTAGGGCCCGGTGCGCCACGAATGTAGTAAAATATTACATCCGAGATGTTAGGTTGCGTTAGGCTAGGAATAGTAACGTTATAGATGTATATAATGTTCCCACCGAGAAGTAGGGGCCGACGAGCCAGGAATGTAGTAAAATATTACATCCGAGATGTTAGGTTACCTTAGGTTAGGATATATAACGTTATTGACTTATATAATGTTCCCACGGAGAAATAGGGGCCGACTCGCCAGGAATGTTGTATAATTATACAATCGACATGTTAGGATTGCCTTAGCCTAGGATATATAACGTTATAGACGTAAATAATGTTCCCACCGAGAAGTAGGGGCCGGTGCGCCACGAATGTAGTAAAATATTACATCCGAGATGTTAGGTTGCCTTAGGTTAGGATATATGGCGTTATAGACGTATATAATGTTCCCACCGAGAAGTAGGGGCCAGCGCGCCAGGAATGTGGGAAAATATTACACTCGACATGTTAAGTTGCCTTAGGTTAGGATATATAACGTTATAGACGTATATGATGTTCCCACCGAGAGGTAGAGGCCGACGCGCCAGGAATGTTGTAAAATATTACATCCGAGAAGTTAGGATTGCCTTAGGCTAGGATATATAACGTTATAGACGTATATAATGTTTCCACCGAGGAGTAGGGGCCGGTGCGCCACGAATGTGGTAAAATATTACATCCGAGATGTTAGGTTGCCTTAGGCTAGGATAAGTAACGTTATAGGAGTATATAATGTTCCCACCGAGAAGTAGGGGCCGACGACCAGGAATGTAGTAAAATATTACATCCGAGATGTTAGGTTGCCTTAGGTTAGGATATATAACGTTATTGACTTATATAATGTTCCCACGGAGAAATAGGGGCCGACTCGCCAGGAATGTTGTAAAACATTACATCCGAGGAGTTAGGTTCCCTTAGGTTAGGATATATAACGTTATAGACATATATAATGTTCCCACCGAGAAATAGATGCCGACGCGCCAGGAATGTTGTAAAATATTACATCCGAGATGTTAGGATTGCCTTAGGCTAGGATATATAACGCTATAGACGTATATAATGTTCCCACCGAGTAGTAGGTGCCGGTGCGCCACGAATGTAGTAAAATATTACATCCGAGATGTTAGGTTGCCTTAGACTAGGATATATAACGTTATAGACGTATATAAAGTTCCCACCGAGAAGGAGGGGCCGATGTGTCGGGAATGCTGTAAAATATTACATTCGACATGTTAGTTTGCCTTAGGCTAGGATATATAGCGTTATAGACGTATATAATGTTCCCACCGAGAAGTAGGGGCCGACGTGCCAGGAATGTAGTAAGATATGACATCCGAGATGTTAGGTTGCCTTAGGTTAGGATATATAACGTTATAGACTTATATACTGTTCCCACCGAGAAGTAGGTGCCGACGCGCCAGGAATGTTGTAAAATATTACATCCGAGATGTTAGGATTGCCTCAGGTTAGGATATATAACGTTATAGACGTATATAATGTTCCCACCGAGAAGTAGGGGCCGACGTGCCAGGAATGTAGTAAAATATTACATCCGAGATGTTAGGTTGCCTTAGGTTAGGATATATAACGTTATTGACTTATATACTGTTCCCACCGAGAAGTAAATGCCGACGCGCCAGGAATGTTGTAAAATATTATATTCGACATGTCAGGTTGTCTCAGGCTAGGACATATAGCGTTATAGACATATACAATGTTCCCACCGAGAAATAGGGGCCGACACGCCAGGAATGTTGTAAAACATTACATCCGAGGTGGTAGTTTCCCTTAGGTTAGGATATATAACGTTATAGACGTATATAATGTTCCCACCGAGAAGTAGGTGCCGACGCGCCTGGAATGTTGTAAAATATTACATCCGAGATGTTAGGATTGCCTCAGGTTAGGATATATAACGTTATAGACGTATATAATGTTCCCACCGAGAAGTAGGGGCCGACGTGCCAGGAATGTAGTAAAATATTACATCCGAGACGTTAGGTTGCCTTAGGTTAGGATATATAGCGTTATAGACGTATATAATGTTCCCACCGAGAAGTAGGGGCCGACGCGCCTGGAATGCTGTAAAATATTACATTCGACATGTTAGGTTGTCTTAGGCTAGGATATATAACGCTATAGACGTATATGATGTTCCCACCGAGAGGTAGAGGCCGACGAGCCAGGAATGTTGTAAAATATTACGCTCGACATGTTAAGTTGTCTTAGGTTAGGATATATAACATTATAGACGTATATACAGTTCCCACCGAGAAGTAGTTGCCGACGCGCCAGGAATATTGTAATATATTATATTTGACATGCTAGGTTGTCTCAGGCTAGGACATATGGCGTTATAGACATATATAATGTTCCCATTGAGAAATAGGGACCGACACGCCAGGAATGTTGTATAACATTACATTCGAGGTATTAGGTTTCCTTAGGTTAGGATATATAACGTTATAGGCGTATATAATGCTCCCACCGAGAAGTAGGTGCCGACGCGCCAGGAATGTTGTAAAATATTACATCCGAGATGTTAGGATTACCTTAGGCTAGGATATATAACGTTATAGACGTATATAATGTTCCCACCGAGAAGTAGGGGCCGACGTGCCAGGAATGTAGTAAAATATTACATCCGAGATGTTAGGTTGCCTTAGGTTAGGATATGAAACGTTATTGACATATATAATGTTCCCACGGAGAAATAGGGGCCGACTCGCCAGGAATGTTGTAAAATATAACATCCGAGATGTTAGGTTGCCTTAGGCTAGGATATATAACGTTATAGACGTATATAATGTTCCCTCCGAGAAGTAGGGGCCGACGTGCCAGGAATGTAGTAAAATATTACATTCGACATGATAAGTTGTCTTAGATTAGGATATATAACGTTATAGTCGTATATACAGTTCCCACCGAGAAGTAGTTGCCGACGCGCCAGGAATATTGTAAAATATTATATTCGACATGCTAGGTTGTCTCAGGCTAGGACATATAGCGTTATAGACATATATAATGTTCCCACCGAGAAATAGGGACCGACACGCGAGGAATGTTGTATAACATTACATTCGAGGTGTTAGGTTTCCTCAGGTTAGGATATATAACGTTATAGACGTATATAATGTTCCCACCGAGAAGTAGGTGCCGACGCGCCAGGAATGTTGTAAAATATTACATCCGAGATGTTACGATTGCCTTAGGCTAGGATATATAACGTTATAGACGTATATAATGTTCCCACCGAGAAGTAGGGGCCGGTGCGCCACGAATGTAGTAAAATATTACATCCGAGATGTTAGGTTGCGTTAGGCTAGGAATAGTAACGTTATAGATGTATATAATGTTCCCACCGAGAAGTAGGGGCCGACGAGCCAGGAATGTAGTAAAATATTACATCCGAGATGTTAGGTGACCTTAGGTTAGGATATATAACGTTATTGACTTATATAATGTTCCCACGGAGAAATAGGGGCCGACTCGCCAGGAATGTTGTATAATTATACAATCGACATGTTAGGATTGCCTTAGCCTAGGATATATAACGTTATAGACGTAAATAATGTTCCCACCGAGAAGTAGGGGCCGGTGCGCCACGAATGTAGTAAAATATTACATCCGAGATGTTAGGTTGCCTTAGGTTAGGATATATGGCGTTATAGACGTATATAATGTTCCCACCGAGAAGTAGGGGCCAGCGCGCCAGGAATGTGGGAAAATATTACATTCGACATGTTAAGTTGCCTTAGGTTAGGATATATAACGTTATAGACGTATATGATGTTCCCACCGAGAGGTAGAGGCCGACGAGCCAGGAGTGTTGTAAAATATCACGCTCGACATGTTAAGTTGTCTTAGGTTAGGATATATAACGTTATAGACGTATATACAGTTCCCACCGAGAAGTAGTTGCCGACACGCCAGGAATATTGTAATATATTATATTTGACATGCTAGGTTGTCTCAGGCTAGGACATATGGCGTTATAGACATATATAATGTTCCCATTGAGAAATAGGGACCGACACGCCAGGAATGTTGTATAACATTACATTCGAGGTGTTAGGTTTCCTTAGGTTAGCATATATAACGTTATAGGCGTATATAATGCTCCCACCGAGAAGTAGGTGCCGACGCGCCAGGAATGTTGTAAAATATTACATCCGAGAAGTTAGGATTGCCTTAGGCTAGGATATATAACGTTATAGACGTATATAATGTTTCCACCGAGGAGTAGGGGCCGGTGCGCCAGGAATGTGGTAAAATATTACATCCGAGATGTTAGGTTGCCTTAGGCTAGGATAAGTAACGTTATAGGAGTATATAATGTTCCCACCGAGAAGTAGGGGCCGACGACCAGGAATGTTGTAAAATATTACATCCGAGATGTTAGGTTGCCTTAGGTTAGGATATATAACGTTATAGACTTATATACTGTTCCCACCTAGAAGTAGGTGCCGACGCGCCAGGAATGTTGTAAAATATTACATCCGAGATGTTAGGATTACCTTAGGCTAGGATATATAACGTTATAGACGTATATAATGTTCCCACCGAGAAGTAGGGGCCGACGTGCCAGGAATGTAGTAAAATATTACATCCGAGATGTTAGGTTGCCTTAGGTTAGGATATATAACGTTATTGACTTATATAATGTTCCCACGGAGAAATAGGGGCCGACTCGCCAGGAATGTTGTAAAACATTACATCCGAGGAGTTAGGTTCCCTTAGGTTAGGATATATAACGTTATAGACATATATAATATTCCCACCGAGAAATAGGTGCCGAGGCGCCAGGAATGTTGTAAAATATTACATCCGAGAAGTTATGATTGCCTTAGGCTAGGATATATAACGCTATAGACGTATATAATGTTCCCACCGGGTAGTAGGTGCCGGTGCGCCACGAATGTAGTAAAATATTACATCCGAGATGTTAGGTTGCCTTAGACTAGGATATATAACGTTATAGACGTATATAAAGTTCCCACCGAGAAGTAGGGGCCGAAGTGACGGGAATGCTGTAAAATATTACATTCGACATGTTAGTTTGCCTTAGGCTAGGATATATAGCGTTATAGACGTATATAATGTTCCCACCGAGAAGTAGGGGCCGACGTGCCAGGAATGTAGTAAAATATGACATCCGAGATGTTAGGTTGCCTTAGGTTAGGATATATAACGTTATAGACTTATATACTGTTCCCACCGTGAAGTAGGTGCCGACGCGCCAGGAATGTTGTAAAATATTACATCCGAGATGTTAGGATTACCTTAGGCTAGGATATATAACGTTGTAGACTTATATAATGTTCCCACCGAGAAGTAGGGGCCGGCGCGCCGGGACTGTAGTAAAATATAACATCCGGGATGCTAGGTTGCCTTAGGCTAAGATATATAACGTTATAGACGTATATAATGTTCCCACCGAGAAGTAGGTGCCGAAGTGACGGGAATGTTGTAAAATATTACATTCGACATGTTAGTTTGCCTTAGGCTAGGATATATAGCGTTATAGACTTATATAATGTTCCCACCGAGAAGTAGGTGCCGACGCGCCAGGAATGTTGTAAAATATTACATCCGAGATGTTAGGATTGCCTTAGGCTAGGATATATAACGTTATAGACGTATATAATGTTCCCACCGAGAAGTAGGGGCCGGTGCGCCACGAATGTAGTAAAATAATATATATTATATATTACATCCGAGATGTTAGGTTGCCGTAAACTAGGATATATAACGTTATAGACGTATATAAAGTTCCCACCGAGAAGTAGGGGCCGAAGTGACGGGAATGTTGTAAAATATTACATTCGACATGTTAGTTTGCCTTAGGCTAGGATATATAGAGTTATAGACGTATATAATGTTCCCACCGAGAAGTAGGGGCCGACGTGCCAGGAATGTAGTAAAATATTACATCCGGGATGCTAGGTTGCCTTAGGCTAAGATATATAACGTTATAGACGTATATAATGTTCCCACCGAGAAGTAGGTGCCGAAGTGACGGGAATGTTGTAAAATATTACATTCGACATGTTAGTTTGCCTTAGGCTAGGATATATAGCGTTATAGACTTATATAATGTTCCCACCGAGAAGTAGGTGCCGACGCGCCAGGAATGTTGTAAAATATTACATCCGAGATGTTAGGATTGCCTTAGGCTAGGATATATAACGTTATAGACGTATATAATGTTCCCACCGAGAAGTAGGGGCCGGTGCGCCACGAATGTAGTAAAATAATATATATTATATATTACATCCGAGATGTTAGGTTGCCGTAAACTAGGATATATAACGTTATAGACGTATATAAAGTTCCCACCGAGAAGTAGGGGCCGAAGTGACGGGAATGTTGTAAAATATTACATTCGACATGTTAGTTTGCCTTAGGCTAGGATATATAGAGTTATAGACGTATATAATGTTCCCACCGAGAAGTAGGGGCCGACGTGCCAGGAATGTAGTAAAATATTACATCCGAGATGTTAGGTTGCCTTAGGTTAGGATATATGGCGTTATAGACGTATATAATGTTCCCACCGAGAAGTAGGGGCCAGCGCGCCAGGAATGTAGTAAAATATTACATCCGAGATGTTAGGTTGCCTTAGGCTAGGATATATAACGTTATAGACGTATATAATGTTCCCACCGAGAAGTAGGGGCCGACGAGCCAGGAATGTAGTAAAATATTACGCTCGACATGTCAAGTTGTCTTAGGTTAGGATATATAACGTTATAGACGTATATGCAGTTCCCACCGAGAAGTAGTTGCCGACGCGCCAGGAATATTGTAAAATATAATATTCGACATGCTAGGTTGTCTCAGGCTAGGACATATAGACGTGCTAGGAATGTAGTAAAATATTACATCCGAGATGTTAGGTTGCCTTAGGTTAGGATATATAACGTTATTGACTTATATACTGTTCCCACCGAGAAGTAGATGCCGACGCCCCAGGAATGTTGTAAAATATTACTTCCGAGATGATAGGATTGCCTTAGGCTAGGACATATCACGTTATAGACGTATATAATGTTCCCACCGAGAAGTAGGGGCCGACGTGCCAGGAATGTAGTAAAATATTACATCCGAGATGTTAGGTTGCCATAGGTTAGGATATATAACGTTATTGACTTATATAATGTTCCCACCGAGAAGTAGGGGCCCACGCGCCAGGAATGTTGTAAAATATTACATTCGACATGTTAGGTTGCCTTAGGTTAGGATATGTAACGTTATAGACGTATATAATGTTCCCACCGAGAAGTAGGGGCCGGCGCGCCAGGAATGCTGTAAAATATTACATTCGACATGTTAGGTTGCCTTAGGTTAGGATATGTAACGTTATAGACGTATATAATGTTCCCACCGAAAAGTAGGGGCCGACGTGCCAGGAATGTAGTAAAATATTACATCCGAGGTGTTAGGTTCCCTTCGGTTAGGGTATATAACGTTATCGACGTATATAATGTTCCCACCGAGAAGTAGGGGCCGGCGCGCGAGGAATGTTGTAAAATATTACATCCGAGATGTTATGTTGCCTTAGGATAGGATATGTAACATTATAGACGTATATAATGTTGCCACCGTGAAGTAGGGGCCAACGAGCCAGGATTGTGGTAAAATATTACATTCGACATGTTAGGTTGCCTTAGGCTAGGATATGAGCGTTATAGACGTATGTAGTGATCCCACCGAGAAGTAGGTGCCGACGTGCCAGGAATGTTGTAAAATATTACATTCCGCACGTTAGGTAGCCTTAGGTTAGGATATATAACGTTATTGACTTCTATAATGTTCCCGCCGAGAAGTTGGGACTGACGCGCCAGGAATGTTGTAATATATTACATTCGACGTGTTCGGATTGCCTTATGCTAGGATATATAACGTTATAGACGTATATGATATTCCCACCGAGAAGTACGGGCCGACACGTCAGGAATGGTGTCAAATATTACATCCGAGATGTTAGGTTCCCTTAGGTTAGGATATATAACGTTATTGATTTATATAATGTTCCCACCTAGAAATAGGGGCCAACGCTCTTGGTATGTTGTAAAATATTACATTCGACATGTTATGTTGCCTTAGGATAGGATATGTAACATTATAGACGTATATAATGTTGCCACCGTGAAGTAGGGGTCAACGAGCCAGGACTGTGGTAAAATAGTACATTCACCATGTTAGGTTGCCTTAGGTTAGGATATATAACGTTATAGACGTATATACTGTTCCCACCGAGAAGTAGTTGCCGACGCGCCAGGAATGTTGTAAAATATTAAATTCGACATGCTATGTTGCCTTAAGCTAGGATATATAACGTTATAGACGTATATAACGTTCCCACCGAGAAGTAGGGGCCGAAGTGCTGGAATGTTGTAAAATATTATATTCGACGTGTTAGGTTGCCTTAGCCTAGGATATGTAACATTATAGGCGTATATAATGTTCCCACCGTGAAGTAGGGGCCAACGAGACAGGAATGTAGTAAAATATTACATCCGAGATGTTAGGTTGCCTTAGGCTAGAATATATAACGTTATAGACGTATATAATGTTGCCACCGTGAAGTAGGGGCCAACGAGCCAGGATTGTGGTAAAATATTACATTCGACATGTTAGGTTGCCTTAGGCTAGGATATATAGCGTTATAGACTTATATAATGTTCCCACCGAGAAGTAGGTGCCGACGCGCCAGGAATGTTGTAAAATATTACATCCGAGATGTTAGGATTGCCTTAGGCTAGGATATATAACGTTATAGACGTATATAATGTTCCCACCGAGAAGTAGGGGCCGGTGCGCCACGAATGTAGTAAAATAATATATATTATATATTACATCCGAGATGTTAGGTTGCCGTAAACTAGGATATATAACGTTATAGACGTATATAAGGTTCCCACCGAGAAGTAGGGGCCGAAGTGACGCGAATGTTGTAAAATATTACATTCGACATGTCAGTTTGCCTTAGGCTAGGATATATAGAGTTATAGACGTATATAATGTTCCCACCGAGAAGTAGGGGCCGACGTGCCAGGAATGTAGTAAAATATTACATCCGAGATGTTAGGTTGCCTTAGGTTAGGATATATGGCGTTATAGGCGTATATAATGTTCCCACCGAGAAGTAGGGGCCAGCGCGCCAGGAATGTAGTAAAATATTACATCCGAGATGTTAGGTTGCCTTAGGCTAGGATATATAACGTTATAGACGTATATAATGTTCCCACCGAGAAGTAGGGGCCGACGAGCCAGGAATGTAGTAAAATATTACGCTCGACACGTCAAGTTGTCTTAGGTTAGGATATATAACGTTATAGACGTATATGCAGTTCCCACCAAGAAGTAGTTGCCGACGCTCCAGGAATATTGTAAAATATAATATTCGACATGCTAGGTTGTCTCAGGCTAGGACATATAGACGTGCTAGGAATGTAGTAAAATATTACATCCGAGATGTTAGGTTGCCTTAGGTTAGGATATATAACGTTATTGACTCATATACTGTTCCCACCGAGAAGTAGATGCCGACGCCCCAGGAATGTTGTAAAATATTACTTCCGAGATGATAGGATTGCCTTAGGCTAGGACATATCACGTTATAGACGTATATAATGTTCCCACCGAGAAGTAGGGGCCGACGTGCCAGGAATGTAGTAAAATATTACATCCGAGATGCTAGGTTGCCATAGGTTAGGATATATAACGTTATTGACTTATATAATGTTCCCACCGAGAAGTAGGGGCCCACGCGCCAGGAATGTTGTAAAATATTACATTCGACATGTTAGGTTGCCTTAGGTTAGGATATGTAACGTTATAGACGTATATAATGTTCCCACCGAGAAGTAGGGGCCGGCGCGCCAGGAATGCTGTAAAATATTACATTCGACATGTTAGGTTGCCTTAGGTTAGGATATGTAACGTTATAGACGTATATAATGTTCCCACCGAGAAGTAGGGGCCGGCGCGCCAGGAATGCTGTAAAATATTACATTCGACATGTTAGGTTGCCTTAGGCTAGTATATATAGCGATATAGACGTATATAATGTTCCCACCGAAAAGTAGGGGCCGGCGCGCCGGGAATGTAGTAAAATATTACACCCGAGATGTTAGGTTCCCTTAGGTTAGCATATACAACGTTATAGACGGATAGAATGTTCCCACCGAGATGCAGGGACCGACATGCTAGGAATGTTGTAAAATATTACATCCGAGTTGTTAGGTTGCTTTAGGTTAGGATATACAACGTTATAGACGTATATAATGTCGCCTTTGAGAAGCAGGCGACGACACGCCAGAATGTTGTAAAATATTACATTCGATATGTTAGGTTGCCTTAGGCTAGGATATGTAACGTTATAGACGTATATAATATTCCCACCGAGAAAAAGGGGCCGACGCGTCAGGAATGTTGTAAAATATTACATCCGATATGTTAGGTTCCCTTAGGGTAGGATATATAACGTTATAGACGTATATAATATTCCCACCGGGAAATAGGGGCCGACGCGTCAAGAATGTTGTAAAATGTTACACCCGAGATGTTAGGTTCCCTTAGGTTAGCATATACAACGTTATAGACGGATAGAATGTTCCCACCGAGATGCAGGGACCGACATGCCAGGAATGTTGTAAACTATTACATCCTAGTTGTTAGGTTGCTTCAGGTTAGGATATATATCGTTATAGACTTATATAATGTTCCCACCGAGATGTGGGAACCGACATGCCAGGAATGTTGTAAAATATTACATCCCAGAAGTTAGGTTGCTTTGGGTTAGGATATGCAACGTTATAGACGTATATTGTCCCAATCGAGAAGCAGGCGACGACACGCCAGGAATGTTGTAAAATATTACATCCGAGATGTTAGGTTGCCTTAGGCTAGGATATATGACGTTATAGACGTATATAATGTTCCCACCGAGAAATAGGGGCCGACGCGTCAGGAATGTTGTAAAATATTACATCCGATATGTTAGGTTCCCTTAGGTTAGGATATATAACGTGATAGACGTATATAATGTTCCGACCGAGAAATAGGGGCCGACGCGTCAGGAATGTTGTAAAATATTACATCCCAGATGTTAGGTTGCGTTGGGTTAGGATATACAACGTTATAGATGTATATAATGTCCCCTTTGAGAAGCAGGCGACGACACGCCAGAATGTTGTAAAATATTACAATCGACATGTTAGGTTGCCTTAGGCTAGGATGTGTAACGTTATAGACGTATATAATATTCCCACCGAGAAATAGGGGCCGACGCGTCAGGAATGTTGCAAAATATTACACCCGAAATGTTAGGTTCCCTTAGGTTAGGATATACAACGTTATAGACGTATATAATATTCCCACCGAGAAATAGGGCCCGACGCGTCAGGAATGTTATAAAATATTACACCCGAAATGTTAGGTTCCCTTAGGTTAGGATATACAACGTTATAGATGTATATAATGTCCCCATCGCGAAGTAGGCGACGACACGCCAGGAATGTTGTAAAATATTACTTTCGACATATTAGGTTGCCTTGGGCTACGATATATAACGTTATAGACGTATATAATGTTCACGCCGAGAAATAGGGGCCGACGCGTCAGGAATGTTGTAAAATATTACATCCCAGATGTTAGGTTGCGTTAGGTTAGGATATACAACGTTATAGACGTATATAATGTCCCCTTTGAGAAGCAGGCGACGACACGCCAGAATGTGGTAAAATATTACATTCGACATGTTAGGTTGCCTTAGGCTAGGATATGTAACGTTATAGACGTATATAATATTCCCACCGAGAAATAGGGGCCGACGCGTCAGGAATGTTGTAAAATATTACATCCGATATGTTAGGTTCCCTTAGGTTAGGATATATAACGTTATAGACGTATATAATATTCCCACCGGGAAATAGGGGCCGACGCGTCAAGAATGTTGTAAAATGTTACACCCGAGATGTTAGGTTCCCTTAGGTTAGCATATACAACGTTATAGACGGATAGAATGTTCCCACCGAGATGCAGGGACCGACATGCCAGGAATGTTGTAAACTATTACATCCTAGTTGTTAGGTTGCTTTAGGTTAGGATATATATCGTTATAGACTTATATAATGTTCCCACCGAGATGTGGGAACCGACATGCCAGGAATGTTGTAAAATATTACATCCCAGAAGTTAGGTTGCTTTGGGTTAGGATATGCAACGTTATAGACGTATATTGTCCCAATTGAGAAGCAGGCGACGACACGCCAGGAATGTTGTAAAATATTACATCCGAGATGTTAGGTTGCCTTAGGCTAGGATATATGACGTTATAGACGTATATAATGTTCCCACCGAGAAATAGGGGCCGACGCGTCAGGAATGTTGTAAAATATTACATCCGATATGTTAGGTTCCCTTAGGTTAGGATATATAACGTGATAGACGTATATAATGTTCCGACCGAGAAATAGGGGCCGACGCGTCAGGAATGTTGTAAAATATTACATCCCAGATGTTAGGTTGCGTTGGGTTAGGATATACAACGTTATAGACGTATATAATGTCCCCTTTGAGAAGCAGGCGACGACACGCCAGAATGTTGTAAAATATTACAATCGACATGTTAGGTTGCCTTAGGCTAGGATGTGTAACGTTATAGACGTATATAATATTCCCACCGAGAAATAGGGGCCGACGCGTCAGGAATGTTGCAAACTATTACACCCGAAATGTTAGGTTCCCTTAGGTTAGGATATACAACGTTATAGACGTATATAATATTCCCACCGAGAAATAGGGCCCGACGCGTCAGGAATGTTATAAAATATTACACCCAAAATGTTAGGTTCCCTTAGGTTAGGATATACAACGTTATAGATGTATATAATGTCCCCATCGCGAAGTAGGCGACGACACGCCAGGAATGTTGTAAAATATTACTTTCGACATGTTAGGTTGCCTTGGGCTACGATATATAACGTTATAGACGTATATAATGTTCACGCCGAGAAATAGGGGCCGACGCGTCAGGAATGTTGTAAAATATTACATCCCAGATGTTAGGTTGCGTTAGGTTAGGATATACAACGTTATAGACGTATATAATGTCCCCTTTGAGAAGCAGGCGACGACACGCCAGAATGTGGTAAAATATTACATTCGACATGTTAGGTTGCCTTAGGCTAGGATATGTAACGTTATAGACGTATATAATATTCCCACCGAGAAATAGGGGCCGACGCGTCAGGAATGTTGTAAAATATTACATCCGATATGTTAGGTTCCCTTAGGTTAGGATATATAACGTTATAGACGTATATAATATTCCCACCGGGAAATAGGGGCCGACGCGTCAAGAATGTTGTAAAATGTTACACCCGAGATGTTAGGTTCCCTTAGGTTAGCATATACAACGTTATAGACGGATAGAATGTTCCCACCGAGATGCAGGGACCGACAGGCCAGGAATGTTGTAAAATATTACATCCTAGTTGTTAGGTTGCTTTAGGTTAGGATATATATCGTTATAGACTTATATAATGTTCCCACCGAGACGTGGGAACCGACATGCCAGGAATGTTGTAAAATATTACATCCCAGAAGTTAGGTTGCTTTGGGTTAGGATATGCAACGTTATAGACGTATATTGTCCCAATCGAGAAGCAGGCGACGACACGCCAGGAATGTTGTAAAATATTACATCCGAGATGTTAGGTTGCCTTAGGCTAGGATATATGACGTTATAGACGTATATAATGTTCCCACCGAGAAATAGGGGCCGACGCGTCAGGAATGTTGTAAAATATTACATCCGATATGTTAGGTTCCCTTAGGTTAGGATATATAACGTTATAGACGTATATAATATTCCCACCGGGAAATAGGGGCCGACGCGTCAAGAATGTTGTAAAATGTTACACCCGAGATGTTAGGTTCCCTTAGGTTAGCATATACAACGTTATAGACGGATAGAATGTTCCCACCGAGATGCAGGGACCGACATGCCAGGAATGTTGTAAAATATTACATCCTAATTGTTAGGTTGCTTTAGGTTAGGATATATATCGTTATAGACTTATATAATGTTCCCACCGAGACGTGGGAACCGACATGCCAGGAATGTTGTAAAATATTACATCCCAGAAGTTAGGTTGCTTTGGGTTAGGATATGCAACGTTATAGACGTATATTGTCCCAATCGAGAAGCAGGCGACGACACGCCAGGAATGTTGTAAAATATTACATCCGAGATGTTAGGTTGCCTTAGGCTAGGATATATGACGTTATAGACGTATATAATGTTCCCACCGAGAAATAGGGGCCGACGCGTCAGGAATGTTGTAAAATATTACATCCGATATGTTAGGTTCCCTTAGGTTAGGATATATAACGTTATAGACGTATATAATATTCCCACCGGGAAATAGGGGCCGACGCGTCAAGAATGTTGTAAAATGTTACACCCGAGATGTTATGTTCCCTTAGGTTAGCATATACAACGTTATAGACGGATAGAATGTTCCCACCGAGATGCAGGGACCGACATGCCAGGAATGTTGTAAAATATTACATCCTAGTTGTTAGGTTGCTTTAGGTTAGGATATATATCGTTATAGACTTATATAATGTTCCCACCGAGTCGTGGGAACCGACATGCCAGGAATGTTGTAAAATATTACATCCCAGAAGTTAGGTTGCTTTGGGTTAGGATATGCAACGTTATAGACGTATA
The DNA here is from genome assembly GCA_963969225.1 of Xylocopa violacea. Lineage (NCBI taxonomy): Eukaryota > Metazoa > Arthropoda > Insecta > Hymenoptera > Apidae > Xylocopa > Xylocopa violacea. The sequence continues at coordinate 45,071,784 of CAXAJV010000001.1, read as the reverse complement.
TTGTCCCAATCGAGAAGCAGGCGACGACACGCCAGGAATGTTGTAAAATATTACATCCGAGATGTTAGGTTGCCTTAGGCTAGGATATATGACGTTATAGACGTATATAATGTTCCCACCGAGAAATAGGGGCCGACGCGTCAGGAATGTTGTAAAATATTACATCCGATATGTTAGGTTGCCTTAGGCTAGGATATATAACGTGATAGACGTATATAATGTTCCGACCGAGAAATAGGGGCCGACGCGTCAGGAATGTTGTAAAATATTACATCCCAGATGTTAGGTTGCGTTGGGTTAGGATATACAACGTTATAGACGTATATAATGTCCCCTTTGAGAAGCAGGCGACGACACGCCAGAATGTTGTAAAATATTACAATCGACATGTTAGGTTGCCTTAGGCTAGGATGTGTAACGTTATAGACGTATATAATATTCCCACCGAGAAATAGGGGCCGACGCGTCAGGAATGTTGCAAAATATTACACCCGAAATGTTAGGTTCCCTTAGGTTAGGATATACAACGTTATAGACGTATATAATGTTCCCACCGAGAAGTAGGGGCCGACGAGCCAGGAATGTAGTAAAATATTACGCTCGACATGTCAAGTTGTCTTAGGTTAGGATATATAACGTTATAGACGTATATGCAGTTCCCACCGAGAAGTAGTTGCCGACGCGCCAGGAATATTGTAAAATATAATATTCGACATGCTAGGTTGTCTCAGGCTAGGACATATAGACGTGCTAGGAATGTAGTAAAATATTACATCCGAGATGTTAGGTTGCCTTAGGTTAGGATATATAACGTTATTGACTTATATACTGTTCCCACCGAGAAGTAGATGCCGACGCCCCAGGAATGTTGTGAAATATTACTTCCGAGATGATAGGATTGCCTTAGGCTAGGACATATCACGTTATAGACGTATATAATGTTCCCACCGAGAAGTAGGGGCCGACGTGCCAGGAATGTAGTAAAATATTACATCCGAGATGTTAGGTTGCCATAGGTTAGGATATATAACGTTATTGACTTATATAATGTTCCCACCGAGAAGTAGGGGCCCACGCGCCAGGAATGTTGTAAAATATTACATTCGACATGTTAGGTTGCCTTAGGTTAGGATATGTAACGTTATAGACGTATATAATGTTCCCACCGAGAAGTAGGGGCCGGCGCGCCAGGAATGCTGTAAAATATTACATTCGACATGTTAGGTTGCCTTAGGTTAGGATATGTAACGTTATAGACGTATATAATGTTCCCACCGAAAAGTAGGGGCCGACGTGCCAGGAATGTAGTAAAATATTACATCCGAGGTGTTAGGTTCCCTTCGGTTAGGGTATATAACGTTATCGACGTATATAATGTTCCCACCGAGAAGTAGGGGCCGGCGCGCGAGGAATGTTGTAAAATATTACATCCGAGATGTTATGTTGCCTTAGGATAGGATATGTAACATTATAGACGTATATAATGTTGCCACCGTGAAGTAGGGGCCAACGAGCCAGGATTGTGGTAAAATATTACATTCGACATGTTAGGTTGCCTTAGGCTAGGATATATAGCGTTATAGACGTATGTAGTGATCCCACCGAGAAGTAGGTGCCGACGTGCCAGGAATGTTGTAAAATATTACATTCCGCACGTTAGGTAGCCTTAGGTTAGGATATATAACGTTATTGACTTCTATAATGTTCCCACCGAGAAGTTGGGACTGACGCGCCAGGAATGTTGTAATATATTACATTCGACGTGTTCGGATTGCCTTATGCTAGGATATATAACGTTATAGACGTATATGATATTCCCACCGAGAAGTACGGGCCGACACGTCAGGAATGTTGTCAAATATTACATCCGAGATGTTAGGTTCCCTTAGGTTAGGATATATAACGTTATTGATTTATATAATGTTCCCACCTAGAAATAGGGGCCAACGCTCTTGGTATGTTGTAAAATATTACATTCGACATGTTATGTTGCCTTAGGATAGGATATGTAACATTATAGACGTATATAATCTTGCCACCGTGAAGTAGGGGTCAACGAGCCAGGACTGTGGTAAAATAGTACATTCACCATGTTAGGTTGCCTTAGGTTAGGATATATAACGTTATAGACGTATATACTGTTCCCACCGAGAAGTAGTTGCCGACGCGCCAGGAATGTTGTAAAATATTAAATTCGACATGCTATGTTGCCTTAAGCTAGGATATATAACGTTATAGACGTATATAACGTTCCCACCGAGAAGTAGGGGCCGAAGTGCTGGAATGTTGTAAAATATTATATTCGACGTGTTAGGTTGCCTTAGCCTAGGATATGTAACATTATAGGCGTATATAATGTTCCCACCGTGAAGTAGGGGCCAACGAGACAGGAATGTAGTAAAATATTACATCCGAGATGTTAGGTTGCCTTAGGCTAGAATATATAACGTTATAGACGTATATAATGTTGCCACCGTGAAGTAGGGGCCAACGAGCCAGGATTGTGGTAAAATATTACATTCGACATGTTAGGTTGCCTTAGGCTAGGATATATAGCGTTATAGACTTATATAATGTTCCCACCGAGAAGTAGGTGCCGACGCGCCAGGAATGTTGTAAAATATTACATCCGAGATGTTAGGTTGCCTTAGGTTAGGATATATGGCGTTATAGACGTATATAATGTTCCCACCGAGAAGTAGGGGCCAGCGCGCCAGGAATGTAGTAAAATATTACATCCGAGATGTTAGGTTGCCTTAGGCTAGGATATATAACGTTATAGACGTATATAATGTTCCCACCGAGAAGTAGGGGCCGACGAGCCAGGAATGTAGTAAAATATTACGCTCGACACGTCAAGTTGTCTTAGGTTAGGATATATAACGTTATAGACGTATATGCAGTTCCCACCGAGAAGTAGTTGCCGACGCTCCAGGAATATTGTAAAATATAATATTCGACATGCTAGGTTGTCTCAGGCTAGGACATATAGACGTGCTAGGAATGTAGTAAAATATTACATCCGAGATGTTAGGTTGCCTTAGGTTAGGATATATAACGTTATTGACTCATATACTGTTCCCACCGAGAAGTAGATGCCGACGCCCCAGGAATGTTGTAAAATATTACTTCCGAGATGATAGGATTGCCTTAGGCTAGGACATATCACGTTATAGACGTATATAATGTTCCCACCGAGAAGTAGGGGCCGACGTGCCAGGAATGTAGTAAAATATTACATCCGAGATGCTAGGTTGCCATAGGTTAGGATATATAACGTTATTGACTTATATAATGTTCCCACCGAGAAGTAGGGGCCCACGCGCCAGGAATGTTGTAAAATATTACATTCGACATGTTAGGTTGCCTTAGGTTAGGATATGTAACGTTATAGACGTATATAATGTTCCCACCGAGAAGTAGGGGCCGGCGCGCCAGGAATGCTGTAAAATATTACATTCGACATGTTAGGTTGCCTTAGGTTAGGATATGTAACGTTATAGACGTATATAATGTTCCCACCGAGAAGTAGGGGCCGGCGCGCCAGGAATGCTGTAAAATATTACATTCGACATGTTAGGTTGCCTTAGGCTAGTATATATAGCGATATAGACGTATATAATGTTCCCACCGAAAAGTAGGGGCCGGCGCGCCGGGAATGTAGTAAAATATTACATCCGAGATGTTAGGTTGCCTTAGGCTAGGATATATGACGTTATAGACGTATATAATGTTCCCACCGAGAAATAGGGGCCGACGCGTCAGGAATGTTGTAAAATATTACATCCGATATGTTAGGTTGCCTTAGGCTAGGATATATAACGTGATAGACGTATATAATGTTCCGACCGAGAAATAGGGGCCGACGCGTCAGGAATGTTGTAAAATATTACATCTCAGATGTTAGGTTGCGTTGGGTTAGGATATACAACGTTATAGACGTATATAATGTCCCCTTTGAGAAGCAGGCGACGACACGCCAGAATGTTGTAAAATATTACATTCGACATGTTAGGTTGCCTTAGGCTAGGATATGTAACGTTATAGACGTATATAATATTCCCACCGAGAAATAGGGGCCGACGCGTCAGGAATGTTGGAAAATATTACACCCGAAATGTTAGGTTCCCTTAGGTTAGGATATACCACGTTATAGACGTATATAATATTCCCACCGAGAAATAGGGCCCGACGCGTCAGGAATGTTATAAAATATTACACCCGAAATGTTAGGTTCCCTTAGGTTAGGATATACAACGTTATAGATGTATATAATGTCCCCATCGCGAAGTAGGCGACGACACGCCAGGAATGTTGTAAAATATTACTTTCGACATGATAGGTTGCCTTAGGCTACGATATATAACGTTATAGACGTATATAATGTTCACGCCGAGAAATAGGGGCCGACGCGTCAGGAATGTTGTAAAATATTACACCCGAGATGTTAGGTTCCCTTAGGTTAGCATATACAACGTTATAGACGGATAGAATGTTCCCACCGAGATGCAGGGACCGACATGCTAGGAATGTTGTAAAATATTACATCCGAGTTGTTAGGTTGCTTTAGGTTAGGATATACAACGTTATAGACGTATATAATGTCGCCTTTGAGAAGCAGGCGACGACACGCCAGAATGTTGTAAAATATTACATTCGATATGTTAGGTTGCCTTAGGCTAGGATATGTAACGTTATAGACGTATATAATATTCCCACCGAGAAAAAGGGGCCGACGCGTCAGGAATGTTGTAAAATATTACATCCGATATGTTAGGTTCCCTTAGGGTAGGATATATAACGTTATAGACGTATATAATATTCCCACCGGGAAATAGGGGCCGACGCGTCAAGAATGTTGTAAAATGTTACACCCGAGATGTTAGGTTCCCTTAGGTTAGCATATACAACGTTATAGACGGATAGAATGTTCCCACCGAGATGCAGGGACCGACATGCCAGGAATGTTGTAAACTATTACATCCTAGTTGTTAGGTTGCTTCAGGTTAGGATATATATCGTTATAGACTTATATAATGTTCCCACCGAGATGTGGGAACCGACATGCCAGGAATGTTGTAAAATATTACATCCCAGAAGTTAGGTTGCTTTGGGTTAGGATATGCAACGTTATAGACGTATATTGTCCCAATCGAGAAGCAGGCGACGACACGCCAGGAATGTTGTAAAATATTACATCCGAGATGTTAGGTTGCCTTAGGCTAGGATATATGACGTTATAGACGTATATAATGTTCCCACCGAGAAATAGGGGCCGACGCGTCAGGAATGTTGTAAAATATTACATCCGATATGTTAGGTTCCCTTAGGTTAGGATATATAACGTGATAGACGTATATAATGTTCCGACCGAGAAATAGGGGCCGACGCGTCAGGAATGTTGTAAAATATTACATCCCAGATGTTAGGTTGCGTTGGGTTAGGATATACAACGTTATAGATGTATATAATGTCCCCTTTGAGAAGCAGGCGACGACACGCCAGAATGTTGTAAAATATTACAATCGACATGTTAGGTTGCCTTAGGCTAGGATGTGTAACGTTATAGACGTATATAATATTCCCACCGAGAAATAGGGGCCGACGCGTCAGGAATGTTGCAAAAGATTACACCCGAAATGTTAGGTTCCCTTAGGTTAGGATATACAACGTTATAGACGTATATAATATTCCCACCGAGAAATAGGGCCCGACGCGTCAGGAATGTTATAAAATATTACACCCGAAATGTTAGGTTCCCTTAGGTTAGGATATACAACGTTATAGATGTATATAATGTCCCCATCGCGAAGTAGGCGACGACACGCCAGGAATGTTGTAAAATATTACTTTCGACATATTAGGTTGCCTTGGGCTACGATATATAACGTTATAGACGTATATAATGTTCACGCCGAGAAATAGGGGCCGACGCGTCAGGAATGTTGTAAAATATTACATCCCAGATGTTAGGTTGCGTTAGGTTAGGATATACAACGTTATAGACGTATATAATGTCCCCTTTGAGAAGCAGGCGACGACACGCCAGAATGTGGTAAAATATTACATTCGACATGTTAGGTTGCCTTAGGCTAGGATATGTAACGTTATAGACGTATATAATATTCCCACCGAGAAATAGGGGCCGACGCGTCAGGAATGTTGTAAAATATTACATCCGATATGTTAGGTTCCCTTAGGTTAGGATATATAACGTTATAGACGTATATAATATTCCCACCGGGAAATAGGGGCCGACGCGTCAAGAATGTTGTAAAATGTTACACCCGAGATGTTAGGTTCCCTTAGGTTAGCATATACAACGTTATAGACGGATAGAATGTTCCCACCGAGATGCAGGGACCGACATGCCAGGAATGTTGTAAACTATTACATCCTAGTTGTTAGGTTGCTTTAGGTTAGGATATATATCGTTATAGACTTATATAATGTTCCCACCGAGATGTGGGAACCGACATGCCAGGAATGTTGTAAAATATTACATCCCAGAAGTTAGGTTGCTTTGGGTTAGGATATGCAACGTTATAGACGTATATTGTCCCAATCGAGAAGCAGGCGACGACACGCCAGGAATGTTGTAAAATATTACATCCGAGATGTTAGGTTGCCTTAGGCTAGGATATATGACGTTATAGACGTATATAATGTTCCCACCGAGAAATAGGGGCCGACGCGTCAGGAATGTTGTAAAATATTACATCCGATATGTTAGGTTCCCTTAGGTTAGGATATATAACGTGATAGACGTATATAATGTTCCGACCGAGAAATAGGGGCCGACGCGTCAGGAATGTTGTAAAATATTACATCCCAGATGTTAGGTTGCGTTGGGTTAGGATATACAACGTTATAGACGTATATAATGTCCCCTTTGAGAAGCAGGCGACGACACGCCAGAATGTTGTAAAATATTACAATCGACATGTTAGGTTGCCTTAGGCTAGGATGTGTAACGTTATAGACGTATATAATATTCCCACCGAGAAATAGGGGCCGACGCGTCAGGAATGTTGCAAAATATTACACCCGAAATGTTAGGTTCCCTTAGGTTAGGATATACAACGTTATAGACGTATATAATATTCCCACCGAGAAATAGGGCCCGACGCGTCAGGAATGTTATAAAATATTACACCCGAAATGTTAGGTTCCCTTAGGTTAGGATATACAACGTTATAGATGTATATAATGTCCCCATCGCGAAGTAGGCGACGACACGCCAGGAATGTTGTAAAATATTACTTTCGACATGTTAGGTTGCCTTGGGCTACGATATATAACGTTATAGACGTATATAATGTTCACGCCGAGAAATAGGGGCCGACGCGTCAGGAATGTTGTAAAATATTACATCCCAGATGTTAGGTTGCGTTAGGTTAGGATATACAACGTTATAGACGTATATAATGTCCCCTTTGAGAAGCAGGCGACGACACGCCAGAATGTGGTAAAATATTACATTCGACATGTTAGGTTGCCTTAGGCTAGGATATGTAACGTTATAGACGTATATAATATTCCCACCGAGAAATAGGGGCCGACGCGTCAGGAATGTTGTAAAATATTACATCCGATATGTTAGGTTCCCTTAGGTTAGGATATATAACGTTATAGACGTATATAATATTCCCACCGGGAAATAGGGGCCGACGCGTCAAGAATGTTGTAAAATGTTACACCCGAGATGTTAGGTTCCCTTAGGTTAGCATATACAACTTTATAGACGGATAGAATGTTCCCACCGAGATGCAGGGACCGACATGCCAGGAATGTTGTAAAATATTACATCCTAGTTGTTAGGTTGCTTTAGGTTAGGATATATATCGTTATAGACTTATATAATGTTCCCACCGAGACGTGGGAACCGACATGCCAGGAATGTTGTAAAATATTACATCCCAGAAGTTAGGTTGCTTTGGGTTAGGATATGCAACGTTATAGACGTATATTGTCCCAATCGAGAAGCAGGCGACGACACGCCAGGAATGTTGTAAAATATTACATCCGAGATGTTAGGTTGCCTTAGGCTAGGATATATGACGTTATAGACGTATATAATGTTCCCACCGAGAAATAGGGGCCGACGCGTCAGGAATGTTGTAAAATATTACATCCGATATGTTAGGTTCCCTTAGGTTAGGATATATAACGTTATAGACGTATATAATATTCCCACCGGGAAATAGGGGCCGACGCGTCAAGAATGTTGTAAAATGTTACACCCGAGATGTTAGGTTCCCTTAGGTTAGCATATACAACGTTATAGACGGATAGAATGTTCCCACCGAGATGCAGGGACCGACATGCCAGGAATGTTGTAAAATATTACATCCTAGTTGTTAGGTTGCTTTAGGTTAGGATATATATCGTTATAGACTTATATAATGTTCCCACCGAGACGTGGGAACCGACATGCCAGGAATGTTGTAAAATATTACATCCCAGAAGTTAGGTTGCTTTGGGTTAGGATATGCAACGTTATAGACGTATATTGTCCCAATCGAGAAGCAGGCGACGACACGCCAGGAATGTTGTAAAATATTACATCCGAGATGTTAGGTTGCCTTAGGCTAGGATATATGACGTTATAGACGTATATAATGTTCCCACCGAGAAATAGGGGCCGACGCGTCAGGAATGTTGTAAAATATTACATCCGATATGTTAGGTTCCCTTAGGTTAGGATATATAACGTTATAGACGTATATAATATTCCCACCGGGAAATAGGGGCCGACGCGTCAAGAATGTTGTAAAATATTACATCCGATATGTTAGGTTCCCTTAGGTTAGGATATATAACGTTATAGACGTATATAATATTCCCACCGGGAAATAGGGGCCGACGCGTCAAGAATGTTGTAAAATGTTACACCCGAGATGTTAGGTTCCCTTAGGTTAGCATATACAACGTTATAGACGGATAGAATGTTCCCACCGAGATGCAGGGACCGACATGCCAGGAATGTTGTAAAATATTACATCCTAGTTGTTAGGTTGCTTTAGGTTAGGATATATATCGTTATAGACTTATATAATGTTCCCACCGAGACGTGGGAACCGACATGCCAGGAATGTTGTAAAATATTACATCCCAGAAGTTAGGTTGCTTTGGGTTAGGATATGCAACGTTATAGACGTATATTGTCCCAATCGAGAAGCAGGCGACGACACGCCAGGAATGTTGTAAAATATTACATCCGAGATGTTAGGTTGCCTTAGGCTAGGATATATGACGTTATAGACGTATATAATGTTCCCACCGAGAAATAGGGGCCGACGCGTCAGGAATGTTGTAAAATATTACATCCGATATGTTAGGTTCCCTTAGGTTAGGATATATAACGTTATAGACGTATATAATATTCCCACCGGGAAATAGGGGCCGACGCGTCAAGAATGTTGTAAAATGTTACACCCGAGATGTTATGTTCCCTTAGGTTAGCATATACAACGTTATAGACGGATAGAATGTTCCCACCGAGATGCAGGGACCGACATGCCAGGAATGTTGTAAAATATTACATCCTAGTTGTTAGGTTGCTTTAGGTTAGGATATATATCGTTATAGACTTATATAATGTTCCCACCGAGTCGTGGGAACCGACATGCCAGGAATGTTGTAAAATATTACATCCCAGAAGTTAGGTTGCTTTGGGTTAGGATATGCAACGTTATAGACGTATATTGTCCCAATCGAGAAGCAGGCGACGACACGCCAGGAATGTTGTAAAATATTACATCCGAGATGTTAGGTTGCCTTAGGCTAGGATATATGACGTTATAGACGTATATAATGTTCCCACCGAGAAATAGGGGCCGACGCGTCAGGAATGTTGTAAAATATTACTTTCGACATGTTAGGTTGCCTTAGGCTACGATATATAACGTTATAGACGTATATAATGTTCACGCCGAGAAATAGGGGCCGACGCGTCAGGAATGTTGTAAAATATTACATCCCAGATGTTAGGTTGCGTTAGGTTAGGATATACAACGTTATAGACGTATATAATGTCCCCTTTGAGAAGCAGGCGACGACACGCCAGAATGTTGTAAAATATTACATTCGACATGTTAGGTTGCCTTAGGCTAGGATATGTAACGTTATAGACGTGTATAACATTGCCACCGAGAAATAGGGGCCGACGCGTCAGGAATGTTGCAAAATATTACACCCAAAATGTTGGGTTCCCTTAGGTTAGGATATACAACGTTATAGACGTATAGAATGTTCCCACCGAGATGTATGGACCGACATGCCAGGAATGTTGTAAAATATTACACACGAGTTGTAAGGTTGCTTTAGGTTAGGATATATATCGTTATAGACGTATATAATATTCCCACCGAGAAATAGGGGCCGACGCGTCAGGAATGTTGTAAAATATTACACCCGAGATGTTAGGTTCCCTTCGGTTAGCATATACAACGTTATAGACGGATAGAATGTTCCCACCGAGATGCAGGGACCGACATGCCAGGAATGTTGTAAAATATTACATCCTAATTGTTAGGTTGCTTTAGGTTAGGATATATATCGTTATAGACTTATATAATGTTCCCACCGAGACGTGGGAACCGACATGCCAGGAATGTTGTAAAATATTACATCCCAGAAGTTAGGTTGCTTTGGGTTAGGATATGCAACGTTATAGACTTATATTGTCCCAATCGAGAAGCAGGCGACGAAACGCCAGGAATGTTGTAAAATATTACATCCGAGATGTTAGGTTGCCTTAGGCTAGGATATATGACGTTATAGACGTATATAATGTTCCCACCGAGAAATAGGGGCCGACGCGTCAGGAATGTTGTAAAATATTACATCCGATATGTTAGGTTGCCTTAGGCTAGGATATATAACGTGATAGACGTATATAATGTTCCGACCGAGAAATAGGGGCCGACGCGTCAGGAATGTTGTAAAATATTACATCCCAGATGTTAGGTTGCGTTGGGTTAGGATATACAACGTTATAGACGTATATAATGTCCCCTTTGAGAAGCAGGCGACGACACGCCAGAATGTTGTAAAATATTACATTCGACATGTTAGGTTGCCTTAGGCTAGGATATGTAACGTTATAGACGTATATAATATTCCCACCGAGAAATAGGGGCCGACGCGTCAGGAATGTCGCAAAATATTACACCCGAAATGTTAGGTTCCCTTAGGTTAGGATATACAACGTTATAGACGTATATAATATTCCCACCGAGAAATAGGGCCCGACGCGTCAGGAATGTTATAAAATATTACACCCGAAATGTTAGGTTCCACTAGGTTAGGATATACAACGTTATAGATGTATATAATGTCCCCATCGCGAAGTAGGCGACGACACGCCAGGAATGTTGTAAAATATTACTTTCGACATGTTAGGTTGCCTTAGGCTACGATATATAACGTTATAGACGTATATAATGTTCACGCCGAGAAATAGGGGCCGACGCGTCAGGAATGTTGTAAAATATTACATCCCAGATGTTAGGTTGCGTTAGGTTAGGATATACAACGTTATAGACGTATATAATGTCCCCTTTGAGAAGCAGGCGACGACACGCCAGAATGTTGTAAAATATTACATTCGACATGTTAGGTTGCCTTAGGCTAGGATATGTAACGTTATAGACGTACATAATATTGCCACCGAGAAATAGGGGCCGACGCGTCAGGAATTTTGCAAAATATTACACCCGAAATGTTAGGTTCCCTTAGGTTAGGATATACAACGTTATAGACGTATATAATATTCCCACCGAGAAATAGGGCCCGACGCGTCAGGAATGTTATAAAATATTACACCCGAAATGTTAGGTTCCATTAGGTTAGGATATACAACGTTATAGATGTATATAATGTCCCCATCGCGAAGTAGGCGACGACACGCCAGGAATGTTGTAAAATATTACTTTCGACATGTTAGGTTGCCTTAGGCTACGATATATAACGTTATAGACGTATATAATGTTCACGCCGAGAAATAGGGGCCGACGCGTCAGGAATGTTGTAAAATATTACATCCCAGATGTTAGGTTGCGTTAGGTTAGGATATACAACGTTATAGACGTATATAATGTCCCCTTTGAGAAGCAGGCGACGACACGCCAGAATGTTGTAAAATATTACATTCGACATGTTAGGTTGCCTCAGGCTAGGATATGTAACGTTATAGACGTGTATAACATTGCCACCGAGAAATAGGGGCCGACGCGTCAGGAATGTTGCAAAATATTACACCCGAAATGTTGGGTTCCCTTAGGTTAGGATATACAACGTTATAGACGTATAGAATGTTCCCACCGAGATGTATGGACCGACATGCCAGGAATGTTGTAAAATATTACACACGAGTTGTTAGGTTGCTTTAGGTTAGGATATGTATCGTTATAGACTTATATAATGTTCCCACCCAGACATGGGGACCGACATGCCAGGAATGTTGTAAAATATTACACACGAGTTGTTAGGTTGCTTTAGGTTAGGATATATATCGTTATAGACGTATATAATATTCCCACCGAGAAATAGGGGCCGACGCGTCAGGAATGTTGTAAAATATTACACCCGAGATGTTAGGTTCCCTTCGGTTAGCATATACAACGTTATAGACGGATAGAATGTTCCCACCGAGATGCAGGGACCGACATGCCAGGAATGTTGTAAAATATTACATCCTAGTTGTTAGGTTGCTTTAGGTTAGGATATATATCGTTATAGACTTATATAATGTTCCCACCGAGACGTGGGAACCGACATGCCAGGAATGTTGTAAAATATTACATCCCAGAAGTTAGGTTGCTTTGGGTTAGGATATGCAACGTTATAGACGTATATTGTCCCAATCGAGAAGCAGGCGACGACACGCCAGGAATGTTGTAAAATATTACATCCGAGATGTTAGGTTGCCTTAGGCTAGGATATATGACGTTATAGACGTATATAATGTTCCCACCGAGAAATAGGGGCCGACGCGTCAGGAATGTTGTAAAATATTACATCCGATATGTTAGGTTGCCTTAGGCTAGGATATATAACGTGATAGACGTATATAATGTTCCGACCGAGAAATAGGGGCCGACGCGTCAGGAATGTTGTAAAATATTACATCCCAGATGTTAGGTTGCGTTGGGTTAGGATATACAACGTTATAGACGTATATAATGTCCCCTTTGAGAAGCAGGCGACGACACGCCAGAATGTTGTAAAATATTACATTCGACATGTTAGGTTGCCTTAGGCTAGGATATGTAACGTTATAGACGTATATAATATTCCCACCGAGAAATAGGGGCCGACGCGTCAGGAATGTTGCAAAATATTACACCCGAAATGTTAGGTTCCCTTAGGTTAGGATATACAACGTTATAGACGTATATAATATTCCCACCGAGAAATAGGGCCCGACGCGTCAGGAATGTTATAAAATATTACACCCGAAATGTTAGGTTCCACTAGGTTAGGATATACAACGTTATAGATGTATATAATGTCCCCATCGCGAAGTAGGCGACGACACGCCAGGAATGTTGTAAAATATTACTTTCGACATGTTAGGTTGCCTTAGGCTACGATATATAACGTTATAGACGTATATAATGTTCACGCCGAGAAATAGGGGCCGACGCGTCAGGAATGTTGTAAAATATTACATCCCAGATGTTAGGTTGCGTTAGGTTAGGATATACAACGTTATAGACGTATATAATGTCCCCTTTGAGAAGCAGGCGACGACACGCCAGAATGTTGTAAAATATTACATTCCATAGGTTAGGTTGCCTTAGACTAGGATATGTAACGTTATAGACGTATATAATATTCCCACCGAGAAATAGGGGCCGACGCGTCAGGAATGTTGTAAAATATTACATCCGATATGTTAGGTTCCCTTAGGTTAGGATATATAACGTTATAGACGTATATAATATTCCCACCGGGAAATAGGGGCCGACGCGTCAAGAATGTTGTAAAATGTTACACCCGAGATGTTAGGTTCCCTTAGGTTAGCATATACAACGTTATAGACGGATAGAATGTCCCCACCGAGATGTAGGGACCGACATGCCAGGAATGTTGTAAAATATTACATCCTAGTTGTTAGGTTGCTTTAGGTTAGGATATATATCGTTATAGACTTATATAATGTTCCCACCGAGACGTGGGGATCGACATGCACGGAATGTTGTAAAATATTACGTCCCAGAAGTTAGGTTGCATTGCGTTAGGATATACAACGTTAGAGACGTATATAATGTCCCCATCGAGAAGCAGGCGACGACACGCCAGAATGTTGTAAAATATTACATCCGAGATGTTAGGTTGCCTTAGGTTAGGATATACAAAGTTATAGATGTATATAATGTCCCCATCGAGAAGTAGGCGACGACACGCCAGGAATGTTGTAAAATATTACATCCGAGATGTTAGGTTGCCTTAGGCTAGGATATATATCGTTATAGACGTATACAATGTTTCCACCGAGAAGTAGGGACCGATATGCCAGGAATGTTGTAAAATATTACATCCGAGATGTTAGGTTGCCTTAGGTTAGGATATACAATGTTATAGATGTATATAATCTCCCCATCGAGAAGCAGGCGAGGACACGCCAGAATATTGTAAAATATTACATCCGAGACGTTAGGTTGCCTTAGCGTAGGATATGCAATGTTACAGATGTATACAATGTTTCCACCGAGAAGTAGGGACCGATATGCCAGGAATGTTGTAAAATATTACATCCCAAATGTTATGTTGCGTTAGGTTAGGATATACAATGTTATAGATGTATATAATGTCCCCATCGAGAAGTAGGCGACGACACGCCAGGAATGTTGTAAAATATTACATTCGACATGTTAGGTTACCTTAGGCTAGGATATATAACGTTATAGACGTATATAATGTTCCCACCGAAAAATAGGGGCCGACGCGTCAGGAATGTTGTAAAATATTACACCCGAGATGTTAGGTTCCCTTAGGTTAGGATATACAACGTTATAGACGTATAGTATGTTCCCACCGAGATGTAAGGACCGACATGCCAGGAATGTTGTAAAATATTACATCCCAAATATTAGGTTGCGATAGGTTAGGATATACAACGTTATAGACGTATATAATCTCCCTATCGAGAAGCAGGCGACGACACGCAAGAATGTTGTAAAATATTACATCCGAGATGTTAGGTTGCCTTAGGTTAGGATATACAATGTTATAGATGTATATAATGTCCCCATCGAGAAGTAGGCGACGACACGCCAGGAATGTTGTAAAATATTACATCCGAGATGTTAGGTTGCCTTAGGCTAGGATATATATCATTATAGACGTATACAATGTTTCCACCGAGAAGTAGGGACCGATATGCCAGGAATGTTGTAAAATATTACATCCGAGAAGTTAGGTTGCCTTAGGTAATGATATATAACGTTATAGACGTATATAATATTCCCACCGAGAAGTAGGGACCGACATGCCAGGAATGTTGTAAAATATTACATCCGAGATGTTAGGTTCCCTTACGTTTAGATATATATCGTTATAGACGTATATAATGTTCCTACCGAGACTTGGGGACCGACATGCCAGGAATCTTGTAAAATATTACATCCCAGATGTTAGGTTGCGTTAGGTTAGGATATACAACGTTATAGACGTATATAATGTCCCCATCGAGAAGCAGGCGACGACACGCCGGGAATGTTGTAAAATATTACATCCGAGATGTTAGGTTGCCTTAGGCTAGGATATATATCGTTATAGACGTATACAATGTTTCCACCGAGAAGTAGGGACCGATATGCCAGGAATGTTGTAAAATATTACATCCCAAATGGTATGTTGCCTTAGGTTAGGATATACGATGTTATAGATGTATATAATGTCCCCATCGAGAAGTAGGCGACTACACGCCAGGAATGTTGTAAAATATTACATTCGACATGTTAGGTTGCCTTAGGCTAGGATATATAACGTTATAGACGTATAGTATGTTCCCACCGAGATGTAGGGACCGACATGCCAGGAATGTTGTAAAATATTACATCCGAGATGTTAGGTTCCCTTAGATTTGGATATATATCGATGTAGACGTATACAATGTTCCTACCGAGACTTGGGGACCGACATGCCAGGAATATTGTAAAATATTACATCCCAGATGTTAGGTTGCTTTAGGTTAGGATATACAACATTGTAGACGTATATAATGTCCCCATCGCGAAGCAGGAGACGACACGCCAGAATGTTGTAAAATATTACATCCGAGATGTTAGGTTGCCTTAGGCTAGGATATATATCGTTATAGACGTATACAATGTTCCCACCGAGAAGTACTTTCCTACACGCCAGGAATGTTGTCAACTATTACATCCGAGGTGTTAGGTTGCCTTAGGTTAGGATATATATCGTTATAGACGTATATAAAGATCCCACCGAGTAATAGGGGCTGACGCGACAGCAATGTTGTAAAACATTACATCCCAAATGATAGGTTGCGTTAGGTTAGTATATACAACGTTATAGACGTATATAATGTCCCCATCGAGAAGCAGGCGACGACACGCCAGAATGTTGTAAGATATTACGTCCGAGATGTTAGGTTGCCTTAGGTTAGGATATACAGTGTTATAGATGTATATTATGTCCCCATCGAGAAGCAGGCGACGACACGCCAGGAATGTTGTAAAATATTACATTCGACATGTTAGGTTGCCTTAGACTAGGATATATATCGTTATAGACGTATATAATGTTCCCATCGAGAAGTAGGCAACGACACGCCAGGAATGTTGTAAAATATTACATCCGAGGTGTTAGGTTGCCTTAGGTTAGGATATATATCATTATAGGCGTATATAATGTTCCCACCGAGACGTAGGCACCGACATGCAAGGAATGTTGTAAAATATTACATCCCAAATATTAGGTTGCGATAGGTTAGGATATACAACGTTATAGACGTATATAATCTCCCTATCGAGAAGCAGGCGACGACACGCAAGAATGTTGTAAAATATTACATCCGAGATGTTAGGTTGCCTTAGGTTAGGATATACAATGTTATAGATGTATATAATGTCCCCATCGAGAAGTAGGCGACGACACGCCAGGAATGTTGTAAAATATTACATCCGAGATGTTAGGTTGCCTTAGGCTAGGATATATATCGTTATAGACGTATACAATGTTTGCACCGAGAAGTAGGGACCGATATGCCAGGAATGTTGTAAAATATTACATCCGAGATGTTAGGTTGCCTTAGGTTATGATATATAACGTTATAGACGTATATAATATTCCCACCGAGAAGTAGGGACCGACATGCCAGGAATGTTGTAAAATATTACATCCGAGATGTTAGGTTCCCTTAGGTTTGGATATATATCGTTGTAGACGTATATAATGTTCCTACCGAGACTTGGGGACCGACATGCCAGGAATCTTGTAAAATATTACATCCCAGATGTTAGGTTGCTTTAGGTTAGGATATACAACGTTATAGACGTATATAATGTTCCCATCGAGAGGCAGGCGACGACACGCCTGGAATGTTGTAAAATATTAGATCCGAGATGTTAGGTTGCCTTAGGCTAGGATATATATCGTTATAGACGTATACAATGTTTCCACCGAGAAGTAGGGACCGATATGCCAGGAATGTTGTAAAATATTACATCCGAGAAGTTAGGTTGCCTTAGGTAATGATATATAACGTTATAGACGTATATAATATTCCCACCGAGAAGTAGGGACCGACATGCCAGGAATGTTGTAAAATATTACATCCGAGATGTTAGGTTCCCTTACGTTTAGATATATATCGTTGTAGACGTATATAATGTTCCTACCGAGACTTGGGGACCGACATGCCAGGAATCTTGTAAAATATTACATCCCAGATGTTAGGTTGCGTTAGGTTAGGATATACAACGTTATAGACGTATATAATGTCCCCATCGAGAAGCAGGCGACGACACGCCGGGAATGTTGTAAAATATTACATCCGAGATGTTAGGTTGCCTTGGGCTAGGATATATATCGTTATAGACGTATACAATGTTTCCACCGAGAAGTAGGGACCGATATGCCAGGACTGTTGTAAAATATTCCATCCCAGATGTTAGGTTGCATTGGGTTAGGATATACAATGTTATAGATGTATATAATGTCCCCATCGAGAAGTAGGCGACGACACGTCAGGAATGTTGTAAAATATTACATTCGACATGTTAGGAGGCCTTAGGCTAGGATATACAACGTTATAGACGTATATAATGTTCCCACCGAGAAGTACGGGCGGACACGCGAGGAATTTTGTCAACTATTACATCCGAGATGTTAGGTTGCCTTAGGTTAGGATATATAACGTTATAGACGTATATAATGTCCCCATCCAGAAGTAGGCGACGACACGCCAGGAAGATTACATCCCAGATGTTAGGTTGCGTTAGGTTAGGATACACAACGTTATAGACTTATATAATGTTCCCATCGAGAAGCAGGCGACGACACGCCAGGAATGATGTAAAATATTACATTCGACATGTTAGGTCGCCTTAGGCTAGGATATATAACGTTATAGACGTATACAATGTTCCCACCGAGAAGTACGGGCCTACACGCCAGGAATGTTGTCAGCTATTACATCCGAAGTGTTAGGTTGCCTTAGGTTAGGATATATATCGTTATAGACGTATATAATGTTCCCACCGAGACGTAGGCACCGCCATGCAAGGAATGTTGTAAAATATTACATCCCAAATGTTAGGTTGCGTTAGGTTAGGATATACAACGTTATAGACGTATATAATCTCCCCATCGAGAAGCAGGCGACGACACGCCAGAATGTTGTAAAATATTACATCCGAGATGTTAGGTTGCCTTAGGTTAGGATATACAATGTTATAGATGTATATAATGTCCCCATCGAGAAGTAGGCGACGACACGCCAGGAATGTTGTAAAATATTACATCCGAGATGTTAGGTTGCCTTAGGCTAGGATATATAACGTTATAGACGTATACAATGTTCCCACCGAGAAGTATGGGCCTACACGCCAGGAATGTTGTCAGCTATTACATCCGAGGTGTTAGGTTGCCTTAGGTTATGATATATAACGTTATAGACGTATATAATATTCCCACCGAGAAGTAGGGACCGATATGCCAGGAATGTTGTAAAATATTACATCCGAGATGTTAGGTTCCCTTAGGTTTGGATATATATCGTTATAGACGTATATAATGTCCCTGCCGAGACTTGGGGACCGACATGCCAGGAATCTTGTAAAATATTAGATCCCAGATGTTAGGTTGCGTTAGGTTAGGATACACAACGTTATAGACGTATATAATGTTCCCATCGCGAAGCAGGCGACGACACGCCAGGAATGATGTAAAATATTACATTCGACATGTTAGGTCGCCTTAGGCTAGGATATATAACGTTATAGACGTATACAATGTTCCCACCGAGAAGTACGGGCCTACACGCCAGGAATGTTGTCAACTATTACATCCTAGGTGTTAGGTTCCCTTAGGTTAGGATATACAATGTTATAGATGTATAGAATGTCCCCATCGAGAAGTAGGCGACGACACGCCAGGAATGTTGTAAAATATTACATCCGAGATGTTAGGTTGCTTTAGGCTAGGATATATATCGTTATAGACGTATACAATGTTTGCACCGAGAAGTAGGGACCGATATGCCAGGAATATTGTAAAATATTACATCCGAGATGTTAGGTTGCCTTAGGTTAGGATATACAATGTTATAGATGTATATAATCTCCCCATCGAGAAGCAGGCGAGGACACGCCAGAATGTTGTAAAATATTACATCCGAGACGTTAGGTTGCCTTAGGGTAGGATATACAATGTTACAGATGTATACAATGTTTCCACCGAGAAGTAGGGACCGATATGCCAGGAATGTTGTAAAATATTACATCCCAAATGGTATGTTGCCTTAGGTTAGGATATACAATGTTATAGATGTATATAATGTCCCCATCGAGAAGTAGGCGACGACACGCCAGGAATGTTGTAAAATATTACATTCGACATGTTAGGTTGCCTTAGGCTAGGATATATAACGTTATAGACGTATAAAATGTTGCCACCGAAAAATAGGGGCCGACGCGTCAGGAATGTTGTAAAATATTACACCCGAGATGTTAGGTTCCCTTAGGTTAGGATATACAACGTTATAGACGTATAGTATGTTCCCACCGAGATGTAGGGACCGACATGCCAGGAATGTTGTAAAATATTACATCCGAGATGTTAGGTTGCGTTAGGTTAGGATATACAACGTTATAGACGTATATAATGTCCCCATCGAGAAGCAGGCGACGACACGCCTGGAATGTTGTAAAATATTACGTTCGACATGATATGTGGCCTTAGGCTAGGATATATAACGTTATAGATGTATATAATGTTCCCACCGAGAAGTACGGGCGGACACGCCAGGAATGTTGTCAACTATTACATCCGCGGCGTTAGGTTGCCTTAGGTTAGGATATATATCGCTATAGACGTATATAATGTTCCCACCGAGACGTAGGCACCGACATGGAAGGAATGTTGTAAAATATTACATCCCAAATGTTAGGTTGCGTTAGGTTAGGATATACAACGTTATAGATGTATATAATGGCCCTATCCAGAAGTAGGCGACGACACTCCAGGAATGTTGTAAAATATTACATCCCAGATGTAAGGTTGCTTTAGGTTAGGACATTCAACGTTATAGACGTATATAATGTCCCCATCGAGATGCAGGAGACGACACGACAGGAATGTTGTAAAATATTACATTCGACATGTTAGGTTGCCTTAGGCTAGGATATATATAGTTATAGACGAATACAATGTTCCCACCGAAAAGTAGGGCCCAACATGCCAGAAATGTTGTAAAATATTACATCCCAGATGTTAGGTTGCCTTAGGTTAGGATATACAACGTTATAGATGTATATAATGTCCCCATCGAGAAGTAGGCGACGACAAGCCAGGAATGTTGTAAAATATTACATTCGACAAGTTAGGTTGCCGTAGGCTAGGATATATAACGTTATAGACGTATATAATGTTCCCACCGAGAAATAGGGACCGACGCGTCAGGAATGTTCTAAAATATTACACCCGAGATGTTAGGTTCCCTTAGGTTAGGATATACAACGTTATAGACGTATAGAATGTTCCCACCGAGAAATAGGGGCCGACGCGTCAGCAATGTTGTAAAATATTACACCCGAGATGTTAGGTTCCCTTAGGTTAGGATATACAACGTTATAGACGTATAGAATGTTCCCATCGAGAAGTAGGCGACGACACGCCAGGAATGTTGTAAAATATTACACCCGAGATGTTACGTTCCCTTAGGTTAGGATATATGACGTTATAGATGTATATAATGTCCCCATCCAGAAGTAGGCGACGACACGCCAGGAATGTTGTAAAATATTACATCCCAGATGTTAGGATGCTTTAGGTTAGAATATACAACGTTATAGACGTATATAATATCCCCATCGAGAAGCAGGCGACGACACGACAGGAATGTTGTAAAATATTACATTCGACATGTTAGGTTGCCTTAGGCTAGGATATATATAGTTATAGACGTATACAATGTTCCCACCGAGAAGTAGGCGACGACACGCCAGGAATGTTGTAAAATGTTACACCCGAGATGTTAGGTTCCCTTAGGTTAGGATATATAACGTTATAGATGTATATAATGTCCCCATCCAGAAGTAGGCGACGACACGCCAGGAATGTTGTAAAATATTACATTCTACATGTTGGGTTGCCTTAGGCTAGGATATATGTCGTTATAGACGTATACATTGTTTCCACCGAGAAGTAGGGACCGACATGCCAGGAATGTTGTAAAATATTACATCCCAGATGGTAGGTTGCTTTAGGTTAGGATATTCAACGTTATAGACGTATATAATGTCCCCATCGAGATGCAGGAGACGACACGACAGGAATGTTGTAAAATATTACATTCGACATGTTAGGTTGCCTTAGGCTAGGATATATATAGTTATAGACGTATACAATGTTCCCACCGAGAAGTAGGCGACGACACGCCAGAAATGTTGTAAAATATTACACCCGAGATGTTAGGTTCCCTTAGGTTAGGATATATAACGTTATAGATGTATATAATGTCCCCATCCAGAAGTAGGCGACGACGCGCCAGGAATGTTGTAAAATATTACATTCTACAAGTTAGGTTGCCTTAGGCTAGGATATATAACGTTATAGACGTATATAATGTTCCCACCGAGAAATAGGGACTGACGCGTCAGGAATGTTCTAAAATATTACACCCGAGATGTTAGGTTCCCTTAGGTTAGGACATACAGCGTTATAGACGTATAGAATGTCCCCATCGAGAAGCAGGCGACGACACGCCAGGAATGTTGTAAAATATTACATTCGACATGTTAGGTTGCGTTAGGCTAGGATATATATCGTTATAGACGTATACAATGTTCCCACCGAGAAGTACGTTCCTACACGCCAGGAATGTTGTCAACTATTACATCCGAGGTGTTAGGTTGCCTTAGGTTAGGATATATATCGTTATAGACGTATATAATGTTCTCACCGAGACGTAGGCACCGATATGCAAGGAATGTTGTGAAATATTACATCCGAAACGTTAGGTTGCGTTAGGTTGGGATATACAATGTTATAGATGTGTAGAGTGTCCCCATCGAGAAGTAGGCGACGACACGCCAGGAATGTTGTAAAATATTACATCCGAGATGTTAGGTTGCCTTAGGCTAGGATATATATCGTTATAGACGTATACAATGTTTGCACCGAGAAGTAGGGACCGATATGCCAGGAATATTGTAAAATATTACATCCGAGATGTTAGGTTGCCTTAGGTTAGGATATACAATGTTATAGATGTATATAATGTCCCCATCGAGAAGCAGGCGACGACACGCCAGGAATGTTATAAAATATTACATTCCAGATGTTAGGTTGCCTTAGGTTAGGATATACAACGTTATAGATGTATATAATGGCCCTATCCAGAAGTAGGCGACGACACTCCAGGAATGTTGTAAAATATTACATTCGACATGTTAGGTTGCCTTAGGCTAAGATATATAACGTTATAGACGTATAGTATGTTCCCACCGAGATGTAGGGACCGACATGCCAGGAATGTTGTAAAATATTACATCCGAGATGTTAGGTTCCCTTAGGTTTGGATATATATCGTTGTAGACGTATATAATGTTCCTATCGAGACTTGGGGACCGACATGCCAGGAATCTTGTAAAATATTACATCCGAGATGTTAGGTTGCCTTAGGCTAGGATATATATCGTTATAGACGTATACAATGTTCCCACCGAGAAGTACGTTCCTACACGCCAGGAATGTTGTCAACTATTACATCCGAGGTGTTAGGTTGCCTTAGGTTAGGATATATATCGTTATAGACGTATATAAAGATCCCACCGAGTAATAGGGGCTGACGCGACAGCAATGTTGTAAAATATTACATCCCAAATGATAGGTTGCGTCAGGTTAGTATATACAACGTTATCGACGTATATAATATCCCCATCGAGAAGTAGGCGACGACACGCCAGGAATGTTGTAAAATATTACATCCGAGATGTTAGGTTGCCTTAGGCTAGGATATATATCGTTATAGACGTATACAATGTTTCCACCGAGAAGTAGGGACCAATATGCCAGGAATGTTGTCAACTATTACATCCGAGGTGTTAGGTTGCCTTAGGTTAGGATATATATCGTTATAGACGTATATAATGTTCCCACCGAGGCGTGGGCACCGACATGCAAGGAATGTTGTAAAATATTACATCCCAGATGTTAGGTTGCGTTAGGTTAGAATATACAACGTTATAGACGTATATAATGTCCCCATCGAGAAGCAGGCGACCACACGACAGGAATGTTGTAAAATATTACATTCGACATGTTAGGTTGCCTTAGGCTAGAATATATATCGTTATAGACGTATACAATGTTCCCACCGAGAAGTAGGCGACGACACGCCAGGAATGTTGTAAAATATTACACTCGAGATGTTAGGTTCCCTTAGGTTAGGATATATAACGTTATAGATGTATATAATGTCCCCATCCAGAAGTAGGCGACGACACGCCAGGAATGTTGTAAAATATTACATCCCAGATGTTAGGTTGCTTTAGGTTAGGATATTCAACGTTATAGACGTGTACAATGTTCCCACCGAGAAGTAGGGACCGACATGCCAGGAATGTTGTAAAATATTACATTCGACAAGTTAGGTTGCCGTAGGCTAGGATATATAACGTTATAGACGTATATAATGTTCCCACCGAGAAATAGGGACCGACGCGTCAGGAATGTTCTAAAATATTACACCCGAGATGTTAGGTTCCCTTAGGTTAGGATATAGAACGTTATAGACGTATAGAATGTTCCCACCGAGAAATAGGGGCCGACGCGTCAGCAATGTTGTAAAATATTACATCCCAGATGTTAGGTTGCCTTAGGTTAGGATATACAACGTTATAGATGTATATAATGTCCCCATCGAGAAGTAGGTGACGACACGCCAGGAATGTTGTAAAATATTACATTCGACAAGTTAGGTTGCCGTAGGCTAGGATATATAACGTTATAGACGTATATAATGTTCCCACCGAGAAATAGGGACCGACGCGTCAGGAATGTTCTAAAATATTACACCTGAGATGTTAGGTTCCCTTAGGTTAGGATATACAACGTTATAGACGTATAGAATGTTCCCACCGAGAAATAGGGGCCGACGCGTCAGCAATGTTGTAAAATATTACACCCGAGATGTTAGGTTCCCTTAGGTTAGGATATACAACGTTATAGACGTATAGAATGTTCCCATCGAGAAGTAGGCGACGACACGCCAGGAATGTTGTAAAATATTACACCCGAGATGTTACGTTCCCTTAGGTTAGGATATATGACGTTATAGATGTATATAATGTCCCCATCCAGAAGTAGGCGACGACACGCCAGGAATGTTGTAAAATATTACATCCCAGATGTTAGGATGCTTTAGGTTAGAATATACAACGTTATAGACGTATATAATATCCCCATCGAGAAGCAGGCGACGACACGACAGGAATGTTGTAAAATATTACATTCGACATGTTAGGTTGCCTTAGGCTAGGATATATATAGTTATAGACGTATACAATGTTCCCACCGAGAAGTAGGCGACGACACGCCAGGAATGTTGTAAAATATTACACCCGAGATGTTAGGTTCCCTTAGGTTAGGATATATAACGTTATAGATGTATATAATGTCCCCATCCAGAAGTAGGCGACGACACGCCAGGAATGTTGTAAAATATTACATTCTACAAGTTAGGTTGCCTTAGGCTAGGATATATAACGTTATAGACGTATATAATGTTCCCACCGAGAAATAGGGCCTGACGCGTCAGGAATGTTCTAAAATATTACACCCGAGATGTTAGGTTCCCTTAGGTTAGGACATACAGCGTTATAGACGTATAGAATGTCCCCATCGAGAAGCAGGCGACGACACGCCAGGAATGTTGTAAAATATTACATTCGACATGTTAGGTTGCGTTAGGCTAGGATATATATCGTTATAGACGTATACAATGTTCCCACCGAGAAGTAGGGCCCGACATGCCAGGAATGTTGTAAAATATTACATCCGAGATGTTAGGTTGCCTTAGGTTAGGATATACAACGTTATAGATGTATGTAATGTCCCCATCGAGAAGTAGGCAACGACACGCCAGGAATGTTGTAAAATATTACACCCGAGATGTTAGGTTCCCTTAGGTTAGGATATATGACGTTATAGATGTATATAATTTCCCTATCCAGGAGTAGGCGACGACACGCCAGGAATGTTGTAAAATATTACATCCCAGATTTTAGGTTGCGTTAGGTTAGAATATACAACGTTATAGACGTATATAATGTCCCCATCGAGAAGCAGGCGACGACACGACAGGAATGTTGTAAAATATTACATTCTATATTTTGGGTTGCCTTAGGCTAGGATATATGTCGTTATAGACGTATACATTGTTTCCACCGAGAAGTAGGGACCGACATGCCAGGAATGTTGTAAAATATTACATCCCAGATGTTAGGTTGCTTTAGGTTAGGATATTCAACGTTATAGACGTATATAATGTCCCCATCGAGATGCAGGGGACGACACGACAGGAATGTTGTAAAATATTACATTCGACAAGTTAGGTTGCCGTAGGCTAGGATATATAACGTTATAGACGTATATAATGTTCCCACCGAGAAATAGGGACCGACGCGTCAGGAATGTTCTAGAATATTACACCCGAGATGTTAGGTTCCCTTAGGTTAGGAAATACAACGTTATAGACGTATAGAATGTTCCCACCGAGAAATAGGGGCCGACGCGTCAGCAATGTTGTAAAATATTACACCCGAGATGTTAGGTTCCCTTAGGTTAGGATATACAACGTTATAGACGTATAGAATGTTTCCACCGAGAAGTAGGGACCTACATGCCAGGAATGTTCTAAAATATTAAATCCCAGATGTTAGGTTGCGTTAGGTTAGAATATACAACGTTATAGATGTATATAATGTCCCCATCGAGAAGTAGGCGACGACACGCCAGGAATGTTGTAAAATATTACACCCGAGATGTTAGGTTCCCTTAGGTTAGGATATATGACGTTATAGATGTATATAATGTCCCCATCCAGAAGTAGGCGACGACACGCCAGGAATGTTGTAAAATATTACATCCCAGATGTTAGGTTGCGTTAGGTTAGAATATACAACGTTATGGACGTATATAATATCCCCATCGAGAAGCAGGCGACGACACGCCAGGAATGTTGTAAAATATTACATTCTACATTTTGGGTTGCCTTAGGCTAGGATATATGTCGTTATAGACGTATACATTGTTTCCACCGAGAAGTAGGGACCTACATGCAGGAATGTTGTAAAATATTACATCCCAGAAGTTAGGTTGCTTTGGGTTAGGATATACAACGTTATAGACGTATATAATGTCCCCATCGAGAAGCAGGCGACGACACGCCAGAATGTTGTAAAATATTACATCCGAGATGTTAGGTTCCCTTAGGTTAGGATATACAACGTTATAGACGTATAGAATGTTCCCACCGAGATGTAGGAACCGACATGCCAGGAATGTTGTAAACTATTACATCCGAGTTGTTAGGTTGTTTTAGGTTAGGATATATATCGTTATAGACTTATATAATGTTCCCACCGAGACGTGGGGACCTACATGCCAGGAATGTTCTAAAATATTAAATCCCAGATGTTAGGTTGCGTTAGGTTAGAATATACAACGTTATAGATGTATATAATGTCCCCATCGAGAAGTAGGCGACGACACGCCAGGAATGTTGGAAAATATTACACCCGAGATGTTAGGTTCCCTTAGGTTAGGATATATGACGTTATAGATGTATATAATGTCCCCATCCAGAAGTAGGCGACGACACGCCAGGAATGTTGTAAAATATTACATCCCAGATGTTAGGTTGCGTTAGGTTAGAATATACAACGTTATAGACGTATATAATATCCCCATCGAGAAGCAGGCGACGACACGACAGGAATGTTGTAAAATATTACATTCGACATGTTAGGTTGCCTTAGGCTAGGATATATATAGTTATAGACGTATACAATGTTCCCACCGAGAAGTAAGCGACGACACGCCAGGAATGTTGTAAAATATTACACCCGAGATGTTAGGTTCCCTTAGGTTAGGATATATAACGTTATAGATGTATATAATGTCCCCATCCAGAAGTAGGCGACGACACGCCAGGAATGTTGTAAAATATTATATTCTACATGTTGGGTTGCCTTAGGATAGGATATATGTCGTTATAGACGTATACATTGTTTCCACCGAGAAGTAGGGACCGACATGCCAGGAATGTTGTAAAATATTACATCCCAGATGTTAGGTTGCTTTAGGTTAGGATATTCAACGTTATAGACGTATATAATGTCCCCATCGAGATGCAGGAGACGACACGGCAGGAATGTTGTAAAATATTACACCCGAGATGTTAGGTTCCCTTAGGTTAGGATATATAACGTTATAGATGTATATAATGTCCCCATCCAGAAGTAGGCGACGACACGCCAGGAATGTTGTAAAATATTACATTCTACAAGTTAGGTTGCCTTAGGCTAGGATATATAACGTTATAGACGTATATAATGTTCCCACCGAGAAATAGGGACTGACGCGTCAGGAATGTTCTAAAATATTACACCCGAGATGTTAGGTTCCCTTAGGTTAGGATATACAGCGTTATAGACGTACAGAATGTCCCCATCGAGAAGCAGGCGACGACACGCCAGGAATGTTGTAAAATATTACATTCGACAAGTTAGGTTGCCGTAGGCTAGGATATATAACGTTATAGACGTATATAATGTTCCCACCGAGAAATAGGGACCGACGCGTCAGGAATGTTCTAGAATATTACACCCGAGATGTTAGGTTCCCTTAGGTTAGGAAATACAACGTTATAGACGTATAGAATGTTCCCACCGAGAAATAGGGGCCGACGCGTCAGCAATGTTGTAAAATATTACACCCGAGATGTTAGGTTCCCTTAGGTTAGGATATACAACGTTATAGACGTATAGAATGTTTCCACCGAGAAGTAGGGACCTACATGCCAGGAATGTTCTAAAATATTAAATCCCAGATGTTAGGTTGCGTTAGGTTAGAATATACAACGTTATAGATGTATATAATGTCCCCATCGAGAAGTAGGCGACGACACGCCAGGAATGTTGTAAAATATTACACCCGAGATGTTAGGTTCCCTTAGGTTAGGATATATGACGTTATAGATGTATATAATGTCCCCATCCAGAAGTAGGCGACGACACGCCAGGAATGTTGTAAAATATTACATCCCAGATGTTAGGTTGCGTTAGGTTAGAATATACAACGTTATAGACGTATATAATGTCCCCATCGAGATGCAGGAGACGACACGACAGGAATGTTGTAAAATATTACATTCGACATGTTAGGTTGCCTTAGGCTAGGATATATATAGTTATAGACGTATACAATGTTCCCACCGAGAAGTAGGGCCCAACATGCCAGGAATGTTGTATAATATTACATCCGAGATGTAAGGTTCCCTTAGGTTAGGATATAGAACGTTATAGACGTATAGAATGTTCCCACCGAGAAATAGGGGCCGACGCGTCAGCAATGTTGTAAAATATTACACCCGAGATGTTAGATTCCCTTAGGTTAGGATATACAACGTTATAGACGTATAGAATGTTCCCACCGAGAAGTAGGGACCTACATGCCAGGAATGTTCTAAAGTATTAAATCCCAGATGTTAGGTTGCGTTAGGTTAGAATATACAACGTTATAGATGTATATAATGTCCCCATCGAGAAGTAGGCGACGACACGCCAGGAATGTTGTAAAATATTACACCCGAGATGTTAGGTTCCCTTAGGTTAGGATATATGACGTTATAGATGTATATAATTTCCCTATCCAGGAGTAGGCGACGACACGCCAGGAATGTTGTAAAATATTACATCCCAGATTTTACGTTGCGTTAGGTTAGAATATACAACGTTATAGACGTATATAATGTCCCCATCGAGAAGCAGGCGATGACACGACAGGAATGTTGTAAAATATTACATTCTATATTTTGGGTTGCCTTAGGCTAGGATATATGTCGTTATAGACGTATACATTGTTTCCACCGAGAAGTAGGGACCGACATGCCAGGAATGTTGTAAAATATTACATCCCAGATGTTAGGTTGCTTTAGGTTAGGATATTCAACGTTATAGACGTATATAATGTCCCCATCGAGATGCAGGGGACGACACGCCAGAATGTTGTAAAATATTACATCCGAGATGTTAGGTTCCCTTAGGTTAGGATATACAACGTTATAGACGTATAGAATGTTCCCACCGAGATGTAGGAACCGACATGCCAGGAATGTTGTAAACTATTACATCCGAGTTGTTATGTTGTTTTAGGTTAGGATATATATCGTTATAGATGTATATAATGTTCCCACCGAGACGTGGGGACCTACATGCCAGGAATGTTCTAAAATATTAAATCCCAGATGTTAGGTTGCGTTAGGTTAGAATATACAACGTTATAGATGTATATAATGTCCCCATCGAGAAGTAGGCGACGACACGCCAGGAATGTTGTAAAATATTACACCCGAGATGTTAGGTTCCCTTAGGTTAGGATATATGACGTTATAGATGTATATAATGTCCCCATCCAGAAGTAGGCGACGACACGCCAGGAATGTTGTAAAATATTATATTCTACATGTTGGGTTGCCTTAGGATAGGATATATGTCGTTATAGACGTATACATTGTTTCCACCGAGAAGTAGGGACCGACATGCCAGGAATGTTGTAAAATATTACATCCCAGATGTTAGGTTGCTTTAGGTTAGGATATTCAACGTTATAGACGTATATAATGTCCCCATCGAGATGCAGGAGACGACACGACAGGAATGTTGTAAAATATTACACCCGAGATGTTAGGTTCCCTTAGGTTAGGATATATAACGTTATAGATGTATATAATGTCCCCATCCAGAAGTAGGCGACGACACGCCAGGAATGTTGTAAAATATTACATTCTACAAGTTAGGTTGCCTTAGGCTAGGATATATAACGTTATAGACGTATATAATGTTCCCACCGAGAAATAGGGACTGACGCGTCAGGAATGTTCTAAAATATTACACCCGAGATGTTAGGTTCCCTTAGGTTAGGATATACAGCGTTATAGACGTACAGAATGTCCCCATCGAGAAGCAGGCGACGACACGACAGGAAAGTTGTAAAATATTACATTCGACATGTTAGGTTGCGTTAGGCTAGGATATATATCGTTATAGACGTATACAAAGTTCCCACCGAGAAGTAGGGACCGACATGCCAGGAATGTTGTAAAATATTACATCCGAGTTTGTTAGGTTGCCTTAGGGTAGGATATACAACGTTATAGATGTATATAACGTCCCCATTGAGAAGTAGGCGACGACACGCCAGGAATGTTGTAAAATATTACATTCGACAAGTTAGGTTGCCGTAGGCTAGGATATATAACGTTATAGACGTATATAATGTTCCCACCGAGAAATAGGGACCGACGCGTCAGCAATGTTGTAAAATATTACACCCGAGATGTTAGGTTCCCTTAGGTTAGAATATACAACGTTATAGATGTATATAATGTCCCCATCGAGAAGTAGGCGACGACACGCCAGGAATGTTGTAAAATATTACACCCGAGATGTTAGGTTCCCTTAGGTTAGGATATATGACGTTATAGATGTATATAATGTCCCCATCCAGAAGTAGGCGACGACACGCCAGGAATGTTGTAAAATATTATATTCTACATGTTGGGTTGCCTTAGGATAGGATATATGTCGTTATAGACGTATACATTGTTTCCACCGAGAAGTAGGGACCGACATGCCAGGAATGTTGTAAAATATTACATCCCAGATGTTAGGTTGCTTTAGGTTAGGATATTCAACGTTATAGACGTATATAATGTCCCCATCGAGATGCAGGAGACGACACGACAGGAATGTTGTAAAATATTACACCCGAGATGTTAGGTTCCCTTAGGTTAGGATATATAACGTTATAGATGTATATAATGTCCCCATCCAGAAGTAGGCGACGACACGCCAGGAATGTTGTAAAATATTACATTCTACAAGTTAGGTTGCCTTAGGCTAGGATATATAACGTTATAGACGTATATAATGTTCCCACCGAGAAATAGGGACTGACGCGTCAGGAATGTTCTAAAATATTACACCCGAGATGTTAGGTTCCCTTAGGTTAGGATATACAGCGTTATAGACGTACAGAATGTCCCCATCGAGAAGCAGGCGACGACACGACAGGAAAGTTGTAAAATATTACATTCGACATGTTAGGTTGCGTTAGGCTAGGATATATATCGTTATAGACGTATACAAAGTTCCCACCGAGAAGTAGGGACCGACATGCCAGGAATGTTGTAAAATATTACATCCGAGTTTGTTAGGTTGCCTTAGGGTAGGATATACAACGTTATAGATGTATATAACGTCCCCATTGAGAAGTAGGCGACGACACGCCAGGAATGTTGTAAAATATTACATTCGACAAGTTAGGTTGCCGTAGGCTAGGATATATAACGTTATAGACGTATATAATGTTCCCACCGAGAAATAGGGACCGACGCGTCAGCAATGTTGTAAAATATTACACCCGAGATGTTAGGTTCCCTTAGGTTAGAATATACAACGTTATAGATGTATATAATGTCCCCATCGAGAAGTAGGCGACGACACGCCAGGAATGTTGTAAAATATTACACCCGAGATGTTAGGTTCCCTTAGGTTAGGATATATGACGTTATAGATGTATATAATGTCCCCATCCAGAAGTAGGCGACGACACGCCAGGAATGTTGTAAAATATTACATCCCAGATGTTAGGTTGCGTTAGGTTAGAATATACAACGTTATAGACGTATATAATATCCCCATCGAGAAGCAGGCGACGACACGCCAGGAATGTTGTAAAATATTACATTCTACATTTTGGGTTGCCTTAGGCTAGGATATATGTCGTTATAGACGTATACATTGTTTCCACCGAGAAGTAGGGACCTACATGCCAGGAATGTTGTAAAATATTACATCCCAGAAGTTAGGTTGCTTTGGGTTAGGATATACAACGTTATAGACGTATATAATGTCCCCATCGAGAAGCAGGCGACGACACGCCAGAATGTTGTAAAATATTACATCCGAGATGTTAGGTTCCCTTAGGTTAGGATATACAACGTTATAGACGTATAGAATGTTCCCACCGAGATGTAGGAACCGACATGCCAGGAATGTTGTAAACTATTACATCCGAGTTGTTAGGTTGTTTTAGGTTAGGATATATATCGTTATAGACTTATATAATGTTCCCACCGAGACGTGGGGACCTACATGCCAGGAATGTTCTAAAATATTAAATCCCAGATGTTAGGTTGCGTTAGGTTAGAATATACAACGTTATAGATGTATATAATGTCCCCATCGAGAAGTAGGCGACGACACGCCAGGAATGTTGTAAAATATTACATCCGAGTTTGTTAGGTTGCCTTAGGTTAGGATATACAACGTTATAGATGTATATAACGTCCCCATTGAGAAGTAGGCGACGACACGCCAGGAATGTTGTAAAATATTACATTCGACAAGTTAGGTTGCCTTAGGCTAGGATATATAACGTTATAGACGTATATAATGTTCCCACCGAGAAATAGGGACTGACGCGTCAGGAATGTTCTAAAATATTACACCCGAGATGTTAGGTTCCCTTAGGTTAGGATATACAGCGTTATAGACGTACAGAATGTCCCCATCGAGAAGCAGGCGACGACACGACAGGAAAGTTGTAAAATATTACATTCGACATGTTAGGTTGCGTTAGGCTAGGATATATATCGTTATAGACGTATACAAAGTTCCCACCGAGAAGTAGGGACCGACATGCCAGGAATGTTGTAAAATATTACATCCGAGTTTGTTAGGTTGCCTTAGGGTAGGATATACAACGTTATAGATGTATATAACGTCCCCATTGAGAAGTAGGCGACGACACGCCAGGAATGTTGTAAAATATTACATTCGACAAGTTAGGTTGCCGTAGGCTAGGATATATAACGTTATAGACGTATATAATGTTCCCACCGAGAAATAGGGACCGACGCGTCAGGAATGTTCTAGAATATTACACCCGAGATGTTAGGTTCCCTTAGGTTAGGAAATACAACGTTATAGACGTATGGAATGTTCCCACCGAGAAATAGGGGCCGACGCGTCAGCAATGTTGTAAAATATTACACCCGAGATGTTAGGTTCCCTTAGGTTAGGATATACAACGTTATAGACGTATAGAATGTTTCCACCGAGAAGTAGGGACCTACATGCCAGGAATGTTCTAAAATATTAAATCCCAGATGTTAGGTTGCGTTAGGTTAGAATATACAACGTTATAGATGTATATAATGTCCCCATCGAGAAGTAGGCGACGACACGCCAGGAATGTTGTAAAATATTACACCCGAGATGTTAGGTTCCCTTAGGTTAGGATATATGACGTTATAGATGTATATAATGTCCCTATCCAGAAGTAGGCGACGACACGCCAGGAATGTTGTAAAATATTACATCCCAGATGTTAGGTTGCGTTAGGTTAGAATATACAACGTTATAGACGTATATAATATCCCCATCGAGAAGCAGGCGACGACACGACAGGAATGTTGTACAATATTACATTCGACATGTTAGGTTGCCTTAGGCTAGGATATATATAGCTATAGACGTATACAATGTTCCCACCGAGAAGTAGGCGACGACACGCCAGGAATGTTCTAAAATATTAAATCCCAGATGTTAGGTTCCGTTAGGTTAGAATATACAAGGTTATAGATGTATATAATGTCCCCATCCAGAAGTAGGCGACGACACGCCAGGAATGTTGTAAAATATTACATTCTACATGTTGGGTTGCCTTAGGATAGGATATATGTCGATATAGACGTATACATTGTTTCCACCGAGAAGTAGGGACCGACATGCCAGGAATGTTGTAAAATATTACATCCCAGATGTTAGGTTGCTTTAGGTTAGGATATTCAACGTTATAGACGTATATAATGTCCCCATCGAGATGCAGGAGACGACACGACAGGAATGTTGTAAAATATTACATTCGACATGTTAGGTTGCCTTAGGCTAGGATATATATAGTTATAGACGTATACAATGTTCCCACCGAGAAGTAGGGCCCAACATGCCAGGAATGTTGTAAAATATTACATCCGAGATGTAAGGTTCCCTTAGGTTAGGATATATATCGTTATAGACGTATATAACGTTCCCACCGAGACGTAGGGAACGACATGCCAGGAATGTTGTAAAATATTACATCCGAGATGTTAGGTTGCCTTAGGTTAGGATATACAACGTTATAGATGTATATAATGTCCCCATCGAGAAGTAGGCGACGACACGCCAGGAATGTTGTAAAATATTACATTCGACATGTTAGGTTGCCTTAGGCTGGTATATATATCGTTATAGAGGTATACAATGTTCCCACCGAGAAGTACGGGCCGACACGCCAGGAATGTTGTAGAATATTACATCCGAGATGTTATGTTGCCTTACGTTAGGATATATACCGTTATAGATGTATATAATGTTCCCAACGAAAAGTAGGAGCCGACGTGCCAGGAATGTTGTAAAATATTACGGTATTGAGGTTAGATTGCCTTAGGTTAGGATATACGACATTATAGACGTATATAATTTCCCCGCCGAGAAGTACGGGCCGACACGCCAGGAATGTTATCAACTATTACATCCGACATGTTAGGGCGCCTTAGGCTAGGATGTATAACATTATAGACGAATATAACATTCCCACTGAGAAATAGTCCCGACGCGTCAGGAATGTTGTAAAATATTACACCCGAGATGTTAGGTTCCCTTAGGTTAGGATATGCAACGTTATAGACGTATAGGATGTTCCCACCGAGACGTAGAGACCGACATGCCAGGAATGTTGTCAAATATTACATCCGAGATGTTAGGTTGCGTTCGGTTAGGATATATATCGCTATAGACGCATATGATGTTCCCACCGAGAAGTACGGGCCGACACGTCAGGAATGTTGTCAAATATTACATCCGAGATGTTAGGTTGCCTTAGGTTAGGATATACAACGTTATAGATTTATATAATGTCCCCATCCAGAGGTAGGCGACGACACGCCAGGAATGATGTAAAATATTACATTCGACATGTTAGGTCGCCTTAGGCTAGGATATAGAACGTTATAGACGTATATACTGTTCCCACCGAGAAGTACTGGCGGACACGCCAGGAATGTTGTCAACTATTACATCCGAGATGTTAGGTTGCCTTAGGTTAGGATATATATCGTTATAGACGTATACAATGTCCCCATCCAGAAGTAGGCGACGACACGACAGGAATATTACATCCCAGATGTTAGGTTGCGTTAGGTTAGGATATACAACGTTATAGACTTATATAATGTCCCCATCGAGAAGCAGGCGACGACGTGTCATGAATGTTGTAAAATATTACACCCGAGATGTTAGATTCCCTTAGGTTAGGATATACAACGTTATAGACGTATACAATGTTCCCACCAAGAAGTACGGGCCTACACGCCAGGAATGTTGTCAACTATTACATCCGAGGTGTTAGGTTGCCTTAGGTTAGGATATACAACGTTATAGACGTATATAATTTTCCCACCGAAACGTGGGGACCGACATGCCAGGAATGTTGTAAAATACTACATCCGAGATGTTAGGTTGCATTAGATTAGGATATACAAAGTTATAGATGTATATAATGTTCCCACCGAAAAGTAGGAGCCGACGCGCCAGGAATGTTGTAAAATATTACATCCCAGATGTTAGATTGCGTTAGGTTAGGATATACAACGTTATAGACGTATATAATGTCCATATCGAGAAGCAGGCGACGAAACGCCAGGAATGTTGTAAAATATTACATCCCAGATGTTAGGTTGCGTTAGGTTAGGATATACAACGTTATAGACGTACATAATGTCCCCATCGAGAAGCAGACGACGACACGCCAGGAAGGTTGCATAATATTACATCCCAGGTGTTAGGTTGCGTTAGGTTAGGATATACAACGTTGTAGACGTATATAATGTCCCCATCGAGAAGCAGGCGACGAAACGCCAGGAATGTTGCAAAATATTACATCCGAGATGTTATGTTGCCTTACGTTAGGATATATAACGTTATAGACGTATATAATGTTCCCACCGAAAAGTAGGAGCCGACGCGCCATGAATGTTCTAAAATATTACATCCGAGATGTTATGTTGCCTTCGGTTAGGATATACAACGTTATAGATTTATATAATGTCCCCATCCAGAGGTAGGCGACGACACGCCAGGAATGATGTAAAATATTACATTCGACATCTTAGGTCGCCTTAGGCTAGGATATATAACGTTATAGACGTATACAATGTTTCCACCGAGAAGTACGGGCCTACATGCCAGGAATGTTGTCAACTATTACATCCGAGATGTTAGGTTGCCTTAGGTTAGGATATATATCGTTATAGACGTATACAATGTCCCCATCCAGAAGTAGGCGACGACACGACAGGAATATTACATCCCAGATGTTAGGTTGCGTTAGGTTAGGATATACAACGTTATAGACGTATATAATGTCCCCATCGAGAAGCAGGAGACGACAGGCCAGGAATGTTGTAAAATATTACATTCGACATGTTAGGTCGCCTTAGGCTAGGATATAGAACGTTATAGACGTATATACTGTTCCCACCGAGAAGTACTGGCGGACACGCCAGGAATGTTGTCAACTATTACATCCGAGATGTTAGGTTGCCTTAGGTTAGGAT
Source organism: Xylocopa violacea (assembly GCA_963969225.1). Taxonomy (NCBI): domain Eukaryota; kingdom Metazoa; phylum Arthropoda; class Insecta; order Hymenoptera; family Apidae; genus Xylocopa; species Xylocopa violacea. Next base: position 45,034,136 of record CAXAJV010000001.1, on the reverse strand, counting down.
ATATATCGTTATAGACGTATACAATGTCCCCATCCAGAAGTAGGCGACGACACGACAGGAATATTACATCCCAGATGTTAGGTTGCGTTAGGTTAGGATATACAACGTTATAGACTTATATAATGTCCCCATCGAGAAGCAGGCGACGACGTGTCATGAATGTTGTAAAATATTACACCCGAGATGTTAGATTCCCTTAGGTTAGGATATACAACGTTATAGACGTATACAATGTTCCCACCAAGAAGTACGGGCCTACACGCCAGGAATGTTGTCAACTATTACATCCGAGGTGTTAGGTTGCCTTAGGTTAGGATATACAACGTTATAGACGTATATAATTTTCCCACCGAAACGTGGGGACCGACATGCCAGGAATGTTGTAAAATACTACATCCGAGATGTTAGGTTGCATTAGATTAGGATATACAAAGTTATAGATGTATATAATGTTCCCACCGAAAAGTAGGAGCCGACGCGCCAGGAATGTTGTAAAATATTACATCCCAGATGTTAGATTGCGTTAGGTTAGGATATACAACGTTATAGACGTATATAATGTCCATATCGAGAAGCAGGCGAAGAAACGCCAGGAATGTTGTAAAATATTACATCCCAGATGTTAGGTTGCGTTAGGTTAGGATATACAACGTTATAGACGTACATAATGTCCCCATCGAGAAGCAGACGACGACACGCCAGGAAGGTTGCATAATATTACATCCCAGGTGTTAGGTTGCGTTAGGTTAGGATATACAACGTTGTAGACGTATATAATGTCCCCATCGAGAAGCAGGCGACGAAACGCCAGGAATGTTGCAAAATATTACATCCGAGATGTTATGTTGCCTTACGTTAGGATATATAACGTTATAGACGTATATAATGTTCCCACCGAAAAGTAGGAGCCGACGCGCCATGAATGTTCTAAAATATTACATCCGAGATGTTATGTTGCCTTCGGTTAGGATATACAACGTTATAGATTTATATAATGTCCCCATCCAGAGGTAGGCGACGACACGCCAGGAATGATGTAAAATATTACATTCGACATCTTAGGTCGCCTTAGGCTAGGATATATAACGTTATAGACGTATACAATGTTTCCACCGAGAAGTACGGGCCTACATGCCAGGAATGTTGTCAACTATTACATCCGAGATGTTAGGTTGCCTTAGGTTAGGATATATATCGTTATAGACGTATACAATGTCCCCATCCAGAAGTAGGCGACGACACGACAGGAATATTACATCCCAGATGTTAGGTTGCGTTAGGTTAGGATATACAACGTTATAGACGTATATAATGTCCCCATCGAGAAGCAGGAGACGACAGGCCAGGAATGTTGTAAAATATTACATTCGACATGTTAGGTCGCCTTAGGCTAGGATATAGAACGTTATAGACGTATATACTGTTCCCACCGAGAAGTACTGGCGGACACGCCAGGAATGTTGTCAACTATTACATCCGAGATGTTAGGTTGCCTTAGGTTAGGATATATATCGTTATAGACGTATACAATGTCCCCATCCAGAAGTAGGCGACGACACGACAGGAATATTACATCCCAGATGTTAGGTTGCGTTAGGTTAGGATATACAACGTTATAGACTTATATAATGTCCCCATCGAGAAGCAGGCGACGACGTGTCATGAATGTTGTAAAATATTACACCCGAGATGTTAGATTCCCTTAGGTTAGGATATACAACGTTATAGACGTATACAATGTTCCCACCAAGAAGTACGGGCCTACACGCCAGGAATGTTGTCAACTATTACATCCGAGGTGTTAGGTTGCCTTAGGTTAGGATATACAACGTTATAGACGTATATAATTTTCCCACCGAAACGTGGGGACCGACATGCCAGGAATGTTGTAAAATACTACATCCGAGATGTTAGGTTGCATTAGATTAGGATATACAAAGTTATAGATGTATATAATGTTCCCACCGAAAAGTAGGAGCCGACGCGCCAGGAATGTTGTAAAATATTACATCCCAGATGTTAGATTGCGTTAGGTTAGGATATACAACGTTATAGACGTATATAATGTCCATATCGAGAAGCAGGCGAAGAAACGCCAGGAATGTTGTAAAATATTACATCCCAGATGTTAGGTTGCGTTAGGTTAGGATATACAACGTTATAGACGTACATAATGTCCCCATCGAGAAGCAGACGACGACACGCCAGGAAGGTTGCATAATATTACATCCCAGGTGTTAGGTTGCGTTAGGTTAGGATATACAACGTTGTAGACGTATATAATGTCCCCATCGAGAAGCAGGCGACGAAACGCCAGGAATGTTGCAAAATATTACATCCGAGATGTTATGTTGCCTTACGTTAGGATATATAACGTTATAGACGTATATAATGTTCCCACCGAAAAGTAGGAGCCGACGCGCCATGAATGTTCTAAAATATTACATCCGAGATGTTATGTTGCCTTCGGTTAGGATATACAACGTTATAGATTTATATAATGTCCCCATCCAGAGGTAGGCGACGACACGCCAGGAATGATGTAAAATATTACATTCGACATCTTAGGTCGCCTTAGGCTAGGATATATAACGTTATAGACGTATACAATGTTTCCACCGAGAAGTACGGGCCTACATGCCAGGAATGTTGTCAACTATTACATCCGAGATGTTAGGTTGCCTTAGGTTAGGATATATATCGTTATAGACGTATACAATGTCCCCATCCAGAAGTAGGCGACGACACGACAGGAATATTACATCCCAGATGTTAGGTTGCGTTAGGTTAGGATATACAACGTTATAGACGTATATAATGTCCCCATCGAGAAGCAGGAGACGACAGGCCAGGAATGTTGTAAAATATTACATTCGACATGTTAGGTCGCCTTAGGCTAGGATATATAGCGTTATAGACGTATATAATGTTCCCACCGAGAAGTACGGGCTGACACGCCTGGAATGTTGTCAACTATTACATCCGAGATGTTAGTTTGCCTTAGGTTAGCATATATATCGTTATAGACGTATACAATGTTTCCACCGAGAAGTAGGGACCGACATGCCAGGAATGTTGTGAAATATTACATCCGAGATGTTAGGCTGCTTTAGGTTAGGATATACAAGGTTATAGATTTATATAATGTCCCCATCGAGAAGTAGGCGACGACACGCCAGGAATGTTGTAAAATATTACATTTGACATATTAGGTTGCCTTAGACTAGGATATATATCGTTATAGACGTATACAATGTTTCCGCCGAGGAGTAGGGACCGACATGCCAGGAATGTTGTAAAATATTACATCCCAAATGTTAGGTTGCGTTAGGTTAGGATATACAATGTTATAGACGTATACAATGTTCCCACCGAGAAGTACGGGCCTACACGCCAGGAATGTTGTCAACTATTACATCCGAGGTGTTAGGTTGCCTTAGGTTAGGATATATATCGTTATAGACGTATATACTGTTCCCACCGAGACGTAGGCACCGACATGCAAGGAATGTTGTAAAATATTACATCCCAAATGTTAGGTTGCGTTAGGTTAGATTATACAACGTTATAGACGTATATAATCTCCCCATCGAGAAGCAGGCGGCGACACGCCAGGAATGTTATAAAATATTACATTCGAGATGTTAGGTTGCCTTAGGTTAGGATATACAACGTTATAGATGTATATTATGACCTTAGCCAGAAGTAGGCGACGACACTCCAGGAATGTTGAAAAATATTACATCCCAGATGTTAGGTTGCCTTAGGTTATGATATATAACGTTATAGACGTATATAATATTCCCACCGAGAAGTAGGGACCGACATGCCAGGAATGTTGTAAAATATTACATCCGAGATGTTAGGTTCCCTTAGGTTTGGATATATATCGTTATAGACGTATATAATGTTCCTACCGAGACTTGGGGACCGACATGCCAGGAATCTTGTAAAATATTACATCCCAGATGTTAGGTTGCTTTAGGTTAGGATATACAACGTTATAGACGTATATAATGTCCCCATCGAGAAGCAGGCGACGACACGCCAGGAATGATGTAAAATATGACATTCGACATGTTAGGTCGCCTTAGGCTACGATATATAACGTTATAGACGTATACAATGTTCCCGCCGAGATGTACGGGCCTACACGCCAGGAATGTTGTCAACTATTACATCCGAGGTGCTAGGTTGCCTTAGGTTAGGATATATATCGTTATAGACGTACATAATGTTTCCACCGAGACGTAGGCACCGACATGCAAGGAATGTTGTAAAATATTACATCCCAAATATTAGGTTGCGTTAGGTTAGGATATACAACGTTATAGACGTATATAATCTCCCCATCGAGAAGCAGGCGACGACACGCTAGAATGTTGTAAAATATTACATCCGAGATGTTAGGTTGCCTTAGGCTAAGATATATATCGTTATAGACGTATACAATGTTTCCACCGATAAGTAGGGACCGATATGCCAGGAATGTTGTAAAATATTCCATCCGAGATGTTAGGTTGCCTTGGGTTAAGATATACAATGTTATAGATGTATATAATGTCCCCACCGAGATGTAGGGACTGATATGCCAGGAATGATGTAAAATATTACATCCGAGAAGTTAGGTTGCCTTAGGTTATGATATATAACGTTATAGACGTATATAATTTTCCCACCGAGAAGTAGGGACCGACATGCCAGGAATGTTGTAAAATATTACATCCGAGATGTTAGGTTGCTTTAGGTTAGGATATACAACGTTATAGACGTATATAATGTCCCCATCGAGAAGCAGGCGACGACACGCCAGGAATGTTGTAAAATATGACATTCGACATGTTATGTGGCCTTAGGCTAGGATATATAACGTTATAGGCGTATATAATGTTCCCACCGAGAAGTACGGGCGGACACGCCAGGAATGTTGTCAACTATTACATCCGAGATGTTAGGTTGCCTTAGGTTAGGATATATAACGTTATAGACGTATATAATCTCCCCATCCAGAAGTAGGCGACGACACGCCAGGAATATTACATCCCAGATGTTAGGTTGCGTTACGTTAGGATACACAACGTTATAGACGTATATAATGTTCCCATCGAGAAACAGGCGACGACACGCCAGGAATGATGTAAAATATGACATTCGACATGTTAGGTCGCCTTAGGCTACGATATATAACGTTATAGACGTATACAATGTTCCCGCCGAGATGTACGGGCCTACACGCCAGGAATGTTGTCAACTATTACATCCGAGGTGCTAGGTTGCCTTAGGTTAGGATATATATCGTTATAGACGTACATAATGTTTCCACCGAGACGTAGGCACCGACATGCAAGGAATGTTGTAAAATATTACATCCCAAATATTAGGTTGCTTTAGGTTAGGATATACAACGTTATAGACGTATATAATGTCCCCATCGAGAAGCAGGCAACGACACGCCAGGAATGATGTAAAATATTACATTCGACATGTTAGGTTGCCTTAGGCTAGGATATATATCGTTATAGGCGTATGCAATGTTTCCACCGAGAAGTAGGGACCGATATGCCAGGAATGTTGTAAAATATTCCATCCGAGATGTTAGGTTGCCTTGGGTTAGGATATACAATGTTATAGATGTATATAATGTCCCCATCGAGAAGTAGGCGACGACACGCCAGGAATGTTGTAAAATATTACATTCGACATGTTAGGTTGCCTTAGGCTAGGATATATAACGTTATAGACGTATATAATGTCCCCATCGAGAAGTAGGCGACGACACGCCAGGAATGTTGTAAAATATTACATGCGAGATGTTAGGTTGCCTTAGGCTAGGATATATATCGTTATAGACGTATACAATGTTTCCACCGAGAAGTAGGGACCGATATGCCAGGAATGTTGTAAAATATTACATCCCAGATGTTCGGTTGCCTTAGGTTATGATATATAACGTTATAGACGTATATAATGTTCCCATCGAGAAGCAGGCGACGACACGCCAGGAATGATGTAAAATATTACATTCGACATGTTAGGTCGCCTTAGGCTAGGATATATAACGTTATAGGCGTATACAATGTTCCCACCGAGAAGTACGGGCCTACATGCCAGGAATGTGGTCAACTATTACATCCGAGGTGTTAGGTTGCCTTGGGTTAGGATATATATCGTTATAGACGTATATAATGTTCCCACCGAGACGTAGGCACCGACATGCAAGGAGTGTTGTAAAATATTACATCCCAAATGTTAGGTTGCGTTAGGTTAGGATATACAACGTTATAGACGTATATAATCTCCCCATCGAGAAGCCGGCGACGACACGCCAGAATGTTGTAAAATATTACAGTCGACATGTTAGGTTGCCTTAGACTAGGATATATAACGTTATAGACGTATATAATGTTCCCACCGAAAAATAGGGGCCGACGCGTCAGGAATGTTGTAAAATATTACATTCGACATGTTAGCTGGCCTTAGGCTAGGATATACAACGTTATAGACGTATATAATGTTCCCACCGAGAAGTACGGGCGGACACGCCAGGAATTTTGCCAACTATTACATCCGAGATGTTAGGTTGCCTTAGGTTAGGATATATAACGTTATAGACGTATATAATGTCCCCATCCAGAAGTAGGCGACGACACGCCAGGAATATTACATCCCAGATGTTAGGTTGCGTTAGATTAGGATACACAACGTTATAGACGTATATAATGTTCCCATCGAGAAGCAGGCGACGACACGCCAGGAATGATGTAAAATATTACATTCGATATGTTAGGTCGCCTTAGGTTAGGATATACAACGTTATAGATGTATATTATGACCCTAGCCAGAAGTAGGCGACGACACTCCAGGAATGTTGTAAAATATTACATCCCAGATGTTAGGTTGCCTTAGGTTATGATATATAACGTTATAGACGTATATAATATTCCCACCGAGAAGTAGGGACCGACATGCCAGGAATGTTGTAAAATATTACATCCGAGATGTTAGGTTCCCTTAGGTTTGGATATATATCGTTATAGACGTATCTAATGTTCCTACCGAGACTTGGGGACCGACATGCCAGGAATCTTGTAAAATATTACATCCCAGTTGTTAGGTTGCTTTAGGTTAGGATATACAACGTTGTAGACGTATATAATGTCCCCATCGAGAAGCAGGCGACGACACGCCAGGAATGTTGTAAAATATGACATTCGACATGTTATGTGGCCTTAGGCTAGGATATATAACGTTATAGGCGTATATAATGTTCCCACCGAGAAGTACGGGCGGACACGCCAGGAATTTTGCCAACTATTACATCCGAGATGTTAGGTTGCCTTAGGTTAGGATATATAACGTTATAGACGTACATAATGTCCCCATCCAGAAGTAGGCGACGACACGCCAGGAATATTACATCCCAGATGTTAGGTTGCGTTAGGCTAGGATACACAACGTTATAGACGTATATAATGTTCCCATCGAGAAGCAGGCGACGACACGCCAGGAATGATGTAAAATATTACATTCGATATGTTAGGTCGCCTTAGGTTAGGATATACAACGTTATAGATGTATATTATGACCCTAGCCAGAAGTAGGCGACGACACTCCAGGAATGTTGTAAAATATTACATCCCAGATGTTAGGTTGCCTTAGGTTATGATATATAACGTTATAGACGTATATAATATTCCCACCGAGAAGTAGGGACCGACATGCCAGGAATGTTGTAAAATATTACATCCGAGATGTTAGGTTCCCTTAGGTTTGGATATATATCGTTATAGACGTATATAATGTTCCTACCGAGACTTGGGGACCGACATGCCAGGAATCTTGTAAAATATTACATCCCAGTTGTTAGGTTGCTTTAGGTTAGGATATACAACGTTGTAGACGTATATAATGTCCCCATCGAGAAGCAGGCGACGACACGCCAGGAATGTTGTAAAATATGACATTCGACATGTTATGTGGCCTTAGGCTAGGATATATAACGTTATAGGCGTATATAATGTTCCCACCGAGAAGTACGGGCGGACACGCCAGGAATGTTGTCAACTATTACATCCGAGATGTTAGGTTGCCTTAGGTTAGGATATATAACGTTATAGACGTATATAATCTCCCCATCCAGAAGTAGGCGACGACACGCCAGGAATATTACATCCCAGATGTTAGGTTGCGTTACGTTAGGATACACAACGTTATAGACGTATATGATGTTCCCATCGAGAAACAGGCGACGACACGCCAGGAATGATGTAAAATATGACATTCGACATGTTAGGTCGCCTTAGGCTACGATATATAACGTTATAGACGTATACAATGTTCCCGCCGAGATGTACGGGCCTACACGCCAGGAATGTTATCAACTATTACATCCGAGGTGCTAGGTTGCCTTAGGTTAGGATATATATCGTTATAGACGTACATAATGTTTCCACCGAGACGTAGGCACCGACATGCAAGGAATGTTGTAAAATATTACATCCCAAATGTTAGGTTGCGTTAGGTTAGGATATACAACGTTATAGACGTATATAATCTCCCCATCGAGAAGCAGGCGACGACACGCCAGAATGTTGTAAAATATTACATCCGAGATGTTAGGTTGCCTTAGGCTAAGATATATATCGTTATAGACATATACAATGTTTCCACCGATAAGTAGGGACCGATATGCCAGGAATGTTGTAAAATATTCCATCCGAGATGTTAGGTTGCCTTGGGTTAGGATATACAATGTTATAGATGTATATAATGTCCCCACCGAGATGTAGGGACTGATATGCCAGGAATGTTGTAAAATATTACATCCGAGAAGTTAGGTTGCCTTAGGTTATGATATATAACGTTATAGACGTATATAATTTTCCCACCGAGAAGTAGGGACCGACATGCCAGGAATGTTGTAAAATATTACATCCGAGATGTTAGGTTCCCTTAGGTTTGGATATATATCGTTATAGACGTATATAATGTTCCTACCGAGACTTGCGGACCGACATGCCAGGAATCTTGTAAAATATTACATCCCAGATGTTAGGTTGCTTTAGGTTAGGATATACAACGTTATAGACGTATATAATGTCCCCATCGAGAAGCAGGCGACGACACGCCTGGAATGTTGTAAAATATTACATTCGACATGTTATGTGGCCTTAGGCTAGGATATATAACGTTATAGACGTATATAATGTTCCCACCGAGAAGTACGGGCGGGCACGCCAGGAATGTTGTCAACTACTACATCCGAGATGTTAGGTTGCCTTAGGTTAGGATATATAACGTTATAGACGTATATAATCTCCCCATCCAGAAGTAGGCGACGACACGCCAGGAATATTACATCCCAGGTGTTAGGTTGCGTTAGGTTAGGATACACAACGTTATAGACGTATATAATGTTCCCATCGAGAAGCAGGCAACGACACGCCAGGAATGATGTAAAATATTACATTCGACATGTTAGGTTGCCTTAGGCTAGGATATATATCGTTATAGGCGTATGCAATGTTTCCACCGAGAAGTAGGGACCGATATGCCAGGAATGTTGTAAAATATTCCATCCGAGATGTTAGGTTGCCTTGGGTTAGGATATACAATGTTATAGATATATATAATGTCCCCATCGAGAAGTAGGCGACGACACGCCAGGAATGTTGTAAAATATTACATTCGACATGTTAGGTTGCCTTAGGCTAGGATATATAACGTTATAGACGTATATAATGTCCCCATCGAGAAGTAGGCGACGACACGCCAGGAATGTTGTAAAATATTACATGCGAGATGTTAGGTTGCCTTAGGCTAGGATATATATCGTTATAGACGTATACAATGTTTCCACCGAGAAGTAGGGACCGATATGCCAGGAATGTTGTAAAATATTACATCCCAGATGTTCGGTTGCCTTAGGTTATGATATATAACGTTATAGACGTATATAATGTTCCCATCGAGAAGCAGGCGACGACACGCCAGGAATGATGTAAAATATTACATTCGACATGTTAGGTCGCCTTAGGCTACGATATATAACGTTATAGACGTATACAATGTTCCCGCCGAGATGTACGGGCCTACACGCCAGGAATGTTGTCAACTATTACATCCGAGGTGCTAGGTTGCCTTAGGTTAGGATATATATCGTTATAGACGTACATAATGTTTCCACCGAGACGTAGGCACCGACATGCAAGGAATGTTGTAAAATATTACATCCCAAATGTTAGGTTGCGTTAGGTTAGGATATACAACGTTACGGACGTATATAATCTCCCCATCGAGAAGCAGGCGACGACACGCCAGAATGTTGTAAAATATTACATCCGAGATGTTAGGTTGCCTTAGGCTAAGATATATATCGTTATAGACTTATACAATGTTTCCACCGATAAGTAGGGACCGATATGCCAGGAATGTTGTAAAATATTCCATCCGAGATGTTAGGTTGCCTTGGGTTAGGATATACAATGTTATAGATGTATATAATGTCCCCACCGAGATGTAGGGACTGATATGCCAGGAATGTTGTAAAATATTACATCCGAGAAGTTAGGTTGCCTTAGGTTATGATATATAACGTTATAGATGTATATAACTTTCCCACCGAGAAGTAGGGACCGACATGCCAGGAATGTTGTAAAATATTACATCCGAGATGTTAGGTTCCCTTAGGTTTGGATATATATCGTTATAGACGTATATAATGTTCCTACCGAGACTTGCGGACCGACATGCCAGGAATCTTGTAAAATATTACATCCCAGATGTTAGGTTGCTTTAGGTTAGGATATACAACGTTATAGACGTATATAATGTCCCCATCGAGAAGCAGGCGACGACACGCCTGGAATGTTGTAAAATATTACATTCGACATGTTATGTGGCCTTAGGCTAATATATATATCGTTATAGACGTATATAAGGTTCCCACCGAGAAGTACGGGCGGGCACGCCAGGAATGTTGTCAACTATTACATCCGAGATGTTAGGTTGCCTTAGGTTAGGATATATAACGTTATAGACGTATATAATCTCCCCATCCAGAAGTAGGCGACAACACGCCAGGAATATTACATCCCAGATGTTAGGTTGCGTTAGGTTTGGATACACAACGTTATAGACGTATATAATGTTCCCATCGAGAAGCAGGCAACGACACGCCAGGAATGATGTAAAATATTACATCCGAGATGTTAGGTTGCCTTAGGCTAAGATATATATCGTTATAGACGTAAACAATGTTTCCACCGATAAGTAGGGACCGATATGCCAGGAATGTTGTAAAATATTCCATCCGAGATGTTAGGTTGCCTTGGGTTAGAATATACAATGTTATAGATGTATATAATGTCCCCACCGAGATGTAGGGACTGATATGCCAGGAATGTTGTAAAATATTACATCCGAGAAGTTAGGTTGCCTTAGGTTATGATATATAACGTTATAGACGTATATAATTTTCCCACCGAGAAGTAGGGACCGACATGCCAGGAATGTTGTAAAATATTACATCCGAGATGTTAGGTTCCCTTAGGTTTGGATATATATCGTTATAGACGTATATAATGTTCCTACCGAGACTTGCGGACCGACATGCCAGGAATCTTGTAAAATATTACATCCCAGATGTTAGGTTGCTTTAGGTTAGGATATACAACGTTATAGACGTATATAATGTCCCCATCGAGAAGCAGGCGACGACACGCCTGGAATGTTGTAAAATATTACATTCGACATGTTATGTGGCCTTAGGCTAGGATATATAACGTTATAGACGTATATAATGTTCCCACCGAGAAGTACGGGCGGGCACGCCAGGAATGTTGTCAACTACTACATCCGAGATGTTAGGTTGCCTTAGGTTAGGATATATAACGTTATAGACGTATATAATCTCCCCATCCAGAAGTAGGCGACGACACGCCAGGAATATTACATCCCAGATGTTAGGTTGCGTTAGGTTAGGATACACAACGTTATAGACGTATCTAATGTTCCCATCGAGAAGCAGGCAACGACACGCCAGGAATGATGTAAAATATTACATTCGACATGTTAGGTTGCCTTAGGCTAGGATATATATCGTTATAGGCGTATGCAATGTTTCCACCGAGAAGTAGGGACCGGTATGCCAGGAATGTTGTAAAATATTCCATCCGAGATGTTAGGTTGCCTAGGGTTAGGATATACAATGTTATATATGTATATAATGTCCCCATCGAGAAGTAGGCGACGACACGCCAGGAATGTTGTAAAATATTACATTCGACATGTTAGGTTGCCTTAGGCTAGGATATATAACGTTATAGACGTATATAATGTCCCCATCGAGAAGTAGGCGACGACACGCCAGGAATGTTGTAAAACATTACATGCGAGATGTTAGGTTGCCTTAGGCTAGGATATATATCGTTATAGACGTATACAAAATTTCCACCGAGATGTAGGGACCGATATGCCAGGAATGTTGTAAAATTTTACATCCCAGATGTTCTGTTGCCTTAGGTTATGATATATAACGTTATAGACGTATATAATGTTCCCATCGAGAAGCAGGCGACGACACGCCAGGAATGATGTGAAATATTACATTCGACATGTTAGGTCGCCTTAGGCTAGGATATATAACGTTATAGGCGTATACAATGTTCCCACCGAGAAGTACGGGCCTACATGCCAGGAATGTGGTCAACTATTACATCCGAGGTGTTAGGTTGCCTTGGGTTAGGATATATATCGTTATAGACGTATATAATGTTCCCACCGAGACGTAGGCACCGACATGCAAGGAGTGTTGTAAAATATTACATCCCAAATGTTAGGTTGCGTTAGGTTAGGATATACAACGTTATAGACGTATATAATCTCCCCATCGAGAAGCCGGCGGCGACACGCCAGAATGTTGTAAAATATTACATCCGAGACGCTAGGTTGCCTTAGGTTAGGATATACAATGTTATAGATGTATATTATGTCCCCAGCGAGAAGCAGGCGACGACACGCCAGGAGTGTTGTAAAATATTACAGTCGACATGTTAGGTTGCCTTAGACTAGGATATATAACGTTATAGACGTATATAATGTTCCCACCGAAAAATAGGGGCCGACGCGTCAGGACTGTTGTAAAATATTACATTCGACATGTTAGCTGGCCTTAGGCTAGGATATACAACGTTATAGACGTATATAATGTTCCCACCGAGAAGTACGGGCGGACACGCCAGGAATTTTGCCAACTATTACATCCGAGATGTTAGGTTGCCTTAGGTTAGGATATATAACGTTATAGACGTATATAATGTCCCCATCCAGAAGTAGGCGACGACATGCCAGGAATATTACATCCCAGATGTTAGGTTGCGTTAGGTTAGGATACACAACGTTATAGACGTATATAATGTTCCCATCGAGAAGCAGGCGACGACACGCCAGGAATGATGTAAAATATTACATTCGATATGTTATGTGGCCTTAGGCTAGGATATATAACGTTATAGGCGTATATAATGTTCCCACCGAGAAGTACGGGCGGACACGCCAGGAATGTTGTCAACTATTACATCCGAGATGTTAGGTTGCCTTAGGTTAGGATATATAACGTTATAGACGTATATAATCTCCCCATCCAGAAGTAGGCGGCGACACGCCAGGAATATTACATCCCAGATGTTAGGTTGCGTTACGTTAGGATACACAACGTTATAGACGTATATAATGTTCCCATCGAGAAACAGGCGACGACACGCCAGGAATGATGTAAAATATGACATTCGACATGTTAGGTCGCCTTAGGCTACGATATATAACGTTATAGACGTATACAATGTTCCCGCCGAGATGTACGGGCCTACACGCCAGGAATGTTGTCAACTATTACATCCGAGGTGCTAGGTTGCCTTAGGTTAGGATATATATCGTTATAGACGTACATAATGTTTCCACCGAGACGTAGGCACCGACATGCAAGGAATGTTGTAAAATATTACATCCCAAATGTTAGGTTGCGTTAGGTTAGGATATACAACGTTATAGACGTATATAATCTCCCCATCGAGAAGCAGGCGACGACACGCCAGAATGTGGTAAAATATTACATCCGAGATGTTAGGTTGCCTTAGGCTAAGATATATATCGTTATAGACGTATACAATGTTTCCACCGATATGTAGGGTCCGATATGCCAGGAATGTTGTAAAATATTCCATCCGAGATGTTAGGTTGCCTTGGGTTAGGATATACAATGTTATAGATGTATATTATGTCCCCATCGAGAAGCAGGCGACGACACGCCAGGAATGTTGTAAAATATTACAGTCGACATGTTAGGTTGCCTTAGACTAGGATATATAACGTTATAGACGTATATAATGTTCCCACCGAAAAATAGGGGCCGACGCGTCAGGAATGTTGTAAAATATTACATTCGACATGTTAGCTGGCCTTAGGCTAGGATATACAACGTTATAGACGTATATAATGTTCCCACCGAGAAGTACGGGCGGACACGCCAGGAATTTTGCCAACTATTACATCCGAGATGTTAGGTTGCCTTAGGTTAGAATATATAACGTTATAGACGTATATAATGTCCCCATCCAGAAGTAGGCGACGACACGCCAGGAATATTACATCTCAGATGTTAGGTTGCTTTAGGTTAGGATATACAACGTTATAGACGTATATAATGTCCCCATCGAGAAGCAGGCGACGACACGGCAGGAATGTTGTAAAATATGACATTCGACATGTTATGTGGCCTTAGGCTAGGATATATAACGTTATAGGCGTATATAATGTTCCCACCGAGAAGTACGGGCGGACACGCCAGGAATGTTGTCAACTATTGCATCCGAGATGTTAGGTTGCCTTAGGTTAGGATATATAACGTTATAGACGTATATAATCTCCCCATCCAGAAGTAGGCGACGACACGCCAGGAATATTACATCCCAGATGTTAGGTTGCGTTACGTTAGGATACACAACGTTATAGACGTATATGATGTTCCCAGCGAGAAACAGGCGACGACACGCCAGGAATGATGTAAAATATGACATTCGACATGTTAGGTCGCCTTAGGCTACGATATATAACGTTATAGACGTATACAATGTTCCCGCCGAGATGTACGGGCCTACACGCCAGGAATGTTATCAACTATTACATCCGAGGTGCTAGGTTGCCTTAGGTTAGGATATATATCGTTACAGACGTACATAATGTTTCCACCGAGACGTAGGCACCGACATGCAAGGAATGTTGTA
The DNA here is from genome assembly GCA_963969225.1 of Xylocopa violacea. Taxonomy (NCBI): domain Eukaryota; kingdom Metazoa; phylum Arthropoda; class Insecta; order Hymenoptera; family Apidae; genus Xylocopa; species Xylocopa violacea. The sequence continues at coordinate 45,018,855 of CAXAJV010000001.1, read as the reverse complement.
AAATATTACATCCCAAATGTTAGGTTGCGTTAGGTTAGGATATACAACGTTATAGACGTATATAATCTCCCCATCGAGAAGCAGGCGACGGCACGCCAGAATGTTGTAAAATATTACATCCGAGATGTTAGGTTGCCTTAGGCTAAGATATATATCGTTATAGACATATACAATGTTTCCACCGATAAGTAGGGACCGATATGCCAGGAATGTTGTAAAATATTCCATCCGAGATGTTAGGTTGCCTTGGGTTAGGATATACAATGTTATAGATGTATATAATGTCCCCACCGAGATGTAGGGACTGATATGCCAGGAATGTTGTAAAATATTACATCCGAGAAGTTAGGTTGCCTTAGGTTATGATATATAACGTTATAGACGTATATAATTTTCCCACCGAGAAGTAGGGACCGACATGCCAGGAATGTTGTAAAATATTACATCCGAGATGTTAGGTTCCCTTAGGTTTGGATATATATCGTTATAGACGTATATAATGTTCCTACCGAGACTTGAGGACCGACATGCCAGGAATCTTGTAAAATATTACATCCCAGATGTTAGGTTGCTTTAGGTTAGGATATACAACGTTATAGACGTATATAATGTCCCCATCGAGAAGCAGGCGACGACACGCCTGGAATGTTGTAAAATATTACATTCGACATGTTATGTGGCCTTAGGCTAGGATATATATCGTTATAGACGTATATAATGTTCCCACCGAGAAGTACGGGCGGGCACGCCAGGAATGTTGTCAACTACTACATCCGAGATGTTAGGTTGCCTTAGGTTAGGATATATAACGTTATAGACGAATATAATCTCCCCATCCAGAAGTAGGCGACGACACGCCAGGAATATTACATCCCAGATGTTAGGTTGCGTTAGGTTAGGATACACAACGTTATAGACGTATATAATGTTCCCATCGAGAAGCAGGCAACGACACGCCAGGAATGATGTAAAATATTACATTCGACATGTTAGGTTGCCTGAGGCTAGGATATATATCGTTATAGGCGTATGCAATGTTTCCACCGAGAAGTAGGGACCGATATGCCAGGAATGTTGTAAAATATTCCATCCGAGATGTTAGGTTGCCTTGGGTTAGGATATACAATGTTATAGATGTATATAATGTCCCCATCGAGAAGTAGGCGACGACACGCCAGGAATGTTGTACAATATTACATTCGACATGTTATGTGGCCTTAGGCTAATATATATATCGTTATAGACGTATATAATGTTCCCACCGAGAAGTACGGGCGGGCACGCCAGGAATGTTGTCAACTATTACATCCGAGATGTTAGGTTGCCTTAGGTTAGGATATATAACGTTATAGACGTATATAATCTCCCCATCCAGAAGTAGGCGACAACACGCCAGGAATATTACATCCCAGATGTTAGGTTGCGTTAGGTTAGGATACACAACGTTATAGACGTATATAATGTTCCCATCGAGAAGCAGGCAACGACACGCCAGGAATGATGTAAAATATTACATCCGAGATGTTAGGTTGCCTTAGGCTAAGATATATATCGTTATAGACGTATACAATGTTTCCACCGATAAGTAGGGACCGATATGCCAGGAATGTTGTAAAATATTCCATCCGAGATGTTAGGTTGCCTTGGGTTAGAATATACAATGTTATAGATGTATATAATGTCCCCACCGAGATGTAGGGACTGATATGCCAGGAATGTTGTAAAATATTACATCCGAGAAGTTAGGTTGCCTTAGGTTATGATATATAACGTTATAGACGTATATAATTTTCCCACCGAGAAGTAGGGACCGACATGCCAGGAATGTTGTAAAATATTACATCCGAGATGTTAGGTTCCCTTAGGTTTGGATATATATCGTTATAGACGTATATAATGTTCCTACCGAGACTTGAGGACCGACATGCCAGGAATCTTGTAAAATATTACATCCCAGATGTTAGGTTGCTTTAGGTTAGGATATACAACGTTATAGACGTATATAATGTCCCCATCGAGAAGCAGGCGACGACACGCCTGGAATGTTGTAAAATATTACATTCGACATGTTATGTGGCCTTAGGCTAGGATATATAACGTTATAGACGTATATAATGTTCCCACCGAGAAGTACGGGCGGGCACGCCAGGAATGTTGTCAACTACTACATCCGAGATGTTAGGTTGCCTTAGGTTAGGATATATAACGTTATAGACGTATATAATCTCCCCATCCAGAAGTAGGCGACGACACGCCAGGAATATTACATCCCAGATGTTAGGTTGCGTTAGGTTAGGATACACAACGTTATAGACGTATATAATGTTCGCATCGAGAAGCAGGCAACGACACGCCAGGAATGATGTAAAATATTACATTCGACATGTTAGGTTGCCTTAGGCTAGGATATATATCGTTATAGGCGTATGCAATGTTTCCACCGAGAAGTAGGGACCGGTATGCCAGGAATGTTGTAAAATATTCCATCCGAGATGTTAGATTGCCTAGGGTTAGGATATACAATGTTATAGATGTATATAATGTCCCCATCGAGAAGTAGGCGACGACACGCCAGGAATGTTGTAAAATATTACATTCGACATGTTAGGTTGCCTTAGGCTAGGATATATAACGTTATAGACGTATATAATGTCCCCATCGAGAAGTAGGCGACGACACGCCAGGAATGTTGTAAAACATTACATGCGAGATGTTAGGTTGCCTTAGGCTAGGATATATATCGTTATAGACGTATACAAAATTTCCACCGAGAAGTAGGGACCGATATGCCAGGAATGTTGTAAAATATTACATCCCAGATGTTCTGTTGCCTTAGGTTATGATATATAACGTTATAGACCTATATAATGTTCCCATCGAGAAGCAGGCGACGACACGCCAGGAATGATGTAAAATATTACATTCGACATGTTAGGTCGCCTTAGGCTAGGATATATAACGTTATAGGCGTATACAATGTTCCCACCGAGAAGTACGGGCCTACATGCCAGGAATGTGGTCAACTATTACATCCGAGGTGTTAGGTTGCCTTGGGTTAGGATATATATCGTTATAGACGTATATAATGTTCCCACCGAGACGTAGGCACCGACATGCAAGGAGTGTTGTAAAATATTACATCCCAAATGTTAGGTTGCGTTAGGTTAGGATATACAACGTTATAGACGTATATAATCTCCCCATCGAGAAGCCGGCGGCGACACGCCAGAATGTTGTAAAATATTACATCCGAGACGCTAGGTTGCCTTAGGTTAGGATATACAATGTTATAGATGTATATTATGTCCCCATCGAGAAGTACGGGCGGACACGCCAGGAATGTTGTCAACTATTACATCCGAGATGTTAGGTTGCCTTAGGTTAGGATATATAACGTTATAGACGTATATAATCTCCCCATCCAGAAGTAGGCGACGACACGCCAGGAATATTACATCCCAGATGTTAGGTTGCGTTACGTTAGGATACACAACGTTATAGACGTATATGATGTTCCCATCGAGAAACAGGCGACGACACGCCAGGAATGATGTAAAATATGACATTCGACATGTTAGGTCGCCTTTGGCTACGATATATAACGTTATAGACGTATACAATGTTCCCGCCGAGATGTACGGGCCTACACGCCAGGAATGTTATCAACTATTACATCCGAGGTGCTAGGTTGCCTTAGGTTAGGATATATATCGTTACAGACGTACATAATGTTTCCACCGAGACGTAGGCACCGACATGCAAGGAATGGTGTAAAATATTACATCCCAAATGTTAGGTTGCGTTAGGTTAGGATATACAACGTTATAGACGTATATAATCTCCCCATCGAGAAGCAGGCGACGGCACGCCAGAATGTTGTAAAATATTACATCCGAGATGTTAGGTTGCCTTAGGCTAAGATATATATCGTTATAGACATATACAATGTTTCCACCGATAAGTAGGGACCGATATGCCAGGAATGTTGTAAAATATTCCATCCGAGATGTTAGGTTGCCTTGGGTTAGGATATACAATGTTATAGATGTATATAATGTCCCCACCGAGATGTAGGGACTGATATGCCAGGAATGTTGTAAAATATTACATCCGACAAGTTAGGTTGCCTTAGGTTATGATATATAACGATATAGACGTATATAATTTTCCCACCGAGAAGTAGGGACCGACATGCCAGGAATGTTGTAAAATATTACATCCGAGATGTTAGGTTCCCTTAGGTTTGGATATATATCGTTATAGACGTATATAATGTTCCTACCGAGACTTGAGGACCGACATGCCAGGAATCTTGTAAAATATTACATCCCAGATGTTAGGTTGCTTTAGGTTAGGATATACAACGTTATAGACGTATATAATGTCCCCATCGAGAAGCAGGCGACGACACGCCTGGAATGTTGTAAAATATTACATTCGACATGTTATGTGGCCTTAGGCTAGGATATATAACGTTATAGACGTATATAATGTTCCCACCGAGAAGTACGGGCGGGCACGCCAGGAATGTTGTCAACTACTACATCCGAGATGTTAGGTTGCCTTAGGTTAGGATATATAACGTTATAGACGTATATAATCTCCCCATCCAGAAGTAGGCGACGACACGCCAGGAATATTACATCCCAGATGTTAGGTTGCGTTAGGTTAGGATACACAACGTTATAGACGTATATAATGTTCCCATCGAGAAGCAGGCAACGACACGCCAGGAATGATGTAAAATATTACATTCGACATGTTAGGTTGCCTTAGGCTAGGATATATATCGTTATAGGCGTATGCAATGTTTCCACCGAGAAGTAGGGACCGATATGCCAGGAATGTTGTAAAATATTCCATCCGAGATGTTAGGTTGCCTTGGGTTAGGATATACAATGTTATAGATGTATATAATGTCCCCATCGAGAAGTAGGCGACGACACGCCAGGAATGTTGTACAATATTACATTCGACATGTTATGTGGCCTTAGGCTAATATATATATCGTTATAGACGTATATAATGTTCCCACCGAGAAGTACGGGCGGGCACGCCAGGAATGTTGTCAACTATTACATCCGAGATGTTAGGTTGCCTTAGGTTAGGATATATAACGTTATAGACGTATATAATCTCCCCATCCAGAAGTAGGCGACAACACGCCAGGAATATTACATCCCAGATGTTAGGTTGCGTTAGGTTAGGATACACAACGTTATAGACGTATATAATGTTCCCATCGAGAAGCAGGCAACGACACGCCAGGAATGATGTAAAATATTACATCCGAGATGTTAGGTTGCCTTAGGCTAAGATATATATCGTTATAGACGTATACAATGTTTCCACCGATAAGTAGGGACCGATATGCCAGGAATGTTGTAAAATATTCCATCCGAGATGTTAGGTTGCCTTGGGTTAGAATATACAATGTTATAGATGTATATAATGTCCCCATCGAGAAGTAGGCGACGACACGCCAGGAATGTTGTAAAACATTACATGCGAGATGTTAGGTTGCCTTAGGCTAGGATATATATCGTTATAGACGTATATAATCTCCCCATCCAGAAGTAGGCGACGACACGCCAGGAATATTACATCCCAGATGTTAGGTTGCGTTACGTTAGGATACACAACGTTATAGACGTATATAATGTTCCCATCGAGAAACAGGCGACGACACGCCAGGAATGATGTAAAATATGACATTCGACATGTTAGGTCGCCTTAGGCTACGATATATAACGTTATAGACGTATACAATGTTCCCGCCGAGATGTACGGGCCTACACGCCAGGAATGTTGTCAACTATTACATCCGAGGTGCTAGGTTGCCTTAGGTTAGGATATATATCGTTATAGACGTACATAATGTTTCCACCGAGACGTAGGCACCGACATGCAAGGAATGTTGTAAAATATTACATCCCAAATGTTAGGTTGCGTTAGGTTAGGATATACAACGTTATAGACGTATATAATCTCCCCATCGAGAAGCAGGCGACGACACGCCAGAATGTGGTAAAATATTACATCCGAGATGTTAGGTTGCCTTAGGCTAAGATATATATCGTTATAGACGTATACAATGTTTCCACCGATATGTAGGGTCCGATATGCCAGGAATGTTGTAAAATATTCCATCCGAGATGTTAGGTTGCCTTGGGTTAGGATATACAATGTTATAGATGTATATTATGTCCCCATCGAGAAGCAGGCGACGACACGCCAGGAATGTTGTAAAATATTACAGTCGACATGTTAGGTTGCCTTAGACTAGGATATATAACGTTATAGACGTATATAATGTTCCCACCGAAAAATAGGGGCCGACGCGTCAGGAATGTTGTAAAATATTACATTCGACATGTTAGCTGGCCTTAGGCTAGGATATACAACGTTATAGACGTATATAATGTTCCCACCGAGAAGTACGGGCGGACACGCCAGGAATTTTGCCAACTATTACATCCGAGATGTTAGGTTGCCTTAGGTTAGGATATATAACGTTATAGACGTATATAATGTCCCCATCCAGAAGTAGGCGACGACACGCCAGGAATATTACATCTCAGATGTTAGGTTGCTTTAGGTTAGGATATACAACGTTATAGACGTATATAATGTCCCCATCGAGAAGCAGGCGACGACACGCCAGGAATGTTGTAAAATATGACATTCGACATGTTATGTGGCCTTAGGCTAGGATATATAACGTTATAGGCGTATATAATGTTCCCACCGAGAAGTACGGGCGGACACGCCAGGAATGTTGTCAACTATTACATCCGAGATGTTAGGTTGCCTTAGGTTAGGATATATAACGTTATAGACGTATATAATCTCCCCATCCAGAAGTAGGCGACGACACGCCAGGAATATTACATCCCAGATGTTAGGTTGCGTTACGTTAGGATACACAACGTTATAGACGTATATGATGTTATCATCGAGAAACAGGCGACGACACGCCAGGAATGATGTAAAATATGACATTCGACATGTTAGGTCGCCTTAGGCTACGATATATAACGTTATAGACGTATACAATGTTCCCGCCGAGATGTACGGGCCTACACGCCAGGAATGTTATCAACCATTACATCCGAGGTGCTAGGTTGCCTTAGGTTAGGATATATATCGTTACAGACGTACATAATGTTTCCACCGAGACGTAGGCACCGACATGCAAGGAATGGTGTAAAATATTACATCCCAAATGTTAGGTTGCGTTAGGTTAGGATATACAACGTTATAGACGTATATAATCTCCCCATCGAGAAGCAGACGACGGCACGCCAGAATGTTGTAAAATATTACATCCGAGATGTTAGGTTGCCTTAGGCTAAGATATATATCGTTATAGACATATACAATGTTTCCACCGATAAGTAGGGACCGATATGCCAGGAATGTTGTAAAATATTCCATCCGAGATGTTAGGTTGCCTTGGGTTAGGATATACAATGTTATAGATGTATATAATGTCCCCACCGAGATATAGGGACTGATATGCCAGGAATGTTGTAAAATATTACATCCGAGAAGTTAGGTTGCCTTAGGTTATGATATATAACGTTATAGACGTATATAATTTTCCCACCGAGAAGTAGGGACCGACATGCCAGGAATGTTGTAAAATATTACATCCGAGATGTTAGGTTCCCTTAGGTTTGGATATGTATCGTTATAGACGTATATAATGTTCCTACCGAGACTTGAGGACCGACATGCCAGGAATCTTGTAAAATATTACATCCCAGATGTTAGGTTGCTTTAGGTTAGGATATACAACGTTATAGACGTATATAATGTCCCCATCGAGAAGCAGGCGACGACACGCCTGGAATGTTGTAAAATATTACATTCGACATGTTATGTGGCCTTAGGCTAGGATATATAACGTTATAGACGTATATAATGTTCCCACCGAGAAGTACGGGCGGGCACGCCAGGAATGTTGTCAACTACTACATCCGAGATGTTAGGTTGCCTTAGGTTAGGATATATAACGTTATAGACGTATATAATCTCCCCATCCAGAAGTAGGCGACAACACGCCAGGAATATTACATCCCAGATGTTAGGTTGCGTTAGGTTAGGATACACAACGTTATAGACGTATATAATGTTCCCATCGAGAAGCAGGCAACGACACGCCAGGAATGATGTAAAATATTACATCCGAGATGTTAGGTTGCCTTAGGCTAAGATATATATCGTTATAGACGTATACAATGTTTCCACCGATAAGTAGGGACCGATATGCCAGGAATGTTGTAAAATATTCCATCCGAGATGTTAGGTTGCCTTGGGTTAGAATATACAATGTTATAGATGTATATAATGTCCCCACCGAGATGTAGGGACTGATGTGCCAGGAATGTTGTAAAATATTACATCCGAGAAGTTAGGTTGCCTTAGGTTATGATATATAACGTTATAGACGTATATAATGTTCCCACCGAGAAGTAGGGACCGACATGCCAGGAATGTTGTAAAATATTACATCCGAGATGTTAGGTTCCCTTAGGTTTGGATATATATCGTTATAGACGTATATAATGTTCCTACCGAGACTTGCGGACCGACATGCCAGGAATCTTGTAAAATATTACATCCCAGATGTTAGGTTGCTTTAGGTTAGGATATACAACGTTATAGACGTATATAATGTCCTCATCGAGAAGCAGGCGACGACACGCCAGAATGTTGTAAAATATTACATCCGAGATGTTAGGTTGCCTTAGGTTAGGATATATAACGTTATAGACGTATATAATGTCCCCATCCAGAAGTAGGCGACGACACGCCAGGAATGTTGTAAAATATTACATCCGAGATTTTAGGCTGCCTTAGGTTAGGATATACACGATTATAGACGTATATAATGTTCCCATCGAGAAGCAGGTGACGACACGCCAGGAATGATGTAAAATATTACATTCGACATGTTAGGTCGCCTTAGGCTAGGACATATAACGTTATAGACGTATACAATGTTCCCACCAAGAAGTACGGGCCTACACGCCAGGAATGTTGACAACTATTACAGCCGAGGTGTTAGGTAGCCTTAGGTTAGGATATATATCGTTATAGACGTATATAATGTTCCCACCGAGTCGTAGGGACCGACATGCCAGGAATGTTGTAAAATATTACATCCCAAATGTTCGGTTGCGTTAGATTAGGATATACAACGTTATAGACGTATATTATGTCCCCATCGGGAAGCAGGCGACGACACGCCAGGAATGTTGTAAAATATTACATTCCAGATGTTAGGTTGCGTTACGTTAGGATATACAATGTTATAGACGTATATTATGTCCCCATCGAGAAGCAGGCGACGACACGCCAGGAATATTACATCCCAGATGTTAGGTTGCGTTAGGATAGGATACACAACGTTATAGACGTATATAATGTTCCCATCGAGAAGCAGGCGACGACACGCCAGGAATGATATAAAATATTACATTCGATATGTTAGGTCGCCTTAGGCTAGGATATATAACGTTATAGACGTATACAATGTTCCCACCGAGAAGTACGTGCCTACACGCCAGGAATGCTGTCAACTATTAAATCCGAGGTGTTAGGTTGCCTTAGGCTAGGATATATAACGTTATAGACGTATATAATATTCCCACCGAAGAATAGGAGTCGACGCGTCAGGAATGTTGTAAAATATTACACCCGAGATGTTAGGTTCCCTTAGGTTAGGATATACAACGCTATAGACGTATATAATCTCCCCATCCAGAAGTAGGCGACGACACGCCAGAATGTTGTAAAATATTACATCCGAGATGTTAGGTTGCCTTAGGCTAGGATATATCACGTTATAGACGTATATAATGTTCCCACCGAGAAGTACGGGTGGACACGCCAGGAATGTTGTCAACTATTACATCCGAGATGTTAGGTTGCCTTAGGTTAGGATATATAACGTTATAGACGTATAAAATGTCCCCGTCCAGAAGTAGGCGACGACACGCCAGGAATATTACATCCCAGATGTTAGGTTGCGTTAGGTTAGGATACACAACGTTATAGACGTATATAATGTTCCCATCGAGAAGCAGGCGACGACACGCCAGGAATGATGTAAAATATTACATTCGATATGTTAGGTCGCCTTAGGCTAGGATATATAACGTTATAGATGTATACAACGTTCCCACCGAGAAGTACGGGCCTACACGCCAGGAATGTTGTCAACTATTACATCCGAGGTGTTAGGTTGCCTTAGGCTAGGATATATAACGTTATAGACGTATATAATATTCCCACCGAAAAATAGGGACCGACGCGTCAGGAATGTTGTAAAATATTACACCCGAGATGTTAGGTTCTCTTAGGTTAGGATATACAACGTTATGGATGTATATAATGACCCCATCCAGAAGTAGGAGACGACACGCCAGGAATGTTGTAAAATACTGCATCCGAGATGTTAGGCTGCCTTAGGTTAGGATATACAAGATTATAGATGTATATAATGTCCCCATCGAGAAGTAGGCGACAACACGCCAGGAATGTTGTCAAATGTTACATTCGCCATGTTAGGTTGCCTTAGACTAGGATATATAACGTTATAGACGTATATCATTTTCCCACCGAAAAGTACGGGCGGACACGCCTGGAATATTGTCAACTATTACATCCGAGATGTTATGTTGCCTTAGGTTAGGATATATAACGTTATAGACGTATACAATGTTCCCACCGAGAAGTACGGGTGGACACGCCAGGAATGTTGTCAACTATTACATCCGAGATGTTAGGTTGCCTTAGGTTAGGATATATAACGTTATAGACGTATATAATGTCCCCATCCAGAAGTAGGCGACGACACGCCAGGAATATTACATCCCAGATGTTAGGTTGCGTTAGGTTAGGATACACAACGTTATAGACGTATATAATGTCCCCATCGAGAAGCAGGAGACGACACGCCAGGAATGTTGTAAAATATCACATTCGACATATTATGTCGCCTTAGGCTAGGATATATAACGTTACAGACGTATATAATGTTCCCACCGAGAAGTACGGGCGGACACGCCTGGAATGTTGTCAACTATTACATCCGAGATGTTAGGTTGCCTTAGGTTAGGATATATAACGTTATAGACGTATATAATGTCCCCATCCAGAAGTAGGCGACGACACGCCAGGAATATTACATCCCAGATGTTAGGTTGCGTTAGGTTAGGATACACAACGTTATAGACGTATATAATGTTCCCATCGAGAAGCAGGCGACGACTCGCCAGGAATGATGTAAAATATTGCATTCGATATGTTAGGTCGCCTTAGGCTAGGATATATAACGTTATAGATGTATACAACGTTCCCACCGAGAAGTACGGGCCTATACGCCAGGAATGTTGTCAACTATTACATCCGAGGTGTTAGGTTGCCTTAGGTTAGGATATATAACGTTATAGACGTATATAATATTCCCACCGAAAAATAGGGACCGACGCATCAGGAATGTTGTAAAATATTACACCCGAGATGTTAGGTTCCCTTAGGTTAGGATATACAACGTTATGGATGTATATAATGACCCCATCCAGAAGTAGGCGACGACACGCCAGGAATGTTGTAAAATACTACATCCGAGATGTTAGGCTGCCTTAGGTTAGGATATAGAAGATTATAGATGTATATAATGTCCCCAACGAGAAGCAGGCGACGACACGCCAGGAATGTTGTAAAATATTACATTCGACATGTTAGGTGGCCTTAGGCTAGGATATATAACGTTATAGACGTATATAATGTTCCCACCGAGAAGTACGGGTGGACACGCCAGGAATGTTGTCAACTATTACATCCGAGATGTTAGGTTGCCTTAGGTTAGGATATATAACGTTATAGACGTATATAATGTCCCCATCCAGAAGTAGGCGACGACACGCCAGGAATATTACATCCCAGATGTTAGGTTGCGTTAGGTTAGGATACACAACGTTATAGACGTATATAATGTTCCCATCGAGAAGCAGGCGACGACACGCCAGGAATGATGTAAAATATTACATTCGATATGTTAGGTCGCCTTAGGCTAGGATATATAACGTTATAGACGTATACAATGTTCCCACCGAGAAGTACGGGCCTACACGCCAGGAATGTTGTCAACTATTAAATCCGAGGTGTTAGGTTGCCTTAGGCTAGGATATATAACGTTATAGACGTATATAATATTCCCACCGAAGAATAGGGGTCGACGCGTCAGGAATGTTGTAAAATATTACACCCGAGATGTTAGGTTCCCTTAGGTTAGGATATACAACGCTATAGACGTATATAATCTCCCCATCCAGAAGTAGGCGACGACACGCCAGAATGTTGTAAAATATTACATCCGAGATGTTAGGTTGCCTTAGGCTAGGATATATCACGTTATAGACGTATATAATGTTCCCACCGAGAAGTACGGGTGGACACGCCAGGAATGTTGTCAACTATTACATCCGAGATGTTAGGTTGCCTTAGGTTAGGATATATAACGTTATAGACGTATAAAATGTCCCCGTCCAGAAGTAGGCGACGACACGCCAGGAATATTACATCCCAGATGTTAGGTTGCGTTAGGTTAGGATACACAACGTTATAGACGTATATAATGTTCCCATCGAGAAGCAGGCGACGACACGCCAGGAATGATGTAAAATATTACATTCGATATGTTAGGTCGCCTTAGGCTAGGATATATAACGTTATAGACGTATACAATGTTCCCACCGAGAAGTACGGGCCTACACGCCTGGAATGTTGTCAACTATTACATCCGAGATGTTAGGTTGCCTTGGGTTAGGATATATATCGTTATAGACGTATACAATGTTTCCACCGAGAAGTAGGGACCGGCATGCCAGGAATGTTGTAAAATATTACATCCGAGATGTTAGGTTGCCTTAGGTTAGGATATACAATATTATAGAAGTATAGAATGTTCCCACCGAGATGTAGGGACCGACATGCCAGGAATGTTGTAAAGTATTACATCCGAGATGTTAGGTTGCTTTACTTTAGGATATATATCGTTATAGACGTATATAATGTTCCTACCGAGACTTGGGGACCGACATGCCAGGAATCTTGTAAAATATTACATCCCAGATGTTAGGTTGCTTTAGGTTAGGATATACAACGTTAAAGACATATATAATGTCCCCATCGAGAAGCAGGCGACGACACGCCAGGAATGTTGTAAAATATTACATTCGACATGTTATGTGGCCTTAGGCTAGGATATATAACGTTATAGACGTATATAATGTTCCCACCGAGAAGTACGGGCGGACACGCCAGGAATGTTGTCAACTATTACATCCGAGATGTTAGGTTGCCTTAGGTTAGGATATATAACGTTATAGACGTATATAATCTCCCCATCCAGAAGTAGGCGACGACACGCCAGGAATATTACATCCCAGATGTTAGGTTGCGTTAGGTTAGGATACACAACGTTATAGACGTATATAATGTTCCCATCGAGAAGCAGGCGACGACACGCCAGAATGTTGTAAAATATTACATCCGAGATGTTAGGTTGCCTTAGGTTAGGATATACAATGTTACAGATGTATATAATGTCCCCATCGTGAAGTAGGCGACGACACGCCAGGAATGTTGTAAAATATTACATTCGACATGTTATGTGGCCTTAGGCTAGGATATATAACGTTATAGACGTATGTAATGTTACCACCGAGAAGTACGGGCCGACACGCCAGGAATGTTATCAACTATTAGATCCGACATGTTAGGTCGCCTTAGGCTAGGATATATAACGTTATAGACGTATATAATGTTCCCACCGAGAAATAGGGGCCGACGCGTCAGGAATGTTGTAAAATATTACACCCGAGATGTTAGGTTGCTTTAGGTTAGGATATACAACGATATAGATGTATATAATGTCTCCATCGAGAAGCAGGCGACGACACGCCAGGAATGTTGTAAAATATTACATTCGACATCTTAGGTTGCCTTAGGCTAGGATATATAACGTTATAGACGTATATAATGTTCCCACCGAAAAATAGGGGCCGACGCGTCAGGAATGTTGTAAAATATTACACCCGAGATGTTAGGTTCCCTTAGGTTAGGATATACAACGTTATAGACGTATATAATGTTCCTACCGAGACTTGGGGACCGACATGCCAGGAATCTTGTAAAATATTACATCCCAGATGTTAGGTTGCTTTAGGTTAGGATATACAACGTTAAAGACGTATATAATGTCCCCATCGAGAAGCAGGCGACGACACGCCAGGAATGTTGTAAAATATTACATTCGACATGTTATGTGGCCTTAGGCTAGGATATATAACGTTATAGACGTATGTAATGTTACCACCGAGAAGTACGGGCCGACACGCCAGGAATGTTATCAACTATTAGATCCGACATGTTAGGTCGCCTTAGGCTAGGATATATAACGTTATAGACGTATATAATGTTCCCACCGAGAAATAGGGGCCGACGCGTCAGGAATGTTGTAAAATATTACACCCGAGATGTTAGGTTGCTTTAGGTTAGGATATACAACGATATAGATGTATATAATATCCCCATCCAGAAGTAGGAGACGACACGCCAGGAATGTTGTAAAATATTACATCCGAGATGTTAGGTTGCCTTAGGTTAGGATATACAATGTTATAGATGTATATAATGTCCCCATCGTGAAGTAGGCGACGACACACCAGGAATGTTGTAAAATATTACATTCGACGTCTTAGGTTGCCTTAGGCTAGGATATATAACGTTATAGACGTATATAATGTTCCCACCGAAAAATAGGGGCCGACGCGTCAGGAATGTTGTAAAATATTACACCCGAGATGTTAGGTTCCCTTAGGTTAGGATATACAACGTTATAGACGTATAGTACGTTCCCACCGAGATGTAGGGACCGACATGCCAGGAATGTTGTAAAATATTACATCCCAAATGTTCGGTTGCGTTAGATTAGGATATACAACGTTATAGACGTATATAATGTCCCCATCGAGAAGCAGGCGACGACATGCCAGAATGTTGTCAACTATTACATCCGAGATGTTAGGTTGCCTTGGGTTAGGATATATATCGTTATAGACGTATACAATGTTTCCACCGAGAAGTAGGGACCGGCATGCCAGGAATGTTGTAAAATATTACATCCGAGATGTTAGGTTGCCTTAGGTTAGGATATACAATATTATAGAAGTATAGAATGTTCCCACCGAGATGTAGGGACCGACATGCCAGGAATGTTGTAAAGTATTACATCCGAGATGTTAGGTTGCTTTACTTTAGGATATATATCGTTATAGACGTATATAATGTTCCTACCGAGACTTGAGGACCGACATGCCAGGAATCTTGTAAAATATTACATCCCAGATGTTAGGTTGCGTTAGGTAAGGATATACAACGTTATAGACGTATATTATGTCCCCATCGGGAAGCAGGCGACGACACGCCAGGAATGTTGTAAAATATTACATTCCAGATGTTAGGTTGCGTTACGTTAGGATATACAATGTTATAGACGTATATTATGTCCCCATCGAGAAGCAGGCGACGACACGCCAGGAATATTACATCCCAGATGTTAGGTTGCGTTAGGTTAGGATACACAACGTTATAGACGTATATAATGTTCCCATCGAGAAGCAGGCGACGACACGCCAGGAATGATATAAAATATTACATTCGATATGTTAGGTCGCCTTAGGCTAGGATATATAACGTTATAGACGTATACAATGTTCCCACCGAGAAGTACGGGCCTACACGCCAGGAATGTTGTCAACTATTAAATCCGAGGTGTTAGGTTGCCTTAGGCTAGGATATATAACGTTATAGACGTATATAATATTCCCACCGAAGAATAGGGGTCGACGCGTCAGGAATGTTGTAAAATATTACACCCGAGATGTTAGGTTCCCTTAGGTTAGGATATACAACGCTATAGACGTATATAATCTCCCCATCCAGAAGTAGGCGACGACACGCCAGAATGTTGTAAAATATTACATCCGAGATGTTAGGTTGCCTTAGGCTAGGATATATCACGTTATAGACGTATATAATGTTCCCACCGAGAAGTACGGGTGGACACGCCAGGAATGTTGTCAACTATTACATCCGAGATGTTAGGTTGCCTTAGGTTAGGATATATAACGTTATAGACGTATAAAATGTCCCCGTCCAGAAGTAGGCGACGACACGCCAGGAATATTACATCCCAGATGTTAGGTTGCGTTAGGTTAGGATACACAACGTTATAGACGTATATAATGTTCCCATCGAGAAGCAGGCGACGACACGCCAGGAATGATGTAAAATATTACATTCGATATGTTAGGTCGCCTTAGGCTAGGATATATAACGTTATAGACGTATACAATGTTCCCACCGAGAAGTACGGGCCTACACGCCTGGAATGTTGTCAACTATTACATCCGAGATGTTAGGTTGCCTTGGGTTAGGATATATATCGTTATAGACGTATACAATGTTTCCACCGAGAAGTAGGGACCGGCATGCCAGGAATGTTGTAAAATATTACATCCGAGATGTTAGGTTGCCTTAGGTTAGGATATACAATATTATAGAAGTATAGAATGTTCCCACCGAGATGTAGGGACCGACATGCCAGGAATGTTGTAAAGTATTACATCCGAGATGTTAGGTTGCTTTACTTTAGGATATATATCGTTATAGACGTATATAATGTTCCTACCGAGACTTGGGGACCGACATGCCAGGAATCTTGTAAAATATTACATCCCAGATGTTAGGTTGCTTTAGGTTAGGATATACAACGTTAAAGACATATATAATGTCCCCATCGAGAAGCAGGCGACGACACGCCAGGAATGTTGTAAAATATTACATTCGACATGTTATGTGGCCTTAGGCTAGGATATATAACGTTATAGACGTATATAATGTTCCCACCGAGAAGTACGGGCGGACACGCCAGGAATGTTGTCAACTATTACATCCGAGATGTTAGGTTGCCTTAGGTTAGGATATATAACGTTATAGACGTATATAATCTCCCCATCCAGAAGTAGGCGACGACACGCCAGGAATATTACATCCCAGATGTTAGGTTGCGTTAGGTTAGGATACACAACGTTATAGACGTATATAATGTTCCCATCGAGAAGCAGGCGACGACACGCCAGAATGTTGTAAAATATTACATCCGAGATGTTAGGTTGCCTTAGGTTAGGATATACAATGTTACAGATGTATATAATGTCCCCATCGTGAAGTAGGCGACGACACGCCAGGAATGTTGTAAAATATTACATTCGACATCTTAGGTTGCCTTAGGCTAGGATATATAACGTTATAGACGTATATAATGTTCCCACCGAAAAATAGGGGCCGACGCGTCAGGAATGTTGTAAAATATTACACCCGAGATGTTAGGTTCCCTTATGTTAGGATATACAACGTTATAGACGTATATAATGTTCCTACCGAGACTTGGGGACCGACATGCCAGGAATCTTGTAAAATATTACATCCCAGATGTTAGGTTGCTTTAGGTTAGGATATACAACGTTAAAGACGTATATAATGTCCCCATCGAGAAGCAGGCGACGACACGCCAGGAATGTTGTAAAATATTACATTCGACATGTTATGTGGCCTTAGGCTAGGATATATAACGTTATAGACGTATGTAATGTTACCACCGAGAAGTACGGGCCGACACGCCAGGAATGTTATCAACTATTAGATCCGACATGTTAGGTCGCCTTAGGCTAGGATATATAACGTTATAGACGTATATAATGTTCCCACCGAGAAATAGGGGCCGACGCGTCAGGAATGTTGTAAAATATTACACCCGAGATGTTAGGTTGCTTTAGGTTAGGATATACAACGATATAGATGTATATAATGTCTCCATCGAGAAGCAGGCGACGACACGCCAGGAATGTTGTAAAATATTACATTCGACATCTTAGGTTGCCTTAGGCTAGGATATATAACGTTATAGACGTATATAATGTTCCCACCGAAAAATAGGGGCCGACGCGTCAGGAATGTTGTAAAATATTACACCCGAGATGTTAGGTTCCCTTAGGTTAGGATATACAACGTTATAGACGTATATAATGTTCCTACCGAGACTTGGGGACCGACATGCCAGGAATCTTGTAAAATATTACATCCCAGATGTTAGGTTGCTTTAGGTTAGGATATACAACGTTAAAGACGTATATAATGTCCCCATCGAGAAGCAGGCGACGACACGCCAGGAATGTTGTAAAATATTACATTCGACATGTTATGTGGCCTTAGGCTAGGATATATAACGTTATAGACGTATGTAATGTTACCACCGAGAAGTACGGGCCGACACGCCAGGAATGTTATCAACTATTAGATCCGACATGTTAGGTCGCCTTAGGCTAGGATATATAACGTTATAGACGTATATAATGTTCCCACCGAGAAATAGGGGCCGACGCGTCAGGAATGTTGTAAAATATTACACCCGAGATGTTAGGTTGCTTTAGGTTAGGATATACAACGATATAGATGTATATAATATCCCCATCCAGAAGTAGGAGACGACACGCCAGGAATGTTGTAAAATATTACATCCGAGATGTTAGGTTGCCTTAGGTTAGGATATACAATGTTATAGATGTATATAATGTCCCCATCGTGAAGTAGGCGACGACACACCAGGAATGTTGTAAAATATTACATTCGACGTCTTAGGTTGCCTTAGGCTAGGATATATAACGTTATAGACGTATATAATGTTCCCACCGAAAAATAGGGGCCGACGCGTCAGGAATGTTGTAAAATATTACACCCGAGATGTTAGGTTCCCTTAGGTTAGGATATACAACGTTATAGACGTATAGTACGTTCCCACCGAGATGTAGGGACCGACATGCCAGGAATGTTGTAAAATATTACATCCGAGATGTTAGGCTGCCTCAGGTTAGGATATACAAAGTTATAGATGTATATAATGTCCCCATCCAGAAGTAGGCGACTACACGACAGGAGTGTTGTAAAATATTACATTCGACATGTCAGGTTGCCTTAGACTAGGATATATAACGTTATAGACGTATGTAATGTTCCCACCGAAAAATAGGGGCCTACGCGTCAGGAATGTTGTAAAATATTACATTCGACATGTTAGGTGGCCTTAGGCTAGGATATATAACGTTATAGACGTATATAATGTTCCCACCGAGACGTAGGCACCGACATGCAAGGAATGTTGTAAAATATTACATCCCAAATCTTGGGTTGCGTTAGGTTAGGATATACAAAGTTATAGACGTATATAATCTCCCCATCGAGAAGCAGGCGACGTCACGCCAGAATGTTGTAAAATATTACATTCGACATCTTAGGTTGCCTTAGGCTAGGATATATAGCGTTATAGACGTATATAATGTTCCCACCTAAAAATAGGGGCCGACGAGTCAGGAATGTTGTAAAATATTACACCCCAGATGTTAGGTTCCCTTAGGTTAGGATATACAACTTTATAGACGTATAGTCAGTTCCCACCGAGATGTAGGGACCGACATGCCAGGAATTTTGTAAAATAGTACATCCGAGATGTTAGGTTGCGTTAGGTTAGGATATACAACGTTATAGACGTATATAATGTCTCCATCGAGAAGCAGGCGACGACACGCCAGGAATGTTGTAAAATATTACATTCGACATGTTATGTGGCCTTAGGCTAGGATATATAACGTTATAGACGTATACAATGTTCCCACCGAGAAGTACGGGCCTAGACGCCAGGAATGTTGTAAAATATTGCATCCCAAATGTTAGGTTGCGTTAGGTTAGGATATACAACGTTATAGACGTATAGTGTGTTCCCGCCGAGATGTAGGGACCAACATGCCAGGAAAGTTGTAAAATATTACATACGAGATGTTAGGTTGCGTTAGGTTAGGATATACAACGTTATAGACGTATATAATGTCCCCATCGAGAAGTAGGCGACGACACGCCAGGAATGTTGTAAAATATTACATTCGACATGTTAGGTTGTCTTAGACTAGGATATATAACGTTGTAGACGTATATAATGTTCCCACCGAAAAATAGGGGCCGACGCGTCAGGAATGTTGTAAAATATTACATTCGACATGTTAGGTGGCCTTAGGCTAGGATATATAACGTTATAGACGTATGTAATGTTACCACCGGGAAGTACGGGCCTACACGCCAGGAATGTTGTCAACTATTACATCCGAGGTGTTAGGTTGCCTTAGGTTAGGATATCTATCGTTATAGACGTATATAATGTTCCCACCGAGACGTAGGCACCGACATGCCAGGAATGTTGTAAAATATTACATCCCAAATGTTAGGTTGCGTTAGGTTAGGATATACAATGTTATAGACGTATATAATGTCCCCATCGAGAAGCAGGCGACGACACGCCAGAATGTTGTAAAACATTACATCCGAGATGTTAGGTTGCCTTAGGTTAGGATATACAAGGTTATAGATGTATATAATGTCCCCATCGAGAAGTAGGCGACGACACGCCAGGAATGTTGTAAAATATTACGTTCGACATGTTAGGTTGCCTTGGACTAGGATATACAACGTTATAGACGTATATAATGTTCCCATCGAAAAGTAGGAACAGACATGCCAGGAATGTTGTAAAATATTGCATCCCAAATGTTAGGTTGCGTTAGGTTAGGATATACAACGTTATAGACGTATAGTATGTTCCCACCGAGATGTAGGGACCGACATGCCAGGAATGTTGTAAAATATTACATCCGAAATGTTAGGTTGCGTTAGGTTAGGATATACAACGTTATCGACGTATATAATGTCCCCATCGAGAAGCAGGGGACGACACGCCAGGAATGTTGTAAAATATTACATTCGACATCTTAGGTTGCCTTAGGCTAGGATATATAACGTTATAGACGTATATAATGTTCCCACCGAAAAATAGGGTCCGACGCGTCAGGAATGTTGTAAAATATTACACCCGAGATGTTAGGTTCCCTTAGGTTAGGATATACAACGTTATAGACGTATATAATGTTCCCACCGAGAAGTACGGGCGGACACGCCAGGAATGTTGTCAAATATTACATCCGAGATGTTAGGTTGCCTTAGGTTAGGATATATAACGTTATAGACGTATATAATGTTCGCACCGAGAAGTACGAGCCGACACGCCAGGAATGTTGTAAACTATTACGGTAGAGATTTTAGGTTGCCTTAGGTTATGATATATAACGTTATAGACGTATATAATGTTACCACCGAGAAATAGGGGCCGAAGCGCCAGGAATGTTGTAAAATATTAAACCCGAGATGTTAGGTTGCCTTAGGCTAGGATATATAACGTTATAGACGTATATAATTTTCCCACCGAGAAATAGGCGCCGACATGCCAGGAATGTTGTAGAATATTACATCCCAGATGTTAGGTTGCGTTAGGTTAGGATATACAACGTTATAGACGTATATAATGTCCCCATCGAGAAGCAGGCGACGACACGCCAGGAATGTTGTAAAATATTACATCCGAGATGTTAGATTGCTAAGGCTAGGATATACAACGTTATAGACGTATATAATGTCCCCATCGAGAAGCAGGCGACGACACGCCAGGAATGTTGTAAAATATAACATCTGAGATGTTATGTTGCCTTACGTTAGGATATGTAACGTTATAGACGTATATAATGTTCCCACCGAAAAGTACGAGCCGAAGCGCCAGGAATGTTGTAAAATATTACATCCGAGATGTTAGTTTCCCTTAAGTTTGGATATATATCGTTATAGACGTATATAATGTCCAGATCGAGACGTGGGGACCGACAAGCCAGAATGTTGTAAAATATTACAACCGAGATGTTAGGTTGCGTTAGGTTAGGATATACAACGTTATAGACGTATATAATGACCCCATCGAGGAGCAGGCGACGACACGCCAGGAATGTTGTAAAATATAACATCCGAGATGTTATGTTGCCTTACGTTAGGATATGTAACGTTATAGACGTATATAATGTTTCCACCGAAAAGTAGGAGCCGAAGAGCCAGGAATGTTGTAAAATATTACATCCGAGATGTTAGTTTCCCTTAAGTTTGGATATATGTCGTTATAGACGTATATAACGTCCCCACCGAGACGTAGGGACCGACATGCCAGGAATGTTGTAAAATATTACATCCCAGATGTTAGGTTGCGTTAGGTTAGGATATACAACGTTATAGACGTATATAATGTCCCCATCGAGAAGCAGGCGACGACACGCCAGGAATGTTGTAAAATATAACATCCGAGATGTTATGTTGCCTTACGTTAGGATATGTAACGTTATAGACGTATATAATGTTCCCACCGAAAAGTAGGGGCCGACGCGTCAGGAATGTTGTAAAATATTACACCCGAGATGTTAGGTTCTCTTAGGTTAGGATATACAACGTTATGGATGTATATAATGACCCCATCCAGAAGTAGGAGACGACACGCCAGGAATGTTGTAAAATACTGCATCCGAGATGTTAGGCTGCCTTAGGTTAGGATATACAAGATTATAGATGTATATAATGTCCCCATCGAGAAGTAGGCGACGACACGCCAGGAATGTTGTAAAATATTACATTCGACATGTTAGGTCGCCTTAGGCTAGGATATATGACGTT
Source organism: Xylocopa violacea (assembly GCA_963969225.1). Classification (NCBI taxonomy): domain Eukaryota; kingdom Metazoa; phylum Arthropoda; class Insecta; order Hymenoptera; family Apidae; genus Xylocopa; species Xylocopa violacea. The sequence goes on along the minus strand of CAXAJV010000001.1, from coordinate 44,996,130 downwards.
ATAGACGTATACAATGTTCCCACCGAGAAGTACGGGCCTACACGCCTGGAATGTTGTCAACTATTACATCCGAGATGTAAGGTTGCCTTGGGTTAGGATATATATCGTTATAGACGTATACAATGTTTCCACCGAGAAGTAGGGACCGGCATGCCAGGAATGTTGTAAAATATTACATCCGAGATGTTAGGTTGCCTTAGGTTAGGATATACAATATTATAGAAGTATAGAATGTTCCCACCGAGATGTAGGGACCGACATGCCAGGAATGTTGTAAAGTATTACATCCGAGATGTTAGGTTGCTTTACTTTAGGATATATATCGTTATAGACGTATATAATGTTCCTACCGAGACTTGAGGACCGACATGCCAGGAATCTTGTAAAATATTACATCCTAGATGTTAGGTTGCGTTAGGTAAGGATATACAACGTTATAGACGTATATTATGTCCCCATCGGGAAGCAGGCGACGACACGCCAGGAATGTTGTAAAATATTACATTCCAGATGTTAGGTTGCGTTACGTTAGGATATACAATGTTATAGACGTATATTATGTCCCCATCGAGAAGCAGGCGACGACACGCCAGGAATATTACATCCCAGATGTTAGGTTGCGTTAGGTTAGGATACACAACGTTATAGACGTATATAATGTTCCCATCGAGAAGCAGGCGACGACACGCCAGGAATGATATAAAATATTACATTCGATATGTTAGGTCGCCTTAGGCTAGGATATATAACGTTATAGACGTATACAATGTTCCCACCGAGAAGTACGGGCCTACACGCCAGGAATGTTGTCAACTATTAAATCCGAGGTGTTAGGTTGCCTTAGGCTAGGATATATAACGTTATAGACGTATATAATATTCCCACCGAAGAATAGGGGTCGACGCGTCAGGAATGTTGTAAAATATTACACCCGAGATGTTAGGTTCCCTTAGGTTAGGATATACAACGCTATAGACGTATATAATCTCCCCATCCAGAAGTAGGCGACGACACGCCAGAATGTTGTAAAATATTACATCCGAGATGTTAGGTTGCCTTAGGCTATGATATATCACGTTATAGACGTATATAATGTTCCCACCGAGAAGTACGGGTGGACACGCCAGGAATGTTGTCAACTATTACATCCGAGATGTTAGGTTGCCTTAGGTTAGGATATATAACGTTATAGACGTATAAAATGTCCCCGTCCAGAAGTAGGCGACGACACGCCAGGAATATTACATCCCAGATGTTAGGTTGCGTTAGGTTAGGATACACAATGTTATAGACGTATATAATGTTCCCATCGAGAAGCAGGCGACGACACGCCAGGAATGATGTAAAATATTACATTCGATATGTTAGGTCGCCTTAGGCTAGGATATATAACGTTATAGACGTATGCAATGTTCCCACCGAGAAGTACGGGCCTACACGCCTGGAATGTTGTCAACTATTACATCCGAGATGTTAGGTTGCCTTGGGTTAGGATATATATCGTTATAGACGTGTACAATGTTTCCACCGAGAAGTAGGGACCGGCATGCCAGGAATGTTGTAAAATATTACATCCGAGATGTTAGGTTGCCTTAGGTTAGGATATACAATATTATAGAAGTATAGAATGTTCCCACCGAGATGTAGGGACCGACATGCCAGGAATGTTGTAAAGTATTACATCCGAGATGTTAGGTTGCTTTACTTTAGGATATATATCGTTATAGACGTATATAATGTTCCTACCGAGACTTGAGGACCGACATGCCAGGAATCTTGTAAAATATTACATCCCAGAGGTTAGGTTGCGTTAGGTAAGGATATACAACGTTATAGACGTATATTATGTCCCCATCGGGAAGCAGGCGACCACACGCCAGGAATGTTGTAAAATATTACATTCCAGATGTTAGGTTGCGTTACGTTAGGATATACAACGTTATAGACGTATATTATGTCCCCATCGAGAAGCAGGCGACGACACGCCAGGAATATTACATCCCAGATGTTAGGTTGCGTTAGGTTAGGATACACAACGTTATAGACGTATATAATGTTCCCATCGAGAAGCAGGCGACGACACGCCAGGAATGATATAAAATATTACATTCGATATGTTAGGTCGCCTTAGGCTAGGATATATAACGTTATAGACGTATACAATGTTCCCACCGAGAAGTACGGGCGGACACGCCAGGAATGTTGTAAAATATTACACCCGAGATGTTATGTTCCCTTAGGTTAGGATATACAACTTTATAGACGTATAGTATGTTCCCACCGAGATGTAGGGTCCGACATGCCAAGAATGTTGTAAAATATTACATCCGAGATGTTAGGTTGCGTTAGGTTAGGATATACAACGTTATAGACGTATATAATGTCCCCATCGAGAAGCAGGCGACGACACGCCAGGAATGTTGTAAAATATTACATCCGAGATGTTAGATTGCTAAGGCTAGGATATACAACGTTATAGACGTATATAATGTCCCCATCGAGAAGCAGGCGACGACACGCCAGGAATGTTGTAAAATATAACATCTGAGATGTTATGTTGCCTTACGTTAGGATATGTAACGTTATAGACGTATATAATGTTCCCACCGAAAAGTACGAGCCGAAGCGCCAGGAATGTTGTAAAATATTACATCCGAGATGTTAGTTTCCCTTAAGTTTGGATATATATCGTTATAGACGTATATAATGTCCAGATCGAGACGTGGGGACCGACAAGCCAGAATGTTGTAAAATATTACAACCGAGATGTTAGGTTGCGTTAGGTTAGGATATACAACGTTATAGACGTATATAATGACCCCATCGAGGAGCAGGCGACGACACGCCAGGAATGTTGTAAAATATAACATCCGAGATGTTATGTTGCCTTACGTTAGGATATGTAACGTTATAGACGTATATAATGTTTCCACCGAAAAGTAGGAGCCGAAGAGCCAGGAATGTTGTAAAATATTACATCCGAGATGTTAGTTTCCCTTAAGTTTGGATATATGTCGTTATAGACGTATATAACGTCCCCACCGAGACGTAGGGACCGACATGCCAGGAATGTTGTAAAATATTACATCCCAGATGTTAGGTTGCGTTAGGTTAGGATATACAACGTTATAGACGTATATAATGTCCCCATCGAGAAGCAGGCGACGACACGCCAGGAATGTTGTAAAATATAACATCCGAGATGTTATGTTGCCTTACGTTAGGATATGTAACGTTATAGACGTATATAATGTTCCCACCGAAAAGTAGGGGCCGACGCGTCAGGAATGTTGTAAAATATTACACCCGAGATGTTAGGTTCTCTTAGGTTAGGATATACAACGTTATGGATGTATATAATGACCCCATCCAGAAGTAGGAGACGACACGCCAGGAATGTTGTAAAATACTGCATCCGAGATGTTAGGCTGCCTTAGGTTAGGATATACAAGATTATAGATGTATATAATGTCCCCATCGAGAAGTAGGCGACGACACGCCAGGAATGTTGTAAAATATTACATTCGACATGTTAGGTCGCCTTAGGCTAGGATATATGACGTTATAGACGTATACAATGTTCCCACCGAGAAGTACGGGCCTACACGCCTGGAATGTTGTCAACTATTACATCCGAGATGTAAGGTTGCCTTGGGTTAGGATATATATCGTTATAGACGTATACAATGTTTCCACCGAGAAGTAGGGACCGGCATGCCAGGAATGTTGTAAAATATTACATCCGAGATGTTAGGTTGCCTTAGGTTAGGATATACAATATTATAGAAGTATAGAATGTTCCCACCGAGATATAGGGACCGACATGCCAGGAATGTTGTAAAGTATTACATCCGAGATGTTAGGTTGCTTTACTTTAGGATATATATCGTTATAGACGTATATAATGTTCCTACCGAGACTTGAGGACCGACATGCCAGGAATCTTGTAAAATATTACATCCTAGATGTTAGGTTGCGTTAGGTAAGGATATACAACGTTATAGACGTATATTATGTCCCCATCGGGAAGCAGGCGACGACACGCCAGGAATGTTGTAAAATATTACATTCCAGATGTTAGGTTGCGTTACGTTAGGATATACAATGTTATAGACGTATATTATGTCCCCATCGAGAAGCAGGCGACGACACGCCAGGAATATTACATCCCAGATGTTAGGTTGCGTTAGGTTAGGATACACAACGTTATAGACGTATATAATGTTCCCATCGAGAAGCAGGCGACGACACGCCAGGAATGATATAAAATATTACATTCGATATGTTAGGTCGCCTTAGGCTAGGATATATAACGTTATAGACGTATACAATGTTCCCACCGAGAAGTACGGGCCTACACGCCAGGAATGTTGTCAACTATTAAATCCGAGGTGTTAGGTTGCCTTAGGCTAGGATATATAACGTTATAGACGTATATAATATTCCCACCGAAGAATAGGGGTCGACGCGTCAGGAATGTTGTAAAATATTACACCCGAGATGTTAGGTTCCCTTAGGTTAGGATATACAACGCTATAGACGTATATAATCTCCCCATCCAGAAGTAGGCGACGACACGCCAGAATGTTGTAAAATATTACATCCGAGATGTTAGGTTGCCTTAGGCTATGATATATCACGTTATAGACGTATATAATGTTCCCACCGAGAAGTACGGGTGGACACGCCAGGAATGTTGTCAACTATTACATCCGAGATGTTAGGTTGCCTTAGGTTAGGATATATAACGTTATAGACGTATAAAATGTCCCCGTCCAGAAGTAGGCGACGACACGCCAGGAATATTACATCCCAGATGTTAGGTTGCGTTAGGTTAGGATACACAATGTTATAGACGTATATAATGTTCCCATCGAGAAGCAGGCGACGACACGCCAGGAATGATGTAAAATATTACATTCGATATGTTAGGTCGCCTTAGGCTAGGATATATAACGTTATAGACGTATGCAATGTTCCCACCGAGAAGTACGGGCCTACACGCCTGGAATGTTGTCAACTATTACATCCGAGATGTTAGGTTGCCTTGGGTTAGGATATATATCGTTATAGACGTGTACAATGTTTCCACCGAGAAGTAGGGACCGGCATGCCAGGAATGTTGTAAAATATTACATCCGAGATGTTAGGTTGCCTTAGGTTAGGATATACAATATTATAGAAGTATAGAATGTTCCCACCGAGATGTAGGGACCGACATGCCAGGAATGTTGTAAAGTATTACATCCGAGATGTTAGGTTGCTTTACTTTAGGATATATATCGTTATAGACGTATATAATGTTCCTACCGAGACTTGAGGACCGACATGCCAGGAATCTTGTAAAATATTACATCCCAGAGGTTAGGTTGCGTTAGGTAAGGATATACAACGTTATAGACGTATATTATGTCCCCATCGGGAAGCAGGCGACCACACGCCAGGAATGTTGTAAAATATTACATTCCAGATGTTAGGTTGCGTTACGTTAGGATATACAACGTTATAGACGTATATTATGTCCCCATCGAGAAGCAGGCGACGACACGCCAGGAATATTACATCCCAGATGTTAGGTTGCGTTAGGTTAGGATACACAACGTTATAGACGTATATAATGTTCCCATCGAGAAGCAGGCGAAGACACGCCAGGAATGATATAAAATATTACATTCGATATGTTAGGTCGCCTTAGGCTAGGATATATAACGTTATAGACGTATACAATGTTCCCACCGAGAAGTACGGGCGGACACGCCAGGAATGTTGTAAAATATTACACCCGAGATGTTATGTTCCCTTAGGTTAGGATATACAACTTTATAGACGTATAGTATGTTCCCACCGAGATGTAGGGTCCGACATGCCAAGAATGTTGTAAAATATTACATCCGAGATGTTAGGTTGCGTTAGGTTAGGATATACAACGTTATAGACGTATATAATGTCCCCATCGAGAAGCAGGCGACGACACGCCAGGAATGTTGTAAAATATTACATCCGAGATGTTAGGTTCCCTTCGGTTTGGATATATATCGTTATAGACGTATATAATGTTCCTACCGAGACTTGGGGACCGACATGCCAGGAATCTTGTAAAATATTACATCCCAGATGTTAGGTTGCTTTAGGTTAGGATATACAACGTTAAAGACGTATATAATGTCCCCATCGAGAAGCAGGCGACGACACGCCAGGAATGTTGTAAAATATTACATTCGACATGTTATGTGGCCTTAGGCTAGGATATATAACGTTATAGACGTATATAATGTTCCCACCGAGAAGTACGGGCGGACACGCCAGGAATGTTGTCAACTATTACATCCGAGATGTTAGGTTGCCTTAGGTTAGGATATATAACGTTATAGACGTATATAATCTCCCCATCCAGAAGTAGGCGACGACACGCCAGGAATATTACATCCCAGATGTTAGGTTGCGTTAGGTTAGGATACACAACGTTATAGACGTATATAATGTTCCCATCTAGAAGCAGGCGACGACACGCCAGAATGTTGTAAAATATTACATCCGAGATGTTAGGTTGCCTTAGGTTAGGATATACAATGTTACAGATGTATATAATGTCCCCATCGTGAAGTAGGCGACGACACGCCAGGAATGTTGTAAAATATTACATTCGACATCTTAGGTTGCCTTAGGCTAGGATATATAACGTTATAGACGTATATAATGTTCCCACCGAAAAATAGGGCCCGACGCGTCAGGAATGTTGTAAAATATTACACCCGAGATGTTAGGTTCCCTTAGGTTAGGATATACAACGTTATAGACGTATATAATGTTCCCACCGAGACGTAGGCACCGACATGCCAGGAATGTTGTAAAATATTACATCCCAAATGTTAGGTTGCGTTAGGTTAGGATATACAACGTTATAGACGTATATAATGTCCCCATCGAGAAGCAGGCGACGACACGCCAGAATGTTGTAAAACATTACATCCGAGATGTTAGGTTGCCTTAGGTTAGGATATACAAGGTTATAGATGTATATAATGTCCCCATCGAGAAGTAGGCGACGACACGCCTGGAATGTTGTAAAATATTACGTTCGACATGTTAGGTTGCCTTGGACTAGGATATACAACGTTATAGACGTATATAATGTTCCCATCGAAAAGTAGGAACAGACATGCCAGGAATGTTGTAAAATATTGCATCCCAAATGTTAGGTTGCGTTAGGTTAGGATATACAACGTTATAGACGTATAGTGTGTTCCCGCCGAGATGTAGGGACCGACATGCCAGGAATGTTGTAAAATATTACATACGAGATGTTAGGTTCCGTTAGGTTAGGATATACAACGTTATAGACGTATATAATGTCCCCATCGAGAAGTAGGCGACGACACGCCAGGAATGTTGTAAAATATTACATTCGGCATGTTAGGTTGCCTTAGGCTAGGATACATAACGTTATAGACGAATATATTGTTACCACCGAGAACTACGGGCCGACACGCCAGGAATGATGTAAAATATTACATTCGACATGTTAGGCCGCCTTAGGCTAGGATATATAACGTTATAGACGTATGTAATGTTACCACCGATACGTAGGGACCGACATGCCAGGAATGTTGTAAAATATTACATCCCAGATGTTAGGTTGCTTTAGGTTAGGATACACAACGTTATAGACGTATATAATGTTCCCATCGAGAAGCAGGCGACGACACGCCAGGAATGATGTAAAATATTACATTCGACATGTTAGGTCGCCTTAGGCTAGGATATATAACGTTATAGACGTATACAATGTTCCCACCGAGAAGTACGGGCCTAGACGCCAGGAATGTTGTCAACTATTACATCCGAGGTGTTAGGTTGCCTTAGGTTGGGACATATATCGTTATAGACGTATATAATGTTCCCACCGAGACGTAGGCACCGACATGCCAGGAATGTTGTAAAATATTGCATCCCAAATGTTAGGTTGCGTTAGGTTAGGATATACAACGTTATAGACGTATATAATCTCCCCATCGAGAAGCAGGCGACGACACGCCAGAATGTTGTAAAATATTACATCCGAGAAGTTAGGTTGCCTTAGGTTAGGATATACAATGTTATAGATGTATATAATGTCCCCATCGTGAAGTAGGCGACGACACGCCAGGACTGTTGTAAAATATTACATTCGACATCTTAGGTTGCCTTAGGCTAGGATATATAACGTTATAGACGTATATAATGTTCCCACCGAAAAATAGGGTCCGACGCGTCAGGAATGTTGTAAAATATTACACCCGAGATGTTAGGTTCCCTTAGGTTAGGATATACAACGTTATAGACGTATAGTATGTTCCCACCGAGATGTAGGGACCGACATGCCAGGAATGTTGTAAAATATTACATCCGTAATGTTAGGTTGCGTTAGGTTAGGATATACAACGTTATAGACGTATATAATGTCCCCATCGAGAAGCAGGGGACGACACGCCAGGAATGTTGTAAAATATTACATTCGACATCTTAGGTTGCCTTAGGCTAGGATATATAACGTTATAGACGTATATAATGTTCCCACCGAAAAATAGGGTCCGACGCGTCAGGAATGTTGTAAAATATTACACCCGAGATGTTAGGTTCCCTTAGGTTAGGATATACAACGTTATAGACGTATATAATGTTCCCACCGAGAAGTACGGGCGGACACGCCAGGAATGTTGTCAACTATTACATCGGAGATGTTAGGTTGCCTTAGGTTAGGATATATAACGTTATAGACGTATATAATCTCCCCATCCAGAAGTAGGCGACGACACGCCAGGAATATTACATCCCAGATGTTAGGTTGCCTTAGGTTAGGATATACAAGGTTATAGATGTATATAATGTCCCCATCGAGAAGTAGGCGACGACACGCCAGGAATGTTGTAAAATATTACATTCGACATGTTAGGTTGCCTTGGACTAGGATATACAACGTTATAGACGTATATAATGTTCCCACCGAAAAGTAGGAACAAACATGCCAGGAATGTTGTAAAATATTGCATCCCAAATGTTAGGTTGCGTTAGGTTAGGATATACAACGTTATAGACGTATAGTGTGTTCCCGCCGAGATGTAGGGACCGACATGCCAGGAATGTTGTAAAATATTACATACGAGATGTTAGGTTGCGTTAGGTTAGGATATACAACGTTATAGACGTATATAATGTCCCCATCGAGAAGTAGGCGACGACACGCCAGGAATGTTGTAAAATATTACATTCGGCATGTTAGGTTGCCTTAGGCTAGGATACATAACGTTATAGACGAATATATTGTTACCACCGAGAACTACGGGCCGACACGCCAGGAATGATGTAAAATATTACATCCCAGATGTTAGGTTGCGTTAGGTTAGGATATACAACGATATAGACTTATATAATGTCCCCATCGAGAAGCAGGCGACGACATGCCAGGAATGTTGTAAAATATTACATCCGAGAGGTTAGGTTGCGTTAGGTTAGGATATACAACGCTATAGACGTATATAATGTCCCCATCGAGAAGCAGGCGACGACACGCCAGGAATGTTGTAAAATATTACATCCGAGATGTTATGTTGCCTTACGTTAGGATATGTAACGTTATAGACGTATATAATGTTCCCACCGAAAAGTAGTAGCCGAATCGCCACGAATGTTGTAAAATATTACATCCGAGATGTTAGTTTCCCTTAAGTTTGGATATATGTCGTTATAGACGTATATAACGTTCCCACCGAGACGTAGGAACCGACATGCCAGGAATGTTGTAAAATATTACATCTCAGATGTTAGGTTGCGTTTCGTTAGGATATACAACGTTATAGACGTATATAACGTCCCCATCGAGAAGCAGGCGACGACACGCCAGGAATGTTGTAAAATATTACATCCGAGATGTTAGATTGCTTAGGCTAGGATATACAACGTTATAGACGTATATAATGTCCCCATCGAGAAGCAGGCGACGACACGCCAGGAATGTTGTAAAATATAACATCTGAGATGTTATGTTGCCTTACGTTAGGATATATAACGTTATAGACGTATATAATGTTCCCACCGAAAAATAGGGCCCGACGCGTCAGGAATGTTGTAAAATATTACACCCGAGATGTTAGGTTCCCTTAGGTTAGGATATACAACGTTATAGACGTATAGTATGTTCCCACCGAGATGTAGGGACCGACATGGCAGGAATGTTGTAAAATATTACATCCGAGATGTTAGGTTGCGTTAGGTTAGGATATACAACGTTATAGACGTATATAATGTCCCCATCGAGAAGCAGGGGACGACACGCCAGGAATGTTGTAAAATATTACATTCGACATGTTAGGTTGCCTTAGGCTAGGATATATAACGTTATAGACGTATGTAATGTTACCACCGAGAAGTACGGGCCGACACGCCAGGAATGTTATCAACTATTAGATCCGACATGTTAGGTCGCCTTAGGCTAGGATATATAACGTTATAGACGTATATAATGTTCCCACCGAGAAATAGGGGCCGACGCGTCAGGAATGTTGTAAAATATTACACCCGAGATGTTAGGTTGCTTTAGGTTAGGATATACAACGATATAGATGTATATAATATCCCCATCCAGAAGTAGGCGACGACACGCCAGGAATGTTGTAAAATATTACATCCGAGATGTTAGGTTGCCTTAGGTTAGGATATACAATGTTATAGATGTATATAATGTCCCCATCGTGAAGTAGGCGACGACACACCAGGAATGTTGTAAAATATTACATTCGACGTCTTAGGTTGCCTTAGGCTAGGATATATAACGTTATAGACGTATATAATGTTCCCACCGAAAAATAGGGGCCGACGCGTCAGGAATGTTGTAAAATATTACACCCGAGATGTTAGGTTCCCTTAGGTTAGGATATACAACGTTATAGACGTATAGTACGTTCCCACCGAGATGTAGGGACCGACTTGCCAGGAATGTTGTAAAATATTACATCCGAGATGTTAGGCTGCCTCAGGTTAGGATATACAAAGTTATAGATGTATATAATGTCCCCATCCAGAAGCAGGCGACTACACGACAGGAGTGTTGTAAAATATTACATTCGACATGTCAGGTTGCCTTAGACTAGGATATATAACGTTATAGACGTATGTAATGTTCCCACCGAAAAATAGGGGCCTACGCGTCAGGAATGTTGTAAAATATTACATTCGACATGTTAGGTGGCCTTAGGCTAGGATATATAACGTTATAGACGTATATAATGTTCCCACCGAGACGTAGGCACCGACATGCCAGGAATGTTGTAAAATATTACATCCCAAATGTTAGGTTGCGTTAGGTTAGGATATACAACGTTATAGACGTATATAATGTCCCCATCGAGAAGCAGGCGACGACACGCCAGAATGTTGTAAAACATTACATCCGAGATGTTAGGTTGCCTTAGGTTAGGATATACAAGGTTATAGATGTATATAATGTCCCCATCGAGAAGTAGGCGACGACACGCCTGGAATGTTGTAAAATATTACGTTCGACATGTTAGGTTGCCTTGGACTAGGATATACAACGTTATAGACGTATATAATGTTCCCATCGAAAAGTAGGAACAGACATGCCAGGAATGTTGTAAAATATTGCATCCCAAATATTAGGTTGCGTTAGGTTAGGATATACAACGTTATAGACGTATAGTGTGTTCCCGCCGAGATGTAGGGACCGACATGCCAGGAATGTTGTAAAATATTACATACGAGATGTTAGGTTGCGTTAGGTTAGGATATACAACGTTATAGACGTATGTAATGTTACCACCGATACGTAGGGACCGACATGCCAGGAATGTTGTAAAATATTACATCCCAGAAATTAGGTTGCGTTAGGTTAGGATATACAACGATATAGACGTATATAATGTCCCCATCGAGAAGCAGGCGACGACACGCCAGGAATGTTGTAAAATATTACATCCGACATGTTATGTGGCCTTAGGCTAGGATATATAACGTTATAGACGTATATAATGTTCCCACCGAGAAGTACGGGCGGACACGACAGAAATGTTGTCAACTATTACGTCCGAGATGTTAGGTTGCCTTAGGTTAGGATATATAACGTTATAGGCGTATATAATCTCCCCATCCAGAAGTAGGCGACGACACGCCACGAATATTACATCCCAGATGTTAGGTTGCTTTAGGTTAGGATACACAACGTTATAGACGTATATAATGTTCCCATCGAGAAGCAGGCGACGACACGCCAGGAATGATGTAAAATATTACATTCGACATGTTAGGTCGCCTTAGGCTAGGATATATAACGTTATAGACGTATACAATGTTCCCACCGAGAAGTACGGGCCTAGACGCCAGGAATGTTGTCAACTATTACATGCGAGGTGTTAGGTTGCCTTAGGTTGGGACATATATCGTTATAGACGTATATAATGTTCCCACCGAAAAATAGGGTCCGACGCGTCAGGAATGTTGTAAAATATTACACCCGAGATGTTAGGTTCCCTTAGGTTAGGATATACAACGTTATAGACGTATAGTATGTTCCCACCGAGATGTAGGGACCGACATGCCAGGAATGTTGTAAAATATTACATCCGTAATGTTAGGTTGCGTTAGGTTAGGATATACAACGTTATAGACGTATATAATGTCCCCATCGAGAAGCAGGGGACGACACGCCGGGAATGTTGTAAAATATTACATTCGACATCTTAGGTTGCCTTAGGCTAGGATATATAACGTTATAGACGTATATAATGTTCCCACCGAAAAATAGGGTCCGACGCGTCAGGAATGTTGTAAAATATTACACCCGAGATGTTAGGTTCCCTTAGGTTAGGATATATAACGTTATAGACGTATATAATGTTCCCACCGAAAAGTAGTAGCCGAATCGCCACGAATGTTGTAAAATATTACATCCGAGATGTTAGTTTCCCTTAAGTTTGGATATATGTCGTTATAGACGTATATAACGTTCCCACCGAGACGTAGGAACCGACATGCCAGGAATGTTGTAAAATATTACATCCCAGATGTTAGGTTGCGTTTCGTTAGGATATACAACGTTATAGACGTATATAACGTCCCCATCGAGAAGCAGGCGACGACACGCCAGGAATGTTGTAAAATATTACATCCGAGATGTTAGATTGCTTAGGCTAGGATATACAACGTTATAGACGTATATAATGTCCCCATCGAGAAGCAGGCGACGACACGCCAGGAATGTTGTAAAATATAACATCTGAGATGTTATGTTGCCTTACGTTAGGATATATAACGTTATAGACGTATATAATGTTCGCACCGAGAAGTACGAGCCGACACGCCAGGAATGTTGTAAACTATTACGGTAGAGATTTTAGGTTGCCTTAGGTTATGATATATAACGTTATAGACGTATATAATGTTACCACCGAGAAATAGGGGCCGAAGCGCCAGGAATGTTGTAAAATATTAAACCCGAGATGTTAGGTTGCCTTAGGCTAGGATATATAACGTTATAGACGTATATAATTTTCCCACCGAGAAATAGGGGCCGACATGCCAGGAATGTTGTAAAATATTACATCCCAGAAATTAGGTTGCGTTAGGTTAGGATATACAACGATATAGACGTATATAATGTCCCCATCGAGAAGCAGGCGACGACACGCCAGGAATGTTGTAAAATATTACATCCGACATGTTATGTGGCCTTAGGCTAGGATATATAACGTTATAGACGTATATAATGTTCCCACCGAGAAGTACGGGCGGACACGACAGAAATGTTGTCAACTATTACGTCCGAGATGTTAGGTTGCCTTAGGTTAGGATATATAACGTTATAGGCGTATATAATCTCCCCATCCAGAAGTAGGCGACGACACGCCACGAATATTACATCCCAGATGTTAGGTTGCTTTAGGTTAGGATACACAACGTTATAGACGTATATAATGTTCCCATCGAGAAGCAGGCGACGACACGCCAGGAATGATGTAAAATATTACATTCGACATGTTAGGTCGCCTTAGGCTAGGATATATAACGTTATAGACGTATACAATGTTCCCACCGAGAAGTACGGGCCTAGACGCCAGGAATGTTGTCAACTATTACATCCGAGGTGTTAGGTTGCCTTAGGTTGGGACATATATCGTTATAGACGTATATAATGTTCCCACCGAAAAATAGGGTCCGACGGGTCAGGAATGTTGTAAAATATTACACCCGAGATGTTAGGTTCCCTTAGGTTAGGATATACAACGTTATAGACGTATAGTATGTTCCCACCGAGATGTAGGGGCCGACATGCCAGGAATGTTGTAAAATATTACATCCGTAATGTTAGGTTGCGTTAGGTTAGGATATACAACGTTATAGACGTATATAATGTCCCCATCGAGAAGCAGGGGACGACACGCCAGGAATGTTGTAAAATATTACATTCGACATCTTAGGTTGCCTTAGGCTAGGATATATAACGTTATAGACGTATATAATGTTCCCACCGAAAAATAGGGTCCGACGCGTCAGGAATGTTGTAAAATATTACACCCGAGATGTTAGGTTCCCTTAGGTTAGGATATATAACGTTATAGACGTATATAATGTTCCCACCGAAAAGTAGTAGCCGAATCGCCACGAATGTTGTAAAATATTACATCCGAGATGTTAGTTTCCCTTAAGTTTGGATATATGTCGTTATAGACGTATATAACGTTCCCACCGAGACGTAGGAACCGACATGCCAGGAATGTTGTAAAATATTACATCCCAGATGTTAGGTTGCGTTTCGTTAGGATATACAACGTTATAGACGTATATAACGTCCCCATCGAGAAGCAGGCGACGACACGCCAGGAATGTTGTAAAATATTACATCCGAGATGTTAGATTGCTTAGGCTAGGATATACAACGTTATAGACGTATATAATGTCCCCATCGAGAAGCAGGCGACGACACGCCAGGAATGTTGTAAAATATAACATCTGAGATGTTATGTTGCCTTACGTTAGGATATATAACGTTATAGACGTATATAATGTTCGCACCGAGAAGTACGAGCCGACACGCCAGGAATGTTGTAAACTATTACGGTAGAGATTTTAGGTTGCCTTAGGTTATGATATATAACGTTATAGACGTATATAATGTTACCACCGAGAAATAGGGGCCGAAGCGCCAGGAATGTTGTAAAATATTAAACCCGAGATGTTAGGTTGCCTTAGGCTAGGATATATAACGTTATAGACGTATATAATTTTCCCACCGAGAAATAGGGGCCGACATGCTAGGAATGTTGTAGAATATTACATCCCAGATGTTAGGTTGCGTTAGGTTAGGATATACAACGTTATAGACGTATATAATGTCCCCATCGAGAAGCAGGCGACGACACGCCAGGAATGTTGTAAAATATTACATCCGAGATGTTAGATTGCTTAGGCTAGGATATACAACGTTATAGACGTATATAATGTCCCCATCGAGAAGCAGGCGACGACACGCCAGGAATGTTGTAAAATATAACATCTGAGATGTTATGTTGCCTTACGTTAGGATATGTAACGTTATAGACGTATATAATGTTCCCACCGAAAAGTACGAGCCGAAGCGCCAGGAATGTTGTAAAATATTACATCCGAGATGTTAGTTTCCCTTAAGTTTGGATATATATCGTTATAGACGTATATAATGTCCAGATCGAGACGTGGGGACCGACAAGCCAGAATGTTGTAAAATATTACATCCGAGATGTTAGGTTGCGTTAGGTTAGGATATACAACGTTATAGACGTATATAATGACCCCATCGAGGAGCAGGCGACGACACGCCAGGAATGTTGTAAAATATAACATCCGAGATGTTATGTTGCCTTACGTTAGGATATGTAACGTTATAGACGTATATAATGTTTCCACCGAAAAGTAGGAGCCGAAGAGCCAGGAATGTTGTAAAATATTACATCCGAGATGTTAGTTTCCCTTAAGTTCGGATATATGTCGTTATAGACGTATATAACGTCCCCACCGAGACGTAGGGACCGACATGCCAGGAATGTTGTAAAATATTACATCCCAGATGTTAGGTTGCGTTAGGTTAGGATATACAACGTTATAGACGTATATAATGTCCCCATCGAGAAGCAGGCGACGACACGCCAGGAATGTTGTAAAATATTATATCCGAGATGTTATGTTGCCTTACGTTAGGATATATAACGTTATAGACGTATATAATGTTCGCACCGAGAAGTACGAGCCGACACGCCAGGAATGTTGTAAACTATTACGGTAGAGATTTTAGGTTGCCTTAGGTTATGATATATAACGTTATAGACGTATATAATGTTACCACCGAGAAATAGGGGCCGAAGCGCCAGGAATGTTGTAAAATATGACATCCGAGATGTTAGTTTCCCTTAAGTTTGGATATATATCGTTATAGACGTATATAACGTTCCCACCGAGACGTAGGGACCGACGTGCCAGGAATGTTGTAAAATATTACATCCGAGATGTTATGTTGCCTTTCGTTAGGATATATAACGTTATAGACGTATATAATGTGCGCACCGAGAAGTACGAGCCGACACGCCAGGAATGTTGTAAACTGTTACGGTAGAGATTTTAGGTTGCCTTAGGTTATGATATATAACGTTATAGACGTATATAATGTTCCCACCGAGAAATAGGGGCCGACGCGTCAGGAATGTCGTAAAATATTAAACTCGAGATGTTAGGTTGCCTTAGGCTAGGATATATAACGTTATAGACGTATATAATATTCCCACCGAGAAATAGGGGCCGACATGCCAGGAATGTTGTAAAATATTACATCCCAGATGTTAGGTTGCGTTAGGTTAGGTTATACAACGTTATAGACGTATATAATGACCCCATCGAGGAGCAGGCGACGACACGCCAGGAATGTTGTAAAATATAACATCCGAGATGTTATGTTGCCTTACGTTAGGATATGTAACGTTATAGACGTATATAATGTTCCCACCGAAAAGTAGGAGCCGAAGAGCCAGGAATGCTGTAAAATATTACATCCGAGATGTTAGTTTCCCTTAAGTTTATATATATGTCGTTATAGACGTATATAACGTTCCCACCGAGACGTAGGGACTGACATGCCAGGAATGTTGTAAAATATTACATCCCAGATGTTAGGTTGCGTTAGGTTAGGATATACAACGTTATAGACGTATATAATGACCCCATCGAGGAGCAGGCGACGACGTGTCATGAATGTTGTAAAATATTACACCCGAGATGTTAGATTCCCTTAGGTTAGGATATATAACGTTATAGACGTATATAATGTTCCCACCGAAAAATAGGAGCCGACGCCCCAGGAATGTTGTAAAATATTACATCCGAGATGTTAGGTTGCCTTAGGCTATGATATATATCGCTATAGACGTATATGATGTTCCCACAGAGAAGTACGGGCTAACACGCCGGGAATGTTTTCAAATATTACACCCGAGATGTTAGGTTCCCTTAGGTTAGGATATATAACGTTATAGACGTATATAATGTCCCCATCGAGAAGTAGGCGACGACACGCCAGGAATATTACATCCCAGATGTTAGGTTGCGTTAGGTTAGGATATACAACGTTATAGACGTATATAATGTTCCCATTGAGAAGCAGGCGATGAGAGGCCAGGAATGATGTAAAATATTACATTCGATATATTAGGTCGCCTTAGGCTAGGATATACAACGTTATAGACGTATAGAATGTTCTCAACGAGAAGTACGGGCCTACACGCCAGGAATGTTGTCAACTATTACATCCGAGATGTTAGGTTGCTTTAGGTTAGGATATACAACGTTATAGACGTATATAATGTCCCCATCGTGGAGCAGGAGACGACAGGCCAGGAATGTTGTAAAATATTACATTCGACATGTTAGATCGCCTTAGGCTAGGATATATAGCGTTATAGACGTATATAATGTTCCCACCGAGAAGTACGGGCTGACACGCCTGGAATGTTGTCAACTATTACATCCGAGGTGTTAGGTTGCCTTAGGTTAGGATATATATCGTTATAGACGTATATAATGTTCCCACCGAGACTTTGGCACCGACATGCAAGGAATGTTGTAAAATATTACATCCCAAATGTTAGGTTGCGTTAAGTTAGGATGTACAACGTTATATAAGTATATAATCTCCCCATCGAGAAGCAGGCGACGAAACGCCAGAATGTTGTAAAATATTACATCCGAGTTGTTAGGTACCCTTAGGTTAGGATATACAATGATATGGATGTATATAATGTCCCCATCGAGAAGTAGGCGACGACACGCCAGGAATGTTGTAACATATTACATTCGACATGTTAGGTTGCCTTAGGCTAGGATATATAACGTTATAAACGTATATAATGTTCCCACCGAAAAATAGGGGCCGACGCGTCAGGAATGTTGTAAAATATTACACCCGAGATGTTAGGTTCCCTTAGGTTAGGATATACAACGTTATAGACGTATAGTATGTTTCCACCGAGATGTAGGGACCGACATGCCAGGAATGTTGTAAAATATTACATTCGACATGTTAGGTTGCCTTAGACTAGGATATATAACGTTATAGACGTATATAATGTTCCCACCGAAAAATAGGGGCCGACGCGTCAGGAATGCTGTAAAATTTTACATTCGACACGTTAGGTGGCCTTAGGCTAGGATATATAACGTTATAGACGTATATAATGTTCCCACCGAGAAGTACGGGCGGACACGCCAGGAATGTTGTCAACTATTACATCCGAGATGTTAGGTTGCCTTAGGTTAGGATATATAACGTTATAGACGTATATAATGTCCCCATCCAGAAGTAGGCGACGACACGCCAGGAATATTACATCCCAGATGTTAGGTTGCGTTAGATTAGGATACACAACGTTATAGACGTATATAATCTCCCAATCGAGAAGCAGGCGACGACACGCCAGAATGTTGTAAAATATTACATCCGAGATGTTAGGTTGTCTTAGGTTAGGATATACAATGTTATAGATGTATATAATGTCCCCATCGAGAAGTAGGCGACGACACGCCAGGAATGTTGTAAAATATTACATCCGAGATGTTAGGTTGCCTTAGGCTAGGATATATATCGTTATAGACGTATACAATGTTTCCACCGAGAAGTAGGGACCCATATGCCAGGAATGTTGTAAAATATTACATCCGAGATGTTAGGTTGCCTTAGGTTATGATATATAACGTTATAGACGTATATAATATTCCCACCGAGAAGTAGGGACCGACATGCCAGGAATGTTGCGAAATATTACATCCGAGATGTTAGGTTCCCTTAGGTTTGGATATATATCGTTATAGACGTATATAATGTTCCTACCGAGACTTGGGGACCGACATGCCAGGAATCTTGTAAAATATTACATCCCAGATGTTAGGTTGCTTTAGGTTAGGATATACAACGTTATAGACGTATATAATATCCCCATCGAGAAGCAGGCGACGACACGCCAGGAATGTTGTAAAATATTACATTCGACATGTTATGTAGCCTTAGGCTAGGATATATCACGTTATAGACGTATATAATGTTCCCACCGAGAAGTACGGGCGGACACGGCAGGAATGTTGTCAACTATTACATCCGAGATGTTAGGTTGCCTTAGGCTAGGATATATACCGTTATAAATGTATATAATGTTCTCACCGAAAAATAGGGGCCGACGTGTCGGGAATGTTGTAAAATATTACACCCGAGGTGTTAGGTTCCCTTAGGTTAGGATATACAACGTTATAGATGTATATAATGACCCCATCCAGAAGTAGGCGACGACACACCACGAATGCTGTAAAATATTACATCCCAGATGTTAAGTTGCGTTAGGTTAAGATATACAACAATATAGACGTATATAATGTCCCCATCGAGAAGCAGTAGACGACACGCCAGGAATGTTGTAAAATATTACATTCGACACGTTAGGTCGCCTTAGGCTAGGATATATAACGTTATAGACGTATATAATGTTCCCACCGAAAAATAGGGGCCGACGCGTTAGGAATGATGTAAAATATTACACCCGACATGTTATGTTCCCTTAGGATAGGATATACAACGTTATAGACGTATAGTATGTTCCCACCGAGATGTAGGAACCGACATGCCAGGAATGTTGTAAAATATTACATCCGAGATGTTAGGTTGCCTTAGGTTAGGATATATAATGTTATAGACGTATATAATGTCCCCATCCAGAAGTAGGCGACGACACGCCAGGAATATTACATCCCAGATGTTAGGTTGCGTTAGGTTAGGATACACAACGTTATAGACGTATATAATGTTCCCATTGAGAAACAGGCGACGACA
This sequence comes from Xylocopa violacea, assembly GCA_963969225.1. Taxonomy (NCBI): domain Eukaryota; kingdom Metazoa; phylum Arthropoda; class Insecta; order Hymenoptera; family Apidae; genus Xylocopa; species Xylocopa violacea. Next base: position 44,975,741 of record CAXAJV010000001.1, on the reverse strand, counting down.
CGCCAGGAATGATGTAAAATATGACATTCGACATGTTAGGTCGCCTTAGGCTACGATATATAACGTTATAGACGTATACAATGTTCCCGCCGAGATGTACGGGCCTACACGCCAGGAATGTTGTCAACTATTACATCCGAGGTGCTAGGTTGCCTTAGGTTAGGATATATATCGTTATAGACGTACATAATGTTTCCACCGAGACGTAGGCACCGACATGCAAGGAATGTTGTAAAATATTACATCCCAAATGTTAGGTTGCGTTAGGTTAGGATATACAACGTTATAGACGTATATAATCTCTCCATCGAGAAGCAGGCGACGACACGCCAGAATGTTGTAAAATATTACATCCGAGATGTTAGGTTGCCTTAGGCTAAGATATATATCGTTATAGACGTATACAATGTTTCCACCGATAAGTAGGGACCGATATGCCAGGAATGTTGTAAAATATTCCATCCGAGATGTTAGGTTGCCTTGGGTTAGGATATACAATGTTATAGATGTATATAATGTCCCCACCGAGATGTAGGGACCGATATGCCAGGAATGTTGTAAAATATTACATCCGAGAAGTTAGGTTGCCTTAGGTTATGATATATAACGTTATAGACGTATATAATATTCCCACCGAGAAGTAGGGACCGACATGCCAGGAATGTTGTAAAATATTACATCCGAGATGTTAGGTTCCCTTACGTTTGGATATATATCGTTATAGACGTATATAATGTTCCTACCGAGACTTGGGGACCGACATGCCAGGAATCTTGTAAAATATTACATCCCAGATGTTAGGTTGCGTTAGGTTAGGATATACAACATTGTAGACGTATATAATGTCCCCATCGAGAAGCAGGAGACGACACGCCAGAATGTTGTAAAATATTACATCCGAGATGTTAGGTTGCCTTAGGCTAGGATATATATCGTTATAGACGTATACAATGTTTCCACCGAGAAGTAGGGACCGATATGCCAGGAATGTTGTAAAATATTTCATCCGAGATGTTAGGTTGCCTTGGGTTAGGATATACAATGTTATAGATGTATATAATGTCCCCATCGAGAAGTAGGCGACGACACGCCAGGAATGTTGTAAAATATTACATTCGACATGTTAGGTTGCCTTAGGCTAGGATATATTATGTTATCGACGTATATAATGTCCCCATCGAGAAGTAGGCGACGACACGCCAGGAATATTACATTCCAGATGTTAGGTTGCGTTAGGTTAGGATATACAACGTTATAGACGTATATAATGTTCCCATTGAGAAGCAGGCGATGAGACGCGAGGAATGATGTAAAATATTACATTCGATATATTAGGTCGCCTTAGGCTAGGATATACAACGTTATAGACGTATAGAATGTTCTCACCGAGAAGTACGGGCCTACACGCCAGGAATGTTGTCAACTATTACATCCGAGATGTTAGGTTGCTTTAGGTTAGGATATACAACGTTATAGACGTATATAATGTCCCCATCGAGGAGCAGGAGACGACAGGCCAGGAATGTTGTAAAATATTACATTCGACATGTTAGGTCGCCTTAGGCTAGGATATATAACGTTATAGACGTATATAATGTTCCCACCGAAAAATAGGGGCCGACGCGTCAGGAATGCTGTAAAATTTTACATTCGACACGTTAGGTGGCCTCAGGCTAGGATATATAACGTTATAGACGTATATAATGTTCCCACCGAGAAGTACGGGCGGACACGCCAGGAATGTTGTCAACTATTACATCCGAGATGTTAGGTTGCCTTAGGTTAGGATATATAACGTTATAGACGTATATACTGTTCCCACCGAGACGTAGGCACCGACATGCAAGGAATGTTGTAAAATATTACATCCCAAATGTTAGGTTGCGTTAGGTTAGGATATACAACGTTATAGACGTATATAATCTCCCCATCGAGAAGCAGGCGACGACACGCCAGAATGTTGTAAAATATTACATCCGAGATGTTAGGTTGTCTTAGGTTAGGATATAAAATGTTATAGATGTATATAATGTCCCCATCGAGAAGTAGGCGACGACACGCCAGGAATGTTGTAAAATATTACATCCGAGATGTTAGGTTGCCTTAGGCTAGGATATATATCGTTATAGACGTATACAATGTTTCCACCGAGAAGTAGGGACCCATATGCCAGGAATGTTGTAAAATATTACATCCGAGATGTTAGGTTGCCTTAGGTTATGATATATAACGTTATAGACGTATATAATGTTCTCACCGAAAAATAGGGGCCGACGTGTCGGGAATGTTGTAAAATATTACACCCGAGGTGTTAGGTTCCCTTAGGTTAGGATATACAACGTTATAGATGTATATAATGACCCCATCCAGAAGTAGGCGACGACACACCACGAATGCTGTAAAATATTACATCCCAGATGTTAAGTTGCGCTAGGTTAAGATATACAACATTATAGACGTATATAATGTCCCCATCGAGAAGCAGTAGACGACACGCCAGGAATGTTGTAAAATATTACATTCGACATGTTAGGTCGCCTTAGGCTAGGATATATAACGTTATAGACGTATATAATGTTCCCACCGAAAAATAGGGACCGACGCGTTAGGAATGTTGTAAAATATTACACCCGAGATGTTATCTTCCCTTAGGATAGGATATACAACGTTATAGACGTATAGTATGTTCCCACCGAGATGTAGGGACCGACATGCCAGGAATGATGTAAAATATTACATTCGACATGTTAGGTCGCCTTAGGCTATGATATATAACGTTATAGACGTATCTAATGTTCCCACCGAGAAATAGGGGCCGACGCGTCAGAAATGTTGTAAAATATTACACCCGAGATGTTAGGTTCCCTTAGGTTAGGATATACAACGCTATAGACGTATAGAATGTTCCCATCAAGACGTAGGGCCCGTCATGCCAGGAATGTTGTAAAATATTACATCCCAGATGTTAGGTTGCGTTAGGTTAGGATATACAACGTAATAGATGTATATAATGTCCCCTTCAAGAAGCAGGCGACGGCACTCCAGGAATGTTGTAAAATATTACTTTCGATATGTTAGGACGCATTAGGCTAGGATATATATCGTTATAGACGTATACAATGTTTCCAGCGAGACGTAGGGACCGATATGCCAGGAATGTTGTAAAATATTACATCCGAGATGTTAGGTTGCCTTAGCTTAGGATATACAATGTCATAGATGTATATAATGTCCCCATCGAGAAGTAGGCGACGACACGCCAGGAATGTTGTAAAATATTACATTCGACATGTTAGGTTGCCTTAGGCTGGTATATATATCGTTATAGAGGTATACAATGTTCCCACCGAGAAGTACGGGCCGACACGCCAGGAATGTTGTAGAATATTACATCCGAGATGTTGTGTTGCCTTACGTTAGGATATATACCGTTATAGACGTATATAATGTTCCCACCGAAAAGTAGGAGCCGACGCGCCAGGAATGTTGTAAAATATTACGGTATTGATGTTAGTTTGCCTTAGGTTAGGATATACAACATTATAGACGTATATAATTTCCCCGCCGAGAAGTACGGGCCGACACGCCAGGAATGTTATCAACTATTACATCCGACATGTTAGGGCGCCTTAGGCTAGGATGTATAACATTATAGACGAATATAACATTCCCACCGAGAAATAGTTCCGACGCGTCAGGAATGTTGTAAAATATTACACCCGAGATGTTAGGTTCCCTTAGGTTAGGATATGCAACGTTATAGACGTATAGGATGTTCCCACCGAGACGTAGAGACCGACATGACAGGAATGTTGTAAAATATTACATCCGAGATGTTAGGTTGCCTTCGGTTAGGATATATATCGCTATAGACGCATATGATGTTCCCACCGAGAAGTACGGGCCGACACGTCAGGAATGTTGTCAAATATTACATCCGAGATATTAGGTTGCCTTAGGTTAGGATATACAACGTTATAGATTTATATAATGTCCCCATCCAGAGGTAGGCGACGACACGCCAGGAATGATGTAAAATATTACATTCGACATGTTAGGTCGCCTTAGGCTAGGATATATAACGTTATAGACGTATACAATGTTTCCACCGAGAAGTACGGGCCTACATGCCAGGAATGTTGTCAACTATTACATCCGAGATGTTAGGTTGCCTTAGGTTAGGATATATATCGCTATAGACGTATATAATGTTCACACCGAGACGTAGGGACCGACATTCCAGGAATGTTGTAAAATATTACATCCCAAATGTTAGGTTGCGTTAGGTTAGGATATACAACGTTATAGACGTATATAATGTCCCCATCGAGAAGCAGGAGACGACACGTCAGGAATGTTGTAAAATATTACATTCGACATGTTAGGTCGCCTTAGGCTAGGATATATAACGTTATAGACGTATATAATGTTCCCAAGGAGATGTACGGGCGGACACGCCTGGAATGTTGTCAACTATTACATCCGAGATGTTAGGTTGCCTTAGGCTAGGATATATACCGTTATAAATGTATATAATGTTCTCACCGAAAAATAGGGGCCGACGCGTCGGCAATGTTGTAAAACATTACACCCGAGTTGTTAGGTTCACTTAGGTTAGGATATACAACGTTATAGACGTATATAATCTCCCCATCGAGAAGCAGGCGACGACACGCCAGAATGTTGTAAAATATTACATCCGAGATGTTAGGTTGTCTTAGGTTAGGATATAAAATGTTATAGATGTATATAATGTCCCCATCGAGAAGTAGGCGACGACACGCCAGGAATGTTGTAAAATATTACATCCGAGATGTTAGGTTGCCTTAGGCTAGGATATATATCGTTATAGACGTATACAATGTTTCCACCGAGAAGTAGGGACCCATATGCCAGGAATGTTGTAAAATATTACATCCGAGATGTTAGGTTGCCTTAGGTTATGATATATAACGTTATAGACGTATATAATGTTCTCACCGAAAAATAGGGGCCGACGTGTCGGGAATGTTGTAAAATATTACACCCGAGGTGTTAGGTTCCCTTAGGTTAGGATATACAACGTTATAGATGTATATAATGACCCCATCCAGAAGTAGGCGACGACACACCACGAATGCTGTAAAATATTACATCCCAGATGTTAAGTTGCGCTAGGTTAAGATATACAACATTATAGACGTATATAATGTCCCCATCGAGAAGCAGTAGACGACACGCCAGGAATGTTGTAAAATATTACATTCGACATGTTAGGTCGCCTTAGGCTAGGATATATAACGTTATAGACGTATATAATGTTCCCACCGAAAAATAGGGACCGACGCGTTAGGAATGTTGTAAAATATTACACCCGAGATGTTATCTTCCCTTAGGATAGGATATACAACGTTATAGACGTATAGTATGTTCCCACCGAGATGTAGAGACCGACATGCCAGGAATGATGTAAAATATTACATTCGACATGTTAGGTCGCCTTAGGCTATGATATATAACGTTATAGACGTATCTAATGTTCCCACCGAGAAATAGGGGCCGACGCGTCAGAAATGTTGTAAAATATTACACCCGAGATGTTAGGTTCCCTTAGGTTAGGATATACAACGCTATAGACGTATAGAATGTTCCCATCAAGACGTAGGGCCCGTCATGCCAGGAATGTTGTAAAATATTACATCCCAGATGTTAGGTTGCGTTAGGTTAGGATATACAACGTAATAGATGTATATAATGTCCCCTTCAAGAAGCAGGCGACGACACTCCAGGAATGTTGTAAAATATTACTTTCGATATGTTAGGACGCATTAGGCTAGGATATATATCGTTATAGACGTATACAATGTTTCCAGCGAGACGTAGGGACCGATATGCCAGGAATGTTGTAAAATATTACATCCGAGATGTTAGGTTGCCTTAGCTTAGGATATACAATGTCATAGATGTATATAATGTCCCCATCGAGAAGTAGGCGACGACACGCCAGGAATGTTGTAAAATATTACATTCGACATGTTAGGTTGCCTTAGGCTGGTATATATATCGTTATAGAGGTATACAATGTTCCCACCGAGAAGTACGGGCCGACACGCCAGGAATGTTGTAGAATATTACATCCGAGATGTTGTGTTGCCTTACGTTAGGATATATACCGTTATAGACGTATATAATGTTCCCACCGAAAAGTAGGAGCCGACGCGCCAGGAATGTTGTAAAATATTACGGTATTGATGTTAGTTTGCCTTAGGTTAGGATATACAACATTATAGACGTATATAATTTCCCCGCCGAGAAGTACGGGCCGACACGCCAGGAATGTTATCAACTATTACATCCGACATGTTAGGGCGCCTTAGGCTAGGATGTATAACATTATAGACGAATATAACATTCCCACCGAGAAATAGTTCCGACGCGTCAGGAATGTTGTAAAATATTACACCCGAGATGTTAGGTTCCCTTAGGTTAGGATATGCAACGTTATAGACGTATAGGATGTTCCCACCGAGACGTAGAGACCGACATGACAGGAATGTTGTAAAATATTACATCCGAGATGTTAGGTTGCCTTCGGTTAGGATATATATCGCTATAGACGCATATGATGTTCCCACCGAGAAGTACGGGCCGACACGTCAGGAATGTTGTCAAATATTACATCCGAGATATTAGGTTGCCTTAGGTTAGGATATACAACGTTATAGATTTATATAATGTCCCCATCCAGAGGTAGGCGACGACACGCCAGGAATGATGTAAAATATTACATTCGACATGTTAGGTCGCCTTAGGCTAGGATATATAACGTTATAGACGTATACAATGTTTCCACCGAGAAGTACGGGCCTACATGCCAGGAATGTTGTCAACTATTACATCCGAGATGTTAGGTTGCCTTAGGTTAGGATATATATCGCTATAGACGTATATAATGTTCACACCGAGACGTAGGGACCGACATTCCAGGAATGTTGTAAAATATTACATCCCAAATGTTAGGTTGCGTTAGGTTAGGATATACAACGTTATAGACGTATATAATGTCCCCATCGAGAAGCAGGAGACGACACGTCAGGAATGTTGTAAAATATTACATTCGACATGTTAGGTCGCCTTAGGCTAGGATATATAACGTTATAGACGTATATAATGTTCCCAAGGAGATGTACGGGCGGACACGCCAGGAATGTTGTCAACTATTACATCCGAGATGTTAGGTTGCCTTAGGCTAGGATATATACCGTTATAAATGTATATAATGTTCTCACCGAAAAATAGGGGCCGACGCGTCGGGAATGTTGTAAAATATTACACCCGAGTTGTTAGGTTCACTTAGGTTAGGATATACAACGTTATAGATGTATATAATGACCCCATCCAGAAGTAGGCGACGACACACCACGAATGCTGTAAAATATTACATCCCAGATGTTAAGTTGCGTTAGGTTAAGATATACAACATTATAGACGTATATAATGTCCCCATCGAGAAGCAGGCTACGACACGCCAGGAATGATGTAAAATATTACATTCGATATGTTAGGTCGCCTTAGGCTAGGATATATAACGTTATAGACGTATACAATGTTCCCACCGAGAAGTACGGACCTACACGCCAGGAATGTTGTCAACTATAACATCCGAGGTGTTAGGTTGCCTTAGGCTAGGATATATATCGTTATAGACGTATATAATGTTCCCACCGAGACGTAGGGACCGACATGCCAGGAATGTTGTAAAATATTACATCCGAGATGTTAGGTTCCCTTAGGTTTGGATATATATCGTTATAGACGTAGATAATGTTCCTACCGAGACTTGGGGACCGACATGCCAGGAATCTTGTAAAATATTACATCCCAGATGTTAGGTTGCTTTAGGTTAGGATTTACAACGTTATAGACGTATTTAATGTCCCCATCGAGAAGCAGGCGACGACACGCCAGGAATGTTGTAAAATATGACATTCGACATGTTATGTGGCCTTAGGCTAGGATATATAACGTTATAGGCGTATATAATGTTCCCACCGAGAAGTACGGGCGGACACGCCAGGAATGTTGTCAACTATTACATCCGAGATGTTAGGTTGCCTTAGGTTAGGATATATAACGTTATAGACGTATATAATCTCCCCATCCAGAAGTAGGCGACGACACGCCAGGAATATTACATCCCAGATGTTAGGTTGCGTTACGTTAGGATACACAACGTTATAGACGTATATAATGTTCCCATCGAGAAACAGGAGACGACACGCCAGGAATGATGTAAAATATGACATTCGACATGTTAGGTCGCCTTAGGCTACGATATATAACGTTATAGACGTATACAATGTTCCCGCGGAGATGTGAGGGCCTACACGCCAGGAATGTTGTCAACTATTACATCCGAGGTGCTAGGTTGCCTTAGGTTAGGATATATATCGTTATAGACGTACATAATGTTTCCACCGAGACGTAGGCACCGACATGCAAGGAATGTTGTAAAATATTACATCCCAAATGTTAGGTTGCGTTAGGTTAGGATATACAACGTTATAGACGTATATAATCTCCCCATCGAGAAGCAGGCGACGACACGCCAGAATGTTGTAAAATACTACATCCGAGATGTTAGGTTGCCTTAGGCTAAGATATATATCGTTATAGACGTATACAATGTTTCCACCGATAAGTAGGGACCGATATGTCAGGAATGTTGTAAAATATTCCATCCGAGATGTTAGGTTGCCTTGGGTTAGGATATACAATGTTATAGATGTATATAATGCCCCACCGAGATGTAGGGACCGATATGCCAGGAATGTTGTAAAATATTACATCCGAGAAGTTAGGTTCCCTTACGTTTGGATATATATCGTTATAGACGTATATAATGTTCCTACCGAGACTTGGGGACCGACATGCCAGGAATCTTGTAAAATATTACATCCCCGATGTTAGGTTGCGTTAGGTTAGGATATACAACATTGTAGACGTATATAATGTCCCCATCGAGAAGCAGGAGACGACACGCCAGAATGTTGTAAAATATTACATTCGACATATTAGGTTGCCTTAGACTAGGATATATAACGATATAGACGTATATAAAGTTCCCACCGAAAAATAGGGGCCGACACGTCAGGAATGTTGTAAAATATTACATCCGAGGTGTTAGGTTGCCTTAGGTCAGGATATATATCGTTATAGACGTATATAATGTTCCCACCGAGACGTAGGCACCGACATGCAAGGAATGTTGTAAAATATTACATCCCAAATGTTAGGTTGCGTGAGGTTGGGACACACAACGTTATAGACGTATATAATCTCCCCATCGAGAAGCAGGCGACGACACGCCAGAATGTTGTAAAATATTACATCCGAGATGTTAGGTTGCCTTAGGTTACGATATACAATGTTATAGATGTATATAATGTCCCCATCGAGAAGTAGGCGACGACACGCCAGGAATGTTGTAAAATATTACATTCGACATGTTAGGTTGCCTTAGGCTGGTATATATATCGTTATAGAGGTATACAATGTTCCCACCGAGAAGTACGGGCCGACACGCCAGGAATGTTGTAGAATATTACATCCGAGATGTTATGTTGCCTTACGTTAGGATATATACCGTTATAGACGTATATAATGTTCCCACCGAAAAGTAGGAGCCGACGCGCCAGGAATGTTGTAAAATATTACGGTATTGAGGTTAGTTTGCCTTAGGTTAGGATATACAACATTATAGACGTATATAATTTCCCCGCCGAGAAGTACGGGCCGACACGCCAGGAATGTTATCAACTATTACATCCGACATGTTAGGGCGCCTTAGGCTAGGATATATACCGTTATAAATGTATATAATGTTCTCACCGAAAAATAGGGGCCGACGCGTCGGGAATGTTGTAAAATATTACACCCGAGGTGTTAGGTTCCCTTAGGTTAGGATATACAACGTTATAGATGTATATTATGACCCTAGCCAGAAGTAGGCGACGACACTCCAGGAATGTTGTAAAATATTACATCCCAGATGTTAGGTTGCCTTAGGTTATGATATATAACGTTATAGACGTATATAATATTCCCACCGAGAAGTAGGGACCGACATGCCAGGAATGTTGTCAAATATTACATCCGAGATGTTAGGTTGCCTTAGGTTAGGATATACAACGTTATAGATTTATATAATGTCCCCATCCAGAGGTAGGCGACGACACGCCAGGAATGATGTAAAATATTACATCCCAAATGTTAGGTTGCGTTAGGTTAGGATATACAACGTTATAGACGTATATAATGTTCCCACCGAAAAATAGGGGCCGACGCGTCAGGAATGTTGTAAAATATTACATTCGACATGTTAGCTGGCCTTAGGCTAGGATATACAACGTTATAGACGTATATAATGTTCCCACCGAGAAGTACGGGCGGACACGCCAGGAAATTTGCCAACTATTACATCCGTGATGTTAGGTTGCCTTAGGTTAGGATGTATAACGTTATAGACGTATATAATGTCCCCATCCAGAAGTAGGCGACGACACGCCAGGAATATTACATCCCAGATGTTAGGTTGCGTTAGGTTAGGATACACAACGTTATAGACGTATATAATGTTCCCATCGAGAAGCAGGCGACGACACGTCAGGAATGATGTAAAATATTACATTCGATATGTTAGGTCGCCTTAGGCTAGGATATATAACGTTATAGACGTATACAATGTTCCCACCGTGAAGTACGGGCCTACACGCCAGGAATGTTGTCAACTATTACATCCGAGGTGTTAGGTTGCCTTGGGTCAGGATATATATCGTTATAGACGTATATAATGTTCCTACCGAGACGTAGGCACCGACATGCAAGGAATGTTGTAAAATATTACATCCCAAATGTTAGGTTGCGTTAGGTTAGGATATACAACGTTATAGACGTTTATAATCTCCCCATCGAGAAGCCGGCGACGACACGCCAGAATGTTGTAAAATATTACATCCGAGATGTTAGGTTGCCCTAGGATAGGATATATATCGTTATAGACGTATACAATGTTTCCACCGAGAAGGAGGGACTAATATGCCAGGAATGTTGTAAAATATTACATTCCAGATGTTCGGTTGCCTTAGGTTATGATATATAACGTTATAGACGTATGTAATGTTCCCATCGAGAAGCAGGCGACGACGCGCCAGGAATGTTGTAAAATATTACATCCGAGCAGTTAGGTTGCCTTAGGCTAGGATATATATCGTTATAGACGTATACAATGATTCCACCGAGAAGTAGGGACCGATATGCCAGGAATGTTGTAAAATATTACATCCGAGATGTTAGGTTGCCTTAGGTTATGATATATAAAGTTATAGACGTATATAATATTCCCAACGAGAAGTAGGGACCGACATGCCAGGAATGTTGTAAAATATTACATGCGAGATGTTAGGTTGCCTTAGGCTAGGATATATATCGTTATAGACGTATACAATGTTTCCACCGAGAAGTAGGGACCGATATGCCAGGAATGTTGTAAAATATTACATCCCAGATGTTCGGTTGCCTTAGGTTATGATATATAACGTTATAGACGTATATAATGTTCCCATCGAGAAGCAGGCGACGACACGCCAGAATGTTGTAAAATATTACATCCGAGATGTTAGGTTGCCTTAGGTTAGGATATATAACGTTATAGACGTATATAATGTCCCCATCCAGAAGTAGGCGACGACACGCCAGGAATATTACATCCCAGATGTTAGGTTGCGTTAGGTTAGGATACACAACGTTATAGACGTATATAATGTTCCCATCGAGAAGCAGGCGACGACACGCCAGGAATGATGTAAAATATTACATTCGACATGTTAGGTCGCCTTAGGCTAGGATATATATCGTTATAGACGTATACAATGTTCCCACCGAGAAGTACGGGCCTACACGCCAGGAATGTTGTCAACTATTACATCCGAGGTGTTAGGTTGCCTTAGGTTAGGATATATATCGTTATAGACGTATATAATGTTCCCACCGAGACGTAGGCACCGACATGCAAGGAATGTTGTAAAATATTACATCCCAAATGTTAGGTTGCGTTAGGTTAGGATATACAACGTTATAGACGTATATAATCTCCCCATCGAGAAGCAGGCGACGACACGACAGGAATGTTGTAAAATATTACATTCGACATGTTAGGTTGCCTTAGGCTAGGATATATAACGTTATCGACGTATATAATGTCCCCATCGAGAAGTAGGCGACGACACGCCAGGAATGTTGTAAAATATTACATGCGAGATGTTAGGTTGCCTTAGGCTAGGATATATATCGTTATAGACGTATACAATGTTTCCACCGAGAAGTAGGGACCGATATGCCAGGAATGTTGTAAAATATTACATCCCAGATGTTCGGTTGCCTTAGGTTATGATATATAACGTTATAGACGTATATAATGTTCCCAAGGAGATGTACGGGCGGACACGCCAGGAATGTTGTCAACTATTACATCCGAGATGTTAGGTTGCCTTAGGTTAGGATATATAACGTTATAGACGTATATAATGTCCCCATCCAGAAGTAGGCGACGACACGCCAGGAATATTACATCCCAGATGTTAGGTTGCGTTAGGTTAGGATACACAACGTTATAGACGTATATAATGTTCCCATCGAGAAGCAGGCGACGACACGCCAGGAATGATGTAAAATATTACGTTTGATATGTTAGGTTGCCTTAGGCAAGGATATATATCGTTATAGACGTATACAATGTTTCCACCGAGAAGTACGGGCGGACGCGCCAGGAATGTTGTCAACTATTACATCCGAGATGTTAGGTTGCCCTAGGTTAGGATATATATCGTTATAGACGTATACAATGTTTCCACCGAGAAGTAGGGACCAACATGCCAGGAATGTTGTAAAATATTACATCCGAGTTGTTAGGTTGCCTTAGGTTAGGATATACAATGTAATAGGTGTATATAATGTCCCCATCGAGAAGTAGGCGACGACACGCCAGGAATGTTGTAAAATATTACATTCGACATGTTAGGTTGCCTTAGGCTAGGATATATAACGTTATAGACGTATATAATGTTCCCACCGAAAAATAGGGGCCGACGCGTCAGGAATGTTGTAAAATATTACACCCCAGATGTTAGGTTCCCTTAGGTTAGGATATACAACGTTATAGACGTATAGTATGTTCCCACGGAGATGTAGGGACCGACATGCCAGGAATGTTGTAAAATATTACATCCGAGATGTTAGGTTGCGTTAGGTTAGGATATACAACGTTATAGACGTATATAATGTCCCCATCGAGAAGCAGGCGACGACACGCCAGGAATGTTATAAAATATTACATTCGAGATGTTAGGTTTCCTTAGGTTAGGATATACAACGTTATAGATGTATATAATGACCCTATCGAGAAGTAGGCGACGACACGCCAGGAATGTTGTAAAATATTACTTTCGACATGTTAGGTTGCCTTACGCTAGGATATATAACGTTATAGACGTATATAATGTTCCCACCGAGAAGTACGGGCGGGCACGCCAGGAATGTAGTAAAATATTACATGCGAGATGTTAGGTTGCCTTAGGCTAGGATATATATCGTTATAGACGTATACAATGTTTCCACCGAGAAGTAGGGACCGATATGCCAGGAATGTTGTAAAATATTACATCCCAGATGTTCGGTTGCCTTAGGTTATGATATATAACGTTATAGACGTATATAATGTTCCCATCGAGAAGCAGGCGACGACACGCCAGGAATGATGTAAAATATTACATTCGACATGTTAGGTCGCCTTAGGCTAGGATATATAACGTTATAGGCGTATACAATGTTCCCACCGAGAAGTACGGGCCTACATGCCAGGAATGTGGTCAACTATTACATCCGAGGTGTTAGGTTGCCTTGGGTTAGGATATATATCGTTATAGACGTATATAATGTTTCCACCGAGAAGTAGGGACCGACATGCCAGGAATGTTGTAAAACATTACATCCGAGTTGTTATGTTGCCTTAGGTTAGGATATACAATGTAATAGATGTATATAATGTCTCCATCGAGAAGCAGGCGACGACACGCCAGGAATGTTATAAAATATTACACTCGAGATGTTAGGTTTCCTTAGGTTAGGATATACAACGTTATAGATGTATATAATGACCCTATCGAGATGTAGGCGACGACAATCCAGGAATGTTGTAAAATATTACATCCCAGATATTAGGTTGCCTTAGGTTAGGATATACAACGTTATAGACGTATATAATGTCCCCATCGAGAAGCAGGCGACGACACGCCTGGAATGTTGTAAAATATTACATTCGACATGTTATGTGGCCTTAGGCTAGGATATATAACGTTATAGACGTATATAATGTTCCCACCGAGAAGTACGGGCCTACATGCCAGGAATGTGGTCAACTATTACATCCGAGGTGTTAGGTTGCCTTGGGTTAGTATATATATCGTTATAGACGTATATAATGTTCCCACCGAGACGTAGGCACCGACATGCAAGGAGTGTTGTAAAATATTACATCCCAAATGTTAGGTTGCGTTAGGTTAGGATATACAACGTTATAGACGTATATAATCTCCCCATCGAGAAGCCGGCGACGACACGCCAGAATGTTGTAAAATATTACATCCGAGATGTTAGGTTGCCTTAGGTTAGGATATACAATGTTATAGATGTATATTATGTCCCCATCGAGAAGCAGGCGACGACACGTCAGGAATGTTGTAAAATATTACAGTCGACATGTTAGGTTGCCTTAGACTAGGATATATAACGTTATAGACGTATATAATGTTCCCACCGAAAAATAGGGGCCGACGCGTCAGGAATGTTGTAATATATTACATTCGACATGTTAGCTGGCCTTAGGCTAGGATATACAGCGTTATAGACGTATATAATGTTCCCACCGAGAAGTACGGGCGGACACGCCAGGAATTTTGCCAACTATTACATCCGAGATGTTAGGTTGCCTTAGGTTGGGATATATAACGTTATAGACGTATATAATGTCCCCATCCAGAAGTAGGCGACGACACGCCAGGAATATTACATCCCAGATGTTAGGTTGCGTTAGGTTAGGATACACAACGTTATAGACGTATATAATGTTCCCATCGAGAAGCAGGCGACGACACGCCAGGAATGATGTAAAATATTACATTCGATATGTTAGGTCGCCTTAGGCTAGGATATATAACGTTATAGACGTATACAATGTTCCCACCGAGAAGTACGGGCCTACACGCCAGGAATGTTGTCAACTATTACATCCGAGGTGTTAGGTTGCCTTGCGTCAGGATATATATCGTTATAGACGTATATAATGTTCCTACCGAGACGTAGGCACCGACATGCAAGGAATGTTGTAAAATATTACATCCCAAATGTTAGGTTGCGTTAGGTTAGGATATACAACGTTATAGACGTTTATAATCTCCCCATCGAGAAGCCGGCGACGACACGCCAGAATGTTGTAAAATATTACATCCGAGATGTTAGGTTGCCCTAGGCTAGGATATATATCGTTATAGACGTATACAATGTTTCCACCGAGAAGGAGGGACTAATATGCCAGGAATGTTGTAAAATATTACATTCCAGATGTTCGGTTGCCTTAGGTTATAATATATAACGTTATAGACGTATGTAATGTTCCCATCGAGAAGCAGGCGACGACACGCCAGGAATGATGTAAAATATTACATTCGACATGTTAGGTCGCCTTAGGCTAGGATATATATCGTTATAGACGTATACTGTGTTCCCACCGAGAAGTACGGGCCTACACGCCAGGAATGTTGTCAACTATTACATCCGAGGTGTTAGGTTGCCTTAGGTTAGGATATATATCGTTATAGACGTATATAATGTTCCCACCGAGACGTAGGCACCGACATGCAAGGAATGTTGTAAAATACTACATCCCAAATGTTAGGTTGCGTTAGGTTAGGATATATAACGTTATAGCCGTATATAATGTTCCCACCGAAAAATAGGGCCCGACGCGTCAGGAATGTTGTAAAAGTTTACACCCGAGATGTTAGGTTCCCTTAGGTTAGGATATACAACGTTATAGACGTATAGTATGTTCCCACAGAGATGTAGGGACCGACATGCCAGGAATGTTGTAAAATATTACATCCGAGATGTTAGGTTGCCTTAGGTTAGGATATACAGCGTTATAGATGTATATAATGACCCCATCCAAACTAGGCGACGACACGCCAGGAATGTTGTAAAATATTACATCCGAGATGTTAGGTTGCCTTGGGTTAGGATATACAATGTTATAGACGAATATAATGTTCCCACCGAAAAATAGGGGCCGACGCGTCGGGAATGTTGTAAAATATTACACCCGAGAAGTTAGGCTCCCTTAGGTTAGGATATACAACGTTATAGATGTATATAATGACACCATCCAGAAGTAGGCGACGACACGCCACGAACATTACATCCCAGATGTTAGGTTGCGTTAGGTGAGGAAACACAATGTTATAGACGTATATAATGTTCCCATCGAGAAGCAGGCGACGAAACGCCAGAATGTTGTAAAATATTACATTCGACATGTTAGGTCGCCTTAGGCTAGGATATATAACGTTGTAGACGTATATAATGTTCCCACCGAGAAGTACGGGCGGACGCGCCAGGAATGTTGTAAAATATTACATTCGACATGTTAGGTGGCCTTAGGCTAGTATATACAACGTTATAGACGTATATAATGTTCCCACCGAGAAGTACGGGCGGACACGCCAGGAATTTTGTCAACTATTACATCCGAGATGTTAGGTTGCCTTAGGTTAGGATATATAACGTTATAGACGTATATAATGTCCCCATCCAGAAGTAGGCGACGACACGCCAGGAATGATGTAAAATATTACATCCCAGATGTTAGGTTGCGTTAGGTCAGGATATACAACATTGTAGACGTATATAATGTCCCCATCGAGAAGCAGGAGACGACACGCCAGGAATGTTGTAAAATATTACATTCGACATGTTAGGTCGCCTTGGGCTAGGATATATAACGTTATAGACGTATATAATGTTCCCACCGAGAAGTACGGGCGGACGCGCCAGGAATGTTGTCAACTATTACATCCGAGATGTTAGGTTGCCCTAGGTTAGGATATATATCGTTATAAACGTATAGCATGTTCCCACCGAGATGTAGGGACCGACATGCCAGGAATGTTGTTAAATATTACATCCGAGATGTTAGGTTGCGTTAGGTTAGGATATACAACGTTATAGACGTATATAATGTCCCCATCGAGAAGCAGGCGACGAAACGCCAGGAATGTTATAAAATATTACATTCGAGATGTTAGGTTTCCTTAGGTTAGGATATACAACGTTATAGATGTATATAATGACCCTATCGAGAAGTAGGCGACGACACGCCAGGAATGTAGTAAAATATTACATTCGACATGTTAGGTTGCCTTAGGCTAGGATATATAACGTTATAGACGTATATAATGTTCCCACCGAAAAATAGGGGCCGACGCGTCAGGAATGTTGTAAAATATTACACCCGAGATGTTAGGTTCCCTTAGGTTAGGATACACAACGTTATAGACGTATAGTATGTTCCCACGGAGATGTAGGGACCGACATGCCAGGAATGTTGTAAAATATTACATCCGAGATGTTAGGTTGCGTTAGGTTAGGATATACAACGTTATAGACGTATATAATGTCCCCATCGAGAAGCAGGCGACGACACGCCAGGAATGTTATAAAATATTACATTCGAGATGTTAGGTTGCCTTAGGTTAGGATATACAACGTTATAGATGTATATAATGACCCTATCCAGAAGTAGGCGACGACACTCCAGGAATGTTGTAAAATATTACATCCCAGATATTAGGTTGTGTTAGGTTAGGATATACAACGTTATAGACGTATATAATGTCCCCATCGAGAAGCAGGCGACGACACGCCTGGAATGTTGTAAAATATTACATTCGACATGTTATTTGGCCTTAGGCTAGGATATATAACGTTATAGACGTATATAATGTTCCCACCGAGAAGTACGGGCGGACACGCCAGGAATGTTGTCAATTATTACATCCGAGGCGTTAGGTTGCCTTAGGTTAGGATATATATCGTTATAGACGTATATAATGTTCCCACCGAGACGTAGGCACCGACATGGAAGGAATGTTGTAAAATATTACATCCCAAATGTTAGCTTGCGTTAGGTTAGGATATACAACGTTATAGACGTATATAATCTCCCCATCGAGAAGCAGGCGACGACACGCCAGAATGTTGTAAAATATTACATCCGAGATGTTAGGTTGCCTTAGGTTAGGATATACAATGTTATAGATGTATAGAATGTCCCCATCGAGAAGAAGGCGACGACACGCCAGGAATGTTGTAAAATATTACATCCGAGATGTTAGGTTGCCTTAGGTTAGGATATATATCGTTATAGACGTATACAACGTTTGCACCGAGAAGTAGGGACCGATATGCCAGGAATGTTGTAAAATATTACATCCGAGATGTTAGGTTGCCTTAGGTTAGGATATACAATATTATGGATGTATATAATGTCCCCATCGAGAAGTAGGCGACGACACGCCAGGAATGTTGTAAAATATTACATTCGACATGTTAGGTTGCCTTAGGTTAGGATATATAACGTTATAGACGTATATAATGTCCCCATCCAGAAGTAGGCGACGACACGCCAGGAATATTACATCCCAGATGTTAAGTTGCGTTAGGTTAGGATACACAACGTTATAGACGTCTATAATGTTCCTATCGAGAAGCAGGCGACGAAACGCCAGGAATGTTATAAAATATTACATTCGAGATGTTAGGTTTCCTTAGGTTAGGATATACAACGTTATAGATGTATATAATGACCCTATCGAGAAGTAGGCGACGACACTCCAGGAATGTTGTAAAATATTACATCCCAGATATTAGGTTGCGTTTGGTAAGGATATACAACGTTATAGACGTATATAATGTCCCCCTCGAGAAGCAGGCGACGACACGCCAGAATGTTGTAGAATATTACATCCGAGATGTTAGGTTGCCTTAGGCTAGGATATATAACGTTATAGACGTATATAATGTTCCCACCGAAAAATAGGGGCGACGCGTCAGGAATGTTGTAAAATATTACACCCGAGATGTTAGGTTCCCTTAGGTTAGGATATACAACGTTATAGACGTATAGTATCTCCCCACCGAGATGTAGGGACCGACATGCCAGGAATGTTGTAAAATATTACATCCGAGATGTTAGGTTGCGTTAGGTTAGGATATACAACGTTATAGACGTATATAATGTCCCCATCGAGAAGCAGGCGACGACACGCCAGGAATGTTATAAAATATTACATTCGAGATGCTGGGTTGCCTTAGGTTAGGATATACAACGTTATAGATGTATATAATGACCCTATCCAGAAGTAGGCGACGACACTCCAGGAATGTTGTAAAATATTACATCCCAGATATTAGGTTGTGTTAGGTTAGGATATACAACGTTATAGACGTATATAATGTCCCCATCGAGAAGCAGGCGACGACACGCCTGGAATGTTGTAAAATATTACATTCGACATGTTATGTGGCCTTAGGCTAGGATATATAACGTTATAGACGTATATAATGTTCCCACCGAGAAGTACGGGCGGACACGCCAGGAATGTTGTCAATTATTACATCCGAGGCGTTAGGTTGCCTTAGGTTAGGATATATATCGTTATAGACGTATATAATGTTCCCACCGAGACGTAGGCACCGACATGGAAGGAATGTTGTAAAATATTACATCCCAAATGTTAGCTTGCGTTAGGTTAGGATATACAACGTTATAGACGTATATAATCTCCCCATCGAGAAGCAGGCGACGACACGCCAGAATGTTGTAAAATATTACATCCGAGATGTTAGGTTGCCTTAGGTTAGGATATACAATGTTATAGATGTATAGAATGTCCCCATCGAGAAGAAGGCGACGACACGCCAGGAATGTTGTAAAATATTACATCCGAGATGTTAGGTTGCCTTAGGTTAGGATATATATCGTTATAGACGTATACAACGTTTGCACCGAGAAGTAGGGACCGATATGCCAGGAATGTTGTAAAATATTACATCCGAGATGTTAGGTTCCCTTAGGTTAGGATATACAACGTTATAGACGTATAGTATGTTCCCACCGAGATGTAGGGACCGAAATGCCAGGAATGTTGTTAAATATTACATCCGAGATGTTAGGTTCCCTTAGGTTAGGATACACAACGTTATAGACATATATAATGTTCCCATCGAGAAGCAGGCGACGACACGCCAGGAATGATGTAAAATATTACATCCCAGATGTTAGGTTGCGTTAGGTCAGGATATACAACATTGTAGACGTATATAATGTCCCCATCGAGAAGCAGGAGACGACACGCCAGAATGTTGTAAAATATTACATCCGAGATGTTAGGTTGCCCTAGGCTAGGATATATATCGTTATAGACGTATACAATGTTTCCACCGAGAAGTAGGGACCGATATGCCAGGCATGTTGTAAAATATTACATCCGAGGTGTTAGGTTGCCTTAGGTTAGGATATATATCGTTATAGACGTATATAATGTTCTGACCGAGACGTAGGCACCGACATGCAAGGAATGTTGTAAAATCTTACACCCGAGATGTTAGGTTCCCTTAGGTTAGGATATACAATGTTATAGATGTATATAATGTACCCATCGAGAAGTAGGCGACGACACGCCAGGAATGTTGTAAAATATTACATTCGAGATGTTAGGTTTCCTTAGGTTAGGATATACAACGTTATAGATGTATATAATGACCCTATCGAGATGTAGGCGACGACACTCCAGGAATGTTGTAAAATATTACATCCCAGATATTAGGTTGCCTTAGGTTAGGATATACAACGTTATAGACGTATATAATGTCCCCATCGAGAAGCAGGCGACGACACGCCAGAATGTTGTAAAATATTACATCCGAGATGTTAGGTTTCCTTAGGCTAGGATATATAACGTTATAGACGTATATAATGTTCCCACCGAAAAATAGGGGCCGACGCGACAGGAATGTTGTAAAATATTACACCCGAGATATTAGGTTCCCTTAGGTTAGGATATACAACGTTATAGACGTATAGTATCTCCCCACCGAGATGTAGGGACCGACATGCCAGGAATGTTGTAAAATATTACATCCGAGATGATAGGTTGCGTTAGGTTAGGATATACAACGTTATAGACGTATATAATGTCCCCATCGCGAAGCAGGCGACGACACGCCAGGAATGTTATAAAATATTACATTCGAGATGTTAGGTTGCCTTAGGTTAGGATATACAACGTTATAGATGTATATAATGACCCTATCCAGAAGTAGGCGACGACACTCCAGGAATGTTGTAAAATATTACATCCCAGATATTAGGTTGTGTTAGGTTAGGATATACAACGTTATAGACGTATATAATGTCCCCATCGAGAAGCAGGCGACGACACGCCTGGAATGTTGTAAAATATTACATTCGACATGTTATGTGGCCTTAGGCTAGGATATATAACGTTATAGACGTATATAATGTTCCCACCGAGAAGTACGGGCGGACACGCCAGGAATGTTGTCAACTATTACATCCGAGGCGTTAGGTTGCCTTAGGTTAGGATATATATCGTTATAGACGTATATAATGTTCCCATCGAGAAGCAGGCGACGACACGCCAGGAATGACGTAAAATATTACATCCCAGATGTTAGGTTGCGTTAGGTCAGGATATACAACATTGTAGACGTATATAATGTCCCCATCGAGAAGCAGGAGACGACACGCCAGGAATGTTGTAAAATATTACATTCGACATGTTAGGTCGCCTTAGGCTAGGATATATAACGTTATAGACGTATATAATGTTCCCACCGAGAAGTACGGGCGGACACGCCAGGAATGTTGTCAACTATTACATCCGAGATGTTAGGTTGCCCTAGGTTAGGATATATACCGTTATAGACGTATACAATGTTTCCACCGAGAAGTAGGGACCGACATGCCAGGAATGTTGTAAAATATTATATCCGAGTTGTTAGGTTGCCTTAGGTTAGGATATACAACGTTATAGACGTATATAATGTCCCCATCGAGAAGCAGGCGACGACACGCCAGGAATGTTATAAAATATTACATTCGAGATGTTAGGTTGCCTTAGGTTAGGATATACAACGTTATAGATGTATATAATGACCCTATCCAGAAGTAGGCGACGACACGCCTGGAATGTTGTAAAATATTACATTCGACATGTTATGTGGCCTTAGGCTAGGATATATAACGTTATAGACGTATATAATGTTCCCACCGAGAAGTACGGGCCTACATGCCAGGAATGTGGTCAACTATTACATCCGAGGTGTTAGGTTGCCTTGGGTTAGTATATATATCGTTATAGACGTATACAATGTTCCCACCGAGACGTAGGCACCGACATGCAAGGAGTGTTGTAAAATATTACATCCCAAATGTTAGGTTGCGTTAGGTTAGGATATACAACGTTATAGACGTATATAATCTCCCCATCGAGAAGCCGGCGACGACACGCCAGAATGTTGTAAAATATTACATCCGAGATGTTAGGTTGCCTTAGGTTAGGATATACAATGTTATAGATGTATATTATGTCCCCATCGAGAAGCAGGCGACGACACGTCAGGAATGTTGTAAAATATTACAGTCGACATGTTAGGTTGCCTTAGACTAGGATATATAACGTTATAGACGTATATAATGTTCCCACCGAAAAATAGGGGCCGACGCGTCAGGAATGTTGTAAAATATTACATTCGACATGTTAGCTGGCCTTAGGCTAGGATATACAGCGTTATAGACGTATATAATGTTCCCACCGAGAAGTACGGGCGGACACGCCAGGAATTTTGCCAACTATTACATCCGAGATGTTAGGTTGCCTTAGGTTGGGATATATAACGTTATAGACGTATATAATGTCCCCATCCAGAAGTAGGCGACGACACGCCAGGAATATTACATCCCAGATGTTAGGTTGCGTTAGGTTAGGATACACAACGTTATAGACGTATATAATGTTCCCATCGAGAAGCAGGCGACGACACGCCAGGAATGATGTAAAATATTACATTCGATATGTTAGGTCGCCTTAGGCTAGGATATATAACGTTATAGACGTATACAATGTTCCCACCGAGAAGTACGGGCCTACACGCCAGGAATGTTGTCAACTATTACATCCGAGGTGTTAGGTTGCCTTGCGTCAGGATATATATCGTTATAGGCGTATATAATGTTCCTACCGAGACGTAGGCACCGACATGCAAGGAATGTTGTAAAATATTACATCCCAAATGTTAGGTTGCGTTAGGTTAGGATATACAACGTTATAGACGTTTATAATCTCCCCATCGAGAAGCCGGCGACGACACGCCAGAATGTTGTAAAATATTACATCCGAGATGTTAGGTTGCCCTAGGCTAGGATATATATCGTTATAGACGTATACAATGTTTCCACCGAGAAGGAGGGACTAATATGCCAGGAATGTTGTAAAATATTACATTCCAGATGTTCGGTTGCCTTAGGTTATAATATATAACGTTATAGACGTATGTAATGTTCCCATCGAGAAGCAGGCGACGACACGCCAGGAATGATGTAAAATATTACATTCGACATGTTAGGTCGCCTTAGGCTAGGATATATATCGTTATAGACGTATACTGTGTTCCCACCGAGAAGTACGGGCCTACACGCCAGGAATGTTGTCAACTATTACATCCGAGGTGTTAGGTTGCCTTAGGTTAGGATATATATCGTTATAGACGTATATAATGTTCCCACCGAGACGTAGGCACCGACATGCAAGGAATGTTGTAAAATACTACATCCCAAATGTTAGGTTGCGTTAGGTTAGGATATATAACGTTATAGCCGTATATAATGTTCCCACCGAAAAATAGGGCCCGACGCGTCAGGAATGTTGTAAAAGTTTACACCCGAGATGTTAGGTTCCCTTAGGTTAGGATATACAACGTTATAGACGTATAGTATGTTCCCACAGAGATGTAGGGACCGACATGCCAGGAATGTTGTAAAATATTACATCCGAGATGTTAGGTTGCCTTAGGTTAGGATATACAGCGTTATAGATGTATATAATGACCCCATCCAAACTAGGCGACGACACGCCAGGAATGTTGTAAAATATTACATCCGAGATGTTAGGTTGCCTTGGGTTAGGATATACAACGTTATAGACGTATAGTATGTTCCCACGGAGATGTAGGGACCGACATGCCAGGAATGTTGTAAAATATTACATCCGAGATGTTAGGTTGCGTTAGGTTAGGATATACAACGTTATAGACGTATATAATGTCCCCATCGAGAAGCAGGCGACGACACGCCAGGAATGTTATAAAATATTACATTCGAGATGTTAGGTTGCCTTAGGTTAGGATATACAACGTTATAGATGTATATAATGACCCTATCCAGAAGTAGGCGACGACACTCCAGGAATGTTGTAAAATATTACATCCCAGATATTAGGTTGTGTTAGGTTAGGATATACAACGTTATAGACGTATATAATGTCCCCATCGAGAAGCAGGCGACGACACGCCTGGAATGTTGTAAAATATTACATTCGACATGTTATGTGGCCTTAGGCTAGGATATATAACGTTATAGACGTATATAATGTTCCCACCGAGAAGTACGGGCGGACACGCCAGGAATGTTGTCAATTATTACATCCGAGGCGTTAGGTTGCCTTAGGTTAGGATATATATCGTTATAGACGTATATAATGTTCCCATCGAGAAGCAGGCGACGACACGCCAGGAATGATGTAAAATATTACATCCCAGATGTTAGGTTGCGTTAGGTCAGGATATACAACATTGTAGACGTATATAATGTCCCCATCGAGAAGCAGGAGACGACACGCCAGGAATGTTGTAAAATATTACATTCGACATGTTAGGTCGCCTTAGGCTAGGATATATAACGTTATAGACGTATATAATGTTCCCACCGAGAAGTACGGGCGGACACGCCAGGAATGTTGTCAACTATTACATCCGAGATGTTAGGTTGCCCTAGGTTAGGATATATACCGTTATAGACGTATACAATGTTTCCACCGAGAAGTAGGGACCGACATGCCAGGAATGTTGTAAAATATTATATCCGAGTTGTTAGGTTGCCTTAGGTTAGGATATACAATGTAATAGATGTATATAATGTCTCCATCGAGAAGCCGGCGACGACACGCCAGGAATGTTATAAAATATTACACTCGAGATGTTAGGTTTCCTTAGGTTAGGATATACAACGTTATAGATGTATATAATGACCCTATCGAGATGTAGGCGACGACACTCCAGGAATGTTGTAAAATATTACATCCCAGATATTAGGTTGCCTTAGGTTAGGATATACAACGTTATAGACGTATATAATGTCCCCATCGAGAAGCAGGCGACGACACGCCAGAATGTTGTAAAATATTGCATCCGAGATGTTAGGTTGCCTTAGGCTAGGATATATAACGTTATAGACGTATATAATGTTCCCCCCGAAAAATAGGGGCCGACGCGTCAGGAATGTTGTAAAATATTACACCCGAGATGTTAGGTTCCCTTAGGTTAGGATATACAACGTTATAGACGTATAGTATCTCCCCACCGAGATGTAGGGACCGACATGCCAGGAATGTTGTAAAATATTACATCCGAGATGTTAGGTTGCGTTAGGTTAGGATATACAACGTTATAGACGTATATAATGTCCCCATCGAGAAGCAGGCGACGACACGCCAGGAATGTTATAAAATATTACATTCGAGATGTTAGGTTGCCTTAGGTTAGGATATACAACGTTATAGATGTATATAATGACCCTATCCAGAAGTAGGCGACGACACGCCTGGAATGTTGTAAAATATTACATTCGACATGTTATGTGGCCTTAGGCTAGGATATATAACGTTATAGACGTATATAATGTTCCCACCGAGAAGTACGGGCCTACATGCCAGGAATGTGGTCAACTATTACATCCGAGGTGTTAGGTTGCCTTGGGTTAGTATATATATCGTTATAGACGTATATAATGTTCCCACCGAGACGTAGGCACCGACATGGAAGGAATGTTGTAAAATATTACATCCCAAATGTTAGCTTGCGTTAGGTTAGGATATACAACGTTATAGACGTATATAATCTCCCCATCGAGAAGCAGGCGACGACACGCCAGAATGTTGTAAAATATTACATCCGAGATGTTAGGTTGCCTTAGGTTAGGATATACAATGTTATAGATGTATAGAATGTCCCCATCGAGAAGAAGGCGACGACACGCCAGGAATGTTGTAAAATATTACATCCGAGATGTTAGGTTGCCTTAGGTTAGGATATATATCGTTATAGACGTATACAACGTTTGCACCGAGAAGTAGGGACCGATATGCCAGGAATGTTGTAAAATATTACATCCGAGATGTTAGGTTGCCTTAGGTTAGGATATACAATATTATAGATGTATATAATGTCCCCATCGAGAAGTAGGCGACGACACGCCAGGAATGTTGTAAAATATTACATTCGACATGTTAGGTTGCCTTAGGTTAGGATATATAACGTTATAGACGTATATAATGTCCCCATCCAGAAGTAGGCGACGACACGCCAGGAATATTACATCCCAGATGTTAAGTTGCGTTAGGTTAGGATACACAACGTTATAGACGTCTATAATGTTCCTATCGAGAAGCAGGCGACGAAACGCCAGGAATGTTATAAAATATTACATTCGAGATGTTAGGTTTCCTTAGGTTAGGATATACAACGTTATAGATGTATATAATGACCCTATCGAGAAGTAGGCGACGACACTCCAGGAATGTTGTAAAATATTACATCCCAGATATTAGGTTGCGTTTGGTAAGGATATACAACGTTATAGACGTATATAATGTCCCCCTCGAGAAGCAGGCGACGACACGCCAGAATGTTGTAGAATATTACATCCGAGATGTTAGGTTGCCTTAGGCTAGGATATATAACGTTATAGACGTATATAATGTTCCCACCGAAAAATAGGGGCGACGCGTCAGGAATGTTGTAAAATATTACACCCGAGATGTTAGGTTCCCTTAGGTTAGGATATACAACGTTATAGACGTATAGTATCTCCCCACCGAGATGTAGGGACCGACATGCCAGGAATGTTGTAAAATATTACATCCGAGATGTTAGGTTGCGTTAGGTTAGGATATACAACGTTATAGACGTATATAATGTCCCCATCGAGAAGCAGGCGACGACACGCCAGGAATGTTATAAAATATTACATTCGAGATGCTGGGTTGCCTTAGGTTAGGATATACAACGTTATAGATGTATATAATGACCCTATCCAGAAGTAGGCGACGACACTCCAGGAATGTTGTAAAATATTACATCCCAGATATTAGGTTGTGTTAGGTTAGGATATACAACGTTATAGACGTATATAATGTCCCCATCGAGAAGCAGGCGACGACACGCCTGGAATGTTGTAAAATATTACATTCGACATGTTATGTGGCCTTAGGCTAGGATATATAACGTTATAGACGTATATAATGTTCCCACCGAGAAGTACGGGCGGACACGCCAGGAATGTTGTCAATTATTACATCCGAGGCGTTAGGTTGCCTTAGGTTAGGATATATATCGTTATAGACGTATATAATGTTCCCATCGAGAAGCAGGCGACGACACGCCAGGAATGATGTAAAATATTACATCCCAGATGTTAGGTTGCGTTAGGTCAGGATATACAACATTGTAGACGTATATAATGTCCCCATCGAGAAGCAGGAGACGACACGCCAGGAATGTTGTAAAATATTACATTCGACATGTTAGGTCGCCTTAGGCTAGGATATATAACGTTATAGACGTATATAATGTTCCCACCGAGAAGTACGGGCGGACACGCCAGGAATGTTGTCAACTATTACATCCGAGATGTTAGGTTGCCCTAGGTTAGGATATATACCGTTATAGACGTATACAATGTTTCCACCGAGAAGTAGGGACCGACATGCCAGGAATGTTGTAAAATATTATATCCGAGTTGTTAGGTTGCCTTAGGTTAGGATATACAATGTAATAGATGTATATAATGTCTCCATCGAGAAGCCGGCGACGACACGCCAGGAATGTTATAAAATATTACACTCGAGATGTTAGGTTTCCTTAGGTTAGGATATACAACGTTATAGATGTATATAATGACCCTATCGAGATGTAGGCGACGACACTCCAGGAATGTTGTAAAATATTACATCCCAGATATTAGGTTGCCTTAGGTTAGGATATACAACGTTATAGACGTATATAATGTCCCCATCGAGAAGCAGGCGACGACACGCCAGAATGTTGTAAAATATTGCATCCGAGATGTTAGGTTGCCTTAGGCTAGGATATATAACGTTATAGACGTATATAATGTTCCCCCCGAAAAATAGGGGCCGACGCGTCAGGAATGTTGTAAAATATTACACCCGAGATGTTAGGTTCCCTTAGGTTAGGATATACAACGTTATAGACGTATAGTATCTCCCCACCGAGATGTAGGGACCGACATGCCAGGAATGTTGTAAAATATTACATCCGAGATGTTAGGTTGCGTTAGGTTAGGATATACAACGTTATAGACGTATATAATGTCCCCATCGAGAAGCAGGCGACGACACGCCAGGAATGTTATAAAATATTACATTCGAGATGTTAGGTTGCCTTAGGTTAGGATATACAACGTTATAGATGTATATAATGACCCTATCCAGAAGTAGGCGACGACACGCCTGGAATGTTGTAAAATATTACATTCGACATGTTAGGTTGCCTTAGGCTAGGATATACAACGTTATAGATGTACATAATGACCCTATCCAGAAGTAGGCGACGACACTCCAGGAATGTTTTAAAATATTACATCCCAGATATTAGGTTGTGTTAGGTAAGGATATACAACGTTATTGACGTATATTATATCCCCATCGAGAAGCAGGCGACGACACGCCAGGAATGTTGTAAAATATTACATTCGACATGTTAGGTTGCCTTAGACTAGGATATATAACGTTATAGACGTATATAATGTTCCCACCGAAAAATAGGGGCCGACGCGTCAGGAATGTTGTAAAATATTACATTCGACATGTTAGGTGGCCTTAGGCTAGGATATACAACGTTATAGACGTATATAATGTTCCCACCGAGAAGTACGGGCGGACACGCCCGGAATTTTGTCAAATATTACATCCGAGATGTTAGGTTGCCTTAGGTTAGGATATATAACGTTATAGACGTATATAATGTCCCCATCCAGAAGTAGGCGACGACACGCCAGGAATATTACATCCCAGATGTTAGGTTGCGTTAGGTTAGGATACACAACGTTATAGACGTATATAATGTTCCCATCGAGAAGCAGGCGACGACACGCCAGGAATGTTGTAAAATATTACATTCGACATGTTAGGTTGCCTTAGGCTAGGATATATAACGTTATAGACGTATATAATGTTCCCACCGAAAAATAGGGGCCGACGCGTCAGGAATGTTGTAAAATATTACACCCGAGATGTTAGGTTCCCTTAGGTTAGGATATACAACGTTATAGACGTATAGTATGTTCCCACCGAGATGTAGGGACCGACATGCCAGGAATGTTGTTAAATATTACATCCGAGATGTTAGGTTGCGTTAGGTTAAGAAATACAACGTTATAGACGTATATAATGTCCCCATCGAGAAGCAGGCGACGACACGCCAGGAATGTTGTAAAATATTACATTCGACATGTTAGGTTGCCTTAGACTAGAATATATAACGTTATAGACGTATATAATGTCCCCATCGAGAAGCAGGCGACGACACGCCAGGAATGTAGTAAAATATTACATTCGACATGTTAGGTTGCCTCAGACTAGGATATATAACGTTATAGACGTATATAATGTTCCCACCGAAAAATAGGGGCCGACACGTCAGGAATGTTGTAAAATATTACATTCGACATGTTAGGAGGCCTTAGGCTATGATATACAACGTTATAGACGTATATAATGTTCCCACCGAGAAGTACGGGCGGATGCGCCAGGAGTTTTGTCAACTATTACATCCGAGATGTTAGGTTGCCTTAGGTTAGGGTATATAACGTTATAGACGTATATAATGTCCCCATCCAGAAGTAGGGGACGACACGCCAGGAATATTACATCCCAGATGTTAGGTTGCGTTAGGTTAGGATACACACCGTTATAGACGTATATAATATTCCCATCGAGAAGCAGGCGACGACACGCCAGGAATGATGTAAAATATTACATCCCAGATGTTAGGTTGCGTTAGGTTAGGATATACAACGTTATAGACGTATATAATGTCCCCATCGAGAAGCAGGCGACGACACGCCAGGAATGTTATAAAATATTACATTCGAGATGTTAGGTTTCCTTAGGTTAGGATATACAACGTTATAGATGCATGTAATGACCCTATCGAGAAGTAGGCGACGACACGCCAGGAATGTAGTAAAATATTACATTCGACATGTTAGGTTGCCTTAGGCTAGGATATATAACGTTATAGACGTATATAATGTTCCCACCGAAAAATAGGGGCCGACGCGTCAGGAATGTTGTAAAATATTACACCCGAGATGTTAGGTTCCCTTAGGTTAGGATACACAACGTTATAGACGTATATAATGTTCCCGTCGAGAAGCAGGCGACGACACGCCAGGAATGATGTAAAATATTACATCCCAGATGTTAGGTTGCGTTAGGTCAGGATATACAACATTGTAGACGTATATAATGTCCCCATCGAGAAGCAGGAGACGACACGACAGGAATGTTGTAAAATATTACATTCGACATGTTAGGTCGCCTTAGGCTAGGACATATAACGTTATAGACGTATATAATGTTCCCACCGAGAAGTACGGGCGGACACGCCAGGAATGTTGTCAACTATTACACCCGAGATGTCAGGTTCCCTTAGGTTAGGATATACAACGTTATAGACGTATAGTATGTTCCCACCGAGATGTAGGGACCGACATGCCAGGAATGTTGTAAAATATTACATCCGAGTTGTTAGGTTGCGTTAGGTTAGGATATACAACGTTATAGACGTATATAATGTCCCCATCGAGAAACAGGCGACGACACGCCAGGAATGTTGTAAAATATTACATTCGACATGTTAGGTTGCCTTAGGCTAGGATATATAACGTTATAGACGTATATAATGTTCCCACCGAAAAATAGGGGCCGACGCGTCAGGAATGTTGTAAAATATTACATTCGAGATGTTAGGTTGCCTTAGGTTAGGATATACAACGTTATAGATGTATATAATGACCCTATCCAGAAGTAGGCGACGACACTCCAGGAATGTTGTAAAATATTACATCCCAGATATTAGGTTGTGTTAGGTTAGGACATACAACGTTATAGACGTATATAATGTCCCCATCGAGAAGCA
The DNA here is from genome assembly GCA_963969225.1 of Xylocopa violacea. Taxonomy (NCBI): domain Eukaryota; kingdom Metazoa; phylum Arthropoda; class Insecta; order Hymenoptera; family Apidae; genus Xylocopa; species Xylocopa violacea. Next base: position 44,944,073 of record CAXAJV010000001.1, on the reverse strand, counting down.
GGCGACGACACGCCTGGAATGTTGTAAAATATTACATTCGACATGTTACGTGGCCTTAGGCTAGGATATATAACGTTATAGACGTATATAATGTTCCCACCGAGAAGTACGGGCGGACACGCCAGGAATGTTGTCAACTATTACATCCGAGGCGTTAGGTTGCCTTAGGTTAGGATATATATCGTTATAGACGTATATAATGTTCCCACCGAGACGTAGGCACCGACATGGAAGGAATGTTGTAAAATATTACATCCCAAATGTTAGGTTCCCTTAGGTTAGGATATACAATGTTATAGATGTATATAATGTCCCCATCGAGAAGCAGGAGACGACACGCCAGAATGTTGTAAAATATTACATCCGAGATGTTAGGTTGCCCTAGGCTAGGATATATATCGTTATAGACGTATACAATGTTTCCACCGAGAAGTAGGGACCGATATGCCAGGCATGTTGTAAAATATTACATCCGAGGTGTTAGGTTGCCTTAGGTTAGGATATATATCGTTATAGACGTATATAATGTTCTGACCGAGACGTAGGCACCGACATGCAAGGAATGTTGTAAAATATTACATCCCAAATGTTAGCTTGCGTTAGGTTAGGATATACAACGTTATAGACGTATATAATCTCCCCATCGAGAAGCAGGCGACGACACGCCAGAATGTTGTAAAATATTACATCCGAGATGTTAGGTTGCCTTAGGTTAGGATATACAATGTTATAGATGTATAGAATGTCCCCATCGAGAAGAAGGCGACGACACGCCAGGAATGTTGTAAAATATTACATCCGAGATGTTAGGTTGCCTTAGGCTAGGATATATATCGTTATAGACGTATACAATGTTTGCACCGAGAAGTAGGGACCGATATGCCAGGAATGTTGTAAAATATTACATCCGAGATGTTAGGTTGCCTTAGGTTAGGATATACAATATTATAGATGTATATAATGTCCCCATCGAGAAGTAGGCGACGACACGCCAGGAATGTTGTAAAATATTACATTCGACATGTTAGGTTGCCTTAGGTTAGGATATATAACGTTATAGACGTATATAATGTCCCCATCCAGAAGTAGGCGACGACACGCCAGGAATATTACATCCCAGATGTTAGGTTGCGTTAGGTTAGGATACACAACGTTATAGACGTATATAATGTTCCCATCGAGAAGCAGGCGACGACACGCCAGGAATGTTGTAAAATATTACATTCGACATGTTAGGTTGCCTTAGGCTAGGATATATAACGTTATAGACGTATATAATGTTCCCACCGAAAAATAGGGGCCGACGCGTCAGGAATGTTGTAAAATATTACACCCGAGATGTTAGGTTCCCTTAGGTTAGGATATACAACGTTATAGACGTATAGTATGTTCCCACCGAGATGTAGGGACCGTCATGCCAGGAATGTTGTTAAATATTACATCCGAGATGTTAGGTTGCGTTAGGTTAGGATATACAACGTTATAGACGTATATAATGTCCCCATCGAGAAGCAGGCGACGACACGCCAGGAATGTTATAAAATATTACATTCGAGATGTTAGGTTTCCTTAGGTTAGGATATACAACGTTATAGATGTATATAATGACCCTATCGAGAAGTAGGCGACGACACGCCAGGAATGTAGTAAAATATTACATTCGACATGTTAGGTTGCCTTAGGCTAGGATATATAACGTTATAGACGTATATAATGTTCCCACCGAAAAATAGGGGCCGACGCGACAGGAATGTTGTAAAATATTACACCCGAGATGTTAGGTTCCCTTAGGTTAGGATATACAACGTTATAGACGTATAGTATCTCCCCACCGAGATGTAGGGACCGACATGCCAGGAATGTTGTAAAATATTACATCCGAGATGATAGGTTGCGTTAGGTTAGGATATACAACGTTATAGACGTATATAATGTCTCCATCGAGAAGCAGGCGACGACACGCCAGGAATGTTATAAAATATTACACCCGAGATGTTAGGTTCCCTTAGGTTAGGATATACAACGTTATAGACGTATAGTATCTCCCCACCGAGACGTAGGCACCGACATGCAAGGAATGTTGTAAAATCTTACACCCGAGATGTTAGGTTCCCTTAGGTTAGGATATACAATGTTATAGATGTATATAATGTACCCATCGAGAAGTAGGCGACGACACGCCAGGAATGTTGTAAAATATTACATTCGACATGTTAGGTTGCCTTAGGCTAGGATATACAACGTTATAGATGTACATAATGACCCTATCCAGAAGTAGGTGACGACACTCCAGGAAGGTTTTAAAATATTACATCCCAGATATTAGGTTGTGTTAGGTAAGGATATACAACGTTATTGACGTATATTATATCCCCATCGAGAAGCAGGCGACGACACGCCAGGAATGTTGTAAAATATTACATTCGACATGTTAGGTTGCCTTAGACTAGGATATATAACGTTATAGACGTATATAGTGTTTCCACCGAGAAGTAGGGACAGACATGCCAGGAATGTTGTAAAATATTACATCCGAGTTGTTAGGTTGCCTTAGGTTAGGATATACAATGTAATAGATGTATATAATGTCCCCATCGAGAAGCAGGCGACGACACGCCAGAATGTTGTAAAATATTACATCCGAGATGTTAGGTTTCCTTAGGCTAGGATATATAACGTTATAGACGTATATAATGTTCCCACCGAAAAATAGGGGCCGACGCGACAGGAATGTTGTAAAATATTACACCCGAGATGTTAGGTTCCCTTAGGTTAGGATATACAACGTTATAGACGTATAGTATCTCCCCACCGAGATGTAGGGACCGACATGCCAGGAATGTTGTAAAATATTACATCCGAGATGATAGGTTGCGTTAGGTTAGGATATACAACGTTATAGACGTATATAATGTCCCCATCGAGAAGCAGGCGACGACACGCCAGGAATGTTATAAAATATTACATTCGAGATGTTAGGTTGCCTTAGGTTAGGATATACAACGTTATAGATGTATATAATGACCCTATCCAGAAGTAGGCGACGACACTCCAGGAATGTTGTAAAATATTACATCCCAGATATTAGGTTGTGTTAGGTTAGGATATACAACGTTATAGACGTATATAATGTCCCCATCGAGAAGCAGGCGACGACACGCCTGGAATGTTGTAAAATATTACATTCGCCATGTTATGTGGCCTTAGGCTAGGATATATAACGTTATAGACGTATATAATGTTCCCACCGAGAAGTACGGGCGGACACGCCAGGAATGTTGTCAACTATTACATCCGAGGCGTTAGGTTGCCTTAGGTTAGGATATATATCGTTATAGACGTATATAATGTTCCCATCGAGAAGCAGGCGACGACACGCCAGGAATGATGTAAAATATTACATCCCAGATGTTAGGTTGCGTTAGGTCAGGATATACAACATTGTAGACGTATATAATGTCCCCATCGAGAAGCAGGAGACGACACGCCAGGAATGTTGTAAAATATTACATTCGACATGTTAGGTCGCCTTAGGCTAGGATATATAACGTTATAGACGTATATAATGTTCCCACCGAGAAGTACGGGCGGACACGCCAGGAATGTTGTCAACTATTACATCCGAGATGTTAGGTTGCCCTAGGTTAGGATATATACCGTTATAGACGTATACAATGTTTCCACCGAGAAGTAGGGACCGACATGCCAGGAATGTTGTAAAATATTACATCCGAGTTGTTAGGTTGCCTTAGGTTAGGATATACAATGTAATAGATGTATATAATGTCTCCATCGAGAAGCCGGCGACGACACGCCAGGAATGTTATAAAATATTACACTCGAGATGTTAGGTTTCCTTAGGTTAGGATATACAACGTTATAGATGTATATAATGACCCTATCGAGATGCAGGCGACGACACTCCAGGAATGTTGTAAAATATTACATCCCAGATATTAGGTTGCCTTAGGTTAGGATATACAACGTTATAGACGTATATAATGTCCCCATCGAGAAGCAGGCGACGACACGCCAGAATGTTGTAAAATATTACATCCGAGATGTTAGTTTGCCTTAGGCTAGGATATATAACGTTATAGACGTATATAATGTTCCCCCCGAAAAATAGGGGCCGACGCGTCAGGAATGTTGTAAAATATTACACCCGAGATGTTAGGTTCCCTTAGGTTAGGATATACAACGTTATAGACGTATAGTATCTCCCCACCGAGATGTAGGGACCGACATGCCAGGAATGTTGTAAAATATTACATCCGAGATGTTAGGTTGCGTTAGGTTAGGATATACAACGTTATAGACGTATATAATGTCCCCATCGAGAAGCAGGCGACGACACGCCAGGAATGTTGTAAAATATTACATCCGAGATATTAGGTTGCCTTAGGTTAGGATATATAACGTTATTGACTTATATAATGTTCCCACCGAGAAATAGGGGCCGACATGTCAGGAATGTTGTAAAACATTTCACCTGAGATGTTAGGTTCCCTTAGGTTAGGATATACAACGCTGTAGACGTATAGAATGTTCCCACCGAGACTTAGGGACCGACATGCCAGGAATGTTGTAAAATATTACATCCGAGATGTTATGTTGCCTTACGTTAGGATATATAACGTTATAGATGTATATAATGTCCCGATCGAGAAGTAGGCGACGGCACGCCAGGAATGTTGTAAAATATTACATTCGACATGTTAGGTCGCCTTAGGCTAGGATATATAACGTTATAGACGTATATAATGTTCCCACCGAGAAATAGGCGCCGACATGTCAGGAATGTTGTAAAACATTTCACCTGAGATGTTAGGTTCCCTTAGGTTAGGATATACAACGCTGTAGACGTACAGAATGTTCCCACCGAGACGTAGGGACCGACATGCCAGGAATGTTGTAAAATATTACATCCCAGATGATAGGTTGCGTTAGGTTAAGATATACAACGTTATAGACGTATATAATGTCCCCATCGAGAAGCAGGTGACGTCACGCCAGGAATGTTGTAAAATATTACATCCGAGATGTTAGGTTGCCTTAGGCTAGGATATATATCGTTATAGACGTATACAATGTTCCCACCGAGACGTAGGGACCGACATGCCAGGAATGATGTAAAATATTACATCCCAGATGTTAGGTAGCGTTAGGTTCGGATATACAACGTTATAGACGTATATAATGTCCCCATCGAGAAGTAGGGGCCGACGAGCCAGGAATGTTGTAAAATATTACGCTCGACATGTTAGGTTGCCTTACGTTATGATATATAGCGATATAGACGTATATAATGTTCCCACCGAGAAGTAGGGGCCGGCGCGCCAGGAATGTTGTAAAATATTACATCCGAGATGTTAGGATTGCCTTAGGCTAGGATATATAACGTTATAGACGTATATAATGTTCCCACCGAGAAGTAGGGGCCGAAGTGACGGGAATGTTGTAAAATATTACATCCGAGATATTAGGTTGCCTTAGGTTAGGATATATAACGTTATTGACTTATATAATGTTCCCACCGAGAAATAGGGGCCGAAGCCCCAGGAATGTTGTAAAATATTACGCTCGACAAGTTAGGTTGCCTTAGGCTAGGATATCTAGCGTGAAAGACGTATATAATGTTCCCACCGAGAAAAAGGGGCCGACACGCCAGGAATGTTGTAAAACATTACATCCGAGGTGTTAGGTTCCCTTAGGTTAGGATATATGACGTTATAGACGTATATAATGTTCCCACCGAGAAGTAGGGGCCGACGAGCCAGGAATGTTGCAAAATATTACGCTCGACATGTTAGGTTGCCTTACGTTATGATATATAGCGATATAGGCGTATATAATGTTCCCACCGAGAAGTAGGGGCCGGCGCGCCAGGAATGTTGTAAAATATTACATCCGAGATGTTAGGATTGCCTTAGACTAGGATATATAACGTTATAGACGTATATAATGTTCCCACCGAGAAGTAGGGGCCGAAGTGACGGGAATGTTGTAAAATATTACATCCGAATTGTTAGGTTGCCTTAGGTTAGGATATATAACGTTATTGACTTATATAATGTTCCCACCGAGAAATAGGGGCCGACGCCCCAGGAATGTTGTAAAATATTACGCTCGACAAGTTAGGTTGCCTTAGGCTAGGATATATAGCGTTAAAGACGTATATAATGTTCCCACCGAGAAATAGGGGCCGACACGCCAGGAATGTTGTAAAACATTACATCCGAGGTGTTAGGTTCCCTTAGGTTAGGACATATAACGTTATAGACGTACATTATGTTCCCACCGAGAAGGAGGTGCCGACGCGCCAGGAATGTTGTAAAATATTACATCCGACATTTTAAGTTGCCTTAGGTTAGGATATATAACGTTATAGACGTATATACTGTTCCCACCGACAAGTAGTTGCCGACGCGCCAGGAATATTGTAAAATATTACATTCGACATGTTAGGTTGTCTCAGGCTAGGACATACAGCGCTAAAGACGTATATAATATTCCCACCGAGAAATAGGGGCCGACGCGCCAGGAATGTAGTAAAATATTACGCTCGACATTTTTGGTTGCCATAGGTTAGGATATATAACGTTATAGTCGTATATACAGTTCCCACCGAGAAGTAGTTGCCGACGCGCCAGGAATATTGTAAAATATTATATTCGACATGTTAGGTTGTCTCAGGCTAGGACATATAGCGTTATAGACATATACAATGTTCCCACCGAGAAAAAGGGGCCGACACGCCAGGAATGTTGTAAAACATTACATCCGAGGTGTTAGGTTCCCTTAGGTTAGGATATATAACGTTATAGACGTATATAATGTTCCCACCGAGAAGTAGGGGCCGACGAGCCAGGAATGTTGTAAAATATTACGCTCGACATGTTAGGTTGCCTTACGTTATGATATATAGCGATATAGACGTATATAATGTTCCCACCGAGAAGTAGGGGCCGGCGCGCCAGGAATGTTGTAAAATATTACATCCGAGATGTTAGGATTGCCTTAGGCTAGGATATATAACGTTATAGACGTATATAATGTTCCCACCGAGAAGTAGGGGCCGAAGTGACGGGAATGTTGTAAAATATTACATCCGAGATATTAGGTTGCCTTAGGTTAGGATATATAACGTTATTGACTTATATAATGTTCCCACCGAGAAATAGAGGCCGACGCCCCAGGAATGTTGTAAAATATTACGCTCGACAAGTTAGGTTGCCTTAGGCTAGGATATATAGCGTTAAAGACGTATATAATGTTCCCACCGAGAAATAGGGACCGACACGCCACGAATGTTGTAAAACATTACATCCGAGGTGTTAGGTTCCCTTAGGTTAGGACATATAACGTTATAGACGTACATAATGTTCCCACCGAGAAGGAGGTGCCGACGCGCCAGGAATGTTGTAAAATATTACGTCCGACATGTTAAGTTGCCTTAGGTTAGGATATATAAAGTTATAGACGTATATACTGTTCCCACCGAGAAGTAGTTGCCGACGCGCCAGGAATATTGTAAAACATTACATTCGACATGTTAGGTTGTGTCAGGCTACGACATATAGCGTTAAAGACGTTTATAATATTCCCACCGAGAAATAGGGGCCGACGCGAAAGGAATGTAGTGAAATATTACGCTCGACATTTTTGGTTGCCTTATGTTAGGATATATGGCGTTATAGACGTATATAATGTTCCCACCGAGAAGTAGGGGCCAGCGCGCCAGGAATGTGGTAAAATATTACATCCGTTATGTTAGGTTGCCTTAGGCTAGGATATATAACTTTATAGACGTATATAATGTTCCCAACGAGAAGTAGGGGCCGAAGTGACGGGAATGTTGTAAAATATTACATCCGAATTGTTAGGTTGCCTTAGGTTAGGATATATAACGTTATTGACTTATATAATGTTCCCACCGAGAAATAGGGGCCGACGCCCCAGGAAAGTTGTAAAATATTGCGCTCGACAAGTTAGGTTGCGATAGGCTAGGATATATAGCGTTAAAGACGTATATAATGTTCCCACCGAGAAATAGGGGCCGACACGCCAGGAATGTTGTAAAACATTACATCCGAGGTCTTAGGTTCCCTTAGGTTAGGACATATAACGTTATAGACGTACATAATGTTCCCACCGAGAAGGAGGTGCCGACGCGCCAGGAATGTTGTAAAATATTACATCCGACATGTTAAGTTGCCTTAGGTTAGGATATATAACGTTATAGACGTATATACTGTTCCCACCGAGAAATAGGCGCCGACATGTCAGGAATGTTGTAAAACATTTCACCTGAGATGTTAGGTTCCCTTAGGTTAGGATATACAACGCTGTAGACGTACAGAATGTTCCCACCGAGACGTAGGGACCGACATGCCAGGAATGTTGTAAAATATTACATCCCAGATGATAGGTTGCGTTAGGTTAAGATATACAACGTTATAGACGTATATAATGTCCCCATCGAGAAGCAGGTGACGTCACGCCAGGAATGTTGTAAAATATTACATCCGAGATGTTAGGTTGCCTTAGGCTAGGATATATATCGTTATAGACGTATACAATGTTCCCACCGAGACGTAGGGACCGACATGCCAGGAATGATGTAAAATATTACATCCCAGATGTTAGGTAGCGTTAGGTTCGGATATACAACGTTATAGACGTATATAATGTCCCCATCGAGAAGTAGGGGCCGACGAGCCAGGAATGTTGTAAAATATTACGCTCGACATGTTAGGTTGCCTTACGTTATGATATATAGCGATATAGACGTATATAATGTTCCCACCGAGAAGTAGGGGCCGGCGCGCCAGGAATGTTGTAAAATATTACATCCGAGATGTTAGGATTGCCTTAGGCTAGGATATATAACGTTATAGACGTATATAATGTTCCCACCGAGAAGTAGGGGCCGAAGTGACGGGAATGTTGTAAAATATTACATCCGAGATATTAGGTTGCCTTAGGTTAGGATATATAACGTTATTGACTTATATAATGTTCCCACCGAGAAATAGGGGCCGAAGCCCCAGGAATGTTGTAAAATATTACGCTCGACAAGTTAGGTTGCCTTAGGCTAGGATATCTAGCGTGAAAGACGTATATAATGTTCCCACCGAGAAATAGGGGCCGACACGCCAGGAATGTTGTAAAACATTACATCCGCGGTGTTAGGTTCCCTTAGGTTAGGACATATAACGTTATAGACGTACATTATGTTCCCACCGAGAAGGAGGTGCCGACGCGCCAGGAATGTTGTAAAATATTACATCCGACATTTTAAGTTGCCTTAGGTTAGGATATATAACGTTATAGACGTATATACTGTTCCCACCGACAAGTAGTTGCCGACGCGCCAGGAATATTGTAAAATATTACATTCGACATGTTAGGTTGTCTCAGGCTAGGACATACAGCGCTAAAGACGTATATAATATTCCCACCGAGAAATAGGGGCCGACGCGCCAGGAATGTAGTAAAATATTACGCTCGACATTTTTGGTTGCCATAGGTTAGGATATATAACGTTATAGTCGTATATACAGTTCCCACCGAGAAGTAGTTGCCGACGCGCCAGGAATATTGTAAAATATTATATTCGACATGTTAGGTTGTCTCAGGCTAGGACATATAGCGTTATAGACATATACAATGTTCCCACCGAGAAAAAGGGGCCGACACGCCAGGAATGTTGTAAAACATTACATCCGAGGTGTTAGGTTCCCTTAGGTTAGGATATATAACGTTATAGACGTATATAATGTTCCCACCGAGAAGTAGGGGCCGACGAGCCAGGAATGTTGTAAAATATTACGCTCGACATGTTAGGTTGCCTTACGTTATGATATATAGCGATATAGACGTATATAATGTTCCCACCGAGAAGTAGGGGCCGGCGCGCCAGGAATGTTGTAAAATATTACATCCGAGATGTTAGGATTGCCTTAGGCTAGGATATATAACGTTATAGACGTATATAATGTTCCCACCGAGAAGTAGGGGCCGAAGTGACGGGAATGTTGTAAAATATTACATCCGAGATATTAGGTTGCCTTAGGTTAGGATATATAACGTTATTGACTTATATAATGTTCCCACCGAGAAATAGAGGCCGACGCCCCAGGAATGTTGTAAAATATTACGCTCGACAAGTTAGGTTGCCTTAGGCTAGGATATATAGCGTTAAAGACGTATATAATGTTCCCACCGAGAAATAGGGACCGACACGCCACGAATGTTGTAAAACATTACATCCGAGGTGTTAGGTTCCCTTAGGTTAGGACATATAACGTTATAGACGTACATAATGTTCCCACCGAGAAGGAGGTGCCGACGCGCCAGGAATGTTGTAAAATATTACGTCCGACATGTTAAGTTGCCTTAGGTTAGGATATATAAAGTTATAGACGTATATACTGTTCCCACCGAGAAGTAGTTGCCGACGCGCCAGGAATATTGTAAAACATTACATTCGACATGTTAAGTTGTGTCAGGCTACGACATATAGCGTTAAAGACGTTTATAATATTCCCACCGAGAAATAGGGGCCGACGCGAAAGGAATGTAGTGAAATATTACGCTCGACATTTTTGGTTGCCTTATGTTAGGATATATGGCGTTATAGACGTATATAATGTTCCCACCGAGAAGTAGGGGCCAGCGCGCCAGGAATGTGGTAAAATATTACATCCGTTATGTTAGGTTGCCTTAGGCTAGGATATATAACTTTATAGACGTATATAATGTTCCCAACGAGAAGTAGGGGCCGAAGTGACGGGAATGTTGTAAAATATTACATCCGAATTGTTAGGTTGCCTTAGGTTAGGATATATAACGTTATTGACTTATATAATGTTCCCACCGAGAAATAGGGGCCGACGCCCCAGGAAAGTTGTAAAATATTGCGCTCGACAAGTTAGGTTGCGATAGGCTAGGATATATAGCGTTAAAGACGTATATAATGTTCCCACCGAGAAATAGGGGCCGACACGCCAGGAATGTTGTAAAACATTACATCCGAGGTCTTAGGTTCCCTTAGGTTAGGACATATAACGTTATAGACGTACATAATGTTCCCACCGAGAAGGAGGTGCCGACGCGCCAGGAATGTTGTAAAATATTACATCCGACATGTTAAGTTGCCTTAGGTTAGGATATATAACGTTATAGACGTATATACTGTTCCCACCGAGAAATAGGCGCCGACATGTCAGGAATGTTGTAAAACATTTCACCTGAGATGTTAGGTTCCCTTAGGTTAGGATATACAACGCTGTAGACGTACAGAATGTTCCCACCGAGACGTAGGGACCGACATGCCAGGAATGTTGTAAAATATTACATCCCAGATGATAGGTTGCGTTAGGTTAAGATATACAACGTTATAGACGTATATAATGTCCCCATCGAGAAGCAGGTGACGTCACGCCAGGAATGTTGTAAAATATTACATCCGAGATGTTAGGTTGCCTTAGGCTAGGATATATATCGTTATAGACGTATACAATGTTCCCACCGAGACGTAGGGACCGACATGCCAGGAATGATGTAAAATATTACATCCCAGATGTTAGGTAGCGTTAGGTTCGGATATACAACGTTATAGACGTATATAATGTCCCCATCGAGAAGTAGGGGCCGACGAGCCAGGAATGTTGTAAAATATTACGCTCGACATGTTAGGTTGCCTTACGTTATGATATATAGCGATATAGACGTATATAATGTTCCCACCGAGAAGTAGGGGCCGGCGCGCCAGGAATGTTGTAAAATATTACATCCGAGATGTTAGGATTGCCTTAGGCTAGGATATATAACGTTATAGACGTATATAATGTTCCCACCGAGAAGTAGGGGCCGAAGTGACGGGAATGTTGTAAAATATTACATCCGAGATATTAGGTTGCCTTAGGTTAGGATATATAACGTTATTGACTTATATAATGTTCCCACCGAGAAATAGGGGCCGAAGCCCCAGGAATGTTGTAAAATATTACGCTCGACAAGTTAGGTTGCCTTAGGCTAGGATATCTAGCGTGAAAGACGTATATAATGTTCCCACCGAGAAATAGGGGCCGACACGCCAGGAATGTTGTAAAACATTACATCCGAGGTGTTAGGTTCCCTTAGGTTAGGACATATAACGTTATAGACGTACATTATGTTCCCACCGAGAAGGAGGTGCCGACGCGCCAGGAATGTTGTAAAATATTACATCCGACATTTTAAGTTGCCTTAGGTTAGGATATATAACGTTATAGACGTATATACTGTTCCCACCGACAAGTAGTTGCCGACGCGCCAGGAATATTGTAAAATATTACATTCGACATGTTAGGTTGTCTCAGGCTAGGACATACAGCGCTAAAGACGTATATAATATTCCCACCGAGAAATAGGGGCCGACGCGCCAGGAATGTAGTAAAATATTACGCTCGACATTTTTGGTTGCCATAGGTTAGGATATATAACGTTATAGTCGTATATACAGTTCCCACCGAGAAGTAGTTGCCGACGCGCCAGGAATATTGTAAAATATTATATTCGACATGTTAGGTTGTCTCAGGCTAGGACATATAGCGTTATAGACATATACAATGTTCCCACCGAGAAAAAGGGGCCGACACGCCAGGAATGTTGTAAAACATTACATCCGAGGTGTTAGGTTCCCTTAGGTTAGGATATATAACGTTATAGACGTATATAATGTTCCCACCGAGAAGTAGGGGCCGACGAGCCAGGAATGTTGTAAAATATTACGCTCGACATGTTAGGTTGCCTTACGTTATGATATATAGCGATATAGACGTATATAATGTTCCCACCGAGAAGTAGGGGCCGGCGCGCCAGGAATGTTGTAAAATATTACATCCGAGATGTTAGGATTGCCTTAGGCTAGGATATATAACGTTATAGACGTATATAATGTTCCCACCGAGAAGTAGGGGCCGAAGTGACGGGAATGTTGTAAAATATTACATCCGAGATATTAGGTTGCCTTAGGTTAGGATATATAACGTTATTGACTTATATAATGTTCCCACCGAGAAATAGAGGCCGACGCCCCAGGAATGTTGTAAAATATTACGCTCGACAAGTTAGGTTGCCTTAGGCTAGGATATATAGCGTTAAAGACGTATATAATGTTCCCACCGAGAAATAGGGACCGACACGCCACGAATGTTGTAAAACATTACATCCGAGGTGTTAGGTTCCCTTAGGTTAGGACATATAACGTTATAGACGTACATAATGTTCCCACCGAGAAGGAGGTGCCGACGCGCCAGGAATGTTGTAAAATATTACGTCCGACATGTTAAGTTGCCTTAGGTTAGGATATATAAAGTTATAGACGTATATACTGTTCCCACCGAGAAGTAGTTGCCGACGCGCCAGGAATATTGTAAAACATTACATTCGACATGTTAAGTTGTGTCAGGCTACGACATATAGCGTTAAAGACGTTTATAATATTCCCACCGAGAAATAGGGGCCGACGCGAAAGGAATGTAGTGAAATATTACGCTCGACATTTTTGGTTGCCTTATGTTAGGATATATGGCGTTATAGACGTATATAATGTTCCCACCGAGAAGTAGGGGCCAGCGCGCCAGGAATGTGGTAAAATATTACATCCGTTATGTTAGGTTGCCTTAGGCTAGGATATATAACTTTATAGACGTATATAATGTTCCCAACGAGAAGTAGGGGCCGAAGTGACGGGAATGTTGTAAAATATTACATCCGAATTGTTAGGTTGCCTTAGGTTAGGATATATAACGTTATTGACTTATATAATGTTCCCACCGAGAAATAGGGGCCGACGCCCCAGGAAAGTTGTAAAATATTGCGCTCGACAAGTTAGGTTGCGATAGGCTAGGATATATAGCGTTAAAGACGTATATAATGTTCCCACCGAGAAATAGGGGCCGACACGCCAGGAATGTTGTAAAACATTACATCCGAGGTCTTAGGTTCCCTTAGGTTAGGACATATAACGTTATAGACGTACATAATGTTCCCACCGAGAAGGAGGTGCCGACGCGCCAGGAATGTTGTAAAATATTACATCCGACATGTTAAGTTGCCTTAGGTTAGGATATATAACGTTATAGACGTATATACTGTTCCCACCGAGACGTAGTTGCCGACGCGCCAGGAATATTTTAAAATATTACATTCGACATGTTAGGTTGTCTCAGGCTAGGACATATAGCGTTAAAGACGTATATAATGTTCCCACCGAGAAGTAGGGGCCAACGAGCCAGGAATGTGGTAAAATATTACATTCGACATGTTAAGTTGTCTTAGGTTAGGATATATAACGTTATAGTCGTATATACAGTTCCCACCGAGAAGTAGTTGCCGACGCGCCAGGAATATTGTAAAATATTATATTCGACATGTTAGGTTGTCTCAGGCAAGGGCATATAGCGTTATAGACATATACAATGTTCCCACCGAGAAAAATTGGCCGACACGCCAGGAATGTTGTAAAACATTACATCCGAGGTGTTAGGTTCCCTTAGGTTAGAATATATGACGTTATAGACGTATATAATGTTCCCACCGAGAAGTAGGTGCCGACGAGCCAGGAATGATGTAAAATATTACGCTCGACATGTTAGGTTGCCTTACGTCATGATATATGGCGATATAGACGTATATAATGTTCCCACCGAGAAGTAGGGGCCAGCGCGCCAGGAATGTGGTAAAATATTACATCCGTTATGTTAGGTTGCCTTAGGCTAGGATATATAACTTTATAGACGTATATAATGTTCCCAACGAGAAGTAGGGGCCGAAGTGACGGGAATGTTGTAAAATATTACATCCGAATTGTTAGGTTGCCTTAGGTTAGGATATATAACGTTATTGACTTATATAATGTTCCCACCGAGAAATAGGGGCCGACGCCCCAGGAAAGTTGTAAAATATTGCGCTCGACAAGTTAGGTTGCGATAGGCTAGGATATATAGCGTTAAAGACGTATATAATGTTCCCACCGAGAAATAGGGGCCGACACGCCAGGAATGTTGTAAAACATTACATCCGAGGTCTTAGGTTCCCTTAGGTTAGGACATATAACGTTATAGACGTACATAATGTTCCCACCGAGAAGGAGGTGCCGACGCGCCAGGAATGTTGTAAAATATTACATCCGACATGTTAAGTTGCCTTAGGTTAGGATATATAACGTTATAGACGTATATACTGTTCCCACCGAGACGTAGTTGCCGACGCGCCAGGAATATTTTAAAATATTACATTCGACATGTTAGGTTGTCTCAGGCTAGGACATATAGCGTTAAAGACGTATATAATGTTCCCACCGAGAAGTAGGGGCCAACGAGCCAGGAATGTGGTAAAATATTACATTCGACATGTTAAGTTGTCTTAGGTTAGGATATATAACGTTATAGTCGTATATACAGTTCCCACCGAGAAGTAGTTGCCGACGGGCCAGGAATATCGTAAAATATTATATTCGACATGTTAGGTTGTCTCAGGCAAGGGCATATAGCGTTATAGACATATACAATGTTCCCACCGAGAAAAAGGGGCCGACACGCCAGGAATGTTGTAAAACATTACATCCGAGGTGTTAGGTTCCCTTAGGTTAGAATATATGACGTTATAGACGTATATAATGTTCCCACCGAGAAGTAGGTGCCGACGAGCCAGGAATGATGTAAAATATTACGCTCGACATGTTAGGTTGCCTTACGTCATGATATATGGCGATATAGACGTATATAATGTTCCCACCGAGAAGTAGGGGCCGGCGCGCCAGGAATGTTGTAAAATATTACATCCGAGATGTTAGGATTGCCTTAGGCTAGGATATATGTCGTTATAGACGTACATACTGTTCCCACCGAGAAGTAGTTGCCGACGCGCCAGGAATATTGTAAAATATTACATTCGACATGTTAGGTTGTCTCCGGCTAGGACATATAGCGTTAAAGACGTATATAATATTCCCACCGAGAAATAGGGGCCGACACGCCAGGAATGTAGTAAAATATTACGCTCGACATTTTTGGTTGCCTTAAGTTAGGATATATGGCGTTCCACACGTATATAATGTTCCTACCGAGAAGTAGGGGCCAACGAGCCAGGAATGTGGTAAAATATTACATCCGAGATGTTAGGTTGCCCTAGGTTAGGATATATAACGTTATAGACGTATATAATGTTCCACCCGAGAAGTAGGGGCCGACGCGCCAGGAATGCTGTAAAATATTACATTCGACATGTTAGGATTGCCTTAGGCTAGGATATATAACGTTATAGACGTATATGATATTCCCACCGAGAACTGCGGGCCTACACGCCAGGAATGTTATCAAATATTACTTCCGAGATGTTAGGTTCCCTTAGGTTAGGATATATAACGTTATAGACGTATATAATGTTCCCACCGAGAAGTAGGGGCGGACGAGCCAGGAATGTTGTAAAATATTACGCTCGACATGTTAGGTTGCCTTAGGCTAGGATATATAGCGTTAAAGACGTATATAATGGTCCCACCGAGAAATAGGGGCCGACATGTCAGGAATGTTGTAAAACATTTCACCTGAGATGTTAGGTTCCCTTAGGTTAGGATATACAACGCTGTAGACGTATAGAATGTTCCCACCGAGACGTAGGGACCGACATGCCAGGAATGTTGTAAAATATTACATCCGAGATGTTATGTTGCCTTACGTTAGGATATATAACGTTATAGATGTATATAATGTCCCGATCGAGAAGTAGGCGACGGCACGCCAGGAATGTTGTAAAATATTACATTCGACATGTTAGGTCGCCTTAGGCTAGGATATATAACGTTATAGACGTATATAATGTTCCCACCGAGAAATAGGCGCCGACATGTCAGGAATGTTGTAAAACATTTCACCTGAGATGTTAGGTTCCCTTAGGTTAGGATATACAACGCTGTAGACGTACAGAATGTTCCGACCGAGACGTAGGGACCGACATGCCAGGAATGTTGTAAAATATTACATCCCAGATGATAGGTTGCGTTAGGTTAGGATATACAACGTTATAGACGTATATAATGTCCCCATCGAGAAGCAGGTGACGTCACGCCAGGAATGTTGTAAAATATTACGCTCGACATGTTAGGTTGCCTTACGTTATGATATATAGCGATATAGACGTATATAATGTTCCCACCGAGAAGTAGGGGCCGGCGCGCCAGGAATGTTGTAAAATATTACATCCGAGATGTTAGGATTGCCTTAGGCTAGGATATATAACGTTATAGACGTATATAATGTTCCCACCGAGAAGTAGGGGCCGAAGTGACGGGAATGTTGTAAAATATTACATCCGAGATATTAGGTTGCCTTAGGTTAGGATATATAACGTTATTGACTTATATAATGTTCCCACCGAGAAATAGGGGCCGAAGCCCCAGGAATGTTGTAAAATATTACGCTCGACAAGTTAGGTTGCATTAGGCTACGATATCTAGCGTGAAAGACGTATATAATGTTCCCACCAAGAAAAAGGGGCCGACACGCCAGGAATGTTGTAAAACATTACATCCGAGGTGTTAGGTTCCCTTAGGTTAGGATATATGACGTTATAGACGTATATAATGTTCCCACCGAGAAATAGGGGCCGACGCCCCAGGAATGTTGTAAAATATTACGCTCGACAAGTTAGGTTGCCTTAGGCTAGGATATCTAGCGTGAAAGACGTATATAATGTTCCCACCGAGAAAAAGGGGCCGACACGCCAGGAATGTTGTAAAACATTACATCCGAGGTGTTAGGTTCCCTTAGGTTGGGATATATGACGTTATAGACGTATATAATGTTCCCACCGAGAAGTAGGGGCCGACGAGCCAGGAATGTTGCAAAATATTACGCTCGACATGTTAGGTTGCCTTACGTTATGATATATAGCGATATAGGCGTATATAATGTTCCCACCGAGAAGTAGGGGCCGGCGCGCCAGGAATGTTGTAAAATATTACATCCGAGATGTTAGGATTGCCTTAGACTAGGATATATAACGTTATAGACGTATATAATGTTCCCACCGAGAAGTAGGGGCCGAAGTGATGGGAATGTTGTAAAATATTACATCCGAATTGTTAGGTTGCCTTAGGTTAGGATATATAACGTTATTGACTTATATAATGTTCCCACCGAGAAATAGGGGCCGACGCCCCAGGAATGTTGTAAAATATTACGCTCGACAAGTTAGGTTGCCTTAGGCTAGGATATATAGCGTTAAAGACGTATATAATGTTCCCACCGAGAAATAGGGGCCGACACGCCAGGAATGTTGTAAAACATTACATCCGAGGTGTTAGGTTCCCTTAGGTTAGGACATATAACGTTATAGACGTACATAATGTTCCCACCGAGAAGGAGGTGCCGACGCGCCAGGAATGTTGTAAAATATTACATCCGACATTTTAAGTTGCCTTAGGTTAGGATATATAACGTTATAGACGTATATACTGTTCCCACCGACAAGTAGTTGCCGACGCGCCAGGAATATTGTAAAATATTACATTCGACATGTTAGGTTGTCTCAGGCTAGGACATACAGCGCTAAAGACGTATATAATATTCCCACCGAGAAATAGGGGCCGACGCGCCAGGAATGTAGTAAAATATTACGCTCGACATTTTTGGTTGCCATAGGTTAGGATATATAACGTTATAGTCGTATATACAGTTCCCACCGAGAAGTAGTTGCCGACGCGCCAGGAATATTGTAAAATATTATATTCGACATGTTAGGTTGTCTCAGGCTAGGACATATAGCGTTATAGACATATACAATGTTCCCACCGAGAAAAAGGGGCCGACACGCCAGGAATGTTGTAAAACATTACATCCGAGGTGTTAGGTTCCCTTAGGTTAGGATATATAACGTTATAGACGTATATAATGTTCCCACCGAGAAGTAGGGGCCGACGAGCCAGGAATGTCGTAAAATATTACGCTCGACATGTTAGGTTGCCTTACGTTATGATATATAGCGATATAGACGTATATAATGTTCCCACCGAGAAGTAGGGGCCGGCGCGCCAGGAATGTTGTAAAATATTACATCCGAGATGTTAGGATTGCCTTAGGCTAGGATATATAACGTTATAGACGTATATAATGTTCCCACCGAGAAGTAGGGGCCGAAGTGACGGGAATGTTGTAAAATATTACATCCGAGATATTAGGTTGCCTTAGGTTAGGATATATAACGTTATTGACTTATATAATGTTCCCACCGAGAAATAGGGGCCGAAGCCCCAGGAATGTTGTAAAATATTACGCTCGACAAGTTAGGTTGCATTAGGCTACGATATCTAGCGTGAAAGACGTATATAATGTTCCCACCAAGAAAAAGGGGCCGACACGCCAGGAATGTTGTAAAACATTACATCCGAGGTGTTAGGTTCCCTTAGGTTAGGATATATGACGTTATAGACGTATATAATGTTCCCACCGAGAAATAGGGGCCGACGCCCCAGGAATGTTGTAAAATATTACGCTCGACAAGTTAGGTTGCCTTAGGCTAGGATATCTAGCGTGAAAGACGTATATAATGTTCCCACCGAGAAAAAGGGGCCGACACGCCAGGAATGTTGTAAAACATTACATCCGAGGTGTTAGGTTCCCTTAGGTTGGGATATATGACGTTATAGACGTATATAATGTTCCCACCGAGAAGTAGGGGCCGACGAGCCAGGAATGTTGCAAAATATTACGCTCGACATGTTAGGTTGCCTTACGTTATGATATATAGCGATATAGGCGTATATAATGTTCCCACCGAGAAGTAGGGGCCGGCGCGCCAGGAATGTTGTAAAATATTACATCCGAGATGTTAGGATTGCCTTAGACTAGGATATATAACGTTATAGACGTATATAATGTTCCCACCGAGAAGTAGGGGCCGAAGTGACGGGAATGTTGTAAAATATTACATCCGAATTGTTAGGTTGCCTTAGGTTAGGATATATAACGTTATTGACTTATATAATGTTCCCACCGAGAAATAGGGGCCGACGCCCCAGGAATGTTGTAAAATATTACGCTCGACAAGTTAGGTTGCCTTAGGCTAGGATATATAGCGTTAAAGACGTATATAATGTTCCCACCGAGAAATAGGGGCCGACACGCCAGGAATGTTGTAAAACATTACATCCGAGGTGTTAGGTTCCCTTAGGTTAGGACATATAACGTTATAGACGTACATAATGTTCCCACCGTGAAGGAGGTGCCGAAGCGCCAGGAATGTTGTAAAATATTACATCCGACATTTTAAGTTGCCTTAGGTTAGGATATATAACGTTATAGACGTATATACTGTTCCCACCGACAAGTAGTTGCCGACGCGCCAGGAATATTGTAAAATATTACATTCGACATGTTAGGTTGTCTCAGGCTAGGACATACAGCGCTAAAGACGTATATAATATTCCCACCGAGAAATAGGGGCCGACGCGCCAGGAATGTAGTAAAATATTACGCTCGACATTTTTGGTTGCCATAGGTTAGGATATATAACGTTATAGTCGTATATACAGTTCCCACCGAGAAGTAGTTGCCGACGCGCCAGGAATATTGTAAAATATTATATTCGACATGTTAGGTTGTCTCAGGCTAGGACATATAGCGTTATAGACATATACAATGTTCCCACCGAGAAAAAGGGGCCGACACGCCAGGAATGTTGTAAAACATTACATCCGAGGTGTTAGGTTCCCTTAGGTTAGGATATATAACGTTATAGACGTATATAATGTTCCCACCGAGAAGTAGGGGCCGACGAGCCAGGAATGTCGTAAAATATTACGCTCGACATGTTAGGTTGCCTTACGTTATGATATATAGCGATATAGACGTATATAATGTTCCCACCGAGAAGTAGGGGCCGGCGCGCCAGGAATGTTGTAAAATATTACATCCGAGATGTTAGGATTGCCTTAGGCTAGGATATATAACGTTATAGACGTATATAATGTTCCCACCGAGAAGTAGGGGCCGAAGTGACGGGAATGTTGTAAAATATTACATCCGAGATATTAGGTTGCCTTAGGTTAGGATATATAACGTTATTGACTTATATAATGTTCCCACCGAGAAATAGGGGCCGACGCCCCAGGAATGTTGTAAAATATTACGCTCGACAAGTTAGGTTGCCTTAGGCTAGGATATATAGCGTTAAAGACGTATATAATGTCCCCACCGAGAAATAGGGACCGACACGCCACGAATGTTGTAAAACATTACATCCGAGGTGTTAGGTTCCCTTAGGTTAGGACATATAACGTTATAGACGTACATAATGTTCCCACCGAGAAGGAGGTGCCGACGCGCCAGGAATGTTGTAAAATATTACGTCCGACATGTTAAGTTGCCTTAGGTTAGGATATATAACGTTATAGACGTATATACTGTTCCCACCGAGAAGTAGTTGCCGACGCGCCAGGAATATTGTAAAATATTACATTCGACATGTTAGGTTGTGTCAGGCTACGACATATAGCGTTAAAGACGTTTATAATATTCCCACCGAGAAATAGGGGCCGACGCGAAAGGAATGTAGTGAAATATTACGCTCGACATTTTTGGTTGCCTTAAGTTAGGATATATGGCGTTATAGACGTATATAATGTTCCCACCGAGAAGTAGGGGCCAGCGCGCCAGGAATGTGGTAAAATATTACATCCGTTATGTTAGGTTGCCTTAGGCTAGGATATATAACTTTATAGACGTATATAATGTTCCCAACGAGAAGTAGGGGCCGAAGTGACGGGAATGTTGTAAAATATTACATCCGAGATATTAGGTTGCCTTAGGTTAGGATATATAACGTTATTGACTTATATAATGTTCCCACCGAGAAATAGGGGCCGACGCCCCAGGAATGTTGTAAAATATTACGCTCGACAAGTTAGGTTGCCTTAGGCTAGGATATATAGCGTTAAAGACGTATATAATGTCCCCACCGAGAAATAGGGACCGACACGCCACGAATGTTGTAAAACATTACATCCGAGGTGTTAGGTTCCCTTAGGTTAGGACATATAACGTTATAGACGTACATAATGTTCCCACCGAGAAGGAGGTGCCGACGCGCCAGGAATGTTGTAAAATATTACATCCGACATGTTAAGTTGCCTTAGGTTAGGATATATAACGTTATAGACGTATATACTGTTCCCACCGAGAAGTAGTTGCCGACGCGCCAGGAATATTTTAAAATATTACATTCGACATGTTAGGTTGTCTCAGGCTAGGACATATAGCGTTAAAGACGTATATAATGTTCCCACCGAGAAATAGGGGCCGACACGCCAGGAATGTTGTAAAACATTACATCCGAGGTGTTAGGTTCCCTTAGGTTAGAATATATGACGTTATAGACGTATATAATGTTCCCACCGAGAAGTAGGTGCCGACGAGCCAGGAATGATGTAAAATATTACGCTCGACATGTTAGGTTGCCTTACGTTATGATATATGGCGATATAGACGTATATAATGTTCCCACCGAGAAGTAGGGGCCGGCGCGCCAGGAATGTTGTAAAATATTACATCCGAGATGTTAGGATTGCCTTAGGCTAGGATATATGTCGTTATAGACGTACATACTGTTCCCACCGAGAAGTAGTTGCCGACGCGCCAGGAATATTGTAAAATATTACATTCGACATGTTAGGTTGTCTCAGGCTAGGACATATAGCCTTAAAGGCGTATATAATATTCCCACCGAGAAATAGGGGCCGACACGCCAGGAATGTAGTAAAATATTACGCTCGACATTTTTGGTTGCCTTAAGTTACGATATATGGCGTTCCACACGTATATAATGTTCCTACCGAGAAGTAGGGGCCAACGAGCCAGGAATGTGGTAAAATATTACATCCGAGATGTTAGGTTGCCCTAGGTTAGGATATATAACGTTATAGACGTATATAATGTTCCACCCGAGAAGTAGGGGCCGACGCGCCAGGAATGCTGTAAAATATTACATTCGACATGTTAGGATTGCCTTAGGCTAGGATATATAACGTTATAGACGTATATGATATTCCCACCGAGAACTACGGGCCTACACGCCAGGAATGTTATCAAATATTACTTCCGAGATGTTAGGTTCCCTTAGGTTAGGATATATAACGTTATAGACGTATATAATGTTCCCACCGAGAAGTAGGGGCGGACGAGCCAGGAATGTTGTAAAATATTACGCTCGTCATGTTAGGTTGCCTTAGGCTAGGATATATAGCGATAAAGACGTATATAATGTTCCCACCGAGAAATAGGGGCCGACATGTCAGGAATGTTGTAAAACATTTCACCTGAGATGTTAGGTTCCCTTAGGTTAGGATATACAACGCTGTAGACGTATAGAATGTTCCCACCGAGACGTAGGGACCGACATGCCAGGAATGTTGTAAAATATTACATCCGAGATGTTATGTTGCCTTACGTTAGGATATATAACGTTATAGATGTATATAATGTCCCGATCGAGAAGTAGGCGACGGCACGCCAGGAATGTTGTAAAATATTACATTCGACATGTTAGGTCGCCTTAGGCTAGGATATATAACGTTATAGACGTATATAATGTTCCCACCGAGAAATAGGCGCCGACATGTCAGGAATGTTGTAAAACATTTCACCTGAGATGTTAGGTTCCCTTAGGTTAGGATATACAACGCTGTAGACGTACAGAATGTTCCCACCGAGACGTAGGGACCGACATGCCAGGAATGTTGTAAAATATTACATCCCAGATGATAGGTTGCGTTAGGTTAGGATATACAACGTTATAGACGTATATAATGTCCCCATCGAGAAGCAGGTGACGTCACGCCAGGAATGTTGTAAAATATTACGCTCGACATGTTAGGTTGCCTTACGTTATGATATATAGCGATATAGACGTATATGATGTTCCCACCGAGAAGTAGGGGCCGGCGCGCCAGGAATGTTGTAAAATATTACATCCGAGATGTTAGGATTGCCTTAGGCTAGGATATATAACGTTATAGACGTATATAATGTTCCCACCGAGAAGTAGGGGCCGAAGTGACGGGAATGTTGTAAAATATTACATCCGAGATATTAGGTTGCCTTAGGTTAGGATATATAACGTTATTGACTTATATAATGTTCCCACCGAGAAATAGGGGCCGAAGCCCCAGGAATGTTGTAAAATATTACGCTCGACAAGTTAGGTTGCATTAGGCTACGATATCTAGCGTGAAAGACGTATATAATGTTCCCACCAAGAAAAAGGGGCCGACACGCCAGGAATGTTGTAAAACATTACATCCGAGGTGTTAGGTTCCCTTAGGTTAGGATATATGACGTTATAGACGTATATAATGTTCCCACCGAGAAATAGGGGCCGACGCCCCAGGAATGTTGTAAAATATTACGCTCGACAAGTTAGGTTGCCTTAGGCTAGGATATCTAGCGTGAAAGACGTATATAATGTTCCCACCGAGAAAAAGGGGCCGTCACGCCAGGAATGTTGTAAAACATTACATCCGAGGTGTTAGGTTCCCTTAGGTTAGGATATATGACGTTATAGACGTATATAATGTTCCCACCGAGATGTAGGGGCCGACGCGCCAGGAATATTGTAAAATATTACATTCGACATGTTAGGTTGTCTCAGGCTAGGACATACAGCGCTAAAGACGTATATAATATTCCCACCGAGAAATAGGGGCCGACGCGCCAGGAATGTAGTAAAATATTACGCTCGACATTTTTGGTTGCCATAGGTTAGGATATATAACGTTATAGTCGTATATACAGTTCCCACCGAGAAGTAGTTGCCGACGCGCCAGGAATATTGTAAAATATTATATTCGACATGTTAGGTTGTCTCAGGCTAGGACATATAGCGTTATAGACATATACAATGTTCCCACCGAGAAAAAGGGGCCGACACGCCAGGAATGTTGTAAAACATTACATCCGAGGTGTTAGGTTCCCTTAGGTTAGGATATATAACGTTATAGACGTATATAATGTTCCCACCGAGAAGTAGGGGCCGACGAGCCAGGAATGTTGTAAAATATTACGCTCGACATGTTAGGTTGCCTTACGTTATGATATATAGCGATATAGGCGTATATAATGTTCCCACCGAGAAGTAGGGGCCGGCGCGCCAGGAATGTTGTAAAATATTACATCCGAGATGTTAGGATTGCCTCAGACTAGGATATATAACGTTATAGACGTATATAATGTTCCCACCGAGAAGTAGGGGCCGAAGTGACGGGAATGTTGTAAAATATTACATCCGAATTGTTAGGTTGCCTTAGGTTAGGATATATAACGTTATTGACTTATATAATGTTCCCACCGAGAAATAGGGGCCGACGCCCCAGGAATGTTGTAAAATATTACGCTCGACAAGTTAGGTTGCCTTAGGCTAGGACATATAGCGTTAAAGACGTCTATAATGTTCCCACCGAGAAATAGGGACCGACACGCCACGAATGTTGTAAAACATTACATCCGAGGTGTTAGGTTCCCTTAGGTTAGGACATATAACGTTATAGACGTACATAATGTTCCCACCGAGAAGGAGGTGCCGACGCGCCAGGAATGTTGTAAAATATTACGTCCGACATGTTAAGTTGCCTTAGGTTAGGATATATAACGTTATAGACGTATATACTGTTCCCACCGAGAAGTAGTTGCCGACGCGCCAGGAATATTGTAAAATATTACATTCGACATGTTAGGTTGTGTCAGGCTACGACATATAGCGTTAAAGACGTTTATAATATTCCCACCGAGAAATAGGGGCCGACGCGAAAGGAATGTAGTGAAATATTACGCTCGACATTTTTGGTTGCCTTAAGTTAGGATATATGGCGTTATAGACGTATATAATGTTCCCACCGAGAAGTAGGGGCCAGCGCGCCAGGAATGTGGTAAAATATTACATCCGTTATGTTAGGTTGCCTTAGGCTAGGATATATAACTTTATAGACGTATATAATGTTCCCAACGAGAAGTAGGGGCCGAAGTGACGGGAATGTTGTAAAATATTACATTCGACATGTTAGGATTGCCTTAGGCTAGGATATATAACGTTATAGACGTATATGATATTCCCACCGAGAACTACGGGCCTACACGCCAGGAATGTTATCAAATATTACTTCCGAGATGTTAGGTTCCCTTAGGTTAGGATATATAACGTTATAGACGTATATAATGTTCCCACCGAGAAGTAGGGGCGGACGAGCCAGGAATGTTGTAAAATATTACGCTCGACATGTTAGGTTGCCTTAGGCTATGATATATAGCGTTAAAGACGTATATAATGTTCCCACCGAGAAATAGGGGCCGACACGCCAGGAATGTTGTAAAATATTACATCCGAGATGTTAGGTTCCCTTAGGTTTGGATATATAACGTTATAGACGTATATAATGTTCCCACCGATAAGTAGGGGCCAACGAGCCTGGAATGTGGTAAAATATTACATTCGACATGTTAAGTTGTCTTAGGTTAGGATATATAACGTTATAGTCGTATATACAGTTCCCACCGAGAAGTAGTTGCCGACGCGCCAGGAATATTGTAAAATATTATATTCGACATGTTATGTTGTCTCAGGCTAGGACATATAGCGTTATGGACATATACAATGTTCCCACCGAGAAGTAGGGGCCGACCCGCCAGGAATTTTGGAAAATACTACATCCGGGATGTTAGGTTGCCTTAGGTTAGGATATATAGCGTTATAGACGCATACAATGTCCCCACCGTGACGTACGGGGCGTCACGAACGGGATTCTGCGAAACAATACCAGCGAGGGTCTAGATGGGTTAGGGTAGGTTATATTACGATATAGACTTATATAATGTCCCTAGGGAGAAGTGGGGCCGACCAGACAGGAATGTTGTGAAATACTACATTCGAGATGTTAGGTTGCCTTCGGGTGGGAAATACAATGTTATAGACGTATATAATGTCCCCACCGAGAAGTATGAACCAAACCGAACAGGATTCTGTAAAACATTATCGCCGAGTGGCTAGATGGGTTATTTTAGGTTATGTTACGTCATGGACGTATATAATGTTCCCACCGAGAAGTAGGGGCCG
Organism: Xylocopa violacea; assembly: GCA_963969225.1. Classification (NCBI taxonomy): domain Eukaryota; kingdom Metazoa; phylum Arthropoda; class Insecta; order Hymenoptera; family Apidae; genus Xylocopa; species Xylocopa violacea. Next base: position 44,916,923 of record CAXAJV010000001.1, on the reverse strand, counting down.
ACCCGCCAGTAATTTTGAAATTACTACATCCGAGATGTTAGATAGCATTAGGTTAGGATATATAACGTTATAGACGCATACAATGACCCTACCGAGACGTACGGGACGACACGAACTGGATTCCGTAAAACATTACCAGCGAGGGGCTAAATGGGTTAGGTTAGGTTATATTACGATATAGCCTTATATAATGTCCCCACCGAGAAGTAAGGGTCGACCCGCCAGGTATTTTGGAAAATACTATATCCGAGATGTTAGGTTGCCTTAGGTTAGCATATATAACGTTATAGACGTATATAATGTCCGCACAGTGACGTTCGGGGCGACACGAACGGGATTCTGTGAAACATTACCAGCGAGGGTCTAGATGGGTTAGGTTAGGTTATATTGCGATATAGACTTATATAATGTCCCTACCGAGAAGTGGGGCCGACCCGCCAGGAATGTTGTGAAATACTACATTCGAGATGTTAGGTTGCCTTCGGGTGGGATATACAATGTTATAGACGTATATAATGTCCCCACCGAGAAGTAGGTGCCGTCCCGCCTGGAATGTTGTAAAATACTATACTCGAGATATTAGGTTGCCTTAGGTTAGGATATATAACGTTATAGACGTATATAATGTTCGCACCGAGACGTACGGAACGACACGAACGGGATTCTGTAAAACATTACCACCGCGGGGCTAGATGGGTTAGGTTAGGTTATATTACGTTATGGACGTATATAATGTTCCCACCGAGAAGTAGGTGCCGACCCGCCAGGAATTTTGGAAAATACTACATCCGAGATGTTAGGTTGCCTTAGGTTTGGATATATAACGTTATTGACGCATATAATGTCCCCGCCGAGAGGTACGGGACGACACGAACGGGATTCTGGAAAACATTACCACCGATGGGCTAGATAGGTTAGGTTAGGTTATATTACGTTATAGACGTATATAATGATCCCACCGAGAAGTAGGGGCCGACACGCCTGGAATGTTGCAAAATACTACATTCGAGATGTTAAGTTGCCTTAGGTTAGGATATATAACGTTATGGACTTATATAATATCCGCACCGCGACGCACGGTACGACACGAACGGGATTCTGTAAAACATTACCGCCGAGGGGCTAGATGGGTTAGGTTAGGTTATATTACGTTATCGACGTATATAAAGTTCCCACCAAGAAGTAGGGGCCGACCCGCCAGTAATTTCGGAAATTACTACATCCGAGATGTTAGATAGCCTTAGGTTAGGATATATAACATTATAGACGTATATAATGTTCCCAACGAAAAGTAGGAACCTACGCGCCAGGAATGTTGTAAAATATTACATTCGACATGTTGGGTCGCCTTAGGCTAGGATATATAACGTTATAGACGTATATAATGTTCCCACCGAGAAATAGGCGCCGACATGTCAGGAATGTTGTAAAACATTTCACCTGAGATGTTAGGTTCCCTTAGGTTAGGATATACAACGCTGTAGACGTACAGAATGTTCCCACCGAGACGTAGGGACCGACATGCCAGGAATGTTGTAAAATATTACATCCCAGATGATAGGTTGCGTTAGGTTAGGATATACAACGTTATAGACGTATATAATGTCCCCATCGAGAAGCAGGTGACGTCACGCCAGGAATGTTGTAAAATATTACGCTCGACATGTTAGGTTGCCTTACGTTATGATATATAGCGATATAGACGTATATAATGTTCCCACCGAGAAGTAGGGGCCGGCGCGCCAGGAATGTTGTAAAATATTACATCCGAGATGTTAGGATTGCCTTAGGCTAGGATATATAACGTTATAGACGTATATAATGTTCCCACCGAGAAGTAGGGGCCGAAGTGACGGGAATGTTGTAAAATATTACATCCGAGATATTAGGTTGCCTTAGGTTAGGATATATAACGTTATTGACTTATATAATGTTCCCACCGAGAAATAGGGGCCGAAGCCCCAGGAATGTTGTAAAATATTACGCTCGACAAGTTAGGTTGCATTAGGCTACGATATCTAGCGTGAAAGACGTATATAATGTTCCCACCAAGAAAAAGGGGCCGACACGCCAGGAATGTTGTAAAACATTACATCCGAGGTGTTAGGTTCCCTTAGGTTAGGATATATGACGTTATAGACGTATATAATGTTCCCACCGAGAAATAGGGGCCGACGCCCCAGGAATGTTGTAAAATATTGCGCTCGACAAGTTAGGTTGCGATAGGCCAGGATATATAGCGTTAAAGACGTATATAATGTTCCCACCGAGAAATAGGGGCCGACACGCCAGGAATGTTGTAAAACATTACATCCGAGGTCTTAGGTTCCCTTAGGTTAGGACATATAACGTTATAGACGTACATAATGTTCCCACCGAGAAGGAGGTGCCGACGCGCCAGGAATGTTGTAAAATATTACATCCGACATGTTAAGTTGCCTTAGGTTAGGATATATAACGTTATAGACGTATATACTGTTCCCACCGAGACGTAGTTGCCGACGCGCCAGGAATATTTTAAAATATTACATTCGACATGTTAGGTTGTCTCAGGCTAGGACATATAGCGTTAAAGACGTATATAATGTTCCCACCGAGAAGTAGGGGCCAACGAGCCAGGAATGTGGTAAAATATTACATTCGACATGTTAAGTTGTCTTAGGTTAGGATATATAACGTTATAGTCGTATATACAGTTCCCACCGAGAAGTAGTTGCCGACGCGCCAGGAATATTGTAAAATATTATATTCGACATGTTAGGTTGTCTCAGGCAAGGGCATATAGCGTTATAGACATATACAATGTTCCCACCGAGAAAAATTGGCCGACACGCCAGGAATGTTGTAAAACATTACATCCGAGGTGTTAGGTTCCCTTAGGTTAGAATATATGACGTTATAGACGTATATAATGTTCCCACCGAGAAGTAGGTGCCGACGAGCCAGGAATGATGTAAAATATTACGCTCGACATGTTAGGTTGCCTTACGTCATGATATATGGCGATATAGACGTATATAATGTTCCCACCGAGAAGTAGGGGCCAGCGCGCCAGGAATGTGGTAAAATATTACATCCGTTATGTTAGGTTGCCTTAGGCTAGGATATATAACTTTATAGACGTATATAATGTTCCCAACGAGAAGTAGGGGCCGAAGTGACGGGAATGTTGTAAAATATTACATCCGAATTGTTAGGTTGCCTTAGGTTAGGATATATAACGTTATTGACTTATATAATGTTCCCACCGAGAAATAGGGGCCGACGCCCCAGGAAAGTTGTAAAATATTGCGCTCGACAAGTTAGGTTGCGATAGGCTAGGATATATAGCGTTAAAGACGTATATAATGTTCCCACCGAGAAATAGGGGCCGACACGCCAGGAATGTTGTAAAACATTACATCCGAGGTCTTAGGTTCCCTTAGGTTAGGACATATAACGTTATAGACGTACATAATGTTCCCACCGAGAAGGAGGTGCCGACGCGCCAGGAATGTTGTAAAATATTACATCCGACATGTTAAGTTGCCTTAGGTTAGGATATATAACGTTATAGACGTATATACTGTTCCCACCGAGACGTAGTTGCCGACGCGCCAGGAATATTTTAAAATATTACATTCGACATGTTAGGTTGTCTCAGGCTAGGACATATAGCGTTAAAGACGTATATAATGTTCCCACCGAGAAGTAGGGGCCAACGAGCCAGGAATGTGGTAAAATATTACATTCGACATGTTAAGTTGTCTTAGGTTAGGATATATAACGTTATAGTCGTATATACAGTTCCCACCGAGAAGTAGTTGCCGACGGGCCAGGAATATTGTAAAATATTATATTCGACATGTTAGGTTGTCTCAGGCAAGGGCATATAGCGTTATAGACATATACAATGTTCCCACCGAGAAAAAGGGGCCGACACGCCAGGAATGTTGTAAAACATTACATCCGAGGTGTTAGGTTCCCTTAGGTTAGGATATATGACGTTATAGACGTATATAATGTTCCCACCGAGAAGTAGGGGCCGACGAGCCAGGAATGTTGCAAAATATTACGCTCGACATGTTAGGTTGCCTTACGTTATGATATATAGCGATATAGGCGTATATAATGTTCCCACCGAGAAGTAGGGGCCGGCGCGCCAGGAATGTTGTAAAATATTACATCCGAGATGTTAGGATTGCCTTAGACTAGGATATATAACGTTATAGACGTATATAATGTTCCCACCGAGAAGTAGGTGCCGAAGTGACGGGAATGTTGTAAAATATTACATCCGAATTGTTAGGTTGCCTTAGGTTAGGATATATAACGTTATTGACTTATATAATGTTCCCACCGAGAAATAGGGGCCGACGCCCCAGGAATGTTGTAAAATATTACGCTCGACAAGTTAGGTTGCCTTAGGCTAGGATATATAGCGTTAAAGACGTATATAATGTTCCCACCGAGAAATAGGGGCCGACACGCCAGGAATGTTGTAAAACATTACATCCGAGGTGTTAGGTTCCCTTAGGTTAGGACATATAACGTTATAGACGTACATAATGTTCCCACCGAGAAGGAGGTGCCGACGCGCCAGGAATGTTGTAAAATATTACATCCGACATGTTAAGTTGCCTTACGTTATGATATATAGCGATATAGACGTATATAATGTTCCCACCGAGAAGTAGGGGCCGGCGCGCCAGGAATGTTGTAAAATATTACATCCGAGATGTTAGGATTGCCTTAGGCTAGGATATATAACGTTATAGACGTATATAATGTTCCCACCGAGAAGTAGGGGCCGAAGTGACGGGAATGTTGTAAAATATTACATCCGAGATATTAGGTTGCCTTAGGTTAGGATATATAACGTTATTGACTTATATAATGTTCCCACCGAGAAATAGGGGCCGAAGCCCCAGGAATGTTGTAAAATATTACGCTCGACAAGTTAGGTTGCATTAGGCTACGATATCTAGCGTGAAAGACGTATATAATGTTCCCACCAAGAAAAAGGGGCCGACACGCCAGGAATGTTGTAAAACATTACATCCGAGGTGTTAGGTTCCCTTAGGTTAGGATATATGACGTTATAGACGTATATAATGTCCCCACCGAGAAATAGGGGCCGACGCCCCAGGAATGTTGTAAAATATTACGCTCGACAAGTTAGGTTGCCTTAGGCTAGGATATCTAGCGTGAAAGACGTATATAATGTTCCCACCGAGAAAAAGGGGCCGACACGCCAGGAATGTTGTAAAACATTACATCCGAGGTGTTAGGTTCCCTTAGGTTGGGATATATGACGTTATAGACGTATATAATGTTCCCACCGAGAAGTAGGGGCCGACGAGCCAGGAATGTTGCAAAATATTACGCTCGACATGTTAGGTTGCCTTACGTTATGATATATAGCGATATAGGCGTATATAATGTTCCCACCGAGAAGTAGGGGCCGGCGCGCCAGGAATGTTGTAAAATATTACATCCGAGATGTTAGGATTGCCTTAGACTAGGATATATAACGTTATAGACGTATATAATGTTCCCACCGAGAAGTAGGGGCCGAAGTGATGGGAATGTTGTAAAATATTACATCCGAATTGTTAGGTTGCCTTAGGTTAGGATATATAACGTTATTGACTTATATAATGTTCCCACCGAGAAATAGGGGCCGACGCCCCAGGAATGTTGTAAAATATTACGCTCGACAAGTTAGGTTGCCTTAGGCTAGGATATATAGCGTTAAAGACGTATATAATGTTCCCACCGAGAAATAGGGGCCGACACGCCAGGAATGTTGTAAAACATTACATCCGAGGTGTTAGGTTCCCTTAGGTTAGGACATATAACGTTATAGACGTACATAATGTTCCCACCGAGAAGGAGGTGCCGACGCGCCAGGAATGTTGTAAAATATTACATCCGACATTTTAAGTTGCCTTAGGTTAGGATATATAACGTTATAGACGTATATACTGTTCCCACCGACAAGTAGTTGCCGACGCGCCAGGAATATTGTAAAATATTACATTCGACATGTTAGGTTGTCTCAGGCTAGGACATACAGCGCTAAAGACGTATATAATATTCCCACCGAGAAATAGGGGCCGACGCGCCAGGAATGTAGTAAAATATTACGCTCGACATTTTTGGTTGCCATAGGTTAGGATATATAACGTTATAGTCGTATATACAGTTCCCACCGAGAAGTAGTTGCCGACGCGCCAGGAATATTGTAAAATATTATATTCGACATGTTAGGTTGTCTCAGGCTAGGACATATAGCGTTATAGACATATACAATGTTCCCACCGAGAAAAAGGGGCCGACACGCCAGGAATGTTGTAAAACATTACATCCGAGGTGTTAGGTTCCCTTAGGTTAGGATATATAACGTTATAGACGTATATAATGTTCCCACCGAGAAGTAGGGGCCGACGAGCCAGGAATGTCGTAAAATATTACGCTCGACATGTTAGGTTGCCTTACGTTATGATATATAGCGATATAGACGTATATAATGTTCCCACCGAGAAGTAGGGGCCGGCGCGCCAGGAATGTTGTAAAATATTACATCCGAGATGTTAGGATTGCCTTAGGCTAGGATATATAACGTTATAGACGTATATAATGTTCCCACCGAGAAGTAGGGGCCGAAGTGACGGGAATGTTGTAAAATATTACATCCGAGATATTAGGTTGCCTTAGGTTAGGATATATAACGTTATTGACTTATATAATGTTCCCACCGAGAAATAGGGGCCGAAGCCCCAGGAATGTTGTAAAATATTACGCTCGACAAGTTAGGTTGCATTAGGCTACGATATCTAGCGTGAAAGACGTATATAATGTTCCCACCAAGAAAAAGGGGCCGACACGCCAGGAATGTTGTAAAACATTACATCCGAGGTGTTAGGTTCCCTTAGGTTAGGATATATGACGTTATAGACGTATATAATGTTCCCACCGAGAAATAGGGGCCGACGCCCCAGGAATGTTGTAAAATATTACGCTCGACAAGTTAGGTTGCCTTAGGCTAGGATATCTAGCGTGAAAGACGTATATAATGTTCCCACCGAGAAAAAGGGGCCGACACGCCAGGAATGTTGTAAAACATTACATCCGAGGTGTTAGGTTCCCTTAGGTTGGGATATATGACGTTATAGACGTATATAATGTTCCCACCGAGAAGTAGGGGCCGACGAGCCAGGAATGTTGCAAAATATTACGCTCGACATGTTAGGTTGCCTTACGTTATGATATATAGCGATATAGGCGTATATAATGTTCCCACCGAGAAGTAGGGGCCGGCGCGCCAGGAATGTTGTAAAATATTACATCCGAGATGTTAGGATTGCCTTAGACTAGGATATATAACGTTATAGACGTATATAATGTTCCCACCGAGAAGTAGGGGCCGAAGTGACGGGAATGTTGTAAAATATTACATCCGAATTGTTAGGTTGCCTTAGGTTAGGATATATAACGTTATTGACTTATATAATGTTCCCACCGAGAAATAGGGGCCGACGCCCCAGGAATGTTGTAAAATATTACGCTCGACAAGTTAGGTTGCCTTAGGCTAGGATATATAGCGTTAAAGACGTATATAATGTTCCCACCGAGAAATAGGGGCCGACACGCCAGGAATGTTGTAAAACATTACATCCGAGGTGTTAGGTTCCCTTAGGTTAGGACATATAACGTTATAGACGTACATAATGTTCCCACCGTGAAGGAGGTGCCGAAGCGCCAGGAATGTTGTAAAATATTACATCCGACATTTTAAGTTGCCTTAGGTTAGGATATATAACGTTATAGACGTATATACTGTTCCCACCGACAAGTAGTTGCCGACGCGCCAGGAATATTGTAAAATATTACATTCGACATGTTAGGTTGTCTCAGGCTAGGACATACAGCGCTAAAGACGTATATAATATTCCCACCGAGAAATAGGGGCCGACGCGCCAGGAATGTAGTAAAATATTACGCTCGACATTTTTGGTTGCCATAGGTTAGGATATATAACGTTATAGTCGTATATACAGTTCCCACCGAGAAGTAGTTGCCGACGCGCCAGGAATATTGTAAAATATTATATTCGACATGTTAGGTTGTCTCAGGCTAGGACATATAGCGTTATAGACATATACAATGTTCCCACCGAGAAAAAGGGGCCGACACGCCAGGAATGTTGTAAAACATTACATCCGAGGTGTTAGGTTCCCTTAGGTTAGGATATATAACGTTATAGACGTATATAATGTTCCCACCGAGAAGTAGGGGCCGACGAGCCAGGAATGTCGTAAAATATTACGCTCGACATGTTAGGTTGCCTTACGTTATGATATATAGCGATATAGACGTATATAATGTTCCCACCGAGAAGTAGGGGCCGGCGCGCCAGGAATGTTGTAAAATATTACATCCGAGATGTTAGGATTGCCTTAGGCTAGGATATATAACGTTATAGACGTATATAATGTTCCCACCGAGAAGTAGGGGCCGAAGTGACGGGAATGTTGTAAAATATTACATCCGAGATATTAGGTTGCCTTAGGTTAGGATATATAACGTTATTGACTTATATAATGTTCCCACCGAGAAATAGGGGCCGACGCCCCAGGAATGTTGTAAAATATTACGCTCGACAAGTTAGGTTGCCTTAGGCTAGGATATATAGCGTTAAAGACGTATATAATGTCCCCACCGAGAAATAGGGACCGACACGCCACGAATGTTGTAAAACATTACATCCGAGGTGTTAGGTTCCCTTAGGTTAGGACATATAACGTTATAGACGTACATAATGTTCCCACCGAGAAGGAGGTGCCGACGCGCCAGGAATGTTGTAAAATATTACGTCCGACATGTTAAGTTGCCTTAGGTTAGGATATATAACGTTATAGACGTATATACTGTTCCCACCGAGAAGTAGTTGCCGACGCGCCAGGAATATTGTAAAATATTACATTCGACATGTTAGGTTGTGTCAGGCTACGACATATAGCGTTAAAGACGTTTATAATATTCCCACCGAGAAATAGGGGCCGACGCGAAAGGAATGTAGTGAAATATTACGCTCGACATTTTTGGTTGCCTTAAGTTAGGATATATGGCGTTATAGACGTATATAATGTTCCCACCGAGAAGTAGGGGCCAGCGCGCCAGGAATGTGGTAAAATATTACATCCGTTATGTTAGGTTGCCTTAGGCTAGGATATATAACTTTATAGACGTATATAATGTTCCCAACGAGAAGTAGGGGCCGAAGTGACGGGAATGTTGTAAAATATTACATCCGAATTGTTAGGTTGCCTTAGGTTAGGATATATAACGTTATTGACTTATATAATGTTCCCACCGAGAAATAGGGGCCGACGCCCCAGGAAAGTTGTAAAATATTGCGCTCGACAAGTTAGGTTGCCTTAGGCTAGGATATATAGCGTTAAAGACGTATATAATGTTCCCACCGAGAAATAGGGGCCGACACGCCAGGAATGTTGTAAAACATTACATCCGAGGTCTTAGGTTCCCTTAGGTTAGGACATATAACGTTATAGACGTACATAATGTTCCCACCGAGAAGGAGGTGCCGACGCGCCAGGAATGTTGTAAAATATTACATCCGACATGTTAAGTTGCCTTAGGTTAGGATATATAACGTTATAGACGTATATACTGTTCCCACCGAGAAGTAGTTGCCGACGCGCCAGGAATATTTTAAAATATTACATTCGACATGTTAGGTTGTCTCAGGCTAGGACATATAGCGTTAAAGACGTATATAATGTTCCCACCGAGAAATAGGGGCCGACACGCCAGGAATGTTGTAAAACATTACATCCGAGGTCTTAGGTTCCCTTAGGTTAGGACATATAACGTTATAGACGTACATAATGTTCCCACCGAGAAGGAGGTGCCGACGCGCCAGGAATGTTGTAAAATATTACATCCGACATGTTAAGTTGCCTTAGGTTAGGATATATAACGTTATAGACGTATATACTGTTCCCACCGAGACGTAGTTGCCGACGCGCCAGGAATATTTTAAAATATTACATTCGACATGTTAGGTTGTCTCAGGCTAGGACATATAGCGTTAAAGACGTATATAATGTTCCCACCGAGAAGTAGGGGCCAACGAGCCAGGAATGTGGTAAAATATTACATTCGACATGTTAAGTTGTCTTAGGTTAGGATATATAACGTTATAGTCGTATATACAGTTCCCACAGAGAAGTAGTTGCCGACGCGCCAGGAATATTGTAAAATATTATATTCGACATGTTAGGTTGTCTCAGGCAAGGGCATATAGCGTTATAGACATATACAATGTTCCCACCGAGAAAAAGGGGCCGACACGCCAGGAATGTTGTAAAACATTACATCCGAGGTGTTAGGTTCCCTTAGGTTAGAATATATGACGTTATAGACGTATATAATGTTCCCACCGAGAAGTAGGTGCCGACGAGCCAGGAATGATGTAAAATATTACGCTCGACATGTTAGGTTGCCTTACGTTATGATATATGGCGATATAGACGTATATAATGTTCCCACCGAGAAGTAGGGGCCGGCGCGCCAGGAATGTTGTAAAATATTACATCCGAGATGTTAGGATTGCCTTAGGCTAGGATATATGTCGTTATAGACGTACATACTGTTCCCACCGAGAAGTAGTTGCCGACGCGCCAGGAATATTGTAAAATATTACATTCGACATGTTAGGTTGTCTCAGGCTAGGACATATAGCCTTAAAGGCGTATATAATATTCCCACCGAGAAATAGGGGCCGACACGCCAGGAATGTAGTAAAATATTACGCTCGACATTTTTGGTTGCCTTAAGTTACGATATATGGCGTTCCACACGTATATAATGTTCCTACCGAGAAGTAGGGGCCAACGAGCCAGGAATGTGGTAAAATATTACATCCGAGATGTTAGGTTGCCCTAGGTTAGGATATATAACGTTATAGACGTATATAATGTTCCACCCGAGAAGTAGGGGCCGACGCGCCAGGAATGCTGTAAAATATTACATTCGACATGTTAGGATTGCCTTAGGCTAGGGTATATAACGTTATAGACGTATATGATATTCCCACCGAGAACTACGGGCCTACACGCCAGGAATGTTATCAAATATTACTTCCGAGATGTTAGGTTCCCTTAGGTTAGGATATATAACGTTATAGACGTATATAATGTTCCCACCGAGAAGTAGGGGCGGACGAGCCAGGAATGTTGTAAAATATTACGCTCGTCATGTTAGGTTGCCTTAGGCTAGGATATATAGCGATAAAGACGTATATAATGTTCCCACCGAGAAATAGGGGCCGACATGTCAGGAATGTTGTAAAACATTTCACCTGAGATGTTAGGTTCCCTTAGGTTAGGATATACAACGCTGTAGACGTATAGAATGTTCCCACCGAGACGTAGGGACCGACATGCCAGGAATGTTGTAAAATATTACATCCGAGATGTTATGTTGCCTTACGTTAGGATATATAACGTTATAGATGTATATAATGTCCCGATCGAGAAGTAGGCGACGGCACGCCAGGAATGTTGTAAAATATTACATTCGACATGTTAGGTCGCCTTAGGCTAGGATATATAACGTTATAGACGTATATAATGTTCCCACCGAGAAATAGGCGCCGACATGTCAGGAATGTTGTAAAACATTTCACCTGAGATGTTAGGTTCCCTTAGGTTAGGATATACAACGCTGTAGACGTACAGAATGTTCCCACCGAGACGTAGGGACCGACATGCCAGGAATGTTGTAAAATATTACATCCCAGATGATAGGTTGCGTTAGGTTAGGATATACAACGTTATAGACGTATATAATGTCCCCATCGAGAAGCAGGTGACGTCACGCCAGGAATGTTGTAAAATATTACGCTCGACATGTTAGGTTGCCTTACGTTATGATATATAGCGATATAGACGTATATGATGTTCCCACCGAGAAGTAGGGGCCGGCGCGCCAGGAATGTTGTAAAATATTACATCCGAGATGTTAGGATTGCCTTAGGCTAGGATATATAACGTTATAGACGTATATAATGTTCCCACCGAGAAGTAGGGGCCGAAGTGACGGGAATGTTGTAAAATATTACATCCGAGATATTAGGTTGCCTTAGGTTAGGATATATAACGTTATTGACTTATATAATGTTCCCACCGAGAAATAGGGGCCGAAGCCCCAGGAATGTTGTAAAATATTACGCTCGACAAGTTAGGTTGCATTAGGCTACGATATCTAGCGTGAAAGACGTATATAATGTTCCCACCAAGAAAAAGGGGCCGACACGCCAGGAATGTTGTAAAACATTACATCCGAGGTGTTAGGTTCCCTTAGGTTAGGATATATGACGTTATAGACGTATATAATGTTCCCACCGAGAAATAGGGGCCGACGCCCCAGGAATGTTGTAAAATATTACGCTCGACAAGTTAGGTTGCCTTAGGCTAGGATATCTAGCGTGAAAGACGTATATAATGTTCCCACCGAGAAAAAGGGGCCGTCACGCCAGGAATGTTGTAAAACATTACATCCGAGGTGTTAGGTTCCCTTAGGTTAGGATATATGACGTTATAGACGTATATAATGTTCCCACCGAGATGTAGGGGGCGACGCGCCAGGAATATTGTAAAATATTACATTCGACATGTTAGGTTGTCTCAGGCTAGGACATACAGCGCTAAAGACGTATATAATATTCCCACCGAGAAATAGGGGCCGACGCGCCAGGAATGTAGTAAAATATTACGCTCGACATTTTTGGTTGCCATAGGTTAGGATATATAACGTTATAGTCGTATATACAGTTCCCACCGAGAAGTAGTTGCCGACGCGCCAGGAATATTGTAAAATATTATATTCGACATGTTAGGTTGTCTCAGGCTAGGACATATAGCGTTATAGACATATACAATGTTCCCACCGAGAAAAAGGGGCCGACACGCCAGGAATGTTGTAAAACATTACATCCGAGGTGTTAGGTTCCCTTAGGTTAGGATATATAACGTTATAGACGTATATAATGTTCCCACCGAGAAGTAGGGGCCGACGAGCCAGGAATGTTGTAAAATATTACGCTCGACATGTTAGGTTGCCTTACGTTATGATATATAGCGATATAGGCGTATATAATGTTCCCACCGAGAAGTAGGGGCCGGCGCGCCAGGAATGTTGTAAAATATTACATCCGAGATGTTAGGATTGCCTCAGACTAGGATATATAACGTTATAGACGTATATAATGTTCCCACCGAGAAGTAGGGGCCGAAGTGACGGGAATGTTGTAAAATATTACATCCGAATTGTTAGGTTGCCTTAGGTTAGGATATATAACGTTATTGACTTATATAATGTTCCCACCGAGAAATAGGGGCCGACGCCCCAGGAATGTTGTAAAATATTACGCTCGACAAGTTAGGTTGCCTTAGGCTAGGATATATAGCGTTAAAGACGTATATAATGTTCCCACCGAGAAATAGGGGCCGACACGCCAGGAATGTTGTAAAACATTACATCCGAGGTGTTAGGTTCCCTTAGGTTAGGACATATAACGTTATAGACGTACATAATGTTCCCACCGAGAAGGAGGTGCCGACGCGCCAGGAATGTTGTAAAATATTACATCCGACATGTTAAGTTGCCTTAGGTTAGGATATATAACGTTATAGACGTATATACTGTTCCCACCGACAAGTAGTTGCCGACGCGCCAGGAATATTGTAAAATATTACATTCGACATGTTAGGTTGTCTCAGGCTAGGACATACAGCGCTAAAGAAGTATATAATATTCCCACCGAGAAATAGGGGCCGACGCGCCAGGAATGTAGTAAAATATTACGCTCGACATTTTTGGTTGCCATAGGTTAGGATATATAACGTTATAGTCGTATATACAGTTCCCACCGAGAAGTAGTTGCCGACGCGCCAGGAATATTGTAAAATATTATATTCGACATGTTAGGTTGTCTCAGGCTAGGACATATAGCGTTATAGACATATACAATGTTCCCTCCGAGAAAAAGGGGCCGACACGCCAGGAATGTTGTAAAACATTACATCCGAGGTGTTAGGTTCCCTTAGGTTAGGATATATAACGTTATAGACGTATATAATATTCCCACCGAGAAGTAGGGGCCGGCGCGCCAGGAATGTTGTAAAATATTACATCCGAGATGTTAGGATTGCCTTAGGCTAGGATATATAACGTTATAGACGTATATAATGTTCCCACCGAGAAGTAGGGGCCGAAGTGACGGGAATGTTGTAAAATATTACATCCGAGATATTAGGTTGCCTTAGGTTAGGATATATAACGTTATTGACTTATATAATGTTCCCACCGAGAAATAGGGGCCGACGCCCCAGGAATGTTGTAAAATATTACGCTCGACAAGTTAGGTTGCCTTAGGCTAGGACATATAGCGTTAAAGACGTCTATAATGTTCCCACCGAGAAATAGGGACCGACACGCCACGAATGTTGTAAAACATTACATCCGAGGTGTTAGGTTCCCTTAGGTTAGGACATATAACGTTATAGACGTACATAATGTTCCCACCGAGAAGGAGGTGCCGACGCGCCAGGAATGTTGTAAAATATTACGTCCGACATGTTAAGTTGCCTTAGGTTAGGATATATAACGTTATAGACGTATATACTGTTCCCACCGAGAAGTAGTTGCCGACGCGCCAGGAATATTGTAAAATATTACATTCGACATGTTAGGTTGTGTCAGGCTACGACATATAGCGTTAAAGACGTTTATAATATTCCCACCGAGAAATAGGGGCCGACGCGAAAGGAATGTAGTGAAATATTACGCTCGACATTTTTGGTTGCCTTAAGTTAGGATATATGGCGTTATAGACGTATATAATGTTCCCACCGAGAAGTAGGGGCCAGCGCGCCAGGAATGTGGTAAAATATTACATCCGTTATGTTAGGTTGCCTTAGGCTAGGATATATAACTTTATAGACGTATATAATGTTCCCAACGAGAAGTAGGGGCCGAAGTGACGGGAATGTTGTAAAATATTACATTCGACATGTTAGGATTGCCTTAGGCTAGGATATATAACGTTATAGACGTATATGATATTCCCACCGAGAACTACGGGCCTACACGCCAGGAATGTTATCAAATATTACTTCCGAGATGTTAGGTTCCCTTAGGTTAGGATATATAACGTTATAGACGTATATAATGTTCCCACCGAGAAGTAGGGGCGGACGAGCCAGGAATGTTGTAAAATATTACGCTCGACATGTTAGGTTGCCTTAGGCTATGATATATAGCGTTAAAGACGTATATAATGTTCCCACCGAGAAATAGGGGCCGACACGCCAGGAATGTTGTAAAATATTACATCCGAGATGTTAGGTTCCCTTAGGTTTGGATATATAACGTTATAGACGTATATAATGTTCCCACCGATAAGTAGGGGCCAACGAGCCTGGAATGTGGTAAAATATTACATTCGACATGTTAAGTTGTCTTAGGTTAGGATATATAACGTTATAGTCGTATATACAGTTCCCACCGAGAAGTAGTTGCCGACGCGCCAGGAATATTGTAAAATATTATATTCGACATGTTATGTTGTCTCAGGCTAGGACATATAGCGTTATGGACATATACAATGTTCCCACCGAGAAGTAGGGGCCGACCCGCCAGGAATTTTGGAAAATACTACATCCGGGATGTTAGGTTGCCTTAGGTTAGGATATATAGCGTTATAGACGCATACAATGTCCCCACCGTGACGTACGGGGCGTCACGAACGGGATTCTGCGAAACAATACCAGCGAGGGTCTAGATGGGTTAGGGTAGGTTATATTACGATATAGACTTATATAATGTCCCTAGGGAGAAGTGGGGCCGACCAGACAGGAATGTTGTGAAATACTACATTCGAGATGTTAGGTTGCCTTCGGGTGGGAAATACAATGTTATAGACGTATATAATGTCCCCACCGAGAAGTATGAACCAAACCGAACAGGATTCTGTAAAACATTATCGCCGAGTGGCTAGATGGGTTATTTTAGGTTATGTTACGTCATGGACGTATATAATGTTCCCACCGAGAAGTAGGGGCCGACCCGCCAGTAATTTTGAAATTACTACATCCGAGATGTTAGATAGCATTAGGTTAGGATATATAACGTTATAGACGCATACAATGACCCTACCGAGACGTACGGGACGACACGAACTGGATTCCGTAAAACATTACCAGCGAGGGGCTAAATGGGTTAGGTTAGGTTATATTACGATATAGCCTTATATAATGTCCCCACCGAGAAGTAAGGGTCGACCCGCCAGGTATTTTGGAAAATACTATATCCGAGATGTTAGGTTGCCTTAGGTTAGCATATATAACGTTATAGACGTATATAATGTCCGCACAGTGACGTTCGGGGCGACACGAACGGGATTCTGTGAAACATTACCAGCGAGGGTCTAGATGGGTTAGGTTAGGTTATATTGCGATATAGACTTATATAATGTCCCTACCGAGAAGTGGGGCCGACCCGCCAGGAATGTTGTGAAATACTACATTCGAGATGTTAGGTTGCCTTCGGGTGGGATATACAATGTTATAGACGTATATAATGTCCCCACCGAGAAGTAGGTGCCGTCCCGCCTGGAATGTTGTAAAATACTATACTCGAGATATTAGGTTGCCTTAGGTTAGGATATATAACGTTATAGACGTATATAATGTTCGCACCGAGACGTACGGAACGACACGAACGGGATTCTGTAAAACATTACCACCGCGGGGCTAGATGGGTTAGGTTAGGTTATATTACGTTATGGACGTATATAATGTTCCCACCGAGAAGTAGGTGCCGACCCGCCAGGAATTTTGGAAAATACTACATCCGAGATGTTAGGTTGCCTTAGGTTTGGATATATAACGTTATTGACGCATATAATGTCCCCGCCGAGAGGTACGGGACGACACGAACGGGATTCTGGAAAACATTACCACCGATGGGCTAGATAGGTTAGGTTAGGTTATATTACGTTATAGACGTATATAATGATCCCACCGAGAAGTAGGGGCCGACACGCCTGGAATGTTGCAAAATACTACATTCGAGATGTTAAGTTGCCTTAGGTTAGGATATATAACGTTATGGACTTATATAATATCCGCACCGCGACGCACGGTACGACACGAACGGGATTCTGTAAAACATTACCGCCGAGGGGCTAGATGGGTTAGGTTAGGTTATATTACGTTATCGACGTATATAAAGTTCCCACCAAGAAGTAGGGGCCGACCCGCCAGTAATTTCGGAAATTACTACATCTGAGATGTTAGATAGCCTTAGGTTAGGATATATAACATTATAGACGTATATAATGTTCCCAACGAAAAGTAGGAACCTACGCGCCAGGAATGTTGTAAAATATTACATTCGACATGTTGGGTCGCCTTAGGCTAGGATATATAACGTTATAGACGTATATAATGTTCCCACCGAGAAATAGGCGCCGACATGTCAGGAATGTTGTAAAACATTTCACCTGAGATGTTAGGTTCCCTTAGGTTAGGATATACAACGCTGTAGACGTACAGAATGTTCCCACCGAGACGTAGGGACCGACATGCCAGGAATGTTGTAAAATATTACATCCCAGATGATAGGTTGCGTTAGGTTAGGATATGCAACGTTATAGACGTATATAATGTCCCCATCGAGAAGCAGGTGACGTCACGCCAGGAATGTTGTAAAATATTACGCGCGACATGTTAGGTTGCCTTACGTTATGATATATAGCGATATAGACGTATATAATGTTCCCACCGAGAAGTAGGGGCCGGCGCGCCAGGAATGTTGTAAAATATTACATCCGAGATGTTAGGATTGCCTTAGGCTAGGATATATAACGCTATAGACGTATATAATGTTCCCACCGAGAAGTAGGGGCCGAAGTGACGGGAATGTTGTAAAATATTACATCCGAGATATTAGGTTGCCTTAGGTTAGGATATATAACGTTATTGACTTATATAATGTTCCCACCGAGAAATAGGGGCCGAAGCCCCAGGAATGTTGTAAAATATTACGCTCGACAAGTTAGGTTGCATTAGGCTACGATATCTAGCGTGAAAGACGTATATAATGTTCCCACCAAGAAAAAGGGGCCGACACGCCAGGAATGTTGTAAAACATTACATCCGAGGTGTTAGGTTCCCTTAGGTTAGGATATATGACGTTATAGACGTATATAATGTTCCCACCGAGAAATAGGGGCCGACGCCCCAGGAATGTTGTAAAATATTACGCTCGACAAGTTAGGTTGCCTTAGGCTAGGATATCTAGCGTGAAAGACGTATATAATGTTCCCACCGAGAAAAAGGGGCCGACACGCCAGGAATGTTGTAAAACATTACATCCGAGGTGTTAGGTTCCCTTAGGTTAGGATATATGACGTTATAGACGTATATAATGTTCCCACCGAGAAGTAGGGGCCGACGAGCCAGGAATGTTGCAAAATATTACGCTCGACATGTTAGGTTGCCTTACGTTATGATATATAGCGATATAGGCGTATATAATGTTCCCACCGAGAAGTAGGGGCCGGCGCGCCAGGAATGTTGTAAAATATTACATCCGAGATGTTAGGATTGCCTTAGACTAGGATATATAACGTTATAGACGTATATAATGTTCCCACCGAGAAGTAGGTGCCGAAGTGACGGGAATGTTGTAAAATATTACATCCGAATTGTTAGGTTGCCTTAGGTTAGGATATATAACGTTATTGACTTATATAATGTTCCCACCGAGAAATAGGGGCCGACGCACCAGGAATGTTGTAAAATATTACGCTCGACAAGTTAGGTTGCCTTAGGCTAGGATATATAGCGTTAAAGACGTATATAATGTTCCCACCGAGAAATAGGTGCCGACACGCCAGGAATGTTGTAAAACATTACATCCGAGGTGTTAGGTTCCCTTAGGTTAGGACATATAACGTTATAGACGTACATAATGTTCCCACCGAGAAGGAGGTGCCGACGCGCCAGGAATGTTGTAAAATATTACATCCGACATGTTAAGTTGCCTTAGGTTAGGATATATAACGTTATAGACGTATATACTGTTCCCACCGACAAGTAGTTGCCGACGCGCCAGGAATATTGTAAAATATTACATTCGACATGTTAGGTTGTCTCAGGCTAGGACATACAGCGCTAAAGACGTATATAATATTCCCACCGAGAAATAGGGGCCGACGCGCCAGGAATGTAGTAAAATATTACGCTCGACATTTTTGGTTGCCATAGGTTAGGATATATAACGTTATAGTCGTATATACAGTTCCCACCGAGAAGTAGTTGCCGACGCGCCAGGAATATTGTAAAATATTATATTCGACATGTTAGGTTGTCTCAGGCTAGGACATATAGCGTTATAGACATATACAATGTTCCCACCGAGAAAAAGGGGCCGACACGCCAGGAATGTTGTAAAACATTCATCCGAGGTGTTAGGTTCCCTTAGGTTAGGATATATAACGTTATAGACGTATATAATGTTCCCACCGAGAAGTAGGGGCCGACGAGCCAGGAATGTTGTAAAATATTACGCTCGACATGTTAGGTTGCCTTACGTTATGATATATAGCGATATAGACGTATATAATGTTCCCACCGAGAAGTAGGGGCCGGCGCGCCAGGAATGTTGTAAAATATTACATCCGAGATGTTAGGATTGCCTTAGGCTAGGATATATAACGTTATAGACGTATATAATGTTCCCACCGAGAAGTAGGGGCCGAAGTGACGGGAATGTTGTAAAATATTACATCCGAGATATTAGGTTGCCTTAGGTTAGGATATATAACGTTATTGACTTATATAATGTTCCCACCGAGAAATAGGGGCCGACGCCCCAGGAATGTTGTAAAATATTACGCTCGACAAGTTAGGTTGCCTTAGGCTAGGATATATAGCGTTAAAGACGTATATAATGTTCCCACCGAGAAATAGGGACCGACACGCCACGAATGTTGTAAAACATTACATCCGATGTGTTAGGTTCCCTTAGGTTAGGACATATAACGTTATAGACGTACATAATGTTCCCACCGAGAAGGAGGTGCCGACGCGTCAGGAATGTTGTAAAATATTACGTCCGACATGTTAAGTTGCCTTAGGTTAGGATATATAACGTTATAGACGTATATACTGTTCCCACCGAGAAGTAGTTGCCGACGCGCCAGGAATATTGTAAAATATTACATTCGACATGTTAGGTTGTGTCAGGCTACGACATATAGCGTTAAAGACGTTTATAATATTCCCACCGAGAAATAGGGGCCGACGCGAAAGGAATGTAGTGAAATATTACGTTCGACATTTTTGGTTGCCTTAAGTTAGGATATATGGCGTTATAGACGTATATAATGTTCCCACCGAGAAGTAGGGGCCAACGAGCCAGGAATGTGGTAAAATATTACATTCGACATGTTAAGTTGTCTTAGGTTAGGATATATAACGTTATAGTCGTATATACAGTTCCCACCGAGAAGTAGTTGCCGACGCGCCAGGAATATTGTAAAATATTATATTCGACATGTTAGGTTGTCTCAGGCAAGGGCATATAGCGTTATAGACATATACAACGTTCCCACCGAGAAAAAGGGGCCGACACGCCAGGAATGTTGTAAAACATTACATCCGAGGTGTTAGGTTCCCTTAGGTTAGAATATATGACGTTATAGACGTATATAATGTTCCCACCGAGAAGTAGGTGCCGACGAGCAAGGAATGATGTAAAATATTACGCTCGACATGTTAGGTTGCCTTACGTTATGATATATGGCGATATAGACGTATATAATGTTCCCACCGAGAAGTAGGGGCCGGCGCGCCAGGAATGTTGTAAAATATTACATCCGAGATGTTAGGATTGCCTTAGGCTAGGATATATGTCGTTATAGACGTACATACTGTTCCCACCGAGAAGTAGTTGCAGACGCGCCAGGAATATTGTAAAATATTACATTCGACATGTTAGGTTGTCTCAGGCTAGGACATATAGCGTTAAAGACGTATATAATATTCCCAACGAGAAATAGGGGCCGACACGCCAGGAATGTAGTAAAATATTACGCTCGACATTTTTGGTTGCCTTAAGTTAGGATATATGGCGTTCCACACGTATATAATGTGCCTACCGAGAAGTAGGGGCCAACGAGCCAGGAATGTGGTAAAATATTACATCCGAGATGTTAGGTTGCCCTAGGTTAGGATATATAACGTTATAGACGTATATAATGTTCCACCCGAGAAGTAGGGGCCGACGCGCCAGGAATGTTGTAAAATATTACGCTCGACATGTTAGGTTGCCTTAGGCTATGATATATAGCGTTAAAGACGTATATAATGTTCCCACCGAGAAATAGTGGCCGACACGCCAGGAATGTTGTAAAATATTACATCCGAGATGTTAGGTTCCCTTAGGTTTGGATATATAACGTTATAGACGTATATAATGTTCCCACCGATAAGTAGGGGCCAACGAGCCTGGAATGTGGTAAAATATTACATTCGACATGTTAAGTTGTCTTAGGTTAGGATATATAACGTTATAGTCGTATATACAGTTCCCACCGAGAAGTAGTTGCCGACGCGCCAGGAATATTGTAAAATATTATATTCGACATGTTATGTTGTCTCAGGCTAGGACATATAGCGTTATGGACATATACAATGTTCCCACCGAGAAGTAGGGGCCGACCCGCCAGGAATTTTGGAAAATACTACATCCGAGATGTTAGGTTGCCTTAGGTTAGGATATATAGCGTTATAGACGCATACAATGTCCCCACCGTGACGTACGGGGCGTCACGAACGGGATTCTGCGAAACAATACTAGCGAGGGTCTAGATGGGTTAGGGTAGGTTATATTACGATATAGACTTATATAATGTCCCTAGGGAGAAGTGGGGCCGACCAGACAGGAATGTTGTGAAATACTACATTCGAGATGTTAGGTTGCCTTCGGGTGGGAAATACAATGTTATAGACGTATATAATGTCCCCACCGAGAAGTATGAACCAAACCGAACAGGATTCTGTAAAACATTATCGCCGAGCGGCTAGATGGGTTATTTTAGGTTATGTTACGTCATGGACGTATATAATGTTCCCACCGAGAAGTAGGGGCCGACCCGCCAGTAATTTTGAAATTACTACATCCGAGATGTTAGATAGCATTAGGTTTGGATATATAACGTTATAGACGCATACAATGACCCTACCGAGACGTACGGGACGACACGAACTGGATTCCGTAAAACATTACCAGCGAGGGGCTAAATGGGTTAGGTTAGGTTATATTACGATATAGCCTTATATAATGTCCCCACCGAGAAGTAAGGGTCGACCCGCCAGGTATTTTGGAAAATACTATATCCGAGATGTTAGGTTGCCTTAGGTTAGCATATATAACGTTATAGACGTATATAATGTCCGCACAGTGACGTTCGGGGCGACACGAACGGGATTCTGTGAAACATTACCAGCGAGGGTCTAGATGGGTTAGGTTAGGTTATATTGCGATATAGACTTATATAATGTCCCTACCGAGAAGTGGGGCCGACCCGCCAGGAATGTTGTGAAATACTACATTCGAGATGTTAGGTTGCCTTCGGGTGGGATATACAATGTTATAGACGTATATAATGTCCCCACCGAGAAGTAGGTGCCGTCCCGCCTGGAATGTTGTAAAATACTATACTCGAGATATTAGGTTGCCTTAGGTTAGGATATATAACGTTATAGACGTATATAATGTTCGCACCGAGACGTACGGAACGACACGAACGGGATTCTGTAAAACATTACCACCGCGGGGCTAGATGGGTTAGGTTAGGTTATATTACGTTATGGACGTATATAATGTTCCCACAGAGAAGTAGGTGCCGACCCGCCAGGAATTTTGGAAAATACTACATCCGAGATGTTAGGTTGCCTTAGGTTTGGATATATAACGTTATTGACGCATATAATGTCCCCGCCGAGAGGTACGGGACGACACGAACGGGATTCTGGAAAACATTACCACCGATGGGCTAGATAGGTTAGGTTAGGTTATATTACGTTATAGACGTATATAATGATCCCACCGAGAAGTAGGGGCCGACACGCCTGGAATGTTGCAAAATACTACATTCGAGATGTTAAGTTGCCTTAGGTTAGGATATATAACGTTATGGACTTATATAATGTCCGCACCGCGACGCACGGTACGACACGAACGGGATTCTGTAAAACATTACCGCCGAGGGGCTAGATGGGTTAGGTTAGGTTATATTACGTTATCGACGTATATAAAGTTCCCACCAAGAAGTAGGGGCCGACCCGCCAGTAATTTCGGAAATTACTACATCCGAGATGTTAGATAGCCTTAGGTTAGGATATATAACATTATAGACGTATATAATGTTCCCAACGAAAAGTAGGAACCTACGCGCCAGGAATGTTGTAAAATATTACATTCGACATGTTGGGTCGCCTTAGGCTAGGATATATAACGTTATAGACGTATATAATTTTCCCACCGAGAAGTACGGGCGGACACGCCAGGAATGCTGTAAAATATTACATCAGAGATGTTAGGTTGCCTTAGGCTAGGATATATACCGTTATAGTCGTATGTAATGTTACCACCGAGACGTACGGTGCGACACGAACGGGATTCTGTGAAACAATACCAGCGAGGGTCTAGATGGGTTAGGTTAGGTTATATTACGATATGGACTTATATAATGTTCCTACCGAGAAGTAGGGGCCGACCCGCCAGGTATTTTCGAAAATACTATATCCGAAATGTTAGGTTGCCTTAGGTTAGGATATATATCGTTATAGACGCATACAATGTCCCCACCGAGAAGTATGAGCCAACACGAGCGGGATTCTGTAAAACATTATCACCGAAGTGCAAAATGGGTTTGGGTTAGGTTATATGACGATATAGACGTATATAATGTTCCCACCGAGAAGTAGGGGCCGACACGCCTGGAATGCTGCAAAATACTACATTCGAGAAGTTAATTTGCCTTAGGTTAGGATATATAACGTTATGGACTTATATAATGTCCGCACCGCGACGCACGGGACGACACGAACGGGATTCTGTAAAACATTACCGCCGAGGGGCTAGATGGGTTAGGTTAGGTTATATTACGTTATCGACGTATGTAAAGTTCCCACTAAGAAGTAGGGGCCGACCCGTCAGTAATTTTGAAATTACTACATCCGAGATGTTAGATAGCCTTAGGTTAGGATATATAACGTTATAGACGCATACAATGTCCCCACCGAGACGTACGCGACGACACGAACTGGATTCTGTAAAACATTACCAGCGAGGGGCTAAATGGGTTAGGTTAGGTTATATTGCGATATAGACGTATATAATGTGCCCACCGAGAAGTAGGGGCCGACCCGCCTGGAGTGTTGTAAAATACTACATTCGAGATGTTAAGTTGCCTTAGGTTAGGATATATAACGTTATAGACTTATATAATGTCCGCACCGAGACATACGGGACGACACGAACGGGATTCTGTAAAACATTATCGCCGAGGGGCAAAATGGGTTAGGTTAGGTTATAATACGATATAGACGTATATAGTGTGCCCACCGAGAAGTAGGGGCCGACCCGCCTGGAATGTTGTAAAATACTACATCCGAGATGTTAGGTTGCCTTAGGTTAGGATATATAACGTTATAGACGTATATAATGTCCGCACCGTGACGTACGGGGCGAGACGAACGGGATTCAGTGGAACATTACCAGCGAGGGTCTAGATGGGTTAGGTTAGGTTATATTACGATATAGACTTATGTACTGTTCCCACCGTGAAGTAGGTTCAGCACCGCCAAGAATGTTGTAAAATACTACATCCGAGATGCTAGGTTGCCTTAGGTTAGGATATATATCGTTATAGACGCATACAATGTCCCCACCGAGAAGTATGAGCCAACACGACCGGGATTCTGTAAAACATTATCACCGAAGTGCAAAATGGGTTTAGGTTAGGTTATACTACGATATATACGTATATAATTTTCCCACCGAGAAGTAGGGGCCGACCCGCCTGGAATGTTGTAAAATACTACATTTGAGATGTTAGGTTGCCTTAGGTTAGGATATATAACGTTATGGACGTATATAATGTCCGCACCGTGACGTGCGGGGCGACACGAACGGGATTCAGTGAAACATTAACAGCGAGGGTCTAGATGGGTTAGGTTAGCTTATTTTACGATATAGACTTACATAATGTTCCCACCGCGAAGTAGGTTCCGCCCCGCCAGGAATGTTGTAAAATACTACATCCGAGATGTTGGGTCGCCTTAGGTTAGGATATATATCGTTATAGACGCATACAATGTCCCCACCGAGACGTAAGGGACGACACGAACTGGATTCTGTAAAACATTATCAGCGAGGGGCTAGATGGGTTAGGTTAGGTTATACCACGTTGTAGACGTATACAATATTCCCACCGAGAAGTAGGCGCCGACCCGCCAGGAATGTTGTAAAATACTACATCCGAGATGTTAGGTTGCCTTAGGTTAGGATATATAACGTTCTAGACGCATATAATGTCCCCACCGCGAAGTACGGGCCGACACGACCGGGATTCTGTAAAACATTACCAGCGAGGGGCTAGATGGGTTAGTTTAGGTTACATTACGTTATAGACGTATATAATGTTCCCACCGAGAAGTAGGGGCCGACCCGCCAGGTATTTTCGAAAATACTATATCCGAGATGTTAGGTTGCCTTAGGGTAGCATATATAACGTTATAGACGTATATAATGTCCGCACCGTGACGTACGGGACGACACGAACGGAATTCTGTGAAACATTACCAGCGAGGGTCTAGATGGGTTAGGTTAGGTTATATTGCGATATAGCCTTATATAATGTCCCTACCGAGAAGTGGGGCCGACCCGCCAGGAATGTTGTGAAATACTACACTCGAGATGTTAGGTTGCCTTCGGGTGGGATATACAATGTTATAGACGTATATAATGTCCCCACCGAGACGTAAGGGACGACACGAACTGGATTCTGTTAAACATTACCAGCGAGGGGCTAGATGGGTTAGGTTAGGTTATACTACGTTGTAGACGTATATAATGTTCCCACCGAGAAGTAGGGGCCGACCCGCCAGGAATGTTGTAAAATACTACATCCGAGATGTTAGGTTGCCTTAGGTTAGGATATATAACGTTCTAGACGCATATAATGTCCCCACCGAGAAGTACGGTCCGACACGACCGGGATTCTGTAAAACATTACGGCCGAGGCGCTAGATGGGTTAGGTTAGGTTATATTACGTTATAGACGTACATAATGTCCCCACCGAGAAGTAGGGGCCGACCGGCCTGGAATGTTGTAAAATACTACATTCGAGATTTTGGGTTGCCTTAGGTTAGGATATATAACGTTATGGACGTATATAATGTTCCCACCGAGAAGTAGGGGCCGACCCGCCAGGTATTTTCGAAAATACTATATCCGAGATGTTAGGTTGCCTTAGGCTAGGATATATATCGTTATAGACGCATACAATGTCCCCACCGAGAAGTATCAGCCAACACGACCGGGATTCTGTAAAACATTATCACGGAAGTGCAAAATGGGTTTGGGTTAGGTTATATTACGATATAGACGTATATAATGTTCCCACCGAGAAGTAGGGGCCGACACGCCTGGAATGTTGCAAAATACTACATTCGAGATGTTAATTTGCCTTAGGTTAGGATATATAACGTTATGGACTTATATAATGTCCGCACCGCGACGCACGGGACGACACGAACGGGATTCTGTAAAACATTACCGCCGAGGGGCTAGATGGGTTAGGTTAGGTTATATTACGTTATCGACGTATATAAAGTTCCCACCAATAAGTAGGGGCCGACCCGTCAGTAATTTTGAAATTACTACATCCGAGATGTTAGATAGCCTTAGGTTAGGATATATAACGTTATAGACGCATACAATGTACCCACCGAGACGTACGCGACGACACGAACTGGATTCTGTAAAACATTACCAGAGAGGGGCTAAATGGGTTAGGTTAGGTTATATTGCGATATAGACGTATATAATGTGCCCACCGAGAAGTAGGGGCCGACCCGTCTGGAGTGTTGTAGAATACTACATTCGAGATGTTAAGTTGCCTTAGGTTAGGATATATAACGTTATAGACTTATATAATGTCCGCACCGAGACATACGGGACGACACGAACGGGATTCTGTAAAACATTATCGCCGAGGGGCAAAATGGGTTAGGTTAGGTTATAATACGATATAGACGTATATAGTGTGCCCACCGAGAAGTAGGGGCCGACCCGCCTGGAATGTTGTAAAATACTACATTCGAGATGTTAAGTGGCCTTAAGTTAGGCTATATAACGTTATAGACTTATATAATGTCCGCACCGTGACGTACGGGGCGACACGAACGGGATTCAGTGGAACATTACCAGCGAGGGTCTAGATGGGTTAGGCTAGGTTATATTGCGATATAGACTTATGGAATGTCCCTACCGAGAAGTGGGGCCGACCCGCCAGGAATGTTGTAAAATGCTACATCCGAGATGTTAGGTTGCCTTAGGTTAGGATATATAACGTTATAGACGTATATAATGTCCCCACCGAGAAGTATGAGCCAACACGACCGGGATTCTGTAAAACATTATCACCGAGGGGCAAACTGTGTTAGGTTAGATTATATTACGATATGGACGTATATAATGTGCCCACCGAGAAGTAGGGGCCGACACGCCTGGAATGTTGTAAAATACTACATCCGAGATGTTAGGTTGCCTTAGGTTAGGATATATAACGTTATAGACGTATATAATGTCCGCACCGTGACGTACGGGGCGACACGAACGGGATTCAGTGGAACATTACCAGCGAGGGGCTAGATGGGTTAGGTTAGGTTATATTACGATATAGACTTATGTACTGTTCCCACCGTGAAGTAGGTTCCGCACCGCCAGGAATGTTGTAAAATACTACATCCGAGATGCTAGGTTGCCTTAGGTTAGGATATATATCGTTATAGACGCATACAATGTCCCCACCGGGAAGTATGAGCCAACACGACCGGGATTCTGTAAAACATTATCACCGAAGTGCAAAATGGGTTTAGGTTAGGTTATACTACGATATATACGTATATAATTTTCCCACCGAGAAGTAGGGGCCGACCCGCCTGGAATGTTGTAAAATACTACATTTGAGATGTTAGGTTGCCTTAGGTTAGGATATATAACGTTATGGACGTATATAATGTCCGCACCGTGATGTACGGGGCGACACGAACGGGATTCAGTGAAACATTAACAGCGAGGGTCTAGATGGGTTAGGTTAGGTTATTTTACGATATAGACTTATATAATGTCCCTACCAAGAAGTGGGGCCGACTCGCCAGGAATGTTGTGAAATACTACACTCGAGATGTTAGGTTGCCTTCGGGTGGGATATACAATGTTATAGACATATATAATGTCCCCACCGAGACGTAAGGGACGACACGAACTGGATTCTGTTAAACATTACCAGCGAGGGGTTAGATGGGTTAGGTTAGGTTATACTACGTTGTAGACGTACATAATGTCCCCACCGAGAAGTAGGGGCCGACCGGCCTGGAATGTTGTAAAATACTACATTCGAGATGTTGGGTTGCCTTAGGTTAGGATATATAACGTTCTAGACGCATATAATGTCCCCACCGAGAAGTACGGTCCGACACGACCGGGATTCTGTAAAACATTACGGCCGAGGCGCTAGATGGGTTAGGTTAGGTTATATTACGTTATAGACGTACATAATGTCCCCACCGAGAAGTAGGGGCCGACCGGCCTGGAATGTTGTAAAATACTACATTCGAGATGTTGGGTTGCCTTAGGTTAGGATATATAACGTTATGGACGTATATAATGTTCGCACCGAGACGTACGGAACGACACGAACGGGATTCTGTAAAACATTACCACCGAGGGGCTGGATGGGTTAGGTTAGGTTAGATTACGTTATGGACGTATATAATGTTCCCACCGAGAAGTAGGGGCCGACCCGCCAGGTATTTTCGAAAATACTATATCCGAGATGTTAGGTTGCCTTAGGTTAGGATATATATCGTTATAGACGCATACAATGTCCCCACCGAGAAGTATGAGCCAACACGACCGGGATTCTGTAAAACATTATCACGGAAGTGCAAAATGGGTTTGGGTTAGGTTATATTACGATATAGACGTATATAATGTTCCCACCGAGAAGTAGGGGCCGACACGCCTGGAATGTTGCAAAATACTACATTCGAGATGTTAATTTGCCTTAGGTTAGGATATATAACGTTATGGACTTATATAATGTCCGCACCGCGACGAACGGGACGACACGAACGGGATTCTGTAAAACATTACCGCCGAGGGGCTAGATGGGTTAGGTTAGGTTATATTACGTTATCGACGTATATAAAGTTCCCACCAAGAAGTAGGGGCCGACCCGTCAGTAATTTTGAAATTACTACATCCGAGATGTTAGATAGCCTTAGGTTAGGATATATAACGTTATAGACGCATACAATGTACCCACCGAGACGTACGCGACGACACGAACTGGATTCTGTAAAACATTACCAGCGAGGGGCTAAATGGGTTAGGTTAGGTTATATTGCGATATAGACGTATATAATGTCCCCACCGAGACGTAAGGGACGACACGAACTGGATTCTGTTAAACATTACCAGCGAGGGGTTAGATGGGTTAGGTTAGGTTATACTACGTTGTAGACGTACATAATGTCCCCACCGAGAAGTAGGGGCCGACCGGCCTGGAATGTTGTAAAATACTACATTCGAGATGTTGGGTTGCCTTAGGTTAGGATATATAACGTTCTAGACGCATATAATGTCCCCACCGAGAAGTACGGTCCGACACGACCGGGATTCTGTAAAACATTACGGCCGAGGCGCTAGATGGGTTAGGTTAGGTTATATTACGTTATAGACGTACATAATGTCCCCACCGAGAAGTAGGGGCCGACCGGCCTGGAATGTTGTAAAATACTACATTCGAGATGTTGGGTTGCCTTAGGTTAGGATATATAACGTTATGGACTTATATAATGTCCGCACCGCGACGAACGGGACGACACGAACGGGATTCTGTAAAACATTACCACCGAGGGGCTGGATGGGTTAGGTTAGGTTAGATTACGTTATGGACGTATATAATGTTCCCACCGAGAAGTAGGGGCCGACCCGTCAGTAATTTTGAAATTACTACATCCGAGATGTTAGATAGCCTTAGGTTAGGATATATAACGTTATAGACGCATACAATGTACCCACCGAGACGTACGCGACGACACGAACTGGATTCTGTAAAACATTACCAGCGAGGGGCTAAATGGGTTAGGTTAGGTTATATTGCGATATAGACGTATATAATGTGCCCACCGAGAAGTAGGGGCCGACCCGTCTGGAGTGTTGTAGAATACTACATTCGAGATGTTAAGTTGCCTTAGGTTAGGATATATAACGTTATGGACGTATATAATGTCCGCACCGTGACGTACGGGGCGACACGAACGGGATTCAGTGAAACATTAACAGCGAGGGTCTAGATGGGTTAGGTTAGGTTATTTTACGATATAGACTTATATAATGTCGCTACCAAGAAGTGGGGCCGACTCGCCAGGAATGTTGTGAAATACTACACTCGAGATGTTAGGTTGCCTTCGGGTGGGATATACAATGTTATAGACATATATAATGTCCCCACCGAGACGTAAGGGACGACACGACCGGGATTCTGTAAAACATTACGGCCGAGGCGCTAGATGGGTTAGGTTAGGTTATATTACGTTATAGACGTACATAATGTCCCCACCGAGAAGTAGGGGCCGACCGGCCTGGAATGTTGTAAAATACTACATTCGAGATGTTGGGTTGCCTTAGGTTAGGATATATAACGTTATGGACGTATATAATGTTCGCACCGAGACGTACGGAACGACACGAACGGGATTCTGTAAAACATTACCACCGAGGGGCTGGATGGGTTAGGTTAGGTTAGATTACGTTATGGACGTATATAATGTTCCCACCGAGAAGTAGGGGCCGACCCGCCAGGTATTTTCGAAAATACTATATCCGAGATGTTAGGTTGCCTTAGGTTAGGATATATATCGTTATAGACGCATACAATGTCCCCACCGAGAAGTATGAGCCAACACGACCGGGATTCTGTAAAACATTATCACGGAAGTGCAAAATGGGTTTGGGTTAGGTTATATTACGATATAGACGTATATAATGTTCCCACCGAGAAGTAGGGGCCGACACGCCTGGAATGTTGCAAAATACTACATTCGAGATGTTAATTTGCCTTAGGTTAGGATATATAACGTTATGGACTTATATAATGTCCGCACCGCGACGAACGGGACGACACGAACGGGATTCTGTAAAACATTACCGCCGAGGGGCTAGATGGGTTAGGTTAGGTTATACTACGTTATCGACGTATATAAAGTTCCCACCAAGAAGTAGGGGCCGACCCGTCAGTAATTTTGAAATTACTACATCCGAGATGTTAGATAGCCTTAGGTTAGGATATATAACGTTATAGACGCATACAATGTACCCACCGAGACGTACGCGACGACACGAACTGGATTCTGTAAAACATTACCAGCGAGGGGCTAAATGGGTTAGGTTAGGTTATATTGCGATATAGACGTATATAATGTGCCCACCGAGAAGTAGGGGCCGACCCGTCTGGAGTGTTGTAGAATACTACATTCGAGATGTTAAGTTGCCTTAGGTTAGGATATATAACGTTATAGACTTATATAATGTCCGCACCGAGACATACGGGACGACACGAACGGGATTCTGTAAAACATTATCGCCGAGGGGCAAAATGGGTTAGGTTAGGGTATAATACGATATAGACGTATATAGTGTGCCCACCGAGAAGTAGGGGCTGACCCGCCTGGAATGTTGTAAAATATTACATCCGAGATGTCAGGTTGCCTTAGGTTAGGATATACAACGTTATGGACGTATATAATGTCCCTATCGGGAAGTAGGCGCCGTCACGCTAGGAATATTGTAAAATGTACGGTAGAGAGGTTAGGTTGCCTTAGGTTATGATATATAACGTTATAGACGTATATAATGTTCCCACCGAGAAGTAGGGTCCGACATGCCAGGAATGTTGTAAAATATTACACCCGAGATGTTAGGTTCCCTTAGGTTAGGATATACAACGTTATAGACGTATATAATGTCCCCATCGAGAAGCAGGCGACGACACGCCAGGAATGTTGTAAAATATTACATCCCAGATGTTAGGTTGCGTTAGGTTAGTATATACAAGGTTATAGACGTGTACAATGTACCCGCCGAGACGTAGGGACCGACATGCCAGTAATGTTGTAAAATATTACATCCCAGGTGTTAGGTTGCGTTAGGTTAGGATATATATCGTTATAGGCGTATATAGTGTACCCACCGGGACGTAGAGACCGACATGCCAGGAATGTTTTAAAATATTACATCAGAGGTGTTAGGTTCCCTTAGGTTAGGATATACAACGTTATAGACATATAGAATGTTCCCACCGACAAGTAGGGACCGACATGCCAGGAATGTTGTAAAATATTACTTCCGAGATGTCAGGTTGCCTTAGGTTAGGATATACAACGTTATAGATGTATATAATTTCCCCATCGAGAAGTAGGCGACGACACGCCAGGAATGTTGTAAAATATTACATTCGACATGTTTGGTTGCCTTAGGCTAGGATATATAACGTTATAGACGTGTATAATGTCCCCTTCGAGAAGCAGGCGACAACACGCCAGAATGTTGTAAAATATTACATTCGACATGTTAGGTTGCCTTAGGCTAGGATATATAACGTTATAGACGTATATAATATTCCCGCCGAGAAATAGGGGCCGACGCTCCAGGAATGTTCTAAAATATTACATCCGAGATGTTAGGTTGCCTTAGGCTGGTATATATATCGTTATAGACGTATACAATGTTCCCACCGAGAAGTAGGGACCGACATGCCAGGAATGCTGTTAAATATTACATCCGAGATGTTAGGTTCCCTTAGGTTAGGATATATATCATTATAGACGTATATAATATTCCCACCGAGAAATAGGGGCCGACGCGTCAGGAATGTTGTAAAATATTACACCCGAAACGTTAGGTTCCCTTAGGTTAGGATATACAACGTTATAGACGTATAGAATGGTCCCACCGAGAAGTAGGGACTGACATGCTAGGAATGTTGTGAAATATTACATCCGAGATGTTAGGTTGCCTTAGGCTAGGATATATAACGATATAGACGTATATAATGTCCGCACCGAGTCGTACGGGACGACACGAACGATATTCTGTAAAACATTACCAGCCAGTGTATGGATGGGTTAGGTTAGATTATATTAGGTTATAGACGTATATAATGTTCCCAACGAGATGTACAGGCCGACCCGCCAGGAATATTGGAAAATACTACATCCGAGATGTTAGGTTACCTCACGTTAGGATATATAACGTGATAGATGCATATAATGTTCCCACCGAGAAGTACGGGCGCACACGCCAGGAAAGTTGTCAACTATTACTTCCGAGATGTTAGGTTGCCTTAGGTTAGGATATACAACGTTATAGACGTATAGAATCTTCCCACCGAGAAATAGGGGCCGACGCGTCAGGAATGTTGTAAAATATTACACCCGAGATGTTACGTTCCCTTAGGTTAGGATATTGAACGTTATAGACGTATATAATGTTCCCACCGAGAAGTACGGGCCGACACGACAGGAATGTTATCAACTATTACATCCGAAATGTTAGGTTGCCTTAGGTTAGGGTATACAACGTTATAGACGTATATAGTGTCCCCATCGAGAAGCAGGCGACGACACGCCAGGAATGTTGTAAAATATTACATTCGAAATGTTAGGTCGCCTTAGGGTAGGATATACAACGTTATAGACGTATATAATTTTCCCACCGAGACGTAGGGACCGACATGCCAGGAATGTTGCAAAATATTACATCCCAGATGTTAGGTGGAATTAGGTTAGGATATATAACGTTATGGACGTATATAATGTCCCTGTCGGGAAGTAGGCGCCGTCACGCTAGGAATATTGTAAAATGTACGGTAGAGAGGTTAGCTTGCCTTAGGTTAGGATATACAACGTTATAGACGAATAGAATGGACCCACCGAAAAGTAGGAGCCGACGCGGCAGGAATGTTGTAAAATATTACGTCCCAGATGTTAGGTTGCGTTAGGTTAGGATATATACCGTTATAGACGTATATAATGTTCCGACTGAAAAGTACGGGCGGTCATGCCAGGAATGTTGTAAATATTACATCTCAGAAGTAAGGTTGCGTTAGGTTAGGATATACAATGTTATAGACGTATATAGTGTCCCCATCGAGAAGCAGGCGACGACACGCCAGAATTTTGTATAATATTACATCCGCTATGTTAGGTTGCCTTAGGCTAGGATATACAACGTTATAGACGTATATAATATTCCCACCGAGAAATAGGGGCCGACGCGTCAGGAATGTTGTAAAATATTACACCCGAGATGTTAGGTTCCCTTAGGTTAGCATATACAACGTTATAGACGTATATAATGTTCCCACCGAGAAGTGGGGACCGACATGCCAGGAAAGTTGTAAAATATTACATACGAGATGTTAGGTTGCTTTAGGTTAGGATATATATCGTTATAGACTTATATAATGTTCCCACCGAGACGTGGGGACCGACATGCCAGGAATGTTGTAAAATGTTACATCCCAGAAGTTAGATTGCTTTGGGTTAGGATATACAGCGTTATCGACGTATATAATGTCCCCATCGAGAAGCAGGCGACGACACGCCAGAATGTTGTAAAATATTACATCCGCTATGTTAGGTTGCCTTAGGCTAGGATATACAACGTTATAGACGTATATAATATTCCCACCGAGAAATAGGGGCCGATGCGTCAGGAATGTTGTAAAATATTACACCCGAGATGTTAGGTTCCCTTAGGTTAGGATATACAACGTTATAGACGTATAGAATGTTCCCACCGAGATGTAGGGACGACATGCCAGGAATGTTGTAAAATATTACATCCGAGATGTTAGGTTCCCTTAGGTTAGGATATATATCGTTATAGACTTATATAATGTTCCCACTCAGACGTGGGGAACGACATGCCAGGAATGTTGTCAAATATTACATCCGAGATGTTAGGTTCCCTTAGGTTAGGATATACAACGTTATAGACGTATATAATGTCCCTATCGAGAAGCAGGCGACGACACTCCAGAGTTTTGTAAAATATTACATCCGCTATGTTAGGTTGCCTTAGGCTAGGATATACAACGTTATAGACGTATATAATATTCCCACCGAGAAATAGGGGCCGATGCGTCAGGAATGTTGTAAAATATTACACCCGAGATGTTAGGTTCCCTTAGGTTAGGATATACAACGTTATAGACGTATAGAATGTTCCCACCGAGATGTAGGGACGACATGCCAGGAATGTTGTAAAATATTACATCCGAGATGTTAGGTTGCTTTAGGTTAGGATATACAACGATATACGTATATAATATTCCCACCGAGAAATAGGGGCCGATGCGTCAGGAATGTTGTAAAATATTACACCCGAGATGTTAGGTTCCCTTAGGTTAGCATATACAACGTTATAGACGTATAGAATGTTCTCGCCGAGATGTAGGGACCGACATGCCAGGAATGTTGTAAAATATTACATCCGAGATGTTAGGTTGCCTTAGGCTAGGACATATATCGTTATAGACGTATACAATGTTCCCTCCGAGAAGTAGGGACCGACGCGTCAGGAATGTTGTAAAATATTACATCCCAGATGTTAGGTTGCCTTAGGCTAGGATATACAACGTTATAGACGTATATAATATTCCCACCGAGAAATAGGGGCCGACGCGTCAGGAATGTTGTAAAATATTACACCCGAGATGTTAGGTTCCCTTAGGTTAGCATATACAACGTTATAGACGTATATAATGTTCCCACCGAGAAGTGGGGACCGACATGCCAGGAAAGTTGTAAAATATTACATACGAGATGTTAGGTTGCTTTAGGTTAGGATATATATCGTTATAGACTTATATAATGTTCCCACCGAGAAGTGGGGACCGACATGCCAGGAATGTTGTAAAATGTTACATCCCAGAAGTTAGATTGCTTTGGGTTAGGATATACACCGTTATCGACGTATATAATGTCCCCATCGAGAAGCAGGCGACGACACGCCAGAATGTTGTAAAATATTACATCCGATATGCTAGGTTGCCTTAGGTTAGGATATACAACGTTATAGACGTATATAATGTCCCCATCGAGAAGCAGGCGACGACACGCCAGAATTTTGTATAATATTACATCCGCTATGTTAGGTTGCCTTAGGTTAGGATATACAACATTATAGACGTATATAATATTCCCACCGAGAAATAGGGGCCGATGCGTCAGGAATGTTGTAAAATATTACACCCGAGATGTTAGGTTCCCTTAGGTTAGGACATACAACGTTATAGACGTATAGAATGTTCCCACCGAGATGTAGGGACGACATGCCAGGAATGTTGTAAAATATTACATCCAAGATGTTAGGTTGCTTTAGGTTAGGATATACAACGATATACGTATATAATATTCCCACCGAGAAATAGGGGCCGATGCGTCAGGAATGTTGTAAAATATTACACCCGAGATGTTAGGTTCCCTTAGGTTAGCATATACAACGTTATAGACGTATAGAATGTTCCCACCGAGATGTAGGGACCGACATGCCAGGAATGTTGTAAAATATTACATCCGAGATGTTAGGTTGCCTTAGGCTAGGACATATATCGCTATAGACGTATACAATATTCCCACCGAGAAGTAGGGACCGACGCGTCAGGAATGTTGTAAAATATTACATCCCAGATGTTAGGTTGCGTTAGGTTAGGATATACAACTTTTATAGACGTATATAATGTCCCCTTCGAGAAGCAGGCGACGAAACGCCAGAATGTTGTAAAATATTACATTCGACATGTTAGGTTGCCTTAAGCTAGGATATATAACGTTATAGACGTATATAATATTCCCACCGAGAAATAGGGGCCGACGCGTCAGGAATGTTGTAAAATATTACACCCGAGATGTTAGGTTCCCTTAGGTTAGCATATACAACGTTATAGACGTATATAATGTTCCCACCGAGAAGTGGGGACCGACATGCCAGGAAAGTTGTAAAATATTACATACGAGATGTTAGGTTGCTTTAGGTTAGGATATATATCGTTATAGACTTATATAATGTTCCCACCGAGACGTGGGGACCGACATGCCAGGAATGTTGTAAAATGTTACATCCCAGAAGTTAGATTGCTTTGGGTTAGGATATACAACGTTATCGACGTATATAATTTCCCCATCGAGAAGCAGGCGACGACACGCCAGAATGTTGTAAAATATTACATCCGATATGCTAGGTTGCCTTAGGTTAGGATATACAACGTTATAGACGTATATAATGTCCCCATCGAGAAGCAGGCGACGACACGCCAGAATGTTGTAAAATATTACATCCGCTATGTTAGGTTGCCTTAGGCTAGGATATACAACGTTATAGACGTATATAATATTCCCACCGAGAAATAGGGGCCGATGCGTCAGGAATGTTGTAAAATATTACACCCGAGATGTTAGGTTCCCTTAGGTTAGGATATACAACGTTATAGACGTATAGAATGTTCCCACCGAGATGTAGGGACGACATGCCAGGAATGTTGTAAAATATTACATCCGAGATGTTAGGTTCCCTTAGGTTAGGATATACAACGTTATAGACGTATATAATATTCCCACCGAGAAATAGGGGCGGACCCGTCAGGAATGTTGTAAAATATTACACCCGAGATGTTAGGTTGCCTTAGGTTAGGATATGCAACGTTATAGACGTATATAATGTCCCCTCAGAGAAGCAGGCGACGACACGCCAGAATGTTGTAAAATGTTACATTCTAGATGTTAGGTTCCCTTAGGTTAGGATATACAACGTTATAGACGTATCTAATGTCCACATCGAGAAGCAGGCGGCGACACGCCAGAATGTTGTAAAATATTACATCCGAGATGTTAGGTTCCATTAGATTAGGATATACAACGTTATAGACGTATAGAATGTACCCACCGAGAAGGAGGGACCGACATGCCACGAATGTTGTAAAATATTACATCCGATATGTTAGGTTGCCTTACATTAGGATATACAACGTTATAGATGTATCTAATGTCCACATCGAGAAGCAGGCGACGACACGCCAGAATGTTGTAAAATATTACATTCGTCATGTTAGGTTGCCTTAGGCTAGGATATGTAACGTTATAGACGTATATAATATTCCCACCGAGAAATAGGGGCCGACGCGTCAGGAATGTTGTAAAATATTACACCCGAAATGTTAGGTTCCCTTACGTTAGGATATACAACGTTATAGACATATAGAATGTTCCCACCGAGATGTAGGGACCGACATGCCAGCAATGTTCTACAATATGACATCCGATTTGTTAGGTTGCTTTAGGTTAGGATATATATCGTTATAGACTTATATAATGTTCCCACTCAGACGTGGGGAACGACATGCCAGGAATGTTGTCAAATATTACATCCGAGATGTTAGGTTCCCTTAGGTTAGGATATACAACGTTATAGACGTATATAATGTCCCTATCGAGAAGTAGGCGACGACACTCCAGTGTTTTGTAAAATATTACATCCGCTATGTTAGGTTGCCTTAGGCTAGGATATACAACGTTATAGACGTATATAATATTCCCACCGAGAAATAGGGGCCGATGCGTCAGGAATGTTGTAAAATATTACACCCGAGATGTTAGGTTCCCTTAGGTTAGGATATACAACGTTATAGACGTATAGAATGTTCCCACCGAGATGTAGGGACGACATGCCAGGAATGTTGTAAAATATTACATCCGAGATGTTAGGTTGCTTTAGGTTAGGATATACAACGATATACGTATATAATATTCCCACCGAGAAATAGGGGCCGATGCGTCAGGAATGTTGTAAAATATTACACCCGAGATGTTAGGTTCCCTTAGGTTAGCATATACAACGTTATAGACGTATGGAATGTTCCCGCCGAGATGTAGGGACCGACATGCCAGGAATGTTGTAAAATATTACATCCGAGATGTTAGGTTGCCTTAGGCTAGGACATATATCTTTATAGACGTATACAATGTTCCCTCCGAGAAGTAGGGACCGACGCGTCAGGAATGTTGTAAAATATTACATCCCAGATGTTAGGTTGCCTTAGGCTAGGATATACAACGTTATAGACGTATATAATATTCCCACCGAGAAATAGGGGCCGACGCGTCAGGAATGTTGAAAAATATTACACCCGAGATGTTAGGTTCCCTTAGGTTAGCATATACAACGTTATAGACGTATATAATGTTCCCACCGAGAAGTGGGGACCGACATGCCAGGAAAGTTGTAAAATATTACATACGAGATGTTAGGTTGCTTTAGGTTAGGATATATATCGTTATAGACTTATATAATGTTCCCACCGAGACGTGGGGACCGACATGCCAGGAATGTTGTAAAATGTTACATCCCAGAAGTTAGATTGCTTTGGGTTAGGATATACAACGTTATCGACGTATATAATGTCCCCATCGAGAAGCAGGCGACGACAAGCCAGAATGTTGTAAAATATTACATCCGCTATGTTAGGTTGCCTTAGGCTAGGATATACAACGTTATAGACGTATATAATATTCCCACCGAGAAATAGGGGCCGATGCGTCAGGAATGTTGTAAAATATTACACCCGAGATGTTAGGTTCCCTTAGGTTAGGATATACAACGTTATAGACGTATAGAATGTTCCCACCGAGATGTAGGGACGACATGCCAGGAATGTTGTAAAATATTACATCCGAGATGTTAGGTTCCCTTAGGTTAGGATATACAACGTTATAGACGTATATAATATTCCCACCGAGAAATAGGGGCGGACCCGTCAGGAATGTTGTAAAATATTACACCCGAGATGTTAGGTTGCCTTAGGTTAGGATATGCAACGTTATAGACGTATATAATGTCCCCTCAGAGAAGCAGGCGACGACACGCCAGAATGTTGTAAAATGTTACATTCTAGATGTTAGGTTCCCTTAGGTTAGGATATACAACGTTATAGACGTATCTAATGTCCACATCGAGAAGCAGGCGGCGACACGCCAGAATGTTGTAAAATATTACATCCGAGATGTTAGGTTCCATTAGATTAGGATATACAACGTTATAGACGTATAGAATGTACCCACCGAGAAGTAGGGACCGACATGCCACGAATGTTGTAAAATATTACATCCGATATGTTAGGTTGCCTTACATTAGGATATACAACGTTATAGATGTATCTAATGTCCACATCGAGAAGCAGGCGACGACACGCCAGAATGTTGTAAAATATTACATTCGTCATGTTAGGTTGCCTTAGGCTAGGATATGTAACGTTATAGACGTATATAATATTCCCACCGAGAAATAGGGGCCGACGCGTCAGGAATGTTGTAAAATATTACACCCGAAATGTTAGGTTCCCTTACGTTAGGATATACAACGTTATAGACATATAGAATGTTCCCACCGAGATGTAGGGACCGACATGCCAGCAATGTTCTACAATATGACATCCGATTTGTTAGGTTGCTTTAGGTTAGGATATATATCGTTATAGACTTATATAATGTTCCCACTCAGACGTGGGGAACGACATGCCAGGAATGTTGTCAAATATTACATCCGAGATGTTAGGTTCCCTTAGGTTAGGATATACAACGTTATAGACGTATATAATGTCCCTATCGAGAAGCAGGCGACGACACTCCAGAGTTTTGTAAAATATTACATCCGCTATGTTAGGTTGCCTTAGGCTAGGATATACAACGTTATAGACGTATATAATATTCCCACCGAGAAATAGGGGCCGATGCGTCAGGAATGTTGTAAAATATTACACCCGAGATGTTAGGTTCCCTTAGGTTAGGATATACAACGTTATAGACGTATAGAATGTTCCCACCGAGATGTAGGGACGACATGCCAGGAATGTTGTAAAATATTACATCCGAGATGTTAGGTTGCTTTAGGTTAGGATATACAACGATATACGTATATAATATTCCCACCGAGAAATAGGGGCCGATGCGTCAGGAATGTTGTAAAATATTACACCCGAGATGTTAGGTTCCCTTAGGTTAGCATATACAACGTTATAGACGTATAGAATGTTCCCGCCGAGATGTAGGGACCGACATGCCAGGAATGTTGTAAAATATTACATCCGAGATGTTAGGTTGCTTTGGGTTAGGATATAGAACGTTATAGACGTATATAATGTCCCCTTCGAGAAGCAGGCGACGACACGCCAGAATGTTGTAAAATATTACATTCGACATGTTAGGTTGCCTTAAGCTAGGATATATAACGTTATAGACGTATATAATATTCCCACCGAGA
Source organism: Xylocopa violacea (assembly GCA_963969225.1). NCBI lineage: Eukaryota > Metazoa > Arthropoda > Insecta > Hymenoptera > Apidae > Xylocopa > Xylocopa violacea. The sequence continues at coordinate 44,875,168 of CAXAJV010000001.1, read as the reverse complement.
AATAGGGGCCGACGCGTCAGGAATGTTGTAAAATATTACACCCGAGATGTTAGGTTCCCTTAGGTTAGCATATACAACGTTATAGACGTATATAATGTTCCCACCGAGAAGTGGGGACCGACATGCCAGGAAAGTTGTAAAATATTACATACGAGATGTTAGGTTGCTTTAGGTTAGGATATATATCGTTATAGACGTATATAATGTTCCCACCGAGACGTGGGGACCGACATGCCAGGAATGTTGTAAAATGTTACATCCCAGAAGTTAGATTGCTTTGGGTTAGGAAATACAACGTTATCGACGTATATAATGTCCCCATCGAGAAGCAGGCGACGACACGCCAGAATGTTGTAAAATATTACATTCGACATGTTAGGTTGCCTTAGGCTAGGATATATAACGTTATAGACGTATATAATATTCCCACCGAGAAATAGGGGCGGACCCGTCAGGAATGTTGTAAAATATTACACCCGAGATGTTAGGTTGCCTTAGGTTAGGATATACAACGTTATAGACGTGTATAATGTCCCCTCAGAGAAGCAGGCGACGACACGCCAGAATGTTGTAAAATGTTACATTCTAGATGTTAGGTTCCCTTAGGTTAGGATATACATCGTTATAGACGTATCTAATGTCCACATCGAGAAGCAGGCGGCGACACGCCAGAATGTTGTAAAATATTACATCCGAGATGTTAGGTTCCATTAGATTAGGATATACAACGTTATAGACGTATAGAATGTACCCACCGAGAAGTAGGGACCGACATGCCACGAATGTTGTAAAATATTACATCCGATATGTTAGGTTGCCTTACATTAGGATATACAACGTTATAGATGTATATAATGTCCCCATCGAGAAGTAGGCGACGACACGCCAGGAATGTTGTAAAATATTACTTTCGACATGTTAGGTTGCCTTAGGCTAGGATATATAACGTTATAGACGTATCTAATGTTCCCACCGAGAAATAGGGGCCGACGCGTCAGGAATGTTGTAAAATATTACAGCGAGATGTTAGGTTCCCTTAGGTTAGCATATACAACGTTATAGACGTATATAATGTTCCCACCGAGAAGTAGGGACCGACATGCCAGGAATGTTGTAAAATATTACATACCAGATGTTAGGTTGCTTTGGGTTAGGATATACAACGTTATCGACGTATATAATGTCCCCATCGAGAAGCAGGCGACGACAAGCCAGAATGTTGTAAAATATTACATCCGCTATGTTAGGTTGCCTTAGGCTAGGATATACAACGTTATAGACGTATATAATATTCCCACCGAGAAATAGGGGCCGATGCGTCAGGAATGTTGTAAAATATTACACCCGAGATGTTAGGTTCCCTTAGGTTAGGATATACAACGTTATAGACGTATAGAATGTTCCCACCGAGATGTAGGGACGACATGCCAGGAATGTTGTAAAATATTACATCCGAGATGTTAGGTTCCCTTAGGTTAGGATATACAACGTTATAGACGTATATAATATTCCCACCGAGAAATAGGGGCGGACCCGTCAGGAATGTTGTAAAATATTACACCCGAGATGTTAGGTTGCCTTAGGTTAGGATATGCAACGTTATAGACGTATATAATGTCCCCTCAGAGAAGCAGGCGACGACACGCCAGAATGTTGTAAAATGTTACATTCTAGATGTTAGGTTCCCTTAGGTTAGGATATACAACGTTATAGACGTATCTAATGTCCACATCGAGAAGCAGGCGGCGACACGCCAGAATGTTGTAAAATATTACATCCGAGATGTTAGGTTCCATTAGATTAGGATATACAACGTTATAGACGTATAGAATGTACCCACCGAGAAGTAGGGACCGACATGCCACGAATGTTGTAAAATATTACATCCGATATGTTAGGTTGCCTTACATTAGGATATACAACGTTATAGATGTATCTAATGTCCACATCGAGAAGCAGGCGACGACACGCCAGAATGTTGTAAAATATTACATTCGTCATGTTAGGTTGCCTTAGGCTAGGATATGTAACGTTATAGACGTATATAATATTCCCACCGAGAAATAGGGGCCGACGCGTCAGGAATGTTGTAAAATATTACACCCGAAATGTTAGGTTCCCTTACGTTAGGATATACAACGTTATAGACATATAGAATGTTCCCACCGAGATGTAGGGACCGACATGCCAGCAATGTTCTACAATATGACATCCGATTTGTTAGGTTGCTTTAGGTTAGGATATATATCGTTATAGACTTATATAATGTTCCCACTCAGACGTGGGGAACGACATGCCAGGAATGTTGTCAAATATTACATCCGAGATGTTAGGTTCCCTTAGGTTAGGATATACAACGTTATAGACGTATATAATGTCCCTATCGAGAAGCAGGCGACGACACTCCAGAGTTTTGTAAAATATTACATCCGCTATGTTAGGTTGCCTTAGGCTAGGATATACAACGTTATAGACGTATATAATATTCCCACCGAGAAATAGGGGCCGATGCGTCAGGAATGTTGTAAAATATTACACCCGAGATGTTAGGTTCCCTTAGGTTAGGATATACAACGTTATAGACGTATAGAATGTTCCCACCGAGATGTAGGGACGACATGCCAGGAATGTTGTAAAATATTACATCCGAGATGTTAGGTTGCTTTAGGTTAGGATATACAACGATATACGTATATAATATTCCCACCGAGAAATAGGGGCCGATGCGTCAGGAATGTTGTAAAATATTACACCCGAGATGTTAGGTTCCCTTAGGTTAGCATATACAACGTTATAGACGTATAGAATGTTCCCGCCGAGATGTAGGGACCGACATGCCAGGAATGTTGTAAAATATTACATCCGAGATGTTAGGTTGCTTTGGGTTAGGATATAGAACGTTATAGACGTATATAATGTCCCCTTCGAGAAGCAGGCGACGACACGCCAGAATGTTGTAAAATATTACATTCGACATGTTAGGTTGCCTTAAGCTAGGATATATAACGTTATAGACGTATATAATATTCCCACCGAGAAATAGGGGCCGACGCGTCAGGAATGTTGTAAAATATTACACCCGAGATGTTAGGTTCCCTTAGGTTAGCATATACAACGTTATAGACGTATATAATGTTCCCACCGAGAAGTGGGGACCGACATGCCAGGAAAGTTGTAAAATATTACATACGAGATGTTAGGTTGCTTTAGGTTAGGATATATATCGTTATAGACGTATATAATGTTCCCACCGAGACGTGGGGACCGACATGCCAGGAATGTTGTAAAATGTTACATCCCAGAAGTTAGATTGCTTTGGGTTAGGAAATACAACGTTATCGACGTATATAATGTCCCCATCGAGAAGCAGGCGACGACACGCCAGAATGTTGTAAAATATTACATTCGACATGTTAGGTTGCCTTAGGCTAGGATATATAACGTTATAGACGTATATAATATTCCCACCGAGAAATAGGGGCGGACCCGTCAGGAATGTTGTAAAATATTACACCCGAGATGTTAGGTTGCCTTAGGTTAGGATATACAACGTTATAGACGTGTATAATGTCCCCTCAGAGAAGCAGGCGACGACACGCCAGAATGTTGTAAAATGTTACATTCTAGATGTTAGGTTCCCTTAGGTTAGGATATACATCGTTATAGACGTATCTAATGTCCACATCGAGAAGCAGGCGGCGACACGCCAGAATGTTGTAAAATATTACATCCGAGATGTTAGGTTCCATTAGATTAGGATATACAACGTTATAGACGTATAGAATGTACCCACCGAGAAGTAGGGACCGACATGCCACGAATGTTGTAAAATATTACATCCGATATGTTAGGTTGCCTTACATTAGGATATACAACGTTATAGATGTATATAATGTCCCCATCGAGAAGTAGGCGACGACACGCCAGGAATGTTGTAAAATATTACTTTCGACATGTTAGGTTGCCTTAGGCTAGGATATATAACGTTATAGACGTATCTAATGTTCCCACCGAGAAATAGGGGCCGACGCGTCAGGAATGTTGTAAAATATTACAGCGAGATGTTAGGTTCCCTTAGGTTAGCATATACAACGTTATAGACGTATATAATGTTCCCACCGAGAAGTAGGGACCGACATGCCAGGAATGTTGTAAAATATTACATACCAGATGTTAGGTTGCTTTGGGTTAGGATATAGAACGTTATAGACGTATATAATGTCCCCATCGAGAAGCAGGCGACGACACGCCAGAATGTTGTAAAATATTACATTCGACATGTTAGGTTGCCTTAGGCTAGGATATGTAACGTTATAGACGAATATAATATTCCCACCGAGAAATAGGGGCCGACGCGTCAGGAACGTTGTAAAATATTACACCCGAAATGTTAGGTTCCCTTAGGTTAGGATATACAACGTTATAGACGTATAGAATGTTCCCACCGAGATCTAGGGACCGACATGCCAGGAATGTTGTAAAATATTACATCCCAGAAGTTAGGTTGCTTTGGGTTAGGATATACAACGTTATAGACGTAGATAATGTCTCCATGGAGAAGCAGGCGACGACACGCCAGGAATGTTGTAAGATGTTACATACTAGATGTTAGGTTCCCTTAGGTTAGGATATACAACATTATAGACGTATCTAATGTCCCCATCGAGAAGCAGGCGACGACAGGCCAGAATGTTGTAAAATATTACATCCGATATGTTAGGTTGCCTTAGGCTAGGATATATAACGTAATAGACGTATATAATGTTCCCACCGAGAAATAGGGGCCGACGCGTCAGGAATGTTGTAAAATATTACATACCAGATGTTAGGTTGCGTTAGGTTAGGATATACAACGTTATAGACGTATAAAATGTCCCCTTCGAGAAGCAGGCGACGACACGCCAGAATGTTGTAAAATATTACATTCGACATGTTAGGTTGCCTTAGGCTAGGATATATAACGTTATAGACGTATATAATATTCCCACCGAGAAATAGGGGCGGACCCGTCAGGAATGTTGTAAAATATTACACCCGAGATGTTAGGTTGCCTTAGGTTAGGATATACAACGTTATAGACGTGTATAATGTCCCCTCAGAGAAGCAGGCGACGACACGCCAGAATGTTGTAAAATGTTACATTCTAGATGTTAGGTTCCCTTAGGTTAGGATATATATCGTTATAGACGTATCTAATGTCCACATCGAGAAGCAGGCGGCGACACGCCAGAATGTTGTAAAATATTACATCCGAGATGTTAGGTTCCATTAGATTAGGATATACAACGTTATAGACGTATAGAATGTACCCACCGAGAAGTAGGGACCGACATGCCACGAATGTTGTAAAATATTACATCCGATATGTTAGGTTGCCTTACATTAGGATATACAACGTTATAGATGTATATAATGTCCCCATCGAGAAGTAGGCGACGACACGCCAGGAATGTTGTAAAATATTACTTTCGACATGTTAGGTTGCCTTAGGCTAGGATATATAACGTTATAGACGTATCTAATGTTCCCACCGAGAAATAGGGGCCGACGCGTCAGGAATGTTGTAAAATATTACACCCGAGATGTTAGGTTCCCTTAGGTTAGCATATACAACGTTATAGACGTATATAATGTTCCCACCGAGAAGTAGGGACCGACATGCCAGGAATGTTGTAAAATATTACATACCAGATGTTAGGTTGCTTTGGGTTAGGATATACAACGTTATAGACGTATATAATGTCCCCATCGAGAAGCAGGCGACGACACGCCAGAATGTTGTAAAATATTACATCAGAGATGTTAGGTTCCCTTAGGTTAGGATATACAACGTTATGGACGTATCTAATGTCCCCATGGAGAAGCAGGCGACGACACGCCAGAATGTTGTAAAATATTACATCCGATAAGTTAGGTTGCCTTAGGCTAGGATATATAACATGATAAACGTATATAATGTTCCCACCGAGAAATAGGGGCCGACGCGTCAGGAATGTTGTAAAATATTACATCCCAGATATTTGGTTGTGATAGGTTAGGATATACAACGTTATATACGTATATAGTGTCCCCCTCGAGAAGCAGGCGACGACACGCCAGAATGTTGTAAAATATTACATTCGACATGTTAGGTTGCCTTAGGCTAGGATATGTAACGTTATGGACGTATATAATATTCCCACCGAGAAATAGGGGCCGACGCGTCAGGAATGTTGTAAAATATTACACCCGAGATGTTAGGTTCCCTTAGGTTAGCATATACAACGTTATAGACGTATATAATGTTCCCACCGAGATGTGGGGACCGACATGCCAGGAAAGTTGTAAAATATTACATACGAGATGTTAGGTTGCTTTAGGTTAGGATATATATCGTTATAGACTTATATAATTTTCCCACCGAGACGTGGGGACCGACATGCCAGGAATGTTGTAAAATATTACATCCAAGATGTTAGGTTGCTTTAGGTTAGGATATACAACGATATACGTATATAATATTCCCACCGAGAAATAGGGGCCGATGCGTCAGGAATGTTGTAAAATATTACACCCGAGATGTTAGGTTCCCTTAGGTTAGGATATACAACGTTATAGACGTATAGAATGTTCCCACCGAGATGTAGGGACGACATGCCAGGAATGTTGTAAAATATTACATCCGAGATGTTAGGTTGCTTTAGGTTAGGATATACAACGATATACGTATATAATATTCCCACCGAGAAATAGGGGCCGATGCGTCAGGAATGTTGTAAAATATTACACCCGAGATGTTAGGTTCCCTTAGGTTAGCATATACAACGTTATAGACGTATAGAATGTTCCCGCCGAGATGTAGGGACCGACATGCCAGGAATGTTGTAAAATATTACATCCGAGATGTTAGGTTGCCTTAGGCTAGGACATATATCGTTATAGACGTATACAATGTTCCCTCCGAGAAGTAGGGACCGACGCGTCAGGAATGTTGTAAAATATTACATCCCAGATGTTAGGTTGCCTTAGGCTAGGATATATAACGTTATAGACGTATATAATATTCCCACCGAGAAATAGGGGCCGACGCGTCAGGAATGTTGTAAAATATTACACCCGAGATGTTAGGTTCCCTTAGGTTAGCATATACAACGTTATAGACGTATATAATGTTCCCACCGAGAAGTGGGGACCGACATGCCAGGAAAGTTGTAAAATATTACATACGAGATGTTAGGTTGCTTTAGGTTAGGATATATATCGTTATAGACTTATATAATGTTCCCACCGAGACGTGGGGACCGACATGCCAGGAATGTTGTAAAATGTTACATCCCAGAAGTTAGATTGCTTTGGGTTAGGAAATACAACGTTATCGACGTATATAATGTCCCCATCGAGAAGCAGGCGACGACACGCCAGAATGTTGTAAAATATTACATCCGAGATGTTAGGTTCCCTTAGGTTAGGATATACAACGTTATAGACGTGTATAATGTCCCCTCAGAGAAGCAGGCGACGACACGCCAGAATGTTGTAAAATGTTACATTCTAGATGTTAGGTTCCCTTAGGTTAGGATATACATCGTTATAGACGTATCTAATGTCCACATCGAGAAGCAGGCGGCGACACGCCAGAATGTTGTAAAATATTACATCCGAGATGTTAGGTTCCATTAGATTAGGATATACAACGTTATAGACGTATAGAATGTACCCACCGAGAAGTAGGGACCGACATGCCACGAATGTTGTAAAATATTACATCCGATATGTTAGGTTGCCTTCCATTAGGATATACAACGTTATAGATGTATATAATGTCCCCATCGAGAAGTAGGCGACGACACGCCAGGAATGTTGTAAAATATTACTTTCGACATGTTAGGTTGCCTTAGGCTAGGATATATAACGTTATAGACGTATCTAATGTTCCCACCGAGAAATAGGGGCCGACGCGTCAGGAATGTTGTAAAATATTACACCCGAGATGTTAGGTTCCCTTAGGTTAGCATATACAACGTTATAGACGTATATAATGTTCCCACCGAGAAGTAGGGACCGACATGCCAGGAATGTTGTAAAATATTACATACCAGATGTTAGGTTGCTTTGGGTTAGGATATAGAACGTTATAGACGTATATAATGTCCCCATCGAGAAGCAGGCGACGACACGCCAGAATGTTGTAAAATATTACACCCGAGATGTTAGGTTCCCTTAGGTTAGCATATACAACGTTATAGACGTATAGAATGTTCCCACCGAGATGTAGGGACCGACATGCCAGGAATGTTGTAAAATATTACATCCGAGATGTTAGGTTGCCTTAGGCTAGGACATATACCGTTATAGACGTATACAATGTTCCCACCGAGAAGTAGGGACCGACGCGTCAGGAATGTTGTAAAATATTACATCCCAGATGTTAGGTTGCGTTAGGTTAGGATATACAACGTTTATAGACGTATATAATGTCCCCTTCGAGAAGCAGGCGACGACACGCCAGAATGTTGTAAAATATTACATTCGACATGTTAGGTTGCCTTAAGCTAGGATATATAACGTTATAGACGTATATAATATTCCCACCGAGAAATAGGGGCCGACGCGTCAGGAATGTTGTAAAATATTACACCCGAGATGTTAGGTTCCCTTAGGTTAGCATATACAACGTTATAGACGTATATAATGTTCCCACCGAGAAGTGGGGACCGACATGCCAGGAAAGTTGTAAAATATTACATACGAGATGTTAGGTTGCTTTAGGTTAGGATATATATCGTTATAGACTTATATAATGTTCCCACCGAGACGTGGGGACCGACATGCCAGGAATGTTGTAAAATGTTACATCCCAGAAGTTAGATTGCTTTGGGTTAGGAAATACAACGTTATCGACGTATATAATGTCCCCATCGAGAAGCAGGCGACGACACGCCAGAATGTTGTAAAATATTACATTCGACATGTTAGGTTGCCTTAGGCTAGGATATGTAACGTTATAGACGAATATAATATTCCCACCGAGAAATAGGGGCCGACGCGTCAGGAACGTTGTAAAATATTACACCCGAAATGTTAGGTTCCCTTAGGTTAGGATATACAACGTTATAGACGTATAGAATGTTCCCACCGAGATCTAGGGACCGACATGCGAGGAATGTTGTAAAATATTACATCCCAGAAGTTAGGTTGCTTTGGGTTAGGATATACAACGTTATAGACGTAGATAATGTCCCCACGGAGAAGCAGGCGACGACACGCCAGGAATGTTGTAAGATGTTACATACTAGATGTTAGGTTCCCTTAGGTTAGGATATACAACGTTATAGACGTATCTAATGTCCCCATCGGGAAGCAGGCGACGACACGCCAGAATGTTGTAAAATATTACATTCGACATGTTAGGTTGCCTTAGGCTAGGATATATAACGTTATAGACGTATATAATATTCCCACCGAGAAATAGGGGCGGACCCGTCAGGAATGTTGTAAAATATTACACCCGAGATGTTGGTTGCCTTAGGTTAGGATATACAACGTTATAGACGTGTATAATGTCCCCTCAGAGAAGCAGGCGACGACACGCCAGAATGTTGTAAAATGTTACATTCTAGATGTTAGGTTCCCTTAGGTTAGGATATACATCGTTATAGACGTATCTAATGTCCACATCGAGAAGCAGGCGGCGACACGCCAGAATGTTGTAAAATATTACATCCGAGATGTTAGGTTCCATTAGATTAGGATATACAACGTTATAGACGTATAGAATGTACCCACCGAGAAGTAGGGACCGACATGCCACGAATGTTGTAAAATATTACATCCGATATGTTAGGTTGCCTTACATTAGGATATACAACGTTATAGATGTATATAATGTCCCCATCGAGAAGTAGGCGACGACACGCCAGGAATGTTGTAAAATATTACTTTCGACATGTTAGGTTGCCTTAGGCTAGGATATATAACGTTATAGACGTATCTAATGTTCCCACCGAGAAATAGGGGCCGACGCGTCAGGAATGTTGTAAAATATTACACCCGAGATGTTAGGTTCCCTTAGGTTAGCATATACAACGTTATAGACGTATATAATGTTCCCACCGAGAAGTAGGGACCGACATGCCAGGAATGTTGTAAAATATTACATACCAGATGTTAGGTTGCTTTGGGTTAGGATATAGAACGTTATAGACGTATATAATGTCCCCATCGAGAAGCAGGCGACGACACGCCAGAATGTTGTAAAATATTACATTCGACATGTTAGGTTGCCTTAGGCTAGGATATATAACGTTATAGACGTATATAATATTCCCACCGAGAAATAGGGGCGGACCCGTCAGGAATGTTGTAAAATATTACACCCGAGATGTTAGGTTGCCTTAGGTTAGGATATACAACGTTATAGACGTGTATAATGTCCCCTCAGAGAAGCAGGCGACGACACGCCAGAATGTTGTAAAATGTTACATTCTAGATGTTAGGTTCCCTTAGGTTAGGATATACATCGTTATAGACGTATCTAATGTCCACATCGAGGAGCAGGCGGCGACACGCCAGAATGTTGTAAAATATTACATCCGAGATGTTAGGTTCCATTAGATTAGGATATACAACGTTATAGACGTATAGAATGTACCCACCGAGGAGTAGGGACCGACATGCCACGAATGTTGTAAAATATTACATCCGATATGTTAGGTTGCCTTACATTAGGATATACAACGTTATAGATGTATATAATGTCCCCATCGAGAAGTAGGCGACGACACGCCAGGAATGTTGTAAAATATTACTTTCGACATGTTAGGTTGCCTTAGGCTAGGATATATAACGTTATAGACGTATCTAATGTTCCCACCGAGAAATAGGGGCCGACGCGTCAGGAATGTTGTAAAATATTACAGCGAGATGTTAGGTTCCCTTAGGTTAGCATATACAACGTTATAGACGTATATAATGTTCCCACCGAGAAGTAGGGACCGACATGCCAGGAATGTTGTAAAATATTACATACCAGATGTTAGGTTGCTTTGGGTTAGGATATAGAACGTTATAGACGTATATAATGTCCCCATCGAGAAGCAGGCGACGACACGCCAGAATGTTGTAAAATATTACATTCGACATGTTAGGTTGCCTTAGGCTAGGATATGTAACGTTATAGACGAATATAATATTCCCACCGAGAAATAGGGGCCGACGCGTCAGGAACGTTGTAAAATATTACACCCGAAATGTTAGGTTCCCTTAGGTTAGGATATACAACGTTATAGACGTATAGAATGTTCCCACCGAGATCTAGGGACCGACATGCCAGGAATGTTGTAAAATATTACATCCCAGAAGTTAGGTTGCTTTGGGTTAGGATATACAACGTTATAGACGTAGATAATGTCTCCATGGAGAAGCAGGCGACGACACGCCAGGAATGTTGTAAGATGTTACATACTAGATGTTAGGTTCCCTTAGGTTAGGATATACAACATTATAGACGTATCTAATGTCCCCATCGAGAAGCAGGCGACGACAGGCCAGAATGTTGTAAAATATTACATCCGATATGTTAGGTTGCCTTAGGCTAGGATATATAACGTAATAGACGTATATAATGTTCCCACCGAGAAATAGGGGCCGACGCGTCAGGAATGTTGTAAAATATTACATACCAGATGTTAGGTTGCGTTAGGTTAGGATATACAACGTTATAGACGTATAAAATGTCCCCTTCGAGAAGCAGGCGACGACACGCCAGAATGTTGTAAAATATTACATTCGACATGTTAGGTTGCCTTAGGCTAGGATATATAACGTTATAGACGTATATAATATTCCCACCGAGAAATAGGGGCGGACCCGTCAGGAATGTTGTAAAATATTACACCCGAGATGTTAGGTTGCCTTAGGTTAGGATATACAACGTTATAGACGTGTATAATGTCCCCTCAGAGAAGCAGGCGACGACACGCCAGAATGTTGTAAAATGTTACATTCTAGATGTTAGGTTCCCTTAGGTTAGGATATATATCGTTATAGACGTATCTAATGTCCACATCGAGAAGCAGGCGGCGACACGCCAGAATGTTGTAAAATATTACATCCGAGATGTTAGGTTCCATTAGATTAGGATATACAACGTTATAGACGTATAGAATGTACCCACCGAGAAGTAGGGACCGACATGCCACGAATGTTGTAAAATATTACATCCGATATGTTAGGTTGCCTTACATTAGGATATACAACGTTATAGATGTATATAATGTCCCCATCGAGAAGTAGGCGACGACACGCCAGGAATGTTGTAAAATATTACTTTCGACATGTTAGGTTGCCTTAGGCTAGGATATATAACGTTATAGACGTATCTAATGTTCCCACCGAGAAATAGGGGCCGACGCGTCAGGAATGTTGTAAAATATTACACCCGAGATGTTAGGTTCCCTTAGGTTAGCATATACAACGTTATAGACGTATATAATGTTCCCACCGAGAAGTAGGGACCGACATGCCAGGAATGTTGTAAAATATTACATACCAGATGTTAGGTTGCTTTGGGTTAGGATATACAACGTTATAGACGTATATAATGTCCCCATCGAGAAGCAGGCGACGACACGCCAGAATGTTGTAAAATATTACATCAGAGATGTTAGGTTCCCTTAGGTTAGGATATACAACGTTATAGACGTATCTAATGTCCCCATGGAGAAGCAGGCGACGACACGCCAGAATGTTGTAAAATATTACATCCGATAAGTTAGGTTGCCTTAGGCTAGGATATATAACATGATAAACGTATATAATGTTCCCACCGAGAAATAGGGGCCGACGCGTCAGGAATGTTGTAAAATATTACATCCCAGATATTTGGTTGCGATAGGTTAGGATATACAACGTTATATACGTATATAGTGTCCCCCTCGAGAAGCAGGCGACGACACGCCAGAATGTTGTAAAATATTACATTCGACATGTTAGGTTGCCTTAGGCTAGGATATGTAACGTTATGGACGTATATAATATTCCCACCGAGAAATAGGGGCCGACGCGTCAGGAATGTTGTAAAATATTACACCCGAGATGTTAGGTTCCCTTAGGTTAGCATATACAACGTTATAGACGTATATAATGTTCCCACCGAGAAGTGGGGACCGACATGCCAGGAAAGTTGTAAAATATTACATACGAGATGTTAGGTTGCTTTAGGTTAGGATATATATCGTTATAGACTTATATAATGTTCCCACCGAGACGTGGGGACCGACATGCCAGGAATGTTGTAAAATATTACATCCAAGATGTTAGGTTGCTTTAGGTTAGGATATACAACGATATACGTATATAATATTCCCACCGAGAAATAGGGGCCGATGCGTCAGGAATGTTGTAAAATATTACACCCGAGATGTTAGGTTCCCTTAGGTTAGGATATACAACGTTATAGACGTATAGAATGTTCCCACCGAGATGTAGGGACGACATGCCAGGAATGTTGTAAAATATTACATCCGAGATGTTAGGTTGCTTTAGGTTAGGATATACAACGATATACGTATATAATATTCCCACCGAGAAATAGGGGCCGATGCGTCAGGAATGTTGTAAAATATTACACCCGAGATGTTAGGTTCCCTTAGGTTAGCATATACAACGTTATAGACGTATAGAATGTTCCCGCCGAGATGTAGGGACCGACATGCCAGGAATGTTGTAAAATATTACATCCGAGATGTTAGGTTGCCTTAGGCTAGGACATATATCGTTATAGACGTATACAATGTTCCCTCCGAGAAGTAGGGACCGACGCGTCAGGAATGTTGTAAAATATTACATCCCAGATGTTAGGTTGCCTTAGGCTAGGATATATAACGTTATAGACGTATATAATATTCCCACCGAGAAATAGGGGCCGACGCGTCAGGAATGTTGTAAAATATTACACCCGAGATGTTAGGTTCCCTTAGGTTAGCATATACAACGTTATAGACGTATATAATGTTCCCACCGAGAAGTGGGGACCGACATGCCAGGAAAGTTGTAAAATATTACATACGAGATGTTAGGTTGCTTTAGGTTAGGATATATATCGTTATAGACTTATATAATGTTCCCACCGAGACGTGGGGACCGACATGCCAGGAATGTTGTAAAATGTTACATCCCAGAAGTTAGATTGCTTTGGGTTAGGAAATACAACGTTATCGACGTATATAATGTCCCCATCGAGAAGCAGGCGACGACACGCCAGAATGTTGTAAAATATTACATCCGAGATGTTAGGTTCCCTTAGGTTAGGATATACAACGTTATAGACGTGTATAATGTCCCCTCAGAGAAGCAGGCGACGACACGCCAGAATGTTGTAAAATGTTACATTCTAGATGTTAGGTTCCCTTAGGTTAGGATATACATCGTTATAGACGTATCTAATGTCCACATCGAGAAGCAGGCGGCGACACGCCAGAATGTTGTAAAATATTACATCCGAGATGTTAGGTTCCATTAGATTAGGATATACAACGTTATAGACGTATAGAATGTACCCACCGAGAAGTAGGGACCGACATGCCACGAATGTTGTAAAATATTACATCCGATATGTTAGGTTGCCTTCCATTAGGATATACAACGTTATAGATGTATATAATGTCCCCATCGAGAAGTAGGCGACGACACGCCAGGAATGTTGTAAAATATTACTTTCGACATGTTAGGTTGCCTTAGGCTAGGATATATAACGTTATAGACGTATCTAATGTTCCCACCGAGAAATAGGGGCCGACGCGTCAGGAATGTTGTAAAATATTACACCCGAGATGTTAGGTTCCCTTAGGTTAGCATATACAACGTTATAGACGTATATAATGTTCCCACCGAGAAGTAGGGACCGACATGCCAGGAATGTTGTAAAATATTACATACCAGATGTTAGGTTGCTTTGGGTTAGGATATAGAACGTTATAGACGTATATAATGTCCCCATCGAGAAGCAGGCGACGACACGCCAGAATGTTGTAAAATATTACACCCGAGATGTTAGGTTCCCTTAGGTTAGCATATACAACGTTATAGACGTATAGAATGTTCCCACCGAGATGTAGGGACCGACATGCCAGGAATGTTGTAAAATATTACATCCGAGATGTTAGGTTGCCTTAGGCTAGGACATATACCGTTATAGACGTATACAATGTTCCCACCGAGAAGTAGGGACCGACGCGTCAGGAATGTTGTAAAATATTACATCCCAGATGTTAGGTTGCGTTAGGTTAGGATATACAACGTTTATAGACGTATATAATGTCCCCTTCGAGAAGCAGGCGACGACACGCCAGAATGTTGTAAAATATTACATTCGACATGTTAGGTTGCCTTAAGCTAGGATATATAACGTTATAGACGTATATAATATTCCCACCGAGAAATAGGGGCCGACGCGTCAGGAATGTTGTAAAATATTACACCCGAGATGTTAGGTTCCCTTAGGTTAGCATATACAACGTTATAGACGTATATAATGTTCCCACCGAGAAGTGGGGACCGACATGCCAGGAAAGTTGTAAAATATTACATACGAGATGTTAGGTTGCTTTAGGTTAGGATATATATCGTTATAGACTTATATAATGTTCCCACCGAGACGTGGGGACCGACATGCCAGGAATGTTGTAAAATGTTACATCCCAGAAGTTAGATTGCTTTGGGTTAGGAAATACAACGTTATCGACGTATATAATGTCCCCATCGAGAAGCAGGCGACGACACGCCAGAATGTTGTAAAATATTACATTCGACATGTTAGGTTGCCTTAGGCTAGGATATGTAACGTTATAGACGAATATAATATTCCCACCGAGAAATAGGGGCCGACGCGTCAGGAACGTTGTAAAATATTACACCCGAAATGTTAGGTTCCCTTAGGTTAGGATATACAACGTTATAGACGTATAGAATGTTCCCACCGAGATCTAGGGACCGACATGCGAGGAATGTTGTAAAATATTACATCCCAGAAGTTAGGTTGCTTTGGGTTAGGATATACAACGTTATAGACGTAGATAATGTCCCCACGGAGAAGCAGGCGACGACACGCCAGGAATGTTGTAAGATGTTACATACTAGATGTTAGGTTCCCTTAGGTTAGGATATACAACGTTATAGACGTATCTAATGTCCCCATCGGGAAGCAGGCGACGACACGCCAGAATGTTGTAAAATATTACATTCGACATGTTAGGTTGCCTTAGGCTAGGATATATAACGTTATAGACGTATATAATATTCCCACCGAGAAATAGGGGCGGACCCGTCAGGAATGTTGTAAAATATTACACCCGAGATGTTGGTTGCCTTAGGTTAGGATATACAACGTTATAGACGTGTATAATGTCCCCTCAGAGAAGCAGGCGACGACACGCCAGAATGTTGTAAAATGTTACATTCTAGATGTTAGGTTCCCTTAGGTTAGGATATACATCGTTATAGACGTATCTAATGTCCACATCGAGAAGCAGGCGGCGACACGCCAGAATGTTGTAAAATATTACATCCGAGATGTTAGGTTCCATTAGATTAGGATATACAACGTTATAGACGTATAGAATGTACCCACCGAGAAGTAGGGACCGACATGCCACGAATGTTGTAAAATATTACATCCGATATGTTAGGTTGCCTTACATTAGGATATACAACGTTATAGATGTATATAATGTCCCCATCGAGAAGTAGGCGACGACACGCCAGGAATGTTGTAAAATATTACTTTCGACATGTTAGGTTGCCTTAGGCTAGGATATATAACGTTATAGACGTATCTAATGTTCCCACCGAGAAATAGGGGCCGACGCGTCAGGAATGTTGTAAAATATTACACCCGAGATGTTAGGTTCCCTTAGGTTAGCATATACAACGTTATAGACGTATATAATGTTCCCACCGAGAAGTAGGGACCGACATGCCAGGAATGTTGTAAAATATTACATACCAGATGTTAGGTTGCTTTGGGTTAGGATATAGAACGTTATAGACGTATATAATGTCCCCATCGAGAAGCAGGCGACGACACGCCAGAATGTTGTAAAATATTACATTCGACATGTTAGGTTGCCTTAGGCTAGGATATGTAACGTTATAGACGAATATAATATTCCCACCGAGAAATAGGGGCCGACGCGTCAGGAACGTTGTAAAATATTACACCCGAAATGTTAGGTTCCCTTAGGTTAGGATATACAACGTTATAGACGTATAGAAAGTTCCCACCGAGATCTAGGGACCGACATGCCAGGAATGTTGTAAAATATTACATACCAGATGTTAGGTTGCGTTAGGTTAGGATATACAACGTTATAGACGTATAAAATGTCCCCTTCGAGAAGCAGGCGACGACACGCCAGAATGTTGTAAAATATTACATTCGACATGTTAGGTTGCCTTAGGCTAGGATATATAACGTTATAGACGTATATAATATTCCCACCGAGAAATAGGGGCGGACCCGTCAGGAATGTTGTAAAATATTACACCCGAGATGTTAGGTTGCCTTAGGTTAGGATATACAACGTTATAGACGTGTATAATGTCCCCTCAGAGAAGCAGGCGACGACACGCCAGAATGTTGTAAAATGTTACATTCTAGATGTTAGGTTCCCTTAGGTTAGGATATATATCGTTATAGACGTATCTAATGTCCACATCGAGAAGCAGGCGGCGACACGCCAGAATGTTGTAAAATATTACATCCGAGATGTTAGGTTCCATTAGATTAGGATATACAACGTTATAGACGTATAGAATGTACCCACCGAGAAGTAGGGACCGACATGCCACGAATGTTGTAAAATATTACATCCGATATGTTAGGTTGCCTTACATTAGGATATACAACGTTATAGATGTATATAATGTCCCCATCGAGAAGTAGGCGACGACACGCCAGGAATGTTGTAAAATATTACTTTCGACATGTTAGGTTGCCTTAGGCTAGGATATATAACGTTATAGACGTATCTAATGTTCCCACCGAGAAATAGGGGCCGACGCGTCAGGAATGTTGTAAAATATTACACCCGAGATGTTAGGTTCCCTTAGGTTAGCATATACAACGTTATAGACGTATATAATGTTCCCACCGAGAAGTAGGGACCGACATGCCAGGAATGTTGTAAAATATTACATACCAGATGTTAGGTTGCTTTGGGTTAGGATATACAACGTTATAGACGTATATAATGTCCCCATCGAGAAGCAGGCGACGACACGCCAGAATGTTGTAAAATATTACATCAGAGATGTTAGGTTCCCTTAGGTTAGGATATACAACGTTATAGACGTATCTAATGTCCCCATCGAGAAGCAGGCGACGACACGCCAGAATGTTGTAAAATATTACATCCGATAAGTTAGGTTGCCTTAGGCTAGGATATATAACATGATAGACGTATATAATGTTCCCACCGAGAAATAGGGGCCGACGCGTCAGGAATGTTGTAAAATATTACATCCCAGATATTTGGTTGCGATAGGTTAGGATATACAACGTTATATACGTATATAATGTCCCCCTCGAGAAGCAGGCGACGACACGCCAGAATGTTGTAAAATATTACATTCGACATGTTAGGTTGCCTTAGGCTAGGACATATATCGTTATAGACGTATACAATGTTCCCACCGAGAAGTAGGGACCGACGCGTCAGGAATGTTGTAAAATATTACATCCCAGATGTTAGGTTGCGTTAGGTTAGGATATACAACGTTTATAGACGTATATAATGTCCCCTTCGAGAAGCAGGCGACGACACGCCAGAATGTTGTAAAATATTACATTCGACATGTTAGGTTGCCTTAAGCTAGGATATATAACGTTATAGACGTATATAATATTCCCACCGAGAAATAGGGGCCGACGCGTCAGGAATGTTGTAAAATATTACACCCGGGATGTTAGGTTCCCTTAGGTTAGCATATACAACGTTATAGACGTATATAATGTTCCCACCGAGAAGTGGGGACCGACATGCCAGGAAAGTTGTAAAATATTACATACGAGATGTTAGGTTGCTTTAGGTTAGGATATATATCGTTATAGACTTATATAATGTTCCCACCGAGACGTGGGGACCGACATGCCAGGAATGTTGTAAAATGTTACATCCCAGAAGTTAGATTGCTTTGGGTTAGGAAATACAACGTTATCGACGTATATAATGTCCCCATCGAGATGCAGGCGACGACACGCCAGAATGTTGTAAAATATTACATCCGAGATGTTAGGTTCCCTTAGGTTAGGATATACAACGTTATAGATGTATCTAATGTCCCCATCGAGAAGCAGGCGACGACACGCCAGAATGTTGTAAAATATTACATTCGACATGTTAGGTTGCCTTAGGCTAGGATATGTAACGTTATAGACGAATATAATATTCCCACCGAGAAATAGGGGCCGACGCGTCAGGAACGTTGTAAAATATTACACCCGAAATGTTAGGTTTCCTTAGGTTAGGATATACATCGTTATAGACGTATCTAATGTCCACATCGAGAAGCAGGCGGCGACACGCCAGAATGTTGTAAAATATTACATCCGAGATGTTAGGTTCCATTAGATTAGGATATACAACGTTATAGACGTATAGAATGTACCCACCAAGAAGTAGGGACCGACATGCCACGAATGTTGTAAAATATTACATCCGATATGTTAGGTTGCCTTACATTAGGATATACAACGTTATAGATGTATATAATGTCCCCATCGAGAAGTAGGCGACGACACGCCAGGAATGTTGTAAAATATTACTTTCGACATGTTAGGTTGCCTTAGGCTAGGATATATAACGTTATAGACGCATCTAATGTTCCCACCGAGAAATAGGGGCCGACGCGTCAGGAATGTTGTAAAAT
Organism: Xylocopa violacea; assembly: GCA_963969225.1. Lineage (NCBI taxonomy): Eukaryota > Metazoa > Arthropoda > Insecta > Hymenoptera > Apidae > Xylocopa > Xylocopa violacea. The sequence goes on along the minus strand of CAXAJV010000001.1, from coordinate 44,855,263 downwards.
ATTACACCCGAGATGTTAGGTTCCCTTAGGTTAGCATATACAACGTTATAGACGTATATAATGTTCCCACCGAGAAGTAGGGACCGACATGCCAGGAATGTTGTAAAATATTACATACCAGATGTTAGGTTGCTTTGGGTTAGGATATACAACGTTATAGACGTATATAATGTCCCCATCGAGAAGCAGGCGACGACACGCCAGAATGTTGTAAAATATTACATCAGAGATGTTAGGTTCCCTTAGGTTAGGATATACAACGTTATAGACGTATCTAATGTCCCCATCGAGAAGCAGGCGACGACACGCCAGAATGTTGTAAAATATTACATCCGATAAGTTAGGTTGCCTTAGGCTAGGATATATAACATGATAGACGTATATAATGTTCCCACCGAGAAATAGGGGCCGACGCGTCAGGAATGTTGTAAAATATTACATCCCAGATATTTGGTTGCGTTAGGTTAGGATATACAACGTTATATTCGTATATAATGTCCCCCTCGAGAAGCAGGCGACGACACGCCAGAATGTTGTAAAATATTACATTCGACATGTTAGGTTGCCTTAGGCTAGGATATGTAACGTTGTAGACGTATATAATATTCCCACCGAGAAATAGGGGCCGACGCGTCAGCAATGTTGTAAAATATTACATCCCAGATTTTAGGTTGCGTTAGGTTAGGATATACAACGTTATAGACGTATATATTGTCCCCTTCGAGAAGCAGGCGACGACACGCCAGAATGTTGTAAAATATTACATTCGACATGTTAGGTTGCCTTAGGCTAGGATATGTAACGTTATGGACGTATATAATATTCCCACCGAGAAATAGGGGCCGACGCGTCAGGAATGTTGTAAAATATTACACCCGAAATGTTAGGTTCCCTTAGATTAGAATATACAACGTTAGAGACGTATAGAATGTTCCCACCGAGATGTAGGGACCGACATGCCAGGAATGTTGTAAAATATTACATCCGAGTTGTTAAGTTGCTTTAGGTTAGGATATATATCGTTATAGACTTATATAATGTTCCCACCGAGACGTGGGGTCCGACATGCCAGGAATGTTGTAAAATATTACACCCGAGATGTTAGGTTCCCTTAGGTTAGCATATACAACGGTATAGACGTATATAATGTTCCCACCGAGAAGCAGGAGACGACACGCCAGAATGTTGTAAAATATTACATTCGACATGTTAGGTTGCCTTAGGCTAGGATATGTAACGTTATAGACGTATATAATATTCCCACCGAGAAATAGGGGCCGACGCGTCAGGAATGTTGTAAAATATTACATCCCAGATGTTAGGTTGCGTTAGGTTAGGATATACAACGTTATAGACGTATAAAATGTCCCCTTCGAGAAGCAGGCGACGACACGCCATAATGTTGTAAAATATTGCATCCGAGATATTAGGTTCCATTAGGTTAGGATATACAACGTTATAGGCGTATAGAATGTTCCCACCGAGAAGTAGGGACCGACAGGCCAGGAATGTTGTAAAATATTACATCCGAGATGTTAGGTTGCCTTACATTAGGATATACAACGTTATAGATGTATATAATGTCCCCATCGAGATGTAGGCGACGGCACGCCAGGAATGTTGTAAAATATTACTTTCTACATGTTAGGTTGCCTTAGGCTAGGATATATAACGTTATAGACGTATATAATGTTCCCACCGAGAAATAGGAGCCGACGCGTCAGGAATGTTGTAAAATATTACACCCGAGATGTTAGGTTCCCTTAGGTTAGCATATACAACGTTATAGACGTATATAATGTTCCCACCAAGAAGTAGGGACCGACCCGCCAGGTATTTTGGAAAATACTACACCCGAGATGATAGGTTGCCTTAGGTTAGGATATATAACGTTATAGACGCATACAATGTCCCCACCGAGACGTACGGGGCGACACGAACTGGATTCTGTAAAACATTATGACCGAGAGGCAAAATGGGTTAGATTAGGTAATATTACGATGTAGACGTATATAATGTTCCCACTCAGAAGTAGGGGCCGACCCGCCTGGAGTGTTGTAAAATTCTACAATCGAGATGTTAGGTTGCCCTAGGTTAGGATGTATAACGTTACAGACGTATATAGTGTCCCCACCGAGAAGTACGGGCCGACACGACCGGGATTCCGTAAAACATTACCAGCGAGGGGCTAGATGTGTTAGGTTAGGTTATATTACGTTATATACGTATATAATGTTCCGACCGAGAAGTAGAGTCCGACCCGCCAGGAATATTGGAAAATACTACATCCGAGATGTTAGGTTGCCTTAGGTTGTGATATATAACGTTATAGACGTATATAGTGTCCCCACCGAGTAGTACGGGCCGATACGACCGGGAATCTGTAAAACGTTACCAGCGGGGGGCTAGATGGGTTAGGTTAGGTTATATTGCGATATAGACGTATATAATGTTCCCAACGAGAAGTAGGGGCCGACACGCCTGGAATGTTGTAAAATACTACATCCGAGATGTTAGGTTGCCTTAGGTTAGGATATATAACGTTATAGACGTATATAATGTCCGCACCGTGACGTACGGGGCGACACGAACGGGATTCAGTGAAACATCACCAGCGAGGGTCTAGATGGGTTAGGTTAGGTTATATTACGATATAGACTTATGTACAGTTCCCACCGTGAAGTAGGTTCCGCCCCGCCAGGAATGTTGTAAAATACTACATCCGAGATGTTAGGTTGCCTTAGGTTAGGAAATATAACGTTATAGACGCATACAATGTCCCCACCGAGACGTACGGGACGACACGAACTGGATTCTGTAAAACATTACCAGCGAGGGGCTATATGGGTTAGGTTAGGTTATATTACGTTGTAGACGTATATAATGTTCCCACCGAGAAGTAGGGGCCGACACGCCAGGAATGTTGCAAAATACTACGTCCGAGATGTTAGGTTGCCTTCGGGTGGGATATACAATGTTATGGACGTATATAATGTCCCCACCGCGAGGTATGAACCAACCAGACTGGGATTCTGTAAAACATTATCACCGAAGTGCAAAATGGGTTTAGGTTAGGTTATATTACGATATAGACGTATATAATGTTCCCACCGAGAAGTAGGTGCCGACCCGCCAGGTATTTCGGAAAATACTACACCCGAGATGTTAGGTTGCCTTAGGTTAGGATATATAACGTTATAGACTTATATAATGTCCGCACAGAAACGTATGGGACGACACGAACGAGAATCTGTAAAACATTACCAGCGAAGGTCTAGATGGGTTAGGTTAGGTTATATTACGTTATAGATGTATATAATGTTCCCACCGAGAAGTAGAGGCCGACACGCCAGGAATGTTGTAAAATACAACATCCGAGATGTTAGGTTGCCTTCGGGTGCGATATACAATGTTATAGAGGTATATAATGTCCCCACCGAGAAGTATGAGCCAATACGACCGGGATTCTGTGAAACATTATCACCGAGGGGCAAAATAGGTTAGGTTAGGTTATATTACGGTATAGAAGTATATAATGTTCCCACTCAGAAGTAGGGGCCGTTCCGCCTGGAATGTTGGAAAATACTACATCCGAGATGTTAGGTTGCCTTAGGTTGGGATATATAACGTAATAGACGTATATAATGTCCCCACCGAGAAGTACGGGCCGACACGACAGGGATTCTGTAAAACATTACCAGCGAGAGTCTAGATGGGTTAGGTTAGGTTATATTACGATATAGACGTATATTATGTGACCACCGAGAAGTAGGGTCTGACCAGCCTGGAATGTTGTAAAATGCTACATTCGAGATGTTAAGTTGCCTTAGGTTAGGATATATAACGTTATAGACTCATATAATGCCCGCACCGATACGTACGGGACGACACGAACGGGATTCTGTAGAACATTACCGCCGAGGGGCTAGATGGGTTAGGTTAGGTTATATTACGTTATGGACGTACATAATTTTTCCCACCGAGAAGTAGGGGCCGACACGCCAGTAATCTTGAAATTACTACATGCGAGATGTTAGGTAGCCTTAGGTTAGGATATATAACGTTATAGACGCATACAATGTCCCCACCGAGACGTACGGGGCGACACGAACTGGATTCTGTAAAACATTACCAGCGAGGGGCTAAATGGGTTAGGTTAGGTTATATTACGTTATAGACGAATATAATGATCCCACCGAGACGTAGGGCCCGACATGCCAGGAATGTTGTAAAATATTACATCCGAGATTTAAGGTTCCCTTAGGTTAGGATATATATCGTTATAGACGTATATAACGTTCCCACCGAGACGTAGGGACCGACATGCCAGGAATGTTGTAAAATATTACATCCCAGATGTTAGGTTGCCTTAGGTTAGGATATACAACGTTACAGATGTATATAATGTCCCCATCGAGAAGTAGGCGACGACACGCCAGGAATGTTGTAAAATTTTACATTCGACATGTTGGTTTGCCTTAGCCTAGGATATATATCGTTATAGACGTATAGGTTGCCTTAGGCTAGGATATATATCGTAATAGACGTATACAATGTGCCTACCGAGAAACAGGGGCCGACACGTCAGGAATGTTGTAAAATATTACATCCGAGATGTAAGGTTCCCTTAGGTTAGGATATACAACGTTATAGACGTATAGAATGTTCCCACCGAGAAGTAGGGACCGACACGCCAAGAATGTTGTAAAATATTACATCCGAGATGTTATGTTGCCTCACGTTAGGATATATAACGTTATAGACGTATATAATGTTCCTACCGAGAAGTAAGGGCCGACACGCGAGGAATGTTGTAAAATATTACAATCGACATGTTAGGATTGCCTTAGGCTAGGATATATAACTTTATAGACGTATATACTGTTCCCACCGAGAAGCAGGTGCCGGCACCACAGGTATGTTGTAAAATATTACATTCGACATGTTAGGTGGCCTTAGGCTAGGATATATGTCGCTATAGACGTATATGATGTTCCCACCGAGAAGTACGTGCTAACCCGCCAGGAATGTTGTCAAATATTACATCCGAGATGTTAGGTTGCCTTAGGCTAGGATATATATCGCTATAGACGTGTACAATGTTCCCACCGAGAAGTAGGAACCGACATGCCAGGAATGTTGTAAAATATTACATCCGAGATTTAAGGTTCCCTTAGGTTAGGGTATATATCGTTATAGACGTATATAACGTTCCCACCGAGACGTAGGGACCGACATGCTAGGAATGTTGTAAAATATTACACCCGAGATGTTAGGTTCCCTTAGGTTAGGATATATGACGTTATAGATGTATATAATGTCCCCATCCAGAAGTAGGCGAAGACACACCAGGTGTGCTGTAAAATATTACATTCGACATGTTAGGTTGCCTTAGGCTAGGATATATAGCGTTATAGACGTATATAATATTCCCACCGAAAAGTAGGGGCCGACGTGCCAGGAATGTTGTAAAATATTACATCCGAGTTGTTAAGTTGCTTTAGGTTAGGATATATATCGTTATAGACTTATATAATGTTCCCACCGAGACGTGGGGTCCGACATGCCAGGAATGTTGTAAAATATTACACCCGAGATGTTAGGTTCCCTTAGGTTAGCATATACAACGGTATAGACGTATATAATGTTCCCACCGAGAAGCAGGAGACGACACGCCAGAATGTTGTAAAATATTACATTCGACATGTTAGGTTGCCTTAGGCTAGGATATGTAACGTTATAGACGTATATAATATTCCCACCGAGAAATAGGGGCCGACGCGTCAGGAATGTTGTAAAATATTACATCCGAGATGTTAGGTTGCCTTAGGTTAGGATATATAACGTTATTGACTTACATAATGTTCCCGCCGATATGTACGGGCCGACGTGCCAGGAATGTAGTAAAATATTAAACCCGAGATGCTAGGTTGCCTTAGGCTAGGATATGTAACATTATAGACGTATATACTGTTCCCACCGAAAAGTAGGTGCCGACGCGCCAGGAATGTTGTAAAATATTACATTCGACATGTCAGGTTGCCTTAGGCTAGGATATATAGCGTTATAGACGTATATAATATTCCCACCGAGAAGTAGGGGCCGACGTGCGAGGAATGTTGTAAAATATTACATTCGGCATGTTAGGTTGCCTTTGGTTAGGATATATAACGTTTTAGACGTATATAATGTTACCACAGAGAAGTAGGGACCGAAGCGCCGGGAATGTTGTAAAATATTACATTCGGCATGCTAGGTTGCCTTAGGTAAGGATATATAACGTTTTAGACGTATATACTGTTCCCACCGAGAAGTAGGTGCCGCCGCTCCAGGAATGTAGTAAAATATATCATCCGGGATATAAGGTTGCCTTAGGTTAGGATATATAACGTTATAGACGTATATAATGTTACCACAGAGAACTAGGCACTTGCATGCCAGGAATGTTGTAAAATATTACGGTAGAGATGATAGGTTGCCTTAGTTGAGGATATATAACGTTATAGACGTATATACTGTTCCCACCGAGAAGTAGGTGCCGACGCGCCAGGTGTGCTGTAAAATATTACATTCGACATGTTAGGTTGCCTTAGGCTAGGATATATAGCGTTATAGACGTATATAATGTTCCCACCGAGAAGTAGGGGTCGACGTGCCAGGAATGTAGTAAAATATTACATCCGAGATGTTAGGTTGCGTTAGGTTAGGATATATAACGTTATAGACGTATATATTGTTACCACAGAGAACTAGGCACTTTAATGCCAGGAATGTTGTAAAATATTACGGTAGAGATGATAGGTTGCCTTAGTTTACGACATATAACGTTTTAGACGTATATACTGTTTCCACCGAGATGTAGGTGCCGACGCGCCAAGAATGTTGTAAAATATTACATTCGACATGTCAGGTTGCCTTAGGCTAGGATATATAGCGTTATAGACGTATATAATATTCCCACCGAGAAGTAGGGGCCGACGTGCCAGGAATGTAGTAAAATATTACATCCGAGAAGTTAGGTTGCCATAGGCTAGGATATATAACGTTATAGACGTACATAATTTTACCACAGAGATATAGGTACTTGCATGCCAGGAATGTTGTAAAATTTTACGGCAGAGATGTTAGGTTGCCTTAGTTTAGGACATATAACGTCATTGACTTATATAATGTTCCCACCGAGAAGTAGGAGCCGACCTGCCAGGAATGTAGTAAAATATTACATCCGAGATGTGAGATTGCCTTAGGCTAGGATATATAACCTTATAGACGGATATAATGTTACCACAGAGAAGTAGGGACCGAAGCGCCGGGAATGTTGTAAAATATTACATTCGGCATGTTAGGTTGCCTTAGGTTAGGATATATAACGTTTTAGACGTATATAATGTTACCACAGAGAAGTAGGGACCGAAGCGCCGGGAATGTTGTAAAATATTACATTCGGCATGTCAGGTTGCCTTAGGTAAGGATATATAACGTTTTAGACGTATATACTGTTCCCACCGAGAAGTAGGTGCCGCCGCTCCAGGAATGTAGTAAAATATATCATCCGGGATATTAGGTTGCCTTAGGTTAGGATATATAACGTTATAGACGTATATAATGCTACCACAGAGAACTAGGCACTTGCATGCCAGGTATGTTGTAAAATAATACGGTAGAGATGATAGGTTGCCTTAGTTTAGGATATATAACGTTATAGACGTATATACTGTTCCCACCGAGAAGTAGGTGCCGACGCGCCAGGTGTGCTGTAAAATATTACATTCGACATGTTAGGTTGCCTTAGGCTAGGATATATAGCGTTATAGACGTATATAATGTTCCCACCGAGAAGTAGGGGTCGACGTGCCAGGAATGTAGTAAAATATTACATCCGAGATGTTAGGTTGCGTTAGGTTAGGATATATAACGTTATAGACGTATATATTGTTACCACAGAGAACTAGGCACTTTAATGCCAGGAATGTTGTAAAATATTACGGTAGAGATGATAGGTTGCCTTAGTTTACGATATATAACGTTTTAGACGTATATACTGTTTCCACCGAGAAGTAGCTGCCGACGCGCCAGGAATGTTGTAAAATATTACATTCGACATGTCAGGTTGCCTTAGGCTAGGATATATAGCGTTATAGACGTATATAATATTCCCACCGAGAAGTAGGGGCCGACGTGCCAGGAATGTAGTAAAATATTACATCCGAGAAGTTAGCTTGCCATAGGCTAGGATATATAACGTTATAGACGTACATAATTTTACCACAGAGATATAGGTACTTGCATGCCAGGAATGTTGTAAAATTTTACGGTAGAGATGTTAGGTTGCCTTAGGTTAGGACATATAACGTCATTGACTTATATAATGTTCCCACCGAGAAGTAGGACCCGACGTGCCAGGAATGTTGTAAAATATTACACCCGAGATGTTAGGTTCCCTTAGGTTAGGATATATAACGTTATAGATGTATATAATGTCCCAATCCAGAAGTAGGCGACGACACGCCAGGAATGTTGTAAAATATTACATCCCAGATGTTAGGTTGCGTTAGGTTAGGATATACAACGTTATAGACATATAGAATGTTCCCACTGAGAAGTAGGGGCCGACGCGTCAGGAATGTTGTAAAATATTACACCCGAGATGTTAGGTTCCCATAGCTGAGGATTTATAACGTTATAGACGTATATAATGTCCCAATCGAGAAGCAGGCGACGACACGCCAGGAATGTTGTAAAATATTACATCCGAAATGTTATGTTGCCTTACGACAGGATATATAACGTTATAGACGTATATAATGTTCCCACCGAAAAGTAGGAGCCGACGCGCCAGGAATGACGTAAAATATTACATTCGACATGTTAGGTCGCCTTAGGCTAGGATATATAAGGTTACAGACGTATATAATGTTCCCACCGAGAAATAGGTGCCGACGCTCCAGGAATGTTGTAAAATATTACATCCGAGATGTTAGGTTGCGTTAGGATAGGATATACAACGTTATAGACGTATATAATGTCCCCATCGAGAAGTAGGGACTGACGCGTCAGGAATGTTGTAAAATATTACATTCGACATGTTAGGTCGCCTTAGGTTAGGATATATAACGTTATAGACGTATATAATGTTCCCACCGAGAAATAGGGGCCGACGCGTCAGGAATGTTGTAAAATATTACACGCGAGATGTTAGGTTGCCTTGGGTTAGGATATACAACGCTATAGACGTATAGAGTGTTCCCACCGAGACGTAGGGACCGACATGCCAGGAATAATGTAAAATATTACATCCCAGATGTTAGGTTGCGTTAGGTTAGGATATACAATGTTATAGACGTATATAATGTCCCCATCGAGAAGCAGGCGACGACACGCCAGAATGTTGTAAAATATTATATTAGACATGTTAGGTTGCCTTAGGCTAGGATATATAACGTTATAGACGTATATAATATTCCCACCGAGAAATAGGGGCCGACGCGTCAGGAATGTTGTAAAATATAACACCCGAGATGATAGGTTCCCTTAGGTTAGCATATACAACGTTATAGACGTATATAATGTCCCCATCCAGAAGTAGGCGACGACACGCCAGGAATGTTGTAAAATATTACAGCCCAGATGTTAGGTTGCGTTAGGTTAGGATATACAATGTTATAGACGTATATAATGTCCCCATCGAGAAGCAGGCGACGACACGCCAGGAATGTTGTAAAATATTTCATTCGGCATGTTATGTTGCCTTAGGCTAGGATATATAACGTTATAGACGTATATAATATCACCACCGAGAACTACGGGCCGGCAGGCCAGGAATGATGTAAAATATTACATTCAACATGTTAGGTCGCCTTAGGCTATGATATATAACGTTATAGACGTATCTAATGTTCCCACCGAGAAATAGGGGCCGACGCGTCAGAAATGTTGTAAAATATTACACCCGAGATGTTAGGTTCCCTTAGGTTAGGATTTACAACGCTATAGACGTATATAATGTTCCCACCGAGACGTGGGGACCGACATGCCAGGAATCTTCTAAAATATTACATCGCAGATGTTAGGTTGCTTAAGTTTAGGATATACAGCGTTATAGACGTATATAATGTCCCCATCGAGATGCAGGCGACGACACGCCAGGAATGTTGCAAAATATTACATCCGAGATGATATGTTGCCTTACGTTAGGATATATAACGTTATAGATGTATATAATTTTCCCACCGAAATGTAGGACCCGACGGGCCAGGAATGTAGTAAAATATTACATCCGAAATGTTATGTTGCCTTACGACAGGATATATAACGTTATAGACGTATATAATGTACTCACCGAAAAGTAGGAGCCGACGCGCCAGGAATGACGTAAAATATTACATTCGACATGTTAGGTCGCCTTAGGCTAGGATATATAACGTTATAGACGTATATAATGTTCCCACCGAGAAATAGGGGCCGACGCTCCAGGAATGTTGTAAAATATTACATCTGAGATGTTAGGTTGCCTTAGGCTGGTATATATATCGTTATAGACGTATACAATGTTCCCACCGAGAAGTAGGGACCGACATGCCAGGAATGTTGTAAAATATTACATCCCAGGTGTTAGGTTGCGTTAGGTTAGGATATACAACGTTATAGACGTATATTATGTCCCCATCGAGAAGCAGGCGACGACACGCCAGGAATGTTGTAAAATATTACACCCGAGATGTTAGGTTCCCTTAGGTTAGCATATACAACGGTATAGACGTATATAATGTTCCCACCGAGAAGCAGGAGACGACACGCCAGAATGTTGTAAAATATTACATTCGACATGTTAGGTTGCCTTAGGCTAGGATATGTAACGTTATAGACGTATATAATATTCCCACCGAGAAATAGGGGCCGATGCGTCAGGAATGTTGTAAAATATTACATCCCAGATGTTAGGTTGCGTTAGGTTAGGATATACAACGTTATAGACGTATAAAATGTCCCCTTCGAGAAGCAGGCGACGACACGCCATAATGTTGTAAAATATTGCATCCGAGATATTAGGTTCCATTAGGTTAGGATATACAACGTTATAGGCGTATAGAATGTTCCCACCGAGAAGTAGGGACCGACAGGCCAGGAATGTTGTAAAATATTACATCCGAGATGTTAGGTTGCCTTACATTAGGATATACAACGTTATAGATGTATATAATGTCCCCATCGAGATGTAGGCGACGGCACGCCAGGAATGTTGTAAAATATTACTTTCTACATGTTAGGTTGCCTTAGGCTAGGATATATAACGTTATAGACGTATATAATGTTCCCACCGAGAAATAGGGGCCGACGCGTCAGGAATGTTGTAAAATATTACACCCGAGATGTTAGGTTCCCTTAGGTTAGCATATACAACGTTATAGACGTATATAATGTTCCCACCAAGAAGTAGGGACCGACCCGCCAGGTATTTTGGAAAATACTACACCCGAGATGATAGGTTGCCTTAGGTTAGGATATATAACGTTATAGACGCATACAATGTCCCCACCGAGACGTACGGGGCGACACGAACTGGATTCTGTAAAACATTATGACCGAGAGGCAAAATGGGTTAGATTAGGTAATATTACGATGTAGACGTATATAATGTTCCCACTCAGAAGTAGGGGCCGACCCGCCTGGAATGTTGTAAAATTCTACAATCGAGATGTTAGGTTGCCCTAGGTTAGGATGTATAACGTTACAGACGTATATAGTGTCCCCACCGAGAAGTACGGGCCGACACGACCGGGATTCCGTAAAACATTACCAGCGAGGGGCTAGATGTGTTAGGTTAGGTTATATTACGTTATATACGTATATAATGTTCCGACCGAGAAGTAGAGTCCGACCCACCAGGAATATTGGAAAATACTACATCCGAGATGTTAGGTTGCCTTAGGTTGTGATATATAACGTTATAGACGTATATAGTGTCCCCACCGAGTAGTACGGGCCGATACGACCGGGAATCTGTAAAACGTTACCAGCGGGGGGCTAGATGGGTTAGGTTAGGTTATATTGCGATATAGACGTATATAATGTTCCCAACGAGAAGTAGGGGCCGACACGCCTGGAATGTTGTAAAATACTACATGCGAGATGTTAGGTTGCCTTAGGTTAGGATATATAACGTTATAGACGTATATAATGTCCGCACCGTGACGTACGGGCCGACACGACCGGGATTCCGTAAAACATTACCAGCGAGGGGCTAGATGTGTTAGGTTAGGTTATATTACGTTATATACGTATATAATGTTCCGACCGAGAAGTAGAGTCCGACCCACCAGGAATATTGGAAAATACTACATCCGAGACGTTAGGTTGCCTTAGGTTGTGATATATAACGTTATAGACGTATATAGTGTCCCCACCGAGTAGTACGGGCCGATACGACCGGGAATCTGTAAAACGTTACCAGCGGGGGGCTAGATGGGTTAGGTTAGGTTATATTGCGATATAGACGTATATAATGTTCCCAACGAGAAGTAGGGGCCGACACGCCTGGAATGTTGTAAAATACTACATGCGAGATGTTAGGTTGCCTTAGGTTAGGATATATAACGTTATAGACGTATATAATGTCCGCACCGTGACGTACGGGGCGACACGAACGGGATTCAGTGAAACATTACCAGCGAGGGTCTAGATGGGTTAGGTTAGGTTATATTACGATATAGACTTATGTACAGTTCCCACCGTGAAGTAGGTTCCGCCCCGCCAGGAATTTTGTAAAATACTACATCCGAGATGTTAGGTTGCCTTAGGTTAGGAAATATAACGTTATAGACGCATACAATGTCCCCACCGAGACGTACGGGACGACACGAACTGGATTCTGTAAAACATTACCAGCGAGGGGCTATATGGGTTAGGTTAGGTTATATTACGTTGTAGACGTATATAATGTTCCCACCGAGAAGTAGGGGCCGACACGCCAGGAATGTTGCAAAATACTACGTCCGAGATGTTAGGTTGCCTTCGGGTGGGATATACAATGTTATGGACGTATATAATGTCCCCACCGCGAGGTATGAACCAACCAGACTGGGATTCTGTAAAACATTATCACCGAAGTGCAAAATGGGTTTAGGTTAGGTTATATTACGATATAGACGTATATAATGTTCCCACCGAGAAGTAGGTGCCGACCCGCCAGGTATTTCGGAAAATACTACACCCGAGATGTTAGGTTGCCTTAGGTTAGGATATATAACGTTATAGACTTATATAATGTCCGCACAGAAACGTATGGGACGACACGAACGAGAATCTGTAAAACATTACCAGCGAAGGTCTAGATGGGTTAGGTTAGGTTATATTACGTTATAGACGAATATAATGATCCCACCGAGAATTAGGGGCGGAACCGCCTGGAATGTTGTAAAATACTACATTCGAGATGTTAGGTTGCCTTAGGATAGGATGTATAACGTTATAGAAGCATATAATTTCCCCACAGAGACGTAGGTTCGACGCGTCCGGGATTCTGTAAAACATTACCAGCGAGAGGCTAGATGGTTTAAGCTAGGCTATATTAGGTTGTAGACGTATATAATGTTCCCACCGAGAAGTAGAGGCCGACCTGCCACGAATGTTGTCAAATACTACATCAGAGATGTTAGGTTGCCTTAGGTTGAGATATATAAAGTTATATACGTATATAATGTTCCCACTGAGAAGTAGGGGCCGACCCGCCAGGAATGTTGTAAAATACTACATCCGAGATGTTAGGTTGCCTTAGGTTAGGAAATATAACGTTATAGACGCATACAATGTCCCCACCGAGACGTACGGGGCGACACGAACTGGATTCTGTAAAACATTACCAGCGAGGGGCTATATGGGTTAGGTTAGGTTATATTACGTTATAGATGTATATAATGTTCCCACCGAGAAGTAGAGGCCGACACGCCAGGAATGTTGTAAAATACAACATCCGAGATGTTAGGTTGCCTTCGGGTGCGATATACAATGTTATAGAGGTATATAATGTCCCCACCGAGAAGTATGAGCCAATACGACCGGGATTCTGTGAAACATTATCACCGAGGGGCAAAATAGGTTAGGTTAGGTTATATTACGGTATAGAAGTATATAATGTTCCCACTCAGAAGTAGGGGCCGTTCCGCCTGGAATGTTGGAAAATACTACATCCGAGATGTTAGGTTGCCTTAGGTTGGGATATATAACGTAATAGACGTATATAATGTCCCCACCGAGAAGTACGGGCCGACACGACAGGGATTCTGTAAAACATTACCAGCGAGAGTCTAGATGGGTTAGGTTAGGTTATATTACGATATAGACGTATATTATGTGACCACCGAGAAGTAGGGTCTGACCAGCCTGGAATGTTGTAAAATGCTACATTCGAGATGTTAAGTTGCCTTAGGTTAGGATATATAACGTTATAGACTCATATAATGCCCGCACCGATACGTACGGGACGACACGAACGGGATTCTGTAGAACATTACCGCCGAGGGGCTAGATGGGTTAGGTTAGGTTATATTACGTTATGGACGTATATAATTTTTCCCACCGAGAAGTAGGGGCCGACACGCCAGTAATCTTGAAATTACTACATGCGAGATGTTAGGTAGCCTTAGGTTAGGATATATAACGTTATAGACGCATACAATGTCCCCACCGAGACGTACGGGGCGACACGAACTGGATTCTGTAAAACATTACCAGCGAGGGGCTAAATGGGTTAGGTTAGGTTATATTACGTTATAGACGAATATAATGATCCCACCGAGACGTAGGGCCCGACATGCCAGGAATGTTGTAAAATATTACATCCGAGATTTAAGGTTCCCTTAGGTTAGGATATATATCGTTATAGACGTATATAACGTTCCCACCGAGACGTAGGGACCGACATGCCAGGAATGTTGTAAAATATTACACCCGAGATGTTAGGTTCCCTTAGGTTAGGATATATAACGTTATAGATGTATATAATGTCCCAATCCAGAAGTAGGCGACGACACGCCAGGAATGTTGTAAAATATTACATCCCAGATGTTAGGTTGCGTTAGGTTAGGATATACAACGCTATAGACATATAGAATGTTCCCACTGAGAAGTAGGGGCCGACGCGTCAGGAATGTTGTAAAATATTACACCCGAGATGTTAGGTTCCCATAGCTGAGGATATATAACGTTATAGACGTATATAATGTCCCAATCGAGAAGCAGGCGACGACACGCCAGGAATGTTGTAAAATATTACATCCTAGATGTTATGTTGCCTTACGACAGGATATATAACGTTATGGACGTATATAATGTTCCCACCGAAAAGTAGGAGCCGACGCGCCAGAAATGATGTAAAATATTACATTCGACATGTTAGGTCGCCTTAGGCTAGGATATATAACGTTATAGACGTATATAATGTTCCCACCGAGAAATAGGGGCCGACGCTCCAGGAATGCTGCAAAATATTACATCCGAGATGTTAGGTTGCCTTAGGCTGGTATATATATCGTTATAGACGTATACAATGTTCCCACCGAGAAGTAGGGACCGACATGCCAGGAATGTTGTTAAACATTACATCCGAGATGTTAGGTTGCCTTAGGTTAGGATATATATCATTATAGACGTATATAATGTACCCACCGAGACGTAGGGACCGACCTGCCAGGAATGTTTCAAAATATTACATCCGAGGTGTTAGGTTGCCTTAGGCTAGGATATATAACGTTATAGACGTATATAATATTCCCACCGAGAAATAGGGGCCGACGCGTCAGGAATGTTGTAAAATATTACATCCGAGATGTTAGGTTGCCTTAGGTTAGGATATATAACGTTATTGACTTACATAATGTTCCCGCCGATATGTACGGGCCGACGTGCCAGGAATGTAGTAAAATATTAAACCCGAGATGCTAGGTTGCCTTAGGCTAGGATATGTAACATTATAGACGTATATAATGTTCCCAGCGAGAAGTATGTGCCAACGAGCCGGGAATGTTGTAAACTATTACATTCGACATGTCAGGTTGCCTTAGGCTAGGATGTATAGCGTTATAGACGTATATAATGTTCCCACCGAGAAGTAGGTGCCGACGCGCCAGGAATGTTGTAAAATATTACATTCGACATGTCAGGTTGCCTTAGGCTAGGATATATAGCGTTATAGACGTATATAATATTCCCACCGAGAAGTAGGGGCCGACGTGCCAGGAATGTAGTAAAATATTACATCCGAGATGTTAGGTTGCCTTAGGATAGGATATATAACGTTATAGACGTATATAATGTTGCCACCGAGAAGTAGGTGCCGACGCGCCAGGAATGTTGTAAAATATTACATTCGACATGTCAGGTTGCCTTAGGCTAGGATATATAGCGTTATAGACGTATATAATATTCCCACCGAGACGTAGGGGCCGACGTGCCAGGAATGTAGTAAAATATTACATCCGAGAAGTTAGCTTGCCATAGGCTAGGATATATAACGTTATAGACGTACATAATTTTACCACAGAGATATAGGTACTTGCATGCCAGGAATGTTGTAAAATTTTACGGTAGAGATGTTAGGTTGCCTTAGGTTAGGACATATAACGTCATTGACTTATATAATGTTCCCACCGAGAAGTAGGAGCCGACGTGCCAGGAATGTTGTAAAATATTACACCCGAGATGTTAGGTTCCCTTAGGTTAGGATATATAACGTTATAGATGTATATAATGTCCCAATCCAGAAGTAGGCGACGACACGCCAGGAATGTTGTAAAATATTACATCCCAGATGTTAGGTTGCGTTAGGTTAGGATATACAACGTTATAGACATATAGAATGTTCCCACTGAGAAGTAGGGGCCGACGCGTCAGGAATGTTGTAAAATATTACACCCGAGATGTTAGGTTCCCATAGCTGAGGATATATAACGTTATAGACGTATATAATGTCCCAATCGAGAAGCAGGCGACGACACGCCAGGAATGTTGTAAAATATTACATCCTAGATGTTATGTTGCCTTACGACAGGATATATAACGTTATGGACGTATATAATGTTCCCACCGAAAAGTAGGAGCCGACGCGCCAGAAATGATGTAAAATATTACATTCGACATGTTAGGTCGCCTTAGGCTAGGATATATAACGTTATAGACGTATATAATGTTCCCACCGAGAAATAGGGGCCGACGCTCCAGGAATGCTGCAAAATATTGCATCCGAGATGTTAGGTTGCCTTAGGCTGGTATATATATCGTTATAGACGTATACAATGTTCCCACCGAGAAGTAGGGACCGACATGCCAGGAATGTTGTTAAACATTACATCCGAGATGTTAGGTTGCCTTAGGTTAGGATATATATCATTATAGACGTATATAATGTACCCACCGAGACGTAGGGACCGACCTGCCAGGAATGTTTCAAAATATTACATCCGAGGTGTTAGGTTGCCTTAGGCTAGGATATATAACGTTATAGACGTATATAATATTCCCACCGAGAAATAGGGGCCGACGCGTCAGGAATGTTGTAAAATATTACATCCGAGATGTTAGGTTGCCTTAGGTTAGGATATATAACGTTATTGACTTACATAATGTTCCCGCCGATATGTACGGGCCGACGTGGCAGGAATGTAGTAAAATATTAAACCCGAGATGCTAGGTTGCCTTAGGCTAGGATATGTAACATTATAGACGTATATACTGTTCCCACCGAAAAGTAGGTGCCGACGCGCCAGGAATGTTGTAAAATATTACATTCGACATGTCAGGTTGCCTTAGGCTAGGATATATAGCGTTATAGACGTATATAATATTCCCACCGAGAAGTAGGGGCCGACGTGCCAGGAATGTAGTAAAGTATTACATCCGAGAAGTTAGGTTGCCATAGGCTAGGGTATATAACGTTATAGACGTACATAATGTTACCACAGAGATATAGGTACTGGCATGCCAGGAATGTTGTAAAATTTTACGGTAGAGATGTTAGGTTGCCTTAGGTTAGGACATATAACGTCATTGACTTATATAATGTTACCACCGAGAAGTAGGAGCCGACGTGCCAGGAATGTAGTAAAATATTACATCCGAGATGTGAGATTGCCTTAGGCTAGGATATATAACCTTATAGACGGATATAATGTTACCACAGAGAAGTAGGGACCGAAGCGCCGGGAATGTTGTAAAATATTACATTCGGCATGTTAGGTTGCCTTTGGTTAGGATATATAACGTTTTAGACGTATATAATGTTACCACAGAGAAGTAGGGACCGATGCGCCGGGAATGTTGTAAAATATTACATTCGGTATGTTAGGTTGCCTTAGGTAAGGTTATATAACGTTTTAGACGTATATACTGTTCCCACCCAGAAGTAGGTGCCGCCGCTCCAGGAATGTAGTAAAATATATCATCCGGGATATTAGGTTGCCTTAGGTTAGGATATATAACGTTATAGACGTATATAATGCTACCACAGAGAACTAGGCACTTGCATGCCAGGTATGTTGTAAAATAATACGGTAGAGATGATAGGTTGCCTTAGTTTAGGATATATAACGTTATAGACGTATATACTGTTCCCACCGAGAAGTACGGGCCGACACGCCAGGAATGTTCTCAACTATTACATCGGAGATGTTAGGTTGCCTTAGGTTAGGGTATACAACGTTATAGACGTATATAATGTCCCCATCGGGAAGTAGGAGCCGTCACGCCAGGAATGTAGTAAAATATTACATCCGAGATGTGAGATTGCCTTAGGCTAGGATATATAACCTTATAGACGGATATAATGTTACCACAAAGAAGTAGGGACCGAAGCGCCGGGAATGTTGTAAAATATTACATTCGGCATGTTAGGTTGCCTTAGGTTATGATATATAACGTTTTAGACGTATATAATGTTACCACAGAGAAGTAGGGACCGAAGCGCCGGGAATGTTGTAAAATATTACATTCGGCATGCTAGGTTGCCTTAGGTAAGGATATATAACGTTTTAGACGTATATACTGTTCCCACCGAGAAGTAGGTGCCGCCGCTCCAGGAATGTAGTAAAATATATCATCCGGGATATAAGGTTGCCTCAGGTTAGGATATATAACGTTATAGACGTATATAATGTTACCACAGAGAACTAGGCACTTGCATGCCAGGAATGTTGTAAAATATTACGGTAGAGATGATAGGTTGCCTTAGTTGAGGATATATAACGTTATAGACGTATATACTGTTCCCACCGAGAAGTAGGTGCCGACGCGCCAGGTGTGCTGTAAAATATTACATTCGACATGTTAGGTTGCCTTAGGCTAGGATATATAGCGTTATAGACGTATATAATGTTCCCACCGAGAAGTAGGGGTCGACGTGCCAGGAATGTAGTAAAATATTACATCCGAGATGTTAGGTTGCGTTAGGTTAGGATATATAACGTTATAGACGTATATATTGTTACCACAGAGAACTAGGCACTTTAATGCCAGGAATGTTGTAAAATATTACGGTAGAGATGATAGGTTGCCTTAGTTTACGATATATAACGTTTTAGACGTATATACTGTTTCCACCGAGATGTAGGTGCCGACGCGCCAAGAATGTTGTAAAATATTATATTCGACATGTCAGGTTGCCTTAGGCTAGGATATATAGCGTTATAGACGTATATAATATTCCCACCGAGAAGTAGGTGCCGACGTGCCAGGAATGTAGTAAAATATTACATCCGAGAAGTTAGGTTGCCATAGGCTAGGATATATAACGTTATAGACGTACATAATTTTACCACAGAGATATAGGTACTTGCATGCCAGGAATGTTGTAAAATTTTACGGCAGAGATGTTAGGTTGCCTTAGTTTAGGACATATAACGTCATTGACTTATATAATGTTCCCACCGAGAAGTAGGAGCCGACCTGCCAGGAATGTAGTAAAATATTACATCCGAGATGTGAGATTGCCTTAGGCTAGGATATATAACCTTATAGACGGATATAATGTTACCACAGAGAAGTAGGGACCGAAGCGCCGGGAATGTTGTAAAATATTACATTCGGCATGTTAGGTTGCCTTAGGTTAGGATATATAACGTTTTAGACGTATATAATGTTACCACAGAGAAGTAGGGACCGAAGCGCCGGGAATGTTGTAAAATATTACATTCGGCATGTTAGGTTGCCTTAGGTAAGGATATATAACGTTTTAGACGTATATACTGTTCCCACCGAGAAGTAGGTGCCGCCGCTCCAGGAATGTAGTAAAATATATCATCCGGGATATTAGGTTGCCTTAGGTTAGGATATATAACGTTATAGACGTATATAATGCTACCACAGAGAACTAGGCACTTGCATGCCAGGTATGTTGTAAAATAATACGGTAGAGATGATAGGTTGCCTTAGTTTAGGATATATAACGTTATAGACGTATATACTGTTCCCACCGAGAAGTAGGTGCCGACGCGCCAGGTGTGCTGTAAAATATTACATTCGACATGTTAGGTTGCCTTAGGCTAGGATATATAGCGTTATAGACGTATATAATATTCCCACCGAGAAGTAGGGGCCGACGTGCCAGGAATGTAATAAAATATTACATCCGAGAAGTTAGCTTGCCATAGGCTAGGATATATAATGTTATAGACGTACATAATTTTACCACAGAGATATAGGTACTTGCATGCCAGGAATGTTGTAAAATTTTACGGTAGAGATGTTAGGTTGCCTTAGGTTAGGACATATAACGTCATTGACTTATATAATGTTCCCACCGAGAAGTAGGAGCCGACGTGCCAGGAATGTTGTAAAATATTACACCCGAGATGTTAGGTTCCCTTAGGTTAGGATATATAACGTTATAGATGTATATAATGTCCCAATCCAGAAGTAGGCGACGACACGCCAGGAATGTTGTAAAATATTACATCCCAGATGTTAGGTTGCGTTAGGTTAGGATATACAACGTTATAGACATATAGAATGTTCCCACTGAGAAGTAGGGGCCGACGCGTCAGGAATGTTGTAAAATATTACACCCGAGATGTTAGGTTCCCATAGCTGAGGATATATAACGTTATAGACGTATATAATGTCCCAATCGAGAAGCAGGCGACGACACGCCAGGAATGTTGTAAAATATTACATCCGAAATGTTATGTTGCCTTACGACAGGATATATAACGTTATAGACGTATATAATGTTCCCACCGAAAAGTAGGAGCCGACGCGCCAGGAATGACGTAAAATATTACATTCGACATGTTAGGTCGCCTTAGGCTAGGATATATAAGGTTACAGACGTATATAATGTTCCCACCGAGAAATAGGTGCCGACGCTCCAGGAATGTTGTAAAATATTACATCCGAGATGTTAGTTTGCGTTAGGATAGGATATACAACGTTATAGACGTATATAATGTCCCCATCGAGAAGTAGGGACTGACGCGTCAGGAATGTTGTAAAATATTACATTCGACATGTTAGGTCGCCTTAGGTTAGGATATATAACGTTATAGACGTATATAATGTTCCCACCGAGAAATAGGGGCCGACGCGTCAGGAATGTTGTAAAATATTACACGCGAGATGTTAGGTTGCCTTGGGTTAGGATATACAACGCTATAGACGTATAGAGTGTTCCCACCGAGACGTAGGAACCGACATGCCAGGAATAATGTAAAATATTACATCCCAGATGTTAGGTTGCGTTAGGTTAGGATATACAATGTTATAGACGTATATAATGTCCCCATCGAGAAGCAGGCGACGACACGCCAGAATGTTGTAAAATATTATATTCGACATGTTAGGTTGCCTTAGGCTAGGATATATAACGTTATAGACGTATATAATATTCCCACCGAGAAATAGGGGCCGACGCGTGAGGAATGTTGTAAAATATTACACCCGAGATGTTAGGTTCCCTTAGGTTAGCATATACAACGTTATAGACGTATATAATGTCCCCATCCAGAAGTAGGCGACGACACGCCAGGAATGTTGTAAAATATTACAGCCCAGATGTTAGGTTGCGTTAGGTTAGGATATACAATGTTATAGACGTATATAATGTCCCCATCGAGAAGCAGGCGACGACACGCCAGGAATGTTGTAAAATATTTCATTCGGCATGTTATGTTGCCTTAGGCTAGGATATATAACGTTATAGACGTATATAATATCACCACCGAGAACTACGGGCCGGCAGGCCAGGAATGATGTAAAATATTACATTCAACATGTTAGGTCGCCATAGGCTATGATATATAACGTTATAGACGTATCTAATGTTCCCACCGAGAAATAGGGGCCGACGCGTCAGAAATGTTGTAAAATATTACACCCGAGATGTTAGGTTCCCTTAGGTTAGGATTTACAACGCTATAGACGTATATAATGTTCCCACCTAGACGTGGGGACCGACATGCCAGGAATCTTCTAAAATATTACATCGCAGATGTTAGGTTGCTTAAGTTTAGGATATACAGCGTTATAGACGTATATAATGTCCCCATCGAGATGCAGGCGACGACACGCCAGGAATGTTGCAAAATATTACATCCGAGATGATATGTTGCCTTACGTTAGGATATATAACGTTATAGATGTATATAATTTTCCCACCGAAATGTGGGACCCGACGGGCCAGGAATGTAGTAAAATATTACATCCGAAATGTTATGTTGCCTTACGACAGGATATATAACGTTATAGACGTGTATAATGTACCCACCGAAAAGTAGGGGCCGACGCGCCAGGAATGACGTAAAATATTACATTCGACATGTTAGGTCGCCTTAGGCTAGGATATATAACGTTATAGACGTATATAATGTTCCCACCGAGAAATAGGGGCCGACGCTCCAGGAATGTTGTAAAATATTACATCTGAGATGTTAGGTTGCCTTAGGCTGGTATATATATCGTTATAGACGTATACAATGTTCCCACCGAGAAGTAGGGACCGACATGCCAGGAATGTTGTAAAATATTACATCCCAGGTGTTAGGTTGCGTTAGGTTAGGATATACAACGTTATAGACGTATATTATGTCCCCATCGAGAAGCAGGCGACGACACGCCAGGAATGTTGTAAAATATTACATCCCAGATGTTAGGTTGCGATAGGTTAGGATATACAACATTATAGACGTATATAATGTCCCCATCGAGAAGCAGGAGACGACACGACAGGAATGTTGTAAAATATTACATTCGACATGTTAGGTCGCCATAGGTTAGGATATATAACGTTATAGACGTATATAATGTTCCCACCGAGAAATAGGGGCCGACGCGTCAGGAATGTTGTAAAATATTACTCCCGAGATGTTAGGTTGCCTTGGGTTAGGATATACAACGCTATAGACGTATAGAGTGTTCCCACCGAGACGTAGGGACCGACATGCCAGGAATAATGTAAAATATTACATCCCAGATGTTAGGTTGCGTTAGGTTAGGATATACAATGTTATAGACGTATATAATGTCCCCATCGAGAAGCAGGCGACGACACGCCAGAATGTTGTAAAATATTATATTCGACATGTTAGGTTGCCTTAGGCTAGGATATATAACGTTATAGACGTATATAATATTCCCACCGAGAAATAGGGGCCGACGCGTCAGGAATGTTGTAAAATATTACACTCGAGATGTTAGGTTCCCTTAGGTTAGCATATACAACGTTATAGACGTATATAATGTCCCCATCCAGAAGTAGGCGACGACACGCCAGGAATGTTGTAAAATATTACAGCCCAGATGTTAGGTTGCGTTAGGTTAGGATATACAATGTTATAGACGTATATAATGTCCCCATCGAGAAGCAGGCGACGACACGCCAGGAATGTTGTAAAATATTTCATTCGGCATGTTATGTTGCCTTAGGCTAGGATATATAACGTTATAGACGTATATAATATCACCACCGAGAACTACGGGCCGGCAGGCCAGGAATGATGTAAAATATTACATTCAACATGTTAGGTCGCCTTAGGCTATGATATATAACGTTATAGACGTATCTAATGTTCCCACCGAGAAATAGGGGCCGACGCGTCAGAAATGTTGTAAAATATTACACCCGAGATGTTAGGTTCCCTTAGGTTAGGATTTACAACGCTAAAGACGTATATAATGTTCCCACCGAGACGTGGGGACCGACATGCCAGGAATCTTCTAAAATATTACATCGCAGATGTTAGGTTGCTTAAGTTTAGGATATACAGCGTTATAGACGTATATAATGTCCCCATCGAGATGCAGGCGACGACACGCCAGGAATGTTGCAAAATATTACATCCGAGATGATATGTTGCCTTACGTTAGGATATATAACGTTATAGATGTATATAATTTTCCCACCGAAATGTAGGACCCGACGGGCCAGGAATGTAGTAAAATATTACATCCGAAATGTTATGTTGCATTACGACAGTATATATAACGTTATAGACGTATATAAAGTACCCACCGAAAAGTAGGGGCCGACACGCCAGGAATGTTGTAAAATATTACATTCGACATGTTAGGTCGCCTTAGGTTAGGATATATAACGTTATAGACGTATATAATGTTCCCACCGAGAAATAGGGGCCGACGCGTCAGGAATGTTGTAAAATATTACACCCGAGATGTTAGGTTGCCTTGGGTTAGGATATACAACGCTATAGACGTATAGAGTGTTCCCATCCAGAAGTAGGCGACGACACGCCAGGAATATTGTAAAATATTACATTTGACATGTTAGGTTTCCTTAGGCTAGGATATATAACGTTATAGACGTATATAATATTCCCACCGAGAAATAGGGGCCGACGCTCCAGGAATGTTGTAAAATATTACATCTGAGATGTTAGGTTGCCTTAGGCTGGTATATATATCGTTATAGACGTATACAATGTTCCCACCGAGAAGTAGGGACCGACATGCCAGGAATGTTGTCAAATATTACATCCCAGGTGTTAGGTTGCGTTAGGTTAGGATATACAACGTTATAGACGTATATTATGTCCCCATCGAGAAGCAGGCGACGACACGCCAGGAATGTTGTAAAATATTACATCCCAGATGTTAGGTTGCGATAGGTTAGGATATACAACATTATAGACGTATATAATGTCCCCATCGAGAAGCAGGAGGCGACACGCCAGGAATGTTGTAAAATATTACATTCGACATGTTAGGTCGCCTTAGGTTAGGATATATAACGTTATAGACGTATATAATGTTCCCACCGAGAAATAGGGGCCGACGCGTCAGGAATGTTGTAAAATATTACACCCGAGATGTTAGGTTGCCTTGGGTTAGGATATACATCGCTATAGACGTATAGAGTGTTCCCACCGAGACGTAGGGACCGACATGCCAGGAATAAAGTAAAATATTACATCCCAGATGTTAGGTTGCGTTAGGTTAGGATATACAATGTTATAGACGTATATAATGTCCCCATCTAGAAGCAGGCGACGACACGCCAGAATGTTGTAAAATATTACATCCCAGATGTTAGGTTGCGTTAGGCTAGGATATACAACATTATAGACGTATATAATGTCCCCATCGAGAAGCAGGAGACGACAAGCCAGGAATGTTGTAAAATATTACATTCGACATGTTAGGTGGCCCTCGGCTAGGATATATATCGCTATAGACGCATATGATGTTCCCACCGAGAAGTACGGGCCGAAACGCCAGGGATGTTGTCAAATATTACATCCGAGATGTTAGGTTGCCTGAGGTTAGGATATACAACGTTATAGATGTATATAATGTCCCCATCCAGAAGTAGGCGACGACACGCCAGGAATATTGTAAAATATTACATTTGACATGTTAGGTTTCCTTAGGCTAGGATATATAACGTTATAGACGTATATAATATTCCCACCGAGAAATAGGGGCCGACGCTCCAGGAATGTTGTAAAATATTACATCTGAGATGTTAGGTTGCCTTAGGCTGGTATATATATCGTTATAGACGTATACAATGTTCCCACCGAGAAGTAGGGACCGACATGCCAGGAATGTTGTAAAATATTACATCCCAGGTGTTAGGTTGCGTTAGGTTAGGATATACAACGTTATAGACGTATATTATGTCCCCATCGAGAAGCAGGCGACGACACGCCAGGAATGTTGTAAAATATTACATACGAGATGTTAGGTTGCCTTCGGTTAGGGTATATATCGTTATAGACGTATATGATGTTCCTACCGAGAAGTACGGGCCGACACGCCAGGAATGTTGTCAGATATTACATTCGAGATGTTAGGTTGCCTTAGTTTACGATATACAACGTTATAGACGTATATAATGTCCCCAGCGCGAAGTAGGCGCCGCCACGCCAGGAATGTTGTAAAATATTATGGTATTGAGGTTAGTTTGCCTTAGGTCAGGATATATAACGTTATAGACGTATATAATGTCCCCTTCGAGAAGCAGGCGACGACACGCCAGGAATGTTGTAAAATATTACATTCGACATGTTAGGTCGCCTTATGCTAGGATATATAACGTTATAGACGTATATAATGTTCCCACCGAGAAGTACGGGCCGACACGCCAGGAATGTTGTCAACTATTACATCCGAGATGTTAGGTTGCCTTAGGTTAGGATATATATCGTTATAGACGTATAAAATGTTCCCGCCGAGACGTAGGGGCCGACATGCCAGGAATGTTGTCAAATATTACATCCGAGATGTTAGATTGCCTTAGGTTAGGATATATAACGTTATAGACGTATGTAATGTTACCACCGAGAACTACGGGCCGACACGCCAGGAATGATGTAAATTATTACATTCGACATGTTAGGTCGCCTTAGGCTAGGATATATAACGTTATAGACGTATATAATGTTCCCACGGAGAAATAGGGGCCGACGCGTCAGAAATGTTGTAAAATATTACACCCGAGATCTTAGGTTCCCTTAGGTTAGGATATACAACGCTATAGACGTATAGAATGTTCCCACCGAGACGTAGGGACCTACATGCCAGGAATGTTGTCAACTATTACATCCGAGATGTTAGGTTGCCTTAGGTTAAGATATACAACGTTATAGACGTATATAATGTCCCCATCGGGAAGTAGGCGCCGTCACGCCAGGAATGTTGTAAAATATTACGGTAGAGAGGTCAGGTTGTCTTAGAATATGATATCTAACGTTATAGACGTATATAATGTTCCCACCGAAAAGTAGGAGCCGACGCGCCAGGATTGCTGTGAAATATTACATCCGAGATGTTAGGTTCCCTTAGGTTAGGATATACAACGTTATCGACGTATTGAATGTTCCCACCGAGAAGTAGGGACCGACATGCTAGGAATGTTGTAAAATATTATATCCGAGATGTTAGGTTCCCTTAGGTTAGGATATATATCGTTATAGACGTATATAGTGTTCCCATCGAGAAGCAGGCGACTACACGACAGGAATGTTGTAAAATATTACATCCGAGATGTTATGATGCCTCACGTTAGGATATATAACGTTATAGACGTATATAATGTTCCGACCGAAAAGTAGGAGCCGACGCGCCAGGAATGTTGTAAAATATTACATCCGAGATGTTAGGTTGCCTTAGGCTGGTATATATATCGTTATAGACGTATACAATGTTCCCACCGAGAAGTAGGGACCGACATGCCAGGAATGTTGTTAAATATTACATCCGAGATGTTAGGTTGCCTTAGGTTAGGATATATATCGCTATAGACGCATATGATGTTCCCACCGAGAAGTACGGGCCGACACCCCAGGAATGTTGTCAAATATTACATCCGAGATGTTAGGTTGCCTTAGGTTAGGATATACAACGGTATAGATGTATATAATGTCCCAATCGAGAAGTAGGCGACGATACGCCACGAATGATGTAAAATATTACATTCGACATGTTAGGTCGCCTTAGGCTAGGTTATATATCGCTGTAGACGTATATGATGAGCCCACCGAGAAGTACGGGCTAACACGCCAGGAAAGTTGTCAAATATTACATCCGAGATGTTAGGTTCCCTTAGGCTAGGATAAATAACGTTATAGACGTATATAATATTCCCCACCGAGAAATAGGTGCCGACGCGTCAGGAATGTTGTAAAATATTACACCCGAGATGTTAGGTTCCCTTATGTTAGGATATATAACGTTATAGACGTATATAATGTCCCCATCCAGAAGTAGGAGACGACGCGCCAGGAATATTACATCCCAGATGTTAGGTTGCGTTAGGTTAGGATACACAACGTTATAGACGTATATAATGTTCCCATCGAGAAGCAGGCGACGACACGCCAGAATGTTGTAAAACATTACATCCCAGATGTTAGGTTGCGTTAGGTTAGGATATACAACGTTATAGACATATATAATGTCCCCATCGAGAAGCAGGCGACGACACGCCAGGAATGTTGTAAAATATAACATTCGACATGTTAGGTGGCCCTAGGCTAGGATATATATCGCTATAGACGCATATGATGTTCCCACCGAGAAGTACGGGCCGACACCCCAGGAATGTTGTCAAATATTACATCCGAGTTGTTAGGTTGCCTTAGGTTAGGATATACAACGGTATAGATGTATATAATGTCCCAATCGAGAAGTAGGTGACGATACGCCACGAATGATGTAAAATATTACATTCGACATGTTAGGTCGCCTTAGGCTAGGTTATATATCGCTGTAGACGTATATGATGAGCCCACCGAGAAGTACGGGCTAACACGCCAGGAAAGTTGTCAAATATTACATCCGAGATGTTAGGTTCCCCTAGGCTAGGATATATAACGTTATAGACGTATATAATATTCCCACCGAGAAATAGGGGCCGACGCGTCAGGAATGTTGTAAAATATTACACCCGAGATGTTAGGTTGCGTTAGGTTAGGATATACAACGTTATAGACATATATTATGTCCCCATCGAGAAGCAGGCGACGACACGCCAGGAATGTTGTAAAATATTACAGCCCAGATGTTAGGTTGCGTTAGGTTAGGATATACAACGTTATAGACGCATATGATGTTCCCACCGAGAAGTACGGGCCGACACCCCAGGAATGTTGTCAAATATTACATCCGAGTTGTTAGGTTGCCTTAGGTTAGGATATACAACGGTATAGATGTATATAATGTCCCAATCGAGAAGTAGGTGAGGATACGCCACGAATGATGTAAAATATTCCATTCGACATGTTAGGTCGCCTTAGGCTAGGATATATTACGTTATAGACGTATATAATGTTCCCACCGAGAAGTACGGGCCGACACGTCAGGAATGTTGTAAAATATTACATCCGAGATGTAATGTTGCCTTACGTTAGGATATATAACGTTATATACGTATATAATGTTCCGACCGAAAAGTAGGAGCCGACGCGCCAGGAATGTTGTAAAATATTACATTCGACATGTTAGGATTGCCCTAGGCTCGGATATATAACGTTATAGACGTATATGATATTCCCACCGAGAAGTACGGGCCGACACGCCAGGAATGTTGTCAAATATTACATCCGAGATGTTAGGTTGCCTTAGCCTAGGATATATAGCGTTATAGACGTATATAATGTTCCCACCGAGAAGTAGGGGCCGAAGTGCCGGGAATGTTGTAAAATATTACGTTCGACACGTTAGGTTGCCTTAGGCTAGGATATATAGCGTTATAGACGTATATACTGTTCCCACCGAGAAGTAGTTGCCGAAGTGCCGGGAATGTAGTAAAATATTTCATTCGAAATGTTAGGTTGCCTTAGACTAGGATATATAGCGCTATAGACGTATATAATGTTCCCACCGAGAAGTAGGTGCCGACGCGCCAGGAATGTTGTAAAATATTACATTCGACATGTTAGGTTGCCTTAAGCTAGGATATATAGCGTTATAGACGTATATAATGTTCCCACCGAGAAGTAGGGGCCGGCGCGCCAGGAATGTAGTAAAATATTACACCCGAGATGTTAGGTTGCCTTAGGTTAGGATATATAACGTTATTGACTTATATAATGTTCCCACCGAGAAGTAGGCGCCGACGAGACCGGAATGTTGTAAAATATTACATTCGACATGTTAGGATTGCCTTAGTCTAGGATGTATAACGTTATAGACGTATATGATATTCCCACCGAGAAGTACGGGCCGACACGCCAGCAATTTTGTAAATATTACATCCGAGATGTTAGGTACCCTTAGGTTAGGATATATAACGTTATAGACGTATATAATGTTCCCACCGAGAAGTAGGGGCCGACGAGCCAGGAATGTTGTAAAATAGTAGGCTCGACACGTTAGGATGCCTTAGGCTAGGATATATAACGTTATTGACTTATATAATGTTCCCACCGAGAAGTAGGTGCCGACGCGCCAGGAATGTTGTAAAATATTACATTCGACATATTAGGTTGCCTTAAGCTAGGATATATAGCGTTATAGACGTATATAATGTTCCCACCGAGGATTTGGGGCCGGCGCGCCAGGAATGTAGTAAAATATTACACCCGAGATGTTAGGTTGCCTTAGGTTAGGATATATAACGTTATAGACGTATATGATATTCCCACCGAGAAGTACGGGCCGACACGCCAGCAATGTTGTCAAATATTACATCCGAGATGTTAGGTACCCTTAGGTTAGGATATATAACGTTATAGGCGTATATAATGTTCCCAACGAGAAGTAGGGGCCGACGAGCCAGGAATGTTGTAAAATAGTAGCCTCGACATGTTAGGATGCCTTAGGCTAGGATATATAACGTTATAGACGTATAAACAGTTCCCACCGAGAAGTTGGTGCCGAGGCGCCAGGAATGTTGTAAAATATTACATTCGACATGTTAGGTTGCCTTAGACTAGGACATATAGCGTTATAGACATATATAATGTTCCCACCGAGAAGTAGGGGCCGACGCGCCAGGAATGCTGTAAAATATTACATTCGACATGTTAGGATTGCCTTAGGCTAGGTTATATAACGTTATAGACGTATATACTGTTCCCACCGAAAAGTAGTTGCCGACGCGCCAGGAATATTGTAAAATATTACATTCGAAATGTTAGGTTGCCTTAGACTAGGACATATAGCGTTATAGACGTATATAATGTTCCCAACGAGAAGTCGGTGCCGACGCGCCAGGAATGTTGTAAAATATTACATTCGACATGTTAGGTTGCCTTAAGCTAGGATATGTAGCGTTATAGATGTATATAATGTTCCCACCGAGACGTAGAGGCCGGCGCGCCAGGAATGTAGTAAAATATTACACCCGTGATGTTAGGTTGCCTTAGGTTAGGATATATAACGTTATTGACTTATATAATGTTCCCACCGAGAAGTAGGTGCCGACGCGCCAAGAATGTTGTAAAATATTACATTCGACATGTTAGTTTGCCTTAAGCTAGGATATATAGCGTTATAGACGTATATAATGTTCCCACCGAGAAGTAGGGGCCGGCGCGCCAGGAATGTAGTAAAATATTACACCCGAGATGTTAGGTTGCCTTAGGTTAGGATATATAACGTTATTGACTTATATAGTGTTCCCATCGAGAAGTAGGCGCCGACGAGCCAGGAATGTTGTAAAATATTACATTCGACATGTTAGGATTGCCTTAGGCTAGGATATATAACGTTATAGACGTATAAACTGTTCACACCGAGATGTTGGTGCCGACGCGCCAGGAATGTTCTAAAATATTACATTCGACATTTTAGGTTGCCTTAGGCTAGGATATATAGCGTTATAGACATATATAATGTTCCCACCAAGAAGTAGGGGCCGACGCGCCAGGAATGCTGTAAAATATTACATTCGACATGCTAGATTGCCATAGGCTAGGATATATAGCTTTAAAGACGTACATAACGTTCCCACCGAGAAATAGGGGCCGACACGCCAGGAATGTTGTAAAACATTACATTCGGCATGTTAGGTTGCCTTAAGCTAGGATATGTAGCGTTATAGACGTAAATAACGTTCCCACCGAGAAGTAGGGGCCGGCGCGCCAGGAATGTAGTAAAATATTACATTCGAAATGTTAGGTTGCCTTAGACTAGGATATATAGCGCTATAGACGTATATAATGTTCCCACCGAGAAGTAGGTGCCGACGCGCCAGGAATGTTGTAAAATATTACATTCGACATGTTAGGTTGCCTTAAGCTAGGATATATAGCGTTATAGACGTATATAATGTTCCCACCGAGAAGTAGGGGCCGGCGCGCCAGGAATGTAGTAAAATATTACACCCGAGATGTTAGGTTGCCTTAGGTTAGGATATATAACTTTATTGACTTATATAGTGTCCCCACCGAGAAGTAGGCGCCGACGCGCCAGGAATGTTGTAAAATATTACATTCGACATGTTAGGATTGCCTTAGGCTAGGATATATAACGTTATAGACGTATAAACTGTTCACACCGAGATGTTGGTGCCGACGCGCCAGGGATGTTCTAAAATATTACATTCGACATGTTAGGTTGCCTTAAGCTAGGATTTATAGCGTTATAGACGTATATAATGTTCCCACCGAGATGTAGCGGCCGAAGTGCCGGGAATGTTGTAAAATATTACACTCGACATTTTAGGTTGCCTTAGGCTAGGATATATAGCGTTATAGACATATATAATGTTCCCACCGAGAAGTAGGAGCCGACGCGCCAGGAATGCTGTAAAATATTACATTCGACATGTTAGGTTGCCTTAAGCTAGGATATATAGCGTTATAGAAGTATATAATGTTCCCACCGAGAAGTAGGGGCCGGCGCGGCAGGAATGTAGTAAAATATTACATTCGAAATGTTAGGTTGCCTTAGACTAGGATATATAGCGCTATAGACGTATATAATGTTCCCACCGAGAAGTAGGTGCCGACGCGCCAGGAATGTTGTAAAATATTACATTCGACATGTTAGGTTGCCTTAAGCTAGGATATATAGCGTTATAGACGTATATAGTGTTCCCACCGAGAAGTAGGGGCCGGCGCGCCAGGAATGTAGTAAAATATTACACCCGAGATGTTAGGTTGCCTTAGGTTAGGATATATAACGTTATTGACTTATATAATATTCCCACCGAGAAGTAGGGGCCGACGCGCCTGGAATGTTGTAAAATATTACATCCGAGATGTTAGGATTGCCTTAGGCTAGGATATATAACGTTATAGACGTATAAACTGTTCACTCCGAGATGTTGGTGCCGACGCGCCAGGAATGTTGTAAAATATTACATTCGACATGTTAGGATGCCTTAAGCTACGATTTATAGCGTTATAGACGTATATAATGTTCCCACCGAGATCTAGCGGCCGAAGCGCCGGGAATGTTGTAAAATATTACACTCGACATTTTAGGTTGCCTTAGGCTAGGATATATAGCGCTATAGACATATATAATGTTCCCACCGAGAAGTAGGGGCCGTCGCGCCAGGAATGTAGTAAAATATTACACCCGAGATGTTAGGTTGCCTTAGGTTAGGATATATAACGTTATTGACTTATATAATGTTCCCACCGAGAAGTAGGGGCCGACGCGCCAGGAATGTTGTAAAATATTACATCCGAGATGTTAGGATTGCCTTATGCTAGGATATATAGCGCTATAGACGTATATAATGTTCCCACCGAGAAGTAGGTGCCGACGCGCCAGGAATGTTGTAAAATATTACATTCGAGATGTTAGGATTGCCTTAGGCTAGGATATATAACGTTATAGACGTATATACTGTTCCCACCGAGAAGTAGGTGCCGACGCGCCAGGAATGTTGTAAAATATTACATTCGACATGTTAGGTTGCCATAAGCTAGGATATATAGCGTTATAGACGTATATAATGTTCCCACCGAGAAGTAGGGGCCGGCGCGCCGGGAATGTTGTAAAATATTACATTCGACATGTTAGGTTGCCTTAAGCTAGGATTTATAGCGTTATAGACGTATATAATGTTCCCACCGAGATGTAGCGGCCGAAGTGCCGGGAATGTTGTAAAATATTACACTCGACATTTTAGGTTGCCTTAGGCTAGGATATATAGCGTTATAGACATATATAATGTTCCCACCGAGAAGTAGGGGCCGACGCGCCAGGAATGCTGTAAAATATTACACTCGACATGTTAGGTTGCCTTAAGCTAGGATATATAGCGTTATAGACGTATATAATGTTCCCACCGAGAAGTAGGGGCCGGCGCGCCAGGAATGTAGTAAAATATTACACCCGAGATGTTAGGTTGCCTTAGGTTAGGATATATAACGTTATTGACTTATATAATGTTCCCACCGAGAAGTAGGGCCCGACGCGCCAGGAATGTTGTAAAATATTACATCCGAGATGTTAGGATTGCCTTAGGCTAGGATACATAACGTTATAGACGTATATGATATTCCCACCGAGAAGTACGGGCCGACACGCCAGCAATTTTGTCAAATATTACGTCCGAGATGTTAGGTACCCTTAGGTTAGGATATATAACGTTATAGACGTATATAATGTTCCCACCGAGAAGTAGGGGCCGGCGCGCCGGGAATGTTGTAAAATATTACATTCGACATGTTAGGTTGCCTTAAGCTAGGATTTATAGCGTTATAGACGTATATAATGTTCCCACCGAGATCTAGCGGCCGAAGCGCCGGGAATG
The DNA here is from genome assembly GCA_963969225.1 of Xylocopa violacea. Taxonomy (NCBI): domain Eukaryota; kingdom Metazoa; phylum Arthropoda; class Insecta; order Hymenoptera; family Apidae; genus Xylocopa; species Xylocopa violacea. The sequence goes on along the minus strand of CAXAJV010000001.1, from coordinate 44,820,609 downwards.
TTGTAAAATATTACACTCGACATTTTAGGTTGCCTTAGGCTAGGATATATAGCGTTATAGACATATATAATGTTCCCACCGAGAAGTAGGGGCCGTCGCGCCAGGAATGTAGTAAAATATTACACCCGAGATGTTAGGTTGCCTTAGGTTAGGATATATAACGTTATTGACTTATATAATGTTCCCACCGAGAAGTAGGGGCCGACGCGCCAGGAATGTTGTAAAATATTACATCCGAGATGTTAGGATTGCCTTATGCTAGGATATATAGCGCTATAGACGTATATAATGTTCCCACCGAGAAGTAGGTGCCGACGCGCCAGGAATGATGTAAAATATTACATTCGAGATGTTAGGATTGCCTTAGGCTAGGATATATAACGTTATAGACGTATATACTGTTCCCACCGAGAAGTAGGTGCCGACGCGCCAGGAATGTTGTAAAATATTACATTCGACATGTTAGGTTGCCATAAGCTAGGATATATAGCGTTATAGACGTATATAATGTTACCACCGAGAAGTAGGGGCCGGCGCGCCGGGAATGTTGTAAAATATTACATTCGACATGTTCGGTTGCCTTAAGCTAGGATTTATAGCGTTATAGGCGTATATAATGTTCCCACCGAGATGTAGCGGCCGAATTGCCGGGAATGTTGTAAAATATTACACTCGACATTTTAGGTTGCCTTAGGCTAGGATATATAGCGTTATAGACATATATAATGTTCCCACCGAGAAGTAGGGGCCGACGCGCCAGGAATGCTGTAAAATATTACACTCGACATGTTAGGTTGCCTTAAGATAGGATATATAGCGTTATAGAAGTATATAATGTTCCCACCGAGAAGTAGGGGCCGGCGCGGCAGGAATGTAGTAAAATATTACATTCGAAATGTTAGGTTGCCTTAGACTAGGATATATAACGTTATTGACTTATATAATGTTCCCACCGAGAAGTAGGTGCCGACGCGCCAGGAATGTTGTAAAATATTACATTCGACATGTTAGTTTGCCTTAAGCTAGGATATATAGCGTTATAGACGTATATAATGTTCCCACCGAGTAGTAGGGGCCGGCGCGCCAGGAATGTAGTAAAATATTACACCCGAGATGTTAGGTTGCCTTAGGCTAGGATATATAACGTTATAGACGTATATACTGTTCCCACCGAGAAGTAGGTGCCGACGCGCCAGGAATGTTGTAAAATATTACATTCGACATGTTAGGTTGCCATAAGCTAGGATATATAGCGTTATAGACGTATATAATGTTCCCACCGAGAAGTAGGGGCCGGCGCGCCGGGAATGTTGTAAAATATTACATTCGACATGTTAGGTTGCCTTAAGCTAGGATTTATAGCGTTATAGACGTATATAATGTTCCCACCGAGATGTAGCGGCCGGCGCGCCGGGAATGTTGTAAAATATTACATTCGACATGTTAGGTTGCCTTAAGCTAGGATTTATAGCGTTATAGACGTATATAATGTTTCCACCGAGATGTAGCGGCCGAAGTGCCGGGAATGTTGTAAAATATTACACTCGACATTTTAGGTTGCCTTAGGCTAGGATATATAGCGTTATAGACATATATAATGTTCCCACCGAGAAGTAGGGGCCGACGCGCCAGGAATGCTGTAAAATATTACACTCGACATGTTAGGTTGCCTTAAGCTAGGATATATAACGTTATAGACGTATATAATGTTCCCACCGAGAAGTAGGGGCCGGCGCGCCAGGAATGTTGTCAAATATTACATCCGAGATGTTAGGTTGCCTTAGCCTAGGATATATAGCGTTATAGACGTATATAATGTTCCCACCGAGAAGTAGGGGCCGAAGTGCCGGGAATGTTGTAAAATATTACGTTCGACACGTTAGGTTGCCTTAGGCTAGGATATATAGCGTTATAGACGTATATACTGTTCCCACCGAGAAGTAGTTGCCGAAGTGCCGGGAATGTAGTAAAATATTTCATTCGAAATGTTAGGTTGCCTTAGACTAGGATATATAGCGCTATAGACGTATATAATGTTCCCACCGAGAAGTAGGTGCCGACGCGCCAGGAATGTTGTAAAATATTACATTCGACATGTTAGGTTGCCTTAAGCTAGGATATATAGCGTTATAGACGTATATAATGTTCCCACCGAGAAGTAGGGGCCGGCGCGCCAGGAATGTAGTAAAATATTACACCCGAGATGTTAGGTTGCCTTAGGTTAGGATATATAACGTTATTGACTTATATAATGTTCCCACCGAGAAGTAGGCGCCGACGAGACCGGAATGTTGTAAAATATTACATTCGACATGTTAGGATTGCCTTAGTCTAGGATGTATAACGTTATAGACGTATATGATATTCCCACCGAGAAGTACGGGCCGACACGCCAGCAATTTTGTAAATATTACATCCGAGATGTTAGGTACCCTTAGGTTAGGATATATAACGTTATAGACGTATATAATGTTCCCACCGAGAAGTAGGGGCCGACGAGCCAGGAATGTTGTAAAATAGTAGGCTCGACACGTTAGGATGCCTTAGGCTAGGATATATAACGTTATTGACTTATATAATGTTCCCACCGAGAAGTAGGTGCCGACGCGCCAGGAATGTTGTAAAATATTACATTCGACATATTAGGTTGCCTTAAGCTAGGATATATAGCGTTATAGACGTATATAATGTTCCCACCGAGGATTTGGGGCCGGCGCGCCAGGAATGTAGTAAAATATTACACCCGAGATGTTAGGTTGCCTTAGGTTAGGATATATAACGTTATAGACGTATATGATATTCCCACCGAGAAGTACGGGCCGACACGCCAGCAATGTTGTCAAATATTACATCCGAGATGTTAGGTACCCTTAGGTTAGGATATATAACGTTATAGGCGTATATAATGTTCCCAACGAGAAGTAGGGGCCGACGAGCCAGGAATGTTGTAAAATAGTAGCCTCGACATGTTAGGATGCCTTAGGCTAGGATATATAACGTTATAGACGTATAAACTGTTCCCACCGAGAAGTTGGTGCCGAGGCGCCAGGAATGTTGTAAAATATTACATTCGACATGTTAGGTTGCCTTAGACTAGGACATATAGCGTTATAGACATATATAATGTTCCCACCGAGAAGTAGGGGCCGACGCGCCAGGAATGCTGTAAAATATTACATTCGACATGTTAGGATTGCCTTAGGCTAGGTTATATAACGTTATAGACGTATATACTGTTCCCACCGAAAAGTAGTTGCCGACGCGCCAGGAATATTGTAAAATATTACATTCGAAATGTTAGGTTGCCTTAGACTAGGACATATAGCGTTATAGACGTATATAATGTTCCCAACGAGAAGTCGGTGCCGACGCGCCAGGAATGTTGTAAAATATTACATTCGACATGTTAGGTTGCCTTAAGCTAGGATATGTAGCGTTATAGATGTATATAATGTTCCCACCGAGACGTAGAGGCCGGCGCGCCAGGAATGTAGTAAAATATTACACCCGTGATGTTAGGTTGCCTTAGGTTAGGATATATAACGTTATTGACTTATATAATGTTCCCACCGAGAAGTAGGTGCCGACGCGCCAAGAATGTTGTAAAATATTACATTCGACATGTTAGTTTGCCTTAAGCTAGGATATATAGCGTTATAGACGTATATAATGTTCCCACCGAGAAGTAGGGGCCGGCGCGCCAGGAATGTAGTAAAATATTACACCCGAGATGTTAGGTTGCCTTAGGTTAGGATATATAACGTTATTGACTTATATAATGTTCCCACCGAGAAGTAGGGCCCGACGCGCCAGGAATGTTGTAAAATATTACATCCGAGATGTTAGGATTGCCTTAGGCTAGGATACATAACGTTATAGACGTATATGATATTCCCACCGAGAAGTACGGGCCGACACGCCAGCAATTTTGTCAAATATTACGTCCGAGATGTTAGGTACCCTTAGGTTAGGATATATAACGTTATAGACGTATATAATGTTCCCACCGAGAAGTAGGGGCCGGCGCGCCGGGAATGTTGTAAAATATTACATTCGACATGTTAGGTTGCCTTAAGCTAGGATTTATAGCGTTATAGACGTATATAATGTTCCCACCGAGATCTAGCGGCCGAAGCGCCGGGAATGTTGTAAAATATTACACTCGACATTTTAGGTTGCCTTAGGCTAGGATATATAGCGTTATAGACATATATAATGTTCCCACCGAGAAGTAGGGGCCGTCGCGCCAGGAATGTAGTAAAATATTACACCCGAGATGTTAGGTTGCCTTAGGTTAGGATATATAACGTTATTGACTTATATAATGTTCCCACCGAGAAGTAGGGGCCGACGCGCCAGGAATGTTGTAAAATATTACATCCGAGATGTTAGGATTGCCTTATGCTAGGATATATAGCGCTATAGACGTATATAATGTTCCCACCGAGAAGTAGGTGCCGACGCGCCAGGAATGATGTAAAATATTACATTCGAGATGTTAGGATTGCCTTAGGCTAGGATATATAACGTTATAGACGTATATACTGTTCCCACCGAGAAGTAGGTGCCGACGCGCCAGGAATGTTGTAAAATATTACATTCGACATGTTAGGTTGCCATAAGCTAGGATATATAGCGTTATAGACGTATATAATGTTCCCACCGAGAAGTAGGGGCCGGCGCGCCGGGAATGTTGTAAAATATTACATTCGACATGTTAGGTTGCCTTAAGCTAGGATTTATAGCGTTATAGGCGTATATAATGTTCCCACCGAGATGTAGCGGCCGAAGTGCCGGGAATGTTGTAAAATATTACACTCGACATTTTAGGTTGCCTTAGGCTAGGATATATAGCGTTATAGACATATATAATGTTCCCACCGAGAAGTAGGGGCCGACGCGCCAGGAATGCTGTAAAATATTACACTCGACATGTTAGGTTGCCTTAAGCTAGGATATATAGCGTTATAGACGTATATAATGTTCCCACCGAGAAGTAGGGGCCGGCGCGCCAGGAATGTAGTAAAATATTACACCCGAGATGTTAGGTTGCCTTAGGTTAGGATATATAACGTTATTGACTTATATAATGTTCCCACCGAGAAGTAGGGCCCGACGCGCCAGGAATGTTGTAAAATATTACATCCGAGATGTTAGGATTGCCTTAGGCTAGGATACATAACGTTATAGACGTATATGATATTCCCACCGAGAAGTACGGGCCGACACGCCAGCAATTTTGTCAAATATTACGTCCGAGATGTTAGGTACCCTTAGGTTAGGATATATAACGTTATAGACGTATATAATGTTCCCACCGAGAAGTAGGGGCCGGCGCGCCGGGAATGTTGTAAAATATTACATTCGACATGTTAGGTTGCCTTAAGCTAGGATTTATAGCGTTATAGACGTATATAATGTTCCCACCGAGATGTAGCGGCCGAAGTGCCGGGAATGTTGTAAAATATTACACTCGACATTTTAGGTTGCCTTAGGCTAGGATATATAGCGTTATAGACATATATAATGTTCCCACCGAGAAGTAGGGGCCGACGCGCCAGGAATGCTGTAAAATATTACATTCGACATGTTAGGTTGCCTTAAGATAGGATATATAGCGTTATAGAAGTATATAATGTTCCCACCGAGAAGTAGGGGCCGGCGCGGCAGGAATGTAGTAAAATATTACATTCGAAATGTTAGGTTGCCTTAGACTAGGATATATAACGTTATTGACTTATATAATGTTCCCACCGAGAAGTAGGTGCCGACGCGCCAGGAATGTTGTAAAATATTACATTCGACATGTTAGTTTGCCTTAAGCTAGGATATATAGCGTTATAGACGTATATAATGTTCCCACCGAGTAGTAGGGGCCGGCGCGCCAGGAATGTAGTAAAATATTACACCCGAGATGTTAGGTTGCCTTAGGCTAGGATATATAACGTTATAGACGTATATACTGTTCCCACCGAGAAGTAGGTGCCGACGCGCCAGGAATGTTGTAAAATATTACATTCGACATGTTAGGTTGCCATAAGCTAGGATATATAGCGTTATAGACGTATATAATGTTCCCACCGAGAAGTAGGGGCCGGCGCGCCGGGAATGTTGTAAAATATTACATTCGACATGTTAGGTTGCCTTAAGCTAGGATTTATAGCGTTATAGACGTATATAATGTTCCCACCGAGATGTAGCGGCCGGCGCGCCGGGAATGTTGTAAAATATTACATTCGACATGTTAGGTTGCCTTAAGCTAGGATTTATAGCGTTATAGACGTATATAATGTTTCCACCGAGATGTAGCGGCCGAAGTGCCGGGAATGTTGTAAAATATTACACTCGACATTTTAGGTTGCCTTAGGCTAGGATATATAGCGTTATAGACATATATAATGTTCCCACCGAGAAGTAGGGGCCGACGCGCCAGGAATGCTGTAAAATATTACACTCGACATTTTAGGTTGCCTTAGGCTAGGATATATAGCGTTATAGACATATATAATGTTCCCACCGAGAAGTAGGGGCCGACGCGCCAGGAATGCTGTAAAATATTACACTCGACATGTTAGGTTGCCTTAAGCTAGGATATATAGCGTTATAGACGTATATAATGTTCCCACCGAGAAGTAGGGGCCGGCGCGCCAGGAATGTAGTAAAATATTACACCCGAGATGTTACGTTGCCTTAGGTTAGGATATATAACGTTATTGACTTATATAATGTTCCCACCGAGAAGTAGGGCCCGACGCGCCAGGAATGTTGTAAAATATTACATCCGAGATGTTAGGATTGCCTTAGGCTAGGATACATAACGTTATAGACGTATATGATATTCCCACCGAGAAGTACGGGCCGACACGCCAGCAATTTTGTCAAATATTACGTCCGAGATGTTAGGTACCCTTAGGTTAGGATATATAACGTTATAGACGTATATAATGTTCCCACCGAGAAGTAGGGGCCGGCGCGCCGGGAATGTTGTAAAATATTACATTCGACATGTTAGGTTGCCCTAAGCTAGGATTTATAGCGTTATAGACGTATATAATGTTCCCACCGAGATGTAGCGGCCGAAGTGCCGGGAATGTTGTAAAATATTACACTCGACATTTTAGGTTGCCTTAGGCTAGGATATATAGCGTTATAGACATATATTATGTTCCCACCGAGAAGTAGGGGCCGACGCGCCAGGAATGCGGTAAAATATTACATTCGACATGTTAGGTTGCCTTAAGCTAGGATATATAGCGTTATAGAAGTATATAATGTTCCCACCGAGAAGTAGGGGCCGGCGCGGCAGGAATGTAGTAAAATATTACATTCGAAATGTTAGGTTGCCTTAGACTAGGATATATAACATTATTGACTTATATAATGTTCCCACCGAGAAGTAGGTGCCGACGCGCCAGGAATGTTGTAAAATATTACATTCGACATGTTAGTTTGCCTTAAGCTAGGATATATAGCGTTATAGACGTATATAATGTTCCCACCGAGTAGTAGGGGCCGGCGCGCCAGGAATGTAGTAAAATATTACACCCGAGATGTTAGGTTGCCTTAGGCTAGGATATATAACGTTATAGACGTATATACTGTTCCCACCGAGAAGTAGGTGCCGACGCGCCAGGAATGTTGTAAAATATTACATTCGACATGTTAGGTTGCCATAAGCTAGGATATATAGCGTTATAGACGTATATAATGTTCCCACCGAGAAGTAGGGGCCGGCGCGCCGGGAATGTTGTAAAATATTACATTCGACATGTTAGGTTGCCTTAAGCTAGGATTTATAGCGTTATAGACGTATATAATGTTCCCACCGAGATGTAGCGGCCGGCGCGCCGGGAATGTTGTAAAATATTACATTCGACATGTTAGGTTGCCTTAAGCTAGGATTTATAGCGTTATAGACGTATATAATGTTCCCACCGAGATGTAGCGGCCGAAGTGCCGGGAATGTTGTAAAATATTACACTCGACATTTTAGGTTGCCTTAGGCTAGGATATATAGCGTTATAGACATATATAATGTTCCCACCGAGAAGTAGGGGCCGACGCGCCAGGAATGCTGTAAAATATTACACTCGACATGTTAGGTTGCCTTAAGCTAGGATATATAGCGTTATAGACGTATATAATGTTCCCACCGAGAAGTAGGGGCCGGCGCGCCAGGAATGTAGTAAAATATTACACCCGAGATGTTAGGTTGCCTTAGGTTAGGATATATAACGTTATTGACTTATATAATGTTCCCACCGAGAAGTAGGGCCCGACGCGCCAGGAATGTTGTAAAATATTACATCCGAGATGTTAGGATTGCCTTAGGCTAGGATACATAACGTTATAGACGTATATGATATTCCCACCGAGAAGTACGGGCCGACACGCCAGCAATTTTGTCAAATATTACGTCCGAGATGTTAGGTACCCTTAGGTTAGGATATATAACGTTATAGACGTATATAATGTTCCCACCGAGAAGTAGGGGCCGGCGCGCCGGGAATGTTGTAAAATATTACATTCGACATGTTAGGTTGCCTTAAGCTAGGATTTATAGCGTTATAGACGTATATAATGTTCCCACCGAGATGTAGCGGCCGAAGTGCCGGGAATGTTGTAAAATATTACACTCGACATTTTAGGTTGCCTTAGGCTAGGATATATAGCGTTATAGACATATATAATGTTCTCACCGAGAAGTAGGGGCCGACGCGCCAGGAATGCTGTAAAATATTACATTCGACATGTTAGGTTGCCTTAAGCTAGGATATATAGCGTTATAGAAGTATATAATGTTCCCACCGAGAAGTAGGGGCCGGCGCGGCAGGAATGTAGTAAAATATTACATTCGAAATGTTAGGTTGCCTTAGACTAGGATATATAACATTATTGACTTATATAATGTTCCCACCGAGAAGTAGGTGCCGACGCGCCAGGAATGTTGTAAAATATTACATTCGACATGTTAGTTTGCCTTAAGCTAGGATATATAGCGTTATAGACGTATATAATGTTCCCACCGAGTAGTAGGGGCCGGCGCGCCAGGAATGTAGTAAAATATTACACCCGAGATGTTAGGTTGCCTTAGGCTAGGATATATAACGTTATAGACGTATATACTGTTCCCACCGAGAAGTAGGTGCCGACGCGCCAGGAATGTTGTAAAATATTACATTCGACATGTTAGGTTGCCATAAGCTAGGATATATAGCGTTATAGACGTATATAATGTTCCCACCGAGAAGTAGGGGCCGGCGCGCCGGGAATGTTGTAAAATATTACATTCGACATGTTAGGTTGCCTTAAGCTAGGATTTATAGCGTTATAGACGTATATAATGTTCCCACCGAGATGTAGCGGCCGGCGCGCCGGGAATGTTGTAAAATATTACATTCGACATGTTAGGTTGCCTTAAGCTAGGATTTATAGCGTTATAGACGTATATAATGTTCCCACCGAGATGTAGCGGCCGAAGTGCCGGGAATGTTGTAAAATATTACACTCGACATTTTAGGTTGCCTTAGGCTAGGATATATAGCGTTATAGACATATATAATGTTCCCACCGAGAAGTAGGGGCCGACGCGCCAGGAATGCTGTAAAATATTACACTCGACATGTTAGGTTGCCTTAAGCTAGGATATATAGCGTTATAGACGTATATAATGTTCCCACCGAGAAGTAGGGGCCGGCGCGCCAGGAATGTAGTAAAATATTACACCCGAGATGTTAGGTTGCCTTAGGTTAGGATATATAACGTTATTGACTTATATAATGTTCCCACCGAGAAGTAGGGCCCGACGCGCCAGGAATGTTGTAAAATATTACATCCGAGATGTTAGGATTGCCTTAGGCTAGGATACATAACGTTATAGACGTATATGATATTCCCACCGAGAAGTACGGGCCGACACGCCAGCAATTTTGTCAAATATTACGTCCGAGATGTTAGGTACCCTTAGGTTAGGATATATAACGTTATAGACGTATATAATGTTCCCACCGAGAAGTAGGGGCCGGCGCGCCGGGAATGTTGTAAAATATTACATTCGACATGTTAGGTTGCCTTAAGCTAGGATTTATAGCGTTATAGACGTATATAATGTTCCCACCGAGATGTAGCGGCCGAAGTGCCGGGAATGTTGTAAAATATTACACTCGACATTTTAGGTTGCCTTAGGCTAGGATATATAGCGTTATAGACATATATAATGTTCTCACCGAGAAGTAGGGGCCGACGCGCCAGGAATGCTGTAAAATATTACATTCGACATGTTAGGTTGCCTTAAGCTAGGATATATAGCGTTATAGAAGTATATAATGTTCCCACCGAGAAGTAGGGGCCGGCGCGGCAGGAATGTAGTAAAATATTACATTCGAAATGTTAGGTTGCCTTAGACTAGGAAATATAACGTTATTGACTTATATAATGTTCCCACCGAGAAGTAGGTGCCGACGCGCCAGGAATGTTGTAAAATATTACATTCGACATGTTAGTTTGCCTTAAGCTAGGATATATAGCGTTATAGACGTATATAATGTTCCCACCGAGTAGTAGGGGCCGGCGCGCCAGGAATGTAGTAAAATATTACACCCGAGATGTTAGGTTGCCTTAGGCTAGGATATATAACGTTATAGACGTATATACTGTTCCCACCGAGAAGTAGGTGCCGACGCGCCAGGAATGTTGTAAAATATTACATTCGACATGTTAGGTTGCCATAAGCTAGGATATATAGCGTTATAGACGTATATAATGTTCCCACCGAGAAGTAGGGGCCGGCGCGCCGGGAATGTTGTCAAATATTACGTCCGAGATGTTAGGTACCCTTAGGTTACGATATATAACGTTATAGACGTATATAATGTTCCCACCGAGAAGTAGGGGCCGGCGCGCCGGGAATGTTGTAAAATATTACATTCGACATGTTAGGTTGCCTTAAGCTAGGATTTATAGCGTTATAGACGCATATAATGTTCCCACCGAGATCTAGCGGCCGAAGCGCCGGGAATGTTGTAAAATATTACACTCGACATTTTAGGTTGCCTTAGGCTAGGATATATAGCGTTATAGACATATATAATGTTCCCACCGAGAAGTAGGGGCCGTCGCGCCAGGAATGTAGTAAAATATTACACCCGAGATGTTAGGTTGCCTTAGGTTAGGATATATAACGTTATTGACTTATATAATGTTCCCACCGAGAAGTAGGGGCCGACGCGCCAGGAATGTTGTAAAATATTACATCCGAGATGTTAGGATTGCCGTATGCTAGGATATATAGCGCTATAGACGTATATAATGTTCCCACCGAGAAGTAGGTGCCGACGCGCCAGGAATGTTGTAAAATATTACATTCGAGATGTTAGGATTGCCTTAGGCTAGGATATATAACGTTATAGACGTATATACTGTTCCCACCGAGAAGTAGGTGCCGACGCGCCAGGAATGTTGTAAAATATTACATTCGACATGTTAGGTTGCCATAAGCTAGGATATATAGCGTTATAGACGTATATAATGTTCCCACCGAGAAGTAGGGGCCGGCGCGCCGGGAATGTTGTAAAATATTACATTCGACATGTTAGGTTGCCTTAAGCTAGGATTTATAGCGTTATAGGCGTATATAATGTTCCCACCGAGATGTAGCGGCCGAAGTGCCGGGAATGTTGTAAAATATTACACTCGACATTTTAGGTTGCCTTAGGCTAGGATATATAGCGTTATAGACATATATAATGTTCCCACCGAGAAGTAGGGGCCGACGCGCCAGGAATGCTGTAAAATATTACACTGGACATGTTAGGTTGCCTTAAGCTAGGATATATAGCGTTATAGACGTATATAATGTTCCCACCGAGAAGTAGGGGCCGGCGCGCCAGGAATGTAGTAAAATATTACACCCGAGATGTTAGGTTGCCTTAGGTTAGGATATATAACGTTATTGACTTATATAATGTTCCCACCGAGAAGTAGGGCCCGACGCGCCAGGAATGTTGTAAAATATTACATCCGAGATGTTAGGATTGCCTTAGGCTAGGATACATAACGTTATAGACGTATATGATATTCCCACCGAGAAGTACGGGCCGACACGCCAGCAATTTTGTCAAATATTACGTCCGAGATGTTAGGTACCCTTAGGCTAGGATATATAACGTTATAGACGTATAAACTGTTCACACCGAGATGTTGGTGCCGACGCGCCAGGGATGTTCTAAAATATTACATTCGACATGTTAGGTTGCCTTAAGCTAGGATTTATAGCGTTATAGACGTATATAATGTTCCCACCGAGATGTAGCGGCCGAAGTGCCGGGAATGTTGTAAAATATTACACTCGACATTTTAGGTTGCCTTAGGCTAGGATATATAGCGTTATAGAAATATATAATGTTCCCACCGAGAAGTAGGAGCCGACGCGCCAGGAATGCTGTAAAATATTACATTCGACATGTTAGGTTGCCTTAAGCTAGGATATATAGCGTTATAGAAGTATATAATGTTCCCACCGAGAAGTAGGGGCCGGCGCGGCAGGAATGTAGTAAAATATTACATTCGAAATGTTAGGTTGCCTTAGACTAGGATATATAGCGCTATAGACGTATATAATGTTCCCACCGAGAAGTAGGTGCCGACGCGCCAGGAATGTTGTAAAATATTACATTCGACATGTTAGTTTGCCTTAAGCTAGGATATATAGCGTTATAGACGTATATAATGTTCCCACCGAGAAGTAGGGGCCGGCGCGCCAGGACTGTAGTAAAATATTACACCCGAGATGTTAGGTTGCCTTAGGTTAGGATATATAACTTTATTGACTTATATAGTGTTCCCACCGAGAAGTAGGCGCCGACGCGCCAGGAATGTTGTAAAATATTACATTCGACATGTTAGGATTGCCTTAGGCTAGGAAATATAACGTTATAGACGTATAAACTGTTCACACCGAGATGTTGGTGCCGACGCGCCAGGGATGTTCTAAAATATTACATTCGACATGTTAGGTTGCCTTAAGCTAGGATTTATAGCGTTATAGACGTATATAATGTTCCCACCGAGATGTAGCGGCCGAAGTGCCGGGAATGTTGTAAAATATTACACTCGACATTTTAGGTTGCCTTAGGCTAGGATATATAGCGTTATAGACATATATAATGTTCCCACCGAGAAGTAGGAGCCGACGCGCCAGGAATGCTGTAAAATATTACATTCGACATGTTAGGTTGCCTTAAGCTAGGATATATAGCGTTATAGAAGTATATAATGTTCCCACCGAGAAGTAGGGGCCGGCGCGGCAGGAATGTAGTAAAATATTACATTCGAAATGTTAGGTTGCCTTAGACTAGGATATATAGCGCTATAGACGTATATAATGTTCCCACCGAGAAGTAGGTGCCGACGCGCCAGGAATGTTGTAAAATATTACATTCGACATGTTAGGTTGCCTTAAGCTAGGATATATAGCGTTATAGACGTATATAGTGTTCCCACCGAGAAGTAGGGGCCGGCGCGCCAGGAATGTAGTAAAATATTACACCCGAGATGTTAGGTTGCCTTAGGTTAGGATATATAACGTTATTGACTTATATAATGTTCCCACCGAGAAGTAGGGGCCGACGCGCCAGGAATGTTGTAAAATATTACATCCGAGATGTTAGGATTGCCTTAGGCTAGGATATATAACGTTATAGACGTATACACTGTTCACTCCGAGATGTTGGTGCCGACGCGCCAGGAATGTTGTAAAATATTACATTCGACATGTTAGGATGCCTTAAGCTACGATTTATAGCGTTATAGACGTATATAATGTTCCCACCGAGAAGTAGGGGCCGGCGCGCCAGGAATGTAGTAAAATATTACACCCGAGATGTTAGGTTGCCTTAGGTTAGGATATATAACTTTATTGACTTATATAGTGTTCCCACCGAGAAGTAGGCGCCGACGCGCCAGGAATGTTGTAAAATATTACATTCGACATGTTAGGATTGCCTTAGGCTAGGATATATAACGTTATAGACGTATAAACTGTTCACACCGAGATGTTGGTGCCGACGCGCCAGGGATGTTCTAAAATATTACATTCGACATGTTAGGTTGCCTTAAGCTAGGATTTATAGCGTTATAGACGTATATAATGTTCCCACCGAGATGTAGCGGCCGAAGTGCCGGGAATGTTGTAAAATATTACACTCGACATTTTAGGTTGCCTTAGGCTAGGATATATAGCGTTATAGACATATATAATGTTCCCACCGAGAAGTAGGAGCCGACGCGCCAGGAATGCTGTAAAATATTACATTCGACATGTTAGGTTGCCTTAAGCTAGGATATATAGCGTTATAGAAGTATATAATGTTCCCACCGAGAAGTAGGGGCCGGCGCGGCAGGAATGTAGTAAAATATTACATTCGAAATGTTAGGTTGCCTTAGACTAGGATATATAGCGCTATAGAAGTATATAATGTTCCCACCGAGAAGTAGGTGCCGACGCGCCAGGAATGTTGTAAAATATTACATTCGACATGTTAGGTTGCCTTAAGCTAGGATATATAGCGTGCACAGCGAACGTGGACCGCACCGAAGCCTGCTACAGGTGCGGCGAAAAGGGACATCGTGCGACAAATTGCAAAGAGAAGTCGCCGACGTGCCCGGTTTGCAAATCGGCGGGCCGCCCGCACGGACATAGAGCAGGTAGTAAGGCCTGCTCTGCTTCGCCGCCGGCGACGAAAGAGAGAGCGACCGCCGCTAAATCCGGCGCGAAATCGACAGGTGTGCCTGCACAGAAGAAGGAAGAGGCCGCAACAGCAGCCAAATCAATACCTGCAGTGGAGAAAGCGCGTGAATCTCCGAAGGCGTCCATTAGCCACGAGGAGAAAATGGAAATCGCGTAATACTCAACGCGAAATCACAAATACTGCAAGCTAATTTGAATCACGCCGCGAGAGCACAAGATCTGATGCTCGAAAGCTTACACAGCGGCGTAGTCGAATTAGTCGTTGCAGCGGAGCCGTATTCTATCCACGACAAGCCGTCGTGGATAGCAAACAAAGAGAAGACAGTGGCAATTATTCAGACGACGCCGACACGCATCCGTCCGATCACGCTCATCGCGCAAGGGCGTGGTTACGTAGCCGTATCGTGGTCGGACTGCGTCGTCATCGGAATATACGCTCCGCCGAGCTGGTCACTGGAAGATTACGACCGGCTCTTAGATGAAGTGGAAGGGGTAGTGCGAAGCCACGCCCCCCGTCCAACATTCGTTCTGGGAGATTTTAATGCTCACGCAACTATGTGGCACTCCTCCAGAACGAACCAGCGCGGACACTCGACGATGGATTGGGCAGCATCCGCGAATCTCAGGCTGCTGAATCAAGGATCTGCCAGTACGTGCGTACGTCAGCAGGGCGAGAGCACGGTCGACCTCTCGTTCGCGAACGACGCAGCATCCCGAAGAGTCACCGGCTGGAAAGTTGACACGACCGAAACATTATCTGATCATCTCTACATAAGGATCGACGTGTCAACCATGCAAAGAAGAAAAACTACGACTGGAAAACAAAATAAATGGTCGTTGCGAAAGTTGGACGAGGATATGTTTATGGCGGCTACCCTCGTCGCTACCTGGCCGATCGAGGCGACCGAAACGGCCGTAGTCGAGCGAGAAGCCGAATGGTTTACAAGGACGTTGACCTCGGTATGCAATGCAAGCATGCCGAAAATAAAGTCAAATCCTCCGCGTAAACCTTTGTACTGGTGGAGCAATGAGATCGCTCATCTCCGTGCGGAGAGCACGACCGCGCGGAGACAGTACACGAGATACCGGAAACGGAGGGATCCCGATCCGGAAAGGAAGGCGCAACTCTATGAAGTTTACAAGGAGAAGAAAATAGAGCTGCAAGCCGCCATAAAAACGTCAAAGGCACGAGCATGGGACGGGCTGCTGGAAACGCTGCGTGACGATCCGTGGGGGCGGCCGTACAAGATAGTAATGAATAAATTACGACCGTGGGCGCCCCCGTTAACGGAGACGATGGAGACGCCTTTCTTGAGGCGAGTCGTTGACGCGCTCTTCCCACCGGGAGAATCTGCTTCGGCGAGCAACTCGCAAATTTCAGAACACATCGACCCGATCATCTGGTCGCAGGACAACGACGTCAGCGAGGAGGAAATGGCTCGCGCCATAAAGCGCATGACAAAGAAGAACACCGCGCCCGGACCGGATGGAATTCCCGGCCGTGCCTGGTTGACGGCACTCAGTGTCCTGAATTCAAGATTGCGGAAGCTATTTACAGCATGCTTGAAGACGGGCACGTTGCCAGCAAAATGGAAAACTGGCAGATTAGTGTTGCTCCGAAAGCCGGGAAAACCGGAGGATTCACCGGCCGCGTACAGGCCGATAGTTTTGCTCGACGAGATCGGAAAATTATTTGAAAGAATAATCCACAACCGCCTCGTCGAGCACCTGTCGCGAACCGGGCCGAACTTAGCCGAGAACCAGTTCGGTTTCCGAGAAGGGCGATCGACGATTGACGCGATTCGACAAGCGAAGAGTTTCGCCGAAAACGCGATCGCTGCCGGGGGAGTCGTAATCGCGATATCTTTAGATATTAAGAATGCGTTCAACTCCCTCGAATGGAGTACGATACGTAGAGCGCTTGAAAAGCACGGGTTTCCGCGATACCTGCGAAGGGTCGTGGAAAATTACCTGAGCGACCGCGCGATTCTCTACGATAGCCGGCACGGAATCGAGAAGAAGAAGATTGATCGCGGCGTTTCCCAGGGATCGGTCCTCGGACCGCTTTTCTGGAATCTCGGGTACGACGCGGTCCTGAAGCTGCCGATGCCGTCCGGCGTGCATCTCACATGCTACGCGGATGACACGATGGTGTTGGCAGTCGACACGTGCCGGCAACGCGCAATTTGCCGGGCCGAAATGGCAGTTGCGGTCGTGGCTAATGCCATCAAGAAGATGGGGCTCCAGATGGCACCGGAGAAATCTGAAATCCTGTGCTTCAAGGGACGAAGAAGAGACCCGCGAGGAGGAAACGAAGTGGTCAACATCGGACCAGCCAAAGTTACAGTGGGGAGCGAGATGAAGTATCTTGGACTGCTCCTTGATGATAAATGGAACTTTGGTCTCCACTTCGCTCGTCAGGCCGTTCGACTGGATGCTGCGGCGAATTACCTAAGCCGCATCATGCCGAATCTGCACGGACCGGACGAGAAAGTAAGGAAACTTTATGCCGGGGTGATAAGAAGCATCGCGCTTTACGGAGCCCCGGTATGGAGCGACGCGCTCAACAAAGGAGGCAGAAAGCTGCAGCTGCTGCGAAGCGCGTGGCGAAGAATAGCCATTCGGATCGTAAGAGGATATCGTACGATTTCTTACGATGCGGCAACAATGCTGGCGGGTCTCACACCACTGGAATACATGGCGCAGGAAGATCTGATAGTGTACGAAACCCTTCGTACAATGCGCCAGGTACGAGAAGAAGGTACACCCGCTCCGACGAAGGACGAGATTAGAAGAGAAGCGAGACGCTTCACTTTCTCTAAATGGAAGGAGAAACTCGCACCTGCGACCAATCACAGGATCGTCGGAGCGATTCTACCCATCTTGGAAAAATGGGTAGAAAACAGGAGAGGGCAGCTCAACTTCAGAGTGACGCAGATGCTGACTGGACGCGGTTGCTTCGGTCAGTACCTGTGCAAGATCGGAAAAGAAGCCACGGCTGAATGTCACCATTGCGGAGACGGAGACGACTCTGCGCAGCACACGCTGGAACACTGTCCGGCATGGCAAACGCTGCGCCACGCTCTCGTGGCAGAGATCGGACCGGATCTCTCGCCGACCAGCATCCTGCCGAAGATGCTGGAAGGGGAGAGATATTGGCGAGCCGTTACATTGTTCTGCGACAAAGTGATGGCTGCGAAGGAAGCCGCCGAGCGCGAAAGGGAGCGCACGCTCTCTGCTCGACGAGTCTTATGTGGTCGGCGTCGTAGACGTTTGCCACGTTCCACTCCAAGGTAGGGGACTCTCGTCCATCACGGCTCGAGAGTCGCTTCAAAGTACCCACCGGGGAGTGGAGCTTCGCCGCTGCCGTCCATCTCGAAATGCCGCAAGCAGGAGAAGAGGAAGACGACGTAGAAGGAAGGAGGCAGAAAAATTAAATTAGAAAAAGAGAAAGAGCTGCCGAGCGCCGGATAGACAGGATTTGGGTCACGTCTCTCCGGCACGCGCTCGACCGAGGAGAGGGCAGCGACCTCGGTGGTTGCGGTCGCTGCCTGTTTAAATAATGAACTCGCGAACGAGCTGTGTGCAGAGAGTTCAACGAACTCAGACACGAGGCCGGATGCTGGATGCGTTCGAAAGAGTTCCCGGCTACCCGCTACAAGTGTAGGAAGACCACCGCAGGGTTTTAGTCGGTAAGAGTCCGACATAACCGCGGATTTCCCAAAAATCCACGGTATCCATGAGGATTTCCCTGCGACAAAAAAAAAAAAAAAAAGGATATATAGCGTTATAGACGTATATAGTGTTCCCACCGAGAAGTAGGGGCCGGCGCGCCAGGAATGTAGTAAAATATTACACCCGAGATGTTAGGTTGCCTTAGGTTAGGATATATAACGTTATTGACTTATATAATGTTCCCACCGAGAAGTAGGGGCCGACGCGCCAGGAATGTTGTAAAATATTACATCCGAGATGTTAGGATTGCCTTAGGCTAGGATATATAACGTTATAGACGTATAAACTGTTCACTCCGAGATGTTGGTGCCGACGCGCCAGGAATGTTGTAAAATATTACATTCGACATGTTAGGATGCCTTAAGCTACGATTTATAGCGTTATAGACGTATATAATGTTCCCACCGAGATGTAGCGGCCGAAGCGCCGGGAATGTTGTAAAATATTACACTCGACATTTTAGGTTGCCTTAGGCTAGGATATATAGCGTTATAGACATATATAATGTTCCCACCGAGAAGTAGGGGCCGTCGCGCCAGGAATGTAGTAAAATATTACACCCGAGATGTTAGGTTGCCTTAGGTTAGGATATATAACGTTATTGACTTATATAATGTTCCCACCGAGAAGTAGGGGCCGACGCGCCAGGAATGTTGTAAAATATTACATCCGAGATGTTAGGATTGCCTTAGGCTAGGATATATAACGTTATAGACGTATATACTGTTCCCACCGAGAAGTAGGTGCCGACGCGCCAGGAATATTGTAAAATAATGCATTCGACATGTTAGGTTGCCTTAAGCTAGGATATGTAGCGTTATAGACGTAAATAACGTTCCCACCGAGAAATAGGGGCCGACACGCCAGGAATGTTGCAAAACATTACATTCGACATGTTAGGTTGCCTTAAGCTAGGATATGTAGCGTTATAGACATCAATAACGTTCCCACCGAGAAGTTAGGTGCCGACGTGCGCGGAATGTAGTAAAATATTGCATCCGAGATGTTAGGTTGCCTTAGGTTAGGATATATACCGTTATTGACTTATATAATGTTCCCACCGAGAAGTAGGGGCCGGCTCGCCAGGAATGTAGTAAAATATTACACCCGAGATGTTAGGTTGCCTTAGGTTAGGATATATAACGTTTTAGACGTATATGATATTCCCACCGAGAAGTACGGGCCGACACGCCAGCAATTTTGTCAAATATTACGTCCGAGATGTTAGGTACCCTTAGGTTAGGATATATAACGTTATAGACGTATATAATGTTCCCACCGAGAAGTAGGGGCCGACGAGCCAGGAATGTTGTAAAATAGTAGGCTCGACACGTTAGGATGCCTTAGGCTAGGATATATAGCGCTATAGACGTATATAATGTTCCCACCGAGAAGTAGGTGCCGACGCGCCAGGAATGTTGTAAAATATTACATTCGAGATGTTAGGATTGCCTTAGGCTAGGATATATAACGTTATAGACGTATATACTGTTCCCACCGAGAAGTAGGTGCCGACGCGCCAGGAATGTTGTAAAATATTACATTCGACATGTTAGGTTGCCATAAGCTAGGATATATAGCGTTATAGCCGTATATAATGTTCCCACCGAGAAGTAGGGGCCGGCGCGCCGGGAATGTTGTAAAATATTACATTCGACATGTTAGGTTGCCTTAAGCTAGGATTTATAGCGTTATAGACGTATATAATGTTCCCACCGAGATGTAGCGGCCGAAGTGCCGGGAATGTTGTAAAATATTACACTCGACATTTTAGGTTGCCTTAGGCTAGGATATATAGCGTTATAGACATATATAATGTTCCCACCGAGAAGTAGGGGCCGACGCGCCAGGAATGCTGTAAAATATTACACTCGACATGTTAGGTTGCCTTAAGCTAGGATATATAGCGTTATAGACGTATATAATGTTCCCACCGAGAAGTAGGGGCCGGCGCGCCAGGAATGTAGTAAAATATTACACCCGAGATGTTAGGTTGCCTTAGGTTAGGATATATAACGTTATTGACTTATATAATGTTCCCACCGAGAAGTAGGGCCCGACGCGCCAGGAATGTTGTAAAATATTACATCCGAGATGTTAGGATTGCCTTAGGCTAGGATACATAACGTTATAGACGTATATGATATTCCCACCGAGAAGTACGGGCCGACACGCCAACAATTTTGTCAAATATTACGTCCGAGATGTTAGGTACCCTTAGGTTAGGATATATAACGTTATAGACGTATATAATGTTCCCACCGAGAAGTAGGGGCCGACGAGCCAGGAATGTTGTAAAATAGTAGGCTCGACACGTTAGGATGCCTTAGGCTAGGATATATAGCGCTATAGACATATATAATGTTCCCACCGAGAAGTAGGTGCCGACGCGCCAGGAATGTTGTAAAATATTACATTCGAGATGTTAGGATTGCCTTAGGCTAGGATATATAACGTTATAGACGTATATACTGTTCCCACCGAGAAGTAGGTGCCGACGCGCCAGGAATGTTGTAAAATATTACATTCGACATGTTAGGTTGCCATAAGCTAGGATATATAGCGTTATAGACGTATATAATGTTCCCACCGAGAAGTAGGGGCCGGCGCGCCGGGAATGTTGTAAAATATTACATTCGACATGTTAGGTTGCCTTAAGATAGGATTTATAGCGTTATAGACGTATATAATGTTCCCACCGAGATGTAGCGGCCGAAGTGCCGGGAATGTTGTAAAATATTACACTCGACATTTTAGGTTGCCTTAGGCTAGGATATATAGCGTTATAGACATATATAATGTGCCCACCGAGAAGTAGGGGCCGACGCGCCAGGAATGCTGTAAAATATTACACTCCACATGTTAGGTTGCCTTAAGCTAGGATATGTAGCGTTATAGACGTAAATAACGTTCCCTCCGAGAAGTAGGGGTCGACGTGCGAGGAATGTAGTAAAATATTACATCCGAGATGTTAGGTTGCCTTAGGTTAGGATATATAACGTTATTGACTTATATAGTGTTCCCACCGAGAAGTAGGCGCCGACGCGACAGGAATGTTGTAAAATATTACATTCGACATGTTAGGATTGCCTTAGGCTAGGATATATAACGTTATAGACGTATAAACTGTTCACTCCGAGATGTTGGTGCCGACGTGCGCGGAATGTAGTAAAATATTGCATCCGAGATGTTAGGTTGCCTTAGGTTAGGATATATAACGTTATTGACTTATATAATGTTCCCACCGAGAAGTAGGGGCCGGCTCGCCAGGAATGTAGTAAAATATTACACCCGAGATGTTAGGTTGCCTTAGGTTAGGATATATAACGTTATAGACGTATATGATATTCCCACCGAGAAGTACGGGCCGACACGCCAGCAATTTTGTCAAATATTACGTCCGAGATGTTAGGTACCCTTAGGTTAGGATATATAACGTTATAGACGTATATAATGTTCCCACCGAGAAGTAGGGGCCGGCGCGCCGGGAATGTTGTAAAATATTACATTCGACATGTTAGGATGCCTTAAGCTAGGATATATAGCGTTATAGACGTATATAATGTTCGCACCGAGATGTAGCGGCCGAAGTGCCGGGAATGTTGTAAAATATTACACTCCACATTTTAGGTTGCCTTAGGCTAGGATATATAGCGTTATAGACATATATAATGTTCCCACCGACAAGTAGGGGCCGACGCGCCAGGAATGCTGTAAAATATTACATTCGACATGCTAGGTTGCCTTAGGCTGGGATATATAGCTTTAAAGACGTACATAACGTTCCCACCGAGAAATAGGGGCCGACACGCCAGGAATGTTGTAAAACATTACATTCGAAATGTTAGGTTGCCTTAGGTTAGGATATATATCGGTATTGACTTATATAATGTTCCCACCGAGAAGTAGGGCCCGACGCGCCAGGAATGTTGTAAAATATTACATCCGAGATGTTAGGATTGCCCTAGGCTAGGATATATAACGTTATAGACGTATATATTGTTCCCACCGAGAAGTAGGGGCCGATGAGCCAGGAATGTTGTAAAATATTACATTCGACATGTTAGGTTGCCTTCAGCTAGGATATATAGCGTTATGGACGTATATAATATTGCCACCGAGAAGTAACGGCCGACGTGCCAGGAATGTAGTAAAATATTACATCCGAGATGTTAGCTTGCCTTAGGTTAGGATATATAACGTTATAGACGTATATAGTGTTGCCACCGAGAAGTAGGGGCCGATGAGCCAGGAATGTTGTTAAACATAACATCCGAGGTGTTAGGTTGCCTTAGGTTAGGATATATAACGTTATAGACGTATATATTGCTCCCACCGAGAAGTAGGGGCCGAAGTGCCGGGAATGTTGTAAAATATTACACTCGACATTTTAGGTTGCCTTAGGCTAGGATATATAGCGTTATAGACATATATAATGTTCCCACCGAGAAGTAGGGGCCGACGCGCCAGGAATGCTGTAAAATATTACATTCGACATGTTAGGTTGCCTTAAGCTAGGATATATAGCGTTATAGAAGTATATAATGTTCCCACCGAGAAGTAGGGGCCGGCGCGGCAGGAATGTAGTAAAATATTACATTCGAAATGTTAGGTTGCCTTAGACTAGGATATATAGCGCTATAGACGTATATAATGTTCCCACCGAGAAGTAGGTGCCGACGCGCCAGGAATGTTGTAAAATATTACATTCGACATGTTAGGTTGCCTTAAGCTAGGATATATAGCGTTATAGACGTATATAGTGTTCCCACCGAGAAGTAGGGGCCGGCGCGCCAGGAATGTAGTAAAATATTACACCCGAGATGTTAGGTTGCCTTAGGTTAGGATATATAACGTTATTGACTTATATAATGTTCCCTCCGAGAAGTAGGGGCCGACGCGCCAGGAATGTTGTAAAATATTACATCCGAGATGTTAGGATTGCCTTAGGCTAGGATATATAACGTTATAGACGTATATACTGTTCCCACCGAGAAGTAGGTGCCGACGCGCCAGGAATGTTGTAAAATATTACATTCGACATGTTAGGTTGCCATAAGCTAGGATATATAGCGTTATAGACGTATATAATGTTCCCACCGAGAAGTAGGGGCCGGCGCGCCGGGAATGTTGTCAAATATTACATTCGACATGTTAGGTTGCCATAAGCTAGGATTTATAGCGTTATAGACGTATATAATGTTCCCACCGAGATGTAGCGGCCGAAGTGCCGGGAATGTTGTAAAATATTACACTCGACATTTTAGGTTGCCTTAGGCTAGGATATATAGCGTTATAGACATATATAATGTTCCCACCGAGAAGTAGGGGCCGACGCGCCAGGAATGCTGTAAAATATTACACTCGACATGTTAGGTTGCCTTAAGCTAGGATATATAGCGTTATAGACGTATATAATGTTCCCACCGAGGAGTAGGGGCCGGCGCGCCAGGAATGTAGTAAAATATTACACCCGAGATGTTAGGTTGCCTTAGGTTAGGATATATAACGTTATTGACTTATATAATGTTCCCACCGAGAAGTAGGGCCCGACGCGCCAGGAATGTTGTAAAATATTACATCCGAGATGTTAGGATTGCCTTAGGCTAGGATACATAACGTTATAGACGTATATGATATTCCCACCGAGAAGTACGGGCCGACACGCCAACAATTTTGTCAAATATTACGTCCGAGATGTTAGGTACCCTTAGGTTAGGATATATAACGTTATAGACGTATATAATGTTCCCACCGAGAAGTAGGGGCCGACGAGCCAGGAATGTTGTAAAATAGTAGGCTCGACACGTTAGGATGCCTTAGGCTAGGATATATAGCGCTATAGACGTATATAATGTTCCCACCGAGAAGTAGGTGCCGACGCGCCAGGAATGTTGTAAAATATTACATTCGAGATGTTAGGATTGCCTTAGGCTAGGATATATAACGTTATAGACGTATATACTGTTCCCACCGAGAAGTAGGGGCCGACGCGCCAGGAATGTTGTAAAATATTACATTCGACATGTTAGGTTGCCATAAGCTAGGATATATAGCGTTATAGACGTATATAATGTTCCCACCGAGAAGTAGGGGCCGGCGCGCCGGGAATGTTGTAAAATATTACATTCGGCATGTTAGGTTGCCTTAAGCTAGGATTTATAGCGTTATAGACGTATATAATGTTCCCACCGAGATGTAGCGGCCGAAGTGCCGGGAATGTTGTAAAATATTACACTCGACATTTTAGGTTGCCTTAGGCTAGGATATATAGCGTTATAGACATATATAATGTTCCCACCGAGAAGTAGGGGCCGACGCGCCAGGAATGCTGTAAAATATTACACTCGACATGTTAGGTTGCCTTAAGCTAGGATATATAGCGTTATAGACGTATATAATGTTCCCACCGAGAAGTAGGGGCCGGCGCGCCAGGAATGTAGTAAAATATTACACCCGAGATGTTAGGTTGCCTTAGGTTAGGATGTATAACGTTATTGACTTATATAATGTTCCCACCGAGAAGTAGGGCCCGACACGCCAGGAATGTTGTAAAATATTACATCCGAGATGTTAGGATTGCCTTAGGCTAGGATACATAACGTTATAGACGTATATGATATTCCCGCCGAGAAGTACGGGCCGACACGCCAGCAATTTTGTCAAATATTACGTCCGAGATGTTAGGTACCCTTAGGTTAGGATATATAACGTT
The DNA here is from genome assembly GCA_963969225.1 of Xylocopa violacea. Taxonomy (NCBI): domain Eukaryota; kingdom Metazoa; phylum Arthropoda; class Insecta; order Hymenoptera; family Apidae; genus Xylocopa; species Xylocopa violacea. The sequence goes on along the minus strand of CAXAJV010000001.1, from coordinate 44,795,413 downwards.
ATAGACGTATATAATGTTCCCACCGAGAAGTAGGGGCCGACGAGCCAGGAATGTTGTAAAATAGTAGGCTCGACACGTTAGGATGTCTTAGGCTAGGATATATAGCGCTATAGACGTATATAATGTTCCCACCGAGAAGTAGGTGCCGACGCGCCAGGAATTTTGTAAAATATTACATTCGAGATGTTAGGATTGCCTTAGGCTAGGATATATAACGTTATAGACGTATATACTGTTCCCACCGAGAAGTAGGTGCCGACGCGCCAGGAATGTTGTAAAATATTACATTCGACATGTTAGGTTGCCATAAGCTAGGATATATAGCGTTATAGACGTATATAATCTTCCCACCGAGAAGTAGGGGCCGGCGCGCCGGGAATGTTGTAACATATTACATTCGACATGTTAGGTTGCCTTAAGCTAGGATATGTAGCGTTATAGACGTAAATAACGTTCCCTCCGAGAAGTAGGGGTCGACGTGCGAGGAATGTAGTAAAATATTACATCCGAGATGTTAGGTTGCCTTAGGTTAGGATATATAACGTTATTGACTTATATAGTGTTCCCACCGAGAAGTAGGCGCCGACGCGACAGGAATGTTGTAAAATATTACATTCGACATGTTAGGATTGCCTAAGGCTAGGATATATAACGTTATAGACGTATAAACTGTTCACTCCGAGATGTTGGTGCCGACGCGCCAGGAATGTTGTAAAATATTACATTCGACATGTTAGGATGCCTTAAGCTAGGATATATAGCGTTATAGATGTATATAATGTTCCCACCGAGATGTAGCGGCCGAAGTGCCGGGAATGTTGTAAAATATTACACTCGACATTTTAGGTTGCCTTAGGCTAGGATATATAGCGTTATAGACATATATAATGTTCCCACCGAGAAGTAGGGGCCGACGCGCCAGGAATGTTGTAAAATATTACATTCGACACTTTAGGTTGCCTTAGGCTACGATATATAGCGTTATAGACGTATATAATGTTCCCACCGAGAAGTAGGGGCCGACGCGCCAGGAATGTTGTGAAATATTACGATCAACATGTTAGGATTGCCTTAAGCTAGGATATATAACGTCATAGACGTATATACTGTTCCCACCGAGAAGTAGGTGCCGAAGTGCCGGGAATGTTGTAAAATATTACATTCGACATGTTAGGTTGCCTTAGGCTTGGATATGTAACATTATAGACGTATATAATGTTCCCACCGTGAAGTAGGGGTCGACGTGCGAGGAATGTAGTAAAATATTGCATCCGAGATGTTAGGTTGCCTTAGGCTAGGATATATAACGTTATAGACGTATAAACTGTTCACACCGAGATGTTGGTGCCGACGCGCCAGGAATGTTGTAAAATATTACATTCGACATGTTAGGTTGCCTTAAGCTAGGATTTATAGCGTTATAGACGTATATAATGTTCCCACCGAGATGTAGCGGCCGAAGTGCCGGGAATGTTGTAAAATATTACACTCGACATTTTAGGTTGCCTTAGGCTAGGATATATAGCGTTATAGACATATATAATGTTCCCACCGAGAAGTAGGGGCCGACGCGCCAGGAATGTTGTAAAATATTACAATCGACACTTTAGGTTGCCTTAGGCTACGATATATAGCGTTATAGACGTATATAATGTTCCCACCGAGAAGTAGGGGCCGACGCGCCAGGAATGTTGTGAAATATTACGATCAACATGTTAGGATTGCCTTAAGCTAGGATATATAACGTCATAGACGTATATACTGTTCCCACCGAGAAGTAGGTGCCGAAGTGCCGGGAATGTTGTAAAATATTACATTCGACATGTTAGGTTGCCTTAGGCATGGATATGTAACATTATAGACGTATATAATGTTCCCACCGTGAAGTAGGGGTCGACGTGCGAGGAATGTAGTAAAATATTGCATCCGAGATGTTAGGTTGCCTTAGGCTAGGATATATAACGTTATAGACGTATAAACTGTTCACACCGAGATGTTGGTGCCGACGCGCCAGGAATGTTGTAAAATATCACATTCGACATGTTAGGTTGCCTTAAGCTAGGATTTATAGCGTTATAGACGTATATAATGTTCCCACCGAGATGTAGCGGCCGAAGTGCCGGGAATGTTGTAAAATATTACACTCGACATTTTAGGTTGCCTTAGGCTAGGATATATAGCGTTATAGACATATATAATGTTCCCACCGAGAAGTAGGGGCCGACGCGCCAGGAATGTTATAAAATATTACATTCGACACTTTAGGTTGCCTTAGGCTAGGATATATAGCGTTATAGACGTATATAATGTTCCCACCGAGAAGTAGGGGCCGACGCGCCAGGATTGTTGTGAAATATTACGGTCAACATGTTAGGATTGCCTTAAACTAGGATATATAACGTCATAGACGTATATACTGTTCCCACCGAGAAGTAGGTGCCGAAGTGCCGGGAATGTTGTAAAATATTACATTCGACATGTTAGGTTGCCTTAGGCTTGGATATGTAACATTATAGACATATATAATGTTCCCACCGTGAAGTTGGGGCCAACCAGCCAGGAATGTGGTAAAATATTACATTCGACATGTTAGGTTGCCTTAAGGTAGGATATTTAGCTTTATAGACGTATATAACGTTCCCACCGAGAAGTAGGTGCCGACACGACAGGTATGTTGTAAAATATTACATTCGAAATGTTAGGTTGCCTTAGACTAGGATATATAGCGCTATAGACGTATATAATGTTCCCACCGAGAAGTAGGTACTGACGCGCCAGGAATGTTATAAAATATTACATTCGACACTTTAGGTTGCCTTAGGCTAGGATATATAGCGTTATAGACGTATATAATGTTCCCACCGTGAAGTAGGGGCCGACGCGCCAGGAATGTTGTAAAATAATACATTCGACACTTTAGGTTTCCTTAGGCTAGGATATATAGCGTTATAGACGTATATAATGTTCCCACCGAGAAGTAGGGGCCGACGCGCCAGGAATGTTGTGAAATATTACGAGCAACATGTTAGGATTGCCTTAGGCTAGGATATATAACGTCATAGACGTATATACTGTTCCCACCGAGAAGTAGGTGCCGAAGTGCCGGGAATGTTGTAAAATATTACATTTGACATGTTAGGTTGCCTTAGGCTTGGATATGTAACATTATAGACGTATATAATATTCCCACCGTGAAGTAGGGGCCAACCAGCCAGGAATGTGGTAAAATATTACATTCGACATGTTAGGTTGCCTTAAGGTAGCATATATAGCTTTATAGACGTATATAACGTTCCCACCGAGAAGGAGGTGCCGACACGACAGGTATGTTGTAAAATATAACATTCGAAATGTTAGGTCGCCTTAGACTAGGATATACAGCGCTATAGACTTATATAATGTTCCCACCGAGAAGTAGGTGCCGACGCGCCAGGTATGTTGTAAAATATTACATTCGACATGTTAGGATTGCCTTAGTCTAGGATATATAACGTTATAGACGGATATGATATTCCCACCGAGAAGTACGGGCCGACACGCCACCAATGTTGTCAAATATTACATCCGAAATGTTAGGTACCCTTAGGTTAGGATATATAACGTTATAGACGTATATAATGTTCCCACCGAGAAGTAGGTGCCGACGCGCCAGGAATGTTGCAAATATTACATTCGACATGTTAGGTTGCCTTAAGCTAGGATATGTAGCGTTATAGACGTAAATAACGTTCCCACCGAGAAATAGGGGCCGACACGCCAGGAATGCTGCAAAACATTACATTCGACATGTTAGGTTGCCTTAAGCTAGGATATGTAGCGTTATAAACGTCAATAACGTTCCCACCGAGAAGTTAGGTGCCGACGTGCGCGGAATGTAGTAAAATATTGCATCCGAGATGTTAGGTTGGCTTAGGTTAGGATATATAACGTTATTTACTTATATAGTGTTCCCACCGAGAAGTAGGCGCCGACGCGCCAGGAATGTTGTAAAATATTACATTCGACATGTTAGGATTGCCTTAGGCTAGGATATATAACGTTATAGACGTATAAACTGTTCACTCCGAGATGTTGGTGCCGACGCGCCAGGAATGTTGTAAAATATTACATTCCTAATGTTAGGATGCCTTAAGCTAGGATTTATAGCGTTATAGACGTATATAATGTTCCCACCGAGATGTAGCGGCCGAAGTGCCGGGAATGTTGTAAAATATTACACTCGACATTTTAGGTTGCCTTAGGCTAGGATATATAGCGTTATAGACTTATATAGTGTTCCCACCGAGAAGTAGGGGCCGACGCGCCAGGAATGCTGTAAAATATTACATTCGACATGTTAGGATTGCCTTAGGCTAGGTTATATAACGTTATAGACGTATATACTGTTCCCACCGAAAAGTAGTTTCCGCCGCGCCAGGAATGTTGTCAAATATTACATCCGAGATGTTAGGTACCCTTAGGTTAAGATATATAACGTTATAGGCGTATATAATGTTCCCACCGAGAAGTAGGGGCCGACGAGCCAGGAATGTTGTAAAATAGTAGGCTCGACATGTTAGGATGCCTTAGGCTAGGATATATAGCGATATAGACGTATATAAAGTTCCCACCGAGAAGTAGGCGCCGGCGCGCCAGGAATGTAGTAAAATATTACATTAGAGATGTTAGGTCGCCTTAGGCTAGGATATATAACGTTATAGATGTAAATACTGTTCCCACCGAGAAGTAGGTGCCGACGAGCCAGGAATGTTGTAAAATATTACAATCGACATGTTTGGATTGCCTTAGGCTAGGATATATAACGTTATAGACGTATAAACTGGTCCCACCGAGAAGTTGGTGCCGACGAGCCAGGAATGTTGTAAAATATTACATTCGACATGTTAGGTTGCCTTAAACTAGGATATGTAGCGTTATAGACGTATATAATGTTCCCACCGAAATGTAGCGGCCGAAGTGCATGGAATGTTGTAAAATATTACACTCAACATTTTAGGTTGCCTTAGGCTAGGATATATAGCGTGATAGACATATATAATGTTCCCACCGAGAAGTAGGGGCCGACGCGCCAGGAATGTTATAAAATATTACATTCGACACTTTAGGTTGCCTTAGGCTAGGATACATAGCGTTATAGTCGTATATAATGTTGCCACCGAGAAGTAGGGGCCGACGCGCCAGGATTGTTGTGAAATATTACGGTCAACATGTTAGGATTGCCTTAAGCTAGGATATATAATGTCATAGACGTATATACTGTTCCCACCGAGAAGTAGGTGCCGAAGTGACGGGAATGTTGTAAAATATTACATTCGACATGATAGGTTGCCTTAGGCTTGGATATGTAACATTATAGACGTATATAATGTTCCCACCGTGAAGTTGGGGCCAACCAGCCAGGAATGTGGTAAAATATTACATTCGACATGTTAGGTTGCCTTAAGGTTGGATATATAGCTTTATAGACGTATATAACGTTCCCACCGAGAAGTAGGTGCCGACACGACAGGTATGTTGTAAAATATTACATTCGAAATGTTTGGTTGCCTTAAGCTAGGATATGTAGCGTTATAGACGTAAATAACGTTCCCACCGACAAATAGGGGCCGACACGCCAGGAATGTTGCAAAATATTACATTCGACATGTTAGGTTGCCTTAAGGTAGGATATGTAGCGTTATAGACGTAAATAACGTTCCTACCGAGAAGTTAGGTGCCGACGTGCGCGGAATGTAGTAAAATATTGCATCCGAGATGTTAGGTTGCCTTAGGTTAGGATATATAACGTTATTAACTTATATAATGTTCCCACCGAGAAATACGGGCCGACACGCCAGCAATGTTGTCAAATATTACATCCGAGATGTTAGGTACCCTTAGGTTAGGATATATAACGTTATAGGCGTAAATAATGTTCCCACCGAGAAGTAGGGGCCGACGAGCCAGGAATGTTGTAAAATAGTAGGCTCGACATGTTAGGATGCCTTAGGCTAGGATATATAGCGATATAGACGTATATAAAGTTCCCACCGAGAAGTAGGCGCCGACGCGCCAGGAATGTTGTAAAATATTACATTCGACATGTTAGGTTGCCTTAAGCTAGGATATGTAGCGTTATAGACGTAAATAACGTTCCCTCCGAGAAGTAGGGGTCGACGTGCGAGGAATGTAGTAAAATATTGCATCCGAGATGTTAGGTTGCCTTAGGTTAGGATATATAACGTTATTGACTTATATAGTGTTCCCACCGAGAAGTAGGCGCCGACGCGCCAGGAATGTTGTAAAATATTACATTCGACATGTTAGGATTGCCTTAGGCTAGGATATATAACGTTATAGACGTATAAACTGTTCACTCCGAGATGTTGGTGCCGACGCGCCAGGAATGTTGTAAAATATTACATTCGACATGTTAGGATGCGTTAAGCTAGGATTTATAGCGTTATAGACGTATATAATGTTCCCACCGAGATGTAGCGGCCGAAGTGCCGGGAATGATGTAAAATATTACACTCGACATTTTAGGTTGCCTTAGGCTAGGATATATAGCGTTATAGACTTATATAGTGTTCCCACCGAGAAGTAGGGGCCGACGCGCCAGGAATGTTGTAAAATATTACACCCGAGATGTTAGGTTGCCTTAGGTTAGGATATACAACGTTATTGACTTATATAATGTTCCCACCGAGAAGTAGGTGCCGACGCGCCAGGAATGTTGTAAAATATTACATCCGACATGTTAGCTTGCCTTAAGCTAGGATATGTAGCGTTAAAGATATATATAATGTTCCCACCGAGAAGTAGAGGCCGGCGCGCCAGGAATGTAGTAAAATATTACACCCGAGATGTTAGGTTGCCTTAGGTTAGGATATACAACGTTATTGACTTATATAATGTTCCCACCGAGAAGTAGGTGCCGACGCGCCAGGAATGTTGTAAAATATTACATTCGACATGTTAGGTTGCCTTAGGCTAGGATATATAGCGTTATAGACGTATATAATGTTCCCACCGAGAAGTAGGGGTCGACGTGCCAGGAATGTAGTAAAATATTGCATCCGAGATGTTAGGTTGCCTTAGGTTAGGATATATAACGTTATTGACTTATATAATGATCCCACCGAGAAGTAGGCGCCGACGAGACCGGAATGTTGTAAAATATTACATTCGACATGTTAGGATTGCCTTAGTCTAGGATATATAACGTTATAGACGGATATGATATTCCCACCGAGAAGTACGGGCCGACACGCCAGCAATGTTGTCAAATATTACATCCGAAATATTAGGTACCCTTAGACTAGGATATATAACGTTATAGACGTATATAATGTTCGCACCGAGAAGTAGGGGCCGACGAGCCAGGAATGTTGTAAAATAGGAGGCTCGACATGTTAGGATGCCTTAGGCTAGGATATATAGCGATATAGACGTATATAATGTTCCCACCGAGAAGTAGGGGCCGGCGCGCCAGGAATGTAGTAAAATATTACATTAGAGATGTTAGGTCGCCTTAGGCTAGGATATATATCGTTATAGATGTAAATACTGTTCGCACCGAGAAGTAGGTGCCGACGAGCCAGGAATGTTGTAAAATATTACAATCGACATGTTAGGATTGCTTTAGGCTAGGATATATAACGTTATAGACGTATAAACTGTTCACACCGAGATGTTGGTGCCGACGCGCCAGGAATGTTGTAAAATATTACATTCGACATGTTAGGTTGCCTTAAGCTAGGATTTATAGCGTTATAGACGTATATAATGTTCCCACCGAGAAGTAACTGCCGACGCGCCAGGAATGTTGTAAAATATTACATTCCACAGGTTAGGTTGCCTTAGGCTAGGACATATAGCGTTGTAGACGTATGTAATGATCCCACCGAGAAGTAGGGGCCGACGTTCCAGGAATGTTGTAAAATATTACGGTAGAGACTTTAGGTTGCCTTAGGTTAGGATATATAACGTTATAGACGTATATAATGTTACGACAGAGAACTAGGGACTTGCATGCCAGGAATGTTGTAAAATATTACGGTAGAGATGATAGGTTGCCTTAGTTTAGGATATATAACGTTATAGACGTATATAATGTTCCCACCGAGAAGTAGGTTCCGACGCGCCAGGAATGTTGTAAAATATAACATTCGACATGTTAGGTTGCCTTAGGCTAGGATATGTAACATTATAGACGTATATAATGTTCCCACGGTGAAGTAAGGGCCAACGAGCCAGGAATGTGGTAAAATATTACATTCGACATGTTAGGTTGCCTTAGGTTAGGATATATAGCGTTATAGACGTATATAATGTTCCCACCGAGAAGTAGGTGCCGACGCGCCAGGCATGTTGTAAAATATTACATTCCACATGTTAGGATGCCTTAAACTAGGATATATAGCGTTATAGACGTATGTAATGATCCCACCGAGAAGTAGGGGCCGACGCGCCAGGAATGTTGTAAAATATTACATCCGAGATGTTAGGATTGCCTTAGGCTAGGATATATAACGTTATAGACGAACATACTGTTCCCACCGAGAAGGAGGTGCCGACGCGTCAGGAATGTTGTAAAATATTACGGTAGAGACGTTAGGTTGCCTTAGGTTAGGATATATAACGTTATAGACGTATATAATGTTCCCACCGTGAAGTAGGTGCCGACGCGCCAGGAATGTTGTAAAATATTACATTCGACATGTTAGGTTGCCTTAAACTAGGATATATAGCGTTATAGACGTATGTAATGATCCCACCGAGAAGTAGGGGTCGACGTGCCAGGAATGTAGTAAAATATTGCATCCGAGATGTTAGGTTGCCTTAGGTTAGGATATATAACGTTATTGACTTATATAATATTCCCACCGAGAAGTAGGAGCCGACGAGACCGGAATGTTGTAAAATATTACATTCGACATGTTAGGATTGCCTTAGTCTAGGATATATAACGTTATAGACGGATATGATATTCCCACCGAGAAGTACGGGCCGACACGCCACCAATGTTGTCAAATATTACATCCGAAATGTTGGGTACCCTTAGGTTAGGATATATAACGTTATATACGTATATAATGTTCCCACCGAGAAGTAGGGGCCGACGCGCCAGGAATGTGGTGAAATATTACGATCAACATGTTAGGATTGCCTTAGGCTAGGATATATAACGTCATAGACGTATATACTGTTCCCACCGAGAAGTAGGTGCCGAAGTTCCGGGAATGTTGTAAAATATTACATTCGACATGTTAGGTTGCCTTAGGCTTGGATATGTAACATTATAGACGTATATAATGTTCCCACCGTGAAGTAGGGGCCAATCAGCCAGGAATGTTGTAAAATATTACATTCGACATGTTAGGTTGCCTTAAACTAGGATATGTAGCGTTATAGACGTAAATAACGTTCCCTCCGAGAAGTAGTGGTCGACGTGCGAGGAATGTAGTAAAATATTGCATCCGAGATGTTAGGTTGCCTTAGGCTAGGATATATAACGTTATAGACGTATATAATGTTCCCACCGAGAAGTAGGGGCCGACGCGCCAGGATTGTTGTGAAATATTACGGTCAACATGTTAGGATTGCCTTAAGCTAGGATATATAACGTCATAGACGTATATACTGTTCCCACCGAGAAGTAGGTGCCGAAGTGCCGGGAATGTTGTAAAATATTACATTCGACATGTTAGGTTGCCTTAGGATTGGATATGTAACATTATAGACGTATATAATGTTCCCACCGTGAAGTTGGGGCCAACCAGCCAGGAATGTGGTAAAATATTACATTCGACATGTTAGGTTGCCTTAAGGTAGGATATATAGCTTTATAGACGTATATAACGTTCCCACCGAGAAGTAGGTGCCGACACGACAGGTATGTTGTAAAATATTACATTCGAAATGTTAGGTTGCCTTAGACTAGGATATATAGCGCTATAGACGTATATAATGTTCCCACCGAGAAGTAGGTGCCGACGCGCCAGGAATGTTGTAAAATATTACATTCGACATGTTAGGTTGCCTTAAGCTAGGATATGTAGCGTTATAGACGTATAAACTGTTCCCACCGAGATGTAGGTGCCGACGCGCCAGGAATGTTGTAAAATAATACATTCGACACTTTAGGTTGCCTTAAACTAGGATATATAGCGTTATAGACGTATGTAATGATCCCACCGAGAAGTAGGGGTGGACGTGCCAGGAATGTAGTAAAATATTGCATCCGAGATGTTAGGTTGCCTTAGGTTAGGATATATAACGTTATTGACTTATATAATGATCCCACCGAGAAGTAGGCGCCGACGAGGCCGGAATGTTGTAAAATATTACATTCGACATGTTAGGATTGCCTTAGTCTAGGATATATAACGTTATAGACGGATATGATATTCCCACCGAGAAGTACGGGCCGACACGCCAGCAATGTTGTCAAATATTACATCCGAAATGTTAGGTACCCTTAGGTTAGGATATATAACGTTATAGACGTATATAATGTTCCCACCGAGAAGTAGGGGCCGACGAGCCAGGATTGTTGTAAAATAGTAGGCTCGACATGTTAGGATGCCTTAGGCTAGGATATATAGCGATATAGACGTATATAATGTTCCCACCGAGAAGTAGGGGCCGGCGCGCCAGGAATGTAGTAAAATGTTACATTAGAGATGTTAGGTCGCCTTAGGCTAGGATATATATCGTTATAGATGTAAATACTGTTCCCACCGAGAAGTAGGTGCCGACGAGCCAGGAATGTTGTAAAATATTACAATCGACATGTTAGGATTGCTTTAGGCTAGGATATATAACTTTATAGACGTATAAACTGTTCACACCGAGATGTTGGTGCCGACGCGCCAGGAATGTTGTAAAATATTACATTCGACATGTTAGGTTGCCTTAAGCTAGGATTTATAGCGTTATAGACGTATATAATGTTCCCACCGAGAAGTAACTGCCGACGCGCCAGGAATGTTGTAAAATATTACATTCCACAGGTTAGGTTGCCTTAGGCTAGGACATATAGCGTTGTAGACGTATGTAATGATCCCACCGAGAAGTAGGGGCCGACGTTCCAGGAATGTTGTAAAATATTAGGGTAGAGACTTTAGGTTGCCTTAGGTTAGTATATATAACGTTATAGACGTATATAATGTTACGACAGAGAACTAGGGACTTGCATGCCAGGAATGTTGTAAAATATTACGGTAGAGATGATAGGTTGCCTTAGTTTAGGATATATAACGTTATAGACGTATATAATGTTCCCACCGAGAAGTAGGTTCCGACGCGCCAGGAATGTTGTAAAATATAACATTCGACATGTTAGGTTGCCTTAGGCTAGGATATGTAACATTATAGACGTATATAATGTTCCCACGGTGAAGTAAGGGCCAACGAGCCAGGAATGTGGTAAAATATTACATTCGACATGTTAGGTTGCCTTAGGTTAGGATACATAACGTTATAGACGTATATACTGTTCCCACCGAGAAGTAGGTGCCGACGCGCCAGGCATGTTGTAAAATATTACATTCCACATGTTAGGTTGCCTTAAACTAGGATATATAGCGTTATAGACGTATGTAATGATCCCACCGAGAAGTCGGGGCCGACGCGCCAGGAATGTTGTAAAATATTACATTCGACATGTTAGGTTGCCTTAAGCTAGGATTTATAGCGTTATAGACGTATATAATGTTCCCACCGAGATGTAGGGGCCGACGCGCCAGGAATGTTGTAAAATATTACATTCGACATGTTAGGTTGCCTTAAGCTAGGATTTATAGCGTTATAGACGTATATAATGTTCCTACCGAGATGTAGCGGCCGAAGTGCCGGGAATGTTGTAAAATATTACACTCGACATTTTAGGTTGCCTTAAGGTAGGATATATAGCTTTATAGACGTATATAACGTTCCCACCGAGAAGTAGGTGCCGACACGACAGGTATGTTGTAAAATATTACATTCGAAATGTTAGGTTGCCTTAGACTAGGATATATAGCGCTATAGACGTATATAATGTTCCCACCGAGAAGTAGGTGCCGACGCGCCAGGAATGTTGTAAAATATTACATTCGACATGTTAGGTTGCCTTAAGCTAGGATATGTAGCGTTATAGACGTATAAACTGTTCCCACCGAGATGTTGGTGCCGACGCGCCAGGAATGTTGTAAAATAATACATTCGACACTTTAGGTTTCCTTAAGCTAGGATATATAGCGTTATAGACGTATGTAATGATCCCACCGAGAAGTAGGGGTCGACGTGCCAGGAATGTAGTAAAATATTGCATCCGAGATGTTAGGTTGCCTTAGGTTAGGATATATAACGTTAATGACTTATATAATGTTCCCACCGAGAAATAGGCGCCGACGAGACCGGAATGTTGTAAAATATTACATTCGACATGTTAGGATTGCCTTAGTCTAGGATATATAACGTTATAGACGGATATGATATTCCCACCGAGAAGTACGGGCCGACACGCCACCAATGATGTCAAATATTACATCCGAAATGTTAGGTACCCTTAGGTTAGGATATATAACGTTATAGACGTATGTAATTATCCCACCGAGAAGTAGAGGCCGACGCGCCAGGAATGTAGTAAAATATTACACCCGAGATGTTAGGTTGCCTTAGGTTAGGATATATAACGTTATTGACTTATATAATGTTCCTACCGCGAAGTAGGCGCTGACGAGACCGGAGTGTTGTAAAATATTACATTCGACATGTTAGGATTGCCTTAGTCTAGGATAGATAACGTTATAGACGTATATGATATTCCCACCGAGAAGTACGGGCCGACACGCCAGCAATGTTGTCAAATATTACATCCGAGATCGTTAGGTACCCTTAGGTTAGGATATATAACGTTATAGACGTATATAATGTTCCCACCGAGCAGTAGGGTCCGACGAGCCAGGAATGCTGTAAAATAGTAGGCTCGACATGTTAGGATGCCTTAGGCTAGGATATATAGCGATATAGACGTATATAATGTTCCCACCGAGAAGTAGGGGCCGGCGCGCCAGGAATGTAGTAAAATATTACATTAGAGATGTTAGGTCGCCTTAGGCTAGGATATATAACGTTATAGATGTAAATACTGTTCCCACCGAGAAGTAGGTGCCGACGAGCCAGGAATGTTTTAAAATATTACAATCGACATGTTAGGATTGCTTTAGGCTAGGATATATAACGTTATAGACGTATAAACTGTTCACACCGAGATGTTGGTGCCGACGCGCCAGGAATATTGTAAATTATTACATTCGACATGTTAGGTTTCCTTAGGCTAGGATATATAACATTATAGATTTACATAATGTTCCCACAGAGAAGAAGGTGCCGACGCGCCCAGGAATTTTGTAAAATATTACGGTAGAGATGTTAGGTTGCCTTAGGTTAGGATATATAATGTTATAGACGTATATACTGTTCCCACCGAGAACTGGGGCCGACCCGCCAGGAATGTTGGAAAATACTACATCCGAGATGTTAGGTTGCCTTAGGTTAGTATATACAACGTTATAGACGTATATAATGTCCGCACCGAGATGTACGTGACGACACGAACGGGATTCTGTGAAACATTACCAGCGAGGGTCTAGCTGGGTTAGGTTAGGTTATATTACGTGATAGACGTATATAATGTACCCACCGAGAAGCAGGGGCAAAACCGCCAGAAATGTTGGAAAATACTACATTCGAGATGTTAGGTTGCCTTAGGTTAGGATATATAACGTTATAGACGTATATAATGTCCGAACCGAGATGTAGGCTCCTACATGCTAGGAATGTTGTAAAACATTACATCCGAGGTGTTAGGTTGCCTTAGGTTAGGATATATAACGTTATAGACGTATATAATGTTACCACAGAGAAGTAGGGGCCGACACACAAGGAATGTTGTAAAATATTACATTCGACATGTTAGGTTGCCTTAGGCTAGGATATATAGCGTTATAGACGTATATATTGTTCCCACCGAGAAGTAGGAACTTGCATGCCAGGAATGTTGTAAAATATTACGGTAGACATGTTAGGTTGGCTTAGGATAGGACACATAACGTTATAGACGTATATAATGTTCCCACCGAAAAGTAGGAGTCGACGAGCCAGGAATGCTGTAAACTATTACGCTCGACATGTTAGGTTACCTTAGGCTAGGATATATAGCGTTATAGACGTATATAAAGTTCCCACCGAGAAGTAGGGACCGACCAGCCAAGAATGTTGTAAAACGATACGCTCCACATGTTAGTTTGCCTTAGGTTAGGATATATAACGTTATAGACGTATATAATGTTCCCACCGAGATGTAGGAGCCGACGAGCCAGGAATGTTGTAAAATATTACGCTCGACATGTTAGGTTACCTTAGGCTAGGATATGTAGCGTTATAAACGTATATAACATTCCCAGCGAGAAGTATAGGCCGGCGCGCCAGGAATGTAGTAGATATTTACATCCGAGGTGTTAGGTTGCCTTTGGTTATGATATATAACGTTATGGACTTATATAATGTTCCCACCGAGAAGTAGGGGCCGACGCGCCAGGAATGCTGTAAAATATTACATTCGACATGTTAGGATTGCCTTAGGCTAGGATATATAGCGTCATACACGTATATACCGTTCCCACCGAGAAGGAGGGACCGACGCGCCGGGAATGTAGTGAAATATTACATCCGAGATGTTAGGTTGCCTTAGACTAGGATATATAACGTTATAGACGTATATAATGTTCCCACCGAGAAGTAGGGGCCGACGCGCCAGGAATGCTGTAAAATATTACATTCGACATGTTAGGATTGCCTTTGGCTAGGATATATAACGTTATAGACGTATATGATATTCCCACCGAGAACTACGGGCCTACACGCGAGGAACGTTATCAAATATTACTTCCGAGATGTTAGGTTCCCTTAGGTTAGGATATATAACGTTATAGACGTATATAATGTTGCCACCGAGAAGTAGGGGCCGACGAGCCAGGAATGTTGAAAAATATTACGCTCGACATGTTAGGTTGCCTTAGACTATGATATATAGCGATATAGACGTATATAACATTCCCACCGAGAAGTGGGGGCCGGCGCGCCAGGAATGTAGTAAAATATTACATCCGAGATGTTAGGTTGCCTTAGGCTAGGATATGTAAAGTTATAGACGTATATAATGTTCCCACCGAGAAATAGGTGCCGGCGCGCCAGGAATGTTGCAAAATATTACATCCGAGATGTTAGGATTGCCTCAGGCTAAGATATATATCGTTATAGACGTATATAATGTTCCCACCGAGAAGTAGGGGCCGAAGTGACGGGAATGTTGTAAAATATTACATCCGAGGTGTTAGGTTGCCTTAGGTTAGGATATATAACGTTATTGACTTATATAATGTTCCCACCGAGAAATAGGGGCCGACGCCCTGGGAATGTTGTAAAATATTACGCTCGGCAAGTTAGGTTGCCTTAGGCTATGATATATAGCGATATAGACGAATATAATATTCCCACCGAGAAGTGGGGGCCGGCGCGCCAGGAATGTAGTAAAACATTACATCCGAGATGTTAGGTTGCCTTAGGCTAGGATATGTAAAGTTATAGACGTATATAATGTTCCCACCGAGAAATAGGTGCCGACGCGCCAGGAATGTTGTAAAATATTACATCCGAGATGTTAGGATTGCCTTAGGCTAAGATATATAACGTTATAGAGGTATATAATGTTCCCACCGACAAGTAGGGGCCGGCGCGCCGGGAATGTAGTAAAGTATAACATCCGAGATGTTAGGTTGCCTTAGACTAGGATATATAACGCTATAGACGTATATAATGTTCCCACCGAGAAGTAGGTGCCGAAGTGACGGGAATGTTGTAAAATATTACATTCGACATGTTAGTTTTCCTTAGGCTAGGATATATAGCGTTATATACGTATATAATGTTCCCACCGAGAAGTAGGGGCCGACGTGCCAGGAATGTAGTAAAATATTACATACGAGATGTTAGGTTGCCTTAGGTTAGGATATATAACGTTATAGACATATATAATGTTCCACCCGAGAAGTAGGGGCCGACGCGCCAGGAATGCTGTAAAATATTACATTCGACATGTTAGGATTGCCTTTGGCTAGGATATATAACGTTATAGACGTATATGATATTCCCACCGAGAACTACGGGCCTACACGCGAGGAACGTTATCAAATATTACTTCCGAGATGTTAGGTTCCCTTAGGTTAGGATATATAACGTTATAGACGTATATAATGTTGCCACCGAGAAGTAGGGGCCGACGAGCCAGGAATGTTGAAAAATATTACGCTCGACATGTTAGGTTGCCTTAGACTATGATATATAGCGATATAGACGTATATAACATTCCCACCGAGAAGTGGGGGCCGGCGCGCCAGGAATGTAGTAAAATATTACATCCGAGATGTTAGGTTGCCTTAGGCTAGGATATGTAAAGTTATAGACGTATATAATGTTCCCACCGAGAAATAGGTGCCGGCGCGCCACGAATGTTGCAAAATATTACATCCGAGATGTTAGGATTGCCTTAGGCTAAGATATATAACGTTATAGACGTATATAATATTCCCACCGAGAAGTAGGGGCCGGCGCGCCGGGAATGTAGTAAAATATAACATCCGAGATGTTAGGTTGCCTTAGGCTAGGATATATAACGTTATAAACGTATATAATGTTCCCACCGAGAAGTAGGTGCCGAAGTGACGGTAATGTTATAAAATATTACATTCGACATGTTAGTTTGCCTTAGGCTAGGATATATAGCGTTATAGACTTATATGATGTTCCCACCGAGAAGTAGTGGCCTACACGCCAGGAATGTTATCAAATATTACTTCCGAGATGTTAGGTTCCCTTAGGTTAGGATATATAACCTTATAGACGTATATAATGTTCCCACCGTGAAGTAGGGGCCGACGAGCCAGGAATGTTGTGAAATATTACGCTCGACATGTTAGGTTGCCTTAGACTATGATATATAGCGATATAGACGTATATAATATTCCCACCGAGAAGTGGGGGCCGGCGCGCCAGGAATGTAGTAAAATATTACATCCGAGGTGTTAGGTTGCCTTATGCTAGGATATGTTAAGATATAGACGTATATAATGTTCCCACCGAGAAATAGGTGCCGGCGCGCCAGGAATGTTGCAAAATATTACATCCGAGATGTTAGGATTGCCTTAGGCTAAGATATATAACGTTATAGACGTATATAATGTTCCCACCGAGAAGTAGGGGCCGAAGTGACGGGAATGTTGTAAAATATTACATCCGAGATGTTAAGTTGCCTTAGGTTAGGATATATAACGTTATTGACTTATATAATGTTCCCACCGAGAAATAGGGGCCGACGCCCTGGGAATGTTGTAAAATATTACGCTCGGCAAGTTAGGTTGCCTTAGGCTATGATATATAGCGATATAGACGTATATAATATTCCCACCGAGAAGTGGGGGCCGGCGCGCCAGGAATGTAGTAAAACATTACATCCGAGATGTTAGGTTGCCTTAGGCTAGGATATGTAAAGTTATAGACGTATATAATGTTCCCACCGAGAAATAGGTGCCGGCGCGCCAGGAATGTTGCAAAATATTACATCCGAGATGTTAGGATTGCCTCAGGCTAAGATATATATCGTTATAGACGTATATAATGTTCCCACCGAGAAGTAGGGGCCGAAGTGACGGGAATGTTGTAAAATATTACATCCGAGGTGTTAGGTTGCCTTAGGTTAGGATATATAACGTTATTGACTTATGTAATGTTCCCACCGAGAAATAGGGGCCGACGCCCTGGGAATGTTGTAAAATATTACGCTCGGCAAGTTAGGTTGCCTTAGGCTATGATATATAGCGATATAGACGAATATAATATTCCCACCGAGAAGTGGGGGCCGGCGCGCCAGGAATGTAGTAAAACATTACATCCGAGATGTTAGGTTGCCTTAGGCTAGGATATGTAAAGTTATAGACGTATATAATGTTCCCACCGAGAAATAGGTGCCGACGCGCCAGGAATGTTGTAAAATATTACATCCGAGATGTTAGGATTGCCTTAGGCTAAGATATATAACGTTATAGAGGTATATAATGTTCCCACCGACAAGTAGGGGCCGGCGCGCCGGGAATGTAGTAAAGTATAACATCCGAGATGTTAGGTTGCCTTAGACTAGGATATATAACGCTATAGACGTATATAATGTTCCCACCGAGAAGTAGGTGCCGAAGTGACGGGAATGTTGTAAAATATTACATTCGACATGTTAGTTTTCCTTAGGCTAGGATATATAGCGTTATATACGTATATAATGTTCCCACCGAGAAGTAGGGGACGACGTGCCAGGAATGTAGTAAAATATTACATACGAGATGTTAGGTTGCCTTAGGTTAGGATATATAACGTTATAGACATATATAATGTTCCACCCGAGAAGTAGGGGCCGACGCGCCAGGAATGCTGTAAAATATTACATTCGACATGTTAGGATTGCCTTTGGCTAGGATATATAACGTTATAGACGTATATGATATTCCCACCGAGAACTACGGGCCTACACGCGAGGAACGTTATCAAATATTACTTCCGAGATGTTAGGTTCCCTTAGGTTAGGATATATAACGTTATAGACGTATATAATGTTGCCACCGAGAAGTAGGGGCCGACGAGCCAGGAATGTTGAAAAATATTACGCTCGACATGTTAGGTTGCCTTAGACTATGATATATAGCGATATAGACGTATATAACATTCCCACCGAGAAGTGGGGGCCGGCGCGCCAGGAATGTAGTAAAATATTACATCCGAGATGTTAGGTTGCCTTAGGCTAGGATATGTAAAGTTATAGACGTATATAATGTTCCCACCGAGAAATAGGTGCCGGCGCGCCACGAATGTTGCAAAATATTACATCCGAGATGTTAGGATTGCCTTAGGCTAAGATATATAACGTTATAGACGTATATAATATTCCCACCGAGAAGTAGGGGCCGGCGCGCCGGGAATGTAGTAAAATATAACATCCGAGATGTTAGGTTGCCTTAGGCTAGGATATATAACGTTATAAACGTATATAATGTTCCCACCGAGAAGTAGGTGCCGAAGTGACGGTAATGTTATAAAATATTACATTCGACATGTTAGTTTGCCTTAGGCTAGGATATATAGCGTTATAGACTTATATGATGTTCCCACCGAGAAGTAGTGGCCTACACGCCAGGAATGTTATCAAATATTACTTCCGAGATGTTAGGTTCCCTTAGGTTAGGATATATAACCTTATAGACGTATATAATGTTCCCACCGTGAAGTAGGGGCCGACGAGCCAGGAATGTTGTGAAATATTACGCTCGACATGTTAGGTTGCCTTAGACTATGATATATAGCGATATAGACGTATATAATATTCCCACCGAGAAGTGGGGGCCGGCGCGCCAGGAATGTAGTAAAATATTACATCCGAGGTGTTAGGTTGCCTTATGCTAGGATATGTTAAGATATAGACGTATATAATGTTCCCACCGAGAAATAGGTGCCGGCGCGCCAGGAATGTTGCAAAATATTACATCCGAGATGTTAGGATTGCCTTAGGCTAAGATATATAACGTTATAGACGTATATAATGTTCCCACCGAGAAGTAGGGGCCGAAGTGACGGGAATGTTGTAAAATATTACATCCGAGATGTTAAGTTGCCTTAGGTTAGGATATATAACGTTATTGACTTATATAATGTTCCCACCGAGAAATAGGGGCCGACGCCCTGGGAATGTTGTAAAATATTACGCTCGGCAAGTTAGGTTGCCTTAGGCTATGATATATAGCGATATAGACGTATATAATATTCCCACCGAGAAGTGGGGGCCGGCGCGCCAGGAATGTAGTAAAACATTACATCCGAGATGTTAGGTTGCCTTAGGCTAGGATATGTAAAGTTATAGACGTATATAATGTTCCCACCGAGAAATAGGTGCCGACGCGCCAGGAATGTTGTAAAATATTACATCCGAGATGTTAGGATTGCCTTAGGCTAAGATATATAACGTTATAGACGTATATAATGTTCCCACCGACAAGTAGGGGCCGGCGCGCCGGGAATGTAGTAAAGTATAACATCCGAGATGTTAGGTTGCCTTAGACTAGGATATATAACGCTATAGACGTATATAATGTTCCCACCGAGAAGTAGGTGCCGAAGTGACGGGAATGTTGTAAAATATTACATTCGACATGTTAGTTTTCCTTAGGCTAGGATATATAGCGTTATATACGTATATAATGTTCCCACCGAGAAGTAGGGGCCGACGTGCCAGGAATGTAGTAAAATATTACATACGAGATGTTAGGTTGCCTTAGGTTAGGATATATAACGTTATAGACATATATAATGTTCCACCCGAGAAGTAGGGGCCGACGCGCCAGGAATGCTGTAAAATATTACATTCGACATGTTAGGATTGCCTTTGGCTAGGATATATAACGTTATAGACGTATATGATATTCCCACCGAGAACTACGGGCCTACACGCGAGGAACGTTATCAAATATTACTTCCGAGATGTTAGGTTCCCTTAGGTTAGGATATATAACGTTATAGACGTATATAATGTTGCAACCGAGAAGTAGGGGCCGACGAGCCAGGAATGTTGAAAAATATTACGCTCGACATGTTAGGTTGCCTTAGACTATGATATATAGCGATATAGACGTATATAACATTCCCACCGAGAAGTGGGGGCCGGCGCGCCAGGAATGTAGTAAAATATTACATCCGAGATGTTAGGTTGCCTTAGGCTAGGATATGTAAAGTTATAGACGTATATAATGTTCCCACCGAGAAATAGGTGCCGGCGCGCCAGGAATGTTGCAAAATATTACATCCGAGATGTTAGGATTGCCTTAGGCTAAGATATATATCGTTATAGACGTATATAATGTTCCCACCGAGAAGTAGGGGCCGAAGTGACGGGAATGTTGTAAAATATTACATCCGAGGTGTTAGGTTGTCTTAGGTTAGGATATATAACGTTATTGACTTATATAATGTTCCCACCGAGAAATAGGGGCCGACGCCCTGGGAATGTTGTAAAATATTACGCTCGGCAAGTTAGGTTGCCTTAGGCTATGATATATAGCGATATAGACGTATATAATATTCCCACCGAGAAGTGGGGGCCGGCGCGCCAGGAATGCAGTAAAATATTACATCCGAGATGTTAGGTTGCCTTAGGCTAGGATATGTAAAGTTATAGTAGTATATAATGTTCCCAACGAGAAATAGATGCCGGCGCGCCAGGAATGTTGTAAAATATTACATCCGAGATGTTAGCATTACCTTAGGCTAGGATATATAACGTTATAGACGTATATGATGTTCCCACCGAGAAGTAGGTGCCGAAGTGACGGGAATGTAGTAAAATATAACATCCGAGATGTTAGTTTGCCTTAGGCTAGGATATATAGCGTTATAGACTTATATAATGTTCCCACCGAGATGTAGTGGCCGACGTGCCAGGAACGTAGTAAAATATTACATCCGAGATGTTAGGTTGCCTTAGGTTAGGATATATAACATTATTGACTAATATACTGTTCCCACCGAGAAGTAGATTCCGACGCGCCAGGAATGTTGTAAATTATTACATTCGAGATGTTAGGATTGCCTTAGGCTAGGATATATAACGTTATAGACGTATATAATGTTCCCACCGAGAAGTAGGGGTCGGTGCGCCACGAATGTAGTAAAATATTACATCCGAGATGTTAGGTTGCCTTAGACTAGGGTATATAATGTTATAGACGTATATAATGTTCCCACCGAGAAGTAGGGGCCGAAGTGACGGGAATGTTGTAAAATATTACATTCGACATGTTAGGTTGCCTTAGGCTAGGAAATATAGCGTTATAGACGTATATAATGTTCCCACCGAGAAGTAGGGGTCGGTGCGCGTCGAATGTAGTAAAATATTACATCCGAGATGTTAGGTTGCCTTAGGATAGGATATATAACGTTATAGACTTATATACTGGTCCCACCGAGAAGTAGGTGCCGACGCGCCAGGAATGTTGTAAAATATTACTTCCGAGATGTTAGGTTGCCTTACGTTATGATATATAGCGATATAGACGTATATAATGTTCCCACCGAGAAGTAGGGTCCGGCGCGCCAGGAATGTAGTAAAATGTTACATCCGAGATGTTATTTTGCCTTAGGTTAGGATATATAACGTTATAGACGTATATAATGTTCCCACCGAGAAGTAGGGGCCGGCGCGCCGGGAATGTAGTAAAATATAACATCCGAGATGTTAGGTTGCCTTAGGCTAGGATATATAACGTTATAAACGTATATAATGTTGCCACCGAGAAGTAGGTGCCGAAGTGACGGGAATGTTATAAAATATTACATTCGACATGTTAGTTTGCCTTAGGCTAGGATATATAGCGTTATAGACTTATATAATGTTCCCACCGAGAAGTAGTGGCCGACGTGCCAGGAATGTAGTAAAATATTACATCCGAGATGTTAGGTTGCCTTAGGTTAGGATATATAACGTTATAGACGTATATAGTGTTCCCATCGAGAAGTAGGGGCCGAAGTGACGGGAATGTTGTAAAATATTACATTCGACATGTTAGTTTGCCTTAGGCTAGGATATATAGCGTTATAGACTTATATAATGTTCCCACCGAGAAGTAGTGGCCGACGTGCCAGGAATGTAGTAAAATATTACATCCGAGAAGTTAGGTTGCCTTAGGTTAGGATATATAACGTTATAGACGTATATAGTGTTCCCATCGAGAAGTAGGGGCCGAAGTGACGGGAATGTTGTAAAATATTACATTCGACATGTTAGTTTGCCTTAGGCTAGGATATATAGCGTTATAGACGTATATAATGTTCCCACCGAGAAGTAGGGGCCGACGTGCCAGGAATGTAGTAAAATATTACATACGAGATGTTAGGTTGCCTTAGGTTAGGATATATAACGTTATAGACGTATATAATGTTCCACCCGAGAAGTAGGAACCGACGCGCCAGGAATGCTGTAAAATATTACATTCGACATGTTAGGATTGCCTTTGGCTAGGATGTATAACGTTATAGACGTATATGATATTCCCACCGAGAACTACGGACCTACACGCGAGGAACGTTATCAAATATTACTTCCGAGATGTTAGGTTCCCTTAGGTTAGGATATATAACGTTATAGACGTATATAATGTTGCCACCGAGAAGTAGGGGCCGGCGCGCCAGGAATGTAGTAAAACATTACATCCGAGATGTTAGGTTGCCTTAGGCTAGGATATGTAAAGTTATAGACGTATATAATGTTCCCACCGAGAAGTAGGGGCCGAAGTGACGGGAATGTTGTAAAATATTACATCCGAGATGTTAGGTTGCCTTAGGTTAGGATATATAACGTTATTGACTTATATAATGTTCCCACCGAGAAATAGGGGCCGACGCCCTGGGAATGTTGTAAAATATTACGCTCGGCAAGTTAGGTTGCCTTAGGCTATGATATATAGCGATATAGACGTATATAATATTCCCACCGAGAAGTGGGGGCCGGCGCGCCAGGAATGTAGTAAAACATTACATCCGAGATGTTAGGTTGCCTTAGGCTAGTATATGTAAAGTTATAGACGTATATAATGTTCCCACCGAGAAATAGGTGCCGACGCGCCAGGAATGTTGTAAAATATTACATCCGAGATGTTAGGATTGCCTTAGGCTAAGATATATAACGTTATAGACGTATATAATGTTCCCACCGACAAGTAGGGGCCGGCGCGCCGGGAATGTAGTAAAGTATAACATCCGAGATGTTAGGTTGCCTTAGACTAGGATATATAACGCTATAGACGTATATAATGTTCCTACCGAGAAGTAGGTGCCGAAGTGACGGGAATGTTGTAAAATATTACATTCGACATGTTAGTTTTCCTTAGGCTAGGATATATAGCGTTATATACGTATATAATGTTCCCACCGAGAAGTAGGGGCCGACGTGCCAGGAATGTAGTAAAATATTACATACGAGATGTTAGGTTGCCTTAGGTTAGGATATATAACGTTATAGACATATATAATGTTCCACCCGAGAAGTAGGGGCCGACGCGCCAGGAATGCTGTAAAATATTACATTCGACATGTTAGGATTGCCTTTGGCTAGGATATATAACGTTATAGACGTATATGATATTCCCACCGAGAACTACGGGCCTACACGCGAGGAACGTTATCAAATATTACTTCCGAGATGTTAGGTTCCCTTAGGTTAGGATATATAACGTTATAGACGTATATAATGTTGCCACCGAGAAGTAGGGGCCGACGAGCCAGGAATGTTGAAAAATATTACGCTCGACATGTTAGGTTGCCTTAGACTATGATATATAGCGATATAGACGTATATAACATTCCCACCGAGAAGTGGGGGCCGGCGCGCCAGGAATGTAGTAAAATATTACATCCGAGATGTTAGGTTGCCTTAGGATAGGATATGTAAAGTTATAGACGTATATAATGTTCCCACCGAGAAATAGGTGCCGGCGCGCCACGAATGTTGCAAAATATTACATCCGAGATGTTAGGATTGCCTTAGGCTAAGATATATAACGTTATAGACGTATATAATATTCCCACCGAGAAGTAGGGGCCGGCGCGCCGGGAATGTAGTAAAATATAACATCCGAGATGTTAGGTTGCCTTAGGCTAGGATATATAACGTTATAAACGTATATAATGTTCCCACCGAGAAGTAGGTGCCGAAGTGACGGTAATGTTATAAAATATTACATTCGACATGTTAGTTTGCCTTAGGCTAGGATATATAGCGTTATAGACTTATATGATGTTCCCACCGAGAAGTAGTGGCCTACACGCCAGGAATGTTATCAAATATTACTTCCGAGATGTTAGGTTCCCTTAGGTTAGGATATATAACCTTATAGACGTATATAATGTTCCCACCGTGAAGTAGGGGCCGACGAGCCAGGAATGTTGTGAAATATTACGCTCGACATGTTAGGTTGCCTTAGACTATGATATATAGCGATATAGACGTATATAATATTCCCACCGAGAAGTGGGGGCCGGCGCGCCAGGAATGTAGTAAAATATTACATCCGAGGTGTTAGGTTGCCTTATGCTAGGATATGTTAAGATATAGACGTATATAATGTTCCCACCGAGAAATAGGTGCCGGCGCGCCAGGAATGTTGCAAAATATTACATCCGAGATGTTAGGATTGCCTTAGGCTAAGATATATAACGTTATAGACGTATATAATGTTCCCACCGAGAAGTAGGGGCCGAAGTGACGGGAATGTTGTAAAATATTACATCCGAGATGTTAAGTTGCCTTATGTTAGGATATATAACGTTATTGACTTATATAATGTTCCCACCGAGAAATAGGGGCCGACGCCCTGGGAATGTTGTAAAATATTACGCTCGGCAAGTTAGGTTGCCTTAGGCTATGATATATAGCGATATAGACGTATATAATATTCCCACCGAGAAGTGGGGGCCGGCGCGCCAGGAATGTAGTAAAACATTACATCCGAGATGTTAGGTTGCCTTAGGCTAGGATATGTAAAGTTATAGACGTATATAATGTTCCCACCGAGAAATAGGTGCCGACGCGCCAGGAATGTTGTAAAATATTACATCCGAGATGTTAGGATTGCCTTAGGCTAAGATATATAACGTTATAGACGTATATAATGTTCCCACCGACAAGTAGGGGCCGGCGCGCCGGGAATGTAGTAAAGTATAACATCCGAGATGTTAGGTTGCCTTAGACTAGGATATATAACGCTATAGACGTATATAATGTTCCCACCGAGAAGTAGGTGCCGAAGTGACGGGAATGTTGTAAAATATTACATTCGACATGTTAGTTTTCCTTAGGCTAGGATATATAGCGTTATATACGTATATAATGTTCCCACCGAGAAGTAGGGGCCGACGTGCCAGGAATGTAGTAAAATATTACATACGAGATGTTAGATTGCCTTAGGTTAGGATATATAACGTTATAGACATATATAATGTTCCACCCGAGAAGTAGGGGCCGACGCGCCAGGAATGCTGTAAAATATTACATTCGACATGTTAGGATTGCCTTTGGCTAGGATATATAACGTTATAGACGTATATGATATTCCCACCGAGAACTACGGGCCTACACGCGAGGAACGTTATCAAATATTACTTCCGAGATGTTAGGTTCCCTTAGGTTAGGATATATAACGTTATAGACGTATATAATGTTGCCACCGAGAAGTAGGGGCCGACGAGCCAGGAATGTTGAAAAATATTACGCTCGACATGTTAGGTTGCCTTAGACTATGATATATAGCGATATAGACGTATATAACATTCCCACCGAGAAGTGGGGGCCGGCGCGCCAGGAATGTAGTAAAATATTACATCCGAGATGTTAGGTTGCCTTAGGCTAGGATATGTAAAGTTATAGACGTATATAATGTTCCCACCGAGAAATAGGTGCCGGCGCGCCAGGAATGTTGCAAAATATTACATCCGAGATGTTAGGATTGCCTTAGGCTAAGATATATATCGTTATAGACGTATATAATGTTCCCACCGAGAAGTAGGGGCCGAAGTGACGGGAATGTTGTAAAATATTACATCCGAGGTGTTAGGTTGTCTTAGGTTAGGATATATAACGTTATTGACTTATATAATGTTCCCACCGAGAAATAGGGGCCGACGCCCTGGGAATGTTGTAAAATATTACGCTCGGCAAGTTAGGTTGCCTTAGGCTATGATATATAGCGATATAGACGTATATAATATTCCCACCGAGAAGTGGGGGCCGGCGCGCCAGGAATGCAGTAAAATATTACATCCGAGATGTTAGGTTGCCTTAGGCTAGGATATGTAAAGTTATAGTAGTATATAATGTTCCCAACGAGAAATAGATGCCGGCGCGCCAGGAATGTTGTAAAATATTACATCCGAGATGTTAGCATTACCTTAGGCTAGGATATATAACGTTATAGACGTATATGATGTTCCCACCGAGAAGTAGGTGCCGAAGTGACGGGAATGTAGTAAAATATAACATCCGAGATGTTAGTTTGCCTTAGGCTAGGATATATAGCGTTATAGACTTATATAATGTTCCCACCGAGATGTAGTGGCCGACGTGCCAGGAACGTAGTAAAATATTACATCCGAGATGTTAGGTTGCCTTAGGTTAGGATATATAACATTATTGACTAATATACTGTTCCCACCGAGAAGTAGATTCCGACGCGCCAGGAATGTTGTAAATTATTACATTCGAGATGTTAGGATTGCCTTAGGCTAGGATATATAACGTTATAGACGTATATAATGTTCCCACCGAGAAGTAGGGGTCGGTGCGCCACGAATGTAGTAAAATATTACATCCGAGATGTTAGGTTGCCTTAGACTAGGGTATATAATGTTGGAGTCTCGTTCGAGCAGCCGTAGAGAGCAGACGTGTTTCGCTGTGCTCCGCTACCTAAGTTGATCGGCGCGACTTTTTCGGAGAAAAGGATATAAACTCTTGTTTATATCCTTCCAAGGCGGTTTGTGAACACTTCCAGTGTAAAAACTGGAAGTTAGTAACAATATTTGCGGAAATAAAGGGAGAATACGCTTTGCGCTTCCCTTTGTTCGCGCGGGTGAAGTGGAGCTGGCTTCGAGTCGACGCTTTCGGTCGTAGAAGCTGGAAAGTTGTGTGGAACACTTCCCAGTGCTCCGGGTTTACGCGCGCCAACATCTGTGTAAAGCTTGTGGCGGAAAAGTGCAAGTGAAGTGTGAAAACGAGTGAAAATCGACGGAAGGAAAAAAGACGTTACCGCCGACATATTGCCACGTAGCCGTGGCACGTACGCAATATATCGCGATTTGGCCGTTTCTTCACGCGATAATCGCTTGTTCGCGCACCTAGAGTGCTCTTTGCGACTAAAATTTTAGTGCGGAAGTGCCAGCAGTTACGGTTGCTACAGGAAAAGTACGAAAATAAGCGATAAAAGCACCGAGAGAAGACGAGGCGTCGCCGCCGCCATTTTGAAAGTCGGGCGTGGCACGTACGCCACGTTGATACGACTGACGAGAATTAGAGTATTCTCTCGGCCTTTTTCGCGTATTTGCGCACTTTTGGCGCTTGCGGACAATAAGTGCAAATTCGGTGGAAAAAGTGCAAGAACACTGACAATCAAAGGGACGCTTGTCAACGACATTTAGAGCTGACAGCGTGAAATTCTGCAGCCTAACGCGGGATTTTGTTGGAGAAAGCAGGTAGCGGCCTTCTTCGCGGAGGAAAAACGCGGGAAAAGAGCGGCGGCCATCTCCCACGCGGAAATCCAGCGGGTAGAAACAGCAATACGATAAGCAATCAATTTCGGATTATAGCGGGAGATTGCGACAAGGAAGACGACAAAGGTATGTGTATAGAGACTTTAATACGCGAACCTTTGAACTTTTGCGCTGCTTCGTGGACTCACGTGGGAGTGAGAGAGAGACTCTTTAAGAGACAAGGACTGAAGGACGGTTGGACTGTGTAAGCGGGAGAGAGATAGGCAACCGGCCTGCACTAAAACGTGGAAAGTGCGGGCGTTCCCACGCGGAAGGGCAAGTGAAGTGCGCGGAGTTATTTTCTCCACGGGGAGAAAATCGTGTGCCAGACCGACCCGTCGATCAAGTTAATAAATCGTGCGAAGCCCTGCTTGGGCAACCAAGCATGGCGGCGCGCGATTACGCGACCGCGACGAGTGGGGGAGAGGGGGCCGGCCCGAGCGGCCTTTCTGATTTTAGTTGTGGCGGAGAGAAGCCGGTGATTATGGAAGACAGGATCCTGCCGGAAGCACCGAGGAAGATTACGCGCCAGCGTAAAAGCATAAAGCGAGCCAAGGAGGAAACCTCCGAGTACGACTCGGATACGTCGTTGGCTTCATTACTCTCGACGACACCGTCAGAGCCAACGAAGCCTCTCAAGAAGAGGGGACGCCCCCCCACAGCGGGTGAATACGTCAAGCTGGCGGAAGCCAAACTCGCAGACAAGAAATCTGCAGCGAAGGACGCAGAGGACGCTCTAGAGCGAGAGCTCCTCTCCGGTGAATGCATGCCGCCGCCTCCGGCAAGGTCGTCAAATCCCATCCCGGATCAAGAAGTTTTCGACGAGGAGGCAAGGAAAATGCCAATTCAGGATTTGGCAGCCTGGGCTCTCGAATCGGCGGCGAAGATTGAGTACGCAGCTGCGAAGTCATCGCAGCTAAAAGGTTCAATAAAAAGAACGATGCGAGTAAGCGTAAGGATCCTGCGAGCGGCTACGACGGAAGCCGGACTGCGCGCCAGCCGCGCCATCGCAGGATCCGCAGAGGATCCCGAATTCGGCCTTATTAAAGCGAAGGCCGAAAAGTTAGAGAAGGAGAACGCCCTTCTAAAGGAGAGGCTGACCGCCCTGGAAAACAGGGAAAGCAGCCATTTACCGCCGGCGATTGAACGCATGGAAATCGCCAAGCGCAGCGAGGGGAAATCGCGACGACAATCGCTCGCACCGACGACGGAAGAAACCAGCATCCCCGATGGCGGTCTCGTTCTGCTGATGGAGCAGATCGGGGCAATCATAAATGAAAGACTCTCGAGCTTTTGGGAGAAGGCGGAGAAACGCTTCGCTCCCAAGGAGGAGCGTCCGCGATCGGCGGCAAGAAACTCGGCGCGACGGGAGGAACCTGCGAAAGCGGAAACAAACGCCGAACCGATGAAGAAGGAAAAGTCAGGTGGAGAGAGAGAGGCGTTGCACCCTCCACCGGTGAAGAAAGCCGCGAAAGCGGAAGAAAAAAAGAAGTCTCCCGTCCAGAAGAGGATGGAAGAAATACAAAAAGAGCAGGTGCGTAAGGAGAATGATAAGAAATCTCCTGCAGCAACCACAACTGCTGTGCCGAGTGCGAATAAGATGGAAACGCCGTGGACGAAAGTCCTCGGTAGAAAAATAAAGAAAGAGACAGTGACCGCGGCAAGCAAACCCGCGAGCGCAGGAAAAAAGGCACCGTCGCAGGTAGTAACTGCGAAGCCGGTGCCAAAGGAGAAGCCGAAACTGGCTAAAAACCCGAGCACGGCCGCTATCGTCATTACGATAGGCAGGGATAGCCGTATGACTTACGCCGAGCTGATGACGACAGCTCGGCAGCATATAAAGTTGTCAGAACTGGGTATAGAAGAAGTAAGGCCCAGAAAGGCGCTAACCGGCGCACTTATTTTGGAAATAAGCGGCGGCGGTAAGGAGGAAAAAGCGGATAAGCTCGCGCTAAGACTGAGCCAATTATTCGCGACGACGTGCGGCGTGAAAGTCACGCGCCCATGCAAACGGGCGGCCTTGAGAGTTTTCCGAATGGAAGACTCTCTAACGGTCGACGAAATCGTCGAGGCAGTCGCCGCGCAAGGCGGCTGCACTACCTATGACGTAAAAGTCGGCCCGAGAAGGATAGCAAATAATGGCATGGGCACAATGCTCATGCAATGTCCGATCGCCGCCGCGAGAAAAGTAACGGAGAGCGGCAAGGTTAAAGTCGGCTGGACGTCTGTCCGAGTCGAACATATAGAGGAAAGGCAGTTAATCTGCTTCAAATGCTGGGCGATCGGCCACGTAATCGCTAAATGCACAGCGAACGTGGACCGCACCGAAGCCTGCTACAGGTGCGGCGAAAAGGGACATCGTGCGACAAATTGCAAAGAGAAGTCGCCGACGTGCCCGGTTTGCAAATCGGCGGGCCGCCCGCACGGACATAGAGCAGGTAGTAAGGCCTGCTCTGCTTCGCCGCCGGCGACGAAAGAGAGAGCGACCGCCGCTAAATCCGGCGCGAAATCGACAGGTGTACCTGCACAGAAGAAGGAAGAGGCCGCAACAGCAGCCAAATCAATACCTGCAGTGGAGAAAGCGCGTGAATCTCCGAAGGCGTCCATTAGCCACGAGGAGAAAATGGAAATCGCGTAATACTCAACGCGAAATCACAAATACTGCAAGCTAATTTGAATCACGCCGCGAGAGCACAAGATCTGATGCTCGAAAGCTTACACAGCGGCGTAGTCGAATTAGTCGTTGCAGCGGAGCCGTATTCTATCCACGACAAGCCGTCGTGGATAGCAAACAAAGAGAAGACAGTGGCAATTATTCAGACGACGCCGACACGCATCCGTCCGATCACGCTCATCGCGCAAGGGCGTGGTTACGTAGCCGTATCGTGGTCGGACTGCGTCGTCATCGGAATATACGCTCCGCCGAGCTGGTCACTGGAAGATTACGACCGGCTCTTAGATGAAGTGGAAGGGGTAGTGCAAAGCCACGCCCCCCGTCCAACATTCGTTCTGGGAGATTTTAATGCTCACGCAACTATGTGGCACTCCTCCAGAACGAACCAGCGCGGACACTCGACGATGGATTGGGCAGCATCCGCGAATCTCAGGCTGCTGAATCAAGGATCTGCCAGTACGTGCGTACGTCAGCAGGGCGAGAGCACGGTCGACCTCTCGTTCGCGAACGACGCAGCATCCCGAAGAGTCACCGGCTGGAAAGTTGACACGACCGAAACATTATCTGATCATCTCTACATAAGGATCGACGTGTCAACCATGCAAAGAAGAAAAACTACGACTGGAAAACAAAATAAATGGTCGTTGCGAAAGTTGGACGAGGATATGTTTATGGCGGCTACCCTCGTCGCTACCTGGCCGAGCGAGGCGACCGAAACGGCCGTAGTCGAGCGAGAAGCCGAATGGTTTACAAGGACGTTGACCTCGGTATGCAATGCAAGCATGCCGAAAATAAAGTCAAATCCTCCGCGTAAACCTTTGTACTGGTGGAGCAATGAGATCGCTCATCTCCGTGCGGAGAGCACGACCGCGCGGAGACAGTACACGAGATACCGGAAACGGAGGGATCCCGATCCGGAAAGGAAGGCGCAACTCTATGAAGTTTACAAGGAGAAGAAAATAGAGCTGCAAGCCGCCATAAAAACGTCAAAGGCACGAGCATGGGACGGGCTGCTGGAAACGCTGCGTGACGATCCGTGGGGGCGGCCGTACAAGATAGTAATGAATAAATTACGACCGTGGGCGCCCCCGTTAACGGAGACGATGGAGACGCCTTTCTTGAGGCGAGTCGTTGACGCGCTCTTCCCACCGGGAGAATCTGCTTCGGCGAGCAACTCGCAAATTTCAGAACACATCGACCCGATCATCTGGTCGCAGGACAACGACGTCAGCGAGGAGGAAATGGCTCGCGCCATAAAGCGCATGACAAAGAAGAACACCGCGCCCGGACCGGATGGAATTCCCGGCCGTGCCTGGTTGATGGCACTCAGTGTCCTGAATTCAAGATTGCGGAAGTTATTTACAGCATGCTTGAAGACGGGCACGTTGCCAGCAAAATGGAAAACTGGCAGATTAGTGTTGCTCCGAAAGCCGGGAAAACCGGAGGATTCACCGGCCGCGTACAGGCCGATAGTTTTGCTCGACGAGATCGGAAAATTATTTGAAAGAATAATCCACAACCGCCTCGTCGAGCACCTGTCGCGAACCGGGCCGAACTTAGCCGAGAACCAGTTCGGTTTCCGAGAAGGGCGATCGACGATTGACGCGATTCGACAAGTGAAGAGTTTCGCCGAAAACGCGATCGCTGCCGGGGGAGTCGTAATCGCGATATCTTTAGATATTAAGAATGCGTTCAACTCCCTCGAATGGAGTACGATACGTAGAGCGCTTGAAAAGCACGGGTTTCCGCGATACCTGCGAAGGGTCGTGGAAAATTACCTGAGCGACCGCGCGATTCTCTACGATAGCCGGCACGGAATCGAGAAGAAGAAGATTGATCGCGGCGTTCCCCAGGGATCGGTCCTCGGACCGCTTCTCTGGAATCTCGGGTACGACGCGGTCCTGAAGCTGCCAATGCCGTCCGGCGTGCATCTCACATGCTACGCGGATGACACGATGGTGTTGGCAGTCGACACGTGCCGGCAACGCGCAATTTGCCGGGCCGAAATGGCAGTTGCGGTCGTGGCTAATGCCATCAAGAAGATGGGGCTCCAGATGGCACCGGAGAAATCTGAAATCCTGTGCTTCAAGGGACGAAGAAGAGACCCGCGAGGAGGAAACG
The DNA here is from genome assembly GCA_963969225.1 of Xylocopa violacea. Lineage (NCBI taxonomy): Eukaryota > Metazoa > Arthropoda > Insecta > Hymenoptera > Apidae > Xylocopa > Xylocopa violacea. Next base: position 44,762,205 of record CAXAJV010000001.1, on the reverse strand, counting down.
AAGTGGTCAACATCGGACCAGCCAAAGTTACAGTGGGGAGCGAGATGAAGTATCTTGGACTGCTCCTTGATGATAAATGGAACTTTGGTCTCCACTTCGCTCGTCAGGCCGTTCGACTGGATGCTGCGGCGAATTACCTAAGCCGCATCATGCCGAATCTGCACGGACCGGACGAGAAAGTAAGGAAACTTTATGCCGGGGTGATAAGAAGCATCGCGCTTTACGGAGCCCCGGTATGGAGCGACGCGCTCAACAAAGGAGGCAGAAAGCTGCAGCTGCTGCGAAGCGCGTGGCGAAGAATAGCCATTCGGATCGTAAGAGGATATCGCACGATTTCTTACGATGCGGCAACAATGCTGGCGGGTCTCACACCACTGGAATACCTGGCGCAGGAAGATCTGATAGTGTACGAAACCCTTCGTACAATGCGCCAGGTACAAGAAGAAGGTGCACCCGCTCCGACGAAGGACGAGATTAGAAGAGAAGCGAGACGCTTCACTTTCTCTAAATGGAAGGAGAAACTCGCACCTGCGACCAATCACAGGATCGTCGGAGCGATTCTACCCATCTTGGAAAAATGGGTAGAAAACAGGAGAGGGCAGCACAACTTCAGAGTGACGCAGATGCTGACTGGACACGGTTGCTTCGGTCAGTACCTGTGCAAGATCGGAAAAGAAGCCACGGCTGAATGTCACCATTGCGGAGACGGAGACGACTCTGCGCAGCACACGCTGGAACACTGTCCGGCATGGCAAACGCTGCGCCACGCTCTCGTGGCAGAGATCGGACCGGATCTCTCGCCGACCAGCATCCTGCCGAAGATGCTGGAAGGGGAGAGATATTGGCGAGCCGTTACATTGTTTTGCGACAAAGTGATGGCTGCGAAGGAAGCCGCCGAGCGCGAAAGGGAGCGCACGCTCTCTGCTCGACGAGTCTTATGTGGTCGGCGTCGTAAACGTTTGCCACGTTCCACTCCAAGGTAGGGGACTCTCGTCCATCACGGCTCGAGAGTCGCTTCAAAGTACCCACCGGGGAGTGGAGCTTCGCCGCTGCCGTCCATCTCGAAATGCCGCAAGCAGGAGAAGAGGAAGACGACGTAGAAGGAAGGAGGCAGAAAAATTAAATTAGAAAAAGAGAAAGAGCCGCCGAGCGCCGGATAGACAGGATTTGGGTCACGTCTCTCCGGCACGTGCTCGACCGAGGAGAGGGCAGCGACCTCGGTGGTTGCGGTCGCTGCCTGTTTAAATAATGAACTCGCGAACGAGCTGTGTGCAGAGAGTTCAACGAACTCAGACAGGAGGCCGGATGCTGGATGCGTTCGAAAGAGTTCCCGGCTACCCGCTACAAGTGTAGGAAGACCACCGCAGGGTTTTAGTCGGTAAGAGTCCGACATAACCGCGGATTTCCCAAAAATCCACGGTATCCATGAGGATTTCCCTGCGACAAAAAAAAAAAAAAAAAAAAAAAAGGGTATATAATGTTATAGACGTATATAATGTTCCCACCGAGAAGTAGGGGCCGAAGTGACGGGAATGTTGTAAAATATTACATTCGACATGTTAGGTTGCCTTAGGCTAGGAAATATAGCGTTATAGACGTATATAATGTTCCCACCGAGAAGTAGGGGTCGGTGCGCGTCGAATGTAGTAAAATATTACATCCGAGATGTTAGGTTGCCTTAGGATAGGATATATAACATTATAGACTTATATACTGTTCCCACCGAGAAGTAGGTGCCGACGCGCCAGGAATGTTGTAAAATATTACTTCCGAGATGTTAGGTTGCCTTACGTTATGATATATAGCGATATAGACGTATATAATGTTCCCACCGAGAAGTAGGGTCCGGCGCGCCAGGAATGTAGTAAAATGTTACATCCGAGATGTTATTTTGCCTTAGGTTAGGATATATAACGTTATAGGCGTATATAATGTTCCCACCGAGAAGTAGGGGCCGGCGCGCCGGGAATGTAGTAAAATATAACATCCGAGATGTTAGGTTGCCTTAGGCTAGGATATATAACGTTATAAACGTATATAATGTTGCCACCGAGAAGTAGGTGCCGAAGTGACGGGAATGTTATAAAATATTACATTCGACATGTTAGTTTGCCTTAGGCTAGGATATATAGCGTTATAGACTTATATAATGTTCCCACCGAGAAGTAGTGGCCGACGTGCCAGGAATGTAGTAAAATATTACATCCGAGATGTTAGGTTGCCTTAGGTTAGGATATATAACGTTATAGACGTATATAGTGTTCCCATCGAGAAGTAGGGGCCGAAGTGACGGGAATGTTGTAAAATATTACATTCGACATGTTAGTTTGCCTTAGGCTAGGATATATAGCGTTATAGACTTATATAATGTTCCCACCGAGAAGTAGTGGCCGACGTGCCAGGAATGTAGTAAAATATTACATCCGAGAAGTTAGGTTGCCTTAGGTTAGGATATATAACGTTATAGACGTATATAGTGTTCCCATCGAGAAGTAGGGGCCGAAGTGACGGGAATGTTGTAAAATATTACATTCGACATGTTAGTTTGCCTTAGGCTAGGATATATAGCGTTATAGACGTATATAATGTTCCCACCGAGAAGTAGGGGCCGACGTGCCAGGAATGTAGTAAAATATTACATACGAGATGTTAGGTTGCCTTAGGTTAGGATATATAACGTTATAGACGTATATAATGTTCCACCCGAGAAGTAGGAACCGACGCGCCAGGAATGCTGTAAAATATTACATTCGACATGTTAGGATTGCCTTTGGCTAGGATATATAACGTTATAGACGTATATGATATTCCCACCGAGAACTACGGACCTACACGCGAGGAACGTTATCAAATATTACTTCCGAGATGTTAGGTTCCCTTAGGTTAGGATATATAACGTTATAGACGTATATAATGTTGCCACCGAGAAGTAGGGGCCGGCGCGCCAGGAATGTAGTAAAACATTACATCCGAGATGTTAGGTTGCCTTAGGCTAGGATATGTAAAGTTATAGACGTATATAATGTTCCCACCGAGAAGTAGGGGCCGAAGTGACGGGAATGTTGTAAAATATTACATCCGAGATGTTAGGTTGCCTTAGGTTAGGATATATAACGTTATTGACTTATATAATGTTCCCACCGAGAAATAGGGGCCGACGCCCTGGGAATGTTGTAAAATATTACGCTCGGCAAGTTAGGTTGCCTTAGGCTATGATATATAGCGATATAGACGTATATAATATTCTCACCGAGAAGTGGGGGCCGGCGCGCCAGGAATGCAGTAAAATATTACATCCGAGATGTTAGGTTGCCTTAGGCTAGGATATGTAAAGTTATAGACGTATATAATGTTCCCAACGAGAAATAGATGCCGGCGCGCCAGGAATGTTGTAAAATATTACATCCGAGATGCTAGCATTACCTTAGGCTAGGATATATAACGTTATAGACGTATATGATGTTCCCACCGAGAAGTAGGTGCCGAAGTGACGGGAATGTAGTAAAATATAACATCCGAGATGTTAGTTTGCCTTAGGCTAGGATATATAGCGTTATAGACTTATATAATGTTCCCACCGAGAAGTAGTGGCCGACGTGCCAGGAACGTAGTAAAATATTACATCCGAGATGTTAGGTTGCCTTAGGTTAGGATATATAACATTATTGACTTATATACTGTTCCCACCGAGAAGTAGATGCCGACGCGCCAGGAATGTTGTAAATTATTACATCCGAGATGTTAGGATTGCCTTAGGCTAGGATATATAACGTTATAGACGTACATAATGTTCCCACCGAGAAGTAGGGGTCGGTGCGCCACGAATGTAGTAAAATATTACATCCGAGATGTTAGGTTGCCTTAGACTAGGGTATATAATGTTATAGACGTATATAATGTTCCCACCGAGAAGTAGGGGCCGAAGTGCGGGGAATGTTGTAAAATATTACATTCGACATGTTAGGTTGCCTTAGGCTAGGAAATATAGCGTTATAGACGTATATAATGTTCCCACCGAGAAGTAGGGGCCGACGTGCCAGGAATGTAGTAAAATATTACATCCGAGATGTTAGGTTGCCTTAGGATAGGATATATAACGTTATAGACTTATATACTGTACCCACCGAGAAGTAGGTGCCGACGCGCCAGGAATGTTGTAAAATATTACTTCCGAGATGTTAGGTTGCCTTACGTTATGATATATAGCGATATAGACGTATATAATGTTCCCACCGAGAAGTAGGGTCCGGAGCGCCAGGAATGTTGTAAAATATTACATCCGAAATGTTATTTTGCCTTAGGTTAGGATATATAACGTTATAGACGTATATAATGTTCCCACCGAGAAGTAGGGGCCGGCTCGCCGGGAATGTAGTAAAATATAACATCCGAGATGTTAGGTTGCCTTAGGCTAGGATATATAACGTTATAAACGTATATAATGCTGCCACCGAGAAGTAGGTGCCGAAGTGACGGGAATGTTATAAAATATTACATTCGACATGTTAGTTTGCCTTAGGCTAGGATATATAGCGTTATAGACTTATATAATGTTCCCACCGAGAAGTAGTGGCCGACGTGCCAGGAATGTAGTAAAATATTACATACGAGATGTTAGGTTGCCTTAGGTTAGGATATATAACGTTATAGCCGTATATAATGTTCCACCCGAGAAGTAGGAGCCGACGCGCCAGGAATGCTGTAAAATATTACATTCGACATGTTAGGATTGCCTTTGGCTAGGATATATAACGTTATAGACGTATATGATATTCCCACCGAGAACTACGGGCCTACACGCGAGGAACGTTATCAAATATTACTTCCGAGATGTTAGGTTCCCTTAGGTTAGGATATATGACGTTATAGACGTATATAATGTTGCCACCGAGAAGTAGGTGCCGGCGCGCCAGGAATGTAGTAAAATATTACATCCGAGATGTTAGGTTGCCTTAGGCTAGGATATGTAAAGTTATAGACGTATATAATGTTCCCACCGAGAAGTAGGGGCCGAAGTGACGGGAATGTTGTAAAATATTACATTCGACATGTTAGGTTGCCTTAGGCTAGGAAATATAGCGTTATAGACGTATATAATGTTCCCACCGAGAAGTAGGGGCCGACGTGCCAGGAATGTAGTAAGATATTACATCCGAGATGTTAGGATTGCCTTTGGCTAGGATATATAACGTTATAGACGTATATGATACTCCCACCGAGAACTACGGGCCTACACGCGAGGAACGTTATCAGATATTACTTCCGAGATGTTAGGTTCCCTTAGGTTAGGATATATGACGTTATAGACGTATATAATGTTGCCACCGAGAAGTAGGTGCCGGCGCGCCAGGAATGTAGTAAAATATTACATCCGAGATGTTAGGTTGCCTTAGGCTAGGATATGTAAAGTTATAGACGTATATAATGTTCCCACCGAGAAGTAGGGGCCGAAGTGACGGGAATGTTGTAAAATATTACATTCGACATGTTAGGTTGCCTTAGGCTAGGAAATATAGCGTTATAGACGTATATAATGTTCCCACCGAGAAGTAGGGGCCGACGTGCCAGGAATGTAGTAAGATATTACATCCGAGATGTTAGGTTGCCTTAGGATAGGATATATAACGTTATAGACTTATATACTGTTCCCACCGAGAAGTAGGTGCCGCCGCGGCAGGAATGTTGTAAAATATTACATCCGAGATGTTAGGATTACCTTAGGCTAGGATATATAACGTTATTGACTTATATAATGTTCCCACCGAGAAATAGGGGCCGACGCCCTGGGAATGTTGTAAAATATTACGCTCGGCAAGTTAGGTTGCCTTAGGCTATGATATATAGCGATATAGACGTATATAATATTCCCACCGATAAGTGGGGGCCGGCGCGCCAGGAATGTAGTAAAATATTACATCCGAGATGTTAGGTTGCCTTAGGATAGCATATGTAAAGTTATAGACGTATATAATGTTCCCACCGAGAAATAGGTGCCGGCGCGCCACGAATGTTGCAAAATATTACATCCGAGATGTTAGGATTGCCTTAGGCTAAGATATATAACGTTATAGACGTATATAATATTCCCACCGAGAAGTAGGGGCCGGCGCGCCGGGAATGTAGTAAAATATAACATCCGAGATGTTAGGTTGCCTTAGGCTAGGATATATAACGTTATAAACGTATATAATGTTCCCACCGAGAAGTAGGTGCCGAAGTGACGGTAATGTTATAAAATATTACATTCGACATGTTAGTTTGCCTTAGGCTAGGATATATAGCGTTATAGACTTATATAATGTTCCCACCGAGAAGTAGTGGCCTACACGCCAGGAATGTTATCAAATATTACTTCCGAGATGTTAGGTTCCCTTAGGTTAGGATATATAACGTTATAGACGTATATAATGTTCCCACCGTGAAGTAGGGGCCGACGAGCCAGGAATGTTGTGAAATATTACGCTCGACATGTTAGGTTGCCTTAGACTATGATATATAGCGATATAGACGTATATAATATTCCCACCGAGAAGTGGGGGCCGGCGCGCCAGGAATGTAGTAAAATATTACATCCGAGATGTTAGGTTGCCTTATGCTAGGATATGTTAAGTTATAGACGTATATAATGTTCCCACCGAGAAATAGGTGCCGGCGCGCCAGGAATGTTGCAAAATATTACATCCGAGATGTTAGGATTGCCTTAGGCTAAGATATATAACGTTATAGACGTATATAATGTTCCCACCGAGAAGTAGGGGCCGAAGTGACGGGGATGTTGTAAAATATTACATCCGAGATGTTAAGTTGCCTTAGGTTAGGATATATAACGTTATTGACTTATATAATGTTCCCACCGAGAAATAGGGGCCGACGCCCTGGGAATGTTGTAAAATATTACGCTCGGCAAGTTAGGTTGCCTTAGGCTATGATATATAGCGATATAGACGTATATAATATTCCCACCGAGAAGTGGGGGCCGGCGCGCCAGGAATGTAGTAAAACATTACATCCGAGATGTTAGTTTGCCTTAGGTTAGGATATATAACGTTATAGACATATATAATGTTCCACCCGAGAAGTAGGGGCCGACGCGCCAGGAATGCTGTAAAATATTACATTCGACATGTTAGGATTGCCTTTGGCTAGGATATATAACGTTATAGACGTATATGATATTCCCACCGAGAACTACGGGCCCACACGCGAGGAACGTTATCAAATATTACTTCCGAGATGTTAGGTTCCCTTAGGTTAGGATATATAACGTTATAGACGTATATAATGTTGCCACCGAGAAGTAGGGGCCGACGAGCCAGGAATGTTGAAAAATATTACGCTCGACATGTTAGGTTGCCTTAGAATATGATATATAGCGATATAGACGTATATAACATTCCCACCGAGAAGTGGGGCCCGGCGCGCCAGGAATGTAGTAAAATATTACATCCGAGATGTTAGGTTGCCTTAGGCTAGGATATGTAAAGTTATAGACGTATATAATGTTCCCACCGAGAAATAGGTGCCGGCGCGCCAGGAATGTTGCAAAATATTACATCCGAGATGTTAGGATTGCCTTAGGCTAAGATATATATCGTTATAGACGTATATAATGTTCCCACCGAGAAGTAGGGGCCGAAGTGACGGGAATGTTGTAAAATATTACATCCGAGGTGTTAGGTTTTCTTAGGTTAGGATATATAACGTTATTGACTTATATAATGTTCCCACCGAGAAATAGGGGCCGACGCCCTGGGAATGTTGTAAAATATTACGCTCGGCAAGTTAGGTTGCCTTAGGCTATGATATATAGCGATATAGACGTATATAATATTCCCACCGAGAAGTGGGGGCCGGCGCGCCAGGAATGCAGTAAAATATTACATCCGAGATGTTAGGTTGCCTTAGGCTAGGATATGTAAAGTTATAGTAGTATATAATGTTCCCAACGAGAAATAGATGCCGGCGCGCCAGGAATGTTGTAAAATATTACATCCGAGATGTTAGCATTACCTTAGGCTAGGATATATAACGTTATAGACGTATATGATGTTCCCACCGAGAAGTAGGTGCCGAAGTGACGGGAATGTAGTAAAATATAACATCCGAGATGTTAGTTTGCCTTAGGCTAGGATATATAGCGTTATAGACTTATATAATGTTCCCACCGAGATGTAGTGGCCGACGTGCCAGGAACGTAGTAAAATATTACATCCGAGATGTTAGGTTGCCTTAGGTTAGGATATATAACATTATTGACTAATATACTGTTCCCACCGAGAAGTAGATTCCGACGCGCCAGGAATGTTGTAAATTATTACATTCGAGATGTTAGGATTGCCTTATGCTAGGATATATAACGTTATAGACGTATATAATGTTCCCACCGAGAAGTAGGGGTCGGTGCGCCACGAATGTAGTAAAATATTACATCCGAGATGTTAGGTTGCCTTAGACTAGGGTATATAATGTTATAGACGTATATAATGTTCCCACCGAGAAGTAGGGGCCGAAGTGACGGGAATGTTGTAAAATATTACATTCGACATGTTAGGTTGCCTTAGGCTAGGAAATATAGCGTTATAGACGTATATAATGTTCCCACCGAGAAGTAGGGGCCGACGTGCCAGGAATGTAGTAAAATATTACATCCGAGATGTTAGGTTGCCTTAGGATAGGATATATAACGTTATAGACTTATATACTGTTCCCACCGAGAAGTAGGTGCCGCCGCGGCAGGAATGTTGTAAAATATTACATCCGAGATGTTAGGATTACCTTAGGCTAGGATATATAACGTTATTGACTTATATAATGTTCCCACCGAGAAATAGGGGCCGACGCCCTGGGAATGTTGTAAAATATTACGCTCGGCAAGTTAGGTTGCCTTAGGCTATGATATATAGCGATATAGACGTATATAATATTTCCACCGAGAAGTGGGGGCCGGCGCGCCAGGAATGTAGTAAAATATTACATCCGAGATGTTAGGTTGCCTTAGGATAGCATATGTAAAGTTATAGACGTATATAATGTTCCCACCGAGAAATAGGTGCCGGCGCGCCAGGAATGTTGCAAAATATTACATCCGAGATGTTAGGATTGCCTTAGGCTAAGATATATAACGTTATAGACGTATATAATGTTCCCACCGAGAAGTAGCGGCCGAAGTGACGGGAATGTTGTAAAATATTACATCCGAGATGTTAAGTTGCCTTAGGTTAGGATATATAACGTTATTGACTTATATAATGTTCCCACCGAGAAATAGGGGCCGACGCCCTGGGAATGTTGTAAAATATTACGCTCGGCAAGTTAGGTTGCCTTAGGCTATGATATATAGCGATATAGACGTATATAATATTCCCACCGAGAAGTGGGGGCCGGCGCGCCAGGAATGTAGTAAAACATTACATCCGAGATGTTAGGTTGCCTTAGGCTAGGATATGTAAAGTTATAGACGTATATAATGTTCCCACCGAGAAATAGGTGCCGACGCGCCAGGAATGTTGTAAAATATTACATCCGAGATGTTAGGATTGCCTTAGGCTAAGATATATAACGTTATAGACGTATATAATGTTCCCACCGAGAAGTAGGGGTCGGTGCGCCACGAATGTAGTAAAATATTACATCCGAGATGTTAGGTTGCCTTAGACTAGGGTATATAATGTTATAGACGTATATAATGTTCCCACCGAGAAGTAGGGGCCGAAGTGACGGGAATGTTGTAAAATATTACATTCGACATGTTAAGTTGCCTTAGGCTAGGAAATATAGCGTTATAGACGTATATAATGTTCCCACCGAGAAGTAGGGGTCGGTGCGCGTCGAATGTAGTAAAATATTACATCCGAGATGTTAGGTTGCCTTAGGATAGGATATATAACGTTATAGACTTATATACTGTTCCCACCGAGAAGTAGGTGCCGACGCGCCAGGAATGTTGTAAAATATTACTTCCGAGATGTTAGGTTGCCTTACGTTATGATATATAGCGATATAGACGTATGTAATTTTCCCACCGAGAAGTAGGGTCCGGCGCGCCAGGAATGTAGTAAAATATTACATCCGAGATGTTATTTTGCCTTAGGTTAGGATATATAACGTTATAGACGTATATAATGTTCCCACCGAGAAGTAGGGGCCGGCGCGCCGGGAATGTAGTAAAATATAACATCCGAGATGTTAGGTTGCTTTAGGCTAGGATATATAACGTTATAAACGTATATAATGTTGCCACCGAGAAGTAGGTGCCGAAGTGACGGGAATGTTATAAAATATTACATTCGACATGTTAGTTTGCCTTAGGCTAGGATATATAGCGTTATAGACTTATATAATGTTCCCACCGAGAAGTAGTGGCCGACGTGCCAGGAATGTAGTAAAATATTACATCCGAGATGTTAGGTTGCCTTAGGCTAGGATATGTAAAGTTATAGACGTATATAATGTTCCACCCGAGAAGTAGGAACCGACGAGCCAGGAATGCTGTAAAATATTACATTCGACATGTTAGGATTGCCTTTGGCTAGGATATATAACGTTATAGACGTATATGATATTCCCACCGAGAACTACGGACCTACACGCGAGGAACGTTATCAAATATTACTTCCGAGATGTTAGGTTCCCTTAGGTTAGGATATATAACGTTATAGACGTATATAATGTTGCCACCGAGAAGTAGGGGCCGGCGCGCCAGGAATGTAGTAAAATATTACATCCGAGATGTTAGGTTGCCTTAGGCTAGGATATGTAAAGTTATAGACGTATATAATGTTCCCACCGAGAAGTAGGGGCCGAAGTGACGGGAATGTTGTAAAATATTACATCCGAGATGTTAGGTTGCCTTAGGTTAGGATATATAACGTTATTGACTTATATAATGTTCCCACCGAGAAATAGGGGCCGACGCCCTGGGAATGTTGTAAAATATTACGCTCGGCAAGTTAGGTTGCCTTAGGCTATGATATATAGCGATATAGACGTATATAATATTCCCACCGAGAAGTGGGGGCCGGCGCGCCAGGAATGCAGTAAAATATTACACCCGAGATGTTAGGTTGCCTTACGCTAGGATATGTAAAGTTATAGACGTATATAATGTTCCCAACGAGAAATAGATGCCGGCGCGCCAGGAATGTTGTAAAATATTACATCCGAGATGTTAGCATTACCTTAGGCTAGGATATATAACGTTATAGACGTATATGATGTTCCCACCGAGAAGTAGGTGCCGAAGTGACGGGAATGTAGTAAAATATAACATCCGAGATGTTAGTTTGCCTTAGGCTAGGATATATAGCGTTATAGACTTATATAATGTTCCCACCGAGAAGTAGTGGCCGACGTGCCAGGAACGTAGTAAAATATTACATCCGAGATGTTAGGTTGCCTTAGGTTAGGGTATATAACATTATTGACTTATATACTGTTCCCACCGAGAAGTAGTGGCCGACGTGCCAGGAATGTAGTAAAATATTACATACGAGATGTTAGGTTGCCTTAGGTTAGGATATATAACGTTATAGACGTATATAATGTTCCACCCGAGAAGTAGGAGCCGACGCGCCAGGAATGCTGTAAAATATTACATTCGACATGTTAGGATTGCCTTTGGCTAGGATATATAACGTTATAGACGTATATGATATTCCCACCGAGAACTACGGGCCTACACGCGAGGAACGTTATCAAATATTACTTCCGAGATGTTAGGTTCCCTTAGGTTAGGATATATGACGTTATAGACGTATATAATGTTGCCACCGAGAAGTAGGTGCCGGCGCGCCAGGAATGTAGTAAAATATTACATCCGAGATGTTAGGTTGCCTTAGGCTAGGATATGTAAAGTTATAGACGTATATAATGTTCCCACCGAGAAGTAGGGGCCGAAGTGACGGGAATGTTGTAAAATATTACATTCGACATGTTAGGTTGCCTTAGGCTAAGAAATATAGCGTTATAGACGTATATAATGTTCCCACCGAGAAGTAGGGGCCGACGTGCCAGGAATGTAGTAAGATATTACATCCGAGATGTTAGGTTGCCTTAGGATAGCATATGTAAAGTTATAGACGTATATAATGTTCCCACCGAGAAATAGGTGCCGGCGCGCCAGGAATGTTGCAAAATATTACATCCGAGATGTTAGGATTGCCTTAGGCTAAGATATATAACGTTATAGACGTATATAATGTTCCCACCGAGAAGTAGGGGCCGAAGTGACGGGAATGTTGTAAAATATTACATCCGAGATGTTAAGTTGCCTTAGGTTAGGATATATAACGTTATTGACTTATATAATGTTCCCACCGAGAAATAGGGGCCGACGCCCTGGGAATGTTGTAAAATATTACGCTCGGCAAGTTAGGTTGCCTTAGGCTATGATATATAGCGATATAGACGTATATAATATTCCCACCGAGAAGTGGGGGCCGACGTGCCAGGAATGTAGTAAAATATTACATACGAGATGTTAGGTTGCCTTAGGTTAGGATATATAACGTTATAGACATATATAATGTTCCACCCGAGAAGTAGGGGCCGACGCGCCAGGAATGCTGTAAAATATTACATTCGACATGTTAGGATTGCCTTTGGCTAGGATATATAACGTTATAGACGTATATGATATTCCCACCGAGAACTACGGGCCTACACGCGAGGAACGTTATCAAATATTACTTCCGAGATGTTAGGTTCCCTTAGGTTAGGATATATAACGTTATAGACGTATATAATGTTGCCACCGAGAAGTAGGGGCCGACGAGCCAGGAATGTTGAAAAATATTACGCTCGACATGTTAGGTTGCCTTAGACTATGATATATAGCGATATAGACGTATATAACATTCCCACCGAGAAGTGGGGGCCGGCGCGCCAGGAATGTAGTAAAATATTACATCCGAGATGTTAGGTTGCCTTAGGCTAGGATATGTAAAGTTATAGTAGTATATAATGTTCCCAACGAGAAATAGATGCCGGCGCGCCAGGAATGTTGTAAAATATTACATCCGAGATGTTAGCATTACCTTAGGCTAGGATATATAACGTTATAGACGTATATGATGTTCCCACCGAGAAGTAGGTGCCGAAGTGACGGGAATGTAGTAAAATATAACATCCGAGATGTTAGTTTGCCTTAGGCTAGGATATATAGCGTTATAGACTTATATAATGTTCCCACCGAGATGTAGTGGCCGACGTGCCAGGAACGTAGTAAAATATTACATCCGAGATGTTAGGTTGCCTTAGGTTAGGATATATAACATTATTGACTTATATACTGTTCCCACCGAGAAGTAGATTCCGACGCGCCAGGAATGTTGTAAATTATTACATTCGAGATGTTAGGATTGCCTTAGGCTAGGATATATAACGTTATAGACGTATATAATGTTCCCACCGAGAAGTAGGGGTCGGTGCGCCACGAATGTAGTAAAATATTACATCCGAGATGTTAGGTTGCCTTAGGCTAGGATATGTAAAGTTATAGACGTATATAATGTTCCACCCGAGAAGTAGGAACCGACGCGCCAGGAATGCTGTAAAATATTACATTCGACATGTTAGGATTGCCTTTGGCTAGGATATATAACGTTATAGACGTATATGATATTCCCACCGAGAACTACGGACCTACACGCGAGGAACGTTATCAAATATTACTTCCGAGATGTTAGGTTCCCTTAGGTTAGGATATATAACGTTATAGACGTATATAATGTTGCCACCGAGAAGTAGGGGCCGGCGCGCCAGGAATGTAGTAAAATATTACATCCGAGATGTTAGGTTGCCTTAGGCTAGGATATGTAAAGTTATAGACGTATATAATGTTCCCACCGAGAAGTAGGGGCCGAAGTGACGGGAATGTTGTAAAATATTACATCCGAGATGTTAGGTTGCCTTAGGTTAGGATATATAACGTTATTGACTTATATAATGTTCCCACCGAGAAATAGGGGCCGACGCCCTGGGAATGTTGTAAAATATTACGCTCGGCAAGTTAGGTTGCCTTAGGCTATGATATATAGCGATATAGACGTATATAGTATTCCCACCGAGAAGTGGGGGCCGGCGCGCCAGGAATGCAGTAAAATATTACACCCGAGATGTTAGGTTGCCTTACGCTAGGATATGTAAAGTTATAGACGTATATAATGTTCCCAACGAGAAATAGATGCCGGCGCGCCAGGAATGTTGTAAAATATTACATCCGAGATGTTAGCATTACCTTAGGCTAGGATATATAACGTTATAGACGTATATGATGTTCCCACCGAGAAGTAGGTGCCGAAGTGACGGGAATGTAGTAAAATATAACATCCGAGATGTTAGTTTGCCTTAGGCTAGGATATATAGCGTTATAGACTTATATAATGTTCCCACCGAGAAGTAGTGGCCGACGTGCCAGGAACGTAGTAAAATATTACATCCGAGATGTTAGGTTGCCTTAGGTTAGGATATATAACATTATTGACTTATATACTGTTCCCACCGAGAAGTAGATGTCGACGCGCCAGGAATGTTGTAAATTATTACATCCGAGATGTTAGGATTGCCTTAGGCTAGGATATATAACGTTATAGACGTATATAATGTTCCCACCGAGAAGTAGGGTTCGGTGCGCCACGAATGTAGTAAAATATTACATCCGAGATGATAGGTTGCCTTATACTAGGGTATATAATGTTATAGACGTATATAATGTTCCCACCGAGAAGTAGGGGCCGAAGTGACGGGAATGTTGTAAAATATTACATTCGACATGTTAGGTTGCCTTAGGCTAGGAAATATAGCGTTATAGACGTATATAATGTTCCCACCGAGAAGTAGGGGCCGACGTGCCAGGAATGTAGTAAAATATTACATCCGAGATGTTAGGTTGCCTTAGGATAGGATATATAACGTTATAGACTTATATACTGTTCCCACCGAGAAGTAGGTGCCGCCGCGGCAGGAATGTTGTAAAATATTACATCCGAGATGTTAGGATTACCTTAGGCTAGGATATATAACGTTATTGACTTATATAATGTTCCCACCGAGAAATAGGGGCCGACGCCCTGGGAATGTTGTAAAATATTACGCTCGGCAAGTTAGGTTGCCTTAGGCTATGATATATAGCGATATAGACGTATATAATATTCCCACCGAGAAGTGGGGGCCGGCGCGCCAGGAATGTAGTAAAATATTACATCCGAGATGTTAGGTTGCCTTAGGCTAGGATATATAACGTTATAAACGTATATAATGTTCCCACCGAGAAGTAGGTGCCGAAGTGACGGTAATGTTATAAAATATTACATTCGACATGTTAGTTTGCCTTAGGCTAGGATATATAGCGTTATAGACTTATATAATGTTCCCACCGAGAAGTAGTGGCCTACACGCCAGGAATGTTATCAAATATTACTTCCGAGATGTTAGGTTCCCTTAGGTTAGGATATATAACGTTATAGACGTATATAATGTTCCCACCGTGAAGTAGGGGCCGACGAGCCAGGAATGTTGTGAAATATTACGCTCGACATGTTAGGTTGCCTTAGACTATGATATATAGCGATATAGACGTATATAATATTCCCACCGAGAAGTGGGGGCCGGCGCGCCAGGAATGTAGTAAAATATTACATCCGAGATGTTAGGTTGCCTTATGCTAGGATATATTATGTTATAGACGTATATAATGTTCCCACCGAGAAATAGGTGCCGGCGCGCCAGGAATGTTGCAAAATATTACATCCGAGATGTTAGGATCGCCTTAGGCTAAGATATATAACGTTATAGACGTATATAATGTTCCCACCGAGAAGTAGGGGCCGAAGTGACGGGAATGTTGTAAAATATTACATCCGAGATGTTAAGTAGCCTTAGGTTAGGATATATAACGTTATTGACTTATATAATGTTCCCACCGAGAAATAGGGGCCGACGCCCTGGGAATGTTGTAAAATATTACGCTCGGCAAGTTAGGTTGCCTTAGGCTATGATATATAGCGATATAGACGTATATAATATTCCCACCGAGAAGTGGGGGCCGGCGCGCCAGGAATGTAGTAAAACATTACATCCTAGATGTTAGGTTGCCTTAGGCTAGGATATGTAAAGTTATAGACGTATATAATGTTCCCACCGAGAAATAGGTGCCGACGCGCCAGGAATGTTGTAAAATATTACATCCGAGATGTTAAGTTGCCTTAGGTTAGGATATATAACGTTATTGACTTATATAATGTTCCCACCGAGAAATAGGGGCCGACGCCCTGGGAATGTTGTAAAATATTACGCTCGGCAAGTTAGGTTGCCTTAGGCTATGATATATAGCGATATAGACGTATATAATATTCCCACCGAGAAGTGGGGGCCGGCGCGCCAGGAATGTAGTAAAACATTACATCCTAGGTGTTAGGTTGCCTTAGGCTAGGATATGTAAAGTTATAGACGTATATAATGTTCCCACCGAGAAATAGGTGCCGACGCGCCAGGAATGTTGTAAAATATTACATCCGAGATGTTAGGATTGCCTTAGGCTAAGATATATAACGTTATAGACGTATATAATGTTCCCACCGACAAGTAGGGGCCGGCGCGCCGGGAATGTAGTAAAGTATAACATCCGAGATGTTAGGTTGCCTTAGACTAGGATATATAACGCTATAGACGTATATAATGTTCCCACCGAGAAGTAGGTGCCGAAGTGACGGGAATGTTGTAAAATATTACATTCGACATGTTAGTTTTCCTTAGGCTAGGATATATAGCGTTATATACGTATATAATGTTCCCACCGAGAAGTAGGGGCCGACGTGCCAGGAATGTAGTAAAATATTACATACGAGATGTTAGGTTGCCTTAGGTTAGGATATATAACGTTATAGACATATATAATGTTCCACCCGAGAAGTAGGGGCCGACGCGCCAGGAATGCTGTAAAATATTACATTCGACATGTTAGGATTGCCTTTGGCTAGGATATATAACGTTATAGACGTATATGATATTCCCACCGAGAACTACGGGCCTACACGCGAGGAACGTTATCAAATATTACTTCCGAGATGTTAGGTTCCCTTAGGTTAGGATATATAACGTTATAGACGTATATAATGTTGCCACCGAGAAGTAGGGGCCGACGAGCCAGGAATGTTGAAAAATATTACGCTCGACATGTTAGGTTGCCTTAGACTATGATATATAGCGATATATACGTATATAATATTCCCACCGAGAAGTGGGGGCCGGCGCGCCAGGAATGCAGTAAAATATTACATCCGAGATGTTAGGTTGCCTTAGGCTAGGATATGTAAAGTTATAGTAGTATTTAATGTTCCCACCGAGAAATAGGTGCCGGCGCGCCAGGAATGTTGCAAAATATTACATCCGAGATGTTAGGATTGCCTTAGGCTAAGATATATAACGTTATAGACGTATATAATGTTCCCACCGAGAAGTAGGGGCCGAAGTGACGGGAATGTTGTAAAATATTACATCCGAGATATTAAGTTGCCTTAGGTTAGGATATATAACGTTATTGACTTATATAATGTTCCCACCGAGAAATAGGGGCCCACGCCCTGGGAATGTTGTAAAATATTACGCTCGGCAAGTTAGGTTGCCTTAGGCTATGATATATAGCGATATAGACGTATATAATATTCCCACCGACAAGTAGGGGCCGGCGCGCCGGGAATGTAGTAAAGTATAACATCCGAGATGTTAAGTTGCCTTAGGTTAGGATATATAACGTTATTGACTTATATAATGTTCCCACCGAGAAATAGGGGCCGACGCCCTGGGAATGTTGTAAAATATTACGCTCGGCAAGTTAGGTTGCCTTAGGCTATGATATATAGCGATATAGACGTATATAATATTCCCACCGAGAAGTGGGGGCCGGCGCGCCAGGAATGTAGTAAAACATTACATCCTAGGTGTTAGGTTGCCTTAGGCTAGGATATGTAAAGTTATAGACGTATATAATGTTCCCACCGAGAAATAGGTGCCGACGCGCCAGGAATGTTGTAAAATATTACATCCGAGATGTTAGGATTGCCTTAGGCTAAGATATATAACGTTATAGACGTATATAATGTTCCCACCGACAAGTAGGGGCCGGCGCGCCGGGAATGTAGTAAAGTATAACATCCGAGATGTTAGGTTGCCTTAGACTAGGATATATAACGCTATAGACGTATATAATGTTCCCACCGAGAAGTAGGTGCCGAAGTGACGGGAATGTTGTAAAATATTACATTCGACATGTTAGTTTTCCTTAGGCTAGGATATATAGCGTTATATACGTATATAATGTTCCCACCGAGAAGTAGGGGCCGACGTGCCAGGAATGTAGTAAAATATTACATACGAGATGTTAGGTTGCCTTAGGTTAGGATATATAACGTTATAGACATATATAATGTTCCACCCGAGAAGTAGGGGCCGACGCGCCAGGAATGCTGTAAAATATTACATTCGACATGTTAGGATTGCCTTTGGCTAGGATATATAACGTTATAGACGTATATGATATTCCCACCGAGAACTACGGGCCTACACGCGAGGAACGTTATCAAATATTACTTCCGAGATGTTAGGTTCCCTTAGGTTAGGATATATAACGTTATAGACGTATATAATGTTGCCACCGAGAAGTAGGGGCCGACGAGCCAGGAATGTTGAAAAATATTACGCTCGACATGTTAGGTTGCCTTAGACTATGATATATAGCGATATATACGTATATAATATTCCCACCGAGAAGTGGGGGCCGGCGCGCCAGGAATGCAGTAAAATATTACATCCGAGATGTTAGGTTGCCTTAGGCTAGGATATGTAAAGTTATAGTAGTATTTAATGTTCCCACCGAGAAATAGGTGCCGGCGCGCCAGGAATGTTGCAAAATATTACATCCGAGATGTTAGGATTGCCTTAGGCTAAGATATATAACGTTATAGACGTATATAATGTTCCCACCGAGAAGTAGGGGCCGAAGTGACGGGAATGTTGTAAAATATTACATCCGAGATATTAAGTTGCCTTAGGTTAGGATATATAACGTTATTGACTTATATAATGTTCCCACCGAGAAATAGGGGCCGACGCCCTGGGAATGTTGTAAAATATTACGCTCGGCAAGTTAGGTTGCCTTAGGCTATGATATATAGCGATATAGACGTATATAATATTCCCACCGACAAGTAGGGGCCGGCGCGCCGGGAATGTAGTAAAGTATAACATCCGAGATGTTAGGTTGCCTTAGACTAGGATATATAACGCTATAGACGTATATAATGTTCCCACCGAGAAGTAGGTGCCGAAGTGACGGGAATGTTGTAAAATATTACATTCGACATGTTAGTTTTCCTTAGGCTAGGATATATAGCGTTATATACGTATATAATATTCCCACCGAGAAGTGGGGGCCGGCGCGCCAGGAATGTAGTAAAACATTACATCCTAGGTGTTAGGTTGCCTTAGGCTAGGATATGTAAAGTTATAGACGTATATAATGTTCCCACCGAGAAATAGGTGCCGACGCGCCAGGAATGTTGTAAAATATTACATCCGAGATGTTAGGATTGCCTTAGGCTAAGATATATAACGTTATAGACGTATATAATGTTCCCACCGACAAGTAGGGGCCGGCGCGCCGGGAATGTAGTAAAGTATAACATCCGAGATGTTAGGTTGCCTTAGACTAGGATATATAACGCTATAGACGTATATAATGTTCCCACCGAGAAGTAGGTGCCGAAGTGACGGGAATGTTGTAAAATATTACATTCGACATGTTAGTTTTCCTTAGGCTAGGATATATAGCGTTATATACGTATATAATGTTCCCACCGAGAAGTAGGGGCCGACGTGCCAGGAATGTAGTAAAATATTACATACGAGATGTTAGGTTGCCTTAGGTTAGGATATATAACGTTATAGACATATATAATGTTCCACCCGAGAAGTAGGGGCCGACGCGCCAGGAATGCTGTAAAATATTACATTCGACATGTTAGGATTGCCTTTGGCTAGGATATATAACGTTATAGACGTATATGATATTCCCACCGTGAACTACGGGCCTACACGCGAGGAACGTTATCAAATATTACTTCCGAGATGTTAGGTTCCCTTAGGTTAGGATATATAACGTTATAGACGTATATAATGTTGCCACCGAGAAGTAGGGGCCGACGAGCCAGGAATGTTGAAAAATATTACGCTCGACATGTTAGGTTGCCTTAGACTATGATATATAGCGATATATACGTATATAATATTCCCACCGAGAAGTGGGGGCCGGCGCGCCAGGAATGCAGTAAAATATTACATCCGAGATGTTAGGTTGCCTTAGGCTAGGATATGTAAAGTTATAGTAGTATTTAATGTTCCCACCGAGAAATAGGTGCCGGCGCGCCAGGAATGTTGCAAAATATTACATCCGAGATGTTAGGATTGCCTTAGGCTAAGATATATAACGTTATAGACGTATATAATGTTCCCACCGAGAAGTAGGGGCCGAAGTGACGGGAATGTTGTAAAATATTACATCCGAGATGTTAAGTTGCCTTAGGTTAGGATATATAACGTTATTGACTTATATAATGTTCCCACCGAGAAATAGGGGCCGACGCCCTGGGAATGTTGTAAAATATTACGCTCGGCAAGTTAGGTTGCCTTAGGCTATGATATATAGCGATATAGACGTATATAATATTCCCACCGAGAAGTGGGGGCCGGCGCGCCAGGAATGTAGTAAAACATTACATCCTAGATGTTAGGTTGCCTTAGGCTAGGATATGTAAAGTTATAGACGTATATAATGTTCCCACCGAGAAATAGGTGCCGACGCGCCAGGAATGTTGTAAAATATTACATCCGAGGTGTTAGGATTGCCTTAGGCTAAGATATATAACGTTATAGACGTATATAATGTTCCCACCGACAAGTAGGGGCCGGCGCGCCGGGAATGTAGTAAAGTATAACATCCGAGATGTTAGGTTGCCTTAGACTAGGATATATAACGCTATAGACGTATATAATGTTCCCACCGAGAAGTAGGTGCCGAAGTGACGGGAATGTTGAAAAATATTACGCTCGACATGTTAGGTTGCCTTAGACTATGATATATAGCGATATATACGTATATAATATTCCCACCGAGAAGTGGGGGCCGGCGCGCCAGGAATGCAGTAAAATATTACATCCGAGATGTTAGGTTGCCTTAGGCTAGGATATGTAAAGTTATAGTAGTATTTAATGTTCCCAACGAGAAATAGATGCCGGCGCGCCAGGAATGTTGTAAAATATTACATCCGAGATGTTAGCATTACCTTAGGCTAGGATATATAACGTTATAGACGTATATGATGTTCCCACCGAGAAGTAGGTGCCGAAGTGACGGGAATGTAGTAAAATATAACATCCGAGATGTTAGTTTGCCTTAGGCTAGGATATATAGCGTTATAGACTTATATAATGTTCCCACCGAGAAGTATGGGCCGACGAGCCAGGAATGTTATAAAATATTACGCTCGACATGTTAGGTTGCCTTAGGCTAGGATATATAGCGTTAAAGACGTATATAATGTTCCCACCGAGGAGTAGGGGCCGAAGTGACGGGAATGTTGTAAAATATTACATCCGAGATGTTAGGTTGCCTTAGGTTAGGATATATAACGTTATTTACTTATATAATATTCCCACCGAGAAATAGGGGCCGAAGCCACAGGAATGTTGTAAAATATTACGCGCGACAAGTTAGGTTGCCTTAGGTTAGGATATATAGCGTTTAAGACGTATATAGTGTTCCCACGGAGAAGTAGTTGCCGACGCGCCAGGAATATTGTAAAATATTCAATTCGACATGTTAGGTTGTCTCAGGCTAGGACATATAGCGTTAAAGACGTATATAATATTCCCACCGAGAAATAGGGGCCGACACGCCAGGAATGTAGTAAAATATTACGCTCGACATTTTTGGTTGCCTTAAGTTAGGATATATGGCGTGATAGACGTATATAATGTTCCCACCGAGAAGTAGGGGCCAGCGCGCCAGGAATGTGGTAAAATATTACATCCGGTACGTTAGGTTGCCTTAGGCTAGGATATATAACTTTATAGACGTATATAATGTTCCCACCGAG
The DNA here is from genome assembly GCA_963969225.1 of Xylocopa violacea. NCBI lineage: Eukaryota > Metazoa > Arthropoda > Insecta > Hymenoptera > Apidae > Xylocopa > Xylocopa violacea. The sequence goes on along the minus strand of CAXAJV010000001.1, from coordinate 44,740,057 downwards.
AAGTAGGTGCCGACGCGCCAGGAATGTTGTAAAATATTACGCTCGACAAGTTAGGTTGCCTTAGGCTAGGATATATAGCGTTCAAGATGTATATAATGTTCCCACCGAGACATAGGCGCCGACACGCCAGGAATGTTGTAAAATATTACATCCGAGGTGTTAGGTTCCCTTAGGATTGGATATATAACGTTATAGACGTATATAATGTTCCCACCGAGAAGTAGGGGCCGACGAGCCAGGAATGTTGTAAAATATTACGCTCGACATGTTAGGTTGCCTTAGACTATGATATATAGCGATATAGACGTATATAATATTCCCACCGAGAAGTGGGGGCCGACGTGCCAGGAATGTAGTAAAATATTACATACGAGATGTTAGGTTGCCTTAGGTTAGGATATATAACGTTATAGACGTATATAATGTTCCACCCGAGAAGTAGGAGCCGACGCGCCAGGAATGCTGTAAAATATTACATTCGACATGTTAGGATTGCCTTTGGCTAGGATATACAACGTTATAGACGTATAGGATATTCCCACCGAGTACTACGGGCCTACACGCGAGGAACGTTATCAAATATTACTTCCGAGATGTTAGGTTCCCTTAGGTTAGGATATATAACGTTATAGACGTATATAATGTTGCCACCGAGAAGTAGGGGCCGACGAGCCAGGAATGTTGTAAAATATTACGCTCGACATGTTAGGTTGCCTTAGACTATGATATATAGCGATATAGACGTATATAATATTCCCACCGAGAAGTGGGGGCCGGCGCGCCAGGAATGTAGTAAAATATTACATCCGAGATGTTAGGTTGCCTTAGGCTAGGATATGTAAAGTTATAGACGTATATAATGTTCCCACCGAGAAATAGGTGCCGGCGCGCCAGGAATGTAGCAAAATATTACATCCGAGATGTTAGGATTGCCTTAGGCTAAGATATATAACGTTATAGACGTATATAATGTTCCCACCGAGAAGTAGGGGCCGAAGTGACGGGAATGTTGTAAAATATTACATCCGAGATGTTAGGTTGCCTTAGGTTAGGATATATAACGTTATTGACTTATATAATGTTCCCACCGAGAAATAGGGGCCGACGCCCTGGGAATGTTGTAAAATATTACGCTCGGCAAGTTAGGTTGCCTTAGGCTATGATATATAGCGATATAGACGTATATAATATTCTCACCGAGAAGTGGGGGCCGGCGCGCCAGGAATGCAGTAAAATATTACATCCGAGATGTTAGGTTGCCTTAGGCTAGGATATGTAAAGTTATAGACGTATATAATGTTCCCAACGAGAAATAGATGCCGGCGCGCCAGGAATGTTGTAAAATATTATATCCGAGATGTTAGCATTACCTTAGGCTAGGATATATAACGTTATAGACGTATATGATGTTCCCACCGAGAAGTAGGTGCCGAAGTGACGGGAATGTAGTAAAATATAACATCCGAGATGTTAGTTTGCCTTAGGCTAGGATATATAGCGTTATAGACTTATATAATGTTCCCACCGAGAAGTAGTGGCCGACGTGCCAGGAACGTAGTAAAATATTACATCTGAGGTGTTAGGTTGCCTTAGGTTAGGATATATAACATTATTGACTTGTATACTGTTCCCACCGAGAAGTAGATGCCGACGCGCCAGGAATGTTGTAAATTATTACATCCGAGATGTTAGGATTGCCTTAGGCTAGGATATATAACGTTATAGACGTATATAATGTTCCCACCGAGAAGTAGGGGTCGGTGCGCCACGAATGTAGTAAAATATTACATCCGAGATGTTAGGTTGCCTTAGACTAGGGTATATAATGTTATAGACGTATATAATGTTCCCACCGAGAAGTAGGGGCCGAAGTGACGGGAATGTTGTAAAATATTACATTCGACATGTTAGGTTGCCTTAGGCTAGGAAATATAGCGTTATAGACGTATATAATGTTCCCACCGAGAAGTAGGGGCCGACGTGCCAGGAATGTAGTAAAATATTACATCCGAGATGTTAGGTTGCCTTAGGATAGGATATATAACGTTATAGACTTATATACTGTTCCCACCGAGAAGTAGGTGCCGACGCGCCAGGAATGTTGTAAAATATTACTTCCGAGATGTTAGGTTGCCTTACGTTATGATATATAGCGATATAGACGTATATAATGTTCCCACCGAGAAGTAGGGTCCGGCGCGCCAGGAATGTAGTAAAATATTACATCCGAGATGTTATTTTGCCTTAGGTTAGGATATATAACGTTATAGACGTATATAATGTTGCCACCGAGAAGTAGGGGCCGGCGCGCCAGGAATGTAGTAAAATATTACATCCGAGATGTTAGGTTGCCTTAGGCTAGGATATGTAAAGTTATAGACGTATATAATGTTCCCACCGAGAAGTAGGGGCCGAAGTGACGGGAATGTTGTAAAATATTACATTCGACATGTTAGGTTGCCTTAGGCTAGGAAATATAGCGTTATAGACGTATATAATGTTCCCACCGAGAAGTAGGGGCCGACGTGCCAGGAATGTAGTAAAATATAACATCCGAGATGTTAGGTTGCTTTAGGCTAGGATATATAACGTTATAAACGTATATAATGTTGCCACCGAGAAGTAGGTGCCGAAGTGACGGGAATGTTATAAAATATTACATTCGACATGTTAGTTTGCCTTAGGCTAGGATATATAGCGTTATAGACTTATATAATGTTCCCACCGAGAAGTAGTGGCCGACGTGCCAGGAATGTAGTAAAATATTACATCCGAGATGTTAGGTTGCCTTAGGCTAGGATATGTAAAGTTATAGACGTATATAATGTTCCACCCGAGAAGTAGGAACCGACGAGCCAGGAATGCTGTAAAATATTACATTCGACATGTTAGGATTGCCTTTGGCTAGGATATATAACGTTATAGACGTATATGATATTCCCACCGAGAACTACGGACCTACACGCGAGGAACGTTATCAAATATTACTTCCGAGATGTTAGGTTCCCTTAGGTTAGGATATATAACGTTATAGACGTATATAATGTTGCCACCGAGAAGTAGGGGCCGGCGCGCCAGGAATGTAGTAAAATATTACTTCCGAGATGTTAGGTTGCCTTAGGCTAGGATATGTAAAGTTATAGACGTATATAATGTTCCCACCGAGAAGTAGGGGCCGAAGTGACGGGAATGTTGTAAAATATTACATCCGAGATGTTAGGTTGCCTTAGGTTAGGATATATAACGTTATTGACTTATATAATGTTCCCACCGAGAAATAGGGGCCGACGCCCTGGGAATGTTGTAAAATATTACGCTCGGCAAGTTAGGTTGCCTTAGGCTATGATATATAGCGATATAGACGTATATAATATTCCCACCGAGAAGTGGGGGCCGGCGCGCCAGGAATGCAGTAAAATATTACACCCGAGATGTTAGGTTGCCTTACGCTAGGATATGTAAAGTTATAGACGTATATAATGTTCCCAACGAGAAATAGATGCCGGCGCGCCAGGAATGTTGTAAAATATTACATCCGAGATGTTAGCATTACCTTAGGCTAGGATATATAACGTTATAGACGTATATGATGTTCCCACCGAGAAGTAGGTGCCGAAGTGACGGGAATGTAGTAAAATATAACATCCGAGATGTTAGTTTGCCTTAGGCTAGGATATATAGCGTTATAGACTTATATAATGTTCCCACCTAGAAGTAGTGGCCGACGTGCCAGGAACGTAGTAAAATATTACATCCGAGATGTTAGGTTGCCTTAGGTTAGGATATATAACATTATTGACTTATATACTGTTCCCACCGAGAAGTAGTGGCCGACGTGCCAGGAATGTAGTAAAATATTACATACGAGATGTTAGGTTGCCTTAGGTTAGGATATATAACGTTATAGACGTATATAATGTTCCACCCGAGAAGTAGGAGCCGACGCGCCAGGAATGCTGTAAAATATTACATTCGACATGTTAGGATTGCCTTTGGCTAGGATATATAACGTTATAGACGTATATGATATTCCCACCGAGAACTACGGGCCTACACGCGAGGAACGTTATCAAATATTACTTCCGAGATGTTAGGTTCCCTTAGGTTAGGATATATGACGTTATAGACGTATATAATGTTGCCACCGAGAAGTAGGTGCCGGCGCGCCAGGAATGTAGTAAAATATTACATCCGAGATGTTAGGTTGCCTTAGGCTAGGATATGTAAAGTTATAGACGTATATAATGTTCCCACCGAGAAGTAGGGGCCGAAGTGACGGGAATGTTGTAAAATATTACATTCGACATGTTAGGTTGCCTTAGGCTAAGAAATATAGCGTTATAGACGTATATAATGTTCCCACCGAGAAGTAGGGGCCGACGTGCCAGGAATGTAGTAAGATATTACATCCGAGATGTTAGGTTGCCTTAGGATAGGATATATAACGTTATAGACTTATATACTGTTCCCACCGAGAAGTAGGTGCCGCCGCGGCAGGAATGTTGTAAAATATTACATCCGAGATGTTAGGATTACCTTAGGCTAGGATATATAACGTTATTGACTTATATAATGTTCCCACCGAGAAATAGGGGCCGACGCCCTGGGAATGTTATAAAATATTACGCTCGGCAAGTTAGGTTGCCTTAGGCTATGATATATAGCAATATAGACGTATATAATATTCCCACCGAGAAGTGGGGGCCGGCGCGCCAGGAATGTAGTAAAATATTACATCCGAGATGTTAGGTTGCCTTAGGATAGCATATGTAAAGTTATAGACGTATATAATGTTCCCACCGAGAAATAGGTGCCGGCGCGCCAGGAATGTTGCAAAATATTACATCCGAGATGTTAGGATTGCCTTAGGCTAAGATATATAACGTTATAGACGTATATAATGTTCCCACCGAGAAGTAGGGGCCAAAGTGACGGGAATGTTGTAAAATATTACATCCGAGATGTTAAGTTGCCTTAGGTTAGGATATATAACGTTATTGACTTATATAATGTTCCCACCGAGAAATAGGGGCCGACGCCCTGGGAATGTTGTAAAATATTACGCTCGGCAAGTTAGGTTGCCTTAGGCTATGATATATAGCGATATAGACGTATATAATATTCCCACCGAGAAGTGGGGGCCGGCGCGCCAGGAATGTAGTAAAACATTACATCCGAGATGTTAGGTTGCCTTAGGCTAGGATATGTAAAGTTATAGACGTATATAATGTTCCCACCGAGAAATAGGTGCCGACGCGCCAGGAATGTTGTAAAATATTACATCCGAGATGTTAGGATTGCCTTAGGCTAAGATATATAACGTTATAGACGTATATAATGTTCCCACCGACAAGTAGGGGCCGGCGCGCCGGGAATGTAGTAAAGTATAACATCCGAGATGTTAGGTTGCCTTAGACTAGGATATATAACGCTATAGACGTATATAATGTTCCCACCGAGAAGTAGGTGCCGAAGTGACGGGAATGTTGTAAAATATTACATTCGACATGTTAGTTTTCCTTAGGCTAGGATATATAGCGTTATATACGTATATAATGTTCCCACCGAGAAGTAGGGGCCGACGTGCCAGGAATGTAGTAAAATATTACATACGAGATGTTAGGTTGCCTTAGGTTAGGATATATAACGTTATAGACATATATAATGTTCCACCCGAGAAGTAGGGGCCGACGCGCCAGGAATGCTGTAAAATATTACATTCGACATGTTAGGATTGCCTTTGGCTAGGATATATAACGTTATAGACGTATATGATATTCCCACCGAGAACTACGGGCCTACACGCGAGGAACGTTATCAAATATTACTTCCGAGATGTTAGGTTCCCTTAGGTTAGGATATATAACGTTATAGACGTATATAATGTTGCCACCGAGAAGTAGGGGCCGACGAGCCAGGAATGTTGAAAAATATTACGCTCGACATGTTAGGTTGCCTTAGACTATGATATATAGCGATATATACGTATATAATATTCCCACCGAGAAGTGGGGGCCGGCGCGCCAGGAATGCAGTAAAATATTACATCCGAGATGTTAGGTTGCCTTAGGCTAGGATATGTAAAGTTATAGTAGTATTTAATGTTCCCAACGAGAAATAGATGCCGGCGCGCCAGGAATGTTGTAAAATATTACATCCGAGATGTTAGCATTACCTTAGGCTAGGATATATAACGTTATAGACGTATATGATGTTCCCACCGAGAAGTAGGTGCCGAAGTGACGGGAATGTAGTAAAATATAACATCCGAGATGTTAGTTTGCCTTAGGCTAGGATATATAGCGTTATAGACTTATATAATGTTCCCACCGAGAAGTATGGGCCGACGAGCCAGGAATGTTATAAAATATTACGCTCGACATGTTAGGTTGCCTTAGGCTAGGATATATAGCGTTAAAGACGTATATAATGTTCCCACCGAGGAGTAGGGGCCGAAGTGACGGGAATGTTGTAAAATATTACATCCGAGATGTTAGGTTGCCTTAGGTTAGGATACATAACGTTATTTACTTATATAATATTCCCACCGAGAAATAGGGGCCGAAGCCACAGGAATGTTGTAAAATATTACGCGCGACAAGTTAGGTTGCCTTAGGTTAGGATATATAGCGTTTAAGACGTATATAGTGTTCCCACGGAGAAGTAGTTGCCGACGCGCCAGGAATATTGTAAAATATTCAATTCGACATGTTAGGTTGTCTCAGGCTAGGACATATAGCGTTAAAGACGTATATAATATTCCCACCGAGAAATAGGGGCCGACACGCCAGGAATGTAGTAAAATATTACGCTCGACATTTTTGGTTGCCTTAAGTTAGGATATATGGCGTGATAGACGTATATAATGTTCCCACCGAGAAGTAGGGGCCAGCGCGCCAGGAATGTGGTAAAATATTACATCCGGTACGTTAGGTTGCCTTAGGCTAGGATATATAACTTTATAGACGTATATAATGTTCCCACCGAGAAGTAGGTGCCGACGCGCCAGGAATGTTGTAAAATATTACGCTCGACAAGTTAGGTTGCCTTAGGCTAGGATATATAGCGTTAAAGATGTATATAATGTTCCCACCGAGACATAGGCGCCGACACGCCAGGAATGTTGTAAAATATTACATCCGAGGTGTTAGGTTCCCTTAGGATTGGATATATAACGTTATAGACGTATATAATGTTCCCACCGAGAAGTAGGGGCCGACGCCCTGGGAATGTTGTAAAATATTACGCTCGGCAAGTTAGGTTGCCTTAGGCTATGATATATAGCGATATAGACGTATATAATATTCTCACCGAGAAGTGGGGGCCGGCGCGCCAGGAATGCAGTAAAATATTACATCCGAGATGTTAGGTTGCCTTAGGCTAGGATATGTAAAGTTATAGACGTATATAATGTTCCCAACGAGAAATAGATGCCGGCGCGCCAGGAATGTTGTAAAATATTACATCCGAGATGTTAGCATTACCTTAGGCTAGGATATATAACGTTATAGACGTATATGATGTTCCCACCGAGAAGTAGGTGCCGAAGTGACGGGAATGTAGTAAAATATAACATCCGAGATGTTAGTTTGCCTTAGGCTAGGATATATAGCGTTATAGACTTATATAATGTTCCCACCGAGAAGTAGTGGCCGACGTGCCAGGAACGTAGTAAAATATTACATCCGAGATGTTAGGTTGCCTTAGGTTAGGATATATAACATTATTGACTTATATACTGTTCCCACCGAGAAGTAGATGCCGACGCGCCTGGAATGTTGTAAATTATTACATCCGAGATGTTAGGAGTGCCTCAGGCTAGGATATATAACGTTATTGACTTATATAATGTTCCCACCGAGAAATAGGGGCCGACGCCCTGGGAATGTTGTAAAATATTACGCTCGGCAAGTTAGGTTGCCTTAGGCTATGATATATAGCGATATAGACGTATACAATATTCTCACCGAGAAGTGGGGGCCGGCGCGCCAGGATTCCAGTAAAATATTACATCCGAGATGTTAGGTTGCCTTAGGCTAGGATATGTAAAGTTATAGACGTATATAATGTTCCCAACGAGAAATAGATGCCGGCGCGCCAGGAATGTTGTAAAATATTACATCCGAGATGTTAGCATTACCTTAGGCTAGGATATTTAACGTTATAGACGTATATGATGTTCCCACCGAGAAGTAGGTGCCGAAGTGACGGGAATGTAGTAAAATATAACATCCGAGATGTTAGTTTGCCTTAGGCTAGGATATATAGCGTTATAGACTTATATAATGTTCCCACCGAGAAGTAGTGGCCGACGTGCCAGGAACGTAGTAAAATATTACATCCGAGATGTTAGGTTGCCTTAGACTAGGGTATATAATGTTATAGACGTATATAATGTTCCCACCGAGAAGTAGGGGCCGAAGTGACGGGAATGTTGTAAAATATTACATTCGACATGTTAGGTTGCCTTAGGCTAGGAAATATAGCGTTATAGACGTATATAATGTTCCCACCGAGAAGTAGGGGCCGACGTGCCAGGAATGTAGTAAAATATTACATCCGAGATGTTAGGTTGCCTTAGGATAGGATATATAACGTTATAGACTTATATACTGTTCCCACCGAGAAGTAGGTGCCGACGCGCCAGGAATGTTGTAAAATATTACTTCCGAGATGTTAGGTTGCCTTACGTTATGATATATAGCGATATAGACGTATATAATGTTCCCACCGAGAAGTAGGGTCCGGCGCGCCAGGAATGTAGTAAAATATTACATCCGAGATGTTATTTTGCCTTAGGTTAGGATATATAACGTTATAGACGTATATAATGTTGCCACCGAGAAGTAGGGGCCGGCGCGCCAGGAATGTAGTAAAATATTACATCCGAGATGTTAGGTTGCCTTAGGCTAGGATATGTAAAGTTATAGACGTATATAATGTTCCCACCGAGAAGTAGGGGCCGAAGTGACGGGAATGTTGTAAAATATTACATTCGACATGTTAGGTTGCCTTAGGCTAGGAAATATAGCGTTATAGACGTATATAATGTTCCCACCGAGAAGTAGGGGCCGACGTGCCAGGAATGTAGTAAAATATTACATCCGAGATGTTAGGTTGCCTTAGGATAGGATATATAACGTTATAGACTTATATACTGTTCCCACCGAGAAGTAGGTGCCGCCGCGGCAGGAATGTTGTAAAATATTACATCCGAGATGTTAGGATTACCTTAGGCTAGGATATATAACGTTATTGACTTATATAATGTTCCCACCGAGAAATAGGGGCCGACGCCCTGGGAATGTTGTAAAATATTACGCTCGGCAAGTTAGGTTGCCTTAGGCTATGATATATAGCGATATAGACGTATATAATATTCCCACCGAGAAGTAGGGGCCGGCGCGCCGGGAATGTTATAAAATATTACATTCGACATGTTAGTTTGCCTTAGGCTAGGATATATAGCGTTATAGACTTATATAATGTTCCCACCGAGAAGTAGTGGCCTACACGCCAGGAATGTTATCAAATATTACTTCCGAGATGTTAGGTTCCCTTAGGTTAGGATATATAACGTTATAGACGTATATAATGTTCCCACCGTGAAGTAGGGGCCGACGAGCCAGGAATGTTGTGAAATATTACGCTCGACATGTTAGGTTGCCTTAGACTATGATATATAGCGATATAGACGTATATAATATTCCCACCGAGAAGTGGGGGCCGGCGCGCCAGGAATGTAGTAAAATATTACATCCGAGATGTTAGGTTGCCTTATGCTAGGATATGTTAAGTTATAGACGTATATAATGTTCCCACCGAGAAATAGGTGCCGGCGCGCCAGGAATGTTGCAAAATATTACATCCGAGATGTTAGGATTGCCTTAGGCTAAGATATATAACGTTATAGACGTATATAATGTTCCCACCGAGAAGTAGGGGCCGAAGTGACGGGAATGTTGTAAAATATTACATCCGAGATGTTAAGTTGCCTTAGGTTAGGATATATAACGTTATTGACTTATACAATGTTCCCACCGAGAAATAGGGGCCGACTCCCTGGGAATGTTGTAAAATATTACGCTCGGCAAGTTAGGTTGCCTTAGGCTATGATATATAGCGATATAGACGTATATAATATTCCCACCGAGAAGTGGGGGCCGGCGCGCCAGGAATGTAGTAAAACATTACATCCGAGATGTTAGGTTGCCTTAGGCTAGGATATGTAAAGTTATAGACGTATATAATGTTCCCACCGAGAAATAGGTGCCGACGCGCCAGGAATGTTGTAAAATATTACATCCGAGATGTTAGGATTGCCTTAGGCTAAGATATATAACGTTATAGACGTATATAATGTTCCCACCGACAAGTAGGGGCCGGCGCGCCGGGAATGTAGTAAAGTATAACATCCGAGATGTTAGGTTGCCTTAGACTAAGATATATAACGCTATAGACGTATATAATGTTCCCACCGAGAAGTAGGTGCCGAAGTGACGGGAATGTTGTAAAATATTACATTCGACATGTTAGTTTTCCTTAGGCTAGGATATATAGCGTTATATACGTATATAAAGTTCCCACCGAGAAGTAGGGGCCGACGTGCCAGGAATGTAGTAAAATATTACATACGAGATGTTAGGTTGCCTTAGGTTAGGATATATAACGTTATAGACATATATAATGTTCCACCCGAGAAGTAGGGGCCGACGCGCCAGGAATGCTGTAAAATATTACATTCGACATATTAGGATTGCCTTTGGCTAGGATATATAACGTTATAGACGTATATGATATTCCCACCGAGAACTACGGGCCTACACGCGAGGAACGTTATCAAATATTACTTCCGAGATGTTAGGTTCCCTTAGGTTAGGATATATAACGTTATCGACGTATATAATGTTGCCACCGAGAAGTAGGGGCCGACGAGCCAGGAATGTTGAAAAATATTACGCTCGACATGTTAGGTTGCCTTAGACTATGATATATAGCGATATAGACGTATATAACATTCCCACCGAGAAGTGGGGGCCGGCGCGCCAGGAATGTAGTGAAATATTACATCCGAGATGTTAGGTTGCCTTAGGCTAGGATATGTAAAGTTATAGACGTATATAATGTTCCCACCGAGAAATAGGTGCCGGCGCGCCAGGAATGTTGCAAAATATTACATCCGAGATGTTAGGATTGCCTTAGGCTAAGATATATATCGTTATAGACGTATATAATGTTCCCACCGAGAAGTAGGGGCCGAAGTGACGGGAATGTTGTAAAATATTACATCCGAGGTGTTAGGTTGCCTTAGGTTAGGATATATAACGTTATTGACTTATATAATGTTCCCACCGAGAAATAGGGGCCGACGCCCTGGGAATGTTGTAAAATATTACGCTCGGCAAGTTAGGTTGCCTTAGGCTATGATATATAGCGATATAGACGTATATAATATTCCCACCGAGAAGTGGGGGCCGGCGCGCCAGGAATGTAGTAAAATATTACATCCGAGATGTTAGGTTGCCTTAGGATAGGATATGTAAAGTTATAGACGAATATAATGTTCCCACCGAGAAATAGGTGCCGGCGCGCCACGAATGTTGCAAAATATTACATCCGAGATGTTAGGATTGCCTTAGGCTAAGATATATAACGTTATAGACGTATATAATATTCCCACCGAGAAGTAGGGGCCGGCGCGCCGGGAATGTAGTAAAATATAACATCCGAGATGTTAGGTTGCCTTAGGCTAGGATATATAACGTTATAAACGTATATAATGTTCCCACCGAGAAGTAGGTGCCGAAGTGACGGTAATGTTATAAAATATTACATTCGACATGTTAGTTTGCCTTAGGCTAGGATATATAGCGTTATAGACTTATATAATGTTCCCACCGAGAAGTAGTGGCCTACACGCCAGGAATGTTATCAAATATTACTTCCGAGATGTTAGGTTCCCTTAGGTTAGGATATATAACGTTATAGACGTATATAATGTTCCCACCGTGAAGTAGGGGCCGACGAGCCAGGAATGTTGTGAAATATTACGCTCGACATGTTAGGTTGCCTTAGACTATGATATATAGCGATATAGACGTATATAATATTCCCACCGAGAAGTGGGGGCCGGCGCGCCAGGAATGTAGTAAAATATTACATCCGAGATGTTAGGTTGCCTTATGCTAGGATATGTTAAGTTATAGACGTATATAATGTTCCCACCGAGAAATAGGTGCCGGCGCGCCAGGAATGTTGCAAAATATTACATCCGAGATGTTAGGATTGCCTTAGGCTAAGATATATAACGTTATAGACGTATATAATGTTCCCACCGAGAAGTAGGGGCCGAAGTGACGGGAATGTTGTAAAATATTACATCCGAGATGTTAGGTTGCCTTAGACTAAGATATATAACGCTATAGACGTATATAATGTTCCCACCGAGAAGTAGGTGCCGAAGTGACGGGAATGTTGTAAAATATTACATTCGACATGTTAGTTTTCCTTAGGCTAGGATATATAGCGTTATATACGTATATAAAGTTCCCACCGAGAAGTAGGGGCCGACGTGCCAGGAATGTAGTAAAATATTACATACGAGATGTTAGGTTGCCTTAGGTTAGGATATATAACGTTATAGACATATATAATGTTCCACCCGAGAAGTAGGGGCCGACGCGCCAGGAATGCTGTAAAATATTACATTCGACATATTAGGATTGCCTTTGGCTAGGATATATAACGTTATAGACGTATATGATATTCCCACCGAGAACTACGGGCCTACACGCGAGGAAGGTTATCAAATATTACTTCCGAGATGTTAGGTTCCCTTAGGTTAGGATATATAACGTTATAGACGTATATAATGTTGCCACCGAGAAGTAGGGGCCGACGAGCCAGGAATGTTGAAAAATATTACGCTCGACATGCTAGGTTGCCTTAGACTATGATATATAGCGATATAGACGTATATAACATTCCCACCGAGAAGTGGGGGCCGGCGCGCCAGGAATGTAGTGAAATATTACATCCGAGATGTTAGGTTGCCTTAGGCTAGGATATGTAAAGTTATAGACGTATATAATGTTCCCACCGAGAAATAGGTGCCGGCGCGCCAGGAATGTTGCAAAATATTACATCCGAGATGTTAGGATTGCCTTAGGCTAAGATATATATCGTTATAGACGTATATAATGTTCCCACCGAGAAGTAGGGGCCGAAGTGACGGGAATGTTGTAAAATATTACATCCGAGGTGTTAGGTTGCCTTAGGTTAGGATATATAACGTTATTGACTTATATAATGTTCCCACCGAGAAATAGGGGCCGACGCCCTGGGAATGTTGTAAAATATTACGCTCGGCAAGTTAGGTTGCCTTAGGCTATGATATATAGCGATATAGACGTATATAATATTCCCACCGAGAAGTGGGTGCCGGCGCGCCAGGAATGCAGTAAAATATTACATCCGAGATGTTAGGTTGCCTTAGGCTAGGATATGTAAAGTTATAGTAGTATATAATGTTCCCAACGAGAAATAGATGCCGGCGCGCCAGGAATGTTGTAAAATATTACATCCGAGATGTTAGCATTACCTTAGGCTAGGATATATAACGTTATAGACGTATATGATGTTCCCACCGAGAAGTAGGTGCCGAAGTGACGGGAATGTAGTAAAATATAACATCCGAGATGTTAGTTTGCCTTAGGCTAAGATATATATCGTTATAGACGTATATAATGTTCCCACCGAGAAGTAGGGGCCGAAGTGACGGGAATGTTGTAAAATATTACATCCGAGGTGTTAGGTTGCCTTAGGTTAGGATATATAACGTTATTGACTTATATAATGTTCCCACCGAGAAATAGGGGCCGACGCCCTGGGAATGTTGTAAAATATTACGCTCGGCAAGTTAGGTTGCCTTAGGCTATGATATATAGCGATATAGACGTATATAATATTCCCACCGAGAAGTGGGGGCCGGCGCGCCAGGAATGTAGTAAAATATTACATCCGAGATGTTAGGTTGCCTTAGGATAGGATATGTAAAGTTATAGACGAATATAATGTTCCCACCGAGAAATAGGTGCCGGCGCGCCACGAATGTTGCAAAATATTACATCCGAGATGTTAGGATTGCCTTAGGCTAAGATATATAACGTTATAGACGTATATAATATTCCCACCGAGAAGTAGGGGCCGGCGCGCCGGGAATGTAGTAAAATATAACATCCGAGATGTTAGGTTGCCTTAGGCTAGGATATATAACGTTATAAACGTATATAATGTTCCCACCGAGAAGTAGGTGCCGAAGTGACGGTAATGTTATAAAATATTACATTCGACATGTTAGTTTGCCTTAGGCTAGGATATATAGCGTTATAGACTTATATAATGTTCCCACCGAGAAGTAGTGGCCTACACGCCAGGAATGTTATCAAATATTACTTCCGAGATGTTAGGTTCCCTTAGGTTAGGATATATAACGTTATAGACGTATATAATGTTCCCACCGTGAAGTAGGGGCCGACGAGCCAGGAATGTTGTGAAATATTACGCTCGACATGTTAGGTTGCCTTAGACTATGATATATAGCGATATAGACGTATATAATATTCCCACCGAGAAGTGGGGGCCGGCGCGCCAGGAATGTAGTAAAATATTACATCCGAGATGTTAGGTTGCCTTATGCTAGGATATGTTAAGTTATAGACGTATATAATGTTCCCACCGAGAAATAGGTGCCGGCGCGCCAGGAATGTTGCAAAATATTACATCCGAGATGTTAGGATTGCCTTAGGCTAAGATATATAACGTTATAGACGTATATAATGTTCCCACCGAGAAGTAGGGGCCGAAGTGACGGGAATGTTGTAAAATATTACATCCGAGATGTTAAGTTGCCTTAGGTTAGGATATATAACGTTATTGACTTATATAATGTTCCCACCGAGAAATAGGGGCCGACTCCCTGGGAATGTTGTAAAATATTACGCTCGGCAAGTTAGGTTGCCTTAGGCTATGATATATAGCGATATAGACGTATATAATATTCCCACCGAGAAGTGGGGGCCGGCGCGCCAGGAATGTAGTAAAACATTACATCCGAGATGTTAGGTTGCCTTAGGCTAGGATATGTAAAGTTATAGACGTATATAATGTTCCCACCGAGAAATAGGTGCCGACGCGCCAGGAATGTTGTAAAATATTACATCCGAGATGTTAGGATTGCCTTAGGCTAAGATATATAACGTTATAGACGTATATAATGTTCCCACCGACAAGTAGGGGCCGGCGCGCCGGGAATGTAGTAAAGTATAACATCCGAGATGTTAGGTTGCCTTAGACTAAGATATATAACGCTATAGACGTATATAATGTTCCCACCGAGAAGTAGGTGCCGAAGTGACGGGAATGTTGTAAAATATTACATTCGACATGTTAGTTTTCCTTAGGCTAGGATATATAGCGTTATATACGTATATAAAGTTCCCACCGAGAAGTAGGGGCCGACGTGCCAGGAATGTAGTAAAATATTACATACGAGATGTTAGGTTGCCTTAGGTTAGGATATATAACGTTATAGACATATATAATGTTCCACCCGAGAAGTAGGGGCCGACGCGCCAGGAATGCTGTAAAATATTACATTCGACATATTAGGATTGCCTTTGGCTAGGATATATAACGTTATAGACGTATATGATATTCCCACCGAGAACTACGGGCCTACACGCGAGGAACGTTATCAAATATTACTTCCGAGATGTTAGGTTCCCTTAGGTTAGGATATATAACGTTATAGACGTATATAATGTTGCCACCGAGAAGTAGGGGCCGACGAGCCAGGAATGTTGAAAAATATTACGCTCGACATGTTAGGTTGCCTTAGACTATGATATATAGCGATATAGACGTATATAACATTCCCACCGAGAAGTGGGGGCCGGCGCGCCAGGAATGTAGTGAAATATTACATCCGAGATGTTAGGTTGCCTTAGGCTAGGATATGTAAAGTTATAGACGTATATAATGTTCCCACCGAGAAATAGGTGCCGGCGCGCCAGGAATGTTGCAAAATATTACATCCGAGATGTTAGGATTGCCTTAGGCTAAGATATATATCGTTATAGACGTATATAATGTTCCCACCGAGAAGTAGGGGCCGAAGTGACGGGAATGTTGTAAAATATTACATCCGAGGTGTTAGGTTGCCTTAGGTTAGGATATATAACGTTATTGACTTATATAAGGTTCCCACCGAGAAATAGGGGCCGACGCCCTGGGAATGTTGTAAAATATTACGCTCGGCAAGTTAGGTTGCCTTAGGCTATGATATATAGCGATATAGACGTATATAATATTCCCACCGAGAAGTGGGTGCCGGCGCGCCAGGAATGCAGTAAAATATTACATCCGAGATGTTAGGTTGCCTTAGGCTAGGATATGTAAAGTTATAGTAGTATATAATGTTCCCAACGAGAAATAGATGCCGGCGCGCCAGGAATGTTGTAAAATATTACATTCGAGATGTTAGCATTACCTTAGGCTAGGATATATAACGTTATAGACGTATATGATGTTCCCACCGAGAAGTAGGTGCCGAAGTGACGGGAATGTAGTAAAATATAACATCCGAGATGTTAGTTTGCCTTAGGCTAGGATATATAGCGTTATAGACTTATATAATGTTCCCACCGAGATGTAGTGGCCGACGTGCCAGCAACGTAGTAAAATATTACATCCGAGATGTTAGGTTGCCTTAGGTTAGGATATATAACATTATTGACTTATATACTGTTCCCACCGAGAAGTAGATTCCGACGCGCCAGGAATGTTGTAAATTATTACATTCGAGATGTTAGGATTGCCTTAGGCTAGGATATATAACGTTATAGACGTATATAATGTTCCCACCGAGAAGTAGGGGTCGGTGCGCCACGAATGTAGTAAAATATTACATCCGAGATGTTAGGTTGCCTTAGACTAGGGTATATAATGTTATAGACGTATATAATGTTCCCACCGAGAAGTAGGGGCCGAAGTGACGGGAATGTTGTAAAATATTACATTCGAGATGTTAGGTTGCCTTAGGTTAGGATATATAACGTTATAGATGTATATAGTGTTCCCATCGAGAAGTAGGGGCCGAAGTGACGGGAATGTTGTAAAACATTACATTCGACATGTTAGTTTGCCTTAGGCTAGGATATATAGCGTTATAGACGTATATAATGTTTCCACCGAGAAGTAGGGGCCGACGTGCCAGGAATGTAGTAAAATATTACATACGAGATGTTAGGTTGCCTTAGGTTAGGATATACAACGTTATAGACGTATATAATGTTCCACCCGAGAAGTAGGAACCGACGCGCCAGGAATGCTGTAAAATATTACATTCGACATGTTAGGATTGCCTTTGGCTAGGATATATAACGTTATAGACGTATATGATATTCCCACCGAGAACTACGGACCTACACGCGAGGAACGTTATCAAATATTACTTCCGAGATGTTAGGTTCCCTTAGGTTAGGATATATAACGTTATAGACGTATATAATGTTGCCACCGAGAAGTGGGGGCCGGCGCGCCAGGAATGTAGTAAAATATTACATACGAGATGTTAGGTTGCCTTAGGTTAGGATATATAACGTTATAGACATATATAATGTTCCACCCGAGAAGTAGGGGCCGACGCGCCAGGAATGCTGTAAAATATTACATTCGACATGTTAGGATTGCCTTTGGCTAGGATATATAACGTTATAGACGTATATGATATTCCCACCGAGAACTACGGGCCTACACGCGAGGAACGTTATCAAATATTACTTCCGAGATGTTAGGTTCCCTTAGGTTAGGATATATAACGTTATAGACGTATATAATGTTGCCACCGAGAAGTAGGGGCCGACGAGCCAGGAATGTTGAAAAATATTACGCTCGACATGTTAGGTTGCCTTAGACTATGATATATAGCGATATATACGTATATAATATTCCCACCGAGAAGTGGGGACCGGCGCGCCAGGAATGTAGTAAAATATTACATCCGAGATGTTAGGTTGCCTTAGGCTAGGATATGTAAAGTTATAGACGTATATAATGTTCCCACCGAGAAATAGGTGCCGGCGCGCCAGGAATGTTGCAAAATATTACATCCGAGATGTTAGGATTGCCTTAGGCTAAGATATATATCGTTATAGACGTATATAATGTTCCCACCGAGAAGTAGGGGCCGAAGTGACGGGAATGTTGTACAATATTACATCCGAGGTGTTAGGTTGCCTTAGGTTAGGATATATAACGTTATTGACTTATATAATGTTCCCACCGAGAAATAGGGGCCGACGCCCTGGAAATGTTGTAAAATATTACGCTCGGCAAGTTAGGTTGCCTTAGGCTATGAGATATAGCGATATAGACGTATATAATATTCCCACCGAGAAGTGGGGGCCGACGTGCCAGGAACGTAGTAAAATATTACATCCGAGATGTTAGGTTGCCTTAGGTTAGGATATATAACATTATTGACTTATATACTGTTCCCACCGAGAAGTAGATTCCGACGCGCCAGGAATGTTGTAAATTATTACATTCGAGATGTTAGGATTGCCTTAGGCTAGGATATATAACGTTATAGACGTATATAATGTTCCCACCGAGAAGTAGGGGTCGGTGCGCCACGAATGTAGTAAAATATTACATCCGAGATGTTAGGTTGCCTTAGACTAGGGTATATAATGTTATAGACGTATATAATGTTCCCACCGAGAAGTAGGGGCCGAAGTGACGGAAATGTTGTAAAATATTACATTCGAGATGTTAGGTTGCCTTAGGTTAGGATATATAACGTTATAGACGTATATAGTGTTCCCATCGAGAAGTAGGGGCCGAAGTGACGGGAATGTTGTAAAATATTACATTCGACATGTTAGTTTGCCTTAGGCTAGGATATATAGCGTTATAGACGTATATAATGTTTCCACCGAGAAGTAGGGGCCGACGTGCCAGGAATGTAGTAAAATATTACATACGAGATGTTAGGTTGCCTTAGGTTAGGATATACAACGTTATAGACGTATATAATGTTCCACCCGAGAAGTAGGAACCGACGCGCCAGGAATGCTGTAAAATATTACATTCGACATGTTAGTATTGCCTTTGGCTAGGATATATAACGTTATAGACGTATATGATATTCCCACCGAGAACTACGGACCTACACGCGAGGAACGTTATCAAATATTACTTCCGAGATGTTAGGTTCCCTTAGGTTAGGATATATAACGTTATAGACGTATATAATGTTGCCACCGAGAAGTGGGGGCCGGCGCGCCAGGAATGTAGTAAAACATTACATCCGAGATGTTAGGTTGCCTTAGGCTAGGATATGTAAAGTTATAGACGTATATAATGTTCCCACCGAGAAATAGGTGCCGACGCGCCAGGAATGTTGTAAAATATTACATCCGAGATGTTAGGATTACCTTAGGCTAGGATATATAACGTTATAGACGTATATGATGTTCCCACCGAGAAGTAGGTGCCGAAGTGACGGGAATGTCGTAAAATATTACATTCGACATGTTAGTTTGCCTTAGGCTAGGATATATAGCGTTATAGACTTATATAATGTTCCCACCGAGAAGTAGTGGCCGACGTGCCAGGAACGTAGTAAAATATTACATCCGAGATGTTAGGATTGCCTTAGGCTGGGACATATAACGTTATAGACGTATATACCGTACCCACCGTGAAGTAGGTGCCGACGCGCCAGGAATGTTGTAAAATATTACATTCGACATGTTATGTTGCCTTAAGCTAGGATAGGTAGCGTTATAGACGTATATAACGTTCCCACCGAGAAGTAGGGGCCGAAGTGCCAGGAATGTTGTAAAATATTACATTAGACATGTTAGGTTGCCTTAGGCTAGGATATGTAACATTATAGACGTATATAATGTTCCCACCGTGAAGTAGGGGCCAACGAGCCAGGAATGTAATAAAATATTACATCCGAGATGTTATGCTGCCTTAGGCTAGGATATATAACGTTATAGACGTATATAATGTTACCACAGAGAAATAGGTACTTGCACGCCAGGAATGTTGTAAAATATTACGGTAGAGATGATAGGTTGCTTAGGTTAGGATATATAACGGTATTGACTTGTATAATATTCCCAGCGAGAAATCGGGGCCGACGAGCTAGGAATGTTGTAAAATATTACATCCGAGATGTTAGGTTGCTTTAGGTTAGGATATATATTGTTATAGACGTATATGATGTTCCTACCGAGACTTGGGGACCGACATGCCAGGAATCTTGTACAATATTACATCCCAGATGTTAGGTTGCTTTAGCTTAGGATATACAACGTTATAGACGTATATAATGTCCCCATCGAGAAGCAGGCGACGACACGCCAGGAATGTTTGTAAAATATTACATCCCAGATGTTAGCTTGCGTTAGGTTAGGATATACAACCTTATAGACGTATATAATTTCTCCATCGAGAAGCAGGAGACGACAAGCAAGGAATGTTGTAAAATGTTACATCCCAGATGTTAGGTTGCGTTAGGCTAGGACACATATCGTTATAGACGTATACAATGTTCACACAGAGAAGTAGGGACCGATATGCCAGGAACGTTGTAAAATATTACATTCGAGATGTTAGGTTGCCTTAGGCTAGCATATATAACGTTATAGACGTATACAATGTTCCCACAGAGAAGTAGGGACCGAAATGCCAGGAATGTTGTAAAATATTACATCCGAGATGTAAGGTTGCCTTAGGTTAAGATATACAACGTTATAGACGCATAGAATGATCCCACCGAGATGTAGGGACCGACATGCCGGGAATGTTGTCAAATATTACATCCCAGATGTTAGGTTGCCTTAGGCTAGGATATATAACGTTATAGACGTATATAATGTTACCACCGAGAACTACGGGCCGACACGTCAGGAATGATGTAAAATATTACCTTCGACATGTTAGGTCGCCTTAGGCTAGGATATATAACGTTATAGACGTATATAATGTTCCCACCGTGAAGTACGGGCGGACACGCCAGGAATGTTGTCAACTATTACATCCGAGATGTTAGGTTGCCTTAGGTTAGGATATATAACGTTATAGACGTATACAACGTTTCCATCGAGAAGTAGGGACCGACATGCCAGGAATTTTGTAAAATATTACATTCGACATGTTAGGCTGCTTTAGGTTAGGATATATAACGTTATAGACGTATATAATGTTCCTACCGAGACTTGGGGACCGATATGCCAGGAATCTTGTAAAATATTACATCCCAGATGTTAGGTTGCTTTAGGTTAGGATATAGAACGTTATAGACGTATATAATGTCCCTATCGAGAAGTACGGGCGGACACGCCAGGAATGTTGTCAATTATTACATCCGAGATGTTAGATTGCCTTAGGTTAGGATATATAACGTTATAGACGTATACAATGTCCCCATCCAGAAGTAGGCGACGACACGACAGGAATATTAAATTCCAGATGTTAGGTTGAGTTAGGTTAGCATATACAACGTTATAGACTTATATAATGTCCCCATCGAGAAGCAGGCGACGACGTGTCATGAATGTTGTAAGATATTACACCCGAGATGTTAGGTTCCCTTAGGTTAGGATATATAACGTTATAGACGTATATAATGTTCCCACCGAAAAATAGGAGCCGACGCGCCAGGAATGTTGTAAAATATTACATCCGAGATGTTAGGTTGCCTTAGGCTAGGATATATATCGCTATAGACGTATATGATGTTCCCACCGAGAAGTACGGGCTAACACGCCAGGAATGTTTTCAAATATTACACCCGAGATGTTAGGTTCCCTTAGGTTAGGATATATAACGTTATAGACGTATATAATGTCCGCATCCAGAAGTAGGCGACGACACGCCAGAAATATTACATCCCAGATGTTAGGTTGCGTTATTTTAGGATATACAACGTTCTAGATGTATATAATGTTCCCATTGAGAAGCAGGCGATGACAGGCCAGGAATGATGTAAAATATTACATTCGATATATTAGGTCGCCTAAGGCTAGGACATATAACCTTATAGACGTATACAATGTTCTCACCGAGAAGTACGGGCCTACATTCCAGGAATGTTGTCAACTATTACATCCGAGATGTTAGGTTGTCTTAGGTTAGGATATATATCGTTATAGACGTATATAGTAGTCCCACAGAGCCGTAGGAACCGACATGCCAGGAATGTTGTAAAATATTACATCCCAGGTGTTAGGTTGCGTTAGGTAAGGATGTACAACGTTATAGACGTACATAATGTCCCCATCGAGAAGCAGGCGACGTAACGCCAGAATGTTGTAAAATATTACATCCGATATGTTAGGTTGCCTTAGGCTAGGATATATATCGTTATAGACGTATACAATGTTCCCACCGAGAAGTAGGGACCGACATGCCAAGAATGTTGTAAAATATTACATCCGAGATGTTAGGTTGCCTTAGGCTAGGACATATAACGTTATAGACGTATATAATGTTACCACCGAGAACTACGGGCCGACACGTCAGGAATGATGTAAAATATTACATTCGACATGTTAGGTCGCCTTAGGCTAGGATATATAATGTTATAGACGTATATAATGTTCCCACCGAGACATAGGGACTGACGAGTCAGGAATGTTGTAAAATATTACATACGACATGTTAGGCGGCCTTAGGCTAGGATATATAATGTTATAGAAGTATATAATGTTCCCACCGAGAAGTACGGGCGGACACGCCAGGAATGTTGTCAACTATTACATCCGAGATGTTAGGTTGCCTTAGGTTGGGATATATAACGTTATAGACGTATGTAATGTCCCTATCCAGAAGTAGGCGACGACACGACAGGAATATTACATCCCAGATGTTATATTGCGTTAGGTTAGGATATACAACGTTATAGACTTATATAATGTCCCCATCGAGAAGCAGGCGACGACGTGCCAGGAATGTTGTAAAATATTACATCCCAGATGTTAGGTTCCCATAGGTTAGGATATATAACGTTATAGACGTATATAATGTTCCCACCTAAAAATTGGAGCCGACGCGCCAGGAATGTTGTAAAATATTACATCCGAGATGTTAGGTTGCCTTAGGCTAGGATATATATCGCTATAGACGTATATGATGTTCGCACCGTGAAGTACGGGCAAACACGCCAGGAATGTGTTCAAATATTACACCCGAGATGTTAGGTTCCCTTAGGTTAGGTTATATAACGTTATAGACGTATATAATGTCCCCATCCAGAAGTAGGCGACGACACGCCAGGAATATTACATCCCAGATGTTAGGTTGCGTTAGGTTAGGATATACAACATTATAGACGCATATAATGTTCCCATCGAGAAGCAGGCGACGCCACGCCAGAATGTTGTAAAATATTACATCCGAGATGTTAGGTAGCCTTAGGTTAGGATATACAACGTTATAGATGAATATAATGTCCCCACCGAGAAGTAGGGACCGACATGCAAAGAATGTTGTATAATATTACATCCGAGATGTTAGGTTGCCTTAGGTTAGGATATACAACGTTACAGATGTATATAATGTCTCCATCGAGAAGCAGGCGACGCCACGCCAGGAATGTTGTAAAATATTACATCCGAGATGTTAGGTTGCGTTAGGTTAGGATATACAACGTTATAGACGTATATAATGTCCCCATCGAGAAGCACGCGACGACACACCATGAATGTTATAAAATATTACATTCGACATGTTAGGTTGCCTTAGGCTAGGATATATAACGTTATAGACGTATACAATGTTCCCACAGAGAAGTATGGACCGACATGCCAGGAATGTTGTAAAATATTACAGTCGAGATGTTAGGTTGCCTTAGGTTAGCATATTCAACGTTATAGATGTATATAATGTCCCCATCGAGAAGCAGGCGACGACACGGCAGGAATGTTGTAAAATATTACATTCGACATGTCAGGTTGCCTTAGGTTAGGATATACAACGTTATAGACGTATATAATGTCCCCATCGGGAAGCAGGCGACGACACGCCAGAATGTTGTAAAATATTACATCCGAGATGTTAGATTGCCTTAGGCTAGGATATATAACGTTATAGACGTATATAATGTCCCCATCGAGAAGCAGGCGACGACACGTCAGGAATGATGTAAAATATCACATCCGAGATGTTAGGTTGCCTTAGGCTAGGACATATATCGTTATAGACGTATACAATGTTCCCACAGAGAAGTAGGGACCGACATGCCAGGAATGTTGTAAAATATTACAGTCGAGATGTTAGGTTGCCTTAGGTTAGCATATACAACGTTATAGATGTATATAATGTCCCCATCGAGAAGCAGGCGACGACACGGCAGGAATGTTGTAAAATATTACATTCGACATGTTAGGTTGCCTTAGGCTAGGATATATAACGTTATAGACGTGTATAATGTTCCCACCGAGACATAGGGACCGACGAGTCAGGAATGTTGTAAAATATTACACCCGAGATGTTAGGTTCCCTTAGGTTAGGATATACAACGTTATAGACGTATAGTATGTTCCCACCGAGATGTAGGGACCGACATGCCAGGAATATTGTAAAATATTACATCCGAGATGTTAGGTTGCCTTAGGTTAGGATATACAACGTTATAGATGTATATAATGACCCCATCCAAAGTAGGCGACGACACGCCAGGAATGTTGTAAAATATTACATCCCAGATGTTAGTTTGCGTTAGGTAAGGATATACAACGTTATAGACGTATCTTATGTCCCCATCGAGAAGCAGGCGATGACACGCCAGGAATGATGTAAAATATTACATCCCAGATGTTAGGTTGCGTTAGGTTAGGATATACAATTTTATAGTTGTATATAATGTCCCCATCGAGAAGTAGGCGACGACACGCCAGGAATGTTGTAAAATATTACACCCGAGATGTTAGGTTCCCTTAGGTTAGGATATATAACGTTATAGACGTATATAATGTTCCCACCGAAAAATAGGAGCCGACGCGCCAGGAATGTTGTAAAATATTACACCCGAGATGTTAGGTTCCCTTAGGTTAGGATATATAACGTTATAGACGTATATAATGTCCCCATCCAGAAGTAGGCGACGACACGCCAGGAATATTACATACCAGATGTTAGGTTGCGTTAGGTTAGGATATACAACGTTATAGACGTATATAATGTTCCCATCGAGAAGCAGGCGACGCCACGCCAGAATGTTGTAAAATATTACATCCGAGATGTTAGGTAGCCTTAGGGTAGGATATATATCGTTATAGACGTATACAATGTTCCCACCGAGAAGTAGGGACCGACATGCCAAGAATGTTGTAAAATATTACATCCGAGATGTTAGGTTGCCTTAGGTTAGGATATACAACGTTATAGATGTATATAATGTCTCCATCGAGAAGCAGGCGACGCCACGCCAGGAATGTTGTAAAATATTACATCCGAGATTTTAGGTTGCGTTAGGTTAGGATATACAACGTTATAGACGTATATAATGTCCCCATCGAGAAGCACGCGACGACACTCCATGAATGTTATAAAATATTACATTCGACATGTTAGGTTGCCTTAGGCTAGGATATATAACGTTATAGACGTATACAATGTTCCCACAGAGAAGTATGGACCGACATGCCAGGAATGTTGTAAAATGTTACAGTCGAGATGTTAGGTTGCCTTAGGTTAGCATATTCAACGTTATAGATGTATATAATGTCCCCATCAAGAAGCAGGCGACGACACGGCAGGAATGTTGTAAAATATTACATTCGACATGTTAGGTTGCCTTAGGTTAGGATATACAACGTTATAGATGTATATAATGACCCTATCCAGAAGTAGGCGACGACACGCCAGAATGTTGTAAAATATTACATCCGAGATGTTAGGTTGCCTTAGGCTAGGATATATAACGTTATAGACGTATACAATGTTCCCACAGAGAAGTAGGGACCGAAATGCCAGGAATGATGTAAAATATTACATTCGACATGTTAGGTCGCCTTAGGCTAGGATATATAATGTTATAGACGTATATAATGTTCCCACCGAGACATAGGGACTGACGAGTCAGGAATGTTGTAAAATATTACATACGACATGTTAGGCGGCCTTAGGCTAGGATATATAATGTTATAGAAGTATATAATGTTCCCACCGAAAAGTACGGGCGGACACGCCAGGAATGTTGTCAACTATTACATCCGAGATGTTAGGTTGCCTTAGGTTGGGATATATAACGTTATAGACGTATGTAATGTCCCTATCCAGAAGTAGGCGACGACACGACAGGAATATTACATCCCAGATGTTATATTGCGTTAGGTTAGGATATACAACGTTATAGACTTATATAATGTCCCCATCGAGAAGCAGGCGACGACGTGCCAGGAATGTTGTAAAATATTACATCCCAGATGTTAGGTTCCCATAGGTTAGGATATATAACGTTATAGACGTATATACTGTTCCCACCTAAAAATTGGAGCCGACGCGCCAGGAATGTTGTAAAATATTACATCCGAGATGTTAGGTTGCCTTAGGCTAGGATATATATCGCTATAGACGTATATGATGTTCGCACCGTGAAGTACGGGCAAACACGCCAGGAATGTGTTCAAATATTACACTCGAGATGTTAGGTTCCCTTAGGTTAGGTTATATAACGTTATAGACGTATATAATGTCCCCATCCAGAAGTAGGCGACGACACGCCAGGAATATTACATCCCAGATGTTAGGTTGCGTTAGGTTAGGATATACAACATTATAGACGCATATAATGTTCCCATCGAGAAGCAGGCGACGCCACGCCAGAATGTTGTAAAATATTACATCCGAGATGTTAGGTAGCCTTAGGTTAGGATATACAACGTTATAGATGTATATAATGTCCCCAACGAGAAGTAGGGACCGACATGCCAAGAATGTTGTAAAATATTACATCCGAGATGTTAGGTTGCCTTAGGTTAGGATATACAACGTTATAGACGTATATAATGTCCCCATCCAGAAGTAGGCGACGACACGCCAGGTATATTACATCCCAGATGTTAGGTTGCGTTAGGTTAGGATATACAACGTTATAGACGTATATAATGTTCCCATTGAGAAGCAGGCGATGACACGCCAGGAATGATGTAAAATATTACATTCGATATATTAGGTCGCCTTAGGCTAGGATATATAACGTTATAGACGTATACAATGTTCTCACAGAGAAGTACGGGCCTACACGCCAGGAATGTTGGCAACTATTACATCCGAGATGTTAGGTTGTCTTAGGTTAGGATATATATCGTTATGGACGTATATAGTGGTCCCACAGAGCCGTAGGTACCAACATGCCAGGAATGTTGTAAAATATTACATCCGAGATGTTAGATTGCCTTAGGTTAGGATATACAATGTTATAGATGTATATAATGTCCCGATCGAGAAGTAGGCGACGACACGCCAGGAATATTACATCCCAGATGTTAGGTTGCGTTAGGTTAGGATATACAACGTTATAGACGCATATAATGTTCCCATCGAGAAGCAGGCGACGCCACGCCAGAATGTTGTAAAATATTACATCCGAGATGTTAGGTAGCCTTAGGTTAGGATATACAACGTTATAGATGAATATAATGTCCCCACCGAGAAGTAGGGACCGACATGCAAAGAATGTTGTATAATATTACATCCGAGATGTTAGGTTGCCTTAGGTTAGGATATACAACGTTACAGATGTATATAATGTCTCCATCGAGAAGCAGGCGACGCCACGCCAGGAATGTTGTAAAATATTACATCCGAGATGTTAGGTTGCGTTAGGTTAGGATATACAACGTTATAGACGTATATAATGTCCCCATCGAGAAGCACGCGACGACACACCATGAATGTTATAAAATATTACATTCGACATGTTAGGTTGCCTTAGGCTAGGATATATAACCTTATAGACGTATACAATGTTCCCACAGAGAAGTATGGACCGACATGCCAGGAATGTTGTAAAATATTACAGTCGAGATGTTAGGTTGCCTTAGGTTAGCATATTCAACGTTATAGATGTATATAATGTCCCCATCGAGAAGCAGGCGACGACACGGCAGGAATGTTGTAAAATATTACATTCGACATGTCAGGTTGCCTTAGGTTAGGATATACAACGTTATAGACGTATATAATGTCCCCATCGGGAAGCAGGCGACGACACGCCAGAATGTTGTAAAATATTACATCCGAGATGTTAGATTGCCTTAGGCTAGGATATATAACGTTATAGACGTATATAATGTCCCCATCGAGAAGCAGGCGACGACACGTCAGGAATGATGTAAAATATCACATCCGAGATGTTAGGTTGCCTTAGGCTAGGACATATATCGTTATAGACGTATACAATGTTCCCACAGAGAAGTAGGGACCGACATGCCAGGAATGTTGTAAAATATTACAGTCGAGATGTTAGGTTGCCTTAGGTTAGCATATACAACGTTATAGATGTATATAATGTCCCCATCGAGAAGCAGGCGACGACACGGCAGGAATATTGTAAAATATTACATTCGACATGTTAGGTTGCCTTAGGCTAGGATATATAACGTTATAGACGTGTATAATGTTCCCACCGAGACATAGGGACCGACGAGTCAGGAATGTTGTAAAATATTACACCCGAGATGTTAGGTTCCCTTAGGTTAGGATATACAACGTTATAGACGTATAGTATGTTCCCACCGAGATGTAGGGACCGACATGCCAGGAATATTGTAAAATATTACATCCGAGATGTTAGGTTGCCTTAGGTTAGGATATACAACGTTATAGATGTATATAATGACCCCATCCAAAGTAGGCGACGACACGCCAGGAATGTTGTAAAATATTACATCCCAGATGTTAGTTTGCGTTAGGTAAGGATATACAACGTTATAGACGTATCTTATGTCCCCATCGAGAAGCAGGCGATGACACGCCAGGAATGATGTAAAATATTACATCCCAGATGTTAGGTTGCGTTAGGTTAGGATATACAATTTTATAGTTGTATATAATGTCCCCATCGAGAAGTAGGCGACGACACGCCAGGAATGTTGTAAAATATTACACCCGAGATGTTAGGTTCCCTTAGGTTAGGATATATAACGTTATAGACGTATATAATGTTCCCACCGAAAAATAGGAGCCGACGCGCCAGGAATGTTGTAAAATATTACACCCGAGATGTTAGGTTCCCTTAGGTTAGGATATATAACGTTATAGACGTATATAATGTCCCCATCCAGAAGTAGGCGACGACACGCCAGGAATATTACATACCAGATGTTAGGTTGCGTTAGGTTAGGATATACAACGTTATAGACGTATATAATGTTCCCATCGAGAAGCAGGCGACGCCACGCCAGAATGTTGTAAAATATTACATCCGAGATGTTAGGTAGCCTTAGGGTAGGATATATATCGTTATAGACGTATACAATGTTCCCACCGAGAAGTAGGGAACGACATGCCAAGAATGTTGTAAAATATTACATCCGAGATGTTAGGTTGCCTTAGGTTAGGATATACAACGTTATAGATGTATATAATGTCTCCATCGAGAAGCAGGCGACGCCACGCCAGGAATGTTGTAAAATATTACATCCGAGATGTTAGGTTGCGTTAGGTTAGGATATACAACGTTATAGACGTATATAATGTCCCCATCGAGAAGCATGCGACGACACTCCATGAATGTTATAAAATATTACATTCGACATGTTAGGTTGCCTTAGGCTAGGATATATAACGTTATAGACGTATACAATGTTCCCACAGAGAAGTATGGACCGACATGCCAGGAATGTTGTAAAATATTACAGTCGAGATGTTAGATTGCCTTAGGTTAGCATATTCAACGTTATAGATGTATATAATGTCCCCATCGAGAAGCAGGCGACGACACGGCAGGAATGTTGTAAAATATTACATTCGACATGTTAGGTTGCCTTAGGTTAGGATATACAACGTTATAGACGTATATAATGTCCCCATCGGGAAGCAGGCGACGACACGCCAGAATGTTGTAAAATATTACATCCGAGATGTTAGATTGCCTTAGGCTAGGATATATAACGTTATAGACGTATATAATGTCCCCATCGAGAAGCAGGCGACGACACGTCAGGAATGATGTAAAATATCACATCCGAGATGTTAGGTTGCCTTAGGCTAGGACATATATCGTTATAGACGTATACAATGTTCCCACAGAGAAGTAGGGACCGACATGCCAGGAATGTTGTAAAATATTACAGTCGAGATGTTAGGTTGCCTTAGGTTAGCATATACAACGTTATAGATGTATATAATGTCCCCATCGAGAAGCAGGCGACGACACGGCAGGAATGTTGTAAAATATTACATTCGACATGTTAGGTTGCCTTAGGCTAGGATATATAACGTTATAGACGTGTATAATGTTCCCACCGAGACATAGGGACCGACGAGTCAGGAATGTTGTAAAATATTACACCCGAGATGTTAGCTTCCCTTAGGTTAGGATATACAACGTTATAGACGTATAGTATGTTCCCACCGAGATGTAGGGACGGACATGCCAGGAATATTGTAAAATATTACATCCGAGATGTTAGGTTGCCTTAGGTTAGGATATACAACGTTATAGATGTATATAATGACCCCATCCAAAGTAGGCGACGACACGCCAGGAATGTTGTAAAATATTACATCCCAGATGTTAGTTTGCGTTAGGTAAGGATATACAACGTTATAGACGTATCTTATGTCCCCATCGAGAAGCAGGCGATGACACGCCAGGAATGATGTAAAATATTACATCCCAGATGTTAGGTTGCGTTAGGTTAGGATATACAATTTTATAGTTGTATATAATGTCCCCATCGAGAAGTAGGCGACGACACGCCAGGAATGTTGTAAAATATTACACCCGAGATGTTAGGTTCCCTTAGGTTAGGATATATAACGTTATAGACGTATATAATGTTCCCACCGAAAAATAGGAGCTGACGCGCCAGGAATGTTGTAAAATATTACACCCGAGATGTTAGGTTCCCTTAGGTTAGGATATATAACGTTATAGACGTATATAATGTCCCCATCCAGAAGTAGGCGACGACACGCCAGGAATATTACATACCAGATGTTAGGTTGCGTTAGGTTAGGATATACAACGTTATAGACGTATATAATGTTCCCATTGAGAAGCAGGCGATGACACGCCAGGAATGCTGTAAAATATTACATTCGATATATTGGGTCGCCTTAGGCTAGGATATATAGCGTTATAGACGTATACAATGTTCTCACCGAGAAGTACGGGCCTACACGCTAGGAATGTTGTCAACTATTACATCCGAGATGTTAGGTTGTCTTAGGTTAGGATATATAACGTTATAGACGTATATAGTGGTCCCACAGAGCCGTAGGGACCGAAATGCCAGGAATGTTGTAAAATATTACATACGACATGTTAGGTTGCCTTAGGCTAGGATATATAACGTTATAGACGTATACAATGTTCCCACAGAGAAGTAGGGACCGAAATGCCAGGAATGTTGTAAAATATTACATCCGAGATGTTAGGTTGCCTTAGGTTAGGATATACAACGTTATAGACGCATAGAATGATCCCACCGAGATGTAGGGCCCGACATGCCAGGAATGTTGTCAAATATTACATCCGAGATGTTAGATTGCCTAAGGCTAGGATATACAACGTTGTAGACGTATATAATGTTACCACCGAGAACTACGGGCCGACACGTCAGAAATGATGTAAAATATTACATTCGACATGTTAGGTCGCCTTAGGCTAGGATATATAACGTTATAGACGTATATAATGTTCCCACCGAGAAGTACGGGCCTACACGCCAGGAATGTTGTCAACTATTACATCCGAGATGTTAGGTTTCCTTAGGTTAGGATATATATTGTCATAGACGTATATAATGATCCCACCGAGACGTAGGGACCGACACGCCAGGAATATTGTAAAATATTACATCCCAAATGTTAGGTTGCGTTGGGTTAGGATATACAACGTTATAGATGTATATAATGTCCCCATCGGGAAGCAGGCGACGACACGCCAGAATGTTGTAAAATATTACATCCGAGATGTTAGATTGCCTTAGGTTAGGATATACAATGTTATAGATGTATATAATGTCCCGATCGAGAAGTAGGCGACGACACGCCAGGAATATTACATCCCAGATGTTAGGTTGCGTTAGGATAGGATATACAACGTTATAGACGCATATAATGTTCCCATCGAGAAGCAGGCGACGCCACGCCAGAATGTTGTAAAATATTACATCCGAGATGTTAGGTAGCCTTAGGTTAGGATATACAACGTTATAGATGAATATAATGTCCCCACCGAGAAGTAGGGACCGACGTGCCAAGAATGTTGTAAAATATTACATCCGAGATGTTAGGTTGCCTTAGGTTAGGATATACAACGTTATAGATGTATATAATGTCTCCATCGAGAAGCAGGCGACGCCACGCCAGGAATGTTGTAAAATATTACATCCGAGATGTTAGGTTGCGTTAGGTTAGGATATACAACGTTATAGACGTATATAATGTCCCCATCGAGAAGCATGCGACGACACTCCATGAATGTTATAAAATATTACATTCGACATGTTAGGTTGCCTTAGGCTAGGATATATAACGTTATAGACGTATACAATGTTCCCACAGAGAAGTATGGACCGACATGCCAGGAATGTTGTAAAATATTACAGTCGAGATGTTAGGTTGCCTTAGGTTAGCATATTCAACGTTATAGATGTATATAATGTCCCCATCGAGAAGCAGGCGACGACACAGCAGGAATGTTGTAAAATATTACATTCGACATGTTAGGTTGCCTTAGGTTAGGATATACAACGTTATAGACGTATATAATGTCCCCATCGGGAAGCAGGCGACGACACGCCAGAATGTTGTAAAATATTACATCCGAGATGTTAGATTGCCTTAGGCTAGGATATATAACGTTATAGACGTATATAATGTCCCCATCGAGAAGCAGGCGACGACACGTCAGGAATGATGTAAAATATCACATCCGAGATGTTAGGTTGCCTTAGGCTAGGACATATATCGTTATAGACGTATACAATGTTCCCACAGAGAAGTAGGGACCGACATGCCAGGAATGTTGTAAAATATTACAGTCGAGATGTTAGGTTGCCTTAGGTTAGCATATACAACGTTATAGATGTATATAATGTCCCCATCGAGAAGCAGGCGACGACACGGCAGGAATGTTGTAAAATATTACATTCGACATGTTAGGTTGCCTTAGGCTAGGATATATAACGTTATAGACGTGTATAATGTTCCCACCGAGACATAGGGACCGACGAGTCAGGAATGTTGTAAAATATTACACCCGAGATGTTAGGTTCCCTTAGGTTAGGATATACAACGTTATAGACGTATAGTATGTTCCCACCGAGATGTAGGGACGGACATGCCAGGAATATTGTAAAATATTACATCCGAGATGTTAGGTTGCCTCAGGTTAGGATATACAACGTTATAGATGTATATAATGACCCCATCCAAAGTAGGCGACGACACGCCAGGAATGTTGTAAAATATTACATCCCAGATGTTAGTTTGCGTTAGGTAAGGATATACAACGTTATAGACGTATCTTATGTCCCCATCGAGAAGCAGGCGATGACACGCCAGGAATGATGTAAAATATTACATCCCAGATGTTAGGTTGCGTTAGGTTAGGATATACAATTTTATAGTTGTATATAATGTCCCCATCGAGAAGTAGGCGACGACACGCCAGGAATGTTGTAAAATATTACACCCGAGATGTTAGGTTCCCTTAGGTTAGGATATATAACGTTATAGACGTATATAATGTTCCCACCGAAAAATAGGAGCTGACGCGCCAGGAATGTTGTAAAATATTACACCCGAGATGTTAGGTTCCCTTAGGTTAGGATATATAACGTTATAGACGTATATAATGTCCCCATCCAGAAGTAGGCGACGACACGCCAGGAATATTACATACCAGATGTTAGGTTGCGTTAGGTTAGGATATACAACGTTATAGACGTATATAATGTTCCCATTGAGAAGCAGGCGATGACACGCCAGGAATGATGTAAAATATTACATTCGATATATTGGGTCGCCTTAGGCTAGGATATATAGCGTTATAGACGTATACAATGTTCTCACCGAGAAGTACGGGCCTACACGCTAGGAATGTTGTCAACTATTACATCCGAGATGTTAGGTTGTCTTAGGTTAGGATATATAACGTTATAGACGTATATAGTGGTCCCACAGAGCCGTAGGGACCGAAATGCCAGGAATGTTGTAAAATATTACATACGACATGTTAGGTTGCCTTAGGCTAGGATATATAACGTTATAGACGTATACAATGTTCCCACAGAGAAGTAGGGACCGAAATGCCAGGAATGTTGTAAAATATTACATCCGAGATGTTAGGTTGCCTTAGGTTAGGATATACAACGTTATAGACGCATAGAATGATCCCACCGAGATGTAGGGACCGACATGCCAGGAATGTTGTCAAATATTACATCCGAGATGTTAGATTGCCTAAGGCTAGGATATACAACGTTGTAGACGTATATAATGTTACCACCGAGAACTACGGGCCGACACGTCAGAAATGATGTAAAATATTACATTCGACATGTTAGGTCGCCTTAGGCTAGGATATATAACGTTATAGACGTATATAATGTTCCCACCGAGAAGTACGGGCCTACACGCCAGGAATGTTGTCAACTATTACATCCGAGATGTTAGGATTCCTTAGGTTAGGATATATATCGTTATAGACGTATATAATGATCCCACCGAGATGTAGGGACCGACACGCCAGGAATATTGTAAAATATTACATCCCAAATGTTAGGTTGCGTTAGGTTAGGATATACAACGTTTTAGACGTATATAATGTCCCCATCGGGAACCAGGCGACGACACGCCAGAATGTTGTAAAATATTACATCCGAGATGTTAGATTGCCTTAGGTTAGGATATACAACGTTATAGACGTATATAATGTCCCCATCGAGAAGCAGGCGACGACACGCCAGGAATGTTGTAAAATATTACATCCCAGATGTTTGGTTGCCTTAGGCTAGGATATACAACGTTATAGACGTATATAATGTTCCCACCGAAAAATAGGAGCCGACGCGCCAGGAATGTTGTAAAATATTACATCCGAGATGTTAGGTTGCCTTAGGCTAGGATATATATCGCTATAGACGTATATGATGTTCCCACCGAGAAGTACGGGCAAACACGCCAGGAATGTTTTCAAATATTACACCCGAGATGTTATGTTCCCTTAGGATAGGATATATAACGTTATAGACGTATATAATGTCCCCATCCAGAAGTAGGCGACGACACGCCAGGAATATTACATCCCAGATGTTAGGTTGCGTTAGGTTAGGATATACAACGTTATAGACGTATATAATGTTCCCATCGAGAAGCAGGCGACGCCACGCCAGAATGTTGTAAAATATTACATCCGAGATGTTAGGTAGCCTTAGGGTAGGATATATATCGTTATAGACGTATACAATGTTCCCACCGAGAAGTAGGGACCGACATGCCAAGAATGTTGTAAAATATTACATCCGAGATGTTAGGTTGCCTTAGGTTAGGATATACAACGTTATAGATGTATATAATGTCTCCATCGAGAAGCAGGCGACGCCACGCCAGGAATGTTGTAAAATATTACATCCGAGATGTTAGGTTGCGTTAGGTTAGGATATACAACGTTATAGACGTATATAATGTCCCCATCGAGAAGCACGCGACGACACTCCATGAATGTTATAAAATATTACATTCGACATGTTAGGTTGCCTTATGCTAGGATATATAACGTTATAGACGTATACAATGTTCCCACAGAGAAGTATGGACCGACATGCCAGGAATGTTGTAAAATATTACAGTCGATATGTTAGGTTGCCTTAGGTTAGCATATTCAACGTTATAGATGTATATAATGTCCCCATCGAGAAGCAGGCGACGACACGCCAGGAATGTTGTAAAATATTACATTCGCCATGTTAGGTTGCCCTAGACTAGGATATATAGCGTTATAGACTTATATAATGTTCCCACCGAGAAGTAGTGGCCGACGTGCCAGGAATGTTGTAAAATATTACAGTCGAGATGTTAGGTTGCCTTAGGTTAGCATATACAACGTTATAGATGTATATAATGTCCCCATCGAGAAGCAGGCGACGACACGGCAGGAATGTTGTAAAATATTACATTCGACATGTTAGGTTGCCTTAGGCTAGGATATATAACGTTATAGACGTGTATAATGTTCCCACCGAGACATAGGGACCGACGAGTCAGGAATGTTGTAAAATATTACACCCGAGATGTTAGGTTCCCTTAGGTTAGGATATACAACGTTATAGACGTATAGTATGTTCCCACCGAGATGTAGGGACGGACATGCCAGGAATATTGTAAAATATTACATCCGAGATGTTAGGTTGCCTTAGGTTAGGATATACAACGTTATAGATGTATATAATGACCCCATCCAAAGTAGGCGACGACACGCCAGGAATGTTGTAAAATATTACATCCCAGATGTTAGGTTCTCTTAGGTTAGGATATATAACGTTATAGACGTATATAATGTTCCCACCGAAAAATAGGAGCTGACGCGCCAGGAATGTTGTAAAATATTACACCCGAGATGTTAGGTTCCCTTAGGTTAGGATATATAACGTTATAGACGTATATAATGTCCCCAACCAGAAGTAGGCGACGACACGCCAGGAATATTACATACCAGATGTTAGGTTGCGTTAGGTTAGGATATACAACGTTATAGACGTATATAATGTTCCCATTGAGAAGCAGGCGATGACACGCCAGGAATGATGGAAAATATTACATTCGATATATTGGGTCGCCTTAGGCTAGGATATATAGCGTTATAGACGTATACAATGTTCTCACCGAGAAGTACGGGCCTACACGCTAGGAATGTTGTCAACTATTACATCCGAGATGTTAGGTTGTCTTAGGTTAGGATATATAACGTTATAGACGTATATAGTGGTCCCACAGAGCCGTAGGGACCGAAATGCCAGGAATGTTGTAAAATATTACATACGACATGTTAGGTTGCCTTAGGCTAGGATATATAACGTTATAGACGTATACAATGTTCCCACAGAGAAGTAGGGACCGAAATGCCAGGAATGTTGTAAAATATTACATCCGAGATGTTAGGTTGCCTTAGGTTAGGATATACAACGTTATAGACGCATAGAATGATCCCACCGAGATGTAGGGACCGACATGCCAGGAATGTTGTCAAATATTACATCCGAGATGTTAGATTGCCTAAGGCTAGGATATACAACGTTATAGACGTATATAATGTTACCACCGAGAACTACGGGCCGACACGTCAGAAATGATGTAAAATATTACATTCGACATGTTAGGTCGCCTTAGGCTAGGATATATAACGTTATAGACGTATATAATGTTCCCACCGAGAAGTACGGGCCTACACGCCAGGAATGTTGTCAACTATTACATCCGAGATGTTAGGATTCCTTAGGTTAGGATATATATCGTTATAGACGTATATAATGATCCCACCGAGATGTAGGGACCGACACGCCAGGAATATTGTAAAATATTACATCCCAAATGTTAGGTTGCGTTAGGTTAGGATATACAACGTTTTAGACGTATATAATGTCCCCATCGGGAACCAGGCGACGACACGCCAGAATGTTGTAAAATATTACATCCGAGATGTTAGATTGCCTTAGGTTAGGATATACAACGTTATAGACGTATATAATGTCCCCATCGAGAAGCAGGCGACGACACGCCAGGAATGTTGTAAAATATTACATCCCAGATGTTTGGTTGCCTTAGGCTAGGATATACAACGTTATAGACGTATATAATGTTCCCACCGAAAAATAGGAGCCGACGCGCCAGGAATGTTGTAAAATATTACATCCGAGATGTTAGGTTGCCTTAGGCTAGGATATATATCGCTATAGACGTATATGATGTTCCCACCGAGAAGTACGGGCAAACACGCCAGGAATGTTTTCAAATATTACACCCGAGATGTTATGTTCCCTTAGGTTAGGATATATAACGTTATAGACGTATATAATGTCCCCATCCAGAAGTAGGCGACGACACGCCAGGAATATTACATCCCAGATGTTAGGTTGCGTTAGGTTAGGATATACAACGTTATAGACGTATATAATGTTCCCATCGAGAAGCAGGCGACGCCACGCCAGAATGTTGTAAAATATTACATCCGAGATGTTAGGTAGCCTTAGGGTAGGATATATATCGTTATAGACGTATACAATGTTCCCACCGAGAAGTAGGGACCGACATGCCAAGAATGTTGTAAAATATTACATCCGAGATGTTAGGTTGCCTTAGGTTAGGATATACAACGTTATAGATGTATATAATGTCTCCATCGAGAAGCAGGCGACGCCACGCCAGGAATGTTGTAAAATATTACATCCGAGATGTTAGGTTGCGTTAGGTTAGGATATACAACGTTATAGACGTATATAATGTCCCCATCGAGAAGCACGCGACGACACTCCATGAATGTTATAAAATATTACATTCGACATGTTAGGTTGCCTTATGCTAGGATATATAACGTTATAGACGTATACAATGTTCCCACAGAGAAGTATGGACCGACATGCCAGGAATGTTGTAAAATATTACAGTCGAGATGTTAGGTTGCCTTAGGTTAGCATATTCAACGTTATAGATGTATATAATGTCCCCATCGAGAAGCAGGCGACGACACGCCAGGAATGTTGTAAAATATTACATTCGCCATGTTAGGTTGCCCTAGACTAGGATATATAGCGTTATAGACTTATATAATGTTCCCACCGAGAAGTAGTGGCCGACGTGCCAGGAATGTAGTAAAATATTACATCCGAGATGTTAGGTTGCCTTAGGTTAGAATATATAACGTTATAGACGTATATAATGTTCCACCCGAGAAGTGGGGGCCGACGCGCCAGGAATGCTGTAAAATATTACATCCGAGATGTTAGCATTGCCTTAGGCTAGGATATATAACGTTATAGACGTATATAATGTTCCCACCGAGAAGTAGGGGCCGGCGCGCCAGGAATGTTATCAAATATTACTTCCGAGATGTTAGGTGCCCTTAGGTTAGTATATATAACGTTATAGACGTATATAATGTTCCCATCGAGAAGTAGGGGCAGAAGTGACGGGAATATTGTAAAATATTACATTCGATATGTTAGTTTGCCTTAGGCTAGGATATATAGCGTTATAGACGTATATAATGTTCCCACCCAGAAGTAGGGGCCGACGTGCCACGAATGTAGTAAAATATTACATCCGAGATGTTAGGTTGCCTTAGGCTAGGATATATAACGTTATAGACGTATATAATGTTCCCACCGAGAAGTAGTGGCCGAAGTGACGGGAATGTTGTAAAATATTACATCCGAGATGTTAGGTTGCCTCAGGTTAGGATATATAACGGTATAGACGTATATAATGTTCCCATCGAGAAGTAGGGGCCGAAGTGACGGGAATGTTGTAAAATATTACATTCGATATGTTAGGTTGCCTTCGGCTAGGATATATAACGTTATAGACGTATATAATGTTCCCACCGAGAAGTAGGTGCCGAAGTGACGGGAATGTTGTAAAATATTACATTCGACATGTTAGTTTGCCTTAGGCTCGGATATATAGCGTTATAGACTTATATAATGTTCCCACCGAGAAGTAGTGGCCGACGTGCCAGGAATGTAGTAAAATATTACATCCGAGCTGTTAGGTTGCCATAGGTTAGGATATATAACGTTATAGACGTATATAATGTTCCCATCGAGAAGTAGGGGCCGAAGTGACGGGAATGTTGTAAAATATTACATTCGATATGTTAGTTTGCCTTAGGCTCGGATATATAGCGTTATAGACGTATATAATGTTCCCACCGAGAAGTAGGGGCCAGCGCGCCAGGAATGTGGAAAAATATTACATCCGGTATGTTAGGTTGCCTTAGGCTAGGATATATAACTTTATAGACGTATATCATGTTCCCACCGAGAAGTAGGTGCCGACGCGCCATGAATGTTGTAAAATATTACGCTCGACAAGATAGGTTGCCTTAGCATAGGATATATAGCGTTAAAGACGTATATAATGTTCCCACCGAGACATAGGGGCCGACACGCCAGGAATGTTGTAAAATATTACATACGAAATGTTTGGTTCCCTTAGGATTGGATATATAACGTTATAGACGTATATAATGTTCCCACCGAGAAGTAGGGGCCAACGAGCCAGGAATGTGATAAAATATTACATTCGACATGTTAAGTTGTCTTAGGTTAGGATATATAACGTTATAGTCGTATATACAGTTCCCACCGAGAAGTAGTTGCCGACGCGCCAGGAATATTGTAAAATATTATATTCGACATGTTAGGTTGTCTCAGGCTAGGACATATAGCGTTATAGACATATACAATGTTCCCACCGCGAAATAGGGGCCGACACGCGAGGAATGTTGTAAAACATTACATCCGAGATGTTAGGTTGCCTTAGACTAGGATATATAACGTTATAGACGTATATAATGTTCCACCCGAGAAGTAGGGGCCGACGCGCCAGGAATGCTGTAAAATATTACATTCGACATGTTAGGATTGCCTTAAGCTAGGATATATAACGTTATAGACGTATATGATATTCCCACCGAGAACTACGGACCTACACGCCAGGAATGTTATCAAATATTACTTCCGAGATGTTCGGTTCCCTTAGGTTAGGATATATAACGTTATAGACCTCTATAATGTTCCCACCGAGAAGTAGGGCCCTACGAGCCAGGAATGTTGTAAAATATTACGCTCGACATGTTAGGTTGTCTTAGGCTATGATATATAGCGGTATAGACGTATATGATATTCCCACCGAGAAATGGGGGCCGGCGCGCCAGGAATGTAGTAAAATATAACATCCGAGATGTTAGGTTGCCTTAGGCTAGGATATGTAAAGTTATAGAAGTAAATAATGTTCCCACCGAGAAGTAGGGGCCAGCGCGCCAGGAATGTGGTAAAATATTACATCCGGTATTTTAGGTTGCCTTAGGCTAGGATATATAACTTTATAGACGTATGTCATGTTCCCACCGAGAAGTAGGTGCCGACGCGCCACGAATGTTGTAAAATATTACGCTCGACAAGTTAGGTTGCCTTACGTTATGATATATAGCGATATAGACGTATATAATGTTCCCACCGAGAAGTAGGGGCCGGCGCGCCAGGAATGTAGTAAAATATTACATCCGAGATGTTAGGTTGCCTTAGGTTAGGATATATAACGTTATCGACGTATATAATGTTCCACCCGAGAAGTAGGGGCCGACGCGCCAGGAATGCTGTAAAATATTACATCCGAGATGTTAGGATTGCCTTAGGCTAGGATATATAACGTTATAGACGTATATGAAATTCCCACCGAGAACTACGGGCCTACACGCCAGGAATGTTGTCAAATATTACTTCCGAGATGTTAGGTTCCCTTAGGTTAGGATATATAACGTTATAGACGTATATAATGATCCCACCGAGAAGTAGTGGCCGACGTGCCAGGAATGTAGTAAAATATTACATCCGAGATGTTAGGTTGCCTTAGGTTAGGATATATAACGTTATAGACGTATATAATGTTCCCATCGAGAAGTAGGGGCCGAAGTGACGGGAATGTAGTAAAATATAACATCCTAGATGTTAGGTTGCCTTAGGCTAGGATATATAACGTTATAGACGTATATAATGTTCCCACCGAGAAGTAGTGGCCGAAGTGACGGGAATGTTGTAAAATATTACATCCGAGATGTTAGGTTGCCTCAGGTTAGGATATATAACGTTATAGACGTATATAATGTTCCCATCGAGAAGTAGGGGCCGAAGTGACGGGAATGTTGTAAAATATTACATTCGATATGTTAGGTTGCCTTCGGCTAGGATATATAACGTTATAGACGTATATAATGTTCCCACCGAGAAGTAGGTGCCGAAGTGACGGGAATGTTGTAAAATATTACATTCGACATGTTAGTTTGCCTTAGGCTAGGATATATAGCGTTATAGACTTATATAATGTTCCCACCGAGAAGTAGTGGCCGACGTGCCAGGAATGTAGTAAAATATTACATCCGAGCTGTTAGGTTGCCATAGGTTAGGATATATAACGTTATAGACGTATATAATGTTCCCATCGAGAAGTAGGGGCCGAAGTGACGGGAATGTTGTAAAACATTACATTCGATATGTTAGTTTGCCTTAGGCTAGGATATATAGCGTTATAGACGTATATAATGTTCCCACCCAGAAGTAGGGGCCGACGTGCCACGAATGTAGTAAAATATTACATCCGAGATGT
Source organism: Xylocopa violacea (assembly GCA_963969225.1). Lineage (NCBI taxonomy): Eukaryota > Metazoa > Arthropoda > Insecta > Hymenoptera > Apidae > Xylocopa > Xylocopa violacea. Next base: position 44,697,418 of record CAXAJV010000001.1, on the reverse strand, counting down.
TAGGTTGCCTTAGGTTAGGATATATAACGTTATCGACGTATATAATGTTCCACCCGAGAAGTAGGGGCCGACGCGCCAGGAATGCTGTAAAATATTACATCCGAGATGTTAGGATTGCCTTAGGCTAGGATATATAACGTTATAGACGTATATAATGTTCCCACCGAGAAGTAGGGGCCGAAGTGACGGGAATGTTGTAAAATTATACATTCGACACGTTAGGATTGCCTTAAGTTAGGATATATGGCGTTATAGACGTATATAATGTTCCCACCGAGAAGTAGGGGCCAGCGCGCCAGGAATGTGGAAAAATATTACATCCGGTATGTTAGGTTGCCTTAGGCTAGGATATATAACTTTATAGACGTATATCATGTTCCCACCGAGAAGTAGGTGCCGACGCGCCATGAATGTTGTAAAATATTACGCTCGACAAGGTAGGTTGCCTTAGCATAGGATATATAGCGTTAAGGACGTATATAATGTTCCCACCGAGACATAGGGGCCGACACGCCAGGAATGTTGTAAAATATTACATACGAAATGTTTGGTTCCCTTAGGATTGGATATATAACGTTATAGACGTATATAATGTTCCCACCGAGAAGTAGGGGCCAACGAGCCAGGAATGTGATAAAATATTACATTCGACATGTTAAGTTGTCTTAGGTTAGGATATATAACGTTATAGTCGTATATACAGTTCCCACCGAGAAGTAGTTGCCGACGCGCCAGGAATATTGTAAAACATTACATCCGAGGTGTTAGGTTGCCTTAGGCTAGGATATATAGCGTTATAGACGTATATAATGTTGCCACCGAGAAGTAGGGACCGACGAGCCAGGAATGTTGTAAAATATTACGCTCGACATGTTAGGCTGCCTTACGTTATGATATATAGCGATATAGACGTATATAATGTTCCCACCGAGAAGTAGGGGCCGGCGCGTCAGGAATGTAGTAAAATATAACATCCGAGATGTTGGGTTGCCTTAGGCTAGGATAAGTAACGTTATAGACTTATATACTGTTCCCACCGAGAAGTAGGTGCCGACGCGCCAGGAATGTTGTAAAATATTACATCCGAGATGTTAGGATTACCTTAGGCTAGGATATATAACGTTATAGACGTATATGAAATTCCCACCGAGAACTACGGGCCTACACGCCAGGAATGTTGTCAAATATTACTTCCGAGATGTTAGGTTCCCTTAGGTTAGGATATATAACGTTATAGACGTATATAATGATCCCACCGAGAAGTAGTGGCCGACGTGCCAGGAATGTAGTAAAATATTACATCCGAGATGTTAGGTTGCCTTAGGTTAGGATATATAACGTTATAGACGTATATAATGTTCCCATCGAGAAGTAGGGGCCGAAGTGACGGGAATGTAGTAAAATATAACATCCTAGATGTTAGGTTGCCTTAGGCTAGGATATATAACGTTATAGACGTATATAATGTTCCCACCGAGAAGTAGTGGCCGAAGTGACGGGAATGTTGTAAAATATTACATCCGAGATGTTAGGTTGCCTCAGGTTAGGATATATAACGTTATAGACGTATATAATGTTCCCATCGAGAAGTAGGGGCCGAAGTGACGGGAATGTTGTAAAATATTACATTCGATATGTTAGGTTGCCTTCGGCTAGGATATATAACGTTATAGACGTATATAATGTTCCCACCGAGAAGTAGGTGCCGAAGTGACGGGAATGTTGTAAAATATTACATTCGACATGTTAGTTTGCCTTAGGCTAGGATATATAGCGTTATAGACTTATATAATGTTCCCACCGAGAAGTAGTGGCCGACGTGCCAGGAATGTAGTAAAATATTACATCCGAGCTGTTAGGTTGCCATAGGTTAGGATATATAACGTTATAGACGTATATAATGTTCCCATCGAGAAGTAGGGGCCGAAGTGACGGGAATGTTGTAAAACATTACATTCGATATGTTAGTTTGCCTTAGGCTAGGATATATAGCGTTATAGACGTATATAATGTTCCCACCCAGAAGTAGGGGCCGACGTGCCACGAATGTAGTAAAATATTACATCCGAGATGTTAGGTTGCCTTAGGTTAGGATATATAACGTTATCGACGTATATAATGTTCCACCCGAGAAGTAGGGGCCGACGCGCCAGGAATGCTGTAAAATATTACATCCGAGATGTTAGGATTGCCTTAGGCTAGGATATATAACGTTATAGACGTATATAATGTTCCCACCGAGAAGTAGGGGCCGAAGTGACGGGAATGTTGTAAAATTATACATTCGACACGTTAGGATTGCCTTAAGTTAGGATATATGGCGTTATAGACGTATATAATGTTCCCACCGAGAAGTAGGGGCCAGCGCGCCAGGAATGTGGAAAAATATTACATCCGGTATGTTAGGTTGCCTTAGGCTAGGATATATAACTTTATAGACGTATATCATGTTCCCACCGAGAAGTAGGTGCCGACGCGCCATGAATGTTGTAAAATATTACGCTCGACAAGGTAGGTTGCCTTAGCATAGGATATATAGCGTTAAAGACGTATATAATGTTCCCACCGAGACATAGGGGCCGACACGCCAGGAATGTTGTAAAATATTACATACGAAATGTTTGGTTCCCTTAGGATTGGATATATAACGTTATAGACGTATATAATGTTCCCACCGAGAAGTAGGGGCCAACGAGCCAGGAATGTGATAAAATATTACATTCGACATGTTAAGTTGTCTTAGGTTAGGATATATAACGTTATAGTCGTATATACAGTTCCCACCGAGAAGTAGTTGCCGACGCGCCAGGAATATTGTAAAACATTACATCCGAGGTGTTAGGTTGCCTTAGGCTAGGATATATAGCGTTATAGACGTATATAATGTTGCCACCGAGAAGTAGGGACCGACGAGCCAGGAATGTTGTAAAATATTACGCTCGACATGTTAGGCTGCCTTACGTTATGATATATAGCGATATAGACGTATATAATGTTCCCACCGAGAAGTAGGGGCCGGCGCGCCAGGAATGTAGTAAAATATAACATCCGAGATGTTGGGTTGCCTTAGGCTAGGATAAGTAACGTTATAGACTTATATACTGTTCCCACCTAGAAGTAGGTGCCGACGCGCCAGGAATGTTGTAAAATATTACATCCGAGATGTTAGGATTACCTTAGGCTAGGATATATAACGTTATAGACGTATATAATGTTCCCACCGAGAAGTAGGAGCCGACGTGCCAGGAATGTGATAAAATATTACATCCGGTATGTTGGGTTGCCTTAGGCTAGGATATATAACTTTATAGACGTATATCATGTTCCCACCGAGAAGTAGGTGCCGACGCGCCAGGAATGTTGTAAAATATTACGCTCGACAAGTTAGGTTTCCTTAGGCTAGGATATATAGCGTTAAAGACGTATATAATGTTCCCACCGAGAAATAGGGGCCGACGCCCCAGGAATGTTGTAAAATATTACGCTCGCCAAGTTAGGTTGCCTTAGGCTAGGACATATAGCGTTAAAGACGTATATAATGTTCCCACCGGGAAATAGGGGCCGACACGCCAGGAAAGTTGTAAAATATTACATCCGAGATGTTAGGTTCCCTTAGGTTTGGATATATAACGTTATAGACGTATATAATGTTCCCACCGAGAAGTAGGTGCCGACGCGCCAGGAATGTTGTCAAATATTACATACGAGATGTTAGGATTACCTTAGGCTAGGATATATAACGTTGTCGACGTATATAATGTTCCCACCGAGAAGTAGGGGCCGGCGCGCCGGGAATGTAGTGAAATATAACATCCGAGATGTTAGGTTGCCTTAGGCTAGGATATATAACGTTATAGACGTATATAATGTTCCCACCGAGAAGTAGGTGCCGAAGTGACGGGAATGTTGTAAAATATTACATTCGACATGTTAGTTTGCCTTAGGCTAGGATATGTAGCGTTATAGACTTATATAATGTTCCCACCGAGAAGTAGTGGCCGAAGTGACGGGAATGTTGTAAAATATTACATCCGAGATGTTAGGTTGCCTCAGGTTAGGATATATAACGTTATAGACGTATATAATGTTCCCATCGAGAAGTAGGGGCCGAAGTGACGGGAATGTTGTAAAATATTACATTCGATATGTTAGGTTGCCTTCGGCTAGGATATATAACGTTATAGACGTATATAATGTTCCCACCGAGAAGTAGGTGCCGAAGTGACGGGAATGTTGTAAAATATTACATTCGACATGTTAGTTTGCCTTAGGCTAGGATATATAGCGTTATAGACTTATATAATGTTCCCACCGAGAAGTAGTGGCCGACGTGCCAGGAATGTAGTAAAATATTACATCCGAGCTGTTAGGTTGCCATAGGTTAGGATATATAACGTTATAGACGTATATGAAATTCCCACCGAGAACTACGGGCTTACACGCCAGGAATGTTATCAAATATTACTTCCGAGATGTTAGGTTCCCTTAGGTTAGGATATATAACGTTATAGACGTATATAATGATCCCACCGAGAAGTAGTGGCCGACGTGCCAGGAATGTAGTAAAATATTACATCCGAGATGTTAGGTTGCCTTAGGTTAGGATATATAACGTTATAGACGTATATAATGTTCCCATCGAGAAGTAGGGGCCGAAGTGACGGGAATGTAGTAAAATATAACATCCTAGATGTTAGGTTGCCTTAGGCTAGGATATATAACGTTATAGACGTATATAATGTTCCCACCGAGAAGTAGTGGCCGAAGTGACGGGAATGCTGTAAAATATTACATCCGAGATGTTAGGATTGCCTTAGGCTAGGATATATAACGTTATAGACGTATATAATGTTCCAACCGAGAAGTAGGGGCCGAAGTGACGGGAATGTTGTAAAATTATACATTCGACACGTTTGGATTGCCTTAAGTTAGGATATATGGCGTTATAGACGTATATAATGTTCCCACCGAGAAGTAGGGGCCAGCGCGCCAGGAATGTGGAAAAATATTACATCCGGTATGTTAGGTTGCCTTAGGCTAGGATATATAACTTTATAGACGTATATCATGTTCCCACCGAGAAGTAGGTGCCGACGCGCCATGAATGTTGTAAAATATTACGCTCGACAAGTTAGGTTGCCTTAGCATAGGATATATAGCGTTAAAGACGTATATAATGTTCCCACCGAGACATAGGGGCCGACACGCCAGGAATGTTGTAAAGTATTACATACGAAATGTTTGGTTCCCTTAGGATTGGATATATAACGTTATAGACGTATATAATGTTCCCACCGAGAAGTAGGGGCCAACGAGCCAGGAATGTGATAAAATATTACATTCGACATGTTAAGTTGTCTTAGGTTAGGATATATAACGTTATAGTCGTATATACAGTTCCCACCGAGAAGTAGTTGCAGACGCGCCAGGAATATTGTAAAATATTATATTCGACATGTTAGGTTGTCTCAGGCTATCACATATATCGTTATAGACATATACAATGTTCCCACCGAGAAATAGGGGCCGACACGCCAGGAATGTTGTAAAACATTACATCCGAGGTGTTAGGTTGCCTTAGGCTAGGATATATAGCGTTATAGACGTATATAATTTTGCCACCGAGAAGTAGGGACCGACGAGCCAGGAATGTTGTAAAATATTACGCTCGACATGTTAGGTTGTCTTACGTTATGATATATAGCGATATAGACGTATATAATGTTCCCACCGAGAAGTAGGTGCCGACGCGCCAGGAATGTTGTAAAATATTACATCCGAGATGTTAGGATTACCTTAGGCTAGGATATATAACGTTATAGACGTATATAATGTTCCCACCGAGAAGTAGGAGCCGACGTGCCAGGAATGTAGTAAAATATTACATCCGAGATGTTAGGTTGCCTTAGGTTAGGATATATAACGTTATAGACTTATATACTGTTCCCACCGAGAAGTAGGTGCCGACGCGCCAGGAATGTTGTAAAATATTACATCCGAGATGTTAGGATTACCTTAGGCTAGGATATATAACGTTATAGACGTATATAATGTTCCCACCGAGAAGTAGGGGCCGACGTGCCAGGAATGTAGTAAAATATTACATCCGAGATGTTAGGTTGCCTTAGGCTAGGATATATAACGTTATAGACGTATATAATGTTCCACCCGAGAAGTAGGGGCCGACGTGCCAGGAATGTAGTAAAATATTACATTCGACATGTTAGAATTGCCTTAGGCTAGGATATATATCGTTAAAGACGTATATAATGTTCCCACCGTGAAATAGGGGCCGACACGACAGGAATGTTGTAAAACATTACATCCGAGGTGTTAGGTTGCCTTAGGCACGGATATATAGCGTTATAGGCGTATATAATGTTCCCACCGAGGAGTAGGGGCCGACGAGCCAGGAATGTTGTAAAATATTACGCTCGACATGTTAGGTTGCCCTAGGCTAGGATATATAGCGATATAGACGTATATAATATTCCCACCGAGAAGTGGGAGCCGGCGCGCCAGGAATGTAGTAAAATATTACATCCGAGATGTTAGGTTGCCTTAGGCTAGGACACATAGCGTTATAGACGTATATAATGTTCCCACCGAGAAGTAGGGGCCGACGTGCCAGGAATGTAGTAAAATATTACATCCGAGATGTTAGGTTGCCTTAGGTTATGATATATAGCGTTATAGACGTATATAATGTTGCCACCGAGGAGTAGGGGCCGACGAGCCAGGAATGTTGTAAAATATTACGCTCGACATGTTAGGTTGCCTTAGGCTAGGATATCTAGCGATTTAGACGTATATAATGTTCCCATCGAGAAATAGCGGTCGGCGCGCCACGAATGTAGTAAAATATTACATCCGAGATGTTAGGATTGCCTTAGGCTAGGATATTTCACGTTATAGACGTATATAATGTTCCCACCAAGAAGTAGGGGCCGCCGCGCCAGGAATGCTGTAAAATATTACATTCGACATGTTAGGTTGCCTTAGGCTAGTATATATAGCGATATAGACGTATATAATGTTCCCATCGAGAAATAGCGGTCGGCGCGCCACGAATGTAGTAAAATATTACATCCGAGATGTTAGGATTGCCTTAGGCTAGTATATATCACGTTATAGACGTATATAATGTTCCCACCAAGAAGTAGGGGCCGCCGCGCCAGGAATGCTGTAAAATATTACATTCGACATGTTAGGTTGCCTTAGGCTAGTATATATAGCGATATAGACGTATATAACGTTCCCACCAAGAAATAGGTGCCGACGTGCCAGGAATGTAGTAAAATACTACATCCGACATGTAAGGATGCCTTATGCTAGGATATATAACGTTATAGACGTATATACTGTTCCCAACGAGAAGTAGTTGCCGACGCGCCAGGAATATTGTAAAATATTACATTCGACATGTAAGGATGCCTTATGCTAGGATATATAACGTTATAGACGTATATAAAGTTCCCACCGAGAAGTAGGTGCCGACGAGCCAGGAATGTTGTAAAATATTACATCCGAGATGTTAGGTTCCCTTAGGTTAGAATCTATAACGTTATAGACGTATATAATGTTCCCACCGAGAAGTAGGGGCCAACGAGCCAGGAATGTTGTAAAATATTACATTCGACATGTAAGGATGCCTTATGCTAGGATATATAACGTTATAGACGTATATAATATTCCCACCGAGAAGTGGGGGACGGCGCGCCAGGAATGTAGTAAAATATTACATCCGAGATGTTAGGTTGCCTTAGGCTAGGATATGTAAAGTTATAGACGTATATAGTGTTCCCACCGAGAAATAGGTGCCGGCGCGCCAGGAATGTTGTAAAATATTACATTCGACATGTAAGGATGCCTTATGCTAGGATATATAACGTTATAGACGTATATAAAGTTCCCACCGAGAAGTAGGTGCCGACGAGCCAGGACTGTTGTAAAATATTACGCTCGACATGTTAGGTTGCCTTAGGCTAGGATATATAACGTTATAGACGTATATAAAGTTCCAACCGAGAAGTAGGGGCCAACGTGCCAGGAATGTAGTAAAATATTACATCCGAGATGTTAGGTTGCCTTAGGTTAGGATATATACCGTTATAGACATATATAATGTTCCCACCGAGAAGTAGGTGCCGACGTGCCAGGAATGTAGTAAAATATTACATCCGAGATGTTAGGTTGCCTTAGGTTAGGATATATAACGTTATAGACGGATATACTGTTCCCACCGAGAAGTAGTTGCCGACGCGCCAGGAATATTGTAAAATATTACATTCGACATGTAAGGATGCCTTATGCTAGGATATATAACGTTATAGACGTATATAAAGTTCCCACCGAGAAGTAGGTGCCGACGAGCCAGGAATGTTGTAAAATATTACATCCGAGATGTTAGGTTCCCTTAGGTTAGGATATATACCGTTATAGACATATATAATGTTCCCACCGAGAAGTAGGGGCCGACGTGCCAGGAATGTAGTAAAATATTACATCCGAGTTGTTAGGTTGCCTTACGTTAGGATATATAACGTTATAGACGGATATACTGTTCCCACCGAGAAGTAGTTGCCGACGCGCCAGGAATATTGTAAAATATTACATTCGACATGTAAGGATGCCTTATGCTAGGATATATAACGTTATAGACGTATATAAAGTTCCCACCGAGAAGTAGGTGCCGACGAGCCAGGAATGTTGTAAAATATTACGCTCGGCATGTTAGGTTGCCTTAGGCTAGGACATATAGCGACATAGACGTATATAATGTTCCCATCGAGAAATCGCGGTCGGCGCGCCACGAATGTAGTAAAATATTACATCCGTGATGTTAGGATTGCCTTACGCTAGGATATATCACGTTATAGGCGTATATAATGTTCCCACCGAGAAGTAGGGGCCGGCGCGCCAGGAATGCTGTAAAATATTACATTCGACATGTTAGGTTGCCTCAGGCTAGTATATATAGCGATATAGACGTATATAATGTTCCCACCAAGAAATAGGTGCCGACGTGCCAGGAATGTAGTAAAATACTACATCCGAGATGTTAGGTTGCCTTAGGTTAGGATATATAGCGTTATAGACATATAAAATGTTCCCACCGAGAAGGAGGGGCCGACGTGCCAGGAATGTAGTAAAATATTACATCCGAGATGTTAGGTTGCCTTAGGTTGGGATATATAACGTTATAGACGCTCATAATGTTCCCACCGAGAAGTAGGGGCCAACGAGCCAGGAATGTGGTGAAACATTACATTCGACATGTTAAGTTGCCTTAGGTTAGGATATATAACGTTATAGACGGATATACTGTTCCCGCCGAGAAGTAGTTGCCGACGCGCCAGGAATATTGTAAAATATTACATTCGACATGTAAGGATGCCTTATGCTAGGATATATAACGTTATAGACGTATATAAAGTTCCCACCGAGAAGTAGGTGCCGACGAGCCAGGAATGTTGTAAAATATTACGCTCGGCATGTTAGGTTGCCTTAGGCTAGGATATATAACGTTATAGACGTGTATAAAGTTTCAACCGAGAAGTAGGTGCCGACGAGCCAGGAATGTTGTAAAATATTACGCTCGACATGTTAGGTTGCCTTAGGCTAGGATATATAGCGATATAGACGTATATAATGTTCCCATCGATAAATAGCGGTCGGCGCGCCACGAATGTAGTAAAATATTATATCCGAGATGTTAGGATTGCCTTAGGATAGGATATATCACGTTATGGACGTATATAATGTTCCCACCGAGAAGTAGGAGCCGGCGCGCCAGGAATGCTGTAGAATATTACATTCGACATGTTAGGTTGCCTTAGACTAGTATATATAGCGATATAGACGTATATAATGTTCCCACCGAGAAATAGGTGCCGGCGCGCCAGGAATGTTGCAAAATATTACATTCGACATGTAAGGATGCCTTATGCTAGGATATATAACGTTATAGACGTATATAAAGTTCCCACCGAGAAGTAGGTGCCGACGAGCCAGGAATGTTGTAAAATATTACATCCGAGATGTTAGGATCCCTTAGGTTAGAATCTATAACGTTATAGACGTATATAATGTTCCCACCGAGAAGTAGGGGCCAACGAGCCAGGAATGTTGTAAAATATTACATTCGACATGTAAGGATGCCTTATGCTAGGATATATAACGTTATAGACGTATATAATATTCCCACCGAGAAGTGGGGGCCGGCGCGCCAGGAATGTAGTAAAATATTACATCCGAGATGTTAGGTTGCCTTAGGCTAGGATATGTAAAGTTATAGACGTATATAGTGTTCCCACCGAGAAATAGGTGCCGGCGCGCCAGGAATGTTGTAAAATATTACATCCGAGATGTTAGGTTGCCTTAGGTTAGGATATATAACGTTATAGACGTATATAATGTTCCCATCGAGAAGTAGGGGCCGACGCGCCAGGAATGCTGTAAAATATTACATCCGAGATGTTAGGATTGCCTTAGGCTAGGATATATAACGTTATAGACGTATATAATGTTCCCACCGAGAAGTAGGGGCCGAAGTGACGGGAATGTTGTAAAATTATACATTCGACACGTTAGGATTGCCTTAAGTTAGGATATATGGCGTTATAGACGTATATAATGTTCCCACCGAGAAGTAGGGGCCAGCGCGCCAGGAATGTGGAAAAATATTACATCCGGTATGTTAGGTTGCCTTAGGCTAGGATATATAACTTTATAGACGTATATCATGTTCCCACCGAGAAGTAGGTGCCGACGCGCCATGAATGTTGTAAAATATTACGCTCGACAAGTTAGGTTGCCTTAGCATAGGATATATAGCGTTAAAGACGTATATAATGTTCCCACCGAGACATAGGGGCCGACACGCCAGGAATGTTGTAAAGTATTACATACGAAATGTTTGGTTCCTTTAGGATTGGATATATAACGTTATAGACGTATATAATGTTCCCACCGAGAAGTAGGGGCCAACGAGCCAGGAATGTGATAAAATATTACATTCGACATGTTAAGTTGTCTTAGGTTAGGATATATAACGTTATAGTCGTATATACAGTTCCCACCGAGAAGTAGTTGCAGACGCGCCAGGAATATTGTAAAATATTATATTCGACATGTTAGGTTGTCTCAGGCTATCACATATATCGTTATAGACATATACAATGTTCCCACCGAGAAATAGGGGCCGACACGCCAGGAATGTTGTAAAACATTACATCCGAGGTGTTAGGTTGCCTTAGGCTAGGATATATAGCGTTATAGACGTATATAATGTTGCCACCGAGAAGTAGGGACCGACGAGCCAGGAATGTTGTAAAATATTACGCTCGACATGTTAGGTTGTCTTACGTTATGATATATAGCGATATAGACGTATATAATGTTCCCACCGAGAAGTAGGGGCCGGCGCGCCAGGAATGTAGTAAAATATAACATCCGAGATGTTGGGTTGCCTTAGGCTAGGATAAGTAACGTTATAGACTTATATACTGTTCCCACCGAGAAGTAGGTGCCGACGCGCCAGGAATGTTGTAAAATATTACATCCGAGATGTTAGGATTACCTTAGGCTAGGATATATAACGTTATAGACGTATATAATGTTCCCACCGAGAAGTAGGAGCCGACGTGCCAGGAATGTAGTAAAATATTACATCCGAGATGTTAGGTTGCCTTAGGTTAGGATATATAACGTTATAGACTTATATACTGTTCCCACCGAGAAGTAGGTGCCGACGCGCCAGGAATGTTGTAAAATATTACATCCGAGATGTTAGGATTACCTTAGGCTAGGATATATAACGTTATAGACGTATATAATGTTCCCACCGAGAAGTAGGGGCCGACGTGCCAGGAATGTAGTAAAATATTACATCCGAGATGTTAGGTTGCCTTAGGCTAGGATATATAACGTTATAGACGTATATAATGTTCCACCCGAGAAGTAGGGGCCGACGTGCCAGGAATGTAGTAAAATATTACATTCGACATGTTAGAATTGCCTTAGGCTAGGATATATATCGTTAAAGACGTATATAATGTTCCCACCGAGAAATAGGGGCCGACACGACAGGAATGTTGTAAAACATTACATCCGAGGTGTTAGGTTGCCTTAGGCACGGATATATAGCGTTATAGGCGTATATAATGTTCCCACCGAGGAGTAGGGGCCGACGAGCCAGGAATGTTGTAAAATATTACGCTCGACATGTTAGGTTGCCCTAGGCTAGGATATATAGCGATATAGACGTATATAATATTCCCACCGAGAAGTGGGAGCCGGCGCGCCAGGAATGTAGTAAAATATTACATCCGAGATGTTAGGTTGCCTTAGGCTAGGACACATAGCGTTATAGACGTATATAATGTTCCCACCGAGAAGTAGGGGCCGACGTGCCAGGAATGTAGTAAAATATTACATCCGAGATGTTAGGTTGCCTTAGGTTATGATATATAGCGTTATAGACGTATATAATGTTACCACCGAGGAGTAGGGGCCGACGAGCCAGGAATGTTGTAAAATATTACGCTCGACATGTTAGGTTGCCTTAGGCTAGGATATCTAGCGATTTAGACGTATATAATGTTCCCATCGAGAAATAGCGGTCGGCGCGCCACGAATGTAGTAAAATATTACATCCGAGATGTTAGGATTGCCTTAGGCTAGGATATTTCACGTTATAGACGTATATAATGTTCCCACCAAGAAGTAGGGGCCGCCGCGCCAGGAATGCTGTAAAATATTACATTCGACATGTTAGGTTGCCTTAGGCTAGTATATATAGCGATATAGACGTATATAATGTTCCCATCGAGAAATAGCGGTCGGCGCGCCACGAATGTAGTAAAATATTACATCCGAGATGTTAGGCTTGCCTTAGGCTAGTATATATCACGTTATAGACGTATATAATGTTCCCACCAAGAAGTAGGGGCCGCCGCGCCAGGAATGCTGTAAAATATTACATTCGACATGTTAGGTTGCCTTAGGCTAGTATATATAGCGATATAGACGTATATAACGTTCCCACCAAGAAATAGGTGCCGACGTGCCAGGAATGTAGTAAAATACTACATCCGACATGTAAGGATGCCTTATGCTAGGATATATAACGTTATAGACGTATATACTGTTCCCACCGAGAAGTAGTTGCCGACGCGCCAGGAATATTGTAAAATATTACATTCGACATGTAAGGATGCCTTATGCTAGGATATATAACGTTATAGACGTATATAAAGTTCCCACCGAGAAGTAGGTGCCGACGAGCCAGGAATGTTGTAAAATATTACATCCGAGATGTTAGGTTCCCTTAGGTTAGAATCTATAACGTTATAGACGTATATAATGTTCCCACCGAGAAGTAGGGGCCAACGAGCCAGGAATGTTGTAAAATATTACATTCGACATGTAAGGATGCCTTATGCTAGGATATATAACGTTATAGACGTATATAATATTCCCACCGAGAAGTGGGGGACGGCGCGCCAGGAATGTAGTAAAATATTACATCCGAGATGTTAGGTTGCCTTAGGCTAGGATATGTAAAGTTATAGACGTATATAGTGTTCCCACCGAGAAATAGGTGCCGGCGCGCCAGGAATGTTGTAAAATATTACATTCGACATGTAAGGATGCCTTATGCTAGGATATATAACGTTATAGACGTATATAAAGTTCCCACCGAGAAGTAGGTGCCGACGAGCCAGGACTGTTGTAAAATATTACGCTCGACATGTTAGGTTGCGTTAGGCTAGGATATATAACGTTATAGACGTATATAAAGTTCCAACCGAGAAGTAGGTGCCGACGAGCCAGGAATGTTGTAAAATATTACATCCGAGGTGTTAGGTTCCCTTAGGTTAGAATCTATAACGTTATAGACGTATATAATGTTCCCACCGAGAAGTAGGGGCCAACGAGCCAGGAATGTTGTAAAATATTACATTCGACAGGTAAGGATGCCTTATGCTAGGATATATAACGTTATAGACGTATATAATGTTCCCACCGAGAAGTAGGGGCCAACGTGCCAGGAATGTAGTAAAATATTACATCCGAGATGTTAGGTTGCCTTAGGTTAGGATATATACCGTTATAGACATATATAATGTTCCCACCGAGAAGTAGGGGCCGACGTGCCAGGAATGTAGTAAAATATTACATCCGAGATGTTAGGTTGCCTTAGGTTAGGATATATAACGTTATAGACGGATATACTGTTCCCACCGAGAAGTAGTTGCCGACGCGCCAGGAATATTGTAAAATATTACATTCGACATGTAAGGATGCCTTATGCTAGGATATATAACGTTATAGACGTATATAAAGTTCCCACCGAGAAGTAGGTGCCGACGAGCCAGGAATGTTGTAAAATATTACATCCGAGATGTTAGGTTCCCTTAGGTTAGGATATATACCGTTATAGACATATATAATGTTCCCACCGAGAAGTAGGGGCCGACGTGCCAGGAATGTAGTAAAATATTACATCCGAGTTGTTAGGTTGCCTTACGTTAGGATATATAACGTTATAGACGGATATACTGTTCCCACCGAGAAGTAGTTGCCGACGCGCCAGGAATATTGTAAAATATTACATTCGACATGTAAGGATGCCTTATGCTAGGATATATAACGTTATAGACGTATATAAAGTTCCCACCGAGAAGTAGGTGCCGACGAGCCAGGAATGTTGTAAAATATTACGCTCGGCATGTTAGGTTGCCTTAGGCTAGGACATATAGCGACATAGACGTATATAATTTTCCCATCGAGAAATCGCGGTCGGCGCGCCACGAATGTAGTAAAATATTACATTCGATATGTTAGGTTGCCTTCGGCTAGGATATATAACGTTATAGACGTATATAATGTTCCCACCGAGAAGTAGGTGCCGAAGTGACGGGAATGTTGTAAAATATTACATTCGACATGTTAGTTTGCCTTAGGCTAGGATATATAGCGTTATAGACTTATATCATGTTCCCACCGAGAAGTAGTGGCCGACGTGCCAGGAATGTAGTAAAATATTACATCCGAGCTGTTAGGTTGCCATAGGTTAGGATATATAACGTTATAGACGTATATGAAATTCCCACCGAGAACTACGGGCCTACACGCCAGGAATGTTATCAAATATTACTTCCGAGATGTTAGGTTCCCTTAGGTTAGGATATATAACGTTATAGACGTATATAATGATCCCACCGAGAAGTAGTGGCCGACGTGCCAGGAATGTAGTAAAATATTACATCCGAGATGTTAGGTTGCCTTAGGTTAGGATATATAACGTTATAGACGTATATAATGTTCCCATCGAGAAGTAGGGGCCGACGCGCCAGGAATGCTGTAAAATATTACATCCGAGATGTTAGGATTGCCTTAGGCTAGGATATATAACGTTATAGACGTATATAATGTTCCCACCGAGAAGTAGGGGCCGAAGTGACGGGAATGTTGTAAAATTATACATTCGACACGTTAGGATTGCCTTAAGTTAGGATATATGGCGTTATAGACGTATATAATGTTCCCACCGAGAAGTAGGGGCCAGCGCGCCAGGAATGTGGAAAAATATTACATCCGGTATGTTAGGTTGCCTTAGGCTAGGATATATAACTTTATAGACGTATATCATGTTCCCACCGAGAAGTAGGTGCCGACGCGCCATGAATGTTGTAAAATATTACATACGAAATGTTTGGTTCCCTTAGGATTGGATATATAACGTTATAGACGTATATAATGTTCCCACCGAGAAGTAGGGGCCAACGAGCCAGGAATGTGATAAAATATTACATTCGACATGTTAAGTTGTCTTAGGTTAGGATATATAACGTTATAGTCGTATATACAGTTCCCACCGAGAAGTAGTTGCAGACGCGCCAGGAATATTGTAAAATATTATATTCGACATGTTAGGTTGTCTCAGGCTATCACATATATCGTTATAGACATATACAATGTTCCCACCGAGAAATAGGGGCCTACACGCCAGGAATGTTGTAAAACATTACATCCGAGGTGTTAGGTTGCCTTAGGCTAGGATATATAGCGTTATAGACGTATATAATGTTGCCACCGAGAAGTAGGGACCGACGATCCAGGAATGTTGTAAAACATTACGCTCGACATGTTAGGTTGCCTTACGTTATGATATATAGCGATATAGACGTATATAATGTTCCCACCGAGAAGTAGGGGCCGGCGCGCCAGGAATGTTGTAAAACATTACATCCGAGGTGTTAGGTTGCCTTAGGCTCGGATATATAGCGTTATAGGCGTATATAATGTTCCCACCGAGGAGTAGGGGCCGACGTGCCAGGAATGTAGTAAAATATTACATCCGAGATGTTAGGTTGCCTTAGGTTATGATATATAGCGTTATAGAAGTATATAACGTTCCCACCGAGAAGTAGGGGCCGACGTGCCAGAAATGTAGTAAAATATTACATCCGAGATGTTAGGATTGCCTTAGGCTAGGATATATATCGTTAAAGACGTATATAATGTTCCCACCGAGAAATAGGGGCCGACACGCCAGGAATGTTGTAAAACATTACATCCGAGGTGTTAGGTTGCCTTAGGCTCGGATATATAGCGTTATAGGCGTATATAATGTTCCCACCGAGGAGTAGGAGCCGACGAGCCAGGAATGTTGTAAAATATTACGCTCGACATGTTAGGTTGCCTTAGGCTAGGATATCTAGCGATTTAGACGTATATAATGTTCCCATCGAGAAATAGCGGTCGGCGCGCCACGAATGTAGTAAAATATTACATCCGAGATGTTAGGATTGCCTTAGGCTAGGATATATCACGTTATAGACGTATATAATGTTCCCACCAAGAAGTAGGGGCCGCCGCGCCAGGAATGCTGTAAAATATTACATTCGACATGTTAGGTTGCCTTAGGCTAGTATATATAGCGATATAGACGTATATAATGTTCCCATCGAGAAATAGCGGTCGGCGCGCCACGAATGTAGTAAAATATTACATCCGAGATGTTAGGATTGCCTTAGGCTAGGATATATCACGTTATAGACGTATATAATGTTCCCACCAAGAAGTAGGGGCCGCCGCGCCAGGAATGCTGTAAAATATTACATTCGACATGTTAGGTTGCCTTAGGCTAGTATATATAGCGATATAGACGTATATAACGTTCCCACCAAGAAATAGGTGCCGACGTGCCAGGAATGTAGTAAAATACTACATCCGACATGTAAGGATGCCTTATGCTAGGATATATAACGTTATAGACGTATATACTGTTCCCACCGAGAAGTAGTTGCCGACGCGCCAGGAATATTGTAAAATATTACATTCGACATGTAAGGATGCCTTATGCTAGGATATATAACGTTATAGACGTATATAAAGTTCCCACCGAGAAGTAGGTGCCGACGAGCCAGGAATGTTGTAAAATATTACATCCGAGATGTTAGGTTCCCTTAGCTTAGAATCTATAACGTTATAGACGTATATAATGTTCCCACCGAGAAGTAGGGGCCAACGAGCCAGGAATGTTGTAAAATATTACATTCGACATGTAAGGATGCCTTATGCTAGGATATATAACGTTATAGACGTATATAATATTCCCACCGAGAAGTGGGGGCCGGCGCGCCAGGAATGTAGTAAAATATTACATCCGAGATGTTAGGTTGCCTTAGGCTAGGATATGTAAAGTTATAGACGTATATAGTGTTCCCACCGAGAAATAGGTGCCGGCGCGCCAGGAATGTTGTAAAATATTACATTCGACATGTAAGGATGCCTTATGCTAGGATATATAACGTTATAGACGTATATAAAGTTCCCACCGAGAAGTAGGTGCCGACGAGCCAGGACTGTTGTAAAATATTACGCTCGACATGTTAGGTTGCCTTAGGCTAGGATATATAACGTTATAGACGTATATAAAGTTCCAACCGAGAAGTAGGTGCCGACGAGCCAGGAATGTTGTAAAATATTACATCCGAGATGTTAGGTTCCCTTAGGTTAGAATCTATAACGTTATAGACGTATATAATGTTCCCACCGAGAAGTAGGGGCCAACGAGCCAGGAATGTTGTAAAATATTACATTCGACAGGTAAGGATGCCTTATGCTAGGATATATAACGTTATAGACGTATATAATGTTCCCACCGAGAAGTAGGGGCCAACGTGCCAGGAATGTAGTAAAATATTACATCCGAGATGTTAGGTTGCCATAAGTTAGGATATATACCGTTATAGACATATATAATGTTCCCACCGAGAAGTAGGGGCCGACGTGCCAGGAATGTAGTAAAATATTACATCCGAGATGTTAGGTTGCCTTAGGTTAGGATATATAACGTTATAGACGGATATAAAGTTCCCACCGAGAAGTAGGTGCCGACGAGCCAGGAATGTTGTAAAATATTACGCTCGGCATGTTAGGTTGCCTTAGGCTAGGATATATAACGTTATAGACGTGTATAAAGTTTCAACCGAGAAGTAGGTGCCGACGAGCCAGGAATGTTGTAAAATATTACGCTCGACATGTTAGGTTGCCTTAGGCTAGGATATATAGCGATATAGACGTATATAATGTTCCCATCGATAAATAGCGGTCGGCGCGCCACGAATGTAGTAAAATATTATATCCGAGATGTTAGGATTGCCTTAGGATAGGATATATCACGTTATGGACGTATATAATGTTCCCACCGAGAAGTAGGAGCCGGCGCGCCAGGAATGCTGTAGAATATTACATTCGACATGTTAGGTTGCCTTAGACTAGTATATATAGCGATATAGACGTATATAATGTTCCCACCGAGAAATAGGTGCCGGCGCGCCAGGAATGTTGTAAAATATTACATTCGACATGTAAGGATGCCTTATGCTAGGATATATAACGTTATAGACGTATATAAAGTTCCCACCGAGAAGTAGGTGCCGACGAGCCAGGAATGTTGTAAAATATTACATCCGAGATGTTAGGTTCCCTTAGGTTAGAATCTATAACGTTATAGACGTATATAATGTTCCCACCGAGAAGTAGGGGCCAACGAGCCAGGAATGTTGTAAAATATTACATACGACATGTAAGGATGCCTTATGCTAGGATATATAACGTTATAGACGTATATAATATTCCCACCGAGAAGTGGGGGCCGGCGCGCCAGGAATGTAGTAAAATATTACATCCGAGATGTTAGGTTGCCTTAGGCTAGGATATGTAAAGTTATAGACGTATATAGTGTTCCCACCGAGAAATAGGTGCCGGCGCGCCAGGAATGTTGTAAAATATTACATTCGACATGTAAGGATGCCTTATGCTAGGATATATAACGTTATAGACGTATATAAAGTTCCCACCGAGAAGTAGGTGCCGACGAGCCAGGAATGTTGTAAAATATTACGCTCGACATGTTAGGTTGCCTTAGGCTAGGATATATAACGTTATAGACGTATATAAAGTTCCAACCGAGAAGTAGGTGCCGACGAGCCAGGAATGTTGTAAAATATTACATTCGACATGTAAGGATGCCTTGTGCTAGGATATATAACGTTATAGACGTATATAATGTTCCCACCGAGAAGTAGGGGCCAACGTGCCAGGAATGTAGTAAAATATTACATCCGAGATGTTAGGTTGCCTTAGGTTAGGATATATACCGTTGTAGACATATATAATGTTCCCACCGAGAAGTAGGGGCCGACGTGCCAGGAATGTAGTAAAATATTACATCCGAGATGTTAGGTTGCCTTAGGTTAGGATATATAACGTTATAGACGGATATACTGTTCCCACCGAGAAGTAGTTGCCGACGCGCCAGGAGTATTGTAAAATATTACATTCGACATGTAAGGATGCCTTATGCTAGGATATATAACGTTATAGACGTATATAAAGTTCCCACCGAGAAGTAGGTGCCGACGAGCCAGGAATGTTGTAAAATATTACATCCGAGATGTTAGGTTGCCTTAGGTTAGGATATATAGCGTTATAGACATATAAAATGTTCCCACCGAGAAGGAGGGGCCGACGTGCCAGGAATGTAGTAAAATATTACATCCGAGATGTTAGGTTGCCTTAGGTTGGGATATATAACGTTATAGACGCTCATAATGTTCCCACCGAGAAGTAGGGGCCCACGAGCCAGGAATGTGGTGAAACATTACATTCGACATGTTAAGTTGCCTTAGGTTAGGATATATAACGTTATAGACGGATATACTGTTCCCACCGAGAAGTAGTTGCCGACGCGCCAGGAATATTGTAAAATATTACATTCAACATGTAAGGATGCCTTATGCTAGGATATATAACGTTATAGACGTATATAAAGTTCCCACCGAGAAGTAGGTGCCGACGAGCCAGGAATGTTGTAAAATATTACGCTCGGCATGTTAGGTTGCCTTAGGCTAGGATATATAACGTTATAGACGTGTATAAAGTTTCAACCGAGAAGTAGGTGCCGACGAGCCAGGAATGTTGTAAAATATTACGCTCGACATGTTAGGTTGCCTTAGGCTAGGATATATAGCGATATAGACGTATATAATGTTCCCATCGACAAATAGCGTTCGGCGCGCCACGAATGTAGTAAAATATTATATCCGAGATGTTAGGATTGCCTTAGGATAGGATATATCACGTTATGGACGTATATAATGTTCCCACCGAGAAGTAGGAGCCGGCGAGCCAGGAATGCTGTAGAATATTACATTCGACATGTTAGGTTGCCTTAGGCTAGTATATATAGCGATATAGACGTATATAATGTTCCCACCGAGAAATAGGTGCCGGCGCGCCAGGAATGTTGTAAAATATTACATTCGACATGTAAGGATGCCTTATGCTAGGATATATAACGTTATAGACGTATATAATGTTCCCACCTAGAAGTAGGGGCCAACGTGCCAGGAATGTAGTAAAATATTACATCCGAGATGTTAGGTTGCCTTAGGTTAGGATATATACCGTTATAGACATATATAATGTTCCCACCCAGAAGTAGGGGCCGACGTGCCAGGAATGTAGTAAAATATTACATCCGAGATGTTAGGTTGCCTAAGGTTAGGATATATAACGTTATAGACGGATATACTGTTCCCACCGAGAAGTAGTTGCCGACGCGCCAGGAATATTGTAAAATATTACATTCGACATGTAAGGATGCCTTATGCTAGGATATATAACGTTATAGACGTATATAAAGTTCCCACCGAGAAGTAGGTGCCGACGAGCCAGGAATGTTGTAAAATATTACATCCGAGATGTTAGGTTCCCTTAGGTTAGAATCTATAACGTTATAGACGTATATAATGTTCCCACCGAGAAGTAGGGGCCGACGAGCCAGGAATGTTGTAAAATATTACGCTCGACATGTTAGGTTGCCTTAGGCTAGGATATATAACGTTATAGACGTATATAAAGTTCCAACCGAGAAGTAGGTGCCGACGAGCCAGGAATGTTGTAAAATATTACATCCGAGATGTTAGGTTGCCTTAGGTTAGGATATATAACGTTATAGACGGATATACTGTTCCCACCGAGAAGTAGTTGCCGACGCGCCAGGAATATTGTAAAATATTACATTCCACATGTAAGGATGCCTTATGCTAGGATATATAACGTTATAGACGTATATAAAGTTCCCACCGAGAAGTAGGTGCCGACGAGCCAGGAATGTTGTAAAATATTACGCTCGGCATGTTAGGTTGCCTTAGGCTAGGATATATAACGTTATATACGTGTATAAAGTTTCAACCGAGAAGTAGGTGCCGACGAGCCAGGAATGTTGTAAAATATTACGCTCGACATGTTAGGTTGCCTTAGGCTAGGATATATAGCGATATAGACGTATATAATGTTCCCATCGACAAATAGCGGTCGGCGCGCCACGAATGTAGTAAAATATTATATCCGAGATGTTAGGATTGCCTTAGGATAGGATATATCACGTTATGGACGTATATAATGTTCCCACCGAGAAGTAGGAGCCGGCGCGCCAGGAATGCTGTAGAATATTACATTCGACATGTTAGGTTGCCTTAGGCTAGTATATATAGCGATATAGACGTATATAATGTTCCCACCGAGAAATAGGTGCCGGCGCGCCAGGAATGTTGTAAAATATTACATTCGACATGTAAGGATGCCTTATGCTAGGATATATAACGTTATAGACGTATATAATGTTCCCACCGAGAAGTAGGGGCCAACGTACCAGGAATGTAGTAAAATATTACATCCGAGATGTTAGGTTGCCTTAGGTTAGGATATATACCGTTATAGACATATATAATGTTCCCACCCAGAAGTAGGGGCCGACGTGCCAGGAATGTAGTAAAATATTACATCCGAGATGTTAGGTTGCCTTAGGTTAGGATATATAAAGTTATAGACGGATATACTGTTCCCACCGAGAAGTAGTTGCCGACGCGCCAGGAATATTGTAAAATATTACATTCGACATGTAAGGATGCCTTATGCTAGGATATATAACGTTATAGACGTATATAAAGTTCCCACCGAGAAGTAGGTGCCGACGAGCCAGGAATGTTGTAAAATATTACGCTCGACATGTTAGGTTGCCTTAGGCTAGGATATATAACGTTATAGACGTATATAAAGTTCCAACCGAGAAGTAGGTGCCGACGAGCCAGGAATGTTGTAAAATATTACATTCGACATGTAAGGATGCCTTGTGCTAGGATATATAACGTTATAGACGTATATAATGTTCCCACCGAGAAGTAGGGGCCAACGTGCCAGGAATGTAGTAAAATATTACATCCGAGTTGTTAGGTTGCCTTAGGTTAGGATATATACCGTTATAGACATATATAATGTTCCCACCGAGAAGTAGGGGCCGACGTGCCAGGAATGTAGTAAAATATTACCTCCGAGATGTTAGGTTGCCTTAGGTTAGGATATATAACGTTATAGACGGATATACTGTTCCCACCGAGAAGTAGTTGCCGACGCGCCAGGAATATTGTAAAATATTACATTCGACATGTAAGGATGCCTTATGCTAGGATATATAACGTTATAGACGTATATAAAGTTCCCACCGAGAAGTAGGTGCCGACGAGCCAGGAATGTTGTAAAATATTACATCCGAGATGTTAGGTTCCCTTAAGTTAGAATATATAACGTTATAGACGTATATAATGTTCCCACCGAGAAGTAGGGGCCAACGAGCCAGGAATGTTGTAAAATATTACATCCGAGATGTTAGGTTGCCTTAGGTTAGGATATATAACGTTATAGACGCTCATAATGTTCCCACCGAGAAGTAGGTGCCAACGAGCCAGGAATGTGGTGAAACATTACATTCGACATGTTAAGTTGCCTTAGGTTAGGATATATAACGTTATAGACGGATATACTGTTCCCACCGAGAAGTAGTTGCCGACGCGCCAGGCATATTGTAAAATATTACATTCGACATGTAAGGATGCCTTATGCTAGGATATATAACGTTATAGACGTATATAAAGTTCCCACCGAGAAGTAGGTGTCGACGAGCCAGGAATGTTGTAAAATATTACGCTCGGCATGTTAGGTTGCCTTAGGCTAGGATATATAGCGATATAGACGTATATAATGTTCCCATCGACAAATAGCGGTCGGCGCGCCACGAATGTAGTAAAATATTACATCCGAGATGTTAGGATTGCCTTAGGCTAGGATATATCACGTTATGGACGTATATAATGTTCCCACCGAGAAGTAGGAGCCGGCGCGCCAGGAATGCTGTAGAATATTACATTCGACATGTTAGGTTGCCTTAGGCTAGTATATATAGCGATATAGACGTATATAACGTTCCCATCGACAAATAGCGGTCGGCGCGCCAGGAATGTTGTAAAATATTACATCCGAGGTGTTAGGATTGCCTTAGGCTAAGATATATGACGTTATAGACGTATATAATGTTCCCACCGAGAAGTAGAGGCCAACGAGCCAGGAATGTGGTGAAACATTACATTCGACATGTTAAGTTGCCTTAGGTTAGGATATATAACGTTATAGACGGATATACTGTTCCCACCGAGAAGTAGTTGCCGACGCGCCAGGAATATTGTAAAATATTACATTCGACATGTAAGGATGCCTTATGCTAGAATATATAACGTTATAGACGTATATAAAGTTCCCACCGAGAAGTAGGTGCCGACGAGCCAGGAATGTTGTAAAATATTACGCTCGACATGTTAGGTTGCCTTAGGCTAGGATATACAACGTTATAGACGTATATAAAGTTCCAACCGAGAAGTAGGTGCCGACGAGCCAGGAATGTTGTAAAATATTACATTCGACATGTAAGGATGCCTTATGCTAGGATATATAACGTTATAGACGTATATAATGTTCCCACCGAGAAGTAGGGGCCAACGTACCAGGAATGTAGTAAAATATTACATCCGAGATGTTAGGTTGCCTTAGGTTAGGATATATAGCGTTATAGACATATAAAATGTTCCCACCGAGAAGGAGGGGCCGACGTGCCAGGAATGTAGTAAAATATTACATCCGAGATGTTAGGTTGCCTTAGGTTAGGATATATAACGTTATAGACGAATATACTGTTCCCACCGAGAAGTAGTTGCCGACGCGCCAGGAATATTGTAAAATATTACATTCGACATGTAAGGATGCCTTATGCTAGGATATATAACGTTATAGACGTATATAAAGTTCCCACCGAGAAGTAGGTGCCGACGAGCCAGGAATGTTGTAAAATATTACATCCGAGATGTTAGGTTCCCTTAGGTTAGAATCTATAACGTTATAGACGTATATAATATTCCCACCGAGAAGTGGGGGCCGGCGCGCCAGGAATGTAGTAAAATATTACATCCGAGATGTTAGGTTGCCTTAGGTTAGGATATATCACGTTATAGGCGTATATAATGTTCCCACCGAGAAGTAGGGGCCGGCGCGCCAGGAATGCTGTAAAATATTACATTCGACATGTTAGGTTGCCTCAGGCTAGTATATATAGCGATATAGACGTATATAATGTTCCCACCAAGAAATAGGTGCCGACGTGCCAGGAATGTAGTAAAATACTACATCCGAGATGTTAGGTTGCCTTAGGTTAGGATATATAGCGTTATAGACATATAAAATGTTCCCACCGAGAAGGAGGGGCCGACGTGCCAGGAATGTAGTAAAATATTACATCCGAGATGTTAGGTTGCCTTAGGTTGGGATATATAACGTTATAGACGCTCATAATGTTCCCACCGAGAAGTAGGGGCCAACGAGCCAGGAATGTGGTGAAACATTACATTCGACATGTTAAGTTGCCTTAGGTTAGGATATATAACGTTATAGACGGATATACTGTTCCCACGGAGAAGTAGTTGCCCACGCGCCAGGAATATTGTAAAATATTACATTCGACATGTAAGGATGCCTTATGCTAGGATATATAACGTTATAGACGTATATAAAGTTCCCACCGAGAAGTAGGTGCCGACGAGCCAGGAATGTTGTAAAATATTACGCTCGACATGTTAGGTTGCCTTAGGCTAGGATATATAACGTTATAGACGTGTATAAAGTTCCACCCGAGAAGTAGGTGCCGACGAGCCAGGAATGTTGTAAAATATTACGCTCGACATGTTAGGTTGCATTAGGCTAGGATATATAGCGATATAGACGTATATAATGTTCCCATCGACAAATAGCGGTCGGCGCGCCACGAATGTAGTAAAATATTACATCCGAGATGTTAGGATTGCCTTAGGCTAGGATATATCACGTTATGGACGTATATAATGTTCCCACCGAGAAGTAGGAGCCGGCGCGCCAGGAATGCTGTAGAATATTACATTCGACATGTTAGGTTGCCTTAGGCTAGTATATATAGCGATATAGACGTATATAATGTTCCCATCGACAAATAGCAGTCGGCGCGCCAGGAATGTTGTAAAATATTACATCCGAGGTGTTAGGATTGCCTTAGGCTAAGATATATGACGTTATAGACGTATATAATGTTCCCACCGAGAAGTAGGGGCCAACGAGCCAGGAATGTGGTGAAACATTACATTCGACATGTTAAGTTGCCTTAGGTTAGGATATATAACGTTATAGACGGATATACTGTTCCCACCGAGAAGTAGTTGCCGACGCGCCAGGAATATTGTAAAATATTACATTCGACATGTAAGGATGCCTTATGCTAGAATATATAACGTTATAGACGTATATAAAGTTCCCACCGAGAAGTAGGTGCCGACGAGCCAGGAATGTTGTAAAATATTACGCTCGACATGTTAGGTTGCCTTAGGCTAGGATATACAACGTTATAGACGTATATAAAGTTCCAACCGAGAAGTAGGTGCCGACGAGCCAGGAATGTTGTAAAATATTACATTCGACATGTAAGGATGCCTTATGCTAGGATATATAACGTTATAGACGTATATAATGTTCCCACCGAGAAGTAGGGGCCAACGTACCAGGAATGTAGTAAAATATTACATCCGAGATGTTAGGTTGCCTTAGGTTAGGATATATAGCGTTATAGACATATAAAATGTTCCCACCGAGAAGGAGGGGCCGACGTGCCAGGAATGTAGTAAAATATTACATCCGAGATGTTAGGTTGCCTTAGGTTAGGATATATAACGTTATAGACGAATATACTGTTCCCACCGAGAAGTAGTTGCCGACGCGCCAGGAATATTGTAAAATATTACATTCGACATGTAAGGATGCCTTATGCTAGGATATATAACGTTATAGACGTATATAAAGTTCCCACCGAGAAGTAGGTGCCGACGAGCCAGGAATGTTGTAAAATATTACATCCGAGATGTTAGGTTCCCTTAGGTTAGAATCTATAACGTTATAGACGTATATAATATTCCCACCGAGAAGTGGGGGCCGGCGCGCCAGGAATGTAGTAAAATATTACATCCGAGATGTTAGGTTGCCTTAGGTTAGGATATATCACGTTATAGGCGTATATAATGTTCCCACCGAGAAGTAGGGGCCGGCGCGCCAGGAATGCTGTAAAATATTACATTCGACATGTTAGGTTGCCTCAGGCTAGTATATATAGCGATATAGACGTATATAATGTTCCCACCAAGAAATAGGTGCCGACGTGCCAGGAATGTAGTAAAATACTACATCCGAGATGTTAGGTTGCCTTAGGTTAGGATATATAGCGTTATAGACATATAAAATGTTCCCACCGAGAAGGAGGGGCCGACGTGCCAGGAATGTAGTAAAATATTACATCCGAGATGTTAGGTTGCCTTAGGTTGGGATATATAACGTTATAGACGCTCATAATGTTCCCACCGAGAAGTAGGGGCCAACGAGCCAGGAATGTGGTGAAACATTACATTCGACATGTTAAGTTGCCTTAGGTTAGGATATATAACGTTATAGACGGATATACTGTTCCCACGGAGAAGTAGTTGCCCACGCGCCAGGAATATTGTAAAATATTACATTCGACATGTAAGGATGCCTTATGCTAGGATATATAACGTTATAGACGTATATAAAGTTCCCACCGAGAAGTAGGTGCCGACGAGCCAGGAATGTTGTAAAATATTACGCTCGACATGTTAGGTTGCCTTAGGCTAGGATATATAACGTTATAGACGTGTATAAAGTTCCACCCGAGAAGTAGGTGCCGACGAGCCAGGAATGTTGTAAAATATTACGCTCGACATGTTAGGTTGCATTAGGCTAGGATATATAGCGATATAGACGTATATAATGTTCCCATCGACAAATAGCGGTCGGCGCGCCACGAATGTAGTAAAATATTACATCCGAGATGTTAGGATTGCCTTAGGCTAGGATATATCACGTTATGGACGTATATAATGTTCCCACCGAGAAGTAGGAGCCGGCGCGCCAGGAATGCTGTAGAATATTACATTCGACATGTTAGGTTGCCTTAGGCTAGTATATATAGCGATATAGACGTATATAATGTTCCCATCGACAAATAGCAGTCGGCGCGCCAGGAATGTTGTAAAATATTACATCCGAGGTGTTAGGATTGCCTTAGGCTAAGATATATGACGTTATAGACGTATATAATGTTCCCACCGAGAAGTAGGGGCCAACGAGCCAGGAATGTGGTGAAACATTACATTCGACATGTTAAGTTGCCTTAGGTTAGGATATATAACGTTATAGACGGATATACTGTTCCCACCGAGAAGTAGTTGCCGACGCGCCAGGAATATTGTAAAATATTACATTCGACATGTAAGGATGCCTTATGCTAGAATATATAACGTTATAGACGTATATAAAGTTCCCACCGAGAAGTAGGTGCCGACGAGCCAGGAATGTTGTAAAATATTACGCTCGACATGTTAGGTTGCCTTAGGCTAGGATATATAACGTTATAGACGTATATAAAGTTCCAACCGAGAAGTAGGTGCCGACGAGCCAGGAATGTTGTAAAATATTACATTCGACATGTAAGGATGCCTTGTGCTAGGATATATAACGTTATAGACGTATATAATGTTCCCACCGAGAAGTAGGGGCCAACGTGCCAGGAATGTAGTAAAATATTACATCCGAGATGTTAGGTTGCCTTAGGTTAGGATATATACCGTTATAGACATATATAATGTTCCCACCGAGAAGTAGGGGCCGACGTGCCAGGAATGTAGTAAAATATTACATCCGAGATGTTAGGTTGCCTTAGGTTAGGATATATAACGTTATAGACGGATATACTGTTCCCACCGAGAAGTAGTTGCCGACGCGCCAGGAATATTGTAAAATATTACATTCGACATGTAAGGATGCCTTATGCTAGGATATATAACGTTATAGACGTATATAAAGTTCCCACCGAGAAGTAGGTGCCGACGAGCCAGGAATGTTGTAAAATATTACGCTCGGCATGTTAGGTTGCCTTAGGCTAGGATATATAACGTTATAGACGTGTATAAAGTTTCAACCGAGAAGTAGGTGCCGACGAGCCAGGAATGTTGTAAAATATTACGCTCGACATGTCAGGTTGCCTTAGGCTAGGATATATAGCGATATAGACGTATATAATGTTCCCATCGACAAATAGCGGTCGGCGCGCCACGAATGTAGTAAAATATTATATCCGAGATGTTAGGATTGCCTTAGGATAGGATATATCACGTTATGGACGTATATAATGTTCCCACCGAGAAGTAGGAGCCGGCGCGCCAGGAATGCTGTAGAATATTACATTCGACATGTTAGGTTGCCTTAGGCTAGTATATATAGCGATATAGACGTATATAATGTTCCCACCGAGAAATAGGTGCCGGCGCGCCAGGAATGTTGTAAAATATTACATTCGACATGTAAGGATGCCTTATGCTAGGATATATAACGTTATAGACGTATATAATGTTCCCACCGAGAAGTAGGGGCCAACGTACCAGGAATGTAGTAAAATATTACATCCGAGATGTTAGGTTGCCTTAGGTTAGGATATATACCGTTATAGACATATATAATGTTCCCACCCAGAAGTAGGGGCCGACGTGCCAGGAATGTAGTAAAATATTACATCCGAGATGTTAGGTTGCCTTAGGTTAGGATATATAACGTTATAGACGGATATACTGTTCCCACCGAGAAGTAGTTGCCGACGCGCCAGGAATATTGTAAAATATTACATTCGACATGTAAGGATGCCTTATGCTAGGATATATAACGTTATAGACGTATATAAAGTTCCCACCGAGAAGTAGGTGCCGACGAGCCAGGAATGTTGTAAAATATTACATCCGAGATGTTAGGTTCCCTTAGGTTAGAATCTATAACGTTATAGACGTATATAATGTTCCCACCGAGAAGTAGGGGCCAACGAGCCAGGAATGTTGTAAAATATTACATTCGACATGTAAGGATGCCTTATGCTAGGATATATAACGTTATAGACGTATATAATATTCCCACCGAGAAGTGGGGGCCGGCGCGCCAGGAATGTAGTAAAATATTACGTCCGAGATGTTAGGTTGCCTTAGGCTAGGATATGTAAAGTTATAGACGTATATAGTGTTCCCACCGAGAAATAGGTGCCGGCGCGCCAGAAATGTTGTAAAATATTACATTCGACATGTAAGGATGCCTTATGCTAGGATATATAACGTTATAGACGTATATAAAGTTCCCACCGAGAAGTAGGTGCCGACGAGCCAGGAATGTTGTAAAATATTACGCTCGACATGTTAGGTTGCCTTAGGCTAGGATATACAACGTTATAGACGTATATAAAGTTCCAACCGAGAAGTAGGTGCCGACGAGCCAGGAATGTTGTAAAATATTACATTCGACATGTAAGGATGCCTTGTGCTAGGATATATAACGTTATAGACGTATATAATGTTCCCACCGAGAAGTAGGGGCCAACGTGCCAGGAATGTAGTAAAATATTACATCCGAGATGTTAGGTTGCCTTAGGTTAGGATATATACCGTTATAGACATATATAATGTTCCCACCGAGAAGTAGGGGCCGACGTGCCAGGAATGTAGTAAAATATTACATCCGAGATGTTAGGTTGCCTTAGGTTAGGATATATAACGTTATAGACGGATATACTGTTCCCACCGAGAAGTAGTTGCCGACGCGCCAGGAATATTGTAAAATATTACATTCGACATGTAAGGATGCCTTATGCTAGGATATATAACGTTATAGACGTATATAAAGTTCCCACCGAGAAGTAGGTGCCGACGAGCCAGGAATGTTGTAAAATATTACGCTCGTCATGTTAGGTTGCCTTAGGCTAGGATATATAACGTTATAGACGTGTATAAAGTTTCAACCGAGAAGTAGGTGCCGACGAGCCAGGAATGTTGTAAAATATTACGCTCGACATGTTAGGTTGCCTTAGGCTAGGATATATAGCGATATAGACGTATATAATGTTCCCATCGACAAATAGCGGTCGGCGCGCCACGAATGTAGTAAAATATTATATCCGAGATGTTAGGATTGCCTTAGGATAGGATATATCACGTTATGGACGTATATAATGTTCCCACCGAGAAGTAGGAGCCGGCGCGCCAGGAATGCTGTAGAATATTACATTCGACATGTTAGGTTGCCTTAGGCTAGTATATATAGCGATATAGACGTATATAATGTTCCCACCGAGAAATAGGTGCCGGCGCGCCAGGAATGTTGTAAAATATTACATTCGACATGTAAGGATGCCTTATGCTAGGATATATAACGTTATAGACGTATATAATGTTCCCACCGAGAAGTAGGGGCCAACGTACCAGGAATGTAGTAAAATATTACATCCGAGATGTTAGGTTGCCTTAGGTTAGGATATATAGCGTTATAGACATATAAAATGTTCCCACCGAGAAGGAGGGGCCGACGTGCCAGGAATGTAGTAAAATATTACATCCGAGATGTTAGGTTGCCTTAGGTTAGGATATATAACGTTATAGACGGATATACTGTTCCCACCGAGAAGTAGTTGCCGACGCGCCAGGAATATTGTAAAATATTACATTCGACATGTAAGGATGCCTTATGCTAGGATATATAACGTTATAGACGTATATAAAGTTCCCACCGAGAAGTAGGTGCCGACGAGCCAGGAATGTTGTAAAATATTACATCCGAGATGTTAGGTTCCCTTAGGTTAGAATCTATAACGTTATAGACGTATATAATATTCCCACCGAGAAGTGGGGGCCGGCGCGCCAGGAATGTAGTAAAATATTACATCCGAGATGTTAGGTTGCCTTAGGCTAGGATATATCACGTTATAGGCGTATATAATGTTCCCACCGAGAAGTAGGGGCCGGCGCGCCAGGAATGCTGTAAAATATTACATTCGACATGTTAGGTTGCCTCAGGCTAGTATATATAGCGATATAGACGTATATAATGTTCCCACCAAGAAATAGGTGCCGACGTGCCAGGAATGTAGTAAAATACTACATCCGAGATGTTAGGTTGCCTTAGGTTAGGATATATAGCGTTATAGACATATAAAATGTTCCCACCGAGAAGGAGGGGCCGACGTGCCAGGAATGTAGTAAAATATTACATCCGAGATGTTAGGTTGCCTTAGGTTGGGATATGTAACGTTATAGACGCTCATAATGTTCCCACCGAGAAGTAGGGGCCAACGAGCCAGGAATGTGGTGAAACATTACATTCGACATGTTAAGTTGCCTTAGGTTAGGATATATAACGTTATAGACGGATATACTGTTCCCACGGAGAAGTAGTTGCCCACGCGCCAGGAATATTGTAAAATATTACATTCGACATGTAAGGATGCCTTATGCTAGGATATATAACGTTATAGACGTATATAAAGTTCCCACCGAGAAGTAGGTGCCGACGAGCCAGGAATGTTGTAAAATATTACGCTCGACATGTTAGGTTGCCTTAGGCTAGGATATATAACGTTATAGACGTGTATAAAGTTCCACCCGAGAAGTAGGTGCCGACGAGCCAGGAATGTTGTAAAATATTACGCTCGACATGTTAGGTTGCATTAGGCTAGGATATATAGCGATATAGACGTATATAATGTTCCCATCGACAAATAGCGGTCGGCGCGCCACGAATGTAGTAAAATATTACATCCGAGATGTTAGGATTGCCTTAGGCTAGGATATATCACGTTATGGACGTATATAATGTTCCCACCGAGAAGTAGGAGCCGGCGCGCCAGGAATGCTGTAGAATATTACATTCGACATGTTAGGTTGCCTTAGGCTAGTATATATAGCGATATAGACGTATATAATGTTCCCATCGACAAATAGCGGTCGGCGCGCCAGGAATGTTGTAAAATATTACATCCGAGGTGTTAGGATTGCCTTAGGCTAAGATATATGACGTTATAGACGTATATAATGTTCCCACCGAGAAGTAGGGGCCAACGAGCCAGGAATGTGGTGAAACATTACATTCGACATGTTAAGTTGCCTTAGGTTAGGATATATAACGTTATAGACGGATATACTGTTCCCACCGAGAAGTAGTTGCCGACGCGCCAGGAATATTGTAAAATATTACATTCGACATGTAAGGATGCCTTATGCTAGAATATATAACGTTATAGACGTATATAAAGTTCCCACCGAGAAGTAGGTGCCGACGAGCCAGGAATGTTGTAAAATATTACGCTCGACATGTTAGGTTGCCTTAGGCTAGGATATATAACGTTATAGACGTATATAAAGTTCCAACCGAGAAGTAGGTGCCGACGAGCCAGGAATGTTGTAAAATATTACATTCGACATGTAAGGATGCCTTGTGCTAGGATATATAACGTTATAGACGTATATAATGTTCCCACCGAGAAGTAGGGGCCAACGTGCCAGGAATGTAGTAAAATATTACATCCGAGATGTTAGGTTGCCTTAGGTTAGGATATATACCGTTATAGACATATATAATGTTCCCACCGAGAAGTAGGGGCCGACGTGCCAGGAATGTAGTAAAATATTACATCCGAGATGTTAGGTTGCCTTAGGTTAGGATATATAACGTTATAGACGGATATACTGTTCCCACCGAGAAGTAGTTGCCGACGCGCCAGGAATATTGTAAAATATTACATTCGACATGTAAGGATGCCTTATGCTAGGATATATAACGTTATAGACGTATATAAAGTTCCCACCGAGAAGTAGGTGCCGACGAGCCAGGAATGTTGTAAAATATTACGCTCGGCATGTTAGGTTGCCTTAGGCTAGGATATATAACGTTATAGACGTGTATAAAGTTTCAACCGAGAAGTAGGTGCCGACGAGCCAGGAATGTTGTAAAATATTACGCTCGACATGTTAGGTTGCCTTAGGCTAGGATATATAGCGATATAGACGTATATAATGTTCCCATCGACAAATAGCGGTCGGCGCGCCACGAATGTAGTAAAATATTATATCCGAGATGTTAGGATTGCCTTAGGATAGGATATATCACGTTATGGACGTATATAATGTTCCCACCGAGAAGTAGGAGCCGGCGCGCCAGGAATGCTGTAGAATATTACATTCGACATGTTAGGTTGCCTTAGGCTAGTATATATAGCGATATAGACGTATATAATGTTCCCACCGAGAAATAGGTGCCGGCGCGCCAGGAATGTTGTAAAATATTACATTCGACATGTAAGGATGCCTTATGCTAGGATATATAACGTTATAGACGTATATAATGTTCCCACCGAGAAGTAGGGGCCAACGTACCAGGAATGTAGTAAAATATTACATCCGAGATGTTAGGTTGCCTTAGGTTAGGATATATACCGTTATAGACATATATAATGTTCCCACCCAGAAGTAGGGGCCGACGTGCCAGGAATGTAGTAAAATATTACATCCGAGATGTTAGGTTGCCTTAGGTTAGGATATATAACGTTATAGACGGATATACTGTTCCCACCGAGAAGTAGTTGCCGACGCGCCAGGAATATTGTAAAATATTACATTCGACATGTAAGGATGCCTTATGCTAGGATATATAACGTTATAGACGTATATAAAGTTCCCACCGAGAAGTAGGTGCCGACGAGCCAGGAATGTTGTAAAATATTACATCCGAGATGTTAGGTTCCCTTAGGTTAGAATCTATAACGTTATAGACGTATATAATGTTCCCACCGAGAAGTAGGGGCCAACGAGCCAGGAATGTTGTAAAATATTACATTCGACATGTAAGGATGCCTTATGCTAGGATATATAACGTTATAGACGTATATAATATTCCCACCGAGAAGTGGGGGCCGGCGCGCCAGGAATGTAGTAAAATATTACGTCCGAGATGTTAGGTTGCCTTAGGCTAGGATATGTAAAGTTATAGACGTATATAGTGTTCCCACCGAGAAATAGGTGCCGGCGCGCCAGAAATGTTGTAAAATATTACATTCGACATGTAAGGATGCCTTATGCTAGGATATATAACGTTATAGACGTATATAAAGTTCCCACCGAGAAGTAGGTGCCGACGAGCCAGGAATGTTGTAAAATATTACGCTCGACATGTTAGGTTGCCTTAGGCTAGGATATACAACGTTATAGACGTATATAAAGTTCCAACCGAGAAGTAGGTGCCGACGAGCCAGGAATGTTGTAAAATATTACATTCGACATGTAAGGATGCCTTGTGCTAGGATATATAACGTTATAGACGTATATAATGTTCCCACCGAGAAGTAGGGGCCAACGTGCCAGGAATGTAGTAAAATATTACATCCGAGATGTTAGGTTGCCTTAGGTTAGGATATATACCGTTATAGACATATATAATGTTCCCACCGAGAAGTAGGGGCCGACGTGCCAGGAATGTAGTAAAATATTACATCCGAGATGTTAGGTTGCCTTAGGTTAGGATATATAACGTTATAGACGGATATACTGTTCCCACCGAGAAGTAGTTGCCGACGCGCCAGGAATATTGTAAAATATTACATTCGACATGTAAGGATGCCTTATGCTAGGATATATAACGTTATAGACGTATATAAAGTTCCCACCGAGAAGTAGGTGCCGACGAGCCAGGAATGTTGTAAAATATTACGCTCGTCATGTTAGGTTGCCTTAGGCTAGGATATATAACGTTATAGACGTGTATAAAGTTTCAACCGAGAAGTAGGTGCCGACGAGCCAGGAATGTTGTAAAATATTACGCTCGACATGTTAGGTTGCCTTAGGCTAGGATATATAGCGATATAGACGTATATAATGTTCCCATCGACAAATAGCGGTCGGCGCGCCACGAATGTAGTAAAATATTATATCCGAGATGTTAGGATTGCCTTAGGATAGGATATATCACGTTATGGACGTATATAATGTTCCCACCGAGAAGTAGGAGCCGGCGCGCCAGGAATGCTGTAGAATATTACATTCGACATGTTAGGTTGCCTTAGGCTAGTATATATAGCGATATAGACGTATATAATGTTCCCACCGAGAAATAGGTGCCGGCGCGCCAGGAATGTTGTAAAATATTACATTCGACATGTAAGGATGCCTTATGCTAGGATATATAACGTTATAGACGTATATAATGTTCCCACCGAGAAGTAGGGGCCAACGTACCAGGAATGTAGTAAAATATTACATCCGAGATGTTAGGTTGCCTTAGGTTAGGATATATAGCGTTATAGACATATAAAATGTTCCCACCGAGAAGGAGGGGCCGACGTGCCAGGAATGTAGTAAAATATTACATCCGAGATGTTAGGTTGCCTTAGGTTAGGATATATAACGTTATAGACGGATATACTGTTCCCACCGAGAAGTAGTTGCCGACGCGCCAGGAATATTGTAAAATATTACATTCGACATGTAAGGATGCCTTATGCTAGGATATATAACGTTATAGACGTATATAAAGTTCCCACCGAGAAGTAGGTGCCGACGAGCCAGGAATGTTGTAAAATATTACATCCGAGATGTTAGGTTCCCTTAGGTTAGAATCTATAACGTTATAGACGTATATAATATTCCCACCGAGAAGTGGGGGCCGGCGCGCCAGGAATGTAGTAAAATATTACATCCGAGATGTTAGGTTGCCTTAGGCTAGGATATATCACGTTATAGGCGTATATAATGTTCCCACCGAGAAGTAGGGGCCGGCGCGCCAGGAATGCTGTAAAATATTACATTCGACATGTTAGGTTGCCTCAGGCTAGTATATATAGCGATATAGACGTATATAATGTTCCCACCAAGAAATAGGTGCCGACGTGCCAGGAATGTAGTAAAATACTACATCCGAGATGTTAGGTTGCCTTAGGTTAGGATATATAGCGTTATAGACATATAAAATGTTCCCACCGAGAAGGAGGGGCCGACGTGCCAGGAATGTAGTAAAATATTACATCCGAGATGTTAGGTTGCCTTAGGTTGGGATATGTAACGTTATAGACGCTCATAATGTTCCCACCGAGAAGTAGGGGCCAACGAGCCAGGAATGTGGTGAAACATTACATTCGACATGTTAAGTTGCCTTAGGTTAGGATATATAACGTTATAGACGGATATACTGTTCCCACGGAGAAGTAGTTGCCCACGCGCCAGGAATATTGTAAAATATTACATTCGACATGTAAGGATGCCTTATGCTAGGATATATAACGTTATAGACGTATATAAAGTTCCCACCGAGAAGTAGGTGCCGACGAGCCAGGAATGTTGTAAAATATTACGCTCGACATGTTAGGTTGCCTTAGGCTAGGATATATAACGTTATAGACGTGTATAAAGTTCCACCCGAGAAGTAGGTGCCGACGAGCCAGGAATGTTGTAAAATATTACGCTCGACATGTTAGGTTGCATTAGGCTAGGATATATAGCGATATAGACGTATATAATGTTCCCATCGACAAATAGCGGTCGGCGCGCCACGAATGTAGTAAAATATTACATCCGAGATGTTAGGATTGCCTTAGGCTAGGATATATCACGTTATGGACGTATATAATGTTCCCACCGAGAAGTAGGAGCCGGCGCGCCAGGAATGCTGTAGAATATTACATTCGACATGTTAGGTTGCCTTAGGCTAGTATATATAGCGATATAGACGTATATAATGTTCCCATCGACAAATAGCGGTCGGCGCGCCAGGAATGTTGTAAAATATTACATCCGAGGTGTTAGGATTGCCTTAGGCTAAGATATATGACGTTATAGACGTATATAATGTTCCCACCGAGAAGTAGGGGCCAACGAGCCAGGAATGTGGTGAAACATTACATTCGACATGTTAAGTTGCCTTAGGTTAGGATATATAACGTTATAGACGGATATACTGTTCCCACCGAGAAGTAGTTGCCGACGCGCCAGGAATATTGTAAAATATTACATTCGACATGTAAGGATGCCTTATGCTAGAATATATAACGTTATAGACGTATATAAAGTTCCCACCGAGAAGTAGGTGCCGACGAGCCAGGAATGTTGTAAAATATTACGCTCGACATGTTAGGTTGCCTTAGGCTAGGATATATAACGTTATAGACGTATATAAAGTTCCAACCGAGAAGTAGGTGCCGACGAGCCAGGAATGTTGTAAAATATTACATTCGACATGTAAGGATGCCTTGTGCTAGGATATATAACGTTATAGACGTATATAATGTTCCCACCGAGAAGTAGGGGCCAACGTGCCAGGAATGTAGTAAAATATTACATCCGAGATGTTAGGTTGCCTTAGGTTAGGATATATACCGTTATAGACATATATAATGTTCCCACCGAGAAGTAGGGGCCGACGTGCCAGGAATGTAGTAAAATATTACATCCGAGATGTTAGGTTGCCTTAGGTTAGGATATATAACGTTATAGACGGATATACTGTTCCCACCGAGAAGTAGTTGCCGACGCGCCAGGAATATTGTAAAATATTACATTCGACATGTAAGGATGCCTTATGCTAGGATATATAACGTTATAGACGTATATAAAGTTCCCACCGAGAAGTAGGTGCCGACGAGCCAGGAATGTTGTAAAATATTACGCTCGGCATGTTAGGTTGCCTTAGGCTAGGATATATAACGTTATAGACGTGTATAAAGTTTCAACCGAGAAGTAGGTGCCGACGAGCCAGGAATGTTGTAAAATATTACGCTCGACATGTTAGGTTGCCTTAGGCTAGGATATATAGCGATATAGACGTATATAATGTTCCCATCGACAAATAGCGGTCGGCGCGCCACGAATGTAGTAAAATATTATATCCGAGATGTTAGGATTGCCTTAGGATAGG
The DNA here is from genome assembly GCA_963969225.1 of Xylocopa violacea. NCBI lineage: Eukaryota > Metazoa > Arthropoda > Insecta > Hymenoptera > Apidae > Xylocopa > Xylocopa violacea. The sequence continues at coordinate 44,658,658 of CAXAJV010000001.1, read as the reverse complement.
ATATATCACGTTATGGACGTATATAATGTTCCCACCGAGAAGTAGGAGCCGGCGCGCCAGGAATGCTGTAGAATATTACATTCGACATGTTAGGTTGCCTTAGGCTAGTATATATAGCGATATAGACGTATATAATGTTCCCACCGAGAAATAGGTGCCGGCGCGCCAGGAATGTTGTAAAATATTACATTCGACATGTAAGGATGCCTTATGCTAGGATATATAACGTTATAGACGTATATAATGTTCCCACCGAGAAGTAGGGGCCAACGTACCAGGAATGTAGTAAAATATTACATCCGAGATGTTAGGTTGCCTTAGGTTAGGATATATACCGTTATAGACATATATAATGTTCCCACCCAGAAGTAGGGGCGGACGTGCCAGGAATGTAGTAAAATATTACATCCGAGATGTTAGGTTGCCTTAGGTTAGGATATATAACGTTATAGACGGATATACTGTTCCCACCGAGAAGTAGTTGCCGACGCGCCAGGAATATTGTAAAATATTACATTCGACATGTAAGGATGCCTTATGCTAGGATATATAACGTTATAGACGTATATAAAGTTCCCACCGAGAAGTAGGTGCCGACGAGCCAGGAATGTTGTAAAATATTACATCCGAGATGTTAGGTTCCCTTAGGTTAGAATCTATAACGTTATAGACGTATATAATGTTCCCACCGAGAAGTAGGGGCCAACGAGCCAGGAATGTTGTAAAATATTACATTCGACATGTAAGGATGCCTTATGCTAGGATATATAACGTTATAGACGTATATAATATTCCCACCGAGAAGTGGGGGCCGGCGCGCCAGGAATGTAGTAAAATATTACGTCCGAGATGTTAGGTTGCCTTAGGCTAGGATATGTAAAGTTATAGACGTATATAGTGTTCCCACCGAGAAATAGGTGCCGGCGCGCCAGAAATGTTGTAAAATATTACATTCGACATGTAAGGATGCCTTATGCTAGGATATATAACGTTATAGACGTATATAAAGTTCCCACCGAGAAGTAGGTGCCGACGAGCCAGGAATGTTGTAAAATATTACGCTCGACATGTTAGGTTGCCTCAGGCTAGGATATATAACGTTATAGACGTATATAAAGTTCCAACCGAGAAGTAGGTGCCGACGAGCCAGGAATGTTGTAAAATATTACATTCGACATGTAAGGATGCCTTGTGCTAGGATATATAACGTTATAGACGTATATAATGTTCCCACCGAGAAGTAGGGGCCAACGTGCCAGGAATGTAGTAAAATATTACATCCGAGTTGTTAGGTTGCCTTAGGTTAGGATATATACCGTTATAGACATATATAATGTTCCCACCGAGAAGTAGGGGCCGACGTGCCAGGAATGTAGTAAAATATTACATCCGAGATGTTAGGTTGCCTTAGGTTAGGATATATAACGTTATAGACGGATATACTGTTCCCACCGAGAAGTAGTTGCCGACGCGCCAGGAATATTGTAAAATATTACATTCGACATGTAAGGATGCCTTATGCTAGGATATATAACGTTATAGACGTATATAAAGTTCCCACCGAGAAGTAGGTGCCGACGAGCCAGGAATGTTGTAAAATATTACATGCGAGATGTTAGGTTCCCTTAGGTTAGAATATATAACGTTATAGACGTATATAATGTTCCCACCGAGAAGTAGGGGCCAACGAGCCAGGAATGTTGTAAAATATTACATCCGAGATGTTAGGTTGCCTTAGGTTAGGATATATAACGTTATAGACGCTCATAATGTTCCCACCGAGAAGTAGGGGCCAACGAGCCAGGAATGTGGTGAAACATTACATTCGACATGTTAAGTTGCCTTAGGTTAGGATATATAACGTTATAGACGGATATACTGTTCCCACCGAGAAGTAGTTGCCGACGCGCCAGGCATATTGTAAAATATTACATTCGACATGTAAGGATGCCTTATGCTAGGATATATAACGTTATAGACGTATATAAAGTTCCCACCGAGAAGTAGGTGCCGACGAGCCAGGAATGTTGTAAAATATTACGCTCGGCATGTTAGGTTGCCTTAGGCTAGGATATATAACGTTATAGACGTGTATAAAGTTTCAACCGAGAAGTAGGTGCCGACGAGCCAGGAATGTTGTAAAATATTACGCTCGACATGTTAGGTTGCCTTAGGCTAGGATATATAGCGATATAGACGTATATAATGTTCCCATCGACAAATAGCGGTCGGCGCGCCACGAATGTAGTAAAATATTATATCCGAGATGTTAGGATTGCCTTAGGATAGGATATATCACGTTATGGACGTATATAATGTTCCCACCGAGAAGTAGGAGCCGGCGCGCCAGGAATGCTGTAGAATATTACATTCGACATGTTAGGTTGCCTTAGGCTAGTATATATAGCGATATAGACGTATATAATGTTCCCACCGAGAAATAGGTGCCGGCGCGCCAGGAATGTTGTAAAATATTACATTCGACATGTAAGGATGCCTTATGCTAGGATATATAACGTTATAGACGTATATAATGTTCCCACCGAGAAGTAGTTGCCGACGCGCCAGGAATATTGTAAAATATTACATTCGACATGTAAGGATGCCTTATGCTAGGATATATAACGTTATAGACGTATATAATATTCCCACCGAGAAGTGGGGGCCGGCGCGCCAGGAATGTAGTAAAATATTACATCCGAGATGTTAGGTTGCCTTAGGCTAGGATATGTAAAGTTATAGACGTATATAGTGTTCCCACCGAGAAATAGGTGCCGGCGCGCCAGGAATGTTGTAAAATATTACATTCGACATGTAAGGATGCCTTATGCTAGGATATATAACGTTATAGACGTATATAAAGTTCCCACCGAGAAGTAGGTGCCGACGAGCCAGGAATGTTGTAAAATATTACGCTCGGCATGTTAGGTTGCCTTAGGCTAGGACATATAGCGACATAGACGTATATAATGTTCCCATCGAGAAATCGCGGTCGGCGCGCCACGAATGTAGTAAAATATTACATCCGTGATGTTAGGATTGCCTTAGGCTAGGATATATCACGTTATAGGCGTATATAATGTTCCCACCGAGAAGGAGGGGCCGGCGCGCCAGGAATGCTGTAAAATATTACATTCGACATGTTAGGTTGCCTCAGGCTAGTATATATAACGTTATAGACGGATATACTGTTCCCACCGAGAAGTAGTTGCCGACGCGCCAGGAATATTGTAAAATATTACATTCGACATGTAAGGATGCCTTATGCTAGGATATATAACGTTATAGACGTATATAAAGTTCCCACCGAGAAGTAGGTGCCGACGAGCCAGGAATGTTGTAAAATATTACGCTCGACATGTTAGGTTGCCTTAGGCTAGGATATATAACGTTATAGACGGATATACTGTTCCCACCGAGAAGTAGTTGCCGACGCGCCAGGAATATTGTAAAATATTACATTCGACATGTAAGGATGCCTTATGCTAGGATATATAACGTTATAGACGTATATAAAGTTCCCACCGAGAAGTAGGTGCCGACGAGCCAGGAATGTTGTAAAATATTACGCTTGACATGTTAGGTTGCCTTAGGCTAGGATATATAACGTTATAGACGGATATACTGTTCCCACCGAGAAGTAGTTGCCGACGCGCCAGGAATATTGTAAAATATTACATTCGACATGTAAGGATGCCTTATGCTAGGATATATAACGTTATAGACGTATATAAAGTTCCCACCGAGAAGTAGGTGCCGACGAGCCAGGAATGTTGTAAAATATTACGCTCGACATGTTAGGTTGCCTTAGGCTAGGATATATAACGTTATAGACGTATATAAAGTTCCAACCGAGAAGTAGGTGCCGACGAGCCAGGAATGTTGTAAAATATTACGCTCGACATGTTAGGTTGCCTTAGGCTAGGATATATAGCGATATAGACGTATATAATGTTCCCATCGACAAATAGCGGTCGGCGCGCCACGAATGTAGTAAAATATTACATCCGAGATGTTAGAATTGCCTTAGGCTAGGATATATCACGTTATGGACGTATATAATGTTCCCACCGAGAAGTAGGAGCCGGCGCGCCAGGAACGCTGTAGAATATTACATTCGACATGTTAGGTTGCCTTAGGCTAGTATATATAGCGATATAGACGTATATAATGTTCCCACCGAGACATAGGTGCCGGCGCGCCAGGAATGTTGTAAAATATTACATTCGACATGTAAGGATGCCTTATGCTAGGATATATAACGTTATAGACGTATATAATGTTCCCACCGAGAAGTAGGGGCCAACGTGCCAGGAATGTAGTAAAATATTACTTTCGAGATGTTAGGTTGCCTTAGGTTAGGATATATACCGTTATAGACATATATAATATTCCCACCGAGAAGTAGGTGCCGACGAGCCAGGATTGTTGTAAAATATTACATCCGAGATGTTAGGTTCCCTTAGGTTAGAATCTATAACGTTATAGACGTATATAATGTTCCCACCGAGAAGTAGGGGCCAACGAGCCAGGAATGTTGTAAAATATTACATTCGACATGTAAGGATGCCTTATGCTAGGATATATAACGTTATAAACGTATATAATATTCCCACCGAGAAGTGGGGGCCGGCGCGCCAGGAATGTAGTAAAACATTACATCCGAGATGTTAGGTTGCCTTAGGCTAGGATATGTAAAGTTATAGACGTATATAATGTTCCCACCGAGAAATAGGTGCCGGCGCGCCAGGAATGTTGTAAAATATTACATTCGACATGTAAGGATGCCTTATGTTAGGATATATAACGTTATAGACGTATATAAAGTTCCCACCGAGAAGTAGGTGCCGACGAGCCAGGAATGTTGTAAAATATTATGGTCGACATGTTAGGTTGCCTTAGGCTAGGATATATAGCGATATAGACGTATATAATGTTCCCACCGAGAAATAGGTGCCGGCGCGCCAGGAATGTTGTAAAATATTACATTCGACATGTAAGGATGCCTTATGCTAGGGTATATAACGTTATAGACGTATATAATGTTCCCGCCGAGAAGTAGGGGCCGACGCCCCAGGAATGATGTAAAATTTTACATTCGACATGTTAGGATTGCCTTAGGCTAAGATATATAACGTTATAGACGTATATAATGTTCCCACCGAGAAGTAGGGGCCGAAGTGACGGGAATGTTGTAAAATATTACATCCGAGATGTTAGGTTGTCTTAGGTTAGGATATATAACGTTATTGACTTGTATAACGTTCCCATCGCGAAATAGCGGTCGGCGCGCCACGAATGTAGTAAAACAGTACATCCGAGATGTTAGGATTGCCTTAGGCTAGGATATATCACGTTATAGACGTATATAATGTTCCCACCGAGAGGTAGGGGCCGACGAGGCAGGAATGTAGTAAAATATTACATCCGAGATGTTAGGTTGCCTTAGGTTAGGATATATAACGTTATAGACGGATATACTGTTCCCACCGAGAAGTAGTTGCCGACGCGCCAGGAATATTGTAAAATATTACATTCGACATGTAAGGATGCCTTATGCTAGGATATATAACGTTATAGACGTATATAAAGTTCCCACCGAGAAGTAGGTGCCGACGAGCCAGGAATGTTGTAAAATATTACATCCGAGATGTTAGGTTCCCTTAGGTTAGAATCTATAACGTTATAGACGTATATAATGTTCCCACCGAGAAGTAGGGGCCAACGAGCCAGGAATGTTGTAAAATATTACATTCGACATGTAAGGATGCCTTATGCTAGGATATATAACGTTATAGACGTATATAATATTCCCACCGAGAAGTGGGGGCCGGCGCGCCAGGAATGTAGTAAAATATTACGTCCGAGATGTTAGGTTGCCTTAGGCTAGGATATGTAAAGTTATAGACGTATATAGTGTTCCCACCGAGAAATAGGTGCCGGCGCGCCAGAAATGTTGTAAAATATTACATTCGACATGTAAGGATGCCTTATGCTAGGATATATAACGTTATAGACGTATATAAAGTTCCCACCGAGAAGTAGGTGCCGACGAGCCAGGAATGTTGTAAAATATTACGCTCGACATGTTAGGTTGCCTCAGGCTAGGATATATAACGTTATAGACGTATATAAAGTTCCAACCGAGAAGTAGGTGCCGGCGCGCCAGGAATGTTGTAAAATATTACATTCGACATGTAAGGATGCCTTATGCTAGGATATATAACGTTATAGACGTATATAATGTTCCCACCGAGAAGTAGGGGCCAACGTGCCAGGAATGTAGTAAAATATTACTTTCGAGATGTTAGGTTGCCTTAGGTTAGGATATATACCGTTATAGACATATATAATATTCCCACCGAGAAGTAGGTGCCGACGAGCCAGGATTGTTGTAAAATATTACATCCGAGATGTTAGGTTCCCTTAGGTTAGAATCTATAACGTTATAGACGTATATAATGTTCCCACCGAGAAGTAGGGGCCAACGAGCCAGGAATGTTGTAAAATATTACATTCGACATGTAAGGATGCCTTATGCTAGGATATATAACGTTATAAACGTATATAATATTCCCACCGAGAAGTGGGGGCCGGCGCGCCAGGAATGTAGTAAAACATTACATCCGAGATGTTAGGTTGCCTTAGGCTAGGATATGTAAAGTTATAGACGTATATAATGTTCCCACCGAGAAATAGGTGCCGGCGCGCCAGGAATGTTGTAAAATATTACATTCGACATGTAAGGATGCCTTATGTTAGGATATATAACGTTATAGACGTATATAAAGTTCCCACCGAGAAGTAGGTGCCGACGAGACAGGAATGTTGTAAAATATTATGGTCGACATGTTAGGTTGCCTTAGGCTAGGATATATAGCGATATAGACGTATATAATGTTCCCACCGAGAAATAGGTGCCGGCGCGCCAGGAATGTTGTAAAATATTACATTCGACATGTAAGGATGCCTTATGCTAGGGTATATAACGTTATAGACGTATATAATGTTCCCGCCGAGAAGTAGGGGCCGACGCCCCAGGAATGATGTAAAATTTTACATTCGACATGTTAGGATTGCCTTAGGCTAAGATATATAACGTTATAGACGTATATAATGTTCCCACCGAGAAGTAGGGGCCGAAGTGACGGGAATGTTGTAAAATATTACATCCGAGATGTTAGGTTGTCTTAGGTTAGGATATATAACGTTATTGACTTGTATAATGTTCCCATCGCGAAATAGCGGTCGGCGCGCCACGAATGTAGTAAAACAGTACATCCGAGATGTTAGGATTGCCTTAGGCTAGGATATATCACGTTATAGACGTATATAATGTTCCCACCGAGAGGTAGGGGCCGACGAGGCAGGAATGTTGTAAAATATTACGCTCGACAAGTTAGGTTGCCGTAGGCTAGGATATATAGCGTTACAGACGTACATAATCTTCCCATCGAGAAGTAGGGGCCGGCGCGCCAGGAATGTAGTAAAATATTACATCCGAGATGTTATGTTGCCTTACGCTAGGATATGTAACTTTATCGACGTATATAATGTTCCCACCGAGGAGTAGGGGCCAACGAGCCAGAAATGTGGGAAAATATTACATTCGACATGTTAAGTTGCCTTAGGTTAGGATATATAACGTTATAGACGTATATAATGTTCCCACCGAGAGGTAGAGGCCGACGAGCCAGGAATGTTGTAAAATATTACGCTCGACAAGTTAGGTTGCCTTATGCTAGGATATATAGCGTTACAGACGTATATAATGTTCCCACCGAAAAGTAGGGGCCGGCGTGGCAGGATTGTAGTAAAATATTACATCCGAGATGTTAGGTTGCCTTAGGCTAGGATATATAACGTTATAGACGTATATAATGTTCCCAACGAGAAGTAGGGGCCGTCGAGCCAGGAATGTTGTAAAATATTACGCTCGACATGTTAAGTTGTCTTAGGTTAGGATATATAACGTTATAGACGTATATTCAGTTCCCACCGAGAAGTAGTTGCCGACGCGCCAGGAATATTGTAATATATTATATTCGACATGCTAGGCTGTCTCAGGCTAGGACATATGGCGTTATAGACATATATAATGTTCCCATTGAGAAATAGGGACCGACACGCCAGGAATGTTGTATAACATTACATTCGAGGTGTTAGGTTTCCTTAGGTTAGGATATATAACGTTATAGGCGTATATATTGCTCCCACCGAGAAGTAGGTGCCGACGCGCCCACCGAGAAGTAGGTGCCGACGCGCCAGGAATGTAGTAAAATATTACATCCGAGATGTTAGGATTGCCTTAGGCTAGGATATATAACGTTATAGACGTATATAATGTTCCCACCGAGAAGTAGGTGCCGGTGCGCCACGAATGTAGTAAAATATTACGTCCGAGATGTTAGGTTGCCTTAGGCTAGGATATGTAAAGTTATAGACGTATATAAAGTTCCAACCGAGAAGTAGGTGCCGACGAGCCAGGAATGTTGTAAAATATTACGCTCGACATGTTAGGTTGCCTTAGGCTAGGATATATAGCGATATAGACGTATATAATGTTCCCATCGACAAATAGCGGTCGGCGCGCCACGAATGTAGTAAAATATTACATCCGAGATGTTAGGATTGCCTTAGGCTAGGATATATCACGTTATGGACGTATATAATGTTCCCACCGAGAAGTAGGGGCCGGCGCGCCAGGAATGCTGTAAAATATTACATTCGACATGTTAGGTTGCCTTAGGCTAGTATATATAGCGATATAGACGTATATAATGTTCCCACCGAGAAATAGGTGCCGGCGCGCCAGGAATGTTGTAAAATATTACATTCGACATGTAAGGATGCCTTATGCTAGGATATATAACGTTATAGACGTATATAATGTTCCCACCGAGAAGTAGGGGCCAACGTGCCAGGAATGTAGTAAAATATTACATCCGAGATGTTAGGTTGCCTTAGGTTAGGATATATACCGTTATAGACATATATAATGTTCCCACCGAGAAGTAGGGGCCGACGTGCCAGGAATGTAGTAAAATATTACATCCGAGATGTTAGGTTGCCTTAGGTTAGGATATATAACGTTATAGACGGATATACTGTTCCCACCGAGAAGTAGTTGCCGACGCGCCAGGAATATTGTAAAATATTACATTCGACATGTAAGGATGCCTTATGCTAGGATATATAACGTTATAGACGTATATAAAGTTCCCATTGAGAAATAGGGACCGACACGCCAGGAATGTTGTATAACATTACATTCGAGGTGTTAGGTTTCCTTAGGTTAGGATATATAACGTTATAGGCGTATATATTGCTCCCACCGAGAAGTAGGTGCCGACGCGCCAGGAATGTAGTAAAATATTACATCCGAGATGTTCGGTTGCCTTAAACTAGGATATATAACGTTATAGACGTATATAAAGTTCCCACCGAGAAGTAGGGGCCGAAGTGACGGGAATGTTGTAAAATATTACATTCGACATGTTAGTTTGCCTTAGGCTAGGATATATAGCGTTATAGACGTATATAATGTTCCCACCGAGAAGTAGGGGCCGACGTGCCAGGAATGTAGTAAAATATTACATCCGAGATGTTAGGATTGCCTTAGGCTAGGATATATAACGTTTCAGACGTATATAATGTTTCCACCGAGAAGTAGGGGCCGGTGCGCCACGAATGTAGTAAAATATTACATCCGAGATGTTAGGATTGCCTTAGGCTAGGATATATAACGTTATAGACGTATATAATGTTCCCACCGAAAAGTAGGTGCCGGTGCGCCACGAATGTAGTAAAATATTACATCCGAGATGTTAGGTTGCCTTAAACTAGGATATATAACGTTATAGACGTATATAAAGTTCCCACCGAGAAGTAGGGGCCGAAGTGACGGGAATGTTGTAAAATATTACATTCGACATGTTAGTTTGCCTTAGGCTAGGATATATAGCGTTATAGACGTATATAATGTTCCCACCGAGAAGTAGGGGCCGACGTGCCAGGAATGTAGTAAAATATTACATCCGAGATGCTAGGTTGCCTTAGGTTAGGATATATGGCGTTATAGACGCATATAATGTTCCCACCGAGAAGTAGGGGCCTGCGCGCCAGGAATGTAGTAAAATATTACATCCGAGATGTTAGGTTGCCTTAGGTTAGGATATATAACGTTATTGACTTATATAATGTTCCCACGGAGAAATAGGGGCCGACTCGCCAGGAATGTTGTAAAACATTAAATCCGAGGTGTTAGGTTCCCTTAGGTTAGGATATATAACGTTATAGACATATATAATGTTCCCACCGAGAAATAGGTGCCGACGCGCCAGGAATGTTTTAAAATATTACTTCCGAGATGTTAGGATTGCCTTAGGCTAGGACATATCACGTTATAGACGTATATAATGTTCCCACCGAGAAGTAGGGGCCGATGTGCCAGGAATGTAGTAAAATATTACATTCGACATGATAAGTTGTCTTAGATTAGGATATATAACGTTATAGTCGTATATACAGTTCCCACCGAGAAGTAGTTGCCGACGCGCCAGGAATATTGTAAAATATTATATTCGACATGTTAGGTTGTCTCAGGCTAGGACATATAGCGTTATAGACATATACAATGTTCCCACCGAGAAATAGGGGCCGACACGCCAGGAATGTTGTAAAACATTACATCGGATGTGTTAGGTTCCCTTAGGTTAGGATATATAACGTTATAGACGTATATAATGTTCCCACCGAGAAGTAGGGGCCGACGTGCCAGGAATGTAGTAAAATATTACATCCGAGATGTTAGGTTGCCTTAGGTTAGGATATATAGCGTTATAGACGTATATAATGTTCCCACCGAGAAGTAGGTGCCGACGCGCTAGGAATGTTGTAAAATATTACTTCCGAGATGTTAGGATTGCCTTAGGCTAGGATATATAACGTTATAGACGTATATATTGTTCCCACCGAGAAGTAGGGGCCGGCGCGCCAGGAATGAAGTAAAATATAACATCCGAGATGTTAGGTTGCCTTAGGCTAGGATATAGAACGTTATAGATGTATATAATGTTCCCACCGAGAAGTAGGGGCCGACGTGCCAGGAATGTAGTAAAATATTACATCCGAGATGTTAGGTTGCCTTAGGTTAGGATATATGGCGTTATAGACGTATATAATCTTCCCACCGAGAAGTAGGGGCCGGCGCGCCAGGAATGTAGTAAAATATTACATCCGAGATGTTAGGTTGCCTTACGCTAGGATATGTAACTTTATCGACGTATATAATGTTCCCACCGAGGAGTAGGGGCCAACGAGCCAGAAATGTGGGAAAATATTACATTCGACATGTTAAGTTGCCTTAGGTTAGGATATATAACGTTATAGACGTATATAATGTTCCCACCGAGAGGTAGAGGCCGACGAGCCAGGAATGTTGTAAAATATTACGCTCGACATGTTAGGTTGCCTTATGCTAGGATATATAGCGTTACAGACGTATATAATGTTCCCACCGAAAAGTAGGGGCCGGCGTGGCAGGAATGTAGTAAAATATTACATCCGAGATGTTAGGTTGCCTTAGGCTAGGATATATAACGTTATAGACGTATATAATGTTCCCAACGAGAAGTAGGGGCCGTCGAGCCAGGAATGTTGTAAAATATTACGCTCGACATGTTAAGTTGCCTTAGGTTAGGATATATAACGTTATAGACGGATATACTGTTCCCACCGAGAAGTAGTTGCCGACGCGCCAGGAATATTGTAAAATATTACATTCGACATGTAAGGATGCCTTATGCTAGGATATATAACGTTATAGACGTATATAAAGTTCCCACCGAGAAGTAGGTGCCGACGAGCCAGGAATGTTGTAAAATATTACGCTCGACATGTTAGGTTGCCTTAGGCTAGGATATATAGCGATATAGACGTATATAATGTTCCCACCGAGAAGTAGGGGCCGCCGCGCCAGGAATGTTGTAAAATATTACATTCGACGTGTTAGGATTGCCTTAGGCTAGGATATATAACGTTATAGACGTATACGATATTCCCACCGAGGAGTACGGGCCGACACGACAAGAATGTTGTCAAATATTACATCCGAGATGTTAGGTTCCCTTAGGTTAGGATATATAACGTTATAGACGTCTATAATGTTCCAACCGAGAAGTAGGGGCCGAAGAGCCAGGAATGTTGTAAAATATTACGCTCGACATGTTAGGTTGCCGTAGGTTAGGATATATAACGTTATTGACTTATATAATTTTCCCATCGAGAAATAGGGGCCGACGCCCCAGGAATGATGTAAAATTTTACATTCGACATGTTAGGATTGCCTTAGGCTAGGATATATAACGTTATAGACGTATATACTGTGCCCACCGAGAAGTAGGGGCCGAAGTGACGGGAATGTTGTAAAATATTACATCCGAGATGTTAGGTTGCCTTAGGTTAGGATATATAACGTTATTGACTTGTATAATGTTCCCATCGCGAAATAGCAGTCGGCGCGCCACGAATGTAGTAAAACAATACATCCGAGATGTTAGGATTGCCTTAGGCTAGGATATATCACGTTATAGACGTATATAGTGTTCCCACCGAGAGGTAGAGGCCGACGAGCCAGGAATGTTGTAAAATATTACGCTCGACATGATAGGTTGCCTTAGTCTAGGATATATAGCGATATAGACGTATATAATGTTCCCACCGAGAAGTAGGGGCCGCCGCGCCAGGAATGTTGTAAAATATTACATTCGACGTGTTAGGATTGCCTTAGGCTAGGATATATAACGTTATAGACGTATACGATATTCCCACCGAGGAGTAGGGGCCAACGAGCCAGGAATGTGGTAAAATATTACATTCGACATGTTAAGTTGTCTTAGGTTAGGATATATAACGTTATAGAGGTATATAATGTTCCCACCTAGAAGTAGGTGCCGAAGTGACGGGAATGTTGGAAAATTACACATTCGACATGTTAGGATTGCCTTAGGCTAAGATATATAACGTTATAGACGTATATAATGTTCCCACCGAGAAGTAGGGGCCGAAGTGACGGGAATGTTGTAAAATATTACATCCGAGATGTTAGGTTGTCTTAGGTTAGGATATATAACGTTATTGACTTGTATAATGTTCCCATCGCGAAATAGCGGTCGGCGCGCCACGAATGTAGTAAAACAGTACATCCGAGATGTTAGGATTGCCTTAGGCTAGGATATATCACGTTATAGACGTATATAATGTTCCCACCGAGAGGTAGGGGCCGACGAGGCAGGAATGTTGTAAAATATTACGCTCGACAAGTTAGGTTGCCTTATGCTAGGATATATAGCGTTACAGACGTATATAATGTTCCCACCGAAAAGTAGGGGCCGTCGTGGCAGGAATGTAGTAAAATATTACATCCGAGATGTTAGGTTGCCTTAGGCTAGGATATATAACTTTATAGACGTATATAATGTTCCCAACGAGAAGTAGGGGCCGTCGAGCCAGGAATGTTGTAAAATATTACGCTCGACATGTTAAGTTGTCTTAGGTTAGGATATATAACGTTATAGACGTATATACAGTTCCCACCGAGAAGTAGTTGCCGACGCGCCAGTAATATTGTAATATATTATATTCGACATGATAGGCTGTCTCAGGCTAGGACATATGGCGTTATAGACATATATAATGTTCCCATTGAGAAATAGGGACCGACACGCCAGGAATGTTGTATAACATTACATTCGAGGTGTTAGGTTTCCTTAGGTTAGGATATATAACGTTATAGGCGTATATATTGCTCCCACCGAGAAGTAGGTGCCGACGCGCCAGGAATGTTGTAAAATATTACATCCGAGATGTTAGGATTGCCTTAGGCTTGGATATATAACGTTATAGACGTATATAATGTTCCCACCGAGAAGTAGGTGCCGGTGCGCCACGAATGTAGTAAAATATTACATCCGAGATGTTAGGTTGCCTTAAACTAGGATATATAACGTTATAGACGTATATAAAGTTCCCACCGAGAAGTAGGGGCCGAAGTGACGGGAATGTTGTAAAATATTACATTCGACATGTTAGTTTGCCTTAGGCTAGGAAATATAGCGTTATAGACGTATATAATGTTCCCACCGAGAAGTAGGGGCCGACGTGCCAGGAATGTAGTAAAATATTACATCCGAGATGCTAGGTTGCCTTAGGTTAGGATATATGGCGTTATAGACGCATATAATGTTCCCACCGAGAAGTAGGGGCCTGCGCGCCAGGAATGTAGTAAAATATTACATCCGAGATGTTAGGTTGCCTTAGGTTAGGATATATAACGTTATTGACTTATATAATGTTCCCACGGAGAAATAGGGGCCGACTCGCCAGGAATGATGTAAAACATTAAATCCGAGGTGTTAGGTTCCCTTAGGTTAGGATATATAACGTTATAGACATATATAATGTTCCCACCGAGAAATAGGTGCCGACGCGCCAGGAATGTTTTAAAATATTACTTCCGAGATGTTAGGATTGCCTTAGGCTAGGACATATCACGTTATAGACGTATATAATGTTCCCAACGAGAAGTAGGGGCCGTCGAGCCAGGAATGTTGTAAAATATTACGCTCGACATGTTAAGTTGTCTTAGGTTAGGATATATAACGTTATAGACGTATATACAGTTCCCACCGAGAAGTAGTTGCCGACGCGCCAGGAATATTGTAATATATTATATTCGACATGATAGGCTGTCTCAGGCTAGGACATATGGCGTTATAGACATATATAATGTTCCCATTGAGAAATAGGGACCGACACGCCAGGAATGTTGTATAACATTACATTCGAGGTGTTAGGTTTCCTTAGGTTAGGATATATAACGTTATAGGCGTATATATTGCTCCCACCGAGAAGTAGGTGCCGACGCGCCAGGAATGTTGTAAAATATTACATCCGAGATGTTAGGATTGCCTTAGGCTTGGATATATAACGTTATAGACGTATATAATGTTCCCACCGAGAAGTAGGTGCCGGTGCGCCACGAATGTAGTAAAATATTACATCCGAGATGTTAGGTTGCCTTAAACTAGGATATATAACGTTATAGACGTATATAAAGTTCCCACCGAGAAGTAGGGGCCGAAGTGACGGGAATGTTGTAAAATATTACATTCGACATGTTAGTTTGCCTTAGGCTAGGAAATATAGCGTTATAGACGTATATAATGTTCCCACCGAGAAGTAGGAGCCGACGTGCCAGGAATGTAGTAAAATATTACATCCGAGATGCTAGGTTGCCTTAGGTTAGGATATATGGCGTTATAGACGCATATAATGTTCCCACCGAGAAGTAGGGGCCTGCGCGCCAGGAATGTAGTAAAATATTACATCCGAGATGTTAGGTTGCCTTAGGTTAGGATATATAACGTTATTGACTTATATAATGTTCCCACGGAGAAATAGGGGCCGACTCGCCAGGAATGTTGTAAAACATTAAATCCGAGGTGTTAGGTTCCCTTAGGTTAGGATATATAACGTTATAGACATATATAATGTTCCCACCGAGAAATAGGTGCCGACGCGCCAGGAATGTTTTAAAATATTACTTCCGAGATGTTAGGATTGCCTTAGGCTAGGACATATCACGTTATAGACGTATATAATGTTCCCACCGAGAAGTAGGGGCCGAAGTGACGGGAATGTTGTAAAATATTACATTCGACATGTTAGTTTGCCTTAGGCTAGGAAATATAGCGTTATAGACGTATATAATGTTCCCACCGAGAAGTAGGGGCCGACGTGCCAGGAATGTAGTAAAATATTACATCCGAGATGCTAGGTTGCCTTAGGTTAGGATATATGGCGTTATAGACGCATATAATGTTCCCACCGAGAAGTAGGGGCCTGCGCGCCAGGAATGTAGTAAAATATTACATCCGAGATGTTAGGTTGCCTTAGGTTAGGATATATAACGTTATTGACTTATATAATGTTCCCACGGAGAAATAGGGGCCGACTCGCCAGGAATGTTGTAAAACATTAAATCCGAGGTGTTAGGTTCCCTTAGGTTAGGATATATAACGTTATAGACATATATAATGTTCCCACCGAGAAATAGGTGCCGACGCGCCAGGAATGTTTTAAAATATTACTTCCGAGATGTTAGGATTGCCTTAGGCTAGGACATATCACGTTATAGACGTATATAATGTTCCCACCGAGAAGTAGGGGCCGATGTGCCGGGAATGTAGTAAAATATTACATTCGACATGATAAGTTGTCTTAGATTAGGATATATAACGTTATAGTCGTATATACAGTTCCCACCGAGAAGTAGTTGCCGACGCGCCAGGAATATTGTAAAATATTATATTCGACATGTTAGGTTGTCTCAGGCTAGGACATATAGCGTTATACACATATACAATGTTCCCACCGAGAAATAGGGGCCGACACGCCAGGAATGTTGTAAAACATTACATCGGATGTGTTAGGTTCCCTTAGGTTAGGATATATAACGTTATAGACGTATATAATGTTCCCACCGAGAAGTAGGGGCCGACGTGCCAGGAATGTAGTAAAATATTACATCCGAGATGTTAGGTTGCCTTAGGTTAGGATATATAGCGTTATAGACGTATATAATGTTCCCACCGAGAAGTAGGTGCCGACGCGCTAGGAATGTTGTAAAATATTACTTCCGAGATGTTAGGATTGCCTTAGGCTAGGATATATAACGTTATAGACGTATATACTGTTCCCACCGAGAAGTAGGGGCCGGCGCGCCAGGAATGAAGTAAAATATAACATCCGAGATGTTAGGTTGCCTTAGGCTAGGATATAGAACGTTATAGACGTATATAATGTTCCCACCGAGAAGTAGGTGCCGAAGTGACGGGAATGTTGTAAAGTATTACATTCGACATGTTAGTTTGCCTTAGGCTAGGATATATAGCGTAATAGACTTATATAATGTTCCCAACGAGAAGTAGTTGCCGACGTGCCAGGAATGTAGTAAAATATGACATCCGAGATGTTAGGTTGCCTTAGGTTAGGATATATAGCGTTATAGACGTATATAATGTTCCCACCGAGAAGTAGGGGCCCACGTGCCAGGAATGTAGTAAAATATTACATCCGAGATGATAAGTTGTCTTAGATTAGGATATATAACGTTATAGACGTATATAATGTACCCACCGAGAAGTAGGTGCCGACGCGCCAGGAATGTTGTAAAATATTACATCCGAGATGTTAGGATTGCCTTAGGCTAGGATATATAACGTTATAGACGTATATAATGTTTCCACCGAGGAGTAGGGGCCGGTGCGCCACGAATGTAGTAAAATATTACATCCGAGATGTTAAGTTGCCTTAGGCTAGGATAAGTAATGTTATAGGTGTATATAATGTTCCCACCGAGAAGTAGAGGCCGACGAGCCAGGAATGTAGTAGAATATTATATCGGAGATGTTAGGTTGCCTTAGGTTAGGATGGATAACGTTATAGACTTATACACTGTTCCCACCTAGAAGTAGGTGCCGACGCGCCAGGAATATTGTAATATATTATATTCGACATGCTAGGTTGTCTCAGGCTAGGACATATGTCGTTATAGACATATATAATGTTCCCATTGAGAAATAGGGACCGACACGCCAGGAATGTTGTATAACATTACATTCGAGATGTTAGGTTGCCTTAGGCTAGGATATATAACGTTATAGACGTATATAATGTTCCCTCCGAGAAGTAGGGGCCGACGTGCCAGGAATGTAGTAAAATATTACATTCGACATGATAAGTTGTCTTAGATTAGGATATATAACGTTATAGTCGTATATACAGTTCCCACCGAGAAGTAGTTGCCGACGCGCCAGGAATATTGTAAAATATTATATTCGACATGCTAGGTTGTCTCAGGCTAGGACATATAGCGTTATAGACATATATAATGTTCCCACCGAGAAGTAGGTGCCGACGCGCCAGGAATGTTGTAAAATATTACATCCGAGATGTTAGGATTGCCTTAGGCTAGGATATATAACGTTATAGACGTATATAATGTTCCCACCGAGAAGTAGGGCCCGGTGCGCCACGAATGTAGTAAAATATTACATCCGAGATGTTAGGTTGCGTTAGGCTAGGAATAGTAACGTTATAGATGTATATAATGTTCCCACCGAGAAGTAGGGGCCGACGAGCCAGGAATGTAGTAAAATATTACATCCGAGATGTTAGGTTACCTTAGGTTAGGATATATAACGTTATTGACTTATATAATGTTCCCACGGAGAAATAGGGGCCGACTCGCCAGGAATGTTGTATAATTATACAATCGACATGTTAGGATTGCCTTAGCCTAGGATATATAACGTTATAGACGTAAATAATGTTCCCACCGAGAAGTAGGGGCCGGTGCGCCACGAATGTAGTAAAATATTACATCCGAGATGTTAGGTTGCCTTAGGTTAGGATATATGGCGTTATAGACGTATATAATGTTCCCACCGAGAAGTAGGGGCCAGCGCGCCAGGAATGTGGGAAAATATTACACTCGACATGTTAAGTTGCCTTAGGTTAGGATATATAACGTTATAGACGTATATGATGTTTCCACCGAGAGGTAGAGGCCGACGCGCCAGGAATGTTGTAAAATATTACATCCGAGAAGTTAGGATTGCCTTAGGCTAGGATATATAACGTTATAGACGTATATAATGTTTCCACCGAGGAGTAGGGGCCGGTGCGCCACGAATGTGGTAAAATATTACATCCGAGATGTTAGGTTGCCTTAGGCTAGGATAAGTAACGTTATAGGAGTATATAATGTTCCCACCGAGAAGTAGGGGCCGACGACCAGGAATGTAGTAAAATATTACATCCGAGATGTTAGGTTGCCTTAGGTTAGGATATATAACGTTATTGACTTATATAATGTTCCCACGGAGAAATAGGGGCCGACTCGCCAGGAATGTTGTAAAACATTACATCCGAGGAGTTAGGTTCCCTTAGGTTAGGATATATAACGTTATAGACATATATAATGTTCCCACCGAGAAATAGATGCCGACGCGCCAGGAATGTTGTAAAATATTACATCCGAGGTGTTAGGATTGCCTTAGGCTAGGATATATAACGCTATAGACGTATATAATGTTCCCACCGAGTAGTAGGTGCCGGTGCGCCACGAATGTAGTAAAATATTACATCCGAGATGTTAGGTTGCCTTAGACTAGGATATATAACGTTATAGACGTATATAAAGTTCCCACCGAGAAGGAGGGGCCGATGTGTCGGGAATGCTGTAAAATATTACATTCGACATGTTAGTTTGCCTTAGGCTAGGATATATAGCGTTATAGACGTATATAATGTTCCCACCGAGAAGTAGGGGCCGACGTGCCAGGAATGTAGTAAGATATGACATCCGAGATGTTAGGTTGCCTTAGGTTAGGATATATAACGTTATAGACTTATATACTGTTCCCACCGAGAAGTAGGTGCCGACGCGCCAGGAATGTTGTAAAATATTACATCCGAGATGTTAGGATTGCCTCAGGTTAGGATATATAACGTTATAGACGTATATAATGTTCCCACCGAGAAGTAGGGGCCGACGTGCCAGGAATGTAGTAAAATATTACATCCGAGATGTTAGGTTGCCTTAGGTTAGGATATATAACGTTATTGACTTATATACTGTTCCCACCGAGAAGTAAATGCCGACGCGCCAGGAATGTTGTAAAATATTATATTCGACATGTCAGGTTGTCTCAGGCTAGGACATATAGCGTTATAGACATATACAATGTTCCCACCGAGAAATAGGGGCCGACACGCCAGGAATGTTGTAAAACATTACATCCGAGGTGGTAGTTTCCCTTAGGTTAGGATATATAACGTTATAGACGTATATAATGTTCCCACCGAGAAGTAGGTGCCGACGCGCCTGGAATGTTGTAAAATATTACATCCGAGATGTTAGGATTGCCTCAGGTTAGGATATATAACGTTATAGACGTATATAATGTTCCCACCGAGAAGTAGGGGCCGACGTGCCAGGAATGTAGTAAAATATTACATCCGAGACGTTAGGTTGCCTTAGGTTAGGATATATAGCGTTATAGACGTATATAATGTTCCCACCGAGAAGTAGGGGCCGACGCGCCTGGAATGCTGTAAAATATTACATTCGACATGTTAGGTTGTCTTAGGCTAGGATATATAACGCTATAGACGTATATGATGTTCCCACCGAGAGGTAGAGGCCGACGAGCCAGGAATGTTGTAAAATATTACGCTCGACATGTTAAGTTGTCTTAGGTTAGGATATATAACATTATAGACGTATATACAGTTCCCACCGAGAAGTAGTTGCCGACGCGCCAGGAATATTGTAATATATTATATTTGACATGCTAGGTTGTCTCAGGCTAGGACATATGGCGTTATAGACATATATAATGTTCCCATTGAGAAATAGGGACCGACACGCCAGGAATGTTGTATAACATTACATTCGAGGTATTAGGTTTCCTTAGGTTAGGATATATAACGTTATAGGCGTATATAATGCTCCCACCGAGAAGTAGGTGCCGACGCGCCAGGAATGTTGTAAAATATTACATCCGAGATGTTAGGATTACCTTAGGCTAGGATATATAACGTTATAGACGTATATAATGTTCCCACCGAGAAGTAGGGGCCGACGTGCCAGGAATGTAGTAAAATATTACATCCGAGATGTTAGGTTGCCTTAGGTTAGGATATGAAACGTTATTGACATATATAATGTTCCCACGGAGAAATAGGGGCCGACTCGCCAGGAATGTTGTAAAATATAACATCCGAGATGTTAGGTTGCCTTAGGCTAGGATATATAACGTTATAGACGTATATAATGTTCCCTCCGAGAAGTAGGGGCCGACGTGCCAGGAATGTAGTAAAATATTACATTCGACATGATAAGTTGTCTTAGATTAGGATATATAACGTTATAGTCGTATATACAGTTCCCACCGAGAAGTAGTTGCCGACGCGCCAGGAATATTGTAAAATATTATATTCGACATGCTAGGTTGTCTCAGGCTAGGACATATAGCGTTATAGACATATATAATGTTCCCACCGAGAAATAGGGACCGACACGCGAGGAATGTTGTATAACATTACATTCGAGGTGTTAGGTTTCCTCAGGTTAGGATATATAACGTTATAGACGTATATAATGTTCCCACCGAGAAGTAGGTGCCGACGCGCCAGGAATGTTGTAAAATATTACATCCGAGATGTTACGATTGCCTTAGGCTAGGATATATAACGTTATAGACGTATATAATGTTCCCACCGAGAAGTAGGGGCCGGTGCGCCACGAATGTAGTAAAATATTACATCCGAGATGTTAGGTTGCGTTAGGCTAGGAATAGTAACGTTATAGATGTATATAATGTTCCCACCGAGAAGTAGGGGCCGACGAGCCAGGAATGTAGTAAAATATTACATCCGAGATGTTAGGTGACCTTAGGTTAGGATATATAACGTTATTGACTTATATAATGTTCCCACGGAGAAATAGGGGCCGACTCGCCAGGAATGTTGTATAATTATACAATCGACATGTTAGGATTGCCTTAGCCTAGGATATATAACGTTATAGACGTAAATAATGTTCCCACCGAGAAGTAGGGGCCGGTGCGCCACGAATGTAGTAAAATATTACATCCGAGATGTTAGGTTGCCTTAGGTTAGGATATATGGCGTTATAGACGTATATAATGTTCCCACCGAGAAGTAGGGGCCAGCGCGCCAGGAATGTGGGAAAATATTACATTCGACATGTTAAGTTGCCTTAGGTTAGGATATATAACGTTATAGACGTATATGATGTTCCCACCGAGAGGTAGAGGCCGACGAGCCAGGAGTGTTGTAAAATATCACGCTCGACATGTTAAGTTGTCTTAGGTTAGGATATATAACGTTATAGACGTATATACAGTTCCCACCGAGAAGTAGTTGCCGACACGCCAGGAATATTGTAATATATTATATTTGACATGCTAGGTTGTCTCAGGCTAGGACATATGGCGTTATAGACATATATAATGTTCCCATTGAGAAATAGGGACCGACACGCCAGGAATGTTGTATAACATTACATTCGAGGTGTTAGGTTTCCTTAGGTTAGCATATATAACGTTATAGGCGTATATAATGCTCCCACCGAGAAGTAGGTGCCGACGCGCCAGGAATGTTGTAAAATATTACATCCGAGAAGTTAGGATTGCCTTAGGCTAGGATATATAGCGTTATAGACGTATATAATGTTTCCACCGAGGAGTAGGGGCCGGTGCGCCAGGAATGTGGTAAAATATTACATCCGAGATGTTAGGTTGCCTTAGGCTAGGATAAGTAACGTTATAGGAGTATATAATGTTCCCACCGAGAAGTAGGGGCCGACGACCAGGAATGTTGTAAAATATTACATCCGAGATGTTAGGTTGCCTTAGGTTAGGATATATAACGTTATAGACTTATATACTGTTCCCACCTAGAAGTAGGTGCCGACGCGCCAGGAATGTTGTAAAATATTACATCCGAGATGTTAGGATTACCTTAGGCTAGGATATATAACGTTATAGACGTATATAATGTTCCCACCGAGAAGTAGGGGCCGACGTGCCAGGAATGTAGTAAAATATTACATCCGAGATGTTAGGTTGCCTTAGGTTAGGATATATAACGTTATTGACTTATATAATGTTCCCACGGAGAAATAGGGGCCGACTCGCCAGGAATGTTGTAAAACATTACATCCGAGGAGTTAGGTTCCCTTAGGTTAGGATATATAACGTTATAGACATATATAATGTTCCCACCGAGAAATAGGTGCCGAGGCGCCAGGAATGTTGTAAAATATTACATCCGAGAAGTTATGATTGCCTTAGGCTAGGATATATAACGCTATAGACGTATATAATGTTCCCACCGGGTAGTAGGTGCCGGTGCGCCACGAATGTAGTAAAATATTACATCCGAGATGTTAGGTTGCCTTAGACTAGGATATATAACGTTATAGACGTATATAAAGTTCCCACCGAGAAGTAGGGGCCGAAGTGACGGGAATGCTGTAAAATATTACATTCGACATGTTAGTTTGCCTTAGGCTAGGATATATAGCGTTATAGACGTATATAATGTTCCCACCGAGAAGTAGGGGCCGACGTGCCAGGAATGTAGTAAAATATGACATCCGAGATGTTAGGTTGCCTTAGGTTAGGATATATAACGTTATAGACTTATATACTGTTCCCACCGTGAAGTAGGTGCCGACGCGCCAGGAATGTTGTAAAATATTACATCCGAGATGTTAGGATTACCTTAGGCTAGGATATATAACGTTGTAGACTTATATAATGTTCCCACCGAGAAGTAGGGGCCGGCGCGCCGGGACTGTAGTAAAATATAACATCCGGGATGCTAGGTTGCCTTAGGCTAAGATATATAACGTTATAGACGTATATAATGTTCCCACCGAGAAGTAGGTGCCGAAGTGACGGGAATGTTGTAAAATATTACATTCGACATGTTAGTTTGCCTTAGGCTAGGATATATAGCGTTATAGACTTATATAATGTTCCCACCGAGAAGTAGGTGCCGACGCGCCAGGAATGTTGTAAAATATTACATCCGAGATGTTAGGATTGCCTTAGGCTAGGATATATAACGTTATAGACGTATATAATGTTCCCACCGAGAAGTAGGGGCCGGTGCGCCACGAATGTAGTAAAATAATATATATTATATATTACATCCGAGATGTTAGGTTGCCGTAAACTAGGATATATAACGTTATAGACGTATATAAAGTTCCCACCGAGAAGTAGGGGCCGAAGTGACGGGAATGTTGTAAAATATTACATTCGACATGTTAGTTTGCCTTAGGCTAGGATATATAGAGTTATAGACGTATATAATGTTCCCACCGAGAAGTAGGGGCCGACGTGCCAGGAATGTAGTAAAATATTACATCCGAGATGTTAGGTTGCCTTAGGTTAGGATATATGGCGTTATAGACGTATATAATGTTCCCACCGAGAAGTAGGGGCCAGCGCGCCAGGAATGTAGTAAAATATTACATCCGAGATGTTAGGTTGCCTTAGGCTAGGATATATAACGTTATAGACGTATATAATGTTCCCACCGAGAAGTAGGGGCCGACGAGCCAGGAATGTAGTAAAATATTACGCTCGACATGTCAAGTTGTCTTAGGTTAGGATATATAACGTTATAGACGTATATGCAGTTCCCACCGAGAAGTAGTTGCCGACGCGCCAGGAATATTGTAAAATATAATATTCGACATGCTAGGTTGTCTCAGGCTAGGACATATAGACGTGCTAGGAATGTAGTAAAATATTACATCCGAGATGTTAGGTTGCCTTAGGTTAGGATATATAACGTTATTGACTTATATACTGTTCCCACCGAGAAGTAGATGCCGACGCCCCAGGAATGTTGTAAAATATTACTTCCGAGATGATAGGATTGCCTTAGGCTAGGACATATCACGTTATAGACGTATATAATGTTCCCACCGAGAAGTAGGGGCCGACGTGCCAGGAATGTAGTAAAATATTACATCCGAGATGTTAGGTTGGCATAGGTTAGGATATATAACGTTATTGACTTATATAATGTTCCCACCGAGAAGTAGGGGCCCACGCGCCAGGAATGTTGTAAAATATTACATTCGACATGTTAGGTTGCCTTAGGTTAGGATATGTAACGTTATAGACGTATATAATGTTCCCACCGAGAAGTAGGGGCCGGCGCGCCAGGAATGCTGTAAAATATTACATTCGACATGTTAGGTTGCCTTAGGTTAGGATATGTAACGTTATAGACGTATATAATGTTCCCACCGAAAAGTAGGGGCCGACGTGCCAGGAATGTAGTAAAATATTACATCCGAGGTGTTAGGTTCCCTTCGGTTAGGGTATATAACGTTATCGACGTATATAATGTTCCCACCGAGAAGTAGGGGCCGGCGCGCGAGGAATGTTGTAAAATATTACATCCGAGATGTTATGTTGCCTTAGGATAGGATATGTAACATTATAGACGTATATAATGTTGCCACCGTGAAGTAGGGGCCAACGAGCCAGGATTGTGGTAAAATATTACATTCGACATGTTAGGTTGCCTTAGGCTAGGATATGAGCGTTATAGACGTATGTAGTGATCCCACCGAGAAGTAGGTGCCGACGTGCCAGGAATGTTGTAAAATATTACATTCCGCACGTTAGGTAGCCTTAGGTTAGGATATATAACGTTATTGACTTCTATAATGTTCCCGCCGAGAAGTTGGGACTGACGCGCCAGGAATGTTGTAATATATTACATTCGACGTGTTCGGATTGCCTTATGCTAGGATATATAACGTTATAGACGTATATGATATTCCCACCGAGAAGTACGGGCCGACACGTCAGGAATGGTGTCAAATATTACATCCGAGATGTTAGGTTCCCTTAGGTTAGGATATATAACGTTATTGATTTATATAATGTTCCCACCTAGAAATAGGGGCCAACGCTCTTGGTATGTTGTAAAATATTACATTCGACATGTTATGTTGCCTTAGGATAGGATATGTAACATAATAGACGTATATAATGTTGCCACCGTGAAGTAGGGGTCAACGAGCCAGGACTGTGGTAAAATAGTACATTCACCATGTTAGGTTGCCTTAGGTTAGGATATATAACGTTATAGACGTATATACTGTTCCCACCGAGAAGTAGTTGCCGACGCGCCAGGAATGTTGTAAAATATTAAATTCGACATGCTATGTTGCCTTAAGCTAGGATATATAACGTTATAGACGTATATAACGTTCCCACCGAGAAGTAGGGGCCGAAGTGCTGGAATGTTGTAAAATATTATATTCGACGTGTTAGGTTGCCTTAGCCTAGGATATGTAACATTATAGGCGTATATAATGTTCCCACCGTGAAGTAGGGGCCAACGAGACAGGAATGTAGTAAAATATTACATCCGAGATGTTAGGTTGCCTTAGGCTAGAATATATAACGTTATAGACGTATATAATGTTGCCACCGTGAAGTAGGGGCCAACGAGCCAGGATTGTGGTAAAATATTACATTCGACATGTTAGGTTGCCTTAGGCTAGGATATATAGCGTTATAGACTTATATAATGTTCCCACCGAGAAGTAGGTGCCGACGCGCCAGGAATGTTGTAAAATATTACATCCGAGATGTTAGGATTGCCTTAGGCTAGGATATATAACGTTATAGACGTATATAATGTTCCCACCGAGAAGTAGGGGCCGGTGCGCCACGAATGTAGTAAAATAATATATATTATATATTACATCCGAGATGTTAGGTTGCCGTAAACTAGGATATATAACGTTATAGACGTATATAAGGTTCCCACCGAGAAGTAGGGGCCGAAGTGACGCGAATGTTGTAAAATATTACATTCGACATGTCAGTTTGCCTTAGGCTAGGATATATAGAGTTATAGACGTATATAATGTTCCCACCGAGAAGTAGGGGCCGACGTGCCAGGAATGTAGTAAAATATTACATCCGAGATGTTAGGTTGCCTTAGGTTAGGATATATGGCGTTATAGACGTATATAATGTTCCCACCGAGAAGTAGGGGCCAGCGCGCCAGGAATGTAGTAAAATATTACATCCGAGATGTTAGGTTGCCTTAGGCTAGGATATATAACGTTATAGACGTATATAATGTTCCCACCGAGAAGTAGGGGCCGACGAGCCAGGAATGTAGTAAAATATTACGCTCGACACGTCAAGTTGTCTTAGGTTAGGATATATAACGTTATAGACGTATATGCAGTTCCCACCGAGAAGTAGTTGCCGACGCTCCAGGAATATTGTAAAATATAATATTCGACATGCTAGGTTGTCTCAGGCTAGGACATATAGACGTGCTAGGAATGTAGTAAAATATTACATCCGAGATGTTGGGTTGCCTTAGGTTAGGATATATAACGTTATTGACTCATATACTGTTCCCACCGAGAAGTAGATGCCGACGCCCCAGGAATGTTGTAAAATATTACTTCCGAGATGATAGGATTGCCTTAGGCTAGGACATATCACGTTATAGACGTATATAATGTTCCCACCGAGAAGTAGGGGCCGACGTGCCAGGAATGTAGTAAAATATTACATCCGAGATGCTAGGTTGCCATAGGTTAGGATATATAACGTTATTGACTTATATAATGTTCCCACCGAGAAGTAGGGGCCCACGCGCCAGGAATGTTGTAAAATATTACATTCGACATGTTAGGTTGCCTTAGGTTAGGATATGTAACGTTATAGACGTATATAATGTTCCCACCGAGAAGTAGGGGCCGGCGCGCCAGGAATGCTGTAAAATATTACATTCGACATGTTAGGTTGCCTTAGGTTAGGATATGTAACGTTATAGACGTATATAATGTTCCCACCGAGAAGTAGGGGCCGGCGCGCCAGGAATGCTGTAAAATATTACATTCGACATGTTAGGTTGCCTTAGGCTAGTATATATAGCGATATAGACGTATATAATGTTCCCACCGAAAAGTAGGGGCCGGCGCGCCGGGAATGTAGTAAAATATTACACCCGAGATGTTAGGTTCCCTTAGGTTAGCATATACAACGTTATAGACGGATAGAATGTTCCCACCGAGATGCAGGGACCGACATGCTAGGAATGTTGTAAAATATTACATCCGAGTTGTTAGGTTGCTTTAGGTTAGGATATACAACGTTATAGACGTATATAATGTCGCCTTTGAGAAGCAGGCGACGACACGCCAGAATGTTGTAAAATATTACATTCGATATGTTAGGTTGCCTTAGGCTAGGATATGTAACGTTATAGACGTATATAATATTCCCACCGAGAAAAAGGGGCCGACGCGTCAGGAATGTTGTAAAATATTACATCCGATATGTTAGGTTCCCTTAGGGTAGGATATATAACGTTATAGACGTATATAATATTCCCACCGGGAAATAGGGGCCGACGCGTCAAGAATGTTGTAAAATGTTACACCCGAGATGTTAGGTTCCCTTAGGTTAGCATATACAACGTTATAGACGGATAGAATGTTCCCACCGAGATGCAGGGACCGACATGCCAGGAATGTTGTAAACTATTACATCCTAGTTGTTAGGTTGCTTCAGGTTAGGATATATATCGTTATAGACTTATATAATGTTCCCACCGAGATGTGGGAACCGACATGCCAGGAATGTTGTAAAATATTACATCCCAGAAGTTAGGTTGCTTTGGGTTAGGATATGCAACGTTATAGACGTATATTGTCCCAATCGAGAAGCAGGCGACGACACGCCAGGAATGTTGTAAAATATTACATCCGAGATGTTAGGTTGCCTTAGGCTAGGATATATGACGTTATAGACGTATATAATGTTCCCACCGAGAAATAGGGGCCGACGCGTCAGGAATGTTGTAAAATATTACATCCGATATGTTAGGTTCCCTTAGGTTAGGATATATAACGTGATAGACGTATATAATGTTCCGACCGAGAAATAGGGGCCGACGCGTCAGGAATGTTGTAAAATATTACATCCCAGATGTTAGGTTGCGTTGGGTTAGGATATACAACGTTATAGATGTATATAATGTCCCCATCGCGAAGTAGGCGACGACACGCCAGGAATGTTGTAAAATATTACTTTCGACATATTAGGTTGCCTTGGGCTACGATATATAACGTTATAGACGTATATAATGTTCACGCCGAGAAATAGGGGCCGACGCGTCAGGAATGTTGTAAAATATTACATCCCAGATGTTAGGTTGCGTTAGGTTAGGATATACAACGTTATAGACGTATATAATGTCCCCTTTGAGAAGCAGGCGACGACACGCCAGAATGTGGTAAAATATTACATTCGACATGTTAGGTTGCCTTAGGCTAGGATATGTAACGTTATAGACGTATATAATATTCCCACCGAGAAATAGGGGCCGACGCGTCAGGAATGTTGTAAAATATTACATCCGATATGTTAGGTTCCCTTAGGTTAGGATATATAACGTTATAGACGTATATAATATTCCCACCGGGAAATAGGGGCCGACGCGTCAAGAATGTTGTAAAATGTTACACCCGAGATGTTAGGTTCCCTTAGGTTAGCATATACAACGTTATAGACGGATGGAATGTTCCCACCGAGATGCAGGGACCGACATGCCAGGAATGTTGTAAACTATTACATCCTAGTTGTTAGGTTGCTTTAGGTTAGGATATATATCGTTATAGACTTATATAATGTTCCCACCGAGATGTGGGAACCGACATGCCAGGAATGTTGTAAAATATTACATCCCAGAAGTTAGGTTGCTTTGGGTTAGGATATGCAACGTTATAGACGTATATTGTCCCAATTGAGAAGCAGGCGACGACACGCCAGGAATGTTGTAAAATATTACATCCGAGATGTTAGGTTGCCTTAGGCTAGGATATATGACGTTATAGACGTATATAATGTTCCCACCGAGAAATAGGGGCCGACGCGTCAGGAATGTTGTAAAATATTACATCCGATATGTTAGGTTCCCTTAGGTTAGGATATATAACGTGATAGACGTATATAATGTTCCGACCGAGAAATAGGGGCCGACGCGTCAGGAATGTTGTAAAATATTACATCCCAGATGTTAGGTTGCGTTGGGTTAGGATATACAACGTTATAGACGTATATAATGTCCCCTTTGAGAAGCAGGCGACGACACGCCAGAATGTTGTAAAATATTACAATCGACATGTTAGGTTGCCTTAGGCTAGGATGTGTAACGTTATAGACGTATATAATATTCCCACCGAGAAATAGGGGCCGACGCGTCAGGAATGTTGCAAAATATTACACCCGAAATGTTAGGTTCCCTTAGGTTAGGATATACAACGTTATAGACGTATATAATATTCCCACCGAGAAATAGGGCCCGACGCGTCAGGAATGTTATAAAATATTACACCCAAAATGTTAGGTTCCCTTAGGTTAGGATATACAACGTTATAGATGTATATAATGTCCCCATCGCGAAGTAGGCGACGACACGCCAGGAATGTTGTAAAATATTACTTTCGACATGTTAGGTTGCCTTGGGCTACGATATATAACGTTATAGACGTATATAATGTTCACGCCGAGAAATAGGGGCCGACGCGTCAGGAATGTTGTAAAATATTACATCCCAGATGTTAGGTTGCGT
This sequence comes from Xylocopa violacea, assembly GCA_963969225.1. Classification (NCBI taxonomy): domain Eukaryota; kingdom Metazoa; phylum Arthropoda; class Insecta; order Hymenoptera; family Apidae; genus Xylocopa; species Xylocopa violacea. Next base: position 44,628,364 of record CAXAJV010000001.1, on the reverse strand, counting down.
TAGGTTAGGATATACAACGTTATAGACGTATATAATGTCCCCTTTGAGAAGCAGGCGACGACACGCCAGAATGTGGTAAAATATTACATTCGACATGTTAGGTTGCCTTAGGCTAGGATATGTAACGTTATAGACGTATATAATATTCCCACCGAGAAATAGGGGCCGACGCGTCAGGAATGTTGTAAAATATTACATCCGATATGTTAGGTTCCCTTAGGTTAGGATATATAACGTTATAGACGTATATAATATTCCCACCGGGAAATAGGGGCCGACGCGTCAAGAATGTTGTAAAATGTTACACCCGAGATGTTAGGTTCCCTTAGGTTAGCATATACAACGTTATAGACGGATAGAATGTTCCCACCGAGATGCAGGGACCGACAGGCCAGGAATGTTGTAAAATATTACATCCTAGTTGTTAGGTTGCTTTAGGTTAGGATATATATCGTTATAGACTTATATAATGTTCCCACCGAGACGTGGGAACCGACATGCCAGGAATGTTGTAAAATATTACATCCCAGAAGTTAGGTTGCTTTGGGTTAGGATATGCAACGTTATAGACGTATATTGTCCCAATCGAGAAGCAGGCGACGACACGCCAGGAATGTTGTAAAATATTACATCCGAGATGTTAGGTTGCCTTAGGCTAGGATATATGACGTTATAGACGTATATAATGTTCCCACCGAGAAATAGGGGCCGACGCGTCAGGAATGTTGTAAAATATTACATCCGATATGTTAGGTTCCCTTAGGTTAGGATATATAACGTTATAGACGTATATAATATTCCCACCGGGAAATAGGGGCCGACGCGTCAAGAATGTTGTAAAATGTTACACCCGAGATGTTAGGTTCCCTTAGGTTAGCATATACAACGTTATAGACGGATAGAATGTTCCCACCGAGATGCAGGGACCGACATGCCAGGAATGTTGTAAAATATTACATCCTAATTGTTAGGTTGCTTTAGGTTAGGATATATATCGTTATAGACTTATATAATGTTCCCACCGAGACGTGGGAACCGACATGCCAGGAATGTTGTAAAATATTACATCCCAGAAGTTAGGTTGCTTTGGGTTAGGATATGCAACGTTATAGACGTATATTGTCCCAATCGAGAAGCAGGCGACGACACGCCAGGAATGTTGTAAAATATTACATCCGAGATGTTAGGTTGCCTTAGGCTAGGATATATGACGTTATAGACGTATATAATGTTCCCACCGAGAAATAGGGGCCGACGCGTCAGGAATGTTGTAAAATATTACATCCGATATGTTAGGTTCCCTTAGGTTAGGATATATAACGTTATAGACGTATATAATATTCCCACCGGGAAATAGGGGCCGACGCGTCAAGAATGTTGTAAAATGTTACACCCGAGATGTTATGTTCCCTTAGGTTAGCATATACAACGTTATAGACGGATAGAATGTTCCCACCGAGATGCAGGGACCGACATGCCAGGAATGTTGTAAAATATTACATCCTAGTTGTTAGGTTGCTTTAGGTTAGGATATATATCGTTATAGACTTATATAATGTTCCCACCGAGTCGTGGGAACCGACATGCCAGGAATGTTGTAAAATATTACATCCCAGAAGTTAGGTTGCTTTGGGTTAGGATATGCAACGTTATAGACGTATATTGTCCCAATCGAGAAGCAGGCGACGACACGCCAGGAATGTTGTAAAATATTACATCCGAGATGTTAGGTTGCCTTAGGCTAGGATATATGACGTTATAGACGTATATAATGTTCCCACCGAGAAATAGGGGCCGACGCGTCAGGAATGTTGTAAAATATTACATCCGATATGTTAGGTTGCCTTAGGCTAGGATATATAACGTGATAGACGTATATAATGTTCCGACCGAGAAATAGGGGCCGACGCGTCAGGAATGTTGTAAAATATTACATCCCAGATGTTAGGTTGCGTTGGGTTAGGATATACAACGTTATAGACGTATATAATGTCCCCTTTGAGAAGCAGGCGACGACACGCCAGAATGTTGTAAAATATTACAATCGACATGTTAGGTTGCCTTAGGCTAGGATGTGTAACGTTATAGACGTATATAATATTCCCACCGAGAAATAGGGGCCGACGCGTCAGGAATGTTGCAAAATATTACACCCGAAATGTTAGGTTCCCTTAGGTTAGGATATACAACGTTATAGACGTATATAATGTTCCCACCGAGAAGTAGGGGCCGACGAGCCAGGAATGTAGTAAAATATTACGCTCGACATGTCAAGTTGTCTTAGGTTAGGATATATAACGTTATAGACGTATATGCAGTTCCCACCGAGAAGTAGTTGCCGACGCGCCAGGAATATTGTAAAATATAATATTCGACATGCTAGGTTGTCTCAGGCTAGGACATATAGACGTGCTAGGAATGTAGTAAAATATTACATCCGAGATGTTAGGTTGCCTTAGGTTAGGATATATAACGTTATTGACTTATATACTGTTCCCACCGAGAAGTAGATGCCGACGCCCCAGGAATGTTGTAAAATATTACTTCCGAGATGATAGGATTGCCTTAGGCTAGGACATATCACGTTATAGACGTATATAATGTTCCCACCGAGAAGTAGGGGCCGACGTGCCAGGAATGTAGTAAAATATTACATCCGAGATGTTAGGTTGCCATAGGTTAGGATATATAACGTTATTGACTTATATAATGTTCCCACCGAGAAGTAGGGGCCCACGCGCCAGGAATGTTGTAAAATATTACATTCGACATGTTAGGTTGCCTTAGGTTAGGATATGTAACGTTATAGACGTATATAATGTTCCCACCGAGAAGTAGGGGCCGGCGCGCCAGGAATGCTGTAAAATATTACATTCGACATGTTAGGTTGCCTTAGGTTAGGATATGTAACGTTATAGACGTATATAATGTTCCCACCGAAAAGTAGGGGCCGACGTGCCAGGAATGTAGTAAAATATTACATCCGAGGTGTTAGGTTCCCTTCGGTTAGGGTATATAACGTTATCGACGTATATAATGTTCCCACCGAGAAGTAGGGGCCGGCGCGCGAGGAATGTTGTAAAATATTACATCCGAGATGTTATGTTGCCTTAGGATAGGATATGTAACATTATAGACGTATATAATGTTGCCACCGTGAAGTAGGGGCCAACGAGCCAGGATTGTGGTAAAATATTACATTCGACATGTTAGGTTGCCTTAGGCTAGGATATATAGCGTTATAGACGTATGTAGTGATCCCACCGAGAAGTAGGTGCCGACGTGCCAGGAATGTTGTAAAATATTACATTCCGCACGTTAGGTAGCCTTAGGTTAGGATATATAACGTTATTGACTTCTATAATGTTCCCACCGAGAAGTTGGGACTGACGCGCCAGGAATGTTGTAATATATTACATTCGACGTGTTCGGATTGCCTTATGCTAGGATATATAACGTTATAGACGTATATGATATTCCCACCGAGAAGTACGGGCCGACACGTCAGGAATGTTGTCAAATATTACATCCGAGATGTTAGGTTCCCTTAGGTTAGGATATATAACGTTATTGATTTATATAATGTTCCCACCTAGAAATAGGGGCCAACGCTCTTGGTATGTTGTAAAATATTACATTCGACATGTTATGTTGCCTTAGGATAGGATATGTAACATTATAGACGTATATAATCTTGCCACCGTGAAGTAGGGGTCAACGAGCCAGGACTGTGGTAAAATAGTACATTCACCATGTTAGGTTGCCTTAGGTTAGGATATATAACGTTATAGACGTATATACTGTTCCCACCGAGAAGTAGTTGCCGACGCGCCAGGAATGTTGTAAAATATTAAATTCGACATGCTATGTTGCCTTAAGCTAGGATATATAACGTTATAGACGTATATAACGTTCCCACCGAGAAGTAGGGGCCGAAGTGCTGGAATGTTGTAAAATATTATATTCGACGTGTTAGGTTGCCTTAGCCTAGGATATGTAACATTATAGGCGTATATAATGTTCCCACCGTGAAGTAGGGGCCAACGAGACAGGAATGTAGTAAAATATTACATCCGAGATGTTAGGTTGCCTTAGGCTAGAATATATAACGTTATAGACGTATATAATGTTGCCACCGTGAAGTAGGGGCCAACGAGCCAGGATTGTGGTAAAATATTACATTCGACATGTTAGGTTGCCTTAGGCTAGGATATATAGCGTTATAGACTTATATAATGTTCCCACCGAGAAGTAGGTGCCGACGCGCCAGGAATGTTGTAAAATATTACATCCGAGATGTTAGGATTGCCTTAGGCTAGGATATATAACGTTATAGACGTATATAATGTTCCCACCGAGAAGTAGGGGCCGGTGCGCCACGAATGTAGTAAAATAATATATATTATATATTACATCCGAGATGTTAGGTTGCCGTAAACTAGGATATATAACGTTATAGACGTATATAAGGTTCCCACCGAGAAGTAGGGGCCGAAGTGACGGGAATGTTGTAAAATATTACATTCGACATGTCAGTTTGCCTTAGGCTAGGATATATAGAGTTATAGACGTATATAATGTTCCCACCGAGAAGTAGGGGCCGACGTGCCAGGAATGTAGTAAAATATTACATCCGAGATGTTAGGTTGCCTTAGGTTAGGATATATGGCGTTATAGACGTATATAATGTTCCCACCGAGAAGTAGGGGCCAGCGCGCCAGGAATGTAGTAAAATATTACATCCGAGATGTTAGGTTGCCTTAGGCTAGGATATATAACGTTATAGACGTATATAATGTTCCCACCGAGAAGTAGGGGCCGACGAGCCAGGAATGTAGTAAAATATTACGCTCGACACGTCAAGTTGTCTTAGGTTAGGATATATAACGTTATAGACGTATATGCAGTTCCCACCGAGAAGTAGTTGCCGACGCTCCAGGAATATTGTAAAATATAATATTCGACATGCTAGGTTGTCTCAGGCTAGGACATATAGACGTGCTAGGAATGTAGTAAAATATTACATCCGAGATGTTAGGTTGCCTTAGGTTAGGATATATAACGTTATTGACTCATATACTGTTCCCACCGAGAAGTAGATGCCGACGCCCCAGGAATGTTGTAAAATATTACTTCCGAGATGATAGGATTGCCTTAGGCTAGGACATATCACGTTATAGACGTATATAATGTTCCCACCGAGAAGTAGGGGCCGACGTGCCAGGAATGTAGTAAAATATTACATCCGAGATGCTAGGTTGCCATAGGATAGGATATATAACGTTATTGACTTATATAATGTTCCCACCGAGAAGTAGGGGCCCACGCGCCAGGAATGTTGTAAAATATTACATTCGACATGTTAGGTTGCCTTAGGTTAGGATATGTAACGTTATAGACGTATATAATGTTCCCACCGAGAAGTAGGGGCCGGCGCGCCAGGAATGCTGTAAAATATTACATTCGACATGTTAGGTTGCCTTAGGTTAGGATATGTAACGTTATAGACGTATATAATGTTCCCACCGAGAAGTAGGGGCCGGCGCGCCAGGAATGCTGTAAAATATTACATTCGACATGTTAGGTTGCCTTAGGCTAGTATATATAGCGATATAGACGTATATAATGTTCCCACCGAAAAGTAGGGGCCGGCGCGCCGGGAATGTAGTAAAATATTACATCCGAGATGTTAGGTTGCCTTAGGCTAGGATATATGACGTTATAGACGTATATAATGTTCCCACCGAGAAATAGGGGCCGACGCGTCAGGAATGTTGTAAAATATTACATCCGATATGTTAGGTTGCCTTAGGCTAGGATATATAACGTGATAGACGTATATAATGTTCCGACCGAGAAATAGGGGCCGACGCGTCAGGAATGTTGTAAAATATTACATCTCAGATGTTAGGTTGCGTTGGGTTAGGATATACAACGTTATAGACGTATATAATGTCCCCTTTGAGAAGCAGGCGACGACACGCCAGAATGTTGTAAAATATTACATTCGACATGTTAGGTTGCCTTAGGCTAGGATATGTAACGTTATAGACGTATATAATATTCCCACCGAGAAATAGGGGCCGACGCGTCAGGAATGTTGGAAAATATTACACCCGAAATGTTAGGTTCCCTTAGGTTAGGATATACCACGTTATAGACGTATATAATATTCCCACCGAGAAATAGGGCCCGACGCGTCAGGAATGTTATAAAATATTACACCCGAAATGTTAGGTTCCCTTAGGTTAGGATATACAACGTTATAGATGTATATAATGTCCCCATCGCGAAGTAGGCGACGACACGCCAGGAATGTTGTAAAATATTACTTTCGACATGATAGGTTGCCTTAGGCTACGATATATAACGTTATAGACGTATATAATGTTCACGCCGAGAAATAGGGGCCGACGCGTCAGGAATGTTGTAAAATATTACACCCGAGATGTTAGGTTCCCTTAGGTTAGCATATACAACGTTATAGACGGATAGAATGTTCCCACCGAGATGCAGGGACCGACATGCTAGGAATGTTGTAAAATATTACATCCGAGTTGTTAGGTTGCTTTAGGTTAGGATATACAACGTTATAGACGTATATAATGTCGCCTTTGAGAAGCAGGCGACGACACGCCAGAATGTTGTAAAATATTACATTCGATATGTTAGGTTGCCTTAGGCTAGGATATGTAACGTTATAGACGTATATAATATTCCCACCGAGAAAAAGGGGCCGACGCGTCAGGAATGTTGTAAAATATTACATCCGATATGTTAGGTTCCCTTAGGGTAGGATATATAACGTTATAGACGTATATAATATTCCCACCGGGAAATAGGGGCCGACGCGTCAAGAATGTTGTAAAATGTTACACCCGAGATGTTAGGTTCCCTTAGGTTAGCATATACAACGTTATAGACGGATAGAATGTTCCCACCGAGATGCAGGGACCGACATGCCAGGAATGTTGTAAACTATTACATCCTAGTTGTTAGGTTGCTTCAGGTTAGGATATATATCGTTATAGACTTATATAATGTTCCCACCGAGATGTGGGAACCGACATGCCAGGAATGTTGTAAAATATTACATCCCAGAAGTTAGGTTGCTTTGGGTTAGGATATGCAACGTTATAGACGTATATTGTCCCAATCGAGAAGCAGGCGACGACACGCCAGGAATGTTGTAAAATATTACATCCGAGATGTTAGGTTGCCTTAGGCTAGGATATATGACGTTATAGACGTATATAATGTTCCCACCGAGAAATAGGGGCCGACGCGTCAGGAATGTTGTAAAATATTACATCCGATATGTTAGGTTCCCTTAGGTTAGGATATATAACGTGATAGACGTATATAATGTTCCGACCGAGAAATAGGGGCCGACGCGTCAGGAATGTTGTAAAATATTACATCCCAGATGTTAGGTTGCGTTGGGTTAGGATATACAACGTTATAGATGTATATAATGTCCCCTTTGAGAAGCAGGCGACGACACGCCAGAATGTTGTAAAATATTACAATCGACATGTTAGGTTGCCTTAGGCTAGGATGTGTAACGTTATAGACGTATATAATATTCCCACCGAGAAATAGGGGCCGACGCGTCAGGAATGTTGCAAAATATTACACCCGAAATGTTAGGTTCCCTTAGGTTAGGATATACAACGTTATAGACGTATATAATATTCCCACCGAGAAATAGGGCCCGACGCGTCAGGAATGTTATAAAATATTACACCCGAAATGTTAGGTTCCCTTAGGTTAGGATATACAACGTTATAGATGTATATAATGTCCCCATCGCGAAGTAGGCGACGACACGCCAGGAATGTTGTAAAATATTACTTTCGACATGTTAGGTTGCCTTGGGCTACGATATATAACGTTATAGACGTATATAATGTTCACGCCGAGAAATAGGGGCCGACGCGTCAGGAATGTTGTAAAATATTACATCCCAGATGTTAGGTTGCGTTAGGTTAGGATATACAACGTTATAGACGTATATAATGTCCCCTTTGAGAAGCAGGCGACGACACGCCAGAATGTGGTAAAATATTACATTCGACATGTTAGGTTGCCTTAGGCTAGGATATGTAACGTTATAGACGTATATAATATTCCCACCGAGAAATAGGGGCCGACGCGTCAGGAATGTTGTAAAATATTACATCCGATATGTTAGGTTCCCTTAGGTTAGGATATATAACGTTATAGACGTATATAATATTCCCACCGGGAAATAGGGGCCGACGCGTCAAGAATGTTGTAAAATGTTACACCCGAGATGTTAGGTTCCCTTAGGTTAGCATATACAACGTTATAGACGGATAGAATGTTCCCACCGAGATGCAGGGACCGACAGGCCAGGAATGTTGTAAAATATTACATCCTAGTTGTTAGGTTGCTTTAGGTTAGGATATATATCGTTATAGACTTATATAATGTTCCCACCGAGACGTGGGAACCGACATGCCAGGAATGTTGTAAAATATTACATCCCAGAAGTTAGGTTGCTTTGGGTTAGGATATGCAACGTTATAGACGTATATTGTCCCAATCGAGAAGCAGGCGACGACACGCCAGGAATGTTGTAAAATATTACATCCGAGATGTTAGGTTGCCTTAGGCTAGGATATATGACGTTATAGACGTATATAATGTTCCCACCGAGAAATAGGGGCCGACGCGTCAGGAATGTTGTAAAATATTACATCCGATATGTTAGGTTCCCTTAGGTTAGGATATATAACGTTATAGACGTATATAATATTCCCACCGGGAAATAGGGGCCGACGCGTCAAGAATGTTGTAAAATGTTACACCCGAGATGTTAGGTTCCCTTAGGTTAGCATATACAACGTTATAGACGGATAGAATGTTCCCACCGAGATGCAGGGACCGACATGCCAGGAATGTTGTAAAATATTACATCCTAATTGTTAGGTTGCTTTAGGTTAGGATATATATCGTTATAGACTTATATAATGTTCCCACCGAGACGTGGGAACCGACATGCCAGGAATGTTGTAAAATATTACATCCCAGAAGTTAGGTTGCTTTGGGTTAGGATATGCAACGTTATAGACGTATATTGTCCCAATCGAGAAGCAGGCGACGACACGCCAGGAATGTTGTAAAATATTACATCCGAGATGTTAGGTTGCCTTAGGCTAGGATATATGACGTTATAGACGTATATAATGTTCCCACCGAGAAATAGGGGCCGACGCGTCAGGAATGTTGTAAAATATTACATCCGATATGTTAGGTTCCCTTAGGTTAGGATATATAACGTTATAGACGTATATAATATTCCCACCGGGAAATAGGGGCCGACGCGTCAAGAATGTTGTAAAATGTTACACCCGAGATGTTATGTTCCCTTAGGTTAGCATATACAACGTTATAGACGGATAGAATGTTCCCACCGAGATGCAGGGACCGACATGCCAGGAATGTTGTAAAATATTACATCCTAGTTGTTAGGTTGCTTTAGGTTAGGATATATATCGTTATAGACTTATATAATGTTCCCACCGAGTCGTGGGAACCGACATGCCAGGAATGTTGTAAAATATTACATCCCAGAAGTTAGGTTGCTTTGGGTTAGGATATGCAACGTTATAGACGTATATTGTCCCAATCGAGAAGCAGGCGACGACACGCCAGGAATGTTGTAAAATATTACATCCGAGATGTTAGGTTGCCTTAGGCTAGGATATATGACGTTATAGACGTATATAATGTTCCCACCGAGAAATAGGGGCCGACGCGTCAGGAATGTTGTAAAATATTACATCCGATATGTTAGGTTGCCTTAGGCTAGGATATATAACGTGATAGACGTATATAATGTTCCGACCGAGAAATAGGGGCCGACGCGTCAGGAATGTTGTAAAATATTACATCCCAGATGTTAGGTTGCGTTGGGTTAGGATATACAACGTTATAGACGTATATAATGTCCCCTTTGAGAAGCAGGCGACGACACGCCAGAATGTTGTAAAATATTACAATCGACATGTTAGGTTGCCTTAGGCTAGGATGTGTAACGTTATAGACGTATATAATATTCCCACCGAGAAATAGGGGCCGACGCGTCAGGAATGTTGCAAAATATTACACCCGAAATGTTAGGTTCCCTTAGGTTAGGATATACAACGTTATAGACGTATATAATGTTCCCACCGAGAAGTAGGGGCCGACGAGCCAGGAATGTAGTAAAATATTACGCTCGACATGTCAAGTTGTCTTAGGTTAGGATATATAACGTTATAGACGTATATGCAGTTCCCACCGAGAAGTAGTTGCCGACGCGCCAGGAATATTGTAAAATATAATATTCGACATGCTAGGTTGTCTCAGGCTAGGACATATAGACGTGCTAGGAATGTAGTAAAATATTACATCCGAGATGTTAGGTTGCCTTAGGTTAGGATATATAACGTTATTGACTTATATACTGTTCCCACCGAGAAGTAGATGCCGACGCCCCAGGAATGTTGTAAAATATTACTTCCGAGATGATAGGATTGCCTTAGGCTAGGACATATCACGTTATAGACGTATATAATGTTCCCACCGAGAAGTAGGGGCCGACGTGCCAGGAATGTAGTAAAATATTACATCCGAGATGTTAGGTTGCCATAGGTTAGGATATATAACGTTATTGACTTATATAATGTTCCCACCGAGAAGTAGGGGCCCACGCGCCAGGAATGTTGTAAAATATTACATTCGACATGTTAGGTTGCCTTAGGTTAGGATATGTAACGTTATAGACGTATATAATGTTCCCACCGAGAAGTAGGGGCCGGCGCGCCAGGAATGCTGTAAAATATTACATTCGACATGTTAGGTTGCCTTAGGTTAGGATATGTAACGTTATAGACGTATATAATGTTCCCACCGAAAAGTAGGGGCCGACGTGCCAGGAATGTAGTAAAATATTACATCCGAGGTGTTAGGTTCCCTTCGGTTAGGGTATATAACGTTATCGACGTATATAATGTTCCCACCGAGAAGTAGGGGCCGGCGCGCGAGGAATGTTGTAAAATATTACATCCGAGATGTTATGTTGCCTTAGGATAGGATATGTAACATTATAGACGTATATAATGTTGCCACCGTGAAGTAGGGGCCAACGAGCCAGGATTGTGGTAAAATATTACATTCGACATGTTAGGTTGCCTTAGGCTAGGATATATAGCGTTATAGACGTATGTAGTGATCCCACCGAGAAGTAGGTGCCGACGTGCCAGGAATGTTGTAAAATATTACATTCCGCACGTTAGGTAGCCTTAGGTTAGGATATATAACGTTATTGACTTCTATAATGTTCCCACCGAGAAGTTGGGACTGACGCGCCAGGAATGTTGTAATATATTACATTCGACGTGTTCGGATTGCCTTATGCTAGGATATATAACGTTATAGACGTATATGATATTCCCACCGAGAAGTACGGGCCGACACGTCAGGAATGTTGTCAAATATTACATCCGAGATGTTAGGTTCCCTTAGGTTAGGATATATAACGTTATTGATTTATATAATGTTCCCACCTAGAAATAGGGGCCAACGCTCTTGGTATGTTGTAAAATATTACATTCGACATGTTATGTTGCCTTAGGATAGGATATGTAACATTATAGACGTATATAATCTTGCCACCGTGAAGTAGGGGTCAACGAGCCAGGACTGTGGTAAAATAGTACATTCACCATGTTAGGTTGCCTTAGGTTAGGATATATAACGTTATAGACGTATATACTGTTCCCACCGAGAAGTAGTTGCCGACGCGCCAGGAATGTTGTAAAATATTAAATTCGACATGCTATGTTGCCTTAAGCTAGGATATATAACGTTATAGACGTATATAACGTTCCCACCGAGAAGTAGGGGCCGAAGTGCTGGAATGTTGTAAAATATTATATTCGACGTGTTAGGTTGCCTTAGCCTAGGATATGTAACATTATAGGCGTATATAATGTTCCCACCGTGAAGTAGGGGCCAACGAGACAGGAATGTAGTAAAATATTACATCCGAGATGTTAGGTTGCCTTAGGCTAGAATATATAACGTTATAGACGTATATAATGTTGCCACCGTGAAGTAGGGGCCAACGAGCCAGGATTGTGGTAAAATATTACATTCGACATGTTAGGTTGCCTTAGGCTAGGATATATAGCGTTATAGACTTATATAATGTTCCCACCGAGAAGTAGGTGCCGACGCGCCAGGAATGTTGTAAAATATTACATCCGAGATGTTAGGATTGCCTTAGGCTAGGATATATAACGTTATAGACGTATATAATGTTCCCACCGAGAAGTAGGGGCCGGTGCGCCACGAATGTAGTAAAATAATATATATTATATATTACATCCGAGATGTTAGGTTGCCGTAAACTAGGATATATAACGTTATAGACGTATATAAGGTTCCCACCGAGAAGTAGGGGCCGAAGTGACGGGAATGTTGTAAAATATTACATTCGACATGTCAGTTTGCCTTAGGCTAGGATATATAGAGTTATAGACGTATATAATGTTCCCACCGAGAAGTAGGGGCCGACGTGCCAGGAATGTAGTAAAATATTACATCCGAGATGTTAGGTTGCCTTAGGTTAGGATATATGGCGTTATAGACGTATATAATGTTCCCACCGAGAAGTAGGGGCCAGCGCGCCAGGAATGTAGTAAAATATTACATCCGAGATGTTAGGTTGCCTTAGGCTAGGATATATAACGTTATAGACGTATATAATGTTCCCACCGAGAAGTAGGGGCCGACGAGCCAGGAATGTAGTAAAATATTACGCTCGACACGTCAAGTTGTCTTAGGTTAGGATATATAACGTTATAGACGTATATGCAGTTCCCACCGAGAAGTAGTTGCCGACGCTCCAGGAATATTGTAAAATATAATATTCGACATGCTAGGTTGTCTCAGGCTAGGACATATAGACGTGCTAGGAATGTAGTAAAATATTACATCCGAGATGTTAGGTTGCCTTAGGTTAGGATATATAACGTTATTGACTCATATACTGTTCCCACCGAGAAGTAGATGCCGACGCCCCAGGAATGTTGTAAAATATTACTTCCGAGATGATAGGATTGCCTTAGGCTAGGACATATCACGTTATAGACGTATATAATGTTCCCACCGAGAAGTAGGGGCCGACGTGCCAGGAATGTAGTAAAATATTACATCCGAGATGCTAGGTTGCCATAGGATAGGATATATAACGTTATTGACTTATATAATGTTCCCACCGAGAAGTAGGGGCCCACGCGCCAGGAATGTTGTAAAATATTACATTCGACATGTTAGGTTGCCTTAGGTTAGGATATGTAACGTTATAGACGTATATAATGTTCCCACCGAGAAGTAGGGGCCGGCGCGCCAGGAATGCTGTAAAATATTACATTCGACATGTTAGGTTGCCTTAGGTTAGGATATGTAACGTTATAGACGTATATAATGTTCCCACCGAGAAGTAGGGGCCGGCGCGCCAGGAATGCTGTAAAATATTACATTCGACATGTTAGGTTGCCTTAGGCTAGTATATATAGCGATATAGACGTATATAATGTTCCCACCGAAAAGTAGGGGCCGGCGCGCCGGGAATGTAGTAAAATATTACATCCGAGATGTTAGGTTGCCTTAGGCTAGGATATATGACGTTATAGACGTATATAATGTTCCCACCGAGAAATAGGGGCCGACGCGTCAGGAATGTTGTAAAATATTACATCCGATATGTTAGGTTGCCTTAGGCTAGGATATATAACGTGATAGACGTATATAATGTTCCGACCGAGAAATAGGGGCCGACGCGTCAGGAATGTTGTAAAATATTACATCTCAGATGTTAGGTTGCGTTGGGTTAGGATATACAACGTTATAGACGTATATAATGTCCCCTTTGAGAAGCAGGCGACGACACGCCAGAATGTTGTAAAATATTACATTCGACATGTTAGGTTGCCTTAGGCTAGGATATGTAACGTTATAGACGTATATAATATTCCCACCGAGAAATAGGGGCCGACGCGTCAGGAATGTTGGAAAATATTACACCCGAAATGTTAGGTTCCCTTAGGTTAGGATATACCACGTTATAGACGTATATAATATTCCCACCGAGAAATAGGGCCCGACGCGTCAGGAATGTTATAAAATATTACACCCGAAATGTTAGGTTCCCTTAGGTTAGGATATACAACGTTATAGATGTATATAATGTCCCCATCGCGAAGTAGGCGACGACACGCCAGGAATGTTGTAAAATATTACTTTCGACATGATAGGTTGCCTTAGGCTACGATATATAACGTTATAGACGTATATAATGTTCACGCCGAGAAATAGGGGCCGACGCGTCAGGAATGTTGTAAAATATTACACCCGAGATGTTAGGTTCCCTTAGGTTAGCATATACAACGTTATAGACGGATAGAATGTTCCCACCGAGATGCAGGGACCGACATGCTAGGAATGTTGTAAAATATTACATCCGAGTTGTTAGGTTGCTTTAGGTTAGGATATACAACGTTATAGACGTATATAATGTCGCCTTTGAGAAGCAGGCGACGACACGCCAGAATGTTGTAAAATATTACATTCGATATGTTAGGTTGCCTTAGGCTAGGATATGTAACGTTATAGACGTATATAATATTCCCACCGAGAAAAAGGGGCCGACGCGTCAGGAATGTTGTAAAATATTACATCCGATATGTTAGGTTCCCTTAGGGTAGGATATATAACGTTATAGACGTATATAATATTCCCACCGGGAAATAGGGGCCGACGCGTCAAGAATGTTGTAAAATGTTACACCCGAGATGTTAGGTTCCCTTAGGTTAGCATATACAACGTTATAGACGGATAGAATGTTCCCACCGAGATGCAGGGACCGACATGCCAGGAATGTTGTAAACTATTACATCCTAGTTGTTAGGTTGCTTCAGGTTAGGATATATATCGTTATAGACTTATATAATGTTCCCACCGAGATGTGGGAACCGACATGCCAGGAATGTTGTAAAATATTACATCCCAGAAGTTAGGTTGCTTTGGGTTAGGATATGCAACGTTATAGACGTATATTGTCCCAATCGAGAAGCAGGCGACGACACGCCAGGAATGTTGTAAAATATTACATCCGAGATGTTAGGTTGCCTTAGGCTAGGATATATGACGTTATAGACGTATATAATGTTCCCACCGAGAAATAGGGGCCGACGCGTCAGGAATGTTGTAAAATATTACATCCGATATGTTAGGTTCCCTTAGGTTAGGATATATAACGTGATAGACGTATATAATGTTCCGACCGAGAAATAGGGGCCGACGCGTCAGGAATGTTGTAAAATATTACATCCCAGATGTTAGGTTGCGTTGGGTTAGGATATACAACGTTATAGATGTATATAATGTCCCCTTTGAGAAGCAGGCGACGACACGCCAGAATGTTGTAAAATATTACAATCGACATGTTAGGTTGCCTTAGGCTAGGATGTGTAACGTTATAGACGTATATAATATTCCCACCGAGAAATAGGGGCCGACGCGTCAGGAATGTTGCAAAATATTACACCCGAAATGTTAGGTTCCCTTAGGTTAGGATATACAACGTTATAGACGTATATAATATTCCCACCGAGAAATAGGGCCCGACGCGTCAGGAATGTTATAAAATATTACACCCGAAATGTTAGGTTCCCTTAGGTTAGGATATACAACGTTATAGATGTATATAATGTCCCCATCGCGAAGTAGGCGACGACACGCCAGGAATGTTGTAAAATATTACTTTCGACATATTAGGTTGCCTTGGGCTACGATATATAACGTTATAGACGTATATAATGTTCACGCCGAGAAATAGGGGCCGACGCGTCAGGAATGTTGTAAAATATTACATCCCAGATGTTAGGTTGCGTTAGGTTAGGATATACAACGTTATAGACGTATATAATGTCCCCTTTGAGAAGCAGGCGACGACACGCCAGAATGTGGTAAAATATTACATTCGACATGTTAGGTTGCCTTAGGCTAGGATATGTAACGTTATAGACGTATATAATATTCCCACCGAGAAATAGGGGCCGACGCGTCAGGAATGTTGTAAAATATTACATCCGATATGTTAGGTTCCCTTAGGTTAGGATATATAACGTTATAGACGTATATAATATTCCCACCGGGAAATAGGGGCCGACGCGTCAAGAATGTTGTAAAATGTTACACCCGAGATGTTAGGTTCCCTTAGGTTAGCATATACAACGTTATAGACGGATAGAATGTTCCCACCGAGATGAAGGGACCGACATGCCAGGAATGTTGTAAACTATTACATCCTAGTTGTTAGGTTGCTTTAGGTTAGGATATATATCGTTATAGACTTATATAATGTTCCCACCGAGATGTGGGAACCGACATGCCAGGAATGTTGTAAAATATTACATCCCAGAAGTTAGGTTGCTTTGGGTTAGGATATGCAACGTTATAGACGTATATTGTCCCAATCGAGAAGCAGGCGACGACACGCCAGGAATGTTGTAAAATATTACATCCGAGATGTTAGGTTGCCTTAGGCTAGGATATATGACGTTATAGACGTATATAATGTTCCCACCGAGAAATAGGGGCCGACGCGTCAGGAATGTTGTAAAATATTACATCCGATATGTTAGGTTCCCTTAGGTTAGGATATATAACGTGATAGACGTATATAATGTTCCGACCGAGAAATAGGGGCCGACGCGTCAGGAATGTTGTAAAATATTACATCCCAGATGTTAGGTTGCGTTGGGTTAGGATATACAACGTTATAGACGTATATAATGTCCCCTTTGAGAAGCAGGCGACGACACGCCAGAATGTTGTAAAATATTACAATCGACATGTTAGGTTGCCTTAGGCTAGGATGTGTAACGTTATAGACGTATATAATATTCCCACCGAGAAATAGGGGCCGACGCGTCAGGAATGTTGCAAAATATTACACCCGAAATGTTAGGTTCCCTTAGGTTAGGATATACAACGTTATAGACGTATATAATATTCCCACCGAGAAATAGGGCCCGACGCGTCAGGAATGTTATAAAATATTACACCCGAAATGTTAGGTTCCCTTAGGTTAGGATATACAACGTTATAGATGTATATAATGTCCCCATCGCGAAGTAGGCGACGACACGCCAGGAATGTTGTAAAATATTACTTTCGACATGTTAGGTTGCCTTGGGCTACGATATATAACGTTATAGACGTATATAATGTTCACGCCGAGAAATAGGGGCCGACGCGTCAGGAATGTTGTAAAATATTACATCCCAGATGTTAGGTTGCGTTAGGTTAGGATATACAACGTTATAGACGTATATAATGTCCCCTTTGAGAAGCAGGCGACGACACGCCAGAATGTGGTAAAATATTACATTCGACATGTTAGGTTGCCTTAGGCTAGGATATGTAACGTTATAGACGTATATAATATTCCCACCGAGAAATAGGGGCCGACGCGTCAGGAATGTTGTAAAATATTACATCCGATATGTTAGGTTCCCTTAGGTTAGGATATATAACGTTATAGACGTATATAATATTCCCACCGGGAAATAGGGGCCGACGCGTCAAGAATGTTGTAAAATGTTACACCCGAGATGTTAGGTTCCCTTAGGTTAGCATATACAACTTTATAGACGGATAGAATGTTCCCACCGAGATGCAGGGACCGACATGCCAGGAATGTTGTAAAATATTACATCCTAGTTGTTAGGTTGCTTTAGGTTAGGATATATATCGTTATAGACTTATATAATGTTCCCACCGAGACGTGGGAACCGACATGCCAGGAATGTTGTAAAATATTACATCCCAGAAGTTAGGTTGCTTTGGGTTAGGATATGCAACGTTATAGACGTATATTGTCCCAATCGAGAAGCAGGCGACGACACGCCAGGAATGTTGTAAAATATTACATCCGAGATGTTAGGTTGCCTTAGGCTAGGATATATGACGTTATAGACGTATATAATGTTCCCACCGAGAAATAGGGGCCGACGCGTCAGGAATGTTGTAAAATATTACATCCGATATGTTAGGTTCCCTTAGGTTAGGATATATAACGTTATAGACGTATATAATATTCCCACCGGGAAATAGGGGCCGACGCGTCAAGAATGTTGTAAAATGTTACACCCGAGATGTTAGGTTCCCTTAGGTTAGCATATACAACGTTATAGACGGATAGAATGTTCCCACCGAGATGCAGGGACCGACATGCCAGGAATGTTGTAAAATATTACATCCTAGTTGTTAGGTTGCTTTAGGTTAGGATATATATCGTTATAGACTTATATAATGTTCCCACCGAGACGTGGGAACCGACATGCCAGGAATGTTGTAAAATATTACATCCCAGAAGTTAGGTTGCTTTGGGTTAGGATATGCAACGTTATAGACGTATATTGTCCCAATCGAGAAGCAGGCGACGACACGCCAGGAATGTTGTAAAATATTACATCCGAGATGTTAGGTTGCCTTAGGCTAGGATATATGACGTTATAGACGTATATAATGTTCCCACCGAGAAATAGGGGCCGACGCGTCAGGAATGTTGTAAAATATTACATCCGATATGTTAGGTTCCCTTAGGTTAGGATATATAACGTTATAGACGTATATAATATTCCCACCGGGAAATAGGGGCCGACGCGTCAAGAATGTTGTAAAATGTTACACCCGAGATGTTATGTTCCCTTAGGTTAGCATATACAACGTTATAGACGGATAGAATGTTCCCACCGAGATGCAGGGACCGACATGCCAGGAATGTTGTAAAATATTACATCCTAGTTGTTAGGTTGCTTTAGGTTAGGATATATATCGTTATAGACTTATATAATGTTCCCACCGAGTCGTGGGAACCGACATGCCAGGAATGTTGTAAAATATTACATCCCAGAAGTTAGGTTGCTTTGGGTTAGGATATGCAACGTTATAGACGTATATTGTCCCAATCGAGAAGCAGGCGACGACACGCCAGGAATGTTGTAAAATATTACATCCGAGATGTTAGGTTGCCTTAGGCTAGGATATATGACGTTATAGACGTATATAATGTTCCCACCGAGAAATAGGGGCCGACGCGTCAGGAATGTTGTAAAATATTACATCCGATATGTTAGGTTGCCTTAGGCTAGGATATATAACGTGATAGACGTATATAATGTTCCGACCGAGAAATAGGGGCCGACGCGTCAGGAATGTTGTAAAATATTACATCCCAGATGTTAGGTTGCGTTGGGTTAGGATATACAACGTTATAGACGTATATAATGTCCCCTTTGAGAAGCAGGCGACGACACGCCAGAATGTTGTAAAATATTACATTCGACATGTTAGGTTGCCTTAGGCTAGGATATGTAACGTTATAGACGTATATAATATTCCCACCGAGAAATAGGGGCCGACGCGTCAGGAATGTTGCAAAATATTACACCCGAAATGTTAGGTTCCCTTAGGTTAGGATATACAACGTTATAGACGTATATAATATTCCCACCGAGAAATAGGGCCCGACGCGTCAGGAATGTTATAAAATATTACACCCGAAATGTTAGGTTCCATTAGGTTAGGATATACAACGTTATAGATGTATATAATGTCCCCATCGCGAAGTAGGCGACGACACGCCAGGAATGTTGTAAAATATTACTTTCGACATGTTAGGTTGCCTTAGGCTACGATATATAACGTTATAGACGTATATAATGTTCACGCCGAGAAATAGGGGCCGACGCGTCAGGAATGTTGTAAAATATTACATCCCAGATGTTAGGTTGCGTTAGGTTAGGATATACAACGTTATAGACGTATATAATGTCCCCTTTGAGAAGCAGGCGACGACACGCCAGAATGTTGTAAAATATTACATTCGACATGTTAGGTTGCCTTAGGCTAGGATATGTAACGTTATAGACGTGTATAACATTGCCACCGAGAAATAGGGGCCGACGCGTCAGGAATGTTGCAAAATATTACACCCAAAATGTTGGGTTCCCTTAGGTTAGGATATACAACGTTATAGACGTATAGAATGTTCCCACCGAGATGTATGGACCGACATGCCAGGAATGTTGTAAAATATTACACACGAGTTGTAAGGTTGCTTTAGGTTAGGATATATATCGTTATAGACGTATATAATATTCCCACCGAGAAATAGGGGCCGACGCGTCAGGAATGTTGTAAAATATTACACCCGAGATGTTAGGTTCCCTTCGGTTAGCATATACAACGTTATAGACGGATAGAATGTTCCCACCGAGATGCAGGGACCGACATGCCAGGAATGTTGTAAAATATTACATCCTAATTGTTAGGTTGCTTTAGGTTAGGATATATATCGTTATAGACTTATATAATGTTCCCACCGAGACGTGGGAACCGACATGCCAGGAATGTTGTAAAATATTACATCCCAGAAGTTAGGTTGCTTTGGGTTAGGATATGCAACGTTATAGACTTATATTGTCCCAATCGAGAAGCAGGCGACGACACGCCAGGAATGTTGTAAAATATTACATCCGAGATGTTAGGTTGCCTTAGGCTAGGATATATGACGTTATAGACGTATATAATGTTCCCACCGAGAAATAGGGGCCGACGCGTCAGGAATGTTGTAAAATATTACATCCGATATGTTAGGTTGCCTTAGGCTAGGATATATAACGTGATAGACGTATATAATGTTCCGACCGAGAAATAGGGGCCGACGCGTCAGGAATGTTGTAAAATATTACATCCCAGATGTTAGGTTGCGTTGGGTTAGGATATACAACGTTATAGACGTATATAATGTCCCCTTTGAGAAGCAGGCGACGACACGCCAGAATGTTGTAAAATATTACATTCGACATGTTAGGTTGCCTTAGGCTAGGATATGTAACGTTATAGACGTATATAATATTCCCACCGAGAAATAGGGGCCGACGCGTCAGGAATGTTGCAAAATATTACACCCGAAATGTTAGGTTCCCTTAGGTTAGGATATACAACGTTATAGACGTATATAATATTCCCACCGAGAAATAGGGCCCGACGCGTCAGGAATGTTATAAAATATTACACCCGAAATGTTAGGTTCCACTAGGTTAGGATATACAACGTTATAGATGTATATAATGTCCCCATCGCGAAGTAGGCGACGACACGCCAGGAATGTTGTAAAATATTACTTTCGACATGTTAGGTTGCCTTAGGCTACGATATATAACGTTATAGACGTATATAATGTTCACGCCGAGAAATAGGGGCCGACGCGTCAGGAATGTTGTAAAATATTACATCCCAGATGTTAGGTTGCGTTAGGTTAGGATATACAACGTTATAGACGTATATAATGTCCCCTTTGAGAAGCAGGCGACGACACGCCAGAATGTTGTAAAATATTACATTCGACATGTTAGGTTGCCTTAGGCTAGGATATGTAACGTTATAGACGTACATAATATTGCCACCGAGAAATAGGGGCCGACGCGTCAGGAATTTTGCAAAATATTACACCCGAAATGTTAGGTTCCCTTAGGTTAGGATATACAACGTTATAGACGTATATAATATTCCCACCGAGAAATAGGGCCCGACGCGTCAGGAATGTTATAAAATATTGTAGGATATTTATTATTTTAAAATTAGATACAAGGAGATTAAGAACGTCTTTATAACTATATGTTTACTCAATAACGCACGATGAACAACTGACTCGATTTGTTTGAAAACATTCACTTGAAAGACTCATTCACATGCACATTCGCTCTCGCTCACATTCTAGAATATTCCATAACATAAAAATTGAAACTCTTAAATTATTGATTAATATAAATTATTGATTAACAAACAAGGATATCTAAGATTATTATCCTTCATTCGGCCGTCCTGCATGGACATTCGTCTCGAATGTCTTCATTAACGTCATCTTCAGATAAATCATCATCGGCTTCGTCAATCCATAGTTTCATAAATTCGGCTGATGTAGATGTTTGTTGAGGTCCTTCTCCTTCGCCCACCTTCTGAACTAAATATCGTTGGTTACGAAGAACTCGAATTATTTCATATGGTCCAAGATATTTGTGAGCTACTTTTAAACCAGGACCCTGTTGCATACGTTTAATAGCTACTAGGTCTCCTTCTCGATAAATTTTAGCTTTCCGTCTACTTTTGTCAAAAGTTCGTCTATTTTCTTGTTGTATCTTGAATATATTTTTGTTTGCTTGAAATCGTAATTCGTCTCGTTCATCTTGAAAAGATGCGACTCTTTCTTTTTCAAGTAAATCTCGAATGTCTGGATAATCTTTACGTACAATAGCTTCAGTCTTGACCACAGAAAAATGTCCTCGTTCATGAGCTCGCTTTATTATTTGCATTTGCATTTGACGCGGCACCACAAGTCGAATGTCTCCTTCAGACTCTTTGTACAAAAGATTTCCTCGAATGATATAATTTTTCGTCTTGTTTTGAAGTACTAAATCTTGAAGTTTCTTTATACTTTCATCTTCTTCCTGTGCCTTCCGCAAACGCGCTGTAAGACTTATAACAGATTCGTCGATTAAGAAATTCATAGGTAGGGGATTTCGACTTAACGCGTCAACATGTAACATATTCTTTCCTGGTCGATGCTCTATCCGATAGTCGAATTCTTCTAACAATAATGCCCATCGCGCAACTCGCACACAAAGATCTTTCTTATTCATTGTAAGAGTGAAAGCGCGACAATCAGTGACAATAACAAACGAAATTCCTAACAAATAAACACGAAATTTCTTTAACGCTTTAACTACTGCTAAAACTTCTAACTCGTAACTACTATATTTTGCTTCAGCAGGAGTTGTCTTACCGCTAGAATAATATATGGGATGAAAATATCGATCTTCGTTATTTCTTTGAAATAAAATTGCTCCATAACCTAAAGCAGAAGCATCTGTATGCAACTCTGTTTCCGCTCCGACTCGATACAGGTTTAATATTGGTTTTTCACTTAGTATAACTTTTAATTGCATAAACGCTTCTTTTTCAATCGGTCCAAAACAGAATTTAACATTCGCTCGCAAAAGATTTGACAACGGTCGCGCAATTACAGAGTATCTATGAATAAATTTACGAAAGTACCCAGTCAATCCAAGAAAACTTTGTACTTGTTTAACATTTGTCGGTTCTGGAAATCGTCGGACTGCATCAGTTTTACGATCCGAGGGACGAACACGACCATTATTGATTACATGCCCGAGAAATTCAACTGTAGTTTGCAGAAAACAACATTTTTTCCAATTAATTATTAAATTAGCTTCGCTTGCTGTTATTAAAACCTTTTCAAGATTTTTGATTCCACTCTCAATATCATCCGATGGAATAATTAAATCATCCATATAAGTTAAAACTATTCTCTTTCGAATAAGCTCTCTAAATACAGTATTTATAAATCTTTGAAAGACTGCCGGTGAGTTACAAAGACCAAAAGGAACTCGTAAGAATTCGTAATGACCATCTGGTACAATAAATGCTGTATACTTTCGACTTGATTCATCCATTCGTACATGAAAGAAACCATTTTTCAAATCGAGAGTACTAAAAATACGCGCGCCTTGTAACGAATCTAATTGATCTTCGATTAATGGTAACGGATACCTATCTTTGATAATTTTCTTATTTATTTGACGATAATCTACACATAATCTAAATGAATCATCTTTCTTTCGGACAAGAACAACTGGACTCGCATAATCAGAAGTTGATACTTGAGCGACTCCATCCGCAATCCATTGTTTGATTTGTGCATTAACAATTTCTTTATGTGACGGTGATAAACGTCTCGCAGATTGATAAACTGGCTCTTCGTCTTTTAATACTAATTTCATTGTAATTTCAGATTCATAGGTTTTGTCCGGCTTATAATTACTAACAAGGTTTTTAATCGTCTCCCGCTGATTAGGATCTAATACATGAGACAGGTCAATATGATTTGCGTCTAACACTTTATCATCTATTATATCTATTTTAAATATTTCCGGTACAATATTTTCGTCTTCCGCAGTTTTGCTCATTTTTTCTGATAATGGACGAATGCTCACTTTGCTACCTTTAAGACTAACATCTGTTACACTCAAGAAATTTGTTCCTATTAAGAATTTATATTGAAGCATAGTATCAGAGACTACCTGTACGCAAATCGGATATGAGTATCCATCTACAGTAATTTCTGCTTGAAATTCTCCTAATGTCGCGTTATTCTTTGAACCTATACTATGAAAATGTAATTCACTGCGTCGTAATTGCGGAGAACCAAGTTTAATATATTCATCTGCGCGAATCAAACTAATATCGCTTCCTGAATCTATCAATGCTTCGATCTCATGTCCATTAAGCAAAACATTTTTAAGATATTTTCGACTTGATGATACTTTAAATGTTGCGCAACTTTCTTTACTCGCTTCATACTTCCTAGAACATTTCGACGCAATATGACCACGTTCCTGACAAATAAAGCATTTCACACCACGATCTTTCGTTGGACAATTTATGCTAATATGATCGCGCCCACCACAATTATAACATCGAATAACATTAGTTGTAGATTCTTTTTTCTTACCAACACTGGCCATCTCTTTTCGTTCACTCTTAACGAAACTATTTCCACGCTTCTCAAATTTCATTAAACTCTGTACACCTCGATCTCGAAAGGTTACCTTCTCGAACGCCTCCGAAAGTTGATCAATTGTTGTAAATCGTTGAGTACGCGCCTGGTTTTGAAGTATTTCATCAGGGATGCCGTCAATTACATATTCAAGCATTTCGTCATCGTTGATCGGTACTCGATTTCCTAAAATGATCTTCTCGTGCAAATATTCGTGGAATGTTTCATTCTTCTTCCATAGTCGTTCTTCAAACTTCTTTCTCATCTCAATCTTGCTTTGGCGATGATAAAACATGGTTCTTAATTCATTCAATAATTGATTAAATGGCATGGTAATATAGTTTGGTTTAGAATGAAACCATTGAAGTGCCTTTCCTTTAAGTCGCATACCGATAAGTATTCGTGCAACATCATCTTCCAATTTATACGTTGTCTTCAGTAACTTAATTTGCTTCTCCCAAATTTCGTAGTCATCAGATTTACCGTCAAAATTACTAAGTAAATCTGCAACTGCTGAAATATTTGTTCGTGTTTGTTTCAATTGAGATGAAAGGTTGCACCCGACTCCATTGTTTGATGTCAAGAAATTGTCACCGTCACTGCCAACATCCAATTGCTCGCCTTCAAGATTACGCGTCGATTTTCGCTGCATTTCACGCATTATCTCTACTTCTCGTCTTAAAAGTTGAATTTCGCGCTCTGCAAGTTCCCGTTCCTTACGTAATATATCTATGCTTCTGGTATCAAGCCCCTCAATTGGTGGAGTTGGTGGTCTTAGCGAATTAATGCTAGGTACTACATTTACGCCTGAATCTTCGCTTGCAACCACTCCTGCACTATTGCTCGCTAGTTCATCCATCCAGGTTCCAGTTGGGTCAGTCATCATAAGTCTATTAATCAAATCGTGTTTTACTCCAACTGCACTTAAACCTTTAGCTTTTAAAATGTCTTTTAACTGCGCTACTGTGAATTCACACGGATTCCTATTTGTATTCATTACACGTCTTCTACACGATACACACGATATTACGATTTAATCGTCTTCACAATTTAAACAGTCTACACAATTCACTTTTATTATCACACAACTTGTTCTCCTTGTTCGCTCTATCCCGGACGAGCCCCCAAAATTGTAGGATATTTATTATTTTAAAATTAGATACAAGGAGATTAAGAACGTCTTTATAACTATATGTTTACTCAATAACGCACGATGAACAACTGACTCGATTTGTTTGAAAACATTCACTTGAAAGACTCATTCACATGCACATTCGCTCTCGCTCACATTCTAGAATATTCCATAACATAAAAATTGAAACTCTTAAATTATTGATTAATATAAATTATTGATTAACAAACAAGGATATCTAAGATTATTATCCTTCAATATTACACCCGAAATGTTAGGTTCCATTAGGTTAGGATATACAACGTTATAGATGTATATAATGTCCCCATCGCGAAGTAGGCGACGACACGCCAGGAATGTTGTAAAATATTACTTTCGACATGTTAGGTTGCCTTAGGCTACGATATATAACGTTATAGACGTATATAATGTTCACGCCGAGAAATAGGGGCCGACGCGTCAGGAATGTTGTAAAATATTACATCCCAGATGTTAGGTTGCGTTAGGTTAGGATATACAACGTTATAGACGTATATAATGTCCCCTTTGAGAAGCAGGCGACGACACGCCAGAATGTTGTAAAATATTACATTCGACATGTTAGGTTGCCTCAGGCTAGGATATGTAACGTTATAGACGTGTATAACATTGCCACCGAGAAATAGGGGCCGACGCGTCAGGAATGTTGCAAAATATTACACCCGAAATGTTGGGTTCCCTTAGGTTAGGATATACAACGTTATAGACGTATAGAATGTTCCCACCGAGATGTATGGACCGACATGCCAGGAATGTTGTAAAATATTACACACGAGTTGTTAGGTTGCTTTAGGTTAGGATATGTATCGTTATAGACTTATATAATGTTCCCACCCAGACATGGGGACCGACATGCCAGGAATGTTGTAAAATATTACACACGAGTTGTTAGGTTGCTTTAGGTTAGGATATATATCGTTATAGACGTATATAATATTCCCACCGAGAAATAGGGGCCGACGCGTCAGGAATGTTGTAAAATATTACACCCGAGATGTTAGGTTCCCTTCGGTTAGCATATACAACGTTATAGACGGATAGAATGTTCCCACCGAGATGCAGGGACCGACATGCCAGGAATGTTGTAAAATATTACATCCTAGTTGTTAGGTTGCTTTAGGTTAGGATATATATCGTTATAGACTTATATAATGTTCCCACCGAGACGTGGGAACCGACATGCCAGGAATGTTGTAAAATATTACATCCCAGAAGTTAGGTTGCTTTGGGTTAGGATATGCAACGTTATAGACGTATATTGTCCCAATCGAGAAGCAGGCGACGACACGCCAGGAATGTTGTAAAATATTACATCCGAGATGTTAGGTTGCCTTAGGCTAGGATATATGACGTTATAGACGTATATAATGTTCCCACCGAGAAATAGGGGCCGACGCGTCAGGAATGTTGTAAAATATTACATCCGATATGTTAGGTTGCCTTAGGCTAGGATATATAACGTGATAGACGTATATAATGTTCCGACCGAGAAATAGGGGCCGACGCGTCAGGAATGTTGTAAAATATTACATCCCAGATGTTAGGTTGCGTTGGGTTAGGATATACAACGTTATAGACGTATATAATGTCCCCTTTGAGAAGCAGGCGACGACACGCCAGAATGTTGTAAAATATTACATTCGACATGTTAGGTTGCCTTAGGCTAGGATATGTAACGTTATAGACGTATATAATATTCCCACCGAGAAATAGGGGCCGACGCGTCAGGAATGTTGCAAAATATTACACCCGAAATGTTAGGTTCCCTTAGGTTAGGATATACAACGTTATAGACGTATATAATATTCCCACCGAGAAATAGGGCCCGACGCGTCAGGAATGTTATAAAATATTACACCCGAAATGTTAGGTTCCACTAGGTTAGGATATACAACGTTATAGATGTATATAATGTCCCCATCGCGAAGTAGGCGACGACACGCCAGGAATGTTGTAAAATATTACTTTCGACATGTTAGGTTGCCTTAGGCTACGATATATAACGTTATAGACGTATATAATGTTCACGCCGAGAAATAGGGGCCGACGCGTCAGGAATGTTGTAAAATATTACATCCCAGATGTTAGGTTGCGTTAGGTTAGGATATACAACGTTATAGACGTATATAATGTCCCCTTTGAGAAGCAGGCGACGACACGCCAGAATGTTGTAAAATATTACATTCCATAGGTTAGGTTGCCTTAGACTAGGATATGTAACGTTATAGACGTATATAATATTCCCACCGAGAAATAGGGGCCGACGCGTCAGGAATGTTGTAAAATATTACATCCGATATGTTAGGTTCCCTTAGGTTAGGATATATAACGTTATAGACGTATATAATATTCCCACCGGGAAATAGGGGCCGACGCGTCAAGAATGTTGTAAAATGTTACACCCGAGATGTTAGGTTCCCTTAGGTTAGCATATACAACGTTATAGACGGATAGAATGTCCCCACCGAGATGTAGGGACCGACATGCCAGGAATGTTGTAAAATATTACATCCTAGTTGTTAGGTTGCTTTAGGTTAGGATATATATCGTTATAGACTTATATAATGTTCCCACCGAGACGTGGGGATCGACATGCACGGAATGTTGTAAAATATTACGTCCCAGAAGTTAGGTTGCATTGCGTTAGGATATACAACGTTAGAGACGTATATAATGTCCCCATCGAGAAGCAGGCGACGACACGCCAGAATGTTGTAAAATATTACATCCGAGATGTTAGGTTGCCTTAGGTTAGGATATACAAAGTTATAGATGTATATAATGTCCCCATCGAGAAGTAGGCGACGACACGCCAGGAATGTTGTAAAATATTACATCCGAGATGTTAGGTTGCCTTAGGCTAGGATATATATCGTTATAGACGTATACAATGTTTCCACCGAGAAGTAGGGACCGATATGCCAGGAATGTTGTAAAATATTACATCCGAGATGTTAGGTTGCCTTAGGTTAGGATATACAATGTTATAGATGTATATAATCTCCCCATCGAGAAGCAGGCGAGGACACGCCAGAATATTGTAAAATATTACATCCGAGACGTTAGGTTGCCTTAGCGTAGGATATGCAATGTTACAGATGTATACAATGTTTCCACCGAGAAGTAGGGACCGATATGCCAGGAATGTTGTAAAATATTACATCCCAAATGTTATGTTGCGTTAGGTTAGGATATACAATGTTATAGATGTATATAATGTCCCCATCGAGAAGTAGGCGACGACACGCCAGGAATGTTGTAAAATATTACATTCGACATGTTAGGTTACCTTAGGCTAGGATATATAACGTTATAGACGTATATAATGTTCCCACCGAAAAATAGGGGCCGACGCGTCAGGAATGTTGTAAAATATTACACCCGAGATGTTAGGTTCCCTTAGGTTAGGATATACAACGTTATAGACGTATAGTATGTTCCCACCGAGATGTAAGGACCGACATGCCAGGAATGTTGTAAAATATTACATCCCAAATATTAGGTTGCGATAGGTTAGGATATACAACGTTATAGACGTATATAATCTCCCTATCGAGAAGCAGGCGACGACACGCAAGAATGTTGTAAAATATTACATCCGAGATGTTAGGTTGCCTTAGGTTAGGATATACAATGTTATAGATGTATATAATGTCCCCATCGAGAAGTAGGCGACGACACGCCAGGAATGTTGTAAAATATTACATCCGAGATGTTAGGTTGCCTTAGGCTAGGATATATATCATTATAGACGTATACAATGTTTCCACCGAGAAGTAGGGACCGATATGCCAGGAATGTTGTAAAATATTACATCCGAGAAGTTAGGTTGCCTTAGGTAATGATATATAACGTTATAGACGTATATAATATTCCCACCGAGAAGTAGGGACCGACATGCCAGGAATGTTGTAAAATATTACATCCGAGATGTTAGGTTCCCTTACGTTTAGATATATATCGTTATAGACGTATATAATGTTCCTACCGAGACTTGGGGACCGACATGCCAGGAATCTTGTAAAATATTACATCCCAGATGTTAGGTTGCGTTAGGTTAGGATATACAACGTTATAGACGTATATAATGTCCCCATCGAGAAGCAGGCGACGACACGCCGGGAATGTTGTAAAATATTACATCCGAGATGTTAGGTTGCCTTAGGCTAGGATATATATCGTTATAGACGTATACAATGTTTCCACCGAGAAGTAGGGACCGATATGCCAGGAATGTTGTAAAATATTACATCCCAAATGGTATGTTGCCTTAGGTTAGGATATACGATGTTATAGATGTATATAATGTCCCCATCGAGAAGTAGGCGACTACACGCCAGGAATGTTGTAAAATATTACATTCGACATGTTAGGTTGCCTTAGGCTAGGATATATAACGTTATAGACGTATAGTATGTTCCCACCGAGATGTAGGGACCGACATGCCAGGAATGTTGTAAAATATTACATCCGAGATGTTAGGTTCCCTTAGATTTGGATATATATCGTTGTAGACGTATACAATGTTCCTACCGAGACTTGGGGACCGACATGCCAGGAATATTGTAAAATATTACATCCCAGATGTTAGGTTGCTTTAGGTTAGGATATACAACATTGTAGACGTATATAATGTCCCCATCGCGAAGCAGGAGACGACACGCCAGAATGTTGTAAAATATTACATCCGAGATGTTAGGTTGCCTTAGGCTAGGATATATATCGTTATAGACGTATACAATGTTCCCACCGAGAAGTACTTTCCTACACGCCAGGAATGTTGTCAACTATTACATCCGAGGTGTTAGGTTGCCTTAGGTTAGGATATATATCGTTATAGACGTATATAAAGATCCCACCGAGTAATAGGGGCTGACGCGACAGCAATGTTGTAAAACATTACATCCCAAATGATAGGTTGCGTTAGGTTAGTATATACAACGTTATAGACGTATATAATGTCCCCATCGAGAAGCAGGCGACGACACGCCAGAATGTTGTAAGATATTACGTCCGAGATGTTAGGTTGCCTTAGGTTAGGATATACAGTGTTATAGATGTATATTATGTCCCCATCGAGAAGCAGGCGACGACACGCCAGGAATGTTGTAAAATATTACATTCGACATGTTAGGTTGCCTTAGACTAGGATATATATCGTTATAGACGTATATAATGTTCCCATCGAGAAGTAGGCAACGACACGCCAGGAATGTTGTAAAATATTACATCCGAGGTGTTAGGTTGCCTTAGGTTAGGATATATATCATTATAGGCGTATATAATGTTCCCACCGAGACGTAGGCACCGACATGCAAGGAATGTTGTAAAATATTACATCCCAAATATTAGGTTGCGATAGGTTAGGATATACAACGTTATAGACGTATATAATCTCCCTATCGAGAAGCAGGCGACGACACGCAAGAATGTTGTAAAATATTACATCCGAGATGTTAGGTTGCCTTAGGTTAGGATATACAATGTTATAGATGTATATAATGTCCCCATCGAGAAGTAGGCGACGACACGCCAGGAATGTTGTAAAATATTACATCCGAGATGTTAGGTTGCCTTAGGCTAGGATATATATCGTTATAGACGTATACAATGTTTGCACCGAGAAGTAGGGACCGATATGCCAGGAATGTTGTAAAATATTACATCCGAGATGTTAGGTTGCCTTAGGTTATGATATATAACGTTATAGACGTATATAATATTCCCACCGAGAAGTAGGGACCGACATGCCAGGAATGTTGTAAAATATTACATCCGAGATGTTAGGTTCCCTTAGGTTTGGATATATATCGTTGTAGACGTATATAATGTTCCTACCGAGACTTGGGGACCGACATGCCAGGAATCTTGTAAAATATTACATCCCAGATGTTAGGTTGCTTTAGGTTAGGATATACAACGTTATAGACGTATATAATGTTCCCATCGAGAGGCAGGCGACGACACGCCTGGAATGTTGTAAAATATTAGATCCGAGATGTTAGGTTGCCTTAGGCTAGGATATATATCGTTATAGACGTATACAATGTTTCCACCGAGAAGTAGGGACCGATATGCCAGGAATGTTGTAAAATATTACATCCGAGAAGTTAGGTTGCCTTAGGTAATGATATATAACGTTATAGACGTATATAATATTCCCACCGAGAAGTAGGGACCGACATGCCAGGAATGTTGTAAAATATTACATCCGAGATGTTAGGTTCCCTTACGTTTAGATATATATCGTTGTAGACGTATATAATGTTCCTACCGAGACTTGGGGACCGACATGCCAGGAATCTTGTAAAATATTACATCCCAGATGTTAGGTTGCGTTAGGTTAGGATATACAACGTTATAGACGTATATAATGTCCCCATCGAGAAGCAGGCGACGACACGCCGGGAATGTTGTAAAATATTACATCCGAGATGTTAGGTTGCCTTGGGCTAGGATATATATCGTTATAGACGTATACAATGCTTCCACCGAGAAGTAGGGACCGATATGCCAGGACTGTTGTAAAATATTCCATCCCAGATGTTAGGTTGCATTGGGTTAGGATATACAATGTTATAGATGTATATAATGTCCCCATCGAGAAGTAGGCGACGACACGTCAGGAATGTTGTAAAATATTACATTCGACATGTTAGGAGGCCTTAGGCTAGGATATACAACGTTATAAACGTATATAATGTTCCCACCGAGAAGTACGGGCGGACACGCGCGGAATTTTGTCAACTATTACATCCGAGATGTTAGGTTGCCTTAGGTTAGGATATATAACGTTATAGACGTATATAATGTCCCCATCCAGAAGTAGGCGACGACACGCCAGGAAGATTACATCCCAGATGTTAGGTTGCGTTAGGTTAGGATACACAACGTTATAGACTTATATAATGTTCCCATCGAGAAGCAGGCGACGACACGCCAGGAATGATGTAAAATATTACATTCGACATGTTAGGTCGCCTTAGGCTAGGATATATAACGTTATAGACGTATACAATGTTCCCACCGAGAAGTACGGGCCTACACGCCAGGAATGTTGTCAGCTATTACATCCGAAGTGTTAGGTTGCCTTAGGTTAGGATATATATCGTTATAGACGTATATAATGTTCCCACCGAGACGTAGGCACCGCCATGCAAGGAATGTTGTAAAATATTACATCCCAAATGTTAGGTTGCGTTAGGTTAGGATATACAACGTTATAGACGTATATAATCTCCCCATCGAGAAGCAGGCGACGACACGCCAGAATGTTGTAAAATATTACATCCGAGATGTTAGGTTGCCTTAGGTTAGGATATACAATGTTATAGATGTATATAATGTCCCCATCGAGAAGTAGGCGACGACACGCCAGGAATGTTGTAAAATATTACATCCGAGATGTTAGGTTGCCTTAGGCTAGGATATATAACGTTAT
Source organism: Xylocopa violacea (assembly GCA_963969225.1). Taxonomy (NCBI): domain Eukaryota; kingdom Metazoa; phylum Arthropoda; class Insecta; order Hymenoptera; family Apidae; genus Xylocopa; species Xylocopa violacea. Next base: position 44,595,028 of record CAXAJV010000001.1, on the reverse strand, counting down.
AGACGTATACAATGTTCCCACCGAGAAGTATGGGCCTACACGCCAGGAATGTTGTCAGCTATTACATCCGAGGTGTTAGGTTGCCTTAGGTTATGATATATAACGTTATAGACGTATATAATATTCCCACCGAGAAGTAGGGACCGATATGCCAGGAATGTTGTAAAATATTACATCCGAGATGTTAGGTTCCCTTAGGTTTGGATATATATCGTTATAGACGTATATAATGTCCCTGCCGAGACTTGGGGACCGACATGCCAGGAATCTTGTAAAATATTAGATCCCAGATGTTAGGTTGCGTTAGGTTAGGATACACAACGTTATAGACGTATATAATGTTCCCATCGCGAAGCAGGCGACGACACGCCAGGAATGATGTAAAATATTACATTCGACATGTTAGGTCGCCTTAGGCTAGGATATATAACGTTATAGACGTATACAATGTTCCCACCGAGAAGTACGGGCCTACACGCCAGGAATGTTGTCAACTATTACATCCTAGGTGTTAGGTTCCCTTAGGTTAGGATATACAATGTTATAGATGTATAGAATGTCCCCATCGAGAAGTAGGCGACGACACGCCAGGAATGTTGTAAAATATTACATCCGAGATGTTAGGTTGCTTTAGGCTAGGATATATATCGTTATAGACGTATACAATGTTTGCACCGAGAAGTAGGGACCGATATGCCAGGAATATTGTAAAATATTACATCCGAGATGTTAGGTTGCCTTAGGTTAGGATATACAATGTTATAGATGTATATAATCTCCCCATCGAGAAGCAGGCGAGGACACGCCAGAATGTTGTAAAATATTACATCCGAGACGTTAGGTTGCCTTAGGGTAGGATATACAATGTTACAGATGTATACAATGTTTCCACCGAGAAGTAGGGACCGATATGCCAGGAATGTTGTAAAATATTACATCCCAAATGGTATGTTGCCTTAGGTTAGGATATACAATGTTATAGATGTATATAATGTCCCCATCGAGAAGTAGGCGACGACACGCCAGGAATGTTGTAAAATATTACATTCGACATGTTAGGTTGCCTTAGGCTAGGATATATAACGTTATAGACGTATAAAATGTTGCCACCGAAAAATAGGGGCCGACGCGTCAGGAATGTTGTAAAATATTACACCCGAGATGTTAGGTTCCCTTAGGTTAGGATATACAACGTTATAGACGTATAGTATGTTCCCACCGAGATGTAGGGACCGACATGCCAGGAATGTTGTAAAATATTACATCCGAGATGTTAGGTTGCGTTAGGTTAGGATATACAACGTTATAGACGTATATAATGTCCCCATCGAGAAGCAGGCGACGACACGCCTGGAATGTTGTAAAATATTACGTTCGACATGATATGTGGCCTTAGGCTAGGATATATAACGTTATAGACGTATATAATGTTCCCACCGAGAAGTACGGGCGGACACGCCAGGAATGTTGTCAACTATTACATCCGCGGCGTTAGGTTGCCTTAGGTTAGGATATATATCGCTATAGACGTATATAATGTTCCCACCGAGACGTAGGCACCGACATGGAAGGAATGTTGTAAAATATTACATCCCAAATGTTAGGTTGCGTTAGGTTAGGATATACAACGTTATAGATGTATATAATGGCCCTATCCAGAAGTAGGCGACGACACTCCAGGAATGTTGTAAAATATTACATCCCAGATGTAAGGTTGCTTTAGGTTAGGACATTCAACGTTATAGACGTATATAATGTCCCCATCGAGATGCAGGAGACGACACGACAGGAATGTTGTAAAATATTACATTCGACATGTTAGGTTGCCTTAGGCTAGGATATATATAGTTATAGACGAATACAATGTTCCCACCGAAAAGTAGGGCCCAACATGCCAGAAATGTTGTAAAATATTACATCCCAGATGTTAGGTTGCCTTAGGTTAGGATATACAACGTTATAGATGTATATAATGTCCCCATCGAGAAGTAGGCGACGACAAGCCAGGAATGTTGTAAAATATTACATTCGACAAGTTAGGTTGCCGTAGGCTAGGATATATAACGTTATAGACGTATATAATGTTCCCACCGAGAAATAGGGACCGACGCGTCAGGAATGTTCTAAAATATTACACCCGAGATGTTAGGTTCCCTTAGGTTAGGATATACAACGTTATAGACGTATAGAATGTTCCCACCGAGAAATAGGGGCCGACGCGTCAGCAATGTTGTAAAATATTACACCCGAGATGTTAGGTTCCCTTAGGTTAGGATATACAACGTTATAGACGTATAGAATGTTCCCATCGAGAAGTAGGCGACGACACGCCAGGAATGTTGTAAAATATTACACCCGAGATGTTACGTTCCCTTAGGTTAGGATATATGACGTTATAGATGTATATAATGTCCCCATCCAGAAGTAGGCGACGACACGCCAGGAATGTTGTAAAATATTACATCCCAGATGTTAGGATGCTTTAGGTTAGAATATACAACGTTATAGACGTATATAATATCCCCATCGAGAAGCAGGCGACGACACGACAGGAATGTTGTAAAATATTACATTCGACATGTTAGGTTGCCTTAGGCTAGGATATATATAGTTATAGACGTATACAATGTTCCCACCGAGAAGTAGGCGACGACACGCCAGGAATGTTGTAAAATATTACACCCGAGATGTTAGGTTCCCTTAGGTTAGGATATATAACGTTATAGATGTATATAATGTCCCCATCCAGAAGTAGGCGACGACACGCCAGGAATGTTGTAAAATATTACATTCTACATGTTGGGTTGCCTTAGGCTAGGATATATGTCGTTATAGACGTATACATTGTTTCCACCGAGAAGTAGGGACCGACATGCCAGGAATGTTGTAAAATATTACATCCCAGATGGTAGGTTGCTTTAGGTTAGGATATTCAACGTTATAGACGTATATAATGTCCCCATCGAGATGCAGGAGACGACACGACAGGAATGTTGTAAAATATTACATTCGACATGTTAGGTTGCCTTAGGCTAGGATATATATAGTTATAGACGTATACAATGTTCCCACCGAGAAGTAGGCGACGACACGCCAGAAATGTTGTAAAATATTACACCCGAGATGTTAGGTTCCCTTAGGTTAGGATATATAACGTTATAGATGTATATAATGTCCCCATCCAGAAGTAGGCGACGACGCGCCAGGAATGTTGTAAAATATTACATTCTACAAGTTAGGTTGCCTTAGGCTAGGATATATAACGTTATAGACGTATATAATGTTCCCACCGAGAAATAGGGACTGACGCGTCAGGAATGTTCTAAAATATTACACCCGAGATGTTAGGTTCCCTTAGGTTAGGACATACAGCGTTATAGACGTATAGAATGTCCCCATCGAGAAGCAGGCGACGACACGCCAGGAATGTTGTAAAATATTACATTCGACATGTTAGGTTGCGTTAGGCTAGGATATATATCGTTATAGACGTATACAATGTTCCCACCGAGAAGTACGTTCCTACACGCCAGGAATGTTGTCAACTATTACATCCGAGGTGTTAGGTTGCCTTAGGTTAGGATATATATCGTTATAGACGTATATAATGTTCTCACCGAGACGTAGGCACCGATATGCAAGGAATGTTGTGAAATATTACATCCGAAACGTTAGGTTGCGTTAGGTTGGGATATACAATGTTATAGATGTGTAGAGTGTCCCCATCGAGAAGTAGGCGACGACACGCCAGGAATGTTGTAAAATATTACATCCGAGATGTTAGGTTGCCTTAGGCTAGGATATATATCGTTATAGACGTATACAATGTTTGCACCGAGAAGTAGGGACCGATATGCCAGGAATATTGTAAAATATTACATCCGAGATGTTAGGTTGCCTTAGGTTAGGATATACAATGTTATAGATGTATATAATGTCCCCATCGAGAAGCAGGCGACGACACGCCAGGAATGTTATAAAATATTACATTCCAGATGTTAGGTTGCCTTAGGTTAGGATATACAACGTTATAGATGTATATAATGGCCCTATCCAGAAGTAGGCGACGACACTCCAGGAATGTTGTAAAATATTACATTCGACATGTTAGGTTGCCTTAGGCTAAGATATATAACGTTATAGACGTATAGTATGTTCCCACCGAGATGTAGGGACCGACATGCCAGGAATGTTGTAAAATATTACATCCGAGATGTTAGGTTCCCTTAGGTTTGGATATATATCGTTGTAGACGTATATAATGTTCCTATCGAGACTTGGGGACCGACATGCCAGGAATCTTGTAAAATATTACATCCGAGATGTTAGGTTGCCTTAGGCTAGGATATATATCGTTATAGACGTATACAATGTTCCCACCGAGAAGTACGTTCCTACACGCCAGGAATGTTGTCAACTATTACATCCGAGGTGTTAGGTTGCCTTAGGTTAGGATATATATCGTTATAGACGTATATAAAGATCCCACCGAGTAATAGGGGCTGACGCGACAGCAATGTTGTAAAATATTACATCCCAAATGATAGGTTGCGTTAGGTTAGTATATACAACGTTATCGACGTATATAATATCCCCATCGAGAAGTAGGCGACGACACGCCAGGAATGTTGTAAAATATTACATCCGAGATGTTAGGTTGCCTTAGGCTAGGATATATATCGTTATAGACGTATACAATGTTTCCACCGAGAAGTAGGGACCAATATGCCAGGAATGTTGTCAACTATTACATCCGAGGTGTTAGGTTGCCTTAGGTTAGGATATATATCGTTATAGACGTATATAATGTTCCCACCGAGGCGTGGGCACCGACATGCAAGGAATGTTGTAAAATATTACATCCCAGATGTTAGGTTGCGTTAGGTTAGAATATACAACGTTATAGACGTATATAATGTCCCCATCGAGAAGCAGGCGACCACACGACAGGAATGTTGTAAAATATTACATTCGACATGTTAGGTTGCCTTAGGCTAGAATATATATCGTTATAGACGTATACAATGTTCCCACCGAGAAGTAGGCGACGACACGCCAGGAATGTTGTAAAATATTACACTCGAGATGTTAGGTTCCCTTAGGTTAGGATATATAACGTTATAGATGTATATAATGTCCCCATCCAGAAGTAGGCGACGACACGCCAGGAATGTTGTAAAATATTACATCCCAGATGTTAGGTTGCTTTAGGTTAGGATATTCAACGTTATAGACGTGTACAATGTTCCCACCGAGAAGTAGGGACCGACATGCCAGGAATGTTGTAAAATATTACATTCGACAAGTTAGGTTGCCGTAGGCTAGGATATATAACGTTATAGACGTATATAATGTTCCCACCGAGAAATAGGGACCGACGCGTCAGGAATGTTCTAAAATATTACACCCGAGATGTTAGGTTCCCTTAGGTTAGGATATAGAACGTTATAGACGTATAGAATGTTCCCACCGAGAAATAGGGGCCGACGCGTCAGCAATGTTGTAAAATATTACATCCCAGATGTTAGGTTGCCTTAGGTTAGGATATACAACGTTATAGATGTATATAATGTCCCCATCGAGAAGTAGGTGACGACACGCCAGGAATGTTGTAAAATATTACATTCGACAAGTTAGGTTGCCGTAGGCTAGGATATATAACGTTATAGACGTATATAATGTTCCCACCGAGAAATAGGGACCGACGCGTCAGGAATGTTCTAAAATATTACACCTGAGATGTTAGGTTCCCTTAGGTTAGGATATACAACGTTATAGACGTATAGAATGTTCCCACCGAGAAATAGGGGCCGACGCGTCAGCAATGTTGTAAAATATTACACCCGAGATGTTAGGTTCCCTTAGGTTAGGATATACAACGTTATAGACGTATAGAATGTTCCCATCGAGAAGTAGGCGACGACACGCCAGGAATGTTGTAAAATATTACACCCGAGATGTTACGTTCCCTTAGGTTAGGATATATGACGTTATAGATGTATATAATGTCCCCATCCAGAAGTAGGCGACGACACGCCAGGAATGTTGTAAAATATTACATCCCAGATGTTAGGATGCTTTAGGTTAGAATATACAACGTTATAGACGTATATAATATCCCCATCGAGAAGCAGGCGACGACACGACAGGAATGTTGTAAAATATTACATTCGACATGTTAGGTTGCCTTAGGCTAGGATATATATAGTTATAGACGTATACAATGTTCCCACCGAGAAGTAGGCGACGACACGCCAGGAATGTTGTAAAATATTACACCCGAGATGTTAGGTTCCCTTAGGTTAGGATATATAACGTTATAGATGTATATAATGTCCCCATCCAGAAGTAGGCGACGACACGCCAGGAACGTTGTAAAATATTACATTCTACATGTTGGGTTGCCTTAGGCTAGGATATATGTCGTTATAGACGTATACATTGTTTCCACCGAGAAGTTGGGACCGACATGCCAGGAATGTTGTAAAATATTACATCCCAGATGTTAGGTTGCTTTAGGTTAGGATATTCAACGTTATAGACGTATATAATGTCCCCATCGAGATGCAGGAGACGACACGACAGGAATGTTGTAAAATATTACATTCGACATGTTAGGTTGCCTTAGGCTAGGATATATATAGTTATAGACGTATACAATGTTCCCACCGAGAAGTAGGCGACGACACGCCAGGAATGTTGTAAAATATTACACCCGAGATGTTAGGTTCCCTTAGGTTAGGATATATAACGTTATAGATGTATATAATGTCCCCATCCAGAAGTAGGCGACGACACGCCAGGAATGTTGTAAAATATTACATTCTACAAGTTAGGTTGCCTTAGGCTAGGATATATAACGTTATAGACGTATATAATGTTCCCACCGAGAAATAGGGCCTGACGCGTCAGGAATGTTCTAAAATATTACACCCGAGATGTTAGGTTCCCTTAGGTTAGGACATACAGCGTTATAGACGTATAGAATGTCCCCATCGAGAAGCAGGCGACGACACGCCAGGAATGTTGTAAAATATTACATTCGACATGTTAGGTTGCGTTAGGCTAGGATATATATCGTTATAGACGTATACAATGTTCCCACCGAGAAGTAGGGCCCGACATGCCAGGAATGTTGTAAAATATTACATCCGAGATGTTAGGTTGCCTTAGGTTAGGATATACAACGTTATAGATGTATGTAATGTCCCCATCGAGAAGTAGGCAACGACACGCCAGGAATGTTGTAAAATATTACACCCGAGATGTTAGGTTCCCTTAGGTTAGGATATATGACGTTATAGATGTATATAATTTCCCTATCCAGGAGTAGGCGACGACACGCCAGGAATGTTGTAAAATATTACATCCCAGATTTTAGGTTGCGTTAGGTTAGAATATACAACGTTATAGACGTATATAATGTCCCCATCGAGAAGCAGGCGACGACACGACAGGAATGTTGTAAAATATTACATTCTATATTTTGGGTTGCCTTAGGCTAGGATATATGTCGTTATAGACGTATACATTGTTTCCACCGAGAAGTAGGGACCGACATGCCAGGAATGTTGTAAAATATTACATCCCAGATGTTAGGTTGCTTTAGGTTAGGATATTCAACGTTATAGACGTATATAATGTCCCCATCGAGATGCAGGGGACGACACGACAGGAATGTTGTAAAATATTACATTCGACAAGTTAGGTTGCCGTAGGCTAGGATATATAACGTTATAGACGTATATAATGTTCCCACCGAGAAATAGGGACCGACGCGTCAGGAATGTTCTAGAATATTACACCCGAGATGTTAGGTTCCCTTAGGTTAGGAAATACAACGTTATAGACGTATAGAATGTTCCCACCGAGAAATAGGGGCCGACGCGTCAGCAATGTTGTAAAATATTACACCCGAGATGTTAGGTTCCCTTAGGTTAGGATATACAACGTTATAGACGTATAGAATGTTTCCACGGAGAAGTAGGGACCTACATGCCAGGAATGTTCTAAAATATTAAATCCCAGATGTTAGGTTGCGTTAGGTTAGAATATACAACGTTATAGATGTATATAATGTCCCCATCGAGAAGTAGGCGACGACACGCCAGGAATGTTGTAAAATATTACACCCGAGATGTTAGGTTCCCTTAGGTTAGGATATATGACGTTATAGATGTATATAATGTCCCCATCCAGAAGTAGGCGACGACACGCCAGGAATGTTGTAAAATATTACATCCCAGATGTTAGGTTGCGTTAGGTTAGAATATACAACGTTATGGACGTATATAATATCCCCATCGAGAAGCAGGCGACGACACGCCAGGAATGTTGTAAAATATTACATTCTACATTTTGGGTTGCCTTAGGCTAGGATATATGTCGTTATAGACGTATACATTGTTTCCACCGAGAAGTAGGGACCTACATGCAGGAATGTTGTAAAATATTACATCCCAGAAGTTAGGTTGCTTTGGGTTAGGATATACAACGTTATAGACGTATATAATGTCCCCATCGAGAAGCAGGCGACGACACGCCAGAATGTTGTAAAATATTACATCCGAGATGTTAGGTTCCCTTAGGTTAGGATATACAACGTTATAGACGTATAGAATGTTCCCACCGAGATGTAGGAACCGACATGCCAGGAATGTTGTAAACTATTACATCCGAGTTGTTAGGTTGTTTTAGGTTAGGATATATATCGTTATAGACTTATATAATGTTCCCACCGAGACGTGGGGACCTACATGCCAGGAATGTTCTAAAATATTAAATCCCAGATGTTAGGTTGCGTTAGGTTAGAATATACAACGTTATAGATGTATATAATGTCCCCATCGAGAAGTAGGCGACGACACGCCAGGAATGTTGGAAAATATTACACCCGAGATGTTAGGTTCCCTTAGGTTAGGATATATGACGTTATAGATGTATATAATGTCCCCATCCAGAAGTAGGCGACGACACGCCAGGAATGTTGTAAAATATTACATCCCAGATGTTAGGTTGCGTTAGGTTAGAATATACAACGTTATAGACGTATATAATATCCCCATCGAGAAGCAGGCGACGACACGACAGGAATGTTGTAAAATATTACATTCGACATGTTAGGTTGCCTTAGGCTAGGATATATATAGTTATAGACGTATACAATGTTCCCACCGAGAAGTAAGCGACGACACGCCAGGAATGTTGTAAAATATTACACCCGAGATGTTAGGTTCCCTTAGGTTAGGATATATAACGTTATAGATGTATATAATGTCCCCATCCAGAAGTAGGCGACGACACGCCAGGAATGTTGTAAAATATTATATTCTACATGTTGGGTTGCCTTAGGATAGGATATATGTCGTTATAGACGTATACATTGTTTCCACCGAGAAGTAGGGACCGACATGCCAGGAATGTTGTAAAATATTACATCCCAGATGTTAGGTTGCTTTAGGTTAGGATATTCAACGTTATAGACGTATATAATGTCCCCATCGAGATGCAGGAGACGACACGACAGGAATGTTGTAAAATATTACACCCGAGATGTTAGGTTCCCTTAGGTTAGGATATATAACGTTATAGATGTATATAATGTCCCCATCCAGAAGTAGGCGACGACACGCCAGGAATGTTGTAAAATATTACATTCTACAAGTTAGGTTGCCTTAGGCTAGGATATATAACGTTATAGACGTATATAATGTTCCCACCGAGAAATAGGGACTGACGCGTCAGGAATGTTCTAAAATATTACACCCGAGATGTTAGGTTCCCTTAGGTTAGGATATACAGCGTTATAGACGTACAGAATGTCCCCATCGAGAAGCAGGCGACGACACGCCAGGAATGTTGTAAAATATTACATTCGACAAGTTAGGTTGCCGTAGGCTAGGATATATAACGTTATAGACGTATATAATGTTCCCACCGAGAAATAGGGACCGACGCGTCAGGAATGTTCTAGAATATTACACCCGAGATGTTAGGTTCCCTTAGGTTAGGAAATACAACGTTATAGACGTATAGAATGTTCCCACCGAGAAATAGGGGCCGACGCGTCAGCAATGTTGTAAAATATTACACCCGAGATGTTAGGTTCCCTTAGGTTAGGATATACAACGTTATAGACGTATAGAATGTTTCCACCGAGAAGTAGGGACCTACATGCCAGGAATGTTCTAAAATATTAAATCCCAGATGTTAGGTTGCGTTAGGTTAGAATATACAACGTTATAGATGTATATAATGTCCCCATCGAGAAGTAGGCGACGACACGCCAGGAATGTTGTAAAATATTACACCCGAGATGTTAGGTTCCCTTAGGTTAGGATATATGACGTTATAGATGTATATAATGTCCCCATCCAGAAGTAGGCGACGACACGCCAGGAATGTTGTAAAATATTACATCCCAGATGTTAGGTTGCGTTAGGTTAGAATATACAACGTTATAGACGTATATAATGTCCCCATCGAGATGCAGGAGACGACACGACAGGAATGTTGTAAAATATTACATTCGACATGTTAGGTTGCCTTAGGCTAGGATATATATAGTTATAGACGTATACAATGTTCCCACCGAGAAGTAGGGCCCAACATGCCAGGAATGTTGTATAATATTACATCCGAGATGTAAGGTTCCCTTAGGTTAGGATATATATCGTTATAGACGTATATAACGTTCCCACCAAGAAATAGGGACCGACGCGTCAGGAATGTTCTAAAATATTACACCCGAGATGTTAGGTTCCTTTAGGTTAGGATATACAACGTTATAGACGTATAGAATGTTCCCACCGAGAAATAGGGGCCGACGCGTCAGCAATGTTGTAAAATATTACACCCGAGATGTTAGATTCCCTTAGGTTAGGATATACAACGTTATAGACGTATAGAATGTTCCCACCGAGAAGTAGGGACCTACATGCCAGGAATGTTCTAAAGTATTAAATCCCAGATGTTAGGTTGCGTTAGGTTAGAATATACAACGTTATAGATGTATATAATGTCCCCATCGAGAAGTAGGCGACGACACGCCAGGAATGTTGTAAAATATTACACCCGAGATGTTAGGTTCCCTTAGGTTAGGATATATGACGTTATAGATGTATATAATGTCCCCATCCAGAAGTAGGCGACGACACGCCAGGAATGTTGTAAAATATTACATCCCAGATGTTAGGTTGCGTTAGGTTAGAATATACAACGTTATAGACGTATATAATGTCCCCATCGAGATGCAGGAGACGACACGACAGGAATGTTGTAAAATATTACATTCGACATGTTAGGTTGCCTTAGGCTAGGATATATATAGTTATAGACGTATACAATGTTCCCACCGAGAAGTAGGGCCCAACATGCCAGGAATGTTGTAAAATATTACATTCGACAAGTTAGGTTGCCGTAGGCTAGGATATATAACGTTATAGACGTATATAATGTTCCCACCGAGAAATAGGGACCGACGCGTCAGGAATGTTCTAGAATATTACACCCGAGATGTTAGGTTCCCTTAGGTTAGGAAATACAACGTTATAGACGTATAGAATGTTCCCACCGAGAAATAGGGGCCGATGCGTCAGCAATGTTGTAAAATATTACACCCGAGATGTTAGGTTCCCTTAGGTTAGGATATACAACGTTATAGACGTATAGAATGTTTCCACCGAGAAGTAGGGACCTACATGCCAGGAATGTTCTAAAATATTAAATCCCAGATGTTAGGTTGCGTTAGGTTAGAATATACAACGTTATAGATGTATATAATGTCCCCATCGAGAAGTAGGCGACGACACGCCAGGAATGTTGTAAAATATTACACCCGAGATGTTAGGTTCCCTTAGGTTAGGATATATGACGTTATAGATGTATATAATTTCCCTATCCAGGAGTAGGCGACGACACGCCAGGAATGTTGTAAAATATTACATCCCAGATTTTACGTTGCGTTAGGTTAGAATATACAACGTTATAGACGTATATAATGTCCCCATCGAGAAGCAGGCGATGACACGACAGGAATGTTGTAAAATATTACATTCTATATTTTGGGTTGCCTTAGGCTAGGATATATGTCGTTATAGACGTATACATTGTTTCCACCGAGAAGTAGGGACCGACATGCCAGGAATGTTGTAAAATATTACATCCCAGATGTTAGGTTGCTTTAGGTTAGGATATTCAACGTTATAGACGTATATAATGTCCCCATCGAGATGCAGGGGACGACACGCCAGAATGTTGTAAAATATTACATCCGAGATGTTAGGTTCCCTTAGGTTAGGATATACAACGTTATAGACGTATAGAATGTTCCCACCGAGATGTAGGAACCGACATGCCAGGAATGTTGTAAACTATTACATCCGAGTTGTTAGGTTGTTTTAGGTTAGGATATATATCGTTATAGATGTATATAATGTTCCCACCGAGACGTGGGGACCTACATGCCAGGAATGTTCTAAAATATTAAATCCCAGATGTTAGGTTGCTTTAGGTTAGAATATACAACGTTATAGATGTATATAATGTCCCCATCGAGAAGTAGGCGACGACACGCCAGGAATGTTGTAAAATATTACACCCGAGATGTTAGGTTCCCTTAGGTTAGGATATATGACGTTATAGATGTATATAATGTCCCCATCCAGAAGTAGGCGACGACACGCCAGGAATGTTGTAAAATATTACATCCCAGATGTTAGGTTGCGTTAGGTTAGAATATACAACGTTATAGACGTATATAATGTCCCCATCGAGATGCAGGAGACGACACGACAGGAATGTTGTAAAATATTACATTCGACATGTTAGGTTGCCTTAGGCTAGGATATATATAGTTATAGACGTATACAATGTTCCCACCGAGAAGTAGGGCCCAACATGCCAGGAATGTTGTATAATATTACATCCGAGATGTAAGGTTCCCTTAGGTTAGGATATATATCGTTATAGACGTATATAACGTTCCCACCAAGAAATAGGGACCGACGCGTCAGGAATGTTCTAAAATATTACACCCGAGATGTTAGGTTCCTTTAGGTTAGGATATACAACGTTATAGACGTATAGAATGTTCCCACCGAGAAATAGGGGCCGACGCGTCAGCAATGTTGTAAAATATTACACCCGAGATGTTAGATTCCCTTAGGTTAGGATATACAACGTTATAGACGTATAGAATGTTCCCACCGAGAAGTAGGGACCTACATGCCAGGAATGTTCTAAAGTATTAAATCCCAGATGTTAGGTTGCGTTAGGTTAGAATATACAACGTTATAGATGTATATAATGTCCCCATCGAGAAGTAGGCGACGACACGCCAGGAATGTTGTAAAATATTACACCCGAGATGTTAGGTTCCCTTAGGTTAGGATATATGACGTTATAGATGTATATAATGTCCCCATCCAGAAGTAGGCGACGACACGCCAGGAATGTTGTAAAATATTACATCCCAGATGTTAGGTTGCGTTAGGTTAGAATATACAACGTTATAGACGTATATAATGTCCCCATCGAGATGCAGGAGACGACACGACAGGAATGTTGTAAAATATTACATTCGACATGTTAGGTTGCCTTAGGCTAGGATATATATAGTTATAGACGTATACAATGTTCCCACCGAGAAGTAGGGCCCAACATGCCAGGAATGTTGTAAAATATTACATTCGACAAGTTAGGTTGCCGTAGGCTAGGATATATAACGTTATAGACGTATATAATGTTCCCACCGAGAAATAGGGACCGACGCGTCAGGAATGTTCTAGAATATTACACCCGAGATGTTAGGTTCCCTTAGGTTAGGAAATACAACGTTATAGACGTATAGAATGTTCCCACCGAGAAATAGGGGCCGATGCGTCAGCAATGTTGTAAAATATTACACCCGAGATGTTAGGTTCCCTTAGGTTAGGATATACAACGTTATAGACGTATAGAATGTTTCCACCGAGAAGTAGGGACCTACATGCCAGGAATGTTCTAAAATATTAAATCCCAGATGTTAGGTTGCGTTAGGTTAGAATATACAACGTTATAGATGTATATAATGTCCCCATCGAGAAGTAGGCGACGACACGCCAGGAATGTTGTAAAATATTACACCCGAGATGTTAGGTTCCCTTAGGTTAGGATATATGACGTTATAGATGTATATAATGTCCCCATCCAGAAGTAGGCGACGACACGCCAGGAATGTTGTAAAATATTACATCCCAGATGTTAGGTTGCGTTAGGTTAGAATATACAACGTTATAGACGTATATAATATCCCCATCGAGAAGCAGGCGACGACACGCCAGGAATGTTGTAAAATATTACATTCTACATTTTGGGTTGCCTTAGGCTAGGATATATGTCGTTATAGACGTATACATTGTTTCCACCGAGAAGTAGGGACCTACATGCCAGGAATGTTGTAAAATATTACATCCCAGAAGTTAGGTTGCTTTGGGTTAGGATATACAACGTTATAGACGTATATAATGTCCCCATCGAGAAGCAGGCGACGACACGCCAGAATGTTGTAAAATATTACATCCGAGATGTTAGGTTCCCTTAGGTTAGGATATACAACGTTATAGACGTATAGAATGTTCCCACCGAGATGTAGGAACCGACATGCCAGGAATGTTGCAAACTATTACATCCGAGTTGTTAGGTTGTTTTAGGTTAGGATATATATCGTTATAGACTTATATAATGTTCCCACCGAGACGTGGGGACCTACATGCCAGGAATGTTCTAAAATATTAAATCCCAGATGTTAGGTTGCGTTAGGTTAGAATATACAACGTTATAGATGTATATAATGTCCCCATCGAGAAGTAGGCGACGACACGCCAGGAATGTTGTAAAATATTACATCCGAGTTTGTTAGGTTGCCTTAGGTTAGGATATACAACGTTATAGATGTATATAACGTCCCCATTGAGAAGTAGGCGACGACACGCCAGGAATGTTGTAAAATATTACATTCGACAAGTTAGGTTGCCTTAGGCTAGGATATATAACGTTATAGACGTATATAATGTTCCCACCGAGAAATAGGGACTGACGCGTCAGGAATGTTCTAAAATATTACACCCGAGATGTTAGGTTCCCTTAGGTTAGGATATACAGCGTTATAGACGTACAGAATGTCCCCATCGAGAAGCAGGCGACGACACGACAGGAAAGTTGTAAAATATTACATTCGACATGTTAGGTTGCGTTAGGCTAGGATATATATCGTTATAGACGTATACAAAGTTCCCACCGAGAAGTAGGGACCGACATGCCAGGAATGTTGTAAAATATTACATCCGAGTTTGTTAGGTTGCCTTAGGGTAGGATATACAACGTTATAGATGTATATAACGTCCCCATTGAGAAGTAGGCGACGACACGCCAGGAATGTTGTAAAATATTACATTCGACAAGTTAGGTTGCCGTAGGCTAGGATATATAACGTTATAGACGTATATAATGTTCCCACCGAGAAATAGGGACCGACGCGTCAGGAATGTTCTAGAATATTACACCCGAGATGTTAGGTTCCCTTAGGTTAGGAAATACAACGTTATAGACGTATGGAATGTTCCCACCGAGAAATAGGGGCCGACGCGTCAGCAATGTTGTAAAATATTACACCCGAGATGTTAGGTTCCCTTAGGTTAGGATATACAACGTTATAGACGTATAGAATGTTTCCACCGAGAAGTAGGGACCTACATGCCAGGAATGTTCTAAAATATTAAATCCCAGATGTTAGGTTGCGTTAGGTTAGAATATACAACGTTATAGATGTATATAATGTCCCCATCGAGAAGTAGGCGACGACACGCCAGGAATGTTGTAAAATATTACACCCGAGATGTTAGGTTCCCTTAGGTTAGGATATATGACGTTATAGATGTATATAATGTCCCTATCCAGAAGTAGGCGACGACACGCCAGGAATGTTGTAAAATATTACATCCCAGATGTTAGGTTGCGTTAGGTTAGAATATACAACGTTATAGACGTATATAATATCCCCATCGAGAAGCAGGCGACGACACGACAGGAATGTTGTACAATATTACATTCGACATGTTAGGTTGCCTTAGGCTAGGATATATATAGCTATAGACGTATACAATGTTCCCACCGAGAAGTAGGCGACGACACGCCAGGAATGTTCTAAAATATTAAATCCCAGATGTTAGGTTCCGTTAGGTTAGAATATACAAGGTTATAGATGTATATAATGTCCCCATCCAGAAGTAGGCGACGACACGCCAGGAATGTTGTAAAATATTACATTCTACATGTTGGGTTGCCTTAGGATAGGATATATGTCGATATAGACGTATACATTGTTTCCACCGAGAAGTAGGGACCGACATGCCAGGAATGTTGTAAAATATTACATCCCAGATGTTAGGTTGCTTTAGGTTAGGATATTCAACGTTATAGACGTATATAATGTCCCCATCGAGATGCAGGAGACGACACGACAGGAATGTTGTAAAATATTACATTCGACATGTTAGGTTGCCTTAGGCTAGGATATATATAGTTATAGACGTATACAATGTTCCCACCGAGAAGTAGGGCCCAACATGCCAGGAATGTTGTAAAATATTACATCCGAGATGTAAGGTTCCCTTAGGTTAGGATATATATCGTTATAGACGTATATAACGTTCCCACCGAGACGTAGGGAACGACATGCCAGGAATGTTGAAAATATTACATCCCAGATGTTAGGTTGCGTTAGGTTAGTATATACAAGGTTATAGACGTATATAATGTTCCCATCAAGAAGCAGGCGACGACACGCCAGAATGTTGTAAAATATTACATCCGAGATGTTAGGTTGCCTTAGGTTAGGATATACAACTTTATAGATGTATATAATGTCCCCATCGAGAAGTAGGCGACGACACGCCAGGAGTGTTGTAAGATATTACACCCGAGATGTTAGGTTCCCTTAGGTTAGGATATATATCGTTATAGACGTATACATTGTTTCCACCGAGAAGTAGGGACCGACATGCCAGGAATGTTGTAAAATATTACATCCGAGATGTTAGGTTGCTTTAGGTTATGATATATATCGTTATAGACGTATATAATGTTCCCACCGAGACGTGGGGACCGACATGCCAGGGATCTTGTAAAATATTACATCCCAGATGTTATGTTGCTTTAGGTTAGGATATTCAACGTTATAGACGTACAAAAAGTCCCCATCGAGAAGCAGGCGACGACACGCCAGGAATGTTGTAATATATAACATCCGAGATGTTATGTTGCCATACGTTAGGATATGTAACGTTATAGACGTATATAATGTTCCCACGAAAAGTAGCAGCCGAAGCGCCAGGAATGTTGTAAAATATTACATCCGAGATGTTAGGTTGCCTTAGGTTAGGATATATATCGTTATAGACGTATAGAATGTTCCCACCGAGAAGTAGGGACCTACATGCCAGGAATGTTGTAAAATATTACATCCGAGATGTTAGGTTGCCTTAGGTTAGGATATACAACGTTATAGATGTATATAATGTCCCCATCGAGAAGTAGGCGACGACACGCCAGGAATGTTGTAAAATATTACATTCGACATGTTAGGTTGCCTTAGGCTGGTATATATATCGTTATAGAGGTATACAATGTTCCCACCGAGAAGTACGGGCCGACACGCCAGGAATGTTGTAGAATATTACATCCGAGATGTTATGTTGCCTTACGTTAGGATATATACCGTTATAGATGTATATAATGTTCCCAACGAAAAGTAGGAGCCGACGTGCCAGGAATGTTGTAAAATATTACGGTATTGAGGTTAGATTGCCTTAGGTTAGGATATACGACATTATAGACGTATATAATTTCCCCGCCGAGAAGTACGGGCCGACACGCCAGGAATGTTATCAACTATTACATCCGACATGTTAGGGCGCCTTAGGCTAGGATGTATAACATTATAGACGAATATAACATTCCCACTGAGAAATAGTCCCGACGCGTCAGGAATGTTGTAAAATATTACACCCGAGATGTTAGGTTCCCTTAGGTTAGGATATGCAACGTTATAGACGTATAGGATGTTCCCACCGAGACGTAGAGACCGACATGCCAGGAATGTTGTCAAATATTACATCCGAGATGTTAGGTTGCGTTCGGTTAGGATATATATCGCTATAGACGCATATGATGTTCCCACCGAGAAGTACGGGCCGACACGTCAGGAATGTTGTCAAATATTACATCCGAGATGTTAGGTTGCCTTAGGTTAGGATATACAACGTTATAGATTTATATAATGTCCCCATCCAGAGGTAGGCGACGACACGCCAGGAATGATGTAAAATATTACATTCGACATGTTAGGTCGCCTTAGGCTAGGATATAGAACGTTATAGACGTATATACTGTTCCCACCGAGAAGTACTGGCGGACACGCCAGGAATGTTGTCAACTATTACATCCGAGATGTTAGGTTGCCTTAGGTTAGGATATATATCGTTATAGACGTATACAATGTCCCCATCCAGAAGTAGGCGACGACACGACAGGAATATTACATCCCAGATGTTAGGTTGCGTTAGGTTAGGATATACAACGTTATAGACTTATATAATGTCCCCATCGAGAAGCAGGCGACGACGTGTCATGAATGTTGTAAAATATTACACCCGAGATGTTAGATTCCCTTAGGTTAGGATATACAACGTTATAGACGTATACAATGTTCCCACCAAGAAGTACGGGCCTACACGCCAGGAATGTTGTCAACTATTACATCCGAGGTGTTAGGTTGCCTTAGGTTAGGATATACAACGTTATAGACGTATATAATTTTCCCACCGAAACGTGGGGACCGACATGCCAGGAATGTTGTAAAATACTACATCCGAGATGTTAGGTTGCATTAGATTAGGATATACAAAGTTATAGATGTATATAATGTTCCCACCGAAAAGTAGGAGCCGACGCGCCAGGAATGTTGTAAAATATTACATCCCAGATGTTAGATTGCGTTAGGTTAGGATATACAACGTTATAGACGTATATAATGTCCATATCGAGAAGCAGGCGACGAAACGCCAGGAATGTTGTAAAATATTACATCCCAGATGTTAGGTTGCGTTAGGTTAGGATATACAACGTTATAGACGTACATAATGTCCCCATCGAGAAGCAGACGACGACACGCCAGGAAGGTTGCATAATATTACATCCCAGGTGTTAGGTTGCGTTAGGTTAGGATATACAACGTTGTAGACGTATATAATGTCCCCATCGAGAAGCAGGCGACGAAACGCCAGGAATGTTGCAAAATATTACATCCGAGATGTTATGTTGCCTTACGTTAGGATATATAACGTTATAGACGTATATAATGTTCCCACCGAAAAGTAGGAGCCGACGCGCCATGAATGTTCTAAAATATTACATCCGAGATGTTATGTTGCCTTCGGTTAGGATATACAACGTTATAGATTTATATAATGTCCCCATCCAGAGGTAGGCGACGACACGCCAGGAATGATGTAAAATATTACATTCGACATCTTAGGTCGCCTTAGGCTAGGATATATAACGTTATAGACGTATACAATGTTTCCACCGAGAAGTACGGGCCTACATGCCAGGAATGTTGTCAACTATTACATCCGAGATGTTAGGTTGCCTTAGGTTAGGATATATATCGTTATAGACGTATACAATGTCCCCATCCAGAAGTAGGCGACGACACGACAGGAATATTACATCCCAGATGTTAGGTTGCGTTAGGTTAGGATATACAACGTTATAGACGTATATAATGTCCCCATCGAGAAGCAGGAGACGACAGGCCAGGAATGTTGTAAAATATTACATTCGACATGTTAGGTCGCCTTAGGCTAGGATATAGAACGTTATAGACGTATATACTGTTCCCACCGAGAAGTACTGGCGGACACGCCAGGAATGTTGTCAACTATTACATCCGAGATGTTAGGTTGCCTTAGGTTAGCATATATATCGTTATAGACGTATACAATGTTTCCACCGAGAAGTAGGGACCGACATGCCAGGAATGTTGTGAAATATTACATCCGAGATGTTAGGCTGCTTTAGGTTAGGATATACAAGGTTATAGATTTATATAATGTCCCCATCGAGAAGTAGGCGACGACACGCCAGGAATGTTGTAAAATATTACATTTGACATATTAGGTTGCCTTAGACTAGGATATATATCGTTATAGACGTATACAATGTTTCCGCCGAGGAGTAGGGACCGACATGCCAGGAATGTTGTAAAATATTACATCCCAAATGTTAGGTTGCGTTAGGTTAGGATATACAATGTTATAGACGTATACAATGTTCCCACCGAGAAGTACGGGCCTACACGCCAGGAATGTTGTCAACTATTACATCCGAGGTGTTAGGTTGCCTTAGGTTAGGATATATATCGTTATAGACGTATATACTGTTCCCACCGAGACGTAGGCACCGACATGCAAGGAATGTTGTAAAATATTACATCCCAAATGTTAGGTTGCGTTAGGTTAGATTATACAACGTTATAGACGTATATAATCTCCCCATCGAGAAGCAGGCGGCGACACGCCAGGAATGTTATAAAATATTACATTCGAGATGTTAGGTTGCCTTAGGTTAGGATATACAACGTTATAGATGTATATTATGACCTTAGCCAGAAGTAGGCGACGACACTCCAGGAATGTTGAAAAATATTACATCCCAGATGTTAGGTTGCCTTAGGTTATGATATATAACGTTATAGACGTATATAATATTCCCACCGAGAAGTAGGGACCGACATGCCAGGAATGTTGTAAAATATTACATCCGAGATGTTAGGTTCCCTTAGGTTTGGATATATATCGTTATAGACGTATATAATGTTCCTACCGAGACTTGGGGACCGACATGCCAGGAATCTTGTAAAATATTACATCCCAGATGTTAGGTTGCTTTAGGTTAGGATATACAACGTTATAGACGTATATAATGTCCCCATCGAGAAGCAGGCGACGACACGCCAGGAATGATGTAAAATATGACATTCGACATGTTAGGTCGCCTTAGGCTACGATATATAACGTTATAGACGTATACAATGTTCCCGCCGAGATGTACGGGCCTACACGCCAGGAATGTTGTCAACTATTACATCCGAGGTGCTAGGTTGCCTTAGGTTAGGATATATATCGTTATAGACGTACATAATGTTTCCACCGAGACGTAGGCACCGACATGCAAGGAATGTTGTAAAATATTACATCCCAAATATTAGGTTGCGTTAGGTTAGGATATACAACGTTATAGACGTATATAATCTCCCCATCGAGAAGCAGGCGACGACACGCTAGAATGTTGTAAAATATTACATCCGAGATGTTAGGTTGCCTTAGGCTAAGATATATATCGTTATAGACGTATACAATGTTTCCACCGATAAGTAGGGACCGATATGCCAGGAATGTTGTAAAATATTCCATCCGAGATGTTAGGTTGCCTTGGGTTAAGATATACAATGTTATAGATGTATATAATGTCCCCACCGAGATGTAGGGACTGATATGCCAGGAATGATGTAAAATATTACATCCGAGAAGTTAGGTTGCCTTAGGTTATGATATATAACGTTATAGACGTATATAATTTTCCCACCGAGAAGTAGGGACCGACATGCCAGGAATGTTGTAAAATATTACATCCGAGATGTTAGGTTGCTTTAGGTTAGGATATACAACGTTATAGACGTATATAATGTCCCCATCGAGAAGCAGGCGACGACACGCCAGGAATGTTGTAAAATATGACATTCGACATGTTATGTGGCCTTAGGCTAGGATATATAACGTTATAGGCGTATATAATGTTCCCACCGAGAAGTACGGGCGGACACGCCAGGAATGTTGTCAACTATTACATCCGAGATGTTAGGTTGCCTTAGGTTAGGATATATAACGTTATAGACGTATATAATCTCCCCATCCAGAAGTAGGCGACGACACGCCAGGAATATTACATCCCAGATGTTAGGTTGCGTTACGTTAGGATACACAACGTTATAGACGTATATAATGTTCCCATCGAGAAACAGGCGACGACACGCCAGGAATGATGTAAAATATGACATTCGACATGTTAGGTCGCCTTAGGCTACGATATATAACGTTATAGACGTATACAATGTTCCCGCCGAGATGTACGGGCCTACACGCCAGGAATGTTGTCAACTATTACATCCGAGGTGCTAGGTTGCCTTAGGTTAGGATATATATCGTTATAGACGTACATAATGTTTCCACCGAGACGTAGGCACCGACATGCAAGGAATGTTGTAAAATATTACATCCCAAATATTAGGTTGCTTTAGGTTAGGATATACAACGTTATAGACGTATATAATGTCCCCATCGAGAAGCAGGCAACGACACGCCAGGAATGATGTAAAATATTACATTCGACATGTTAGGTTGCCTTAGGCTAGGATATATATCGTTATAGGCGTATGCAATGTTTCCACCGAGAAGTAGGGACCGATATGCCAGGAATGTTGTAAAATATTCCATCCGAGATGTTAGGTTGCCTTGGGTTAGGATATACAATGTTATAGATGTATATAATGTCCCCATCGAGAAGTAGGCGACGACACGCCAGGAATGTTGTAAAATATTACATTCGACATGTTAGGTTGCCTTAGGCTAGGATATATAACGTTATAGACGTATATAATGTCCCCATCGAGAAGTAGGCGACGACACGCCAGGAATGTTGTAAAATATTACATGCGAGATGTTAGGTTGCCTTAGGCTAGGATATATATCGTTATAGACGTATACAATGTTTCCACCGAGAAGTAGGGACCGACATGCCAGGAATGTTGTGAAATATTACATCCGAGATGTTAGGCTGCTTTAGGTTAGGATATACAAGGTTATAGATTTATATAATGTCCCCATCGAGAAGTAGGCGACGACACGCCAGGAATGTTGTAAAATATTACATTTGACATATTAGGTTGCCTTAGACTAGGATATATATCGTTATAGACGTATACAATGTTTCCGCCGAGGAGTAGGGACCGACATGCCAGGAATGTTGTAAAATATTACATCCCAAATGTTAGGTTGCGTTAGGTTAGGATATACAATGTTATAGACGTATACAATGTTCCCACCGAGAAGTACGGGCCTACACGCCAGGAATGTTGTCAACTATTACATCCGAGGTGTTAGGTTGCCTTAGGTTAGGATATATATCGTTATAGACGTATATACTGTTCCCACCGAGACGTAGGCACCGACATGCAAGGAATGTTGTAAAATATTACATCCCAAATGTTAGGTTGCGTTAGGTTAGATTATACAACGTTATAGACGTATATAATCTCCCCATCGAGAAGCAGGCGGCGACACGCCAGGAATGTTATAAAATATTACATTCGAGATGTTAGGTTGCCTTAGGTTAGGATATACAACGTTATAGATGTATATTATGACCTTAGCCAGAAGTAGGCGACGACACTCCAGGAATGTTGAAAAATATTACATCCCAGATGTTAGGTTGCCTTAGGTTATGATATATAACGTTATAGACGTATATAATATTCCCACCGAGAAGTAGGGACCGACATGCCAGGAATGTTGTAAAATATTACATCCGAGATGTTAGGTTCCCTTAGGTTTGGATATATATCGTTATAGACGTATATAATGTTCCTACCGAGACTTGGGGACCGACATGCCAGGAATCTTGTAAAATATTACATCCCAGATGTTAGGTTGCTTTAGGTTAGGATATACAACGTTATAGACGTATATAATGTCCCCATCGAGAAGCAGGCGACGACACGCCAGGAATGATGTAAAATATGACATTCGACATGTTAGGTCGCCTTAGGCTACGATATATAACGTTATAGACGTATACAATGTTCCCGCCGAGATGTACGGGCCTACACGCCAGGAATGTTGTCAACTATTACATCCGAGGTGCTAGGTTGCCTTAGGTTAGGATATATATCGTTATAGACGTACATAATGTTTCCACCGAGACGTAGGCACCGACATGCAAGGAATGTTGTAAAATATTACATCCCAAATATTAGGTTGCGTTAGGTTAGGATATACAACGTTATAGACGTATATAATCTCCCCATCGAGAAGCAGGCGACGACACGCTAGAATGTTGTAAAATATTACATCCGAGATGTTAGGTTGCCTTAGGCTAAGATATATATCGTTATAGACGTATACAATGTTTCCACCGATAAGTAGGGACCGATATGCCAGGAATGTTGTAAAATATTCCATCCGAGATGTTAGGTTGCCTTGGGTTAAGATATACAATGTTATAGATGTATATAATGTCCCCACCGAGATGTAGGGACTGATATGCCAGGAATGATGTAAAATATTACATCCGAGAAGTTAGGTTGCCTTAGGTTATGATATATAACGTTATAGACGTATATAATTTTCCCACCGAGAAGTAGGGACCGACATGCCAGGAATGTTGTAAAATATTACATCCGAGATGTTAGGTTGCTTTAGGTTAGGATATACAACGTTATAGACGTATATAATGTCCCCATCGAGAAGCAGGCGACGACACGCCAGGAATGTTGTAAAATATGACATTCGACATGTTATGTGGCCTTAGGCTAGGATATATAACGTTATAGGCGTATATAATGTTCCCACCGAGAAGTACGGGCGGACACGCCAGGAATGTTGTCAACTATTACATCCGAGATGTTAGGTTGCCTTAGGTTAGGATATATAACGTTATAGACGTATATAATCTCCCCATCCAGAAGTAGGCGACGACACGCCAGGAATATTACATCCCAGATGTTAGGTTGCGTTACGTTAGGATACACAACGTTATAGACGTATATAATGTTCCCATCGAGAAACAGGCGACGACACGCCAGGAATGATGTAAAATATGACATTCGACATGTTAGGTCGCCTTAGGCTACGATATATAACGTTATAGACGTATACAATGTTCCCGCCGAGATGTACGGGCCTACACGCCAGGAATGTTGTCAACTATTACATCCGAGGTGCTAGGTTGCCTTAGGTTAGGATATATATCGTTATAGACGTACATAATGTTTCCACCGAGACGTAGGCACCGACATGCAAGGAATGTTGTAAAATATTACATCCCAAATATTAGGTTGCTTTAGGTTAGGATATACAACGTTATAGACGTATATAATGTCCCCATCGAGAAGCAGGCAACGACACGCCAGGAATGATGTAAAATATTACATTCGACATGTTAGGTTGCCTTAGGCTAGGATATATATCGTTATAGGCGTATGCAATGTTTCCACCGAGAAGTAGGGACCGATATGCCAGGAATGTTGTAAAATATTCCATCCGAGATGTTAGGTTGCCTTGGGTTAGGATATACAATGTTATAGATGTATATAATGTCCCCATCGAGAAGTAGGCGACGACACGCCAGGAATGTTGTAAAATATTACATTCGACATGTTAGGTTGCCTTAGGCTAGGATATATAACGTTATAGACGTATATAATGTCCCCATCGAGAAGTAGGCGACGACACGCCAGGAATGTTGTAAAATATTACATGCGAGATGTTAGGTTGCCTTAGGCTAGGATATATATCGTTATAGACGTATACAATGTTTCCACCGAGAAGTAGGGACCGATATGCCAGGAATGTTGTAAAATATTACATCCCAGATGTTCGGTTGCCTTAGGTTATGATATATAACGTTATAGACGTATATAATGTTCCCATCGAGAAGCAGGCGACGACACGCCAGGAATGATGTAAAATATTACATTCGACATGTTAGGTCGCCTTAGGCTAGGATATATAACGTTATAGGCGTATACAATGTTCCCACCGAGAAGTACGGGCCTACATGCCAGGAATGTGGTCAACTATTACATCCGAGGTGTTAGGTTGCCTTGGGTTAGGATATATATCGTTATAGACGTATATAATGTTCCCACCGAGACGTAGGCACCGACATGCAAGGAGTGTTGTAAAATATTACATCCCAAATGTTAGGTTGCGTTAGGTTAGGATATACAACGTTATAGACGTATATAATCTCCCCATCGAGAAGCCGGCGACGACACGCCAGAATGTTGTAAAATATTACAGTCGACATGTTAGGTTGCCTTAGACTAGGATATATAACGTTATAGACGTATATAATGTTCCCACCAAAAAATAGGGGCCGACGCGTCAGGAATGTTGTAAAATATTACATTCGACATGTTAGCTGGCCTTAGGCTAGGATATACAACGTTATAGACGTATATAATGTTCCCACCGAGAAGTACGGGCGGACACGCCAGGAATTTTGCCAACTATTACATCCGAGATGTTAGGTTGCCTTAGGTTAGGATATATAACGTTATAGACGTATATAATGTCCCCATCCAGAAGTAGGCGACGACACGCCAGGAATATTACATCCCAGATGTTAGGTTGCGTTAGATTAGGATACACAACGTTATAGACGTATATAATGTTCCCATCGAGAAGCAGGCGACGACACGCCAGGAATGATGTAAAATATTACATTCGATATGTTAGGTCGCCTTAGGTTAGGATATACAACGTTATAGATGTATATTATGACCCTAGCCAGAAGTAGGCGACGACACTCCAGGAATGTTGTAAAATATTACATCCCAGATGTTAGGTTGCCTTAGGTTATGATATATAACGTTATAGACGTATATAATATTCCCACCGAGAAGTAGGGACCGACATGCCAGGAATGTTGTAAAATATTACATCCGAGATGTTAGGTTCCCTTAGGTTTGGATATATATCGTTATAGACGTATATAATGTTCCTACCGAGACTTGGGGACCGACATGCCAGGAATCTTGTAAAATATTACATCCCAGTTGTTAGGTTGCTTTAGGTTAGGATATACAACGTTGTAGACGTATATAATGTCCCCATCGAGAAGCAGGCGACGACACGCCAGGAATGTTGTAAAATATGACATTCGACATGTTATGTGGCCTTAGGCTAGGATATATAACGTTATAGGCGTATATAATGTTCCCACCGAGAAGTACGGGCGGACACGCCAGGAATTTTGCCAACTATTACATCCGAGATGTTAGGTTGCCTTAGGTTAGGATATATAACGTTATAGACGTACATAATGTCCCCATCCAGAAGTAGGCGACGACACGCCAGGAATATTACATCCCAGATGTTAGGTTGCGTTAGGCTAGGATACACAACGTTATAGACGTATATAATGTTCCCATCGAGAAGCAGGCGACGACACGCCAGGAATGATGTAAAATATTACATTCGATATGTTAGGTCGCCTTAGGTTAGGATATACAACGTTATAGATGTATATTATGACCCTAGCCAGAAGTAGGCGACGACACTCCAGGAATGTTGTAAAATATTACATCCCAGATGTTAGGTTGCCTTAGGTTATGATATATAACGTTATAGACGTATATAATATTCCCACCGAGAAGTAGGGACCGACATGCCAGGAATGTTGTAAAATATTACATCCGAGATGTTAGGTTCCCTTAGGTTTGGATATATATCGTTATAGACGTATATAATGTTCCTACCGAGACTTGGGGACCGACATGCCAGGAATCTTGTAAAATATTACATCCCAGTTGTTAGGTTGCTTTAGGTTAGGATATACAACGTTGTAGACGTATATAATGTCCCCATCGAGAAGCAGGCGACGACACGCCAGGAATGTTGTAAAATCTGACATTCGACATGTTATGTGGCCTTAGGCTAGGATATATAACGTTATAGGCGTATATAATGTTCCCACCGAGAAGTACGGGCGGACACGCCAGGAATGTTGTCAACTATTACATCCGAGATGTTAGGTTGCCTTAGGTTAGGATATATAACGTTATAGACGTATATAATCTCACCATCCAGAAGTAGGCGACGACACGCCAGGAATATTACATCCCAGATGTTAGGTTGCGTTACGTTAGGATACACAACGTTATAGACGTATATGATGTTCCCATCGAGAAACAGGCGACGACACGCCAGGAATGATGTAAAATATGACATTCGACATGTTAGGTCGCCTTAGGCTACGATATATAACGTTATAGACGTATACAATGTTCCCGCCGAGATGTACGGGCCTACACGCCAGGAATGTTATCAACTATTACATCCGAGGTGCTAGGTTGCCTTAGGTTAGGATATATATCGTTATAGACGTACATAATGTTTCCACCGAGACGTAGGCACCGACATGCAAGGAATGTTGTAAAATATTACATCCCAAATGTTAGGTTGCGTTAGGTTAGGATATACAACGTTATAGACGTATATAATCTCCCCATCGAGAAGCAGGCGACGACACGCCAGAATGTTGTAAAATATTACATCCGAGATGTTAGGTTGCCTTAGGCTAAGATATATATCGTTATAGACATATACAATGTTTCCACCGATAAGTAGGGACCGATATGCCAGGAATGTTGTAAAATATTCCATCCGAGATGTTAGGTTGCCTTGGGTTAGGATATACAATGTTATAGATGTATATAATGTCCCCACCGAGATGTAGGGACTGATATGCCAGGAATGTTGTAAAATATTACATCCGAGAAGTTAGGTTGCCTTAGGTTATGATATATAACGTTATAGACGTATATAATTTTCCCACCGAGAAGTAGGGACCGACATGCCAGGAATGTTGTAAAATATTACATCCGAGATGTTAGGTTCCCTTAGGTTTGGATATATATCGTTATAGACGTATATAATGTTCCTACCGAGACTTGCGGACCGACATGCCAGGAATCTTGTAAAATATTACATCCCAGATGTTAGGTTGCTTTAGGTTAGGATATACAACGTTATAGACGTATATAATGTCCCCATCGAGAAGCAGGCGACGACACGCCTGGAATGTTGTAAAATATTACATTCGACATGTTATGTGGCCTTAGGCTAGGATATATAACGTTATAGACGTATATAATGTTCCCACCGAGAAGTACGGGCGGGCACGCCAGGAATGTTGTCAACTACTACATCCGAGATGTTAGGTTGCCTTAGGTTAGGATATATAACGTTATAGACGTATATAATCTCCCCATCCAGAAGTAGGCGACGACACGCCAGGAATATTACATCCCAGGTGTTAGGTTGCGTTAGGTTAGGATACACAACGTTATAGACGTATATAATGTTCCCATCGAGAAGCAGGCAACGACACGCCAGGAATGATGTAAAATATTACATTCGACATGTTAGGTTGCCTTAGGCTAGGATATATATCGTTATAGGCGTATGCAATGTTTCCACCGAGAAGTAGGGACCGATATGCCAGGAATGTTGTAAAATATTCCATCCGAGATGTTAGGTTGCCTTGGGTTAGGATATACAATGTTATAGATGTATATAATGTCCCCATCGAGAAGTAGGCGACGACACGCCAGGAATGTTGTAAAATATTACATTCGACATGTTAGGTTGCCTTAGGCTAGGATATATAACGTTATAGACGTATATAATGTCCCCATCGAGAAGTAGGCGACGACACGCCAGGAATGTTGTAAAATATTACATGCGAGATGTTAGGTTGCCTTAGGCTAGGATATATATCGTTATAGACGTATACAATGTTTCCACCGAGAAGTAGGGACCGATATGCCAGGAATGTTGTAAAATATTACATCCCAGATGTTCGGTTGCCTTAGGTTATGATATATAACGTTATAGACGTATATAATGTTCCCATCGAGAAGCAGGCGACGACACGCCAGGAATGATGTAAAATATTACATTCGACATGTTAGGTCGCCTTAGGCTACGATATATAACGTTATAGACGTATACAATGTTCCCGCCGAGATGTACGGGCCTACACGCCAGGAATGTTGTCAACTATTACATCCGAGGTGCTAGGTTGCCTTAGGTTAGGATATATATCGTTATAGACGTACATAATGTTTCCACCGAGACGTAGGCACCGACATGCAAGGAATGTTGTAAAATATTACATCCCAAATGTTAGGTTGCGTTAGGTTAGGATATACAACGTTACGGACGTATATAATCTCCCCATCGAGAAGCAGGCGACGACACGCCAGAATGTTGTAAAATATTACATCCGAGATGTTAGGTTGCCTTAGGCTAAGATATATATCGTTATAGACTTATACAATGTTTCCACCGATAAGTAGGGACCGATATGCCAGGAATGTTGTAAAATATTCCATCCGAGATGTTAGGTTGCCTTGGGTTAGGATATACAATGTTATAGATGTATATAATGTCCCCACCGAGATGTAGGGACTGATATGCCAGGAATGTTGTAAAATATTACATCCGAGAAGTTAGGTTGCCTTAGGTTATGATATATAACGTTATAGATGTATATAACTTTCCCACCGAGAAGTAGGGACCGACATGCCAGGAATGTTGTAAAATATTACATCCGAGATGTTAGGTTCCCTTAGGTTTGGATATATATCGTTATAGACGTATATAATGTTCCTACCGAGACTTGCGGACCGACATGCCAGGAATCTTGTAAAATATTACATCCCAGATGTTAGGTTGCTTTAGGTTAGGATATACAACGTTATAGACGTATATAATGTCCCCATCGAGAAGCAGGCGACGACACGCCTGGAATGTTGTAAAATATTACATTCGACATGTTATGTGGCCTTAGGCTAATATATATATCGTTATAGACGTATATAAGGTTCCCACCGAGAAGTACGGGCGGGCACGCCAGGAATGTTGTCAACTATTACATCCGAGATGTTAGGTTGCCTTAGGTTAGGATATATAACGTTATAGACGTATATAATCTCCCCATCCAGAAGTAGGCGACAACACGCCAGGAATATTACATCCCAGATGTTAGGTTGCGTTAGGTTAGGATACACAACGTTATAGACGTATATAATGTTCCCATCGAGAAGCAGGCAACGACACGCCAGGAATGATGTAAAATATTACATCCGAGATGTTAGGTTGCCTTAGGCTAAGATATATATCGTTATAGACGTAAACAATGTTTCCACCGATAAGTAGGGACCGATATGCCAGGAATGTTGTAAAATATTCCATCCGAGATGTTAGGTTGCCTTGGGTTAGAATATACAATGTTATAGATGTATATAATGTCCCCACCGAGATGTAGGGACTGATATGCCAGGAATGTTGTAAAATATTACATCCGAGAAGTTAGGTTGCCTTAGGTTATGATATATAACGTTATAGACGTATATAATTTTCCCACCGAGAAGTAGGGACCGACATGCCAGGAATGTTGTAAAATATTACATCCGAGATGTTAGGTTCCCTTAGGTTTGGATATATATCGTTATAGACGTATATAATGTTCCTACCGAGACTTGCGGACCGACATGCCAGGAATCTTGTAAAATATTACATCCCAGATGTTAGGTTGCTTTAGGTTAGGATATACAACGTTATAGACGTATATAATGTCCCCATCGAGAAGCAGGCGACGACACGCCTGGAATGTTGTAAAATATTACATTCGACATGTTATGTGGCCTTAGGCTAGGATATATAACGTTATAGACGTATATAATGTTCCCACCGAGAAGTACGGGCGGGCACGCCAGGAATGTTGTCAACTACTACATCCGAGATGTTAGGTTGCCTTAGGTTAGGATATATAACGTTATAGACGTATATAATCTCCCCATCCAGAAGTAGGCGACGACACGCCAGGAATATTACATCCCAGATGTTAGGTTGCGTTAGGTTAGGATACACAACGTTATAGACGTATCTAATGTTCCCATCGAGAAGCAGGCAACGACACGCCAGGAATGATGTAAAATATTACATTCGACATGTTAGGTTGCCTTAGGCTAGGATATATATCGTTATAGGCGTATGCAATGTTTCCACCGAGAAGTAGGGACCGGTATGCCAGGAATGTTGTAAAATATTCCATCCGAGATGTTAGGTTGCCTAGGGTTAGGATATACAATGTTATATATGTATATAATGTCCCCATCGAGAAGTAGGCGACGACACGCCAGGAATGTTGTAAAATATTACATTCGACATGTTAGGTTGCCTTAGGCTAGGATATATAACGTTATAGACGTATATAATGTCCCCATCGAGAAGTAGGCGACGACACGCCAGGAATGTTGTAAAACATTACATGCGAGATGTTAGGTTGCCTTAGGCTAGGATATATATCGTTATAGACGTATACAAAATTTCCACCGAGATGTAGGGACCGATATGCCAGGAATGTTGTAAAATTTTACATCCCAGATGTTCTGTTGCCTTAGGTTATGATATATAACGTTATAGACGTATATAATGTTCCCATCGAGAAGCAGGCGACGACACGCCAGGAATGATGTGAAATATTACATTCGACATGTTAGGTCGCCTTAGGCTAGGATATATAACGTTATAGGCGTATACAATGTTCCCACCGAGAAGTACGGGCCTACATGCCAGGAATGTGGTCAACTATTACATCCGAGGTGTTAGGTTGCCTTGGGTTAGGATATATATCGTTATAGACGTATATAATGTTCCCACCGAGACGTAGGCACCGACATGCAAGGAGTGTTGTAAAATATTACATCCCAAATGTTAGGTTGCGTTAGGTTAGGATATACAACGTTATAGACGTATATAATCTCCCCATCGAGAAGCCGGCGGCGACACGCCAGAATGTTGTAAAATATTACATCCGAGACGCTAGGTTGCCTTAGGTTAGGATATACAATGTTATAGATGTATATTATGTCCCCAGCGAGAAGCAGGCGACGACACGCCAGGAGTGTTGTAAAATATTACAGTCGACATGTTAGGTTGCCTTAGACTAGGATATATAACGTTATAGACGTATATAATGTTCCCACCGAAAAATAGGGGCCGACGCGTCAGGACTGTTGTAAAATATTACATTCGACATGTTAGCTGGCCTTAGGCTAGGATATACAACGTTATAGACGTATATAATGTTCCCACCGAGAAGTACGGGCGGACACGCCAGGAATTTTGCCAACTATTACATCCGAGATGTTAGGTTGCCTTAGGTTAGGATATATAACGTTATAGACGTATATAATGTCCCCATCCAGAAGTAGGCGACGACATGCCAGGAATATTACATCCCAGATGTTAGGTTGCGTTAGGTTAGGATACACAACGTTATAGACGTATATAATGTTCCCATCGAGAAGCAGGCGACGACACGCCAGGAATGATGTAAAATATTACATTCGATATGTTATGTGGCCTTATGCTAGGATATATAACGTTATAGGCGTATATAATGTTCCCACCGAGAAGTACGGGCGGACACGCCAGGAATGTTGTCAACTATTACATCCGAGATGTTAGGTTGCCTTAGGTTAGGATATATAACGTTATAGACGTATATAATCTCCCCATCCAGAAGTAGGCGGCGACACGCCAGGAATATTACATCCCAGATGTTAGGTTGCGTTACGTTAGGATACACAACGTTATAGACGTATATAATGTTCCCATCGAGAAACAGGCGACGACACGCCAGGAATGATGTAAAATATGACATTCGACATGTTAGGTCGCCTTAGGCTACGATATATAACGTTATAGACGTATACAATGTTCCCGCCGAGATGTACGGGCCTACACGCCAGGAATGTTGTCAACTATTACATCCGAGGTGCTAGGTTGCCTTAGGTTAGGATATATATCGTTATAGACGTACATAATGTTTCCACCGAGACGTAGGCACCGACATGCAAGGAATGTTGTAAAATATTACATCCCAAATGTTAGGTTGCGTTAGGTTAGGATATACAACGTTATAGACGTATATAATCTCCCCATCGAGAAGCAGGCGACGACACGCCAGAATGTGGTAAAATATTACATCCGAGATGTTAGGTTGCCTTAGGCTAAGATATATATCGTTATAGACGTATACAATGTTTCCACCGATATGTAGGGTCCGATATGCCAGGAATGTTGTAAAATATTCCATCCGAGATGTTAGGTTGCCTTGGGTTAGGATATACAATGTTATAGATGTATATTATGTCCCCATCGAGAAGCAGGCGACGACACGCCAGGAATGTTGTAAAATATTACAGTCGACATGTTAGGTTGCCTTAGACTAGGATATATAACGTTATAGACGTATATAATGTTCCCACCGAAAAATAGGGGCCGACGCGTCAGGAATGTTGTAAAATATTACATTCGACATGTTAGCTGGCCTTAGGCTAGGATATACAACGTTATAGACGTATATAATGTTCCCACCGAGAAGTACGGGCGGACACGCCAGGAATTTTGCCAACTATTACATCCGAGATGTTAGGTTGCCTTAGGTTAGGATATATAACGTTATAGACGTATATAATGTCCCCATCCAGAAGTAGGCGACGACACGCCAGGAATATTACATCTCAGATGTTAGGTTGCTTTAGGTTAGGATATACAACGTTATAGACGTATATAATGTCCCCATCGAGAAGCAGGCGACGACACGGCAGGAATGTTGTAAAATATGACATTCGACATGTTATGTGGCCTTAGGCTAGGATATATAACGTTATAGGCGTATATAATGTTCCCACCGAGAAGTACGGGCGGACACGCCAGGAATGTTGTCAACTATTGCATCCGAGATGTTAGGTTGCCTTAGGTTAGGATATATAACGTTATAGACGTATATAATCTCCCCATCCAGAAGTAGGCGACGACACGCCAGGAATATTACATCCCAGATGTTAGGTTGCGTTACGTTAGGATACACAACGTTATAGACGTATATGATGTTCCCAGCGAGAAACAGGCGACGACACGCCAGGAATGATGTAAAATATGACATTCGACATGTTAGGTCGCCTTAGGCTACGATATATAACGTTATAGACGTATACAATGTTCCCGCCGAGATGTACGGGCCTACACGCCAGGAATGTTATCAACTATTACATCCGAGGTGCTAGGTTGCCTTAGGTTAGGATATATATCGTTACAGACGTACATAATGTTTCCACCGAGACGTAGGCACCGACATGCAAGGAATGTTGTAAAATATTACATCCCAAATGTTAGGTTGCGTTAGGTTAGGATATACAACGTTATAGACGTATATAATCTCCCCATCGAGAAGCAGGCGACGGCACGCCAGAATGTTGTAAAATATTACATCCGAGATGTTAGGTTGCCTTAGGCTAAGATATATATCGTTATAGACATATACAATGTTTCCACCGATAAGTAGGGACCGATATGCCAGGAATGTTGTAAAATATTCCATCCGAGATGTTAGGTTGCCTTGGGTTAGGATATACAATGTTATAGATGTATATAATGTCCCCACCGAGATGTAGGGACTGATATGCCAGGAATGTTGTAAAATATTACATCCGAGAAGTTAGGTTGCCTTAGGTTATGATATATAACGTTATAGACGTATATAATTTTCCCACCGAGAAGTAGGGACCGACATGCCAGGAATGTTGTAAAATATTACATCCGAGATGTTAGGTTCCCTTAGGTTTGGATATATATCGTTATAGACGTATATAATGTTCCTACCGAGACTTGAGGACCGACATGCCAGGAATCTTGTAAAATATTACATCCCAGATGTTAGGTTGCTTTAGGTTAGGATATACAACGTTATAGACGTATATAATGTCCCCATCGAGAAGCAGGCGACGACACGCCTGGAATGTTGTAAAATATTACATTCGACATGTTATGTGGCCTTAGGCTAGGATATATAACGTTATAGACGTATATAATGTTCCCACCGAGAAGTACGGGCGGGCACGCCAGGAATGTTGTCAACTACTACATCCGAGATGTTAGGTTGCCTTAGGTTAGGATATATAACGTTATAGACGAATATAATCTCCCCATCCAGAAGTAGGCGACGACACGCCAGGAATATTACATCCCAGATGTTAGGTTGCGTTAGGTTAGGATACACAACGTTATAGACGTATATAATGTTCCCATCGAGAAGCAGGCAACGACACGCCAGGAATGATGTAAAATATTACATTCGACATGTTAGGTTGCCTGAGGCTAGGATATATATCGTTATAGGCGTATGCAATGTTTCCACCGAGAAGTAGGGACCGATATGCCAGGAATGTTGTAAAATATTCCATCCGAGATGTTAGGTTGCCTTGGGTTAGGATATACAATGTTATAGATGTATATAATGTCCCCATCGAGAAGTAGGCGACGACACGCCAGGAATGTTGTACAATATTACATTCGACATGTTATGTGGCCTTAGGCTAATATATATATCGTTATAGACGTATATAATGTTCCCACCGAGAAGTACGGGCGGGCACGCCAGGAATGTTGTCAACTATTACATCCGAGATGTTAGGTTGCCTTAGGTTAGGATATATAACGTTATAGACGTATATAATCTCCCCATCCAGAAGTAGGCGACAACACGCCAGGAATATTACATCCCAGATGTTAGGTTGCGTTAGGTTAGGATACACAACGTTATAGACGTATATAATGTTCCCATCGAGAAGCAGGCAACGACACGCCAGGAATGATGTAAAATATTACATCCGAGATGTTAGGTTGCCTTAGGCTAAGATATATATCGTTATAGACGTATACAATGTTTCCACCGATAAGTAGGGACCGATATGCCAGGAATGTTGTAAAATATTCCATCCGAGATGTTAGGTTGCCTTGGGTTAGAATATACAATGTTATAGATGTATATAATGTCCCCACCGAGATGTAGGGACTGATATGCCAGGAATGTTGTAAAATATTACATCCGAGAAGTTAGGTTGCCTTAGGTTATGATATATAACGTTATAGACGTATATAATTTTCCCACCGAGAAGTAGGGACCGACATGCCAGGAATGTTGTAAAATATTACATCCGAGATGTTAGGTTCCCTTAGGTTTGGATATATATCGTTATAGACGTATATAATGTTCCTACCGAGACTTGAGGACCGACATGCCAGGAATCTTGTAAAATATTACATCCCAGATGTTAGGTTGCTTTAGGTTAGGATATACAACGTTATAGACGTATATAATGTCCCCATCGAGAAGCAGGCGACGACACGCCTGGAATGTTGTAAAATATTACATTCGACATGTTATGTGGCCTTAGGCTAGGATATATAACGTTATAGACGTATATAATGTTCCCACCGAGAAGTACGGGCGGGCACGCCAGGAATGTTGTCAACTACTACATCCGAGATGTTAGGTTGCCTTAGGTTAGGATATATAACGTTATAGACGTATATAATCTCCCCATCCAGAAGTAGGCGACGACACGCCAGGAATATTACATCCCAGATGTTAGGTTGCGTTAGGTTAGGATACACAACGTTATAGACGTATATAATGTTCCCATCGAGAAGCAGGCAACGACACGCCAGGAATGATGTAAAATATTACATTCGACATGTTAGGTTGCCTTAGGCTAGGATATATATCGTTATAGGCGTATGCAATGTTTCCACCGAGAAGTAGGGACCGGTATGCCAGGAATGTTGTAAAATATTCCATCCGAGATGTTAGATTGCCTAGGGTTAGGATATACAATGTTATAGATGTATATAATGTCCCCATCGAGAAGTAGGCGACGACACGCCAGGAATGTTGTAAAATATTACATTCGACATGTTAGGTTGCCTTAGGCTAGGATATATAACGTTATAGACGTATATAATGTCCCCATCGAGAAGTAGGCGACGACACGCCAGGAATGTTGTAAAACATTACATGCGAGATGTTAGGTTGCCTTAGGCTAGGATATATATCGTTATAGACGTATACAAAATTTCCACCGAGAAGTAGGGACCGATATGCCAGGAATGTTGTAAAATATTACATCCCAGATGTTCTGTTGCCTTAGGTTATGATATATAACGTTATAGACCTATATAATGTTCCCATCGAGAAGCAGGCGACGACACGCCAGGAATGATGTAAAATATTACATTCGACATGTTAGGTCGCCTTAGGCTAGGATATATAACGTTATAGGCGTATACAATGTTCCCACCGAGAAGTACGGGCCTACATGCCAGGAATGTGGTCAACTATTACATCCGAGGTGTTAGGTTGCCTTGGGTTAGGATATATATCGTTATAGACGTATATAATGTTCCCACCGAGACGTAGGCACCGACATGCAAGGAGTGTTGTAAAATATTACATCCCAAATGTTAGGTTGCGTTAGGTTAGGATATACAACGTTATAGACGTATATAATCTCCCCATCGAGAAGCCGGCGGCGACACGCCAGAATGTTGTAAAATATTACATCCGAGACGCTAGGTTGCCTTAGGTTAGGATATACAATGTTATAGATGTATATTATGTCCCCATCGAGAAGTACGGGCGGACACGCCAGGAATGTTGTCAACTATTACATCCGAGATGTTAGGTTGCCTTAGGTTAGGATATATAACGTTATAGACGTATATAATCTCCCCATCCAGAAGTAGGCGACGACACGCCAGGAATATTACATCCCAGATGTTAGGTTGCGTTACGTTAGGATACACAACGTTATAGACGTATATGATGTTCCCATCGAGAAACAGGCGACGACACGCCAGGAATGATGTAAAATATGACATTCGACATGTTAGGTCGCCTTTGGCTACGATATATAACGTTATAGACGTATACAATGTTCCCGCCGAGATGTACGGGCCTACATGCCAGGAATGTTATCAACTATTACATCCGAGGTGCTAGGTTGCCTTAGGTTAGGATATATATCGTTACAGACGTACATAATGTTTCCACCGAGACGTAGGCACCGACATGCAAGGAATGGTGTAAAATATTACATCCCAAATGTTAGGTTGCGTTAGGTTAGGATATACAACGTTATAGACGTATATAATCTCCCCATCGAGAAGCAGGCGACGGCACGCCAGAATGTTGTAAAATATTACATCCGAGATGTTAGGTTGCCTTAGGCTAAGATATATATCGTTATAGACATATACAATGTTTCCACCGATAAGTAGGGACCGATATGCCAGGAATGTTGTAAAATATTCCATCCGAGATGTTAGGTTGCCTTGGGTTAGGATATACAATGTTATAGATGTATATAATGTCCCCACCGAGATGTAGGGACTGATATGCCAGGAATGTTGTAAAATATTACATCCGACAAGTTAGGTTGCCTTAGGTTATGATATATAACGATATAGACGTATATAATTTTCCCACCGAGAAGTAGGGACCGACATGCCAGGAATGTTGTAAAATATTACATCCGAGATGTTAGGTTCCCTTAGGTTTGGATATATATCGTTATAGACGTATATAATGTTCCTACCGAGACTTGAGGACCGACATGCCAGGAATCTTGTAAAATATTACATCCCAGATGTTAGGTTGCTTTAGGTTAGGATATACAACGTTATAGACGTATATAATGTCCCCATCGAGAAGCAGGCGACGACACGCCTGGAATGTTGTAAAATATTACATTCGACATGTTATGTGGCCTTAGGCTAGGATATATAACGTTATAGACGTATATAATGTTCCCACCGAGAAGTACGGGCGGGCACGCCAGGAATGTTGTCAACTACTACATCCGAGATGTTAGGTTGCCTTAGGTTAGGATATATAACGTTATAGACGTATATAATCTCCCCATCCAGAAGTAGGCGACGACACGCCAGGAATATTACATCCCAGATGTTAGGTTGCGTTAGGTTAGGATACACAACGTTATAGACGTATATAATGTTCCCATCGAGAAGCAGGCAACGACACGCCAGGAATGATGTAAAATATTACATTCGACATGTTAGGTTGCCTTAGGCTAGGATATATATCGTTATAGGCGTATGCAATGTTTCCACCGAGAAGTAGGGACCGATATGCCAGGAATGTTGTAAAATATTCCATCCGAGATGTTAGGTTGCCTTGGGTTAGGATATACAATGTTATAGATGTATATAATGTCCCCATCGAGAAGTAGGCGACGACACGCCAGGAATGTTGTACAATATTACATTCGACATGTTATGTGGCCTTAGGCTAATATATATATCGTTATAGACGTATATAATGTTCCCACCGAGAAGTACGGGCGGGCACGCCAGGAATGTTGTCAACTATTACATCCGAGATGTTAGGTTGCCTTAGGTTAGGATATATAACGTTATAGACGTATATAATCTCCCCATCCAGAAGTAGGCGACAACACGCCAGGAATATTACATCCCAGATGTTAGGTTGCGTTAGGTTAGGATACACAACGTTATAGACGTATATAATGTTCCCATCGAGAAGCAGGCAACGACACGCCAGGAATGATGTAAAATATTACATCCGAGATGTTAGGTTGCCTTAGGCTAAGATATATATCGTTATAGACGTATACAATGTTTCCACCGATAAGTAGGGACCGATATGCCAGGAATGTTGTAAAATATTCCATCCGAGATGTTAGGTTGCCTTGGGTTAGAATATACAATGTTATAGATGTATATAATGTCCCCATCGAGAAGTAGGCGACGACACGCCAGGAATGTTGTAAAACATTACATGCGAGATGTTAGGTTGCCTTAGGCTAGGATATATATCGTTATAGACGTATATAATCTCCCCATCCAGAAGTAGGCGACGACACGCCAGGAATATTACATCCCAGATGTTAGGTTGCGTTACGTTAGGATACACAACGTTATAGACGTATATAATGTTCCCATCGAGAAACAGGCGACGACACGCCAGGAATGATGTAAAATATGACATTCGACATGTTAGGTCGCCTTAGGCTACGATATATAACGTTATAGACGTATACAATGTTCCCGCCGAGATGTACGGGCCTACACGCCAGGAATGTTGTCAACTATTACATCCGAGGTGCTAGGTTGCCTTAGGTTAGGATATATATCGTTATAGACGTACATAATGTTTCCACCGAGACGTAGGCACCGACATGCAAGGAATGTTGTAAAATATTACATCCCAAATGTTAGGTTGCGTTAGGTTAGGATATACAACGTTATA
Source organism: Xylocopa violacea (assembly GCA_963969225.1). Classification (NCBI taxonomy): domain Eukaryota; kingdom Metazoa; phylum Arthropoda; class Insecta; order Hymenoptera; family Apidae; genus Xylocopa; species Xylocopa violacea. The sequence continues at coordinate 44,553,943 of CAXAJV010000001.1, read as the reverse complement.
GACGTATATAATCTCCCCATCGAGAAGCAGGCGACGACACGCCAGAATGTGGTAAAATATTACATCCGAGATGTTAGGTTGCCTTAGGCTAAGATATATATCGTTATAGACGTATACAATGTTTCCACCGATATGTAGGGTCCGATATGCCAGGAATGTTGTAAAATATTCCATCCGAGATGTTAGGTTGCCTTGGGTTAGGATATACAATGTTATAGATGTATATTATGTCCCCATCGAGAAGCAGGCGACGACACGCCAGGAATGTTGTAAAATATTACAGTCGACATGTTAGGTTGCCTTAGACTAGGATATATAACGTTATAGACGTATATAATGTTCCCACCGAAAAATAGGGGCCGACGCGTCAGGAATGTTGTAAAATATTACATTCGACATGTTAGCTGGCCTTAGGCTAGGATATACAACGTTATAGACGTATATAATGTTCCCACCGAGAAGTACGGGCGGACACGCCAGGAATTTTGCCAACTATTACATCCGAGATGTTAGGTTGCCTTAGGTTAGGATATATAACGTTATAGACGTATATAATGTCCCCATCCAGAAGTAGGCGACGACACGCCAGGAATATTACATCTCAGATGTTAGGTTGCTTTAGGTTAGGATATACAACGTTATAGACGTATATAATGTCCCCATCGAGAAGCAGGCGACGACACGCCAGGAATGTTGTAAAATATGACATTCGACATGTTATGTGGCCTTAGGCTAGGATATATAACGTTATAGGCGTATATAATGTTCCCACCGAGAAGTACGGGCGGACACGCCAGGAATGTTGTCAACTATTACATCCGAGATGTTAGGTTGCCTTAGGTTAGGATATATAACGTTATAGACGTATATAATCTCCCCATCCAGAAGTAGGCGACGACACGCCAGGAATATTACATCCCAGATGTTAGGTTGCGTTACGTTAGGATACACAACGTTATAGACGTATATGATGTTCCCATCGAGAAACAGGCGACGACACGCCAGGAATGATGTAAAATATGACATTCGACATGTTAGGTCGCCTTAGGCTACGATATATAACGTTATAGACGTATACAATGTTCCCGCCGAGATGTACGGGCCTACACGCCAGGAATGTTATCAACCATTACATCCGAGGTGCTAGGTTGCCTTAGGTTAGGATATATATCGTTACAGACGTACATAATGTTTCCACCGAGACGTAGGCACCGACATGCAAGGAATGGTGTAAAATATTACATCCCAAATGTTAGGTTGCGTTAGGTTAGGATATACAACGTTATAGACGTATATAATCTCCCCATCGAGAAGCAGACGACGGCACGCCAGAATGTTGTAAAATATTACATCCGAGATGTTAGGTTGCCTTAGGCTAAGATATATATCGTTATAGACATATACAATGTTTCCACCGATAAGTAGGGACCGATATGCCAGGAATGTTGTAAAATATTCCATCCGAGATGTTAGGTTGCCTTGGGTTAGGATATACAATGTTATAGATGTATATAATGTCCCCACCGAGATATAGGGACTGATATGCCAGGAATGTTGTAAAATATTACATCCGAGAAGTTAGGTTGCCTTAGGTTATGATATATAACGTTATAGACGTATATAATTTTCCCACCGAGAAGTAGGGACCGACATGCCAGGAATGTTGTAAAATATTACATCCGAGATGTTAGGTTCCCTTAGGTTTGGATATGTATCGTTATAGACGTATATAATGTTCCTACCGAGACTTGAGGACCGACATGCCAGGAATCTTGTAAAATATTACATCCCAGATGTTAGGTTGCTTTAGGTTAGGATATACAACGTTATAGACGTATATAATGTCCCCATCGAGAAGCAGGCGACGACACGCCTGGAATGTTGTAAAATATTACATTCGACATGTTATGTGGCCTTAGGCTAGGATATATAACGTTATAGACGTATATAATGTTCCCACCGAGAAGTACGGGCGGGCACGCCAGGAATGTTGTCAACTACTACATCCGAGATGTTAGGTTGCCTTAGGTTAGGATATATAACGTTATAGACGTATATAATCTCCCCATCCAGAAGTAGGCGACAACACGCCAGGAATATTACATCCCAGATGTTAGGTTGCGTTAGGTTAGGATACACAACGTTATAGACGTATATAATGTTCCCATCGAGAAGCAGGCAACGACACGCCAGGAATGATGTAAAATATTACATCCGAGATGTTAGGTTGCCTTAGGCTAAGATATATATCGTTATAGACGTATACAATGTTTCCACCGATAAGTAGGGACCGATATGCCAGGAATGTTGTAAAATATTCCATCCGAGATGTTAGGTTGCCTTGGGTTAGAATATACAATGTTATAGATGTATATAATGTCCCCACCGAGATGTAGGGACTGATGTGCCAGGAATGTTGTAAAATATTACATCCGAGAAGTTAGGTTGCCTTAGGTTATGATATATAACGTTATAGACGTATATAATGTTCCCACCGAGAAGTAGGGACCGACATGCCAGGAATGTTGTAAAATATTACATCCGAGATGTTAGGTTCCCTTAGGTTTGGATATATATCGTTATAGACGTATATAATGTTCCTACCGAGACTTGCGGACCGACATGCCAGGAATCTTGTAAAATATTACATCCCAGATGTTAGGTTGCTTTAGGTTAGGATATACAACGTTATAGACGTATATAATGTCCTCATCGAGAAGCAGGCGACGACACGCCTGGAATGTTGTAAAATATTACATTCGACATGTTATGTGGCCTTAGGCTAGGATATATAACGTTATAGACGTATATAATGTTCCCACCGAGAAGTACGGGCGGGCACGCCAGGAATGTTGTCAACTATTACATCCGAGATGTTAGGTTGCCTTAGGTTAGGATATATAACGTTATAGACGTATATAATCTCCCCATCCAGAAGTAGGCGACGACACGCCAGGAATATTACATCCCAGATGTTAGGTTGCGTTAGGTTAGGATACACAACGTTAGAGACGTATATAATGTTCCCATCGAGAAGCAGGCAACGACACGCCAGGAATGATGTAAAATATTACATCCGAGATGTTAGGTCGCCTTAGGCTACGATATATAACGTTATAGACGTATACAATGTTCCCGCCGAGATGTACGGGCCTACACGCCAGGAATGTTGTCAACTATTACATCCGAGGTGCTAGGTTGCCTTAGGTTAGGATATATATCGTTATAGACGTACATAATGTTTCCACCGAGACGATACACCGACATGCAAGGAATGTTGTAAAATATTACATCCCAAATGTTAGGTTGCGTTAGGTTAGGATATACAACGTTATAGACGTATATAATCTCCCCATCGAGAAGCAGGCGACGACACGCCAGAATGTTGTAAAATATTACATCCGAGATGTTAGGTTGCCTTAGGTTAGGATATATAACGTTATAGACGTATATAATGTCCCCATCCAGAAGTAGGCGACGACACGCCAGGAATGTTGTAAAATATTACATCCGAGATTTTAGGCTGCCTTAGGTTAGGATATACACGATTATAGACGTATATAATGTTCCCATCGAGAAGCAGGTGACGACACGCCAGGAATGATGTAAAATATTACATTCGACATGTTAGGTCGCCTTAGGCTAGGACATATAACGTTATAGACGTATACAATGTTCCCACCAAGAAGTACGGGCCTACACGCCAGGAATGTTGACAACTATTACAGCCGAGGTGTTAGGTAGCCTTAGGTTAGGATATATATCGTTATAGACGTATATAATGTTCCCACCGAGTCGTAGGGACCGACATGCCAGGAATGTTGTAAAATATTACATCCCAAATGTTCGGTTGCGTTAGATTAGGATATACAACGTTATAGACGTATATTATGTCCCCATCGGGAAGCAGGCGACGACACGCCAGGAATGTTGTAAAATATTACATTCCAGATGTTAGGTTGCGTTACGTTAGGATATACAATGTTATAGACGTATATTATGTCCCCATCGAGAAGCAGGCGACGACACGCCAGGAATATTACATCCCAGATGTTAGGTTGCGTTAGGATAGGATACACAACGTTATAGACGTATATAATGTTCCCATCGAGAAGCAGGCGACGACACGCCAGGAATGATATAAAATATTACATTCGATATGTTAGGTCGCCTTAGGCTAGGATATATAACGTTATAGACGTATACAATGTTCCCACCGAGAAGTACGTGCCTACACGCCAGGAATGCTGTCAACTATTAAATCCGAGGTGTTAGGTTGCCTTAGGCTAGGATATATAACGTTATAGACGTATATAATATTCCCACCGAAGAATAGGAGTCGACGCGTCAGGAATGTTGTAAAATATTACACCCGAGATGTTAGGTTCCCTTAGGTTAGGATATACAACGCTATAGACGTATATAATCTCCCCATCCAGAAGTAGGCGACGACACGCCAGAATGTTGTAAAATATTACATCCGAGATGTTAGGTTGCCTTAGGCTAGGATATATCACGTTATAGACGTATATAATGTTCCCACCGAGAAGTACGGGTGGACACGCCAGGAATGTTGTCAACTATTACATCCGAGATGTTAGGTTGCCTTAGGTTAGGATATATAACGTTATAGACGTATAAAATGTCCCCGTCCAGAAGTAGGCGACGACACGCCAGGAATATTACATCCCAGATGTTAGGTTGCGTTAGGTTAGGATACACAACGTTATAGACGTATATAATGTTCCCATCGAGAAGCAGGCGACGACACGCCAGGAATGATGTAAAATATTACATTCGATATGTTAGGTCGCCTTAGGCTAGGATATATAACGTTATAGATGTATACAACGTTCCCACCGAGAAGTACGGGCCTACACGCCAGGAATGTTGTCAACTATTACATCCGAGGTGTTAGGTTGCCTTAGGCTAGGATATATAACGTTATAGACGTATATAATATTCCCACCGAAAAATAGGGACCGACGCGTCAGGAATGTTGTAAAATATTACACCCGAGATGTTAGGTTCTCTTAGGTTAGGATATACAACGTTATGGATGTATATAATGACCCCATCCAGAAGTAGGAGACGACACGCCAGGAATGTTGTAAAATACTGCATCCGAGATGTTAGGCTGCCTTAGGTTAGGATATACAAGATTATAGATGTATATAATGTCCCCATCGAGAAGTAGGCGACAACACGCCAGGAATGTTGTCAAATGTTACATTCGCCATGTTAGGTTGCCTTAGACTAGGATATATAACGTTATAGACGTATATCATTTTCCCACCGAAAAGTACGGGCGGACACGCCTGGAATGTTGTCAACTATTACATCCGAGATGTTATGTTGCCTTAGGTTAGGATATATAACGTTATAGACGTATACAATGTTCCCACCGAGAAGTACGGGTGGACACGCCAGGAATGTTGTCAACTATTACATCCGAGATGTTAGGTTGCCTTAGGTTAGGATATATAACGTTATAGACGTATATAATGTCCCCATCCAGAAGTAGGCGACGACACGCCAGGAATATTACATCCCAGATGTTAGGTTGCGTTAGGTTAGGATACACAACGTTATAGACGTATATAATGTCCCCATCGAGAAGCAGGAGACGACACGCCAGGAATGTTGTAAAATATCACATTCGACATATTATGTCGCCTTAGGCTAGGATATATAACGTTACAGACGTATATAATGTTCCCACCGAGAAGTACGGGCGGACACGCCTGGAATGTTGTCAACTATTACATCCGAGATGTTAGGTTGCCTTAGGTTAGGATATATAACGTTATAGACGTATATAATGTCCCCATCCAGAAGTAGGCGACGACACGCCAGGAATATTACATCCCAGATGTTAGGTTGCGTTAGGTTAGGATACACAACGTTATAGACGTATATAATGTTCCCATCGAGAAGCAGGCGACGACTCGCCAGGAATGATGTAAAATATTGCATTCGATATGTTAGGTCGCCTTAGGCTAGGATATATAACGTTATAGATGTATACAACGTTCCCACCGAGAAGTACGGGCCTATACGCCAGGAATGTTGTCAACTATTACATCCGAGGTGTTAGGTTGCCTTAGGTTAGGATATATAACGTTATAGACGTATATAATATTCCCACCGAAAAATAGGGACCGACGCATCAGGAATGTTGTAAAATATTACACCCGAGATGTTAGGTTCCCTTAGGTTAGGATATACAACGTTATGGATGTATATAATGACCCCATCCAGAAGTAGGCGACGACACGCCAGGAATGTTGTAAAATACTACATCCGAGATGTTAGGCTGCCTTAGGTTAGGATATAGAAGATTATAGATGTATATAATGTCCCCAACGAGAAGCAGGCGACGACACGCCAGGAATGTTGTAAAATATTACATTCGACATGTTAGGTGGCCTTAGGCTAGGATATATAACGTTATAGACGTATATAATGTTCCCACCGAGAAGTACGGGTGGACACGCCAGGAATGTTGTCAACTATTACATCCGAGATGTTAGGTTGCCTTAGGTTAGGATATATAACGTTATAGACGTATATAATGTCCCCATCCAGAAGTAGGCGACGACACGCCAGGAATATTACATCCCAGATGTTAGGTTGCGTTAGGTTAGGATACACAACGTTATAGACGTATATAATGTTCCCATCGAGAAGCAGGCGACGACACGCCAGGAATGATGTAAAATATTACATTCGATATGTTAGGTCGCCTTAGGCTAGGATATATAACGTTATAGACGTATACAATGTTCCCACCGAGAAGTACGGGCCTACACGCCAGGAATGTTGTCAACTATTAAATCCGAGGTGTTAGGTTGCCTTAGGCTAGGATATATAACGTCATAGACGTATATAATATTCCCACCGAAGAATAGGGGTCGACGCGTCAGGAATGTTGTAAAATATTACACCCGAGATGTTAGGTTCCCTTAGGTTAGGATATACAACGCTATAGACGTATATAATCTCCCCATCCAGAAGTAGGCGACGACACGCCAGAATGTTGTAAAATATTACATCCGAGATGTTAGGTTGCCTTAGGCTAGGATATATCACGTTATAGACGTATATAATGTTCCCACCGAGAAGTACGGGTGGACACGCCAGGAATGTTGTCAACTATTACATCCGAGATGTTAGGTTGCCTTAGGTTAGGATATATAACGTTATAGACGTATAAAATGTCCCCGTCCAGAAGTAGGCGACGACACGCCAGGAATATTACATCCCAGATGTTAGGTTGCGTTAGGTTAGGATACACAACGTTATAGACGTATATAATGTTCCCATCGAGAAGCAGGCGACGACACGCCAGGAATGATGTAAAATATTACATTCGATATGTTAGGTCGCCTTAGGCTAGGATATATAACGTTATAGACGTATACAATGTTCCCACCGAGAAGTACGGGCCTACACGCCTGGAATGTTGTCAACTATTACATCCGAGATGTTAGGTTGCCTTGGGTTAGGATATATATCGTTATAGACGTATACAATGTTTCCACCGAGAAGTAGGGACCGGCATGCCAGGAATGTTGTAAAATATTACATCCGAGATGTTAGGTTGCCTTAGGTTAGGATATACAATATTATAGAAGTATAGAATGTTCCCACCGAGATGTAGGGACCGACATGCCAGGAATGTTATAAAGTATTACATCCGAGATGTTAGGTTGCTTTACTTTAGGATATATATCGTTATAGACGTATATAATGTTCCTACCGAGACTTGGGGACCGACATGCCAGGAATCTTGTAAAATATTACATCCCAGATGTTAGGTTGCTTTAGGTTAGGATATACAACGTTAAAGACATATATAATGTCCCCATCGAGAAGCAGGCGACGACACGCCAGGAATGTTGTAAAATATTACATTCGACATGTTATGTGGCCTTAGGCTAGGATATATAACGTTATAGACGTATATAATGTTCCCACCGAGAAGTACGGGCGGACACGCCAGGAATGTTGTCAACTATTACATCCGAGATGTTAGGTTGCCTTAGGTTAGGATATATAACGTTATAGACGTATATAATCTCCCCATCCAGAAGTAGGCGACGACACGCCAGGAATATTACATCCCAGATGTTAGGTTGCGTTAGGTTAGGATACACAACGTTATAGACGTATATAATGTTCCCATCGAGAAGCAGGCGACGACACGCCAGAATGTTGTAAAATATTACATCCGAGATGTTAGGTTGCCTTAGGTTAGGATATACAATGTTACAGATGTATATAATGTCCCCATCGTGAAGTAGGCGACGACACGCCAGGAATGTTGTAAAATATTACATTCGACATCTTAGGTTGCCTTAGGCTAGGATATATAACGTTATAGACGTATATAATGTTCCCACCGAAAAATAGGGGCCGACGCGTCAGGAATGTTGTAAAATATTACACCCGAGATGTTAGGTTCCCTTATGTTAGGATATACAACGTTATAGACGTATATAATGTTCCTACCGAGACTTGGGGACCGACATGCCAGGAATCTTGTAAAATATTACATCCCAGATGTTAGGTTGCTTTAGGTTAGGATATACAACGTTAAAGACGTATATAATGTCCCCATCGAGAAGCAGGCGACGACACGCCAGGAATGTTGTAAAATATTACATTCGACATGTTATGTGGCCTTAGGCTAGGATATATAACGTTATAGACGTATGTAATGTTACCACCGAGAAGTACGGGCCGACACGCCAGGAATGTTATCAACTATTAGATCCGACATGTTAGGTCGCCTTAGGCTAGGATATATAACGTTATAGACGTATATAATGTTCCCACCGAGAAATAGGGGCCGACGCGTCAGGAATGTTGTAAAATATTACACCCGAGATGTTAGGTTGCTTTAGGTTAGGATATACAACGATATAGATGTATATAATGTCTCCATCGAGAAGCAGGCGACGACACGCCAGGAATGTTGTAAAATATTACATTCGACATCTTAGGTTGCCTTAGGCTAGGATATATAACGTTATAGACGTATATAATGTTCCCACCGAAAAATAGGGGCCGACGCGTCAGGAATGTTGTAAAATATTACACCCGAGATGTTAGGTTCCCTTAGGTTAGGATATACAACGTTATAGACGTATATAATGTTCCTACCGAGACTTGGGGACCGACATGCCAGGAATCTTGTAAAATATTACATCCCAGATGTTAGGTTGCTTTAGGTTAGGATATACAACGTTAAAGACGTATATAATGTCCCCATCGAGAAGCAGGCGACGACACGCCAGGAATGTTGTAAAATATTACATTCGACATGTTATGTGGCCTTAGGCTAGGATATATAACGTTATAGACGTATGTAATGTTACCACCGAGAAGTACGGGCCGACACGCCAGGAATGTTATCAACTATTAGATCCGACATGTTAGGTCGCCTTAGGCTAGGATATATAACGTTATAGACGTATATAATGTTCCCACCGAGAAATAGGGGCCGACGCGTCAGGAATGTTGTAAAATATTACACCCGAGATGTTAGGTTGCTTTAGGTTAGGATATACAACGATATAGATGTATATAATATCCCCATCCAGAAGTAGGAGACGACACGCCAGGAATGTTGTAAAATATTACATCCGAGATGTTAGGTTGCCTTAGGTTAGGATATACAATGTTATAGATGTATATAATGTCCCCATCGTGAAGTAGGCGACGACACACCAGGAATGTTGTAAAATATTACATTCGACGTCTTAGGTTGCCTTAGGCTAGGATATATAACGTTATAGACGTATATAATGTTCCCACCGAAAAATAGGGGCCGACGCGTCAGGAATGTTGTAAAATATTACACCCGAGATGTTAGGTTCCCTTAGGTTAGGATATACAACGTTATAGACGTATAGTACGTTCCCACCGAGATGTAGGGACCGACATGCCAGGAATGTTGTAAAATATTACATCCCAAATGTTCGGTTGCGTTAGATTAGGATATACAACGTTATAGACGTATATAATGTCCCCATCGAGAAGCAGGCGACGACATGCCAGAATGTTGTCAACTATTACATCCGAGATGTTAGGTTGCCTTGGGTTAGGATGTATATCGTTATAGACGTATACAATGTTTCCACCGAGAAGTAGGGACCGGCATGCCAGGAATGTTGTAAAATATTACATCCGAGATGTTAGGTTGCCTTAGGTTAGGATATACAATATTATAGAAGTATAGAATGTTCCCACCGAGATGTAGGGACCGACATGCCAGGAATGTTGTAAAGTATTACATCCGAGATGTTAGGTTGCTTTACTTTAGGATATATATCGTTATAGACGTATATAATGTTCCTACCGAGACTTGAGGACCGACATGCCAGGAATCTTGTAAAATATTACATCCCAGATGTTAGGTTGCGTTAGGTAAGGATATACAACGTTATAGACGTATATTATGTCCCCATCGGGAAGCAGGCGACGACACGCCAGGAATGTTGTAAAATATTACATTCCAGATGTTAGGTTGCGTTACGTTAGGATATACAATGTTATAGACGTATATTATGTCCCCATCGAGAAGCAGGCGACGACACGCCAGGAATATTACATCCCAGATGTTAGGTTGCGTTAGGTTAGGATACACAACGTTATAGACGTATATAATGTTCCCATCGAGAAGCAGGCGACGACACGCCAGGAATGATATAAAATATTACATTCGATATGTTAGGTCGCCTTAGGCTAGGATATATAACGTTATAGACGTATACAATGTTCCCACCGAGAAGTACGGGCCTACACGCCAGGAATGTTGTCAACTATTAAATCCGAGGTGTTAGGTTGCCTTAGGCTAGGATATATAACGTTATAGACGTATATAATATTCCCACCGAAGAATAGGGGTCGACGCGTCAGGAATGTTGTAAAATATTACACCCGAGATGTTAGGTTCCCTTAGGTTAGGATATACAACGCTATAGACGTATATAATCTCCCCATCCAGAAGTAGGCGACGACACGCCAGAATGTTGTAAAATATTACATCCGAGATGTTAGGTTGCCTTAGGCTAGGATATATCACGTTATAGACGTATATAATGTTCCCACCGAGAAGTACGGGTGGACACGCCAGGAATGTTGTCAACTATTACATCCGAGATGTTAGGTTGCCTTAGGTTAGGATATATAACGTTATAGACGTATAAAATGTCCCCGTCCAGAAGTAGGCGACGACACGCCAGGAATATTACATCCCAGATGTTAGGTTGCGTTAGGTTAGGATACACAACGTTATAGACGTATATAATGTTCCCATCGAGAAGCAGGCGACGACACGCCAGGAATGATGTAAAATATTACATTCGATATGTTAGGTCGCCTTAGGCTAGGATATATAACGTTATAGACGTATACAATGTTCCCACCGAGAAGTACGGGCCTACACGCCTGGAATGTTGTCAACTATTACATCCGAGATGTTAGGTTGCCTTGGGTTAGGATATATATCGTTATAGACGTATACAATGTTTCCACCGAGAAGTAGGGACCGGCATGCCAGGAATGTTGTAAAATATTACATCCGAGATGTTAGGTTGCCTTAGGTTAGGATATACAATATTATAGAAGTATAGAATGTTCCCACCGAGATGTAGGGACCGACATGCCAGGAATGTTGTAAAGTATTACATCCGAGATGTTAGGTTGCTTTACTTTAGGATATATATCGTTATAGACGTATATAATGTTCCTACCGAGACTTGGGGACCGACATGCCAGGAATCTTGTAAAATATTACATCCCAGATGTTAGGTTGCTTTAGGTTAGGATATACAACGTTAAAGACATATATAATGTCCCCATCGAGAAGCAGGCGACGACACGCCAGGAATGTTGTAAAATATTACATTCGACATGTTATGTGGCCTTAGGCTAGGATATATAACGTTATAGACGTATATAATGTTCCCACCGAGAAGTACGGGCGGACACGCCAGGAATGTTGTCAACTATTACATCCGAGATGTTAGGTTGCCTTAGGTTAGGATATATAACGTTATAGACGTATATAATCTCCCCATCCAGAAGTAGGCGACGACACGCCAGGAATATTACATCCCAGATGTTAGGTTGCGTTAGGTTAGGATACACAACGTTATAGACGTATATAATGTTCCCATCGAGAAGCAGGCGACGACACGCCAGAATGTTGTAAAATATTACATCCGAGATGTTAGGTTGCCTTAGGTTAGGATATACAATGTTATAGATGTATATAATGTCCCCATCGTGAAGTAGGCGACGACACACCAGGAATGTTGTAAAATATTACATTCGACGTCTTAGGTTGCCTTAGGCTAGGATATATAACGTTATAGACGTATATAATGTTCCCACCGAAAAATAGGGGCCGACGCGTCAGGAATGTTGTAAAATATTACACCCGAGATGTTAGGTTCCCTTAGGTTAGGATATACAACGTTATAGACGTATAGTACGTTCCCACCGAGATGTAGGGACCGACATGCCAGGAATGTTGTAAAATATTACATCCGAGATGTTAGGCTGCCTCAGGTTAGGATATACAAAGTTATAGATGTATATAATGTCCCCATCCAGAAGTAGGCGACTACACGACAGGAGTGTTGTAAAATATTACATTCGACATGTCAGGTTGCCTTAGACTAGGATATATAACGTTATAGACGTATGTAATGTTCCCACCGAAAAATAGGGGCCTACGCGTCAGGAATGTTGTAAAATATTACATTCGACATGTTAGGTGGCCTTAGGCTAGGATATATAACGTTATAGACGTATACAATGTTCCCACCGAGAAGTACGGGCCTAGACGCCAGGAATGTTGTAAAATATTGCATCCCAAATGTTAGGTTGCGTTAGGTTAGGATATACAACGTTATAGACGTATAGTGTGTTCCCGCCGAGATGTAGGGACCAACATGCCAGGAAAGTTGTAAAATATTACATACGAGATGTTAGGTTGCGTTAGGTTAGGATATACAACGTTATAGACGTATATAATGTCCCCATCGAGAAGTAGGCGACGACACGCCAGGAATGTTGTAAAATATTACATTCGACATGTTAGGTTGTCTTAGACTAGGATATATAACGTTGTAGACGTATATAATGTTCCCACCGAAAAATAGGGGCCGACGCGTCAGGAATGTTGTAAAATATTACATTCGACATGTTAGGTGGCCTTAGGCTAGGATATATAACGTTATAGACGTATGTAATGTTACCACCGGGAAGTACGGGCCTACACGCCAGGAATGTTGTCAACTATTACATCCGAGGTGTTAGGTTGCCTTAGGTTAGGATATCTATCGTTATAGACGTATATAATGTTCCCACCGAGACGTAGGCACCGACATGCCAGGAATGTTGTAAAATATTACATCCCAAATGTTAGGTTGCGTTAGGTTAGGATATACAATGTTATAGACGTATATAATGTCCCCATCGAGAAGCAGGCGACGACACGCCAGAATGTTGTAAAACATTACATCCGAGATGTTAGGTTGCCTTAGGTTAGGATATACAAGGTTATAGATGTATATAATGTCCCCATCGAGAAGTAGGCGACGACACGCCAGGAATGTTGTAAAATATTACGTTCGACATGTTAGGTTGCCTTGGACTAGGATATACAACGTTATAGACGTATATAATGTTCCCATCGAAAAGTAGGAACAGACATGCCAGGAATGTTGTAAAATATTGCATCCCAAATGTTAGGTTGCGTTAGGTTAGGATATACAACGTTATAGACGTATAGTATGTTCCCACCGAGATGTAGGGACCGACATGCCAGGAATGTTGTAAAATATTACATCCGAAATGTTAGGTTGCGTTAGGTTAGGATATACAACGTTATAGACGTATATAATGTCCCCATCGAGAAGCAGGGGACGACACGCCAGGAATGTTGTAAAATATTACATTCGACATCTTAGGTTGCCTTAGGCTAGGATATATAACGTTATAGACGTATATAATGTTCCCACCGAAAAATAGGGTCCGACGCGTCAGGAATGTTGTAAAATATTACACCCGAGATGTTAGGTTCCCTTAGGTTAGGATATACAACGTTATAGACGTATATAATGTTCCCACCGAGAAGTACGGGCGGACACGCCAGGAATGTTGTCAAATATTACATCCGAGATGTTAGGTTGCCTTAGGTTAGGATATATAACGTTATAGACGTATATAATGTTCGCACCGAGAAGTACGAGCCGACACGCCAGGAATGTTGTAAACTATTACGGTAGAGATTTTAGGTTGCCTTAGGTTATGATATATAACGTTATAGACGTATATAATGTTACCACCGAGAAATAGGGGCCGAAGCGCCAGGAATGTTGTAAAATATTAAACCCGAGATGTTAGGTTGCCTTAGGCTAGGATATATAACGTTATAGACGTATATAATTTTCCCACCGAGAAATAGGCGCCGACATGCCAGGAATGTTGTAGAATATTACATCCCAGATGTTAGGTTGCGTTAGGTTAGGATATACAACGTTATAGACGTATATAATGTCCCCATCGAGAAGCAGGCGACGACACGCCAGGAATGTTGTAAAATATTACATCCGAGATGTTAGATTGCTAAGGCTAGGATATACAACGTTATAGACGTATATAATGTCCCCATCGAGAAGCAGGCGACGACACGCCAGGAATGTTGTAAAATATAACATCTGAGATGTTATGTTGCCTTACGTTAGGATATGTAACGTTATAGACGTATATAATGTTCCCACCGAAAAGTACGAGCCGAAGCGCCAGGAATGTTGTAAAATATTACATCCGAGATGTTAGTTTCCCTTAAGTTTGGATATATATCGTTATAGACGTATATAATGTCCAGATCGAGACGTGGGGACCGACAAGCCAGAATGTTGTAAAATATTACAACCGAGATGTTAGGTTGCGTTAGGTTAGGATATACAACGTTATAGACGTATATAATGACCCCATCGAGGAGCAGGCGACGACACGCCAGGAATGTTGTAAAATATAACATCCGAGATGTTATGTTGCCTTACGTTAGGATATGTAACGTTATAGACGTATATAATGTTTCCACCGAAAAGTAGGAGCCGAAGAGCCAGGAATGTTGTAAAATATTACATCCGAGATGTTAGTTTCCCTTAAGTTTGGATATATGTCGTTATAGACGTATATAACGTCCCCACCGAGACGTAGGGACCGACATGCCAGGAATGTTGTAAAATATTACATCCCAGATGTTAGGTTGCGTTAGGTTAGGATATACAACGTTATAGACGTATATAATGTCCCCATCGAGAAGCAGGCGACGACACGCCAGGAATGTTGTAAAATATAACATCCGAGATGTTATGTTGCCTTACGTTAGGATATGTAACGTTATAGACGTATATAATGTTCCCACCGAAAAGTAGGGGCCGACGCGTCAGGAATGTTGTAAAATATTACACCCGAGATGTTAGGTTCTCTTAGGTTAGGATATACAACGTTATGGATGTATATAATGACCCCATCCAGAATTAGGAGACGACACGCCAGGAATGTTGTAAAATACTGCATCCGAGATGTTAGGCTGCCTTAGGTTAGGATATACAAGATTATAGATGTATATAATGTCCCCATCGAGAAGTAGGCGACGACACGCCAGGAATGTTGTAAAATATTACATTCGACATGTTAGGTCGCCTTAGGCTAGGATATATGACGTTATAGACGTATACAATGTTCCCACCGAGAAGTACGGGCCTACACGCCTGGAATGTTGTCAACTATTACATCCGAGATGTAAGGTTGCCTTGGGTTAGGATATATATCGTTATAGACGTATACAATGTTTCCACCGAGAAGTAGGGACCGGCATGCCAGGAATGTTGTAAAATATTACATCCGAGATGTTAGGTTGCCTTAGGTTAGGATATACAATATTATAGAAGTATAGAATGTTCCCACCGAGATGTAGGGACCGACATGCCAGGAATGTTGTAAAGTATTACATCCGAGATGTTAGGTTGCTTTACTTTAGGATATATATCGTTATAGACGTATATAATGTTCCTACCGAGACTTGAGGACCGACATGCCAGGAATCTTGTAAAATATTACATCCTAGATGTTAGGTTGCGTTAGGTAAGGATATACAACGTTATAGACGTATATTATGTCCCCATCGGGAAGCAGGCGACGACACGCCAGGAATGTTGTAAAATATTACATTCCAGATGTTAGGTTGCGTTACGTTAGGATATACAATGTTATAGACGTATATTATGTCCCCATCGAGAAGCAGGCGACGACACGCCAGGAATATTACATCCCAGATGTTAGGTTGCGTTAGGTTAGGATACACAACGTTATAGACGTATATAATGTTCCCATCGAGAAGCAGGCGACGACACGCCAGGAATGATATAAAATATTACATTCGATATGTTAGGTCGCCTTAGGCTAGGATATATAACGTTATAGACGTATACAATGTTCCCACCGAGAAGTACGGGCCTACACGCCAGGAATGTTGTCAACTATTAAATCCGAGGTGTTAGGTTGCCTTAGGCTAGGATATATAACGTTATAGACGTATATAATATTCCCACCGAAGAATAGGGGTCGACGCGTCAGGAATGTTGTAAAATATTACACCCGAGATGTTAGGTTCCCTTAGGTTAGGATATACAACGCTATAGACGTATATAATCTCCCCATCCAGAAGTAGGCGACGACACGCCAGAATGTTGTAAAATATTACATCCGAGATGTTAGGTTGCCTTAGGCTATGATATATCACGTTATAGACGTATATAATGTTCCCACCGAGAAGTACGGGTGGACACGCCAGGAATGTTGTCAACTATTACATCCGAGATGTTAGGTTGCCTTAGGTTAGGATATATAACGTTATAGACGTATAAAATGTCCCCGTCCAGAAGTAGGCGACGACACGCCAGGAATATTACATCCCAGATGTTAGGTTGCGTTAGGTTAGGATACACAATGTTATAGACGTATATAATGTTCCCATCGAGAAGCAGGCGACGACACGCCAGGAATGATGTAAAATATTACATTCGATATGTTAGGTCGCCTTAGGCTAGGATATATAACGTTATAGACGTATGCAATGTTCCCACCGAGAAGTACGGGCCTACACGCCTGGAATGTTGTCAACTATTACATCCGAGATGTTAGGTTGCCTTGGGTTAGGATATATATCGTTATAGACGTGTACAATGTTTCCACCGAGAAGTAGGGACCGGCATGCCAGGAATGTTGTAAAATATTACATCCGAGATGTTAGGTTGCCTTAGGTTAGGATATACAATATTATAGAAGTATAGAATGTTCCCACCGAGATGTAGGGACCGACATGCCAGGAATGTTGTAAAGTATTACATCCGAGATGTTAGGTTGCTTTACTTTAGGATATATATCGTTATAGACGTATATAATGTTCCTACCGGGACTTGAGGACCGACATGCCAGGAATCTTGTAAAATATTACATCCCAGAGGTTAGGTTGCGTTAGGTAAGGATATACAACGTTATAGACGTATATTATGTCCCCATCGGGAAGCAGGCGACCACACGCCAGGAATGTTGTAAAATATTACATTCCAGATGTTAGGTTGCGTTACGTTAGGATATACAACGTTATAGACGTATATTATGTCCCCATCGAGAAGCAGGCGACGACACGCCAGGAATATTACATCCCAGATGTTAGGTTGCGTTAGGTTAGGATACACAACGTTATAGACGTATATAATGTTCCCATCGAGAAGCAGGCGACGACACGCCAGGAATGATATAAAATATTACATTCGATATGTTAGGTCGCCTTAGGCTAGGATATATAACGTTATAGACGTATACAATGTTCCCACCGAGAAGTACGGGCGGACACGCCAGGAATGTTGTAAAATATTACACCCGAGATGTTATGTTCCCTTAGGTTAGGATATACAACTTTATAGACGTATAGTATGTTCCCACCGAGATGTAGGGTCCGACATGCCAAGAATGTTGTAAAATATTACATCCGAGATGTTAGGTTGCGTTAGGTTAGGATATACAACGTTATAGACGTATATAATGTCCCCATCGAGAAGCAGGCGACGACACGCCAGGAATGTTGTAAAATATTACATCCGAGATGTTAGGTTCCCTTCGGTTTGGATATATATCGTTATAGACGTATATAATGTTCCTACCGAGACTTGGGGACCGACATGCCAGGAATCTTGTAAAATATTACATCCCAGATGTTAGGTTGCTTTAGGTTAGGATATACAACGTTAAAGACGTATATAATGTCCCCATCGAGAAGCAGGCGACGACACGCCAGGAATGTTGTAAAATATTACATTCGACATGTTATGTGGCCTTAGGCTAGGATATATAACGTTATAGACGTATATAATGTTCCCACCGAGAAGTACGGGCGGACACGCCAGGAATGTTGTCAACTATTACATCCGAGATGTTAGGTTGCCTTAGGTTAGGATATATAACGTTATAGACGTATATAATCTCCCCATCCAGAAGTAGGCGACGACACGCCAGGAATATTACATCCCAGATGTTAGGTTGCGTTAGGTTAGGATACACAACGTTATAGACGTATATAATGTTCCCATCTAGAAGCAGGCGACGACACGCCAGAATGTTGTAAAATATTACATCCGAGATGTTAGGTTGCCTTAGGTTAGGATATACAATGTTACAGATGTATATAATGTCCCCATCGTGAAGTAGGCGACGACACGCCAGGAATGTTGTAAAATATTACATTCGACATCTTAGGTTGCCTTAGGCTAGGATATATAACGTTATAGACGTATATAATGTTCCCACCGAAAAATAGGGCCCGACGCGTCAGGAATGTTGTAAAATATTACACCCGAGATGTTAGGTTCCCTTAGGTTAGGATATACAACGTTATAGACGTATAGTATGTTCCCACCGAGATGTAGGGACCGACATGGCAGGAATGTTGTAAAATATTACATCCGAGATGTTAGGTTGCGTTAGGTTAGGATATACAACGTTATAGACGTATATAATGTCCCCATCGAGAAGCAGGGGACGACACGCCAGGAATGTTGTAAAATATTACATTCGACATGTTAGGTTGCCTTAGGCTAGGATATATAACGTTATAGACGTATGTAATGTTACCACCGAGAAGTACGGGCCGACACGCCAGGAATGTTATCAACTATTAGATCCGACATGTTAGGTCGCCTTAGGCTAGGATATATAACGTTATAGACGTATATAATGTTCCCACCGAGAAATAGGGGCCGACGCGTCAGGAATGTTGTAAAATATTACACCCGAGATGTTAGGTTGCTTTAGGTTAGGATATACAACGATATAGATGTATATAATATCCCCATCCAGAAGTAGGCGACGACACGCCAGGAATGTTGTAAAATATTACATCCGAGATGTTAGGTTGCCTTAGGTTAGGATATACAATGTTATAGATGTATATAATGTCCCCATCGTGAAGTAGGCGACGACACACCAGGAATGTTGTAAAATATTACATTCGACGTCTTAGGTTGCCTTAGGCTAGGATATATAACGTTATAGACGTATATAATGTTCCCACCGAAAAATAGGGGCCGACGCGTCAGGAATGTTGTAAAATATTACACCCGAGATGTTAGGTTCCCTTAGGTTAGGATATACAACGTTATAGACGTATAGTACGTTCCCACCGAGATGTAGGGACCGACTTGCCAGGAATGTTGTAAAATATTACATCCGAGATGTTAGGCTGCCTCAGGTTAGGATATACAAAGTTATAGATGTATATAATGTCCCCATCCAGAAGTAGGCGACTACACGACAGGAGTGTTGTAAAATATTACATTCGACATGTCAGGTTGCCTTAGACTAGGATATATAACGTTATAGACGTATGTAATGTTCCCACCGAAAAATAGGGGCCTACGCGTCAGGAATGTTGTAAAATACTACATTCGACATGTTAGGTGGCCTTAGGCTAGGATATATAACGTTATAGACGTATATAATGTTCCCACCGAGACGTAGGCACCGACATGCAAGGAATGTTGTAAAATATTACATCCCAAATCTTAGGTTGCGTTAGGTTAGGATATACAAAGTTATAGACGTATATAATCTCCCCATCGAGAAGCAGGCGACGACACGCCAGAATGTTGTAAAATATTACATTCGACATCTTAGGTTGCCTTAGGCTAGGATATATAGCGTTATAGACGTATATAATGTTCCCACCTAAAAATAGGGGCCGACGAGTCAGGAATGTTGTAAAATATTACACCCGAGATGTTAGGTTCCCTTAGGTTAGGATATACAACTTTATAGACGTATAGTCAGTTCCCACCGAGATGTAGGGACCGACATGCCAGGAATTTTGTAAAATAGTACATCCGAGATGTTAGGTTGCGTTAGGTTAGGATATACAACGTTATAGACGTATATCATGTCTCCATCGAGAAGCAGGCGACGACACGCCAGGAATGTTGTAAAATATTACATTCGACATGTTATGTGGCCTTAGGCTAGGATATATAACGTTATAGACGTATACAATGTTCCCACCGAGAAGTACGGGCCTAGACGCCAGGAATGTTGTAAAATATTGCATCCCAAATGTTAGGTTGCGTTAGGTTAGGATATACAACGTTATAGACGTATAGTGTGTTCCCGCCGAGATGTAGGGACCAACATGCCAGGAATGTTGTAAAATATTACATACGAGATGTTAGGTTGCGTTAGGTTAGGATATACAACGTTATAGACGTATATAATGTCCCCATCGAGAAGTAGGCGACGACACGCCAGGAATGTTGTAAAATATTACATTCGACATGTTAGGTTGCCTTAGACTAGGATATATAACGTTGTAGACGTATATAATGTTCCCACCGAAAAATAGGGGCCGACGCGTCAGGAATGTTGTAAAATATTACATTCGACATGTTAGGTGGCCTTAGGCTAGGATATATAACGTTATAGACGTATGTAATGTTACCACCGGGAAGTACGGGCCTACACGCCAGGAATGTTGTCAACTATTACATCCGAGGTGTTAGGTTGCCTTAGGTTAGGATATCTATCGTTATAGACGTATATAATGTTCCCACCGAGACGTAGGCACCGACATGCCAGGAATGTTGTAAAATATTACATCCCAAATGTTAGGTTGCGTTAGGTTAGGATATACAACGTTATAGACGTATATAATGTCCCCATCGAGAAGCAGGCGACGACACGCCAGAATGTTGTAAAACATTACATCCGAGATGTTAGGTTGCCTTAGGTTAGGATATACAAGGTTATAGATGTATATAATGTCCCCATCGAGAAGTAGGCGACGACACGCCTGGAATGTTGTAAAATATTACGTTCGACATGTTAGGTTGCCTTGGACTAGGATATACAACGTTATAGACGTATATAATGTTCCCATCGAAAAGTAGGAACAGACATGCCAGGAATGTTGTAAAATATTGCATCCCAAATGTTAGGTTGCGTTAGGTTAGGATATACAACGTTATAGACGTATAGTGTGTTCCCGCCGAGATGTAGGGACCGACATGCCAGGAATGTTGTAAAATATTACATACGAGATGTTAGGTTCCGTTAGGTTAGGATATACAACGTTATAGACGTATATAATGTCCCCATCGAGAAGTAGGCGACGACACGCCAGGAATGTTGTAAAATATTACATTCGGCATGTTAGGTTGCCTTAGGCTAGGATACATAACGTTATAGACGAATATATTGTTACCACCGAGAACTACGGGCCGACACGCCAGGAATGATGTAAAATATTACATTCGACATGTTAGGCCGCCTTAGGCTAGGATATATAACGTTATAGACGTATGTAATGTTACCACCGATACGTAGGGACCGACATGCCAGGAATGTTGTAAAATATTACATCCCAGATGTTAGGTTGCTTTAGGTTAGGATACACAACGTTATAGACGTATATAATGTTCCCATCGAGAAGCAGGCGACGACACGCCAGGAATGATGTAAAATATTACATTCGACATGTTAGGTCGCCTTAGGCTAGGATATATAACGTTATAGACGTATACAATGTTCCCACCGAGAAGTACGGGCCTAGACGCCAGGAATGTTGTCAACTATTACATCCGAGGTGTTAGGTTGCCTTAGGTTGGGACATATATCGTTATAGACGTATATAATGTTCCCACCGAGACGTAGGCACCGACATGCCAGGAATGTTGTAAAATATTGCATCCCAAATGTTAGGTTGCGTTAGGTTAGGATATACAACGTTATAGACGTATATAATCTCCCCATCGAGAAGCAGGCGACGACACGCCAGAATGTTGTAAAATATTACATCCGAGAAGTTAGGTTGCCTTAGGTTAGGATATACAATGTTATAGATGTATATAATGTCCCCATCGTGAAGTAGGCGACGACACGCCAGGACTGTTGTAAAATATTACATTCGACATCTTAGGTTGCCTTAGGCTAGGATATATAACGTTATAGACGTATATAATGTTCCCACCGAAAAATAGGGTCCGACGCGTCAGGAATGTTGTAAAATATTACACCCGAGATGTTAGGTTCCCTTAGGTTAGGATATACAACGTTATAGACGTATAGTATGTTCCCACCGAGATGTAGGGACCGACATGCCAGGAATGTTGTAAAATATTACATCCGTAATGTTAGGTTGCGTTAGGTTAGGATATACAACGTTATAGACGTATATAATGTCCCCATCGAGAAGCAGGGGACGACACGCCAGGAATGTTGTAAAATATTACATTCGACATCTTAGGTTGCCTTAGGCTAGGATATATAACGTTATAGACGTATATAATGTTCCCACCGAAAAATAGGGTCCGACGCGTCAGGAATGTTGTAAAATATTACACCCGAGATGTTAGGTTCCCTTAGGTTAGGATATACAACGTTATAGACGTATATAATGTTCCCACCGAGAAGTACGGGCGGACACGCCAGGAATGTTGTCAACTATTACATCCGAGATGTTAGGTTGCCTTAGGTTAGGATATATAACGTTATAGACGTATATAATCTCCCCATCCAGAAGTAGGCGACGACACGCCAGGAATATTACATCCCAGATGTTAGGTTGCCTTAGGTTAGGATATACAAGGTTATAGATGTATATAATGTCCCCATCGAGAAGTAGGCGACGACACGCCAGGAATGTTGTAAAATATTACATTCGACATGTTAGGTTGCCTTGGACTAGGATATACAACGTTATAGACGTATATAATGTTCCCACCGAAAAGTAGGAACAAACATGCCAGGAATGTTGTAAAATATTGCATCCCAAATGTTAGGTTGCGTTAGGTTAGGATATACAACGTTATAGACGTATAGTGTGTTCCCGCCGAGATGTAGGGACCGACATGCCAGGAATGTTGTAAAATATTACATACGAGATGTTAGGTTGCGTTAGGTTAGGATATACAACGTTATAGACGTATATAATGTCCCCATCGAGAAGTAGGCGACGACACGCCAGGAATGTTGTAAAATATTACATTCGGCATGTTAGGTTGCCTTAGGCTAGGATACATAACGTTATAGACGAATATATTGTTACCACCGAGAACTACGGGCCGACACGCCAGGAATGATGTAAAATATTACATCCCAGATGTTAGGTTGCGTTAGGTTAGGATATACAACGATATAGACTTATATAATGTCCCCATCGAGAAGCAGGCGACGACATGCCAGGAGTGTTGTAAAATATTACATCCGAGAGGTTAGGTTGCGTTAGGTTAGGATATACAACGCTATAGACGTATATAATGTCCCCATCGAGAAGCAGGCGACGACACGCCAGGAATGTTGTAAAATATTACATCCGAGATGTTATGTTGCCTTACGTTAGGATATGTAACGTTATAGACGTATATAATGTTCCCACCGAAAAGTAGTAGCCGAATCGCCACGAATGTTGTAAAATATTACATCCGAGATGTTAGTTTCCCTTAAGTTTGGATATATGTCGTTATAGACGTATATAACGTTCCCACCGAGACGTAGGAACCGACATGCCAGGAATGTTGTAAAATATTACATCTCAGATGTTAGGTTGCGTTTCGTTAGGATATACAACGTTATAGACGTATATAACGTCCCCATCGAGAAGCAGGCGACGACACGCCAGGAATGTTGTAAAATATTACATCCGAGATGTTAGATTGCTTAGGCTAGGATATACAACGTTATAGACGTATATAATGTCCCCATCGAGAAGCAGGCGACGACACGCCAGGAATGTTGTAAAATATAACATCTGAGATGTTATGTTGCCTTACGTTAGGATATATAACGTTATAGACGTATATAATGTTCCCACCGAAAAATAGGGCCCGACGCGTCAGGAATGTTGTAAAATATTACACCCGAGATGTTAGGTTCCCTTAGGTTAGGATATACAACGTTATAGACGTATAGTATGTTCCCACCGAGATGTAGGGACCGACATGGCAGGAATGTTGTAAAATATTACATCCGAGATGTTAGGTTGCGTTAGGTTAGGATATACAACGTTATAGACGTATATAATGTCCCCATCGAGAAGCAGGGGACGACACGCCAGGAATGTTGTAAAATATTACATTCGACATGTTAGGTTGCCTTAGGCTAGGATATATAACGTTATAGACGTATGTAATGTTACCACCGAGAAGTACGGGCCGACACGCCAGGAATGTTATCAACTATTAGATCCGACATGTTAGGTCGCCTTAGGCTAGGATATATAACGTTATAGACGTATATAATGTTCCCACCGAGAAATAGGGGCCGAC
This sequence comes from Xylocopa violacea, assembly GCA_963969225.1. Classification (NCBI taxonomy): domain Eukaryota; kingdom Metazoa; phylum Arthropoda; class Insecta; order Hymenoptera; family Apidae; genus Xylocopa; species Xylocopa violacea. The sequence goes on along the minus strand of CAXAJV010000001.1, from coordinate 44,529,044 downwards.
GCGTCAGGAATGTTGTAAAATATTACACCCGAGATGTTAGGTTGCTTTAGGTTAGGATATACAACGATATAGATGTATATAATATCCCCATCCAGAAGTAGGCGACGACACGCCAGGAATGTTGTAAAATATTACATCCGAGATGTTAGGTTGCCTTAGGTTAGGATATACAATGTTATAGATGTATATAATGTCCCCATCGTGAAGTAGGCGACGACACACCAGGAATGTTGTAAAATATTACATTCGACGTCTTAGGTTGCCTTAGGCTAGGATATATAACGTTATAGACGTATATAATGTTCCCACCGAAAAATAGGGGCCGACGCGTCAGGAATGTTGTAAAATATTACACCCGAGATGTTAGGTTCCCTTAGGTTAGGATATACAACGTTATAGACGTATAGTACGTTCCCACCGAGATGTAGGGACCGACTTGCCAGGAATGTTGTAAAATATTACATCCGAGATGTTAGGCTGCCTCAGGTTAGGATATACAAAGTTATAGATGTATATAATGTCCCCATCCAGAAGTAGGCGACTACACGACAGGAGTGTTGTAAAATATTACATTCGACATGTCAGGTTGCCTTAGACTAGGATATATAACGTTATAGACGTATGTAATGTTCCCACCGAAAAATAGGGGCCTACGCGTCAGGAATGTTGTAAAATATTACATTCGACATGTTAGGTGGCCTTAGGCTAGGATATATAACGTTATAGACGTATATAATGTTCCCACCGAGACGTAGGCACCGACATGCAAGGAATGTTGTAAAATATTACATCCCAAATCTTAGGTTGCGTTAGGTTAGGATATACAAAGTTATAGACGTATATAATCTCCCCATCGAGAAGCAGGCGACGACACGCCAGAATGTTGTAAAATATTACATTCGACATCTTAGGTTGCCTTAGGCTAGGATATATAGCGTTATAGACGTATATAATGTTCCCACCTAAAAATAGGGGCCGACGAGTCAGGAATGTTGTAAAATATTACACCCGAGATGTTAGGTTCCCTTAGGTTAGGATATACAACTTTATAGACGTATAGTCAGTTCCCACCGAGATGTAGGGACCGACATGCCAGGAATTTTGTAAAATAGTACATCCGAGATGTTAGGTTGCGTTAGGTTAGGATATACAACGTTATAGACGTATATCATGTCTCCATCGAGAAGCAGGCGACGACACGCCAGGAATGTTGTAAAATATTACATTCGACATGTTATGTGGCCTTAGGCTAGGATATATAACGTTATAGACGTATACAATGTTCCCACCGAGAAGTACGGGCCTAGACGCCAGGAATGTTGTAAAATATTGCATCCCAAATGTTAGGTTGCGTTAGGTTAGGATATACAACGTTATAGACGTATAGTGTGTTCCCGCCGAGATGTAGGGACCAACATGCCAGGAATGTTGTAAAATATTACATACGAGATGTTAGGTTGCGTTAGGTTAGGATATACAACGTTATAGACGTATATGATGTCCCCATCGAGAAGTAGGCGACGACACGCCAGGATTGTTGTAAAATATTACATTCGACATGTTAGGTTGCCTTAGACTAGGATATATAACGTTGTAGACGTATATAATGTTCCCACCGAAAAATAGGGGCCGACGCGTCAGGAATGTTGTAAAATATTACATTCGACATGTTAGGTGGCCTTAGGCTAGGATATATAACGTTATAGACGTATGTAATGTTACCACCGGGAAGTACGGGCCTACACGCCAGAAATGTTGTCAACTATTACATCCGAGGTGTTAGGTTGCCTTAGGTTAGGATATCTATCGTTATAGACGTATATAATGTTCCCACCGAGACGTAGGCACCGACATGCCAGGAATGTTGTAAAATATTACATCCCAAATGTTAGGTTGCGTTAGGTTAGGATATACAACGTTATAGACGTATATAATGTCCCCATCGAGAAGCAGGCGACGACACGCCAGAATGTTGTAAAACATTACATCCGAGATGTTAGGTTGCCTTAGGTTAGGATATACAAGGTTATAGATGTATATAATGTCCCCATCGAGAAGTAGGCGACGACACGCCTGGAATGTTGTAAAATATTACGTTCGACATGTTAGGTTGCCTTGGACTAGGATATACAACGTTGTAGACGTATATAATGTTCCCACCGAAAAATAGGGGCCGACGCGTCAGGAATGTTGTAAAATATTACATTCGACATGTTAGGTGGCCTTAGGCTAGGATATATAACGTTATAGACGTATGTAATGTTACCACCGGGAAGTACGGGCCTACACGCCAGAAATGTTGTCAACTATTACATCCGAGGTGTTAGGTTGCCTTAGGTTAGGATATCTATCGTTATAGACGTATATAATGTTCCCACCGAGACGTAGGCACCGACATGCCAGGAATGTTGTAAAATATTACATCCCAAATGTTAGGTTGCGTTAGGTTAGGATATACAACGTTATAGACGTATATAATGTCCCCATCGAGAAGCAGGCGACGACACGCCAGAATGTTGTAAAACATTACATCCGAGATGTTGGGTTGCCTTAGGTTAGGATATACAAGGTTATAGATGTATATAATGTCCCCATCGAGAAGTAGGCGACGACACGCCTGGAATGTTGTAAAATATTACGTTCGACATGTTAGGTTGCCTTGGACTAGGATATACAACGTTATAGACGTATATAATGTTCCCATCGAAAAGTAGGAACAGACATGCCAGGAATGTTGTAAAATATTGCATCCCAAATGTTAGGTTGCGTTAGGTTAGGATATACAACGTTATAGACGTATAGTGTGTTCCCGCCGAGATGTAGGGACCGACATGCCAGGAATGTTGTAAAATATTACATACGAGATGTTAGGTTGCGTTAGGTTAGGATATACAACGTTATAGACGTATGTAATGTTACCACCGATACGTAGGGACCGACATGCCAGGAATGTTGTAAAATATTACATCCCAGAAATTAGGTTGCGTTAGGTTAGGATATACAACGATATAGACGTATATAATGTCCCCATCGAGAAGCAGGCGACGACACGCCAGGAATGTTGTAAAATATTACATCCGACATGTTATGTGGCCTTAGGCTAGGATATATAACGTTATAGACGTATATAATGTTCCCACCGAGAAGTACGGGCGGACACGACAGAAATGTTGTCAACTATTACGTCCGAGATGTTAGGTTGCCTTAGGTTAGGATATATAACGTTATAGGCGTATATAATCTCCCCATCCAGAAGTAGGCGACGACACGCCACGAATATTACATCCCAGATGTTAGGTTGCTTTAGGTTAGGATACACAACGTTATAGACGTATATAATGTTCCCATCGAGAAGCAGGCGACGACACGCCAGGAATGATGTAAAATATTACATTCGACATGTTAGGTCGCCTTAGGCTAGGATATATAACGTTATAGACGTATACAATGTTCCCACCGAGAAGTACGGGCCTAGACGCCAGGAATGTTGTCAACTATTACATCCGAGGTGTTAGGTTGCCTTAGGTTGGGACATATATCGTTATAGACGTATATAATGTTCCCACCGAAAAATAGGGTCCGACGCGTCAGGAATGTTGTAAAATATTACACCCGAGATGTTAGGTTCCCTTAGGTTAGGATATACAACGTTATAGACGTATAGTATGTTCCCACCGAGATGTAGGGACCGACATGCCAGGAATGTTGTAAAATATTACATCCGTAATGTTAGGTTGCGTTAGGTTAGGATATACAACGTTATAGACGTATATAATGTCCCCATCGAGAAGCAGGGGACGACACGCCGGGAATGTTGTAAAATATTACATTCGACATCTTAGGTTGCCTTAGGCTAGGATATATAACGTTATAGACGTATATAATGTTCCCACCGAAAAATAGGGTCCGACGCGTCAGGAATGTTGTAAAATATTACACCCGAGATGTTAGGTTCCCTTAGGTTAGGATATATAACGTTATAGACGTATATAATGTTCCCACCGAAAAGTAGTAGCCGAATCGCCACGAATGTTGTAAAATATTACATCCGAGATGTTAGTTTCCCTTAAGTTTGGATATATGTCGTTATAGACGTATATAACGTTCCCACCGAGACGTAGGAACCGACATGCCAGGAATGTTGTAAAATATTACATCCCAGATGTTAGGTTGCGTTTCGTTAGGATATACAACGTTATAGACGTATATAACGTCCCCATCGAGAAGCAGGCGACGACACGCCAGGAATGTTGTAAAATATTACATCCGAGATGTTAGATTGCTTAGGCTAGGATATACAACGTTATAGACGTATATAATGTCCCCATCGAGAAGCAGGCGACGACACGCCAGGAATGTTGTAAAATATAACATCTGAGATGTTATGTTGCCTTACGTTAGGATATATAACGTTATAGACGTATATAATGTTCGCACCGAGAAGTACGAGCCGACACGCCAGGAATGTTGTAAACTATTACGGTAGAGATTTTAGGTTGCCTTAGGTTATGATATATAACGTTATAGACGTATATAATGTTACCACCGAGAAATAGGGGCCGAAGCGCCAGGAATGTTGTAAAATATTAAACCCGAGATGTTAGGTTGCCTTAGGCTAGGATATATAACGTTATAGACGTATATAATTTTCCCACCGAGAAATAGGGGCCGACATGCCAGGAATGTTGTAAAATATTACATCCCAGAAATTAGGTTGCGTTAGGTTAGGATATACAACGATATAGACGTATATAATGTCCCCATCGAGAAGCAGGCGACGACACGCCAGGAATGTTGTAAAATATTACATCCGACATGTTATGTGGCCTTAGGCTAGGATATATAACGTTATAGACGTATATAATGTTCCCACCGAGAAGTACGGGCGGACACGACAGAAATGTTGTCAACTATTACGTCCGAGATGTTAGGTTGCCTTAGGTTAGGATATATAACGTTATAGGCGTATATAATCTCCCCATCCAGAAGTAGGCGACGACACGCCACGAATATTACATCCCAGATGTTAGGTTGCTTTAGGTTAGGATACACAACGTTATAGACGTATATAATGTTCCCATCGAGAAGCAGGCGACGACACGCCAGGAATGATGTAAAATATTACATTCGACATGTTAGGTCGCCTTAGGCTAGGATATATAACGTTATAGACGTATACAATGTTCCCACCGAGAAGTACGGGCCTAGACGCCAGGAATGTTGTCAACTATTACATCCGAGGTGTTAGGTTGCCTTAGGTTGGGACATATATCGTTATAGACGTATATAATGTTCCCACCGAAAAATAGGGTCCGACGCGTCAGGAATGTTGTAAAATATTACACCCGAGATGTTAGGTTCCCTTAGGTTAGGATATACAACGTTATAGACGTATAGTATGTTCCCACCGAGATGTAGGGGCCGACATGCCAGGAATGTTGTAAAATATTACATCCGTAATGTTAGGTTGCGTTAGGTTAGGATATACAACGTTATAGACGTATATAATGTCCCCATCGAGAAGCAGGGGACGACACGCCAGGAATGTTGTAAAATATTACATTCGACATCTTAGGTTGCCTTAGGCTAGGATATATAACGTTATAGACGTATATAATGTTCCCACCGAAAAATAGGGTCCGACGCGTCATGAATGTTGTAAAATATTACACCCGAGATGTTAGATTCCCTTAGGTTAGGATATATAACGTTATAGACGTATATAATGTTCCCACCGAAAAGTAGTAGCCGAATCGCCACGAATGTTGTAAAATATTACATCCGAGATGTTAGTTTCCCTTAAGTTTGGATATATGTAGTTATAGACGTATATAACGTTCCCACCGAGACGTAGGAACCGACATGCCAGGAATGTTGTAAAATATTACATCCCAGATGTTAGGTTGCGTTTCGTTAGGATATACAACGTTATAGACGTATATAACGTCCCCATCGAGAAGCAGGCGACGACACGCCAGGAATGTTGTAAAATATTACATCCGAGATGTTAGATTGCTTAGGCTAGGATATACAACGTTATAGACGTATATAATGTCCCCATCGAGAAGCAGGCGACGACACGCCAGGAATGTTGTAAAATATAACATCTGAGATGTTATGTTGCCTTACGTTAGGATATATAACGTTATAGACGTATATAATGTTCGCACCGAGAAGTACGAGCCGACACGCCAGGAATGTTGTAAACTATTACGGTAGAGATTTTAGGTTGCCTTAGGTTATGATATATAACGTTATAGACGTATATAATGTTACCACCGAGAAATAGGGGCCGAAGCGCCAGGAATGTTGTAAAATATTAAACCCGAGATGTTAGGTTGCCTTAGGCTAGGATATATAACGTTATAGACGTATATAATTTTCCCACCGAGAAATAGGGGCCGACATGCTAGGAATGTTGTAGAATATTACATCCCAGATGTTAGGTTGCGTTAGGTTAGGATATACAACGTTATAGACGTATATAATGTCCCCATCGAGAAGCAGGCGACGACACGCCAGGAATGTTGTAAAATATTACATCCGAGATGTTAGATTGCTTAGGCTAGGATATACAACGTTATAGACGTATATAATGTCCCCATCGAGAAGCAGGCGACGACACGCCAGGAATGTTGTAAAATATAACATCTGAGATGTTATGTTGCCTTACGTTAGGATATGTAACGTTATAGACGTATATAATGTTCCCACCGAAAAGTACGAGCCGAAGCGCCAGGAATGTTGTAAAATATTACATCCGAGATGTTAGTTTCCCTTAAGTTTGGATATATATCGTTATAGACGTATATAATGTCCAGATCGAGACGTGGGGACCGACAAGCCAGAATGTTGTAAAATATTACATCCGAGATGTTAGGTTCCCTTAGGTTAGGATATACAACGTTATAGACGTATAGTATGTTTCCACCGAGATGTAGGGACCGACATGCCAGGAATGTTGTAAAATATTACATTCGACATGTTAGGTTGCCTTAGACTAGGATATATAACGTTATAGACGTATATAATGTTCCCACCGAAAAATAGGGGCCGACGCGTCAGGAATGCTGTAAAATTTTACATTCGACACGTTAGGTGGCCTCAGGCTAGGATATATAACGTTATAGACGTATATAATGTTCCCACCGAGAAGTACGGGCGGACACGCCAGGAATGTTGTCAACTATTACATCCGAGATGTTAGGTTGCCTTAGGTTAGGATATATAACGTTATAGACGTATATACTGTTCCCACCGAGACGTAGGCACCGACATGCAAGGAATGTTGTAAAATATTACATCCCAAATGTTAGGTTGCGTTAGGTTAGGATATACAACGTTATAGACGTATATAATCTCCCCATCGAGAAGCAGGCGACGACACGCCAGAATGTTGTAAAATATTACATCCGAGATGTTAGGTTGTCTTAGGTTAGGATATAAAATGTTATAGATGTATATAATGTCCCCATCGAGAAGTAGGCGACGACACGCCAGGAATGTTGTAAAATATTACATCCGAGATGTTAGGTTGCCTTAGGCTAAGATATATATCGTTATAGACGTATACAATGTTTCCACCGAGAAGTAGGGACCCATATGCCAGGAATGTTGTAAAATATTACATCCGAGATGTTAGGTTGCCTTAGGTTATGATATATAACGTTATAGACGTATATAATGTTCTCACCGAAAAATAGGGGCCGACGTGTCGGGAATGTTGTAAAATATTACACCCGAGGTGTTAGGTTCCCTTAGGTTAGGATATACAACGTTATAGATGTATATAATGACCCCATCCAGAAGTAGGCGACGACACACCACGAATGCTGTAAAATATTACATCCCAGATGTTAAGTTGCGCTAGGTTAAGATATACAACATTATAGACGTATATAATGTCCCCATCGAGAAGCAGTAGACGACACGCCAGGAATGTTGTAAAATATTACATTCGACATGTTAGGTCGCCTTAGGCTAGGATATATAACGTTATAGACGTATATAATGTTCCCACCGAAAAATAGGGACCGACGCGTTAGGAATGTTGTAAAATATTACACCCGAGATGTTATCTTCCCTTAGGATAGGATATACAACGTTATAGACGTATAGTATGTTCCCACCGAGATGTAGGGACCGACATGCCAGGAATGATGTAAAATATTACATTCGACATGTTAGGTCGCCTTAGGCTATGATATATAACGTTATAGACGTATCTAATGTTCCCACCGAGAAATAGGGGCCGACGCGTCAGAAATGTTGTAAAATATTACACCCGAGATGTTAGGTTCCCTTAGGTTAGGATATACAACGCTATAGACGTATAGAATGTTCCCATCAAGACGTAGGGCCCGTCATGCCAGGAATGTTGTAAAATATTACATCCCAGATGTTAGGTTGCGTTAGGTTAGGATATACAACGTAATAGATGTATATAATGTCCCCTTCAAGAAGCAGGCGACGGCACTCCAGGAATGTTGTAAAATATTACTTTCGATATGTTAGGACGCATTAGGCTAGGATATATATCGTTATAGACGTATACAATGTTTCCAGCGAGACGTAGGGACCGATATGCCAGGAATGTTGTAAAATATTACATCCGAGATGTTAGGTTGCCTTAGCTTAGGATATACAATGTCATAGATGTATATAATGTCCCCATCGAGAAGTAGGCGACGACACGCCAGGAATGTTGTAAAATATTACATTCGACATGTTAGGTTGCCTTAGGCTGGTATATATATCGTTATAGAGGTATACAATGTTCCCACCGAGAAGTACGGGCCGACACGCCAGGAATGTTGTAGAATATTACATCCGAGATGTTGTGTTGCCTTACGTTAGGATATATACCGTTATAGACGTATATAATGTTCCCACCGAAAAGTAGGAGCCGACGCGCCAGGAATGTTGTAAAATATTACGGTATTGATGTTAGTTTGCCTTAGGTTAGGATATACAACATTATAGACGTATATAATTTCCCCGCCGAGAAGTACGGGCCGACACGCCAGGAATGTTATCAACTATTACATCCGACATGTTAGGGCGCCTTAGGCTAGGATGTATAACATTATAGACGAATATAACATTCCCACCGAGAAATAGTTCCGACGCGTCAGGAATGTTGTAAAATATTACACCCGAGATGTTAGGTTCCCTTAGGTTAGGATATGCAACGTTATAGACGTATAGGATGTTCCCACCGAGACGTAGAGACCGACATGACAGGAATGTTGTAAAATATTACATCCGAGATGTTAGGTTGCCTTCGGTTAGGATATATATCGCTATAGACGCATATGATGTTCCCACCGAGAAGTACGGGCCGACACGTCAGGAATGTTGTCAAATATTACATCCGAGATATTAGGTTGCCTTAGGTTAGGATATACAACGTTATAGATTTATATAATGTCCCCATCCAGAGGTAGGCGACGACACGCCAGGAATGATGTAAAATATTACATTCGACATGTTAGGTCGCCTTAGGCTAGGATATATAACGTTATAGACGTATACAATGTTTCCACCGAGAAGTACGGGCCTACATGCCAGGAATGTTGTCAACTATTACATCCGAGATGTTAGGTTGCCTTAGGTTAGGATATATATCGCTATAGACGTATATAATGTTCACACCGAGACGTAGGGACCGACATTCCAGGAATGTTGTAAAATATTACATCCCAAATGTTAGGTTGCGTTAGGTTAGGATATACAACGTTATAGACGTATATAATGTCCCCATCGAGAAGCAGGAGACGACACGTCAGGAATGTTGTAAAATATTACATTCGACATGTTAGGTCGCCTTAGGCTAGGATATATAACGTTATAGACGTATATAATGTTCCCAAGGAGATGTACGGGCGGACACGCCTGGAATGTTGTCAACTATTACATCCGAGATGTTAGGTTGCCTTAGGCTAGGATATATACCGTTATAAATGTATATAATGTTCTCACCGAAAAATAGGGGCCGACGCGTCGGCAATGTTGTAAAACATTACACCCGAGTTGTTAGGTTCACTTAGGTTAGGATATACAACGTTATAGACGTATATAATCTCCCCATCGAGAAGCAGGCGACGACACGCCAGAATGTTGTAAAATATTACATCCGAGATGTTAGGTTGTCTTAGGTTAGGATATAAAATGTTATAGATGTATATAATGTCCCCATCGAGAAGTAGGCGACGACACGCCAGGAATGTTGTAAAATATTACATCCGAGATGTTAGGTTGCCTTAGGCTAGGATATATATCGTTATAGACGTATACAATGTTTCCACCGAGAAGTAGGGACCCATATGCCAGGAATGTTGTAAAATATTACATCCGAGATGTTAGGTTGCCTTAGGTTATGATATATAACGTTATAGACGTATATAATGTTCTCACCGAAAAATAGGGGCCGACGTGTCGGGAATGTTGTAAAATATTACACCCGAGGTGTTAGGTTCCCTTAGGTTAGGATATACAACGTTATAGATGTATATAATGACCCCATCCAGAAGTAGGCGACGACACACCACGAATGCTGTAAAATATTACATCCCAGATGTTAAGTTGCGCTAGGTTAAGATATACAACATTATAGACGTATATAATGTCCCCATCGAGAAGCAGTAGACGACACGCCAGGAATGTTGTAAAATATTACATTCGACATGTTAGGTCGCCTTAGGCTAGGATATATAACGTTATAGACGTATATAATGTTCCCACCGAAAAATAGGGACCGACGCGTTAGGAATGTTGTAAAATATTACACCCGAGATGTTATCTTCCCTTAGGATAGGATATACAACGTTATAGACGTATAGTATGTTCCCACCGAGATGTAGGGACCGACATGCCAGGAATGATGTAAAATATTACATTCGACATGTTAGGTCGCCTTAGGCTATGATATATAACGTTATAGACGTATCTAATGTTCCCACCGAGAAATAGGGGCCGACGCGTCAGAAATGTTGTAAAATATTACACCCGAGATGTTAGGTTCCCTTAGGTTAGGATATACAACGCTATAGACGTATAGAATGTTCCCATCAAGACGTAGGGCCCGTCATGCCAGGAATGTTGTAAAATATTACATCCCAGATGTTAGGTTGCGTTAGGTTAGGATATACAACGTAATAGATGTATATAATGTCCCCTTCAAGAAGCAGGCGACGACACTCCAGGAATGTTGTAAAATATTACTTTCGATATGTTAGGACGCATTAGGCTAGGATATATATCGTTATAGACGTATACAATGTTTCCAGCGAGACGTAGGGACCGATATGCCAGGAATGTTGTAAAATATTACATCCGAGATGTTAGGTTGCCTTAGCTTAGGATATACAATGTCATAGATGTATATAATGTCCCCATCGAGAAGTAGGCGACGACACGCCAGGAATGTTGTAAAATATTACATTCGACATGTTAGGTTGCCTTAGGCTGGTATATATATCGTTATAGAGGTATACAATGTTCCCACCGAGAAGTACGGGCCGACACGCCAGGAATGTTGTAGAATATTACATCCGAGATGTTGTGTTGCCTTACGTTAGGATATATACCGTTATAGACGTATATAATGTTCCCACCGAAAAGTAGGAGCCGACGCGCCAGGAATGTTGTAAAATATTACGGTATTGATGTTAGTTTGCCTTAGGTTAGGATATACAACATTATAGACGTATATAATTTCCCCGCCGAGAAGTACGGGCCGACACGCCAGGAATGTTATCAACTATTACATCCGACATGTTAGGGCGCCTTAGGCTAGGATGTATAACATTATAGACGAATATAACATTCCCACCGAGAAATAGTTCCGACGCGTCAGGAATGTTGTAAAATATTACACCCGAGATGTTAGGTTCCCTTAGGTTAGGATATGCAACGTTATAGACGTATAGGATGTTCCCACCGAGACGTAGAGACCGACATGACAGGAATGTTGTAAAATATTACATCCGAGATGTTAGGTTGCCTTCGGTTAGGATATATATCGCTATAGACGCATATGATGTTCCCACCGAGAAGTACGGGCCGACACGTCAGGAATGTTGTCAAATATTACATCCGAGATATTAGGTTGCCTTAGGTTAGGATATACAACGTTATAGATTTATATAATGTCCCCATCCAGAGGTAGGCGACGACACGCCAGGAATGATGTAAAATATTACATTCGACATGTTAGGTCGCCTTAGGCTAGGATATATAACGTTATAGACGTATACAATGTTTCCACCGAGAAGTACGGGCCTACATGCCAGGAATGTTGTCAACTATTACATCCGAGATGTTAGGTTGCCTTAGGTTAGGATATATATCGCTATAGACGTATATAATGTTCACACCGAGACGTAGGGACCGACATTCCAGGAATGTTGTAAAATATTACATCCCAAATGTTAGGTTGCGTTAGGTTAGGATATACAACGTTATAGACGTATATAATGTCCCCATCGAGAAGCAGGAGACGACACGTCAGGAATGTTGTAAAATATTACATTCGACATGTTAGGTCGCCTTAGGCTAGGATATATAACGTTATAGACGTATATAATGTTCCCAAGGAGATGTACGGGCGGACACGCCAGGAATGTTGTCAACTATTACATCCGAGATGTTAGGTTGCCTTAGGCTAGGATATATACCGTTATAAATGTATATAATGTTCTCACCGAAAAATAGGGGCCGACGCGTCGGGAATGTTGTAAAATATTACACCCGAGTTGTTAGGTTCACTTAGGTTAGGATATACAACGTTATAGATGTATATAATGACCCCATCCAGAAGTAGGCGACGACACACCACGAATGCTGTAAAATATTACATCCCAGATGTTAAGTTGCGTTAGGTTAAGATATACAACATTATAGACGTATATAATGTCCCCATCGAGAAGCAGGCTACGACACGCCAGGAATGATGTAAAATATTACATTCGATATGTTAGGTCGCCTTAGGCTAGGATATATAACGTTATAGACGTATACAATGTTCCCACCGAGAAGTACGGACCTACACGCCAGGAATGTTGTCAACTATAACATCCGAGGTGTTAGGTTGCCTTAGGCTAGGATATATATCGTTATAGACGTATATAATGTTCCCACCGAGACGTAGGGACCGACATGCCAGGAATGTTGTAAAATATTACATCCGAGATGTTAGGTTCCCTTAGGTTTGGATATATATCGTTATAGACGTAGATAATGTTCCTACCGAGACTTGGGGACCGACATGCCAGGAATCTTGTAAAATATTACATCCCAGATGTTAGGTTGCTTTAGGTTAGGATTTACAACGTTATAGACGTATTTAATGTCCCCATCGAGAAGCAGGCGACGACACGCCAGGAATGTTGTAAAATATGACATTCGACATGTTATGTGGCCTTAGGCTAGGATATATAACGTTATAGGCGTATATAATGTTCCCACCGAGAAGTACGGGCGGACACGCCAGGAATGTTGTCAACTATTACATCCGAGATGTTAGGTTGCCTTAGGTTAGGATATATAACGTTATAGACGTATATAATCTCCCCATCCAGAAGTAGGCGACGACACGCCAGGAATATTACATCCCAGATGTTAGGTTGCGTTACGTTAGGATACACAACGTTATAGACGTATATAATGTTCCCATCGAGAAACAGGAGACGACACGCCAGGAATGATGTAAAATATGACATTCGACATGTTAGGTCGCCTTAGGCTACGATATATAACGTTATAGACGTATACAATGTTCCCGCGGAGATGTGAGGGCCTACACGCCAGGAATGTTGTCAACTATTACATCCGAGGTGCTAGGTTGCCTTAGGTTAGGATATATATCGTTATAGACGTACATAATGTTTCCACCGAGACGTAGGCACCGACATGCAAGGAATGTTGTAAAATATTACATCCCAAATGTTAGGTTGCGTTAGGTTAGGATATACAACGTTATAGACGTATATAATCTCCCCATCGAGAAGCAGGCGACGACACGCCAGAATGTTGTAAAATATTACATCCGAGATGTTAGGTTGCCTTAGGCTAAGATATATATCGTTATAGACGTATACAATGTTTCCACCGATAAGTAGGGACCGATATGTCAGGAATGTTGTAAAATATTCCATCCGAGATGTTAGGTTGCCTTGGGTTAGGATATACAATGTTATAGATGTATATAATGCCCCACCGAGATGTAGGGACCGATATGCCAGGAATGTTGTAAAATATTACATCCGAGAAGTTAGGTTCCCTTACGTTTGGATATATATCGTTATAGACGTATATAATGTTCCTACCGAGACTTGGGGACCGACATGCCAGGAATCTTGTAAAATATTACATCCCCGATGTTAGGTTGCGTTAGGTTAGGATATACAACATTGTAGACGTATATAATGTCCCCATCGAGAAGCAGGAGACGACACGCCAGAATGTTGTAAAATATTACATTCGACATGTTAGGTTGCCTTAGACTAGGATATATAACGATATAGACGTATATAAAGTTCCCACCGAAAAATAGGGGCCGACACGTCAGGAATGTTGTAAAATATTACATCCGAGGTGTTAGGTTGCCTTAGGTCAGGATATATATCGTTATAGACGTATATAATGTTCCCACCGAGACGTAGGCACCGACATGCAAGGAATGTTGTAAAATATTACATCCCAAATGTTAGGTTGCGTGAGGTTGGGACACACAACGTTATAGACGTATATAATCTCCCCATCGAGAAGCAGGCGACGACACGCCAGAATGTTGTAAAATATTACATCCGAGATGTTAGGTTGCCTTAGGTTACGATATACAATGTTATAGATGTATATAATGTCCCCATCGAGAAGTAGGCGACGACACGCCAGGAATGTTGTAAAATATTACATTCGACATGTTAGGTTGCCTTAGGCTGGTATATATATCGTTATAGAGGTATACAATGTTCCCACCGAGAAGTACGGGCCGACACGCCAGGAATGTTGTAGAATATTACATCCGAGATGTTATGTTGCCTTACGTTAGGATATATACCGTTATAGACGTATATAATGTTCCCACCGAAAAGTAGGAGCCGACGCGCCAGGAATGTTGTAAAATATTACGGTATTGAGGTTAGTTTGCCTTAGGTTAGGATATACAACATTATAGACGTATATAATTTCCCCGCCGAGAAGTACGGGCCGACACGCCAGGAATGTTATCAACTATTACATCCGACATGTTAGGGCGCCTTAGGCTAGGATATATACCGTTATAAATGTATATAATGTTCTCACCGAAAAATAGGGGCCGACGCGTCGGGAATGTTGTAAAATATTACACCCGAGGTGTTAGGTTCCCTTAGGTTAGGATATACAACGTTATAGATGTATATTATGACCCTAGCCAGAAGTAGGCGACGACACTCCAGGAATGTTGTAAAATATTACATCCCAGATGTTAGGTTGCCTTAGGTTATGATATATAACGTTATAGACGTATATAATATTCCCACCGAGAAGTAGGGACCGACATGCCAGGAATGTTGTCAAATATTACATCCGAGATGTTAGGTTGCCTTAGGTTAGGATATACAACGTTATAGATTTATATAATGTCCCCATCCAGAGGTAGGCGACGACACGCCAGGAATGATGTAAAATATTACATCCCAAATGTTAGGTTGCGTTAGGTTAGGATATACAACGTTATAGACGTATATAATGTCCCCATCGAGAAGCAGGAGACGACACGTCAGGAATGTTGTAAAATATTACATTCGACATGTTAGGTCGCTTTAGGCTAGGATATATAACGTTATAGACGTATATAATGTTCCCAAGGAGATGTACGGGCGGACACGCCAGGAATGTTGTCAACTATTACATCCGAGATGTTAGGTTGCCTTAGGTTAGGATATATAACGTTATAGACGTATATAATGTCCCCAGCCAGAAGTAGGCGACGACACGCCAGGAATATTACATCCCAGATGTTAGGTTGCGTTAGGTTAGGATACACAACGTTATAGACGTATATAATGTTCCCATCGAGAAGCAGGCGACGACACGCCAGGAATGATGTAAAATATTACATTCGATATGTTAGGTCGCCTTAGGCTAGGATATATAACGTTATAGACGTATACAATGTTCCCACCGAGAAGTAGGGACCGATATGCCAGGAATGTTGTAAAATATTACATCCCAGATGTTCGGTTGCCTTAGGTTATGATATATAACGTTATAGACGTATATAATGTTCCCATCGAGAAGCAGGCGACGACACGCCAGGAATGATGTAAAATATTACATTCGACATGTTAGGTCGCCTTAGGCTAGGATATATAACGTTATAGGCGTATACAATGTTCCCACCGAGAAGTACGGGCCTACATGCCAGGAATGTGGTCAACTATTACATCCGAGGTGTTAGGTTGCCTTGGGTTAGGATATATATCGTTATAGACGTATATAATGTTCCCACCGAGACGTAGGCACCGACATGCAAGGAGTGTTGTAAAATATTACATCCCAAATGTTAGGTTGCGTTAGGTTAGGATATACAACGTTATAGACGTATATAATCTCCCCATCGAGAAGCCGGCGACGACACGCCAGAATGTTGTAAAATATTACATCCGAGATGTTAGGTTGCCTTAGGTTAGGATATACAATGTTATAGATGTATATTATGTCCCCATCGAGAAGCAGGCGACGACACGTCAGGAATGTTGTAAAATATTACAGTCGACATGTTAGGTTGCCTTAGACTAGGATATATAACGTTATAGACGTATATAATGTTCCCACCGAAAAATAGGGGCCGACGCGTCAGGAATGTTGTAAAATATTACATTCGACATGTTAGCTGGCCTTAGGCTAGGATATACAACGTTATAGACGTATATAATGTTCCCACCGAGAAGTACGGGCGGACACGCCAGGAAATTTGCCAACTATTACATCCGTGATGTTAGGTTGCCTTAGGTTAGGATGTATAACGTTATAGACGTATATAATGTCCCCATCCAGAAGTAGGCGACGACACGCCAGGAATATTACATCCCAGATGTTAGGTTGCGTTAGGTTAGGATACACAACGTTATAGACGTATATAATGTTCCCATCGAGAAGCAGGCGACGACACGTCAGGAATGATGTAAAATATTACATTCGATATGTTAGGTCGCCTTAGGCTAGGATATATAACGTTATAGACGTATACAATGTTCCCACCGTGAAGTACGGGCCTACACGCCAGGAATGTTGTCAACTATTACATCCGAGGTGTTAGGTTGCCTTGGGTCAGGATATATATCGTTATAGACGTATATAATGTTCCCACCGAGACGTAGGCACCGACATGCAAGGAATGTTGTAAAATATTACATCCCAAATGTTAGGTTGCGTTAGGTTAGGATATACAACGTTATAGACGTTTATAATCTCCCCATCGAGAAGCCGGCGACGACACGCCAGAATGTTGTAAAATATTACATCCGAGATGTTAGGTTGCCCTAGGCTAGGATATATATCGTTATAGACGTATACAATGTTTCCACCGAGAAGGAGGGACTAATATGCCAGGAATGTTGTAAAATATTACATTCCAGATGTTCGGTTGCCTTAGGTTATGATATATAACGTTATAGACGTATGTAATGTTCCCATCGAGAAGCAGGCGACGACGCGCCAGGAATGTTGTAAAATATTACATCCGAGCAGTTAGGTTGCCTTAGGCTAGGATATATATCGTTATAGACGTATACAATGATTCCACCGAGAAGTAGGGACCGATATGCCAGGAATGTTGTAAAATATTACATCCGAGATGTTAGGTTGCCTTAGGTTATGATATATAAAGTTATAGACGTATATAATATTCCCAACGAGAAGTAGGGACCGACATGCCAGGAATGTTGTAAAATATTACATGCGAGATGTTAGGTTGCCTTAGGCTAGGATATATATCGTTATAGACGTATACAATGTTTCCACCGAGAAGTAGGGACCGATATGCCAGGAATGTTGTAAAATATTACATCCCAGATGTTCGGTTGCCTTAGGTTATGATATATAACGTTATAGACGTATATAATGTTCCCATCGAGAAGCAGGCGACGACACGCCAGAATGTTGTAAAATATTACATCCGAGATGTTAGGTTGCCTTAGGTTAGGATATATAACGTTATAGACGTATATAATGTCCCCATCCAGAAGTAGGCGACGACACGCCAGGAATATTACATCCCAGATGTTAGGTTGCGTTAGGTTAGGATACACAACGTTATAGACGTATATAATGTTCCCATCGAGAAGCAGGCGACGACACGCCAGGAATGATGTAAAATATTACATTCGACATGTTAGGTCGCCTTAGGCTAGGATATATATCGTTATAGACGTATACAATGTTCCCACCGAGAAGTACGGGCCTACACGCCAGGAATGTTGTCAACTATTACATCCGAGGTGTTAGGTTGCCTTAGGTTAGGATATATATCGTTATAGACGTATATAATGTTCCCACCGAGACGTAGGCACCGACATGCAAGGAATGTTGTAAAATATTACATCCCAAATGTTAGGTTGCGTTAGGTTAGGATATACAACGTTATAGACGTATATAATCTCCCCATCGAGAAGCAGGCGACGACACGACAGGAATGTTGTAAAATATTACATTCGACATGTTAGGTTGCCTTAGGCTAGGATATATAACGTTATCGACGTATATAATGTCCCCATCGAGAAGTAGGCGACGACACGCCAGGAATGTTGTAAAATATTACATGCGAGATGTTAGGTTGCCTTAGGCTAGGATATATATCGTTATAGACGTATACAATGTTTCCACCGAGAAGTAGGGACCGATATGCCAGGAATGTTGTAAAATATTACATCCCAGATGTTCGGTTGCCTTAGGTTATGATATATAACGTTATAGACGTATATAATGTTCCCAAGGAGATGTACGGGCGGACACGCCAGGAATGTTGTCAACTATTACATCCGAGATGTTAGGTTGCCTTAGGTTAGGATATATAACGTTATAGACGTATATAATGTCCCCATCCAGAAGTAGGCGACGACACGCCAGGAATATTACATCCCAGATGTTAGGTTGCGTTAGGTTAGGATACACAACGTTATAGACGTATATAATGTTCCCATCGAGAAGCAGGCGACGACACGCCAGGAATGATGTAAAATATTACGTTTGATATGTTAGGTTGCCTTAGGCAAGGATATATATCGTTATAGACGTATACAATGTTTCCACCGAGAAGTACGGGCGGACGCGCCAGGAATGTTGTCAACTATTACATCCGAGATGTTAGGTTGCCCTAGGTTAGGATATATATCGTTATAGACGTATACAATGTTTCCACCGAGAAGTAGGGACCAACATGCCAGGAATGTTGTAAAATATTACATCCGAGTTGTTAGGTTGCCTTAGGTTAGGATATACAATGTAATAGGTGTATATAATGTCCCCATCGAGAAGTAGGCGACGACACGCCAGGAATGTTGTAAAATATTACATTCGACATGTTAGGTTGCCTTAGGCTAGGATATATAACGTTATAGACGTATATAATGTTCCCACCGAAAAATAGGGGCCGACGCGTCAGGAATGTTGTAAAATATTACACCCCAGATGTTAGGTTCCCTTAGGTTAGGATATACAACGTTATAGACGTATAGTATGTTCCCACGGAGATGTAGGGACCGACATGCCAGGAATGTTGTAAAATATTACATCCGAGATGTTAGGTTGCGTTAGGTTAGGATATACAACGTTATAGACGTATATAATGTCCCCATCGAGAAGCAGGCGACGACACGCCAGGAATGTTATAAAATATTACATTCGAGATGTTAGGTTTCCTTAGGTTAGGATATACAACGTTATAGATGTATATAATGACCCTATCGAGAAGTAGGCGACGACACGCCAGGAATGTTGTAAAATATTACTTTCGACATGTTAGGTTGCCTTACGCTAGGATATATAACGTTATAGACGTATATAATGTTCCCACCGAGAAGTACGGGCGGGCACGCCAGGAATGTTGTAAAATATTACATGCGAGATGTTAGGTTGCCTTAGGCTAGGATATATATCGTTATAGACGTATACAATGTTTCCACCGAGAAGTAGGGACCGATATGCCAGGAATGTTGTAAAATATTACATCCCAGATGTTCGGTTGCCTTAGGTTATGATATATAACGTTATAGACGTATATAATGTTCCCATCGAGAAGCAGGCAACGACACGCCAGGAATGATGTAAAATATTACATTCGACATGTTAGGTCGCCTTAGGCTAGGATATATAACGTTATAGGCGTATACAATGTTCCCACCGAGAAGTACGGGCCTACATGCCAGGAATGTGGTCAACTATTACATCCGAGGTGTTAGGTTGCCTTGGGTTAGGATATATATCGTTATAGACGTATATAATGTTTCCACCGAGAAGTAGGGACCGACATGCCAGGAATGTTGTAAAACATTACATCCGAGTTGTTAGGTTGCCTTAGGTTAGGATATACAATGTAATAGATGTATATAATGTCTCCATCGAGAAGCAGGCGACGACACGCCAGGAATGTTATAAAATATTACACTCGAGATGTTAGGTTTCCTTAGGTTAGGATATACAACGTTATAGATGTATATAATGACCCTATCGTGATGTAGGCGACGACAATCCAGGAATGTTGTAAAATATTACATCCCAGATATTAGGTTGCCTTAGGTTAGGATATACAACGTTATAGACGTATATAATGTCCCCATCGAGAAGCAGGCGACGACACGCCTGGAATGTTGTAAAATATTACATTCGACATGTTATGTGGCCTTAGGCTAGGATATATAACGTTATAGACGTATATAATGTTCCCACCGAGAAGTACGGGCCTACATGCCAGGAATGTGGTCAACTATTACATCCGAGGTGTTAGGTTGCCTTGGGTTAGTATATGTATCGTTATAGACGTATATAATGTTCCCACCGAGACGTAGGCACCGACATGCAAGGAGTGTTGTAAAATATTACATCCCAAATGTTAGGTTGCGTTAGGTTAGGATATACAACGTTATAGACGTATATAATCTCCCCATCGAGAAGCCGGCGACGACACGCCAGAATGTTGTAAAATATTACATCCGAGATGTTAGGTTGCCTTAGGTTAGGATATACAATGTTATAGATGTATATTATGTCCCCATCGAGAAGCAGGCGACGACACGTCAGGAATGTTGTAAAATATTACAGTCGACATGTTAGGTTGCCTTAGACTAGGATATATAACGTTATAGACGTATATAATGTTCCCACCGAAAAATAGGGGCCGACGCGTCAGGAATGTTGTAATATATTACATTCGACATGTTAGCTGGCCTTAGGCTAGGATATACAGCGTTATAGACGTATATAATGTTCCCACCGAGAAGTACGGGCGGACACGCCAGGAATTTTGCCAACTATTACATCCGAGATGTTAGGTTGCCTTAGGTTGGGATATATAACGTTATAGACGTATATAATGTCCCCATCCAGAAGTAGGCGACGACACGCCAGGAATATTACATCCCAGATGTTAGGTTGCGTTAGGTTAGGATACACAACGTTATAGACGTATATAATGTTCCCATCGAGAAGCAGGCGACGACACGCCAGGAATGATGTAAAATATTACATTCGATATGTTAGGTCGCCTTAGGCTAGGATATATAACGTTATAGACGTATACAATGTTCCCACCGAGAAGTACGGGCCTACACGCCAGGAATGTTGTCAACTATTACATCCGAGGTGTTAGGTTGCCTTGCGTCAGGATATATATCGTTATAGACGTATATAATGTTCCTACCGAGACGTAGGCACCGACATGCAAGGAATGTTGTAAAATATTACATCCCAAATGTTAGGTTGCGTTAGGTTAGGATATACAACGTTATAGACGTTTATAATCTCCCCATCGAGAAGCCGGCGACGACACGCCAGAATGTTGTAAAATATTACATCCGAGATGTTAGGTTGCCCTAGGCTAGGATATATATCGTTATAGACGTATACAATGTTTCCACCGAGAAGGAGGGACTAATATGCCAGGAATGTTGTAAAATATTACATTCCAGATGTTCGGTTGCCTTAGGTTATAATATATAACGTTATAGACGTATGTAATGTTCCCATCGAGAAGCAGGCGACGACACGCCAGGAATGATGTAAAATATTACATTCGACATGTTAGGTCGCCTTAGGCTAGGATATATATCGTTATAGACGTATACTGTGTTCCCACCGAGAAGTACGGGCCTACACGCCAGGAATGTTGTCAACTATTACATCCGAGGTGTTAGGTTGCCTTAGGTTAGGATATATATCGTTATAGACGTATATAATGTTCCCACCGAGACGTAGGCACCGACATGCAAGGAATGTTGTAAAATACTACATCCCAAATGTTAGGTTGCGTTAGGTTAGGATATATAACGTTATAGCCGTATATAATGTTCCCACCGAAAAATAGGGCCCGACGCGTCAGGAATGTTGTAAAAGTTTACACCCGAGATGTTAGGTTCCCTTAGGTTAGGATATACAACGTTATAGACGTATAGTATGTTCCCACAGAGATGTAGGGACCGACATGCCAGGAATGTTGTAAAATATTACATCCGAGATGTTAGGTTGCCTTAGGTTAGGATATACAGCGTTATAGATGTATATAATGACCCCATCCAAACTAGGCGACGACACGCCAGGAATGTTGTAAAATATTACATCCGAGATGTTAGGTTGCCTTGGGTTAGGATATACAATGTTATAGACGAATATAATGTTCCCACCGAAAAATAGGGGCCGACGCGTCGGGAATGTTGTAAAATATTACACCCGAGAAGTTAGGCTCCCTTAGGTTAGGATATACAACGTTATAGATGTATATAATGACACCATCCAGAAGTAGGCGACGACACGCCACGAACATTACATCCCAGATGTTAGGTTGCGTTAGGTGAGGAAACACAATGTTATAGACGTATATAATGTTCCCATCGAGAAGCAGGCGACGAAACGCCAGAATGTTATAAAATATTACATTCGACATGTTAGGTCGCCTTAGGCTAGGATATATAACGTTGTAGACGTATATAATGTTCCCACCGAGAAGTACGGGCGGACGCGCCAGGAATGTTGTAAAATATTACATTCGACATGTTAGGTGGCCTTAGGCTAGGATATACAACGTTATAGACGTATATAATGTTCCCACCGAGAAGTACGGGCGGACACGCCAGGAATTTTGTCAACTATTACATCCGAGATGTTAGGTTGCCTTAGGTTAGGATATATAACGTTATAGACGTATATAATGTCCCCATCCAGAAGTAGGCGACGACACGCCAGGAATGATGTAAAATATTACATCCCAGATGTTAGGTTGCGTTAGGTCAGGATATACAACATTGTAGACGTATATAATGTCCCCATCGAGAAGCAGGAGACGACACGCCAGGAATGTTGTAAAATATTACATTCGACATGTTAGGTCGCCTTGGGCTAGGATATATAACGTTATAGACGTATATAATGTTCCCACCGAGAAGTACGGGCGGACGCGCCAGGAATGTTGTCAACTATTACATCCGAGATGTTAGGTTGCCCTAGGTTAGGATATATATCGTTATAAACGTATAGCATGTTCCCACCGAGATGTAGGGACCGACATGCCAGGAATGTTGTTAAATATTACATCCGAGATGTTAGGTTGCGTTAGGTTAGGATATACAACGTTATAGACGTATATAATGTCCCCATCGAGAAGCAGGCGACGAAACGCCAGGAATGTTATAAAATATTACATTCGAGATGTTAGGTTTCCTTAGGTTAGGATATACAACGTTATAGATGTATATAATGACCCTATCGAGAAGTAGGCGACGACACGCCAGGAATGTAGTAAAATATTACATTCGACATGTTAGGTTGCCTTAGGCTAGGATATATAACGTTATAGACGTATATAATGTTCCCACCGAAAAATAGGGGCCGACGCGTCAGGAATGTTGTAAAATATTACACCCGAGATGTTAGGTTCCCTTAGGTTAGGATACACAACGTTATAGACGTATAGTATGTTCCCACGGAGATGTAGGGACCGACATGCCAGGAATGTTGTAAAATATTACATCCGAGATGTTAGGTTGCGTTAGGTTAGGATATACAACGTTATAGACGTATATAATGTCCCCATCGAGAAGCAGGCGACGACACGCCAGGAATGTTATAAAATATTACATTCGAGATGTTAGGTTGCCTTAGGTTAGGATATACAACGTTATAGATGTATATAATGACCCTATCCAGAAGTAGGCGACGACACTCCAGGAATGTTGTAAAATATTACATCCCAGATATTAGGTTGTGTTAGGTTAGGATATACAACATTATAGACGTATATAATGTCCCCATCGAGAAGCAGGCGACGACACGCCTGGAATGTTGTAAAATATTACATTCGACATGTTATTTGGCCTTAGGCTAGGATATATAACGTTATAGACGTATATAATGTTCCCACCGAGAAGTACGGGCGGACACGCCAGGAATGTTGTCAATTATTACATCCGAGGCGTTAGGTTGCCTTAGGTTAGGATATATATCGTTATAGACGTATATAATGTTCCCACCGAGACGTAGGCACCGACATGGAAGGAATGTTGTAAAATATTACATCCCAAATGTTAGCTTGCGTTAGGTTAGGATATACAACGTTATAGACGTATATAATCTCCCCATCGAGAAGCAGGCGACGACACGCCAGAATGTTGTAAAATATTACATCCGAGATGTTAGGTTGCCTTAGGTTAGGATATACAATGTTATAGATGTATAGAATGTCCCCATCGAGAAGAAGGCGACGACACGCCAGGAATGTTGTAAAATATTACATCCGAGATGTTAGGTTGCCTTAGGTTAGGATATATATCGTTATAGACGTATACAACGTTTGCACCGAGAAGTAGGGACCGATATGCCAGGAATGTTGTAAAATATTACATCCGAGATGTTAGGTTGCCTTAGGTTAGGATATACAATATTATAGATGTATATAATGTCCCCATCGAGAAGTAGGCGACGACACGCCAGGAATGTTGTAAAATATTACATTCGACATGTTAGGTTGCCTTAGGTTAGGATATATAACGTTATAGACGTATATAATGTCCCCATCCAGAAGTAGGCGACGACACGCCAGGAATATTACATCCCAGATGTTAAGTTGCGTTAGGTTAGGATACACAACGTTATAGACGTCTATAATGTTCCTATCGAGAAGCAGGCGACGAAACGCCAGGAATGTTATAAAATATTACATTCGAGATGTTAGGTTTCCTTAGGTTAGGATATACAACGTTATAGATGTATATAATGACCCTATCGAGAAGTAGGCGACGACACTCCAGGAATGTTGTAAAATATTACATCCCAGATATTAGGTTGCGTTTGGTAAGGATATACAACGTTATAGACGTATATAATGTCCCCCTCGAGAAGCAGGCGACGACACGCCAGAATGTTGTAGAATATTACATCCGAGATGTTAGGTTGCCTTAGGCTAGGATATATAACGTTATAGACGTATATAATGTTCCCACCGAAAAATAGGGGCGACGCGTCAGGAATGTTGTAAAATATTACACCCGAGATGTTAGGTTCCCTTAGGTTAGGATATACAACGTTATAGACGTATAGTATCTCCCCACCGAGATGTAGGGACCGACATGCCAGGAATGTTGTAAAATATTACATCCGAGATGTTAGGTTGCGTTAGGTTAGGATATACAACGTTATAGACGTATATAATGTCCCCATCGAGAAGCAGGCGACGACACGCCAGGAATGTTATAAAATATTACATTCGAGATGCTGGGTTGCCTTAGGTTAGGATATACAACGTTATAGATGTATATAATGACCCTATCCAGAAGTAGGCGACGACACTCCAGGAATGTTGTAAAATATTACATCCCAGATATTAGGTTGTGTTAGGTTAGGATATACAACGTTATAGACGTATATAATGTCCCCATCGAGAAGCAGGCGACGACACGCCTGGAATGTTGTAAAATATTACATTCGACATGTTATGTTGCCTTAGGCTAGGATATATAACGTTATAGACGTATATAATGTTCCCACCGAGAAGTACGGGCGGACACGCCAGGAATGTTGTCAATTATTACATCCGAGGCGTTAGGTTGCCTTAGGTTAGGATATATATCGTTATAGACGTATATAATGTTCCCATCGAGAAGCAGGCGACGACACGCCAGGAATGATGTAAAATATTACATCCCAGATGTTAGGTTGCGTTAGGTCAGGATATACAACATTGTAGACGTATATAATGTCCCCATCGAGAAGCAGGAGACGACACGCCAGGAATGTTGTAAAATATTACATTCGACATGTTAGGTCGCCTTAGGCTAGGATATATAACGTTATAGACGTATATAATGTTCCCACCGAGAAGTACGGGCGGACACGCCAGGAATGTTGTCAACTATTACATCCGAGATGTTAGGTTGCCCTAGGTTAGGATATATACCGTTATAGACGTATACAATGTTTCCACCGAGAAGTAGGGACCGACATGCCAGGAATGTTGTAAAATATTATATCCGAGTTGTTAGGTTGCCTTAGGTTAGGATATACAATGTAATAGATGTATATAATGTCTCCATCGAGAAGCCGGCGACGACACGCCAGGAATGTTATAAAATATTACACTCGAGATGTTAGGTTTCCTTAGGTTAGGATATACAACGTTATAGATGTATATAATGACCCTATCGAGATGTAGGCGACGACACTCCAGGAATGTTGTAAAATATTACATCCCAGATATTAGGTTGCCTTAGGTTAGGATATACAACGTTATAGACGTATATAATGTACCCATCGAGAAGCAGGCGACGACACGCCAGAATGTTGTAAAATATTGCATCCGAGATGTTAGGTTGCCTTAGGCTAGGATATATAACGTTATAGACGTATATAATGTTCCCCCCGAAAAATAGGGGCCGACGCGTCAGGAATGTTGTAAAATATTACACCCGAGATGTTAGGTTCCCTTAGGTTAGGATATACAACGTTATAGACGTATAGTATCTCCCCACCGAGATGTAGGGACCGACATGCCAGGAATGTTGTAAAATATTACATCCGAGATGTTAGGTTGCGTTAGGTTAGGATATACAACGTTATAGACGTATATAATGTCCCCATCGAGAAGCAGGCGACGACACGCCAGGAATGTTATAAAATATTACATTCGAGATGTTAGGTTGCCTTAGGTTAGGATATACAACGTTATAGATGTATATAATGACCCTATCCAGAAGTAGGCGACGACACGCCTGGAATGTTGTAAAATATTACATTCGACATGTTATGTGGCCTTAGGCTAGGATATATAACGTTATAGACGTATATAATGTTCCCACCGAGAATTACGGGCGGACAGGCCAGGAATGTTGTCAACTATTACATCCGAGGCGTTAGGTTGCCTTAGGTTAGGATATATATCGTTATAGACGTATACAATGTTTCCACCGAGAAGTAGGGACCGATATGCCAGGCATGTTGTAAAATATTACATCCGAGGTGTTAGGTTGCCTTAGGTTAGGATATATATCGTTATAGACGTATATAATGTTCTGACCGAGACGTAGGCACCGACATGGAAGGAATGTTGTAAAATATTACATCCCAAATGTTAGCTTGCGTTAGGTTAGGATATACATCGTTATAGACGTATATAATCTCCCCATCGAGAAGCAGGCGACGACACGCCAGAATGTTGTAAAATATTACATCCGAGATGTTAGGTTGCCTTAGGTTAGGATATACAATGTTATAGATGTATAGAATGTCCCCATCGAGAAGAAGGCGACGACACGCCAGGAATGTTGTAAAATATTACATCCGAGATGTTAGGTTGCCTTAGGTTAGGATATATATCGTTATAGACGTATACAACGTTTGCACCGAGAAGTAGGGACCGATATGCCAGGAATGTTGTAAAATATTACATCCGAGATGTTAGGTTCCCTTAGGTTAGGATATACAACGTTATAGACGTATAGTATGTTCCCACCGAGATGTAGGGACCGACATGCCAGGAATGTTGTTAAATATTACATCCGAGATGTTAGGTTCCCTTAGGTTAGGATACACAACGTTATAGACATATATAATGTTCCCATCGAGAAGCAGGCGACGACACGCCAGGAATGATGTAAAATATTACATCCCAGATGTTAGGTTGCGTTAGGTCAGGATATACAACATTGTAGACGTATATAATGTCCCCATCGAGAAGCAGGAGACGACACGCCAGAATGTTGTAAAATATTACATCCGAGATGTTAGGTTGCCCTAGGCTAGGATATATATCGTTATAGACGTATACAATGTTTCCACCGAGAAGTAGGGACCGATATGCCAGGCATGTTGTAAAATATTACATCCGAGGTGTTAGGTTGCCTTAGGTTAGGATATATATCGTTATAGACGTATATAATGTTCTGACCGAGACGTAGGCACCGACATGCAAGGAATGTTGTAAAATCTTACACCCGAGATGTTAGGTTCCCTTAGGTTAGGATATACAATGTTATAGATGTATATAATGTACCCATCGAGAAGTAGGCGACGACACGCCAGGAATGTTGTAAAATATTACATTCGAGATGTTAGGTTTCCTTAGGTTAGGATATACAACGTTATAGATGTATATAATGACCCTATCGAGATGTAGGCGACGACACTCCAGGAATGTTGTAAAATATTACATCCCAGATATTAGGTTGCCTTAGGTTAGGATATACAACGTTATAGACGTATATAATGTCCCCATCGAGAAGCAGGCGACGACACGCCAGAATGTTGTAAAATATTACATCCGAGATGTTAGGTTTCCTTAGGCTAGGATATATAACGTTATAGACGTATATAATGTTCCCACCGAAAAATAGGGGCCGACGCGACAGGAATGTTGTAAAATATTACACCCGAGATATTAGGTTCCCTTAGGTTAGGATATACAACGTTATAGACGTATAGTATCTCCCCACCGAGATGTAGGGACCGACATGCCAGGAATGTTGTAAAATATTACATCCGAGATGATAGGTTGCGTTAGGTTAGGATATACAACGTTATAGACGTATATAATGTCCCCATCGCGAAGCAGGCGACGACACGCCAGGAATGTTATAAAATATTACATTCGAGATGTTAGGTTGCCTTAGGTTAGGATATACAACGTTATAGATGTATATAATGACCCTATCCAGAAGTAGGCGACGACACTCCAGGAATGTTGTAAAATATTACATCCCAGATATTAGGTTGTGTTAGGTTAGGATATACAACGTTATAGACGTATATAATGTCCCCATCGAGAAGCAGGCGACGACACGCCTGGAATGTTGTAAAATATTACATTCGACATGTTATGTGGCCTTAGGCTAGGATATATAACGTTATAGACGTATATAATGTTCCCACCGAGAAGTACGGGCGGACACGCCAGGAATGTTGTCAACTATTACATCCGAGGCGTTAGGTTGCCTTAGGTTAGGATATATATCGTTATAGACGTATATAATGTTCCCATCGAGAAGCAGGCGACGACACGCCAGGAATGATGTAAAATATTACATCCCAGATGTTAGGTTGCGTTAGGTCAGGATATACAACATTGTAGACGTATATAATGTCCCCATCGAGAAGCAGGAGACGACACGCCAGGAATGTTGTAAAATATTACATTCGACATGTTAGGTCGCCTTAGGCTAGGATATATAACGTTATAGACGTATATAATGTTCCCACCGAGAAGTACGGGCGGACACGCCAGGAATGTTGTCAACTATTACATCCGAGATGTTAGGTTGCCCTAGGTTAGGATATATACCGTTATAGACGTATACAATGTTTCCACCGAGAAGTAGGGACCGACATGCCAGGAATGTTGTAAAATATTATATCCGAGTTGTTAGGTTGCCTTAGGTTAGGATATACAATGTAATAGATGTATATAATGTCTCCATCGAGAAGCCGGCGACGACACGCCAGGAATGTTATAAAATATTACACTCGAGATGTTAGGTTTCCTTAGGTTAGGATATACAACGTTATAGATGTATATAATGACCCTATCGAGATGTAGGCGACGACACTCCAGGAATGTTGTAAAATATTACATCCCAGATATTAGGTTGCCTTAGGTTAGGATATACAACGTTATAGACGTATATAATGTCCCCATCGAGAAGCAGGCGACGACACGCCAGAATGTTGTAAAATATTGCATCCGAGATGTTAGGTTGCCTTAGGCTAGGATATATAACGTTATAGATGTACATAATGACCCTATCCAGAAGTAGGCGACGACACTCCACGAATGTTTTAAAATATTACATCCCAGATATTAGGTTGTGTTAGGTAAGGATATACAACGTTATTGACGTATATTATATCCCCATCGAGAAGCAGGCGACGACACGCCAGGAATGTTGTAAAATATTACATTCGACATGTTAGGTTGCCTTAGACTAGGATATATAACGTTATAGACGTATATAATGTTCCCACCGAAAAATAGGGGCCGACGCGTCAGGAATGTTGTAAAATATTACATTCGACATGTTAGGTGGCCTTAGGCTAGGATATACAACGTTATAGACGTATATAATGTTCCCACCGAGAAGTACGGGCGGACACGCCCGGAATTTTGTCAAATATTACATCCGAGATGTTAGGTTGCCTTAGGTTAGGATATATAACGTTATAGACGTATATAATGTCCCCATCCAGAAGTAGGCGACGACACGCCAGGAATATTACATCCCAGATGTTAGGTTGCGTTAGGTTAGGATACACAACGTTATAGACGTATATAATGTTCCCATCGAGAAGCAGGCGACGACACGCCAGGAATGTTGTAAAATATTACATTCGACATGTTAGGTTTCCTTAGGTTAGGATATACAACGTTATAGATGTATATAATGACCCTATCGAGAAGTAGGCGACGACACTCCAGGAATGTTGTAAAATATTACATCCCAGATATTAGGTTGCGTTTGGTAAGGATATACAACGTTATAGACGTATATAATGTCCCCCTCGAGAAGCAGGCGACGACACGCCAGAATGTTGTAGAATATTACATCCGAGATGTTAGGTTGCCTTAGGCTAGGATATATAACGTTATAGACGTATATAATGTTCCCACCGAAAAATAGGGGCGACGCGTCAGGAATGTTGTAAAATATTACACCCGAGATGTTAGGTTCCCTTAGGTTAGGATATACAACGTTATAGACGTATAGTATCTCCC
Source organism: Xylocopa violacea (assembly GCA_963969225.1). Taxonomy (NCBI): domain Eukaryota; kingdom Metazoa; phylum Arthropoda; class Insecta; order Hymenoptera; family Apidae; genus Xylocopa; species Xylocopa violacea. The sequence goes on along the minus strand of CAXAJV010000001.1, from coordinate 44,497,597 downwards.
CACCGAGATGTAGGGACCGACATGCCAGGAATGTTGTAAAATATTACATCCGAGATGTTAGGTTGCGTTAGGTTAGGATATACAACGTTATAGACGTATATAATGTCCCCATCGAGAAGCAGGCGACGACACGCCAGGAATGTTATAAAATATTACATTCGAGATGTTGGGTTGCCTTAGGTTAGGATATACAACGTTATAGATGTATATAATGACCCTATCCAGAAGTAGGCGACGACTCTCCAGGAATGTTGTAAAATATTACATCCCAGATATTAGGTTGTGTTAGGTTAGGACATACAACGTTATAGACGTATATAATGTCCCCATCGAGAAGCAGGCGACGACACGCCTGGAATGTTGTAAAATATTACATTCGACATGTTATGTGGCCTTAGGCTAGGATATATAACGTTATAGACGTATATAATGTTCCCACCGAGAAGTACGGGCGGACACGCCAGGAATGTTGTCAACTATTACATCCGAGGCGTTAGGTTGCCTTAGGTTAGGATATATATCGTTATAGACGTATATAATGTTCCCACCGAGACGTAGGCACCGACATGGAAGGAATGTTGTAAAATATTACATCCCAAATGTTAGGTTCCCTTAGGTTAGGATATACAATGTTATAGATGTATATAATGTCCCCATCGAGAAGCAGGAGACGACACGCCAGAATGTTGTAAAATATTACATCCGAGATGTTAGGTTGCCCTAGGCTAGGATATATATCGTTATAGACGTATACAATGTTTCCACCGAGAAGTAGGGACCGATATGCCAGGCATGTTGTAAAATATTACATCCGAGATGTTAGGTTGCCTTAGGTTAGGATATATATCGTTATAGACGTATACAACGTTTGCACCGAGAAGTAGGGACCGATATGCCAGGAATGTTGTAAAATATTACATCCGAGATGTTAGGTTCCCTTAGGTTAGGATATACAACGTTATAGACGTATAGTATGTTCCCACCGAGATGTAGGGACCGACATGCCAGGAATGTTGTTAAATATTACATCCGAGATGTTAGGTTCCCTTAGGTTAGGATACACAACGTTATAGACATATATAATGTTCCCATCGAGAAGCAGGCGACGACACGCCAGGAATGATGTAAAATATTACATCCCAGATGTTAGGTTGCGTTAGGTCAGGATATACAACATTGTAGACGTATATAATGTCCCCATCGAGAAGCAGGAGACGACACGCCAGAATGTTGTAAAATATTACATCCGAGATGTTAGGTTGCCCTAGGCTAGGATATATATCGTTATAGACGTATACAATGTTTCCACCGAGAAGTAGGGACCGATATGCCAGGCATGTTGTAAAATATTACATCCGAGGTGTTAGGTTGCCTTAGGTTAGGATATATATCGTTATAGACGTATATAATGTTCTGACCGAGACGTAGGCACCGACATGCAAGGAATGTTGTAAAATCTTACACCCGAGATGTTAGGTTCCCTTAGGTTAGGATATACAATGTTATAGATGTATATAATGTACCCATCGAGAAGTAGGCGACGACACGCCAGGAATGTTGTAAAATATTACATTCGAGATGTTAGGTTTCCTTAGGTTAGGATATACAACGTTATAGATGTATATAATGACCCTATCGAGATGTAGGCGACGACACTCCAGGAATGTTGTAAAATATTACATCCCAGATATTAGGTTGCCTTAGGTTAGGATATACAACGTTATAGACGTATATAATGTCCCCATCGAGAAGCAGGCGACGACACGCCAGAATGTTGTAAAATATTACATCCGAGATGTTAGGTTTCCTTAGGCTAGGATATATAACGTTATAGACGTATATAATGTTCCCACCGAAAAATAGGGGCCGACGCGACAGGAATGTTGTAAAATATTACACCCGAGATATTAGGTTCCCTTAGGTTAGGATATACAACGTTATAGACGTATAGTATCTCCCCACCGAGATGTAGGGACCGACATGCCAGGAATGTTGTAAAATATTACATCCGAGATGATAGGTTGCGTTAGGTTAGGATATACAACGTTATAGACGTATATAATGTCCCCATCGCGAAGCAGGCGACGACACGCCAGGAATGTTATAAAATATTACATTCGAGATGTTAGGTTGCCTTAGGTTAGGATATACAACGTTATAGATGTATATAATGACCCTATCCAGAAGTAGGCGACGACACTCCAGGAATGTTGTAAAATATTACATCCCAGATATTAGGTTGTGTTAGGTTAGGATATACAACGTTATAGACGTATATAATGTCCCCATCGAGAAGCAGGCGACGACACGCCTGGAATGTTGTAAAATATTACATTCGACATGTTATGTGGCCTTAGGCTAGGATATATAACGTTATAGACGTATATAATGTTCCCACCGAGAAGTACGGGCGGACACGCCAGGAATGTTGTCAACTATTACATCCGAGGCGTTAGGTTGCCTTAGGTTAGGATATATATCGTTATAGACGTATATAATGTTCCCATCGAGAAGCAGGCGACGACACGCCAGGAATGATGTAAAATATTACATCCCAGATGTTAGGTTGCGTTAGGTCAGGATATACAACATTGTAGACGTATATAATGTCCCCATCGAGAAGCAGGAGACGACACGCCAGGAATGTTGTAAAATATTACATTCGACATGTTAGGTCGCCTTAGGCTAGGATATATAACGTTATAGACGTATATAATGTTCCCACCGAGAAGTACGGGCGGACACGCCAGGAATGTTGTCAACTATTACATCCGAGATGTTAGGTTGCCCTAGGTTAGGATATATACCGTTATAGACGTATACAATGTTTCCACCGAGAAGTAGGGACCGACATGCCAGGAATGTTGTAAAATATTATATCCGAGTTGTTAGGTTGCCTTAGGTTAGGATATACAATGTAATAGATGTATATAATGTCTCCATCGAGAAGCCGGCGACGACACGCCAGGAATGTTATAAAATATTACACTCGAGATGTTAGGTTTCCTTAGGTTAGGATATACAACGTTATAGATGTATATAATGACCCTATCGAGATGTAGGCGACGACACTCCAGGAATGTTGTAAAATATTACATCCCAGATATTAGGTTGCCTTAGGTTAGGATATACAACGTTATAGACGTATATAATGTCCCCATCGAGAAGCAGGCGACGACACGCCAGAATGTTGTAAAATATTGCATCCGAGATGTTAGGTTGCCTTAGGCTAGGATATATAACGTTATAGACGTATATAATGTTCCCCCCGAAAAATAGGGGCCGACGCGTCAGGAATGTTGTAAAATATTACACCCGAGATGTTAGGTTCCCTTAGGTTAGGATATACAACGTTATAGACGTATAGTATCTCCCCACCGAGATGTAGGGACCGACATGCCAGGAATGTTGTAAAATATTACATCCGAGATGTTAGGTTGCGTTAGGTTAGGATATACAACGTTATAGACGTATATAATGTCCCCATCGAGAAGCAGGCGACGACACGCCAGGAATGTTATAAAATATTACATTCGAGATGTTAGGTTGCCTTAGGTTAGGATATACAACGTTATAGATGTATATAATGACCCTATCCAGAAGTAGGCGACGACACGCCTGGAATGTTGTAAAATATTACATTCGACATGTTAGGTTGCCTTAGGCTAGGATATACAACGTTATAGATGTACATAATGACCCTATCCAGAAGTAGGCGACGACACTCCAGGAATGTTTTAAAATATTACTTCCCAGATATTAGGTTGTGTTAGGTAAGGATATACAACGTTATTGACGTATATTATATCCCCATCGAGAAGCAGGCGACGACACGCCAGGAATGTTGTAAAATATTACATTCGACATGTTAGGTTGCCTTAGACTAGGATATATAACGTTATAGACGTATATAATGTTCCCACCGAAAAATAGGGGCCGACGCGTCAGGAATGTTGTAAAATATTACATTCGACATGTTAGGTGGCCTTAGGCTAGGATATACAACGTTATAGACGTATATAATGTTCCCACCGAGAAGTACGGGCGGACACGCCCGGAATTTTGTCAAATATTACATCCGAGATGTTAGGTTGCCTTAGGTTAGGATATATAACGTTATAGACGTATATAATGTCCCCATCCAGAAGTAGGCGACGACACGCCAGGAATATTACATCCCAGATGTTAGGTTGCGTTAGGTTAGGATACACAACGTTATAGACGTATATAATGTTCCCATCGAGAAGCAGGCGACGACACGCCAGGAATGTTGTAAAATATTACATTCGACATGTTAGGTTGCCTTAGGCTAGGATATATAACGTTATAGACGTATATAATGTTCCCACCGAAAAATAGGGGCCGACGCGTCAGGAATGTTGTAAAATATTACACCCGAGATGTTAGGTTCCCTTAGGTTAGGATATACAACGTTATAGACGTATAGTATGTTCCCACCGAGATGTAGGGACCGACATGCCAGGAATGTTGTTAAATATTACATCCGAGATGTTAGGTTGCGTTAGGTTAAGAAATACAACGTTATAGACGTATATAATGTCCCCATCGAGAAGCAGGCGACGACACGCCAGGAATGTTGTAAAATATTACATTCGACATGTTAGGTTGCCTTAGACTAGAATATATAACGTTATAGACGTATATAATGTCCCCATCGAGAAGCAGGCGACGACACGCCAGGAATGTAGTAAAATATTACATTCGACATGTTAGGTTGCCTCAGACTAGGATATATAACGTTATAGACGTATATAATGTTCCCACCGAAAAATAGGGGCCGACACGTCAGGAATGTTGTAAAATATTACATTCGACATGTTAGGAGGCCTTAGGCTATGATATACAACGTTATAGACGTATATAATGTTCCCACCGAGAAGTACGGGCGGATGCGCCAGGAGTTTTGTCAACTATTACATCCGAGATGTTAGGTTGCCTTAGGTTAGGGTATATAACGTTATAGACGTATATAATGTCCCCATCCAGAAGTAGGGGACGACACGCCAGGAATATTACATCCCAGATGTTAGGTTGCGTTAGGTTAGGATACACACCGTTATAGACGTATATAATGTTCCCATCGAGAAGCAGGCGACGACACGCCAGGAATGATGTAAAATATTACATCCCAGATGTTAGGTTGCGTTAGGTTAGGATATACAACGTTATAGACGTATATAATGTCCCCATCGAGAAGCAGGCGACGACACGCCAGGAATGTTATAAAATATTACATTCGAGATGTTAGGTTTCCTTAGGTTAGGATATACAACGTTATAGATGCATGTAATGACCCTATCGAGAAGTAGGCGACGACACGCCAGGAATGTAGTAAAATATTACATTCGACATGTTAGGTTGCCTTAGGCTAGGATATATAACGTTATAGACGTATATAATGTTCCCACCGAAAAATAGGGGCCAACGCGTCAGGAATGTTGTAAAATATTACACCCGAGATGTTAGGTTCCCTTAGGTTAGGATACACAACGTTATAGATGTATATAATGTTCCCGTCGAGAAGCAGGCGACGACACGCCAGGAATGATGTAAAATATTACATCCCAGATGTTAGGTTGCGTTAGGTCAGGATATACAACATTGTAGACGTATATAATGTCCCCATCGAGAAGCAGGAGACGACACGACAGGAATGTTGTAAAATATTACATTCGACATGTTAGGTCGCCTTAGGCTAGGATATATAACGTTATAGACGTATATAATGTTCCCACCGAGAAGTACGGGCGGACACGCCAGGAATGTTGTCAACTATTACACCCGAGATGTCAGGTTCCCTTAGGTTAGGATATACAACGTTATAGACGTATAGTATGTTCCCACCGAGATGTAGGGACCGTCATGCCAGGAATGTTGTAAAATATTACATCCGAGTTGTTAGGTTGCGTTAGGTTAGGATATACAACGTTATAGACGTATATAATGTCCCCATCGAGAAACAGGCGACGACACGCCAGGAATGTTGTAAAATATTACATTCGACATGTTAGGTTGCCTTAGGCTAGGATATATAACGTTATAGACGTATATAATGTTCCCACCGAAAAATAGGGGCCGACGCGTCAGGAATGTTGTAAAATATTACATTCGAGATGTTAGGTTGCCTTAGGTTAGGATATACAACGTTATAGATGTATATAATGACCCTATCCAGAAGTAGGCGACGACACTCCAGGAATGTTGTAAAATATTACATCCCAGATATTAGGTTGTGTTAGGTTAGGACATACAACGTTATAGACGTATATAATGTCCCCATCGAGAAGCAGGCGACGACACGCCTGGAATGTTGTAAAATATTACATTCGACATGTTACGTGGCCTTAGGCTAGGATATATAACGTTATAGACGTATATAATGTTCCCACCGAGAAGTACGGGCGGACACGCCAGGAATGTTGTCAACTATTACATCCGAGGCGTTAGGTTGCCTTAGGTTAGGATATATATCGTTATAGACGTATATAATGTTCCCACCGAGACGTAGGCACCGACATGGAAGGAATGTTGTAAAATATTACATCCCAAATGTTAGGTTCCCTTAGGTTAGGATATACAATGTTATAGATGTATATAATGTCCCCATCGAGAAGCAGGAGACGACACGCCAGAATGTTGTAAAATATTACATCCGAGATGTTAGGTTGCCCTAGGCTAGGATATATATCGTTATAGACGTATACAATGTTTCCACCGAGAAGTAGGGACCGATATGCCAGGCATGTTGTAAAATATTACATCCGAGGTGTTAGGTTGCCTTAGGTTAGGATATATATCGTTATAGACGTATATAATGTTCTGACCGAGACGTAGGCACCGACATGCAAGGAATGTTGTAAAATATTACATCCCAAATGTTAGCTTGCGTTAGGTTAGGATATACAACGTTATAGACGTATATAATCTCCCCATCGAGAAGCAGGCGACGACACGCCAGAATGTTGTAAAATATTACATCCGAGATGTTAGGTTGCCTTAGGTTAGGATATACAATGTTATAGATGTATAGAATGTCCCCATCGAGAAGAAGGCGACGACACGCCAGGAATGTTGTAAAATATTACATCCGAGATGTTAGGTTGCCTTAGGCTAGGATATATATCGTTATAGACGTATACAATGTTTGCACCGAGAAGTAGGGACCGATATGCCAGGAATGTTGTAAAATATTACATCCGAGATGTTAGGTTGCCTTAGGTTAGGATATACAATATTATAGATGTATATAATGTCCCCATCGAGAAGTAGGCGACGACACGCCAGGAATGTTGTAAAATATTACATTCGACATGTTAGGTTGCCTTAGGTTAGGATATATAACGTTATAGACGTATATAATGTCCCCATCCAGAAGTAGGCGACGACACGCCAGGAATATTACATCCCAGATGTTAGGTTGCGTTAGGTTAGGATACACAACGTTATAGACGTATATAATGTTCCCATCGAGAAGCAGGCGACGACACGCCAGGAATGTTGTAAAATATTACATTCGACATGTTAGGTTGCCTTAGACTAGGATATATAACGTTATAGACGTATATAGTGTTTCCACCGAGAAGTAGGGACAGACATGCCAGGAATGTTGTAAAATATTACATCCGAGTTGTTAGGTTGCCTTAGGTTAGGATATACAATGTAATAGATGTATATAATGTCTCCATCGAGAAGCAGGCGACGACACGCCAGGAATGTTATAAAATATTACACTCGAGATGTTAGGTTTCCTTAGGTTAGGATATACAACATTATAGATGTATATAATGACCCTATCGAGATGTAGGCGACGACACTCCAGGAATGTTGTAAAATATTACATCCCAGATATTAGGTTGCCTTAGGTTAGGATATACAACGTTATAGACGTATATAATGTCCCCATCGAGAAGCAGGCGACGACACGCCAGAATGTTGTAAAATATTACATCCGAGATGTTAGGTTTCCTTAGGCTAGGATATATAACGTTATAGACGTATATAATGTTCCCACCGAAAAATAGGGGCCGACGCGACAGGAATGTTGTAAAATATTACACCCGAGATGTTAGGTTCCCTTAGGTTAGGATATACAACGTTATAGACGTATAGTATCTCCCCACCGAGATGTAGGGACCGACATGCCAGGAATGTTGTAAAATATTACATCCGAGATGATAGGTTGCGTTAGGTTAGGATATACAACGTTATAGACGTATATAATGTCCCCATCGAGAAGCAGGCGACGACACGCCTGGAATGTTGTAAAATATTACATTCGCCATGTTATGTGGCCTTAGGCTAGGATATATAACGTTATAGACGTATATAATGTTCCCACCGAGAAGTACGGGCGGACACGCCAGGAATGTTGTCAACTATTACATCCGAGGCGTTAGGTTGCCTTAGGTTAGGATATATATCGTTATAGACGTATATAATGTTCCCATCGAGAAGCAGGCGACGACACGCCAGGAATGATGTAAAATATTACATCCCAGATGTTAGGTTGCGTTAGGTCAGGATATACAACATTGTAGACGTATATAATGTCCCCATCGAGAAGCAGGAGACGACACGCCAGGAATGTTGTAAAATATTACATTCGACATGTTAGGTCGCCTTAGGCTAGGATATATAACGTTATAGACGTATATAATGTTCCCACCGAGAAGTACGGGCGGACACGCCAGGAATGTTGTCAACTATTACATCCGAGATGTTAGGTTGCCCTAGGTTAGGATATATACCGTTATAGACGTATACAATGTTTCCACCGAGAAGTAGGGACCGACATGCCAGGAATGTTGTAAAATATTACATCCGAGTTGTTAGGTTGCCTTAGGTTAGGATATACAATGTAATAGATGTATATAATGTCTCCATCGAGAAGCCGGCGACGACACGCCAGGAATGTTATAAAATATTACACTCGAGATGTTAGGTTTCCTTAGGTTAGGATATACAACGTTATAGATGTATATAATGACCCTATCGAGATGTAGGCGACGACACTCCAGGAATGTTGTAAAATATTACATCCCAGATATTAGGTTGCCTTAGGTTAGGATATACAACGTTATAGACGTATATAATGTCCCCATCGAGAAGCAGGCGATGACACGCCAGAATGTTGTAAAATATTACATCCGAGATGTTAGTTTGCCTTAGGCTAGGATATATAACGTTATAGACGTATATAATGTTCCCCCCGAAAAATAGGGGCCGACGCGTCAGGAATGTTGTAAAATATTACACCCGAGATGTTAGGTTCCCTTAGGTTAGGATATACAACGTTATAGACGTATAGTATCTCCCCACCGAGATGTAGGGACCGACATGCCAGGAATGTTGTAAAATATTACATCCGAGATGTTAGGTTGCGTTAGGTTAGGATATACAACGTTATAGACGTATATAATGTCCCCATCGAGAAGCAGGCGACGACACGCCAGGAATGTTGTAAAATATTACATCCGAGATATTAGGTTGCCTTAGGTTAGGATATATAACGTTATTGACTTATATAATGTTCCCACCGAGAAATAGGGGCCGACATGTCAGGAATGTTGTAAAACATTTCACCTGAGATGTTAGGTTCCCTTAGGTTAGGATATACAACGCTGTAGACGTATAGAATGTTCCCACCGAGACTTAGGGACCGACATGCCAGGAATGTTGTAAAATATTACATCCGAGATGTTATGTTGCCTTACGTTAGGATATATAACGTTATAGATGTATATAATGTCCCGATCGAGAAGTAGGCGACGGCACGCCAGGAATGTTGTAAAATATTACATTCGACATGTTAGGTCGCCTTAGGCTAGGATATATAACGTTATAGACGTATATAATGTTCCCACCGAGAAATAGGCGCCGACATGTCAGGAATGTTGTAAAACATTTCACCTGAGATGTTAGGTTCCCTTAGGTTAGGATATACAACGCTGTAGACGTACAGAATGTTCCCACCGAGACGTAGGGACCGACATGCCAGGAATGTTGTAAAATATTACATCCCAGATGATAGGTTGCGTTAGGTTAAGATATACAACGTTATAGACGTATATAATGTCCCCATCGAGAAGCAGGTGACGTCACGCCAGGAATGTTGTAAAATATTACATCCGAGATGTTAGGTTGCCTTAGGCTAGGATATATATCGTTATAGACGTATACAATGTTCCCACCGAGACGTAGGGACCGACATGCCAGGAATGATGTAAAATATTACATCCCAGATGTTAGGTAGCGTTAGGTTCGGATATACAACGTTATAGACGTATATAATGTCCCCATCGAGAAGTAGGGGCCGACGAGCCAGGAATGTTGTAAAATATTACGCTCGACATGTTAGGTTGCCTTACGTTATGATATATAGCGATATAGACGTATATAATGTTCCCACCGAGAAGTAGGGGCCGGCGCGCCAGGAATGTTGTAAAATATTACATCCGAGATGTTAGGATTGCCTTAGGCTAGGATATATAACGTTATAGACGTATATAATGTTCCCACCGAGAAGTAGGGGCCGAAGTGACGGGAATGTTGTAAAATATTACATCCGAGATATTAGGTTGCCTTAGGTTAGGATATATAACGTTATTGACTTATATAATGTTCCCACCGAGAAATAGGGGCCGAAGCCCCAGGAATGTTGTAAAATATTACGCTCGACAAGTTAGGTTGCCTTAGGCTAGGATATCTAGCGTGAAAGACGTATATAATGTTCCCACCGAGAAAAAGGGGCCGACACGCCAGGAATGTTGTAAAACATTACATCCGAGGTGTTAGGTTCCCTTAGGTTAGGATATATGACGTTATAGACGTATATAATGTTCCCACCGAGAAGTAGGGGCCGACGAGCCAGGAATGTTGCAAAATATTACGCTCGACATGTTAGGTTGCCTTACGTTATGATATATAGCGATATAGGCGTATATAATGTTCCCACCGAGAAGTAGGGGCCGGCGCGCCAGGAATGTTGTAAAATATTACATCCGAGATGTTAGGATTGCCTTAGACTAGGATATATAACGTTATAGACGTATATAATGTTCCCACCGAGAAGTAGGGGCCGAAGTGACGGGAATGTTGTAAAATATTACATCCGAATTGTTAGGTTGCCTTAGGTTAGGATATATAACGTTATTGACTTATATAATGTTCCCACCGAGAAATAGGGGCCGACGATCCAGGAATGTTGTAAAATATTACGCTCGACAAGTTAGGTTGCCTTAGGCTAGGATATATAGCGTTAAAGACGTATATAATGTTCCCACCGAGAAATAGGGGCCGACACGCCAGGAATGTTGTCAAACATTACATCCGAGGTGTTAGGTTCCCTTAGGTTAGGACATATAACGTTATAGACGTACATTATGTTCCCACCGAGAAGGAGGTGCCGACGCGCCAGGAATGTTGTAAAATATTACATCCGACATTTTAAGTTGCCTTAGGTTAGGATATATAACGTTATAGACGTATATACTGTTCCCACCGACAAGTAGTTGCCGACGCGCCAGGAATATTGTAAAATATTACATTCGACATGTTAGGTTGTCTCAGGCTAGGACATACAGCGCTAAAGACGTATATAATATTCCCACCGAGAAATAGGGGCCGACGCGCCAGGAATGTAGTAAAATATTACGCTCGACATTTTTGGTTGCCATAGGTTAGGATATATAACGTTATAGTCGTATATACAGTTCCCACCGAGAAGTAGTTGCCGACGCGCCAGGAATATTGTAAAATATTATATTCGACATGTTAGGTTGTCTCAGGCTAGGACATATAGCGTTATAGACATATACAATGTTCCCACCGAGAAAAAGGGGCCGACACGCCAGGAATGTTGTAAAACATTACATCCGAGGTGTTAGGTTCCCTTAGGTTAGGATATATAACGTTATAGACGTATATAATGTTCCCACCGAGAAGTAGGGGCCGACGAGCCAGGAATGTTGTAAAATATTACGCTCGACATGTTAGGTTGCCTTACGTTATGATATATAGCGATATAGACGTATATAATGTTCCCACCGAGAAGTAGGGGCCGGCGCGCCAGGAATGTTGTAAAATATTACATCCGAGATGTTAGGATTGCCTTAGGCTAGGATATATAACGTTATAGACGTATATAATGTTCCCACCGAGAAGTAGGGGCCGAAGTGACGGGAATGTTGTAAAATATTACATCCGAGATATTAGGTTGCCTTAGGTTAGGATATATAACGTTATTGACTTATATAATGTTCCCACCGAGAAATAGAGGCCGACGCCCCAGGAATGTTGTAAAATATTACGCTCGACAAGTTAGGTTGCCTTAGGCTAGGATATATAGCGTTAAAGACGTATATAATGTTCCCACCGAGAAATAGGGACCGACACGCCACGAATGTTGTAAAACATTACATCCGAGGTGTTAGGTTCCCTTAGGTTAGGACATATAACGTTATAGACGTACATAATGTTCCCACCGAGAAGGAGGTGCCGACGCGCCAGGAATGTTGTAAAATATTACGTCCGACATGTTAAGTTGCCTTAGGTTAGGATATATAAAGTTATAGACGTATATACTGTTCCCACCGAGAAGTAGTTGCCGACGCGCCAGGAATATTGTAAAACATTACATTCGACATGTTAGGTTGTGTCAGGCTACGACATATAGCGTTAAAGACGTTTATAATATTCCCACCGAGAAATAGGGGCCGACGCGAAAGGAATGTAGTGAAATATTACGCTCGACATTTTTGGTTGCCTTATGTTAGGATATATGGCGTTATAGACGTATATAATGTTCCCACCGAGAAGTAGGGGCCAGCGCGCCAGGAATGTGGTAAAATATTACATCCGTTATGTTAGGTTGCCTTAGGCTAGGATATATAACTTTATAGACGTATATAATGTTCCCAACGAGAAGTAGGGGCCGAAGTGACGGGAATGTTGTAAAATATTACATCCGAATTGTTAGGTTGCCTTAGGTTAGGATATATAACGTTATTGACTTATATAATGTTCCCACCGAGAAATAGGGGCCGACGCCCCAGGAAAGTTGTAAAATATTGCGCTCGACAAGTTAGGTTGCGATAGGCTAGGATATATAGCGTTAAAGACGTATATAATGTTCCCACCGAGAAATAGGGGCCGACACGCCAGGAATGTTGTAAAACATTACATCCGAGGTCTTAGGTTCCCTTAGGTTAGGACATATAACGTTATAGACGTACATAATGTTCCCACCGAGAAGGAGGTGCCGACGCGCCAGGAATGTTGTAAAATATTACATCCGACATGTTAAGTTGCCTTAGGTTAGGATATATAACGTTATAGACGTATATACTGTTCCCACCGAGAAATAGGCGCCGACATGTCAGGAATGTTGTAAAACATTTCACCTGAGATGTTAGGTTCCCTTAGGTTAGGATATACAACGCTGTAGACGTACAGAATGTTCCCACCGAGACGTAGGGACCGACATGCCAGGAATGTTGTAAAATATTACATCCCAGATGATAGGTTGCGTTAGGTTAAGATATACAACGTTATAGACGTATATAATGTCCCCATCGAGAAGCAGGTGACGTCACGCCAGGAATGTTGTAAAATATTACATCCGAGATGTTAGGTTGCCTTAGGCTAGGATATATATCGTTATAGACGTATACAATGTTCCCACCGAGACGTAGGGACCGACATGCCAGGAATGATGTAAAATATTACATCCCAGATGTTAGGTAGCGTTAGGTTCGGATATACAACGTTATAGACGTATATAATGTCCCCATCGAGAAGTAGGGGCCGACGAGCCAGGAATGTTGTAAAATATTACGCTCGACATGTTAGGTTGCCTTACGTTATGATATATAGCGATATAGACGTATATAATGTTCCCACCGAGAAGTAGGGGCCGGCGCGCCAGGAATGTTGTAAAATATTACATCCGAGATGTTAGGATTGCCTTAGGCTAGGATATATAACGTTATAGACGTATATAATGTTCCCACCGAGAAGTAGGGGCCGAAGTGACGGGAATGTTGTAAAATATTACATCCGAGATATTAGGTTGCCTTAGGTTAGGATATATAACGTTATTGACTTATATAATGTTCCCACCGAGAAATAGAGGCCGACGCCCCAGGAATGTTGTAAAATATTACGCTCGACAAGTTAGGTTGCCTTAGGCTAGGATATATAGCGTTAAAGACGTATATAATGTTCCCACCGAGAAATAGGGACCGACACGCCACGAATGTTGTAAAACATTACATCCGAGGTGTTAGGTTCCCTTAGGTTAGGACATATAACGTTATAGACGTACATAATGTTCCCACCGAGAAGGAGGTGCCGACGCGCCAGGAATGTTGTAAAATATTACGTCCGACATGTTAAGTTGCCTTAGGTTAGGATATATAAAGTTATAGACGTATATACTGTTCCCACCGAGAAGTAGTTGCCGACGCGCCAGGAATATTGTAAAACATTACATTCGACATGTTAAGTTGTGTCAGGCTACGACATATAGCGTTAAAGACGTTTATAATATTCCCACCGAGAAATAGGGGCCGACGCGAAAGGAATGTAGTGAAATATTACGCTCGACATTTTTGGTTGCCTTATGTTAGGATATATGGCGTTATAGACGTATATAATGTTCCCACCGAGAAGTAGGGGCCAGCGCGCCAGGAATGTGGTAAAATATTACATCCGTTATGTTAGGTTGCCTTAGGCTAGGATATATAACTTTATAGACGTATATAATGTTCCCAACGAGAAGTAGGGGCCGAAGTGACGGGAATGTTGTAAAATATTACATCCGAATTGTTAGGTTGCCTTAGGTTAGGATATATAACGTTATTGACTTATATAATGTTCCCACCGAGAAATAGGGGCCGACGCCCCAGGAAAGTTGTAAAATATTGCGCTCGACAAGTTAGGTTGCGATAGGCTAGGATATATAGCGTTAAAGACGTATATAATGTTCCCACCGAGAAATAGGGGCCGACACGCCAGGAATGTTGTAAAACATTACATCCGAGGTCTTAGGTTCCCTTAGGTTAGGACATATAACGTTATAGACGTACATAATGCTCCCACCGAGAAGGAGGTGCCGACGCGCCAGGAATGTTGTAAAATATTACATCCGACATGTTAAGTTGCCTTAGGTTAGGATATATAACGTTATAGACGTATATACTGTTCCCACCGAGACGTAGTTGCCGACGCGCCAGGAATATTTTAAAATATTACATTCGACATGTTAGGTTGTCTCAGGCTAGGACATATAGCGTTAAAGACGTATATAATGTTCCCACCGAGAAGTAGGGGCCAACGAGCCAGGAATGTGGTAAAATATTACATTCGACATGTTAAGTTGTCTTAGGTTAGGATATATAACGTTATAGTCGTATATACAGTTCCCACCGAGAAGTAGTTGCCGACGCGCCAGGAATATTGTAAAATATTATATTCGACATGTTAGGTTGTCTCAGGCAAGGGCATATAGCGTTATAGACATATACAATGTTCCCACCGAGAAAAATTGGCCGACACGCCAGGAATGTTGTAAAACATTACATCCGAGGTGTTAGGTTCCCTTAGGTTAGAATATATGACGTTATAGACGTATATAATGTTCCCACCGAGAAGTAGGTGCCGACGAGCCAGGAATGATGTAAAATATTACGCTCGACATGTTAGGTTGCCTTACGTCATGATATATGGCGATATAGACGTATATAATGTTCCCACCGAGAAGTAGGGGCCAGCGCGCCAGGAATGTGGTAAAATATTACATCCGTTATGTTAGGTTGCCTTAGGCTAGGATATATAACTTTATAGACGTATATAATGTTCCCAACGAGAAGTAGGGGCCGAAGTGACGGGAATGTTGTAAAATATTACATCCGAATTGTTAGGTTGCCTTAGGTTAGGATATATAACGTTATTGACTTATATAATGTTCCCACCGAGAAATAGGGGCCGACGCCCCAGGAAAGTTGTAAAATATTGCGCTCGACAAGTTAGGTTGCGATAGGCTAGGATATATAGCGTTAAAGACGTATATAATGTTCCCACCGAGAAATAGGGGCCGACACGCCAGGAATGTTGTAAAACATTACATCCGAGGTCTTAGGTTACCTTAGGTTAGGACATATAACGTTATAGACGTACATAATGTTCCCACCGAGAAGGAGGTGCCGACGCGCCAGGAATGTTGTAAAATATTACATCCGACATGTTAAGTTGCCTTAGGTTAGGATATATAACGTTATAGACGTATATACTGTTCCCACCGAGACGTAGTTGCCGACGCGCCAGGAATATTTTAAAATATTACATTCGACATGTTAGGTTGTCTCAGGCTAGGACATATAGCGTTAAAGACGTATATAATGTTCCCACCGAGAAGTAGGGGCCAACGAGCCAGGAATGTGGTAAAATATTACATTCGACATGTTAAGTTGTCTTAGGTTAGGATATATAACGTTATAGTCGTATATACAGTTCCCACCGAGAAGTAGTTGCCGACGGGCCAGGAATATTGTAAAATATTATATTCGACATGTTAGGTTGTCTCAGGCAAGGGCATATAGCGTTATAGACATATACAATGTTCCCACCGAGAAAAAGGGGCCGACACGCCAGGAATGTTGTAAAACATTACATCCGAGGTGTTAGGTTCCCTTAGGTTAGAATATATGACGTTATAGACGTATATAATGTTCCCACCGAGAAGTAGGTGCCGACGAGCCAGGAATGATGTAAAATATTACGCTCGACATGTTAGGTTGCCTTACGTCATGATATATGGCGATATAGACGTATATAATGTTCCCACCGAGAAGTAGGGGCCGGCGCGCCAGGAATGTTGTAAAATATTACATCCGAGATGTTAGGATTGCCTTAGGCTAGGATATATGTCGTTATAGACGTACATACTGTTCCCACCGAGAAGTAGTTGCCGACGCGCCAGGAATATTGTAAAATATTACATTCGACATGTTAGGTTGTCTCAGGCTAGGACATATAGCGTTAAAGACGTATATAATATTCCCACCGAGAAATAGGGGCCGACACGCCAGGAATGTAGTAAAATATTACGCTCGACATTTTTGGTTGCCTTAAGTTAGGATATATGGCGTTCCACACGTATATAATGTTCCTACCGAGAAGTAGGGGCCAACGAGCCAGGAATGTGGTAAAATATTACATCCGAGATGTTAGGTTGCCCTAGGTTAGGATATATAACGTTATAGACGTATATAATGTTCCACCCGAGAAGTAGGGGCCGACGCGCCAGGAATGCTGTAAAATATTACATTCGACATGTTAGGATTGCCTTAGGCTAGGATATATAACGTTATAGACGTATATGATATTCCCACCGAGAACTGCGGGCCTACACGCCAGGAATGTTATCAAATATTACTTCCGAGATGTTAGGTTCCCTTAGGTTAGGATATATAACGTTATAGACGTATATAATGTTCCCACCGAGAAGTAGGGGCGGACGAGCCAGGAATGTTGTAAAATATTACGCTCGACATGTTAGGTTGCCTTAGGCTAGGATATATAGCGTTAAAGACGTATATAATGGTCCCACCGAGAAATAGGGGCCGACATGTCAGGAATGTTGTAAAACATTTCACCTGAGATGTTAGGTTCCCTTAGGTTAGGATATACAACGCTGTAGACGTATAGAATGTTCCCACCGAGACGTAGGGACCGACATGCCAGGAATGTTGTAAAATATTACATCCGAGATGTTATGTTGCCTTACGTTAGGATATATAACGTTATAGATGTATATAATGTCCCGATCGAGAAGTAGGCGACGGCACGCCAGGAATGTTGTAAAATATTACATTCGACATGTTAGGTCGCCTTAGGCTAGGATATATAACGTTATAGACGTATATAATGTTCCCACCGAGAAATAGGCGCCGACATGTCAGGAATGTTGTAAAACATTTCACCTGAGATGTTAGGTTCCCTTAGGTTAGGATATACAACGCTGTAGACGTACAGAATGTTCCGACCGAGACGTAGGGACCGACATGCCAGGAATGTTGTAAAATATTACATCCCAGATGATAGGTTGCGTTAGGTTAGGATATACAACGTTATAGACGTATATAATGTCCCCATCGAGAAGCAGGTGACGTCACGCCAGGAATGTTGTAAAATATTACGCTCGACATGTTAGGTTGCCTTACGTTATGATATATAGCGATATAGACGTATATAATGTTCCCACCGAGAAGTAGGGGCCGGCGCGCCAGGAATGTTGTAAAATATTACATCCGAGATGTTAGGATTGCCTTAGGCTAGGATATATAACGTTATAGACGTATATAATGTTCCCACCGAGAAGTAGGGGCCGAAGTGACGGGAATGTTGTAAAATATTACATCCGAGATATTAGGTTGCCTTAGGTTAGGATATATAACGTTATTGACTTATATAATGTTCCCACCGAGAAATAGGGGCCGAAGCCCCAGGAATGTTGTAAAATATTACGCTCGACAAGTTAGGTTGCATTAGGCTACGATATCTAGCGTGAAAGACGTATATAATGTTCCCACCAAGAAAAAGGGGCCGACACGCCAGGAATGTTGTAAAACATTACATCCGAGGTGTTAGGTTCCCTTAGGTTAGGATATATGACGTTATAGACGTATATAATGTTCCCACCGAGAAATAGGGGCCGACGCCCCAGGAATGTTGTAAAATATTACGCTCGACAAGTTAGGTTGCCTTAGGCTAGGATATCTAGCGTGAAAGACGTATATAATGTTCCCACCGAGAAAAAGGGGCCGACACGCCAGGAATGTTGTAAAACATTACATCCGAGGTGTTAGGTTCCCTTAGGTTGGGATATATGACGTTATAGACGTATATAATGTTCCCACCGAGAAGTAGGGGCCGACGAGCCAGGAATGTTGCAAAATATTACGCTCGACATGTTAGGTTGCCTTACGTTATGATATATAGCGATATAGGCGTATATAATGTTCCCACCGAGAAGTAGGGGCCGGCGCGCCAGGAATGTTGTAAAATATTACATCCGAGATGTTAGGATTGCCTTAGACTAGGATATATAACGTTATAGACGTATATAATGTTCCCACCGAGAAGTAGGGGCCGAAGTGATGGGAATGTTGTAAAATATTACATCCGAATTGTTAGGTTGCCTTAGGTTAGGATATATAACGTTATTGACTTATATAATGTTCCCACCGAGAAATAGGGGCCGACGCCCCAGGAATGTTGTAAAATATTACGCTCGACAAGTTAGGTTGCCTTAGGCTAGGATATATAGCGTTAAAGACGTATATAATGTTCCCACCGAGAAATAGGGGCCGACACGCCAGGAATGTTGTAAAACATTACATCCGAGGTGTTAGGTTCCCTTAGGTTAGGACATATAACGTTATAGACGTACATAATGTTCCCACCGTGAAGGAGGTGCCGAAGCGCCAGGAATGTTGTAAAATATTACATCCGACATTTTAAGTTGCCTTAGGTTAGGATATATAACGTTATAGACGTATATACTGTTCCCACCGACAAGTAGTTGCCGACGCGCCAGGAATATTGTAAAATATTACATTCGACATGTTAGGTTGTCTCAGGCTAGGACATACAGCGCTAAAGACGTATATAATATTCCCACCGAGAAATAGGGGCCGACGCGCCAGGAATGTAGTAAAATATTACGCTCGACATTTTTGGTTGCCATAGGTTAGGATATATAACGTTATAGTCGTATATACAGTTCCCACCGAGAAGTAGTTGCCGACGCGCCAGGAATATTGTAAAATATTATATTCGACATGTTAGGTTGTCTCAGGCTAGGACATATAGCGTTATAGACATATACAATGTTCCCACCGAGAAAAAGGGGCCGACACGCCAGGAATGTTGTAAAACATTACATCCGAGGTGTTAGGTTCCCTTAGGTTAGGATATATAACGTTATAGACGTATATAATGTTCCCACCGAGAAGTAGGGGCCGACGAGCCAGGAATGTCGTAAAATATTACGCTCGACATGTTAGGTTGCCTTACGTTATGATATATAGCGATATAGACGTATATAATGTTCCCACCGAGAAGTAGGGGCCGGCGCGCCAGGAATGTTGTAAAATATTACATCCGAGATGTTAGGATTGCCTTAGGCTAGGATATATAACGTTATAGACGTATATAATGTTCCCACCGAGAAGTAGGGGCCGAAGTGACGGGAATGTTGTAAAATATTACATCCGAGATATTAGGTTGCCTTAGGTTAGGATATATAACGTTATTGACTTATATAATGTTCCCACCGAGAAATAGGGGCCGACGCCCCAGGAATGTTGTAAAATATTACGCTCGACAAGTTAGGTTGCCTTAGGCTAGGATATATAGCGTTAAAGACGTATATAATGTCCCCACCGAGAAATAGGGACCGACACGCCACGAATGTTGTAAAACATTACATCCGAGGTGTTAGGTTCCCTTAGGTTAGGACATATAACGTTATAGACGTACATAATGTTCCCACCGAGAAGGAGGTGCCGACGCGCCAGGAATGTTGTAAAATATTACGTCCGACATGTTAAGTTGCCTTAGGTTAGGATATATAACGTTATAGACGTATATACTGTTCCCACCGAGAAGTAGTTGCCGACGCGCCAGGAATATTGTAAAATATTACATTCGACATGTTAGGTTGTGTCAGGCTACGACATATAGCGTTAAAGACGTTTATAATATTCCCACCGAGAAATAGGGGCCGACGCGAAAGGAATGTAGTGAAATATTACGCTCGACATTTTTGGTTGCCTTAAGTTAGGATATATGGCGTTATAGACGTATATAATGTTCCCACCGAGAAGTAGGGGCCAGCGCGCCAGGAATGTGGTAAAATATTACATCCGTTATGTTAGGTTGCCTTAGGCTAGGATATATAACTTTATAGACGTATATAATGTTCCCAACGAGAAGTAGGGGCCGAAGTGACGGGAATGTTGTAAAATATTACATCCGAATTGTTAGGTTGCCTTAGGTTAGGATATATAACGTTATTGACTTATATAATGTTCCCACCGAGAAATAGGGGCCGACGCCCCAGGAAAGTTGTAAAATATTGCGCTCGACAAGTTAGGTTGCCTTAGGCTAGGATATATAGCGTTAAAGACGTATATAATGTTCCCACCGAGAAATAGGGGCCGACACGCCAGGAATGTTGTAAAACATTACATCCGAGGTCTTAGGTTCCCTTAGGTTAGGACATATAACGTTATAGACGTACATAATGTTCCCACCGAGAAGGAGGTGCCGACGCGCCAGGAATGTTGTAAAATATTACATCCGACATGTTAAGTTGCCTTAGGTTAGGATATATAACGTTATAGACGTATATACTGTTCCCACCGAGAAGTAGTTGCCGACGCGCCAGGAATATTTTAAAATATTACATTCGACATGTTAGGTTGTCTCAGGCTAGGACATATAGCGTTAAAGACGTATATAATGTTCCCACCGAGAAATAGGGGCCGACACGCCAGGAATGTTGTAAAACATTACATCCGAGGTCTTAGGTTCCCTTAGGTTAGGACATATAACGTTATAGACGTACATAATGTTCCCACCGAGAAGGAGGTGCCGACGCGCCAGGAATGTTGTAAAATATTACATCCGACATGTTAAGTTGCCTTAGGTTAGGATATATAACGTTATAGACGTATATACTGTTCCCACCGAGACGTAGTTGCCGACGCGCCAGGAATATTTTAAAATATTACATTCGACATGTTAGGTTGTCTCAGGCTAGGACATATAGCGTTAAAGACGTATATAATGTTCCCACCGAGAAGTAGGGGCCAACGAGCCAGGAATGTGGTAAAATATTACATTCGACATGTTAAGTTGTCTTAGGTTAGGATATATAACGTTATAGTCGTATATACAGTTCCCACAGAGAAGTAGTTGCCGACGCGCCAGGAATATTGTAAAATATTATATTCGACATGTTAGGTTGTCTCAGGCAAGGGCATATAGCGTTATAGACATATACAATGTTCCCACCGAGAAAAAGGGGCCGACACGCCAGGAATGTTGTAAAACATTACATCCGAGGTGTTAGGTTCCCTTAGGTTAGAATATATGACGTTATAGACGTATATAATGTTCCCACCGAGAAGTAGGTGCCGACGAGCCAGGAATGATGTAAAATATTACGCTCGACATGTTAGGTTGCCTTACGTTATGATATATGGCGATATAGACGTATATAATGTTCCCACCGAGAAGTAGGGGCCGGCGCGCCAGGAATGTTGTAAAATATTACATCCGAGATGTTAGGATTGCCTTAGGCTAGGATATATGTCGTTATAGACGTACATACTGTTCCCACCGAGAAGTAGTTGCCGACGCGCCAGGAATATTGTAAAATATTACATTCGACATGTTAGGTTGTCTCAGGCTAGGACATATAGCCTTAAAGGCGTATATAATATTCCCACCGAGAAATAGGGGCCGACACGCCAGGAATGTAGTAAAATATTACGCTCGACATTTTTGGTTGCCTTAAGTTACGATATATGGCGTTCCACACGTATATAATGTTCCTACCGAGAAGTAGGGGCCAACGAGCCAGGAATGTGGTAAAATATTACATCCGAGATGTTAGGTTGCCCTAGGTTAGGATATATAACGTTATAGACGTATATAATGTTCCACCCGAGAAGTAGGGGCCGACGCGCCAGGAATGCTGTAAAATATTACATTCGACATGTTAGGATTGCCTTAGGCTAGGATATATAACGTTATAGACGTATATGATATTCCCACCGAGAACTACGGGCCTACACGCCAGGAATGTTATCAAATATTACTTCCGAGATGTTAGGTTCCCTTAGGTTAGGATATATAACGTTATAGACGTATATAATGTTCCCACCGAGAAGTAGGGGCGGACGAGCCAGGAATGTTGTAAAATATTACGCTCGTCATGTTAGGTTGCCTTAGGCTAGGATATATAGCGATAAAGACGTATATAATGTTCCCACCGAGAAATAGGGGCCGACATGTCAGGAATGTTGTAAAACATTTCACCTGAGATGTTAGGTTCCCTTAGGTTAGGATATACAACGCTGTAGACGTATAGAATGTTCCCACCGAGACGTAGGGACCGACATGCCAGGAATGTTGTAAAATATTACATCCGAGATGTTATGTTGCCTTACGTTAGGATATATAACGTTATAGATGTATATAGTGTCCCGATCGAGAAGTAGGCGACGGCACGCCAGGAATGTTGTAAAATATTACATTCGACATGTTAGGTCGCCTTAGGCTAGGATATATAACGTTATAGACGTATATAATGTTCCCACCGAGAAATAGGCGCCGACATGTCAGGAATGTTGTAAAACATTTCACCTGAGATGTTAGGTTCCCTTAGGTTAGGATATACAACGCTGTAGACGTACAGAATGTTCCCACCGAGACGTAGGGACCGACATGCCAGGAATGTTGTAAAATATTACATCCCAGATGATAGGTTGCGTTAGGTTAGGATATACAACGTTATAGACGTATATAATGTCCCCATCGAGAAGCAGGTGACGTCACGCCAGGAATGTTGTAAAATATTACGCTCGACATGTTAGGTTGCCTTACGTTATGATATATAGCGATATAGACGTATATGATGTTCCCACCGAGAAGTAGGGGCCGAAGTGACGGGAATGTTGTAAAATATTACATCCGAGATATTAGGTTGCCTTAGGTTAGGATATATAACGTTATTGACTTATATAATGTTCCCACCGAGAAATAGGGGCCGAAGCCCCAGGAATGTTGTAAAATATTACGCTCGACAAGTTAGGTTGCATTAGGCTACGATATCTAGCGTGAAAGACGTATATAATGTTCCCACCAAGAAAAAGGGGCCGACACGCCAGGAATGTTGTAAAACATTACATCCGAGGTGTTAGGTTCCCTTAGGTTAGGATATATGACGTTATAGACGTATATAATGTTCCCACCGAGAAATAGGGGCCGACGCCCCAGGAATGTTGTAAAATATTACGCTCGACAAGTTAGGTTGCCTTAGGCTAGGATATCTAGCGTGAAAGACGTATATAATGTTCCCACCGAGAAAAAGGGGCCGTCACGCCAGGAATGTTGTAAAACATTACATCCGAGGTGTTAGGTTGCCTTAGGTTAGGATATATGACGTTATAGACGTATATAATGTTCCCACCGAGATGTAGGGGCCGACGCGCCAGGAATATTGTAAAATATTACATTCGACATGTTAGGTTGTCTCAGGCTAGGACATACAGCGCTAAAGACGTATATAATATTCCCACCGAGAAATAGGGGCCGACGCGCCAGGAATGTAGTAAAATATTACGCTCGACATTTTTGGTTGCCATAGGTTAGGATATATAACGTTATAGTCGTATATACAGTTCCCACCGAGAAGTAGTTGCCGACGCGCCAGGAATATTGTAAAATATTATATTCGACATGTTAGGTTGTCTCAGGCTAGGACATATAGCGTTATAGACATATACAATGTTCCCACCGAGAAAAAGGGGCCGACACGCCAGGAATGTTGTAAAACATTACATCCGAGGTGTTAGGTTCCCTTAGGTTAGGATATATAACGTTATAGACGTATATAATGTTCCCACCGAGAAGTAGGGGCCGACGAGCCAGGAATGTTGTAAAATATTACGCTCGACATGTTAGGTTGCCTTACGTTATGATATATAGCGATATAGGCGTATATAATGTTCCCACCGAGAAGTAGGGGCCGGCGCGCCAGGAATGTTGTAAAATATTACATCCGAGATGTTAGGATTGCCTCAGACTAGGATATATAACGTTATAGACGTATATAATGTTCCCACCGAGAAGTAGGGGCCGAAGTGACGGGAATGTTGTAAAATATTACATCCGAATTGTTAGGTTGCCTTAGGTTAGGATATATAACGTTATTGACTTATATAATGTTCCCACCGAGAAATAGGGGCCGACGCCCCAGGAATGTTGTAAAATATTACGCTCGACAAGTTAGGTTGCCTTAGGCTAGGATATATAGCGTTAAAGACGTATATAATGTTCCCACCGAGAAATAGGGGCCGACACGCCAGGAATGTTGTAAAACATTACATCCGAGGTGTTAGGTTCCCTTAGGTTAGGACATATAACGTTATAGACGTACATAATGTTCCCACCGAGAAGGAGGTGCCGACGCGCCAGGAATGTTGTAAAATATTACATCCGACATGTTAAGTTGCCTTAGGTTAGGATATATAACGTTATAGACGTATATACTGTTCCCACCGACAAGTAGTTGCCGACGCGCCAGGAATATTGTAAAATATTACATTCGACATGTTAGGTTGTCTCAGGCTAGGACATACAGCGCTAAAGAAGTATATAATATTCCCACCGAGAAATAGGGGCCGACGCGCCAGGAATGTAGTAAAATATTACGCTCGACATTTTTGGTTGCCATAGGTTAGGATATATAACGTTATAGTCGTATATACAGTTCCCACCGAGAAGTAGTTGCCGACGCGCCAGGAATATTGTAAAATATTATATTCGACATGTTAGGTTGTCTCAGGCTAGGACATATAGCGTTATAGACATATACAATGTTCCCTCCGAGAAAAAGGGGCCGACACGCCAGGAATGTTGTAAAACATTACATCCGAGGTGTTAGGTTCCCTTAGGTTAGGATATATAACGTTATAGACGTATATAATATTCCCACCGAGAAGTAGGGGCCGGCGCGCCAGGAATGTTGTAAAATATTACATCCGAGATGTTAGGATTGCCTTAGGCTAGGATATATAACGTTATAGACGTATATAATGTTCCCACCGAGAAGTAGGGGCCGAAGTGACGGGAATGTTGTAAAATATTACATCCGAGATATTAGGTTGCCTTAGGTTAGGATATATAACGTTATTGACTTATATAATGTTCCCACCGAGAAATAGGGGCCGACGCCCCAGGAATGTTGTAAAATATTACGCTCGACAAGTTAGGTTGCCTTAGGCTAGGACATATAGCGTTAAAGACGTCTATAATGTTCCCACCGAGAAATAGGGACCGACACGCCACGAATGTTGTAAAACATTACATCCGAGGTGTTAGGTTCCCTTAGGTTAGGACATATAACGTTATAGACGTACATAATGTTCCCACCGAGAAGGAGGTGCCGACGCGCCAGGAATGTTGTAAAATATTACGTCCGACATGTTAAGTTGCCTTAGGTTAGGATATATAACGTTATAGACGTATATACTGTTCCCACCGAGAAGTAGTTGCCGACGCGCCAGGAATGTTGTAAAATATTACATTCGACATGTTAGGTTGTGTCAGGCTACGACATATAGCGTTAAAGACGTTTATAATATTCCCACCGAGAAATAGGGGCCGACGCGAAAGGAATGTAGTGAAATATTACGCTCGACATTTTTGGTTGCCTTAAGTTAGGATATATGGCGTTATAGACGTATATAATGTTCCCACCGAGAAGTAGGGGCCAGCGCGCCAGGAATGTGGTAAAATATTACATCCGTTATGTTAGGTTGCCTTAGGCTAGGATATATAACTTTATAGACGTATATAATGTTCCCAACGAGATGTAGGGGCCGAAGTGACGGGAATGTTGTAAAATATTACATTCGACATGTTAGGATTGCCTTAGGCTAGGATATATAACGTTATAGACGTATATGATATTCCCACCGAGAACTACGGGCCTACACGCCAGGAATGTTATCAAATATTACTTCCGAGATGTTAGGTTCCCTTAGGTTAGGATATATAACGTTATAGACGTATATAATGTTCCCACCGAGAAGTAGGGGCGGACGAGCCAGGAATGTTGTAAAATATTACGCTCGACATGTTAGGTTGCCTTAGGCTATGATATATAGCGTTAAAGACGTATATAATGTTCCCACCGAGAAATAGGGGCCGACACGCCAGGAATGTTGTAAAATATTACATCCGAGATGTTAGGTTCCCTTAGGTTTGGATATATAACGTTATAGACGTATATAATGTTCCCACCGATAAGTAGGGGCCAACGAGCCTGGAATGTGGTAAAATATTACATTCGACATGTTAAGTTGTCTTAGGTTAGGATATATAACGTTATAGTCGTATATACAGTTCCCACCGAGAAGTAGTTGCCGACGCGCCAGGAATATTGTAAAATATTATATTCGACATGTTATGTTGTCTCAGGCTAGGACATATAGCGTTATGGACATATACAATGTTCCCACCGAGAAGTAGGGGCCGACCCGCCAGGAATTTTGGAAAATACTACATCCGGGATGTTAGGTTGCCTTAGGTTAGGATATATAGCGTTATAGACGCATACAATGTCCCCACCGTGACGTACGGGGCGTCACGAACGGGATTCTGCGAAACAATACCAGCGAGGGTCTAGATGGGTTAGGGTAGGTTATATTACGATATAGACTTATATAATGTCCCTAGGGAGAAGTGGGGCCGACCAGACAGGAATGTTGTGAAATACTACATTCGAGATGTTAGGTTGCCTTCGGGTGGGAAATACAATGTTATAGACGTATATAATGTCCCCACCGAGAAGTATGAACCAAACCGAACAGGATTCTGTAAAACATTATCGCCGAGTGGCTAGATGGGTTATTTTAGGTTATGTTACGTCATGGACGTATATAATGTTCCCACCGAGAAGTAGGGGCCGACCCGCCAGTAATTTTGAAATTACTACATCCGAGATGTTAGATAGCATTAGGTTAGGATATATAACGTTATAGACGCATACAATGACCCTACCGAGACGTACGGGACGACACGAACTGGATTCCGTAAAACATTACCAGCGAGGGGCTAAATGGGTTAGGTTAGGTTATATTACGATATAGCCTTATATAATGTCCCCACCGAGAAGTAAGGGTCGACCCGCCAGGTATTTTGGAAAATACTATATCCGAGGTGTTAGGTTCCCTTAGGTTGGGATATATGACGTTATAGACGTATATAATGTTCCCACCGAGAAGTAGGGGCCGACGAGCCAGGAATGTTGCAAAATATTACGCTCGACATGTTAGGTTGCCTTACGTTATGATATATAGCGATATAGGCGTATATAATGTTCCCACCGAGAAGTAGGGGCCGGCGCGCCAGGAATGTTGTAAAATATTACATCCGAGATGTTAGGATTGCCTTAGACTAGGATATATAACGTTATAGACGTATATAATGTTCCCACCGAGAAGTAGGGGCCGAAGTGATGGGAATGTTGTAAAATATTACATCCGAATTGTTAGGTTGCCTTAGGTTAGGATATATAACGTTATTGACTTATATAATGTTCCCACCGAGAAATAGGGGCCGACGCCCCAGGAATGTTGTAAAATATTACGCTCGACAAGTTAGGTTGCCTTAGGCTAGGATATATAGCGTTAAAGACGTATATAATGTTCCCACCGAGAAATAGGGGCCGACACGCCAGGAATGTTGTAAAACATTACATCCGAGGTGTTAGGTTCCCTTAGGTTAGGACATATAACGTTATAGACGTACATAATGTTCCCACCGAGAAGGAGGTGCCGACGCGCCAGGAATGTTGTAAAATATTACATCCGACATTTTAAGTTGCCTTAGGTTAGGATATATAACGTTATAGACGTATATACTGTTCCCACCGACAAGTAGTTGCCGACGCGCCAGGAATATTGTAAAATATTACATTCGACATGTTAGGTTGTCTCAGGCTAGGACATACAGCGCTAAAGACGTATATAATATTCCCACCGAGAAATAGGGGCCGACGCGCCAGGAATGTAGTAAAATATTACGCTCGACATTTTTGGTTGCCATAGGTTAGGATATATAACGTTATAGTCGTATATACAGTTCCCACCGAGAAGTAGTTGCCGACGCGCCAGGAATATTGTAAAATATTATATTCGACATGTTAGGTTGTCTCAGGCTAGGACATATAGCGTTATAGACATATACAATGTTCCCACCGAGAAAAAGGGGCCGACACGCCAGGAATGTTGTAAAACATTACATCCGAGGTGTTAGGTTCCCTTAGGTTAGGATATATAACGTTATAGACGTATATAATGTTCCCACCGAGAAGTAGGGGCCGACGAGCCAGGAATGTCGTAAAATATTACGCTCGACATGTTAGGTTGCCTTACGTTATGATATATAGCGATATAGACGTATATAATGTTCCCACCGAGAAGTAGGGGCCGGCGCGCCAGGAATGTTGTAAAATATTACATCCGAGATGTTAGGATTGCCTTAGGCTAGGATATATAACGTTATAGACGTATATAATGTTCCCACCGAGAAGTAGGGGCCGAAGTGACGGGAATGTTGTAAAATATTACATCCGAGATATTAGGTTGCCTTAGGTTAGGATATATAACGTTATTGACTTATATAATGTTCCCACCGAGAAATAGGGGCCGAAGCCCCAGGAATGTTGTAAAATATTACGCTCGACAAGTTAGGTTGCATTAGGCTACGATATCTAGCGTGAAAGACGTATATAATGTTCCCACCAAGAAAAAGGGGCCGACACGCCAGGAATGTTGTAAAACATTACATCCGAGGTGTTAGGTTCCCTTAGGTTAGGATATATGACGTTATAGACGTATATAATGTTCCCACCGAGAAATAGGGGCCGACGCCCCAGGAATGTTGTAAAATATTACGCTCGACAAGTTAGGTTGCCTTAGGCTAGGATATCTAGCGTGAAAGACGTATATAATGTTCCCACCGAGAAAAAGGGGCCGACACGCCAGGAATGTTGTAAAACATTACATCCGAGGTGTTAGGTTCCCTTAGGTTGGGATATATGACGTTATAGACGTATATAATGTTCCCACCGAGAAGTAGGGGCCGACGAGCCAGGAATGTTGCAAAATATTACGCTCGACATGTTAGGTTGCCTTACGTTATGATATATAGCGATATAGGCGTATATAATGTTCCCACCGAGAAGTAGGGGCCGGCGCGCCAGGAATGTTGTAAAATATTACATCCGAGATGTTAGGATTGCCTTAGACTAGGATATATAACGTTATAGACGTATATAATGTTCCCACCGAGAAGTAGGGGCCGAAGTGACGGGAATGTTGTAAAATATTACATCCGAATTGTTAGGTTGCCTTAGGTTAGGATATATAACGTTATTGACTTATATAATGTTCCCACCGAGAAATAGGGGCCGACGCCCCAGGAATGTTGTAAAATATTACGCTCGACAAGTTAGGTTGCCTTAGGCTAGGATATATAGCGTTAAAGACGTATATAATGTTCCCACCGAGAAATAGGGGCCGACACGCCAGGAATGTTGTAAAACATTACATCCGAGGTGTTAGGTTCCCTTAGGTTAGGACATATAACGTTATAGACGTACATAATGTTCCCACCGTGAAGGAGGTGCCGAAGCGCCAGGAATGTTGTAAAATATTACATCCGACATTTTAAGTTGCCTTAGGTTAGGATATATAACGTTATAGACGTATATACTGTTCCCACCGACAAGTAGTTGCCGACGCGCCAGGAATATTGTAAAATATTACATTCGACATGTTAGGTTGTCTCAGGCTAGGACATACAGCGCTAAAGACGTATATAATATTCCCACCGAGAAATAGGGGCCGACGCGCCAGGAATGTAGTAAAATATTACGCTCGACATTTTTGGTTGCCATAGGTTAGGATATATAACGTTATAGTCGTATATACAGTTCCCACCGAGAAGTAGTTGCCGACGCGCCAGGAATATTGTAAAATATTATATTCGACATGTTAGGTTGTCTCAGGCTAGGACATATAGCGTTATAGACATATACAATGTTCCCACCGAGAAAAAGGGGCCGACACGCCAGGAATGTTGTAAAACATTACATCCGAGGTGTTAGGTTCCCTTAGGTTAGGATATATAACGTTATAGACGTATATAATGTTCCCACCGAGAAGTAGGGGCCGACGAGCCAGGAATGTCGTAAAATATTACGCTCGACATGTTAGGTTGCCTTACGTTATGATATATAGCGATATAGACGTATATAATGTTCCCACCGAGAAGTAGGGGCCGGCGCGCCAGGAATGTTGTAAAATATTACATCCGAGATGTTAGGATTGCCTTAGGCTAGGATATATAACGTTATAGACGTATATAATGTTCCCACCGAGAAGTAGGGGCCGAAGTGACGGGAATGTTGTAAAATATTACATCCGAGATATTAGGTTGCCTTAGGTTAGGATATATAACGTTATTGACTTATATAATGTTCCCACCGAGAAATAGGGGCCGACGCCCCAGGAATGTTGTAAAATATTACGCTCGACAAGTTAGGTTGCCTTAGGCTAGGATATATAGCGTTAAAGACGTATATAATGTCCCCACCGAGAAATAGGGACCGACACGCCACGAATGTTGTAAAACATTACATCCGAGGTGTTAGGTTCCCTTAGGTTAGGACATATAACGTTATAGACGTACATAATGTTCCCACCGAGAAGGAGGTGCCGACGCGCCAGGAATGTTGTAAAATATTACGTCCGACATGTTAAGTTGCCTTAGGTTAGGATATATAACGTTATAGACGTATATACTGTTCCCACCGAGAAGTAGTTGCCGACGCGCCAGGAATATTGTAAAATATTACATTCGACATGTTAGGTTGTGTCAGGCTACGACATATAGCGTTAAAGACGTTTATAATATTCCCACCGAGAAATAGGGGCCGACGCGAAAGGAATGTAGTGAAATATTACGCTCGACATTTTTGGTTGCCTTAAGTTAGGATATATGGCGTTATAGACGTATATAATGTTCCCACCGAGAAGTAGGGGCCAGCGCGCCAGGAATGTGGTAAAATATTACATCCGTTATGTTAGGTTGCCTTAGGCTAGGATATATAACTTTATAGACGTATATAATGTTCCCAACGAGAAGTAGGGGCCGAAGTGACGGGAATGTTGTAAAATATTACATCCGAATTGTTAGGTTGCCTTAGGTTAGGATATATAACGTTATTGACTTATATAATGTTCCCACCGAGAAATAGGGGCCGACGCCCCAGGAAAGTTGTAAAATATTGCGCTCGACAAGTTAGGTTGCCTTAGGCTAGGATATATAGCGTTAAAGACGTATATAATGTTCCCACCGAGAAATAGGGGCCGACACGCCAGGAATGTTGTAAAACATTACATCCGAGGTCTTAGGTTCCCTTAGGTTAGGACATATAACGTTATAGACGTACATAATGTTCCCACCGAGAAGGAGGTGCCGACGCGCCAGGAATGTTGTAAAATATTACATCCGACATGTTAAGTTGCCTTAGGTTAGGATATATAACGTTATAGACGTATATACTGTTCCCACCGAGAAGTAGTTGCCGACGCGCCAGGAATATTTTAAAATATTACATTCGACATGTTAGGTTGTCTCAGGCTAGGACATATAGCGTTAAAGACGTATATAATGTTCCCACCGAGAAATAGGGGCCGACACGCCAGGAATGTTGTAAAACATTACATCCGAGGTCTTAGGTTCCCTTAGGTTAGGACATATAACGTTATAGACGTACATAATGTTCCCACCGAGAAGGAGGTGCCGACGCGCCAGGAATGTTGTAAAATATTACATCCGACATGTTAAGTTGCCTTAGGTTAGGATATATAACGTTATAGACGTATATACTGTTCCCACCGAGACGTAGTTGCCGACGCGCCAGGAATATTTTAAAATATTACATTCGACATGTTAGGTTGTCTCAGGCTAGGACATATAGCGTTAAAGACGTATATAATGTTCCCACCGAGAAGTAGGGGCCAACGAGCCAGGAATGTGGTAAAATATTACATTCGACATGTTAAGTTGTCTTAGGTTAGGATATATAACGTTATAGTCGTATATACAGTTCCCACAGAGAAGTAGTTGCCGACGCGCCAGGAATATTGTAAAATATTATATTCGACATGTTAGGTTGTCTCAGGCAAGGGCATATAGCGTTATAGACATATACAATGTTCCCACCGAGAAAAAGGGGCCGACACGCCAGGAATGTTGTAAAACATTACATCCGAGGTGTTAGGTTCCCTTAGGTTAGAATATATGACGTTATAGACGTATATAATGTTCCCACCGAGAAGTAGGTGCCGACGAGCCAGGAATGATGTAAAATATTACGCTCGACATGTTAGGTTGCCTTACGTTATGATATATGGCGATATAGACGTATATAATGTTCCCACCGAGAAGTAGGGGCCGGCGCGCCAGGAATGTTGTAAAATATTACATCCGAGATGTTAGGATTGCCTTAGGCTAGGATATATGTCGTTATAGACGTACATACTGTTCCCACCGAGAAGTAGTTGCCGACGCGCCAGGAATATTGTAAAATATTACATTCGACATGTTAGGTTGTCTCAGGCTAGGACATATAGCCTTAAAGGCGTATATAATATTCCCACCGAGAAATAGGGGCCGACACGCCAGGAATGTAGTAAAATATTACGCTCGACATTTTTGGTTGCCTTAAGTTACGATATATGGCGTTCCACACGTATATAATGTTCCTACCGAGAAGTAGGGGCCAACGAGCCAGGAATGTGGTAAAATATTACATCCGAGATGTTAGGTTGCCCTAGGTTAGGATATATAACGTTATAGACGTATATAATGTTCCACCCGAGAAGTAGGGGCCGACGCGCCAGGAATGCTGTAAAATATTACATTCGACATGTTAGGATTGCCTTAGGCTAGGATATATAACGTTATAGACGTATATGATATTCCCACCGAGAACTACGGGCCTACACGCCAGGAATGTTATCAAATATTACTTCCGAGATGTTAGGTTCCCTTAGGTTAGGATATATAACGTTATAGACGTATATAATGTTCCCACCGAGAAGTAGGGGCGGACGAGCCAGGAATGTTGTAAAATATTACGCTCGTCATGTTAGGTTGCCTTAGGCTAGGATATATAGCGATAAAGACGTATATAATGTTCCCACCGAGAAATAGGGGCCGACATGTCAGGAATGTTGTAAAACATTTCACCTGAGATGTTAGGTTCCCTTAGGTTAGGATATACAACGCTGTAGACGTATAGAATGTTCCCACCGAGACGTAGGGACCGACATGCCAGGAATGTTGTAAAATATTACATCCGAGATGTTATGTTGCCTTACGTTAGGATATATAACGTTATAGATGTATATAATGTCCCGATCGAGAAGTAGGCGACGGCACGCCAGGAATGTTGTAAAATATTACATTCGACATGTTAGGTCGCCTTAGGCTAGGATATATAACGTTATAGACGTATATAATGTTCCCACCGAGAAATAGGCGCCGACATGTCAGGAATGTTGTAAAACATTTCACCTGAGATGTTAGGTTCCCTTAGGTTAGGATATACAACGCTGTAGACGTACAGAATGTTCCCACCGAGACGTAGGGACCGACATGCCAGGAATGTTGTAAAATATTACATCCCAGATGATAGGTTGCGTTAGGTTAGGATATACAACGTTATAGACGTATATAATGTCCCCATCGAGAAGCAGGTGACGTCACGCCAGGAATGTTGTAAAATATTACGCTCGACATGTTAGGTTGCCTTACGTTATGATATATAGCGATATAGACGTATATGATGTTCCCACCGAGAAGTAGGGGCCGGCGCGCCAGGAATGTTGTAAAATATTACATCCGAGATGTTAGGATTGCCTTAGGCTAGGATATATAACGTTATAGACGTATATAATGTTCCCACCGAGAAGTAGGGGCCGAAGTGACGGGAATGTTGTAAAATATTACATCCGAGATATTAGGTTGCCTTAGGTTAGGATATATAACGTTATTGACTTATATAATGTTCCCACCGAGAAATAGGGGCCGAAGCCCCAGGAATGTTGTAAAATATTACGCTCGACAAGTTAGGTTGCATTAGGCTACGATATCTAGCGTGAAAGACGTATATAATGTTCCCACCAAGAAAAAGGGGCCGACACGCCAGGAATGTTGTAAAACATTACATCCGAGGTGTTAGGTTCCCTTAGGTTAGGATATATGACGTTATAGACGTATATAATGTTCCCACCGAGAAATAGGGGCCGACGCCCCAGGAATGTTGTAAAATATTACGCTCGACAAGTTAGGTTGCCTTAGGCTAGGATATCTAGCGTGAAAGACGTATATAATGTTCCCACCGAGAAAAAGGGGCCGTCACGCCAGGAATGTTGTAAAACATTACATCCGAGGTGTTAGGTTCCCTTAGGTTAGGATATATGACGTTATAGACGTATATAATGTTCCCACCGAGATGTAGGGGCCGACGCGCCAGGAATATTGTAAAATATTACATTCGACATGTTAGGTTGTCTCAGGCTAGGACATACAGCGCTAAAGACGTATATAATATTCCCACCGAGAAATAGGGGCCGACGCGCCAGGAATGTAGTAAAATATTACGCTCGACATTTTTGGTTGCCATAGGTTAGGATATATAACGTTATAGTCGTATATACAGTTCCCACCGAGAAGTAGTTGCCGACGCGCCAGGAATATTGTAAAATATTATATTCGACATGTTAGGTTGTCTCAGGCTAGGACATATAGCGTTATAGAC
This sequence comes from Xylocopa violacea, assembly GCA_963969225.1. Taxonomy (NCBI): domain Eukaryota; kingdom Metazoa; phylum Arthropoda; class Insecta; order Hymenoptera; family Apidae; genus Xylocopa; species Xylocopa violacea. Next base: position 44,461,881 of record CAXAJV010000001.1, on the reverse strand, counting down.
ATATACAATGTTCCCACCGAGAAAAAGGGGCCGACACGCCAGGAATGTTGTAAAACATTACATCCGAGGTGTTAGGTTCCCTTAGGTTAGGATATATAACGTTATAGACGTATATAATGTTCCCACCGAGAAGTAGGGGCCGACGAGCCAGGAATGTTGTAAAATATTACGCTCGACATGTTAGGTTGCCTTACGTTATGATATATAGCGATATAGGCGTATATAATGTTCCCACCGAGAAGTAGGGGCCGGCGCGCCAGGAATGTTGTAAAATATTACATCCGAGATGTTAGGATTGCCTCAGACTAGGATATATAACGTTATAGACGTATATAATGTTCCCACCGAGAAGTAGGGGCCGAAGTGACGGGAATGTTGTAAAATATTACATCCGAATTGTTAGGTTGCCTTAGGTTAGGATATATAACGTTATTGACTTATATAATGTTCCCACCGAGAAATAGGGGCCGACGCCCCAGGAATGTTGTAAAATATTACGCTCGACAAGTTAGGTTGCCTTAGGCTAGGATATATAGCGTTAAAGACGTATATAATGTTCCCACCGAGAAATAGGGGCCGACACGCCAGGAATGTTGTAAAACATTACATCCGAGGTGTTAGGTTCCCTTAGGTTAGGACATATAACGTTATAGACGTACATAATGTTCCCACCGAGAAGGAGGTGCCGACGCGCCAGGAATGTTGTAAAATATTACATCCGACATGTTAAGTTGCCTTAGGTTAGGATATATAACGTTATAGACGTATATACTGTTCCCACCGACAAGTAGTTGCCGACGCGCCAGGAATATTGTAAAATATTACATTCGACATGTTAGGTTGTCTCAGGCTAGGACATACAGCGCTAAAGAAGTATATAATATTCCCACCGAGAAATAGGGGCCGACGCGCCAGGAATGTAGTAAAATATTACGCTCGACATTTTTGGTTGCCATAGGTTAGGATATATAACGTTATAGTCGTATATACAGTTCCCACCGAGAAGTAGTTGCCGACGCGCCAGGAATATTGTAAAATATTATATTCGACATGTTAGGTTGTCTCAGGCTAGGACATATAGCGTTATAGACATATACAATGTTCCCTCCGAGAAAAAGGGGCCGACACGCCAGGAATGTTGTAAAACATTACATCCGAGGTGTTAGGTTCCCTTAGGTTAGGATATATAACGTTATAGACGTATATAATATTCCCACCGAGAAGTAGGGGCCGGCGCGCCAGGAATGTTGTAAAATATTACATCCGAGATGTTAGGATTGCCTTAGGCTAGGATATATAACGTTATAGACGTATATAATGTTCCCACCGAGAAGTAGGGGCCGAAGTGACGGGAATGTTGTAAAATATTACATCCGAGATATTAGGTTGCCTTAGGTTAGGATATATAACGTTATTGACTTATATAATGTTCCCACCGAGAAATAGGGGCCGACGCCCCAGGAATGTTGTAAAATATTACGCTCGACAAGTTAGGTTGCCTTAGGCTAGGACATATAGCGTTAAAGACGTCTATAATGTTCCCACCGAGAAATAGGGACCGACACGCCACGAATGTTGTAAAACATTACATCCGAGGTGTTAGGTTCCCTTAGGTTAGGACATATAACGTTATAGACGTACATAATGTTCCCACCGAGAAGGAGGTGCCGACGCGCCAGGAATGTTGTAAAATATTACGTCCGACATGTTAAGTTGCCTTAGGTTAGGATATATAACGTTATAGACGTATATACTGTTCCCACCGAGAAGTAGTTGCCGACGCGCCAGGAATATTGTAAAATATTACATTCGACATGTTAGGTTGTGTCAGGCTACGACATATAGCGTTAAAGACGTTTATAATATTCCCACCGAGAAATAGGGGCCGACGCGAAAGGAATGTAGTGAAATATTACGCTCGACATTTTTGGTTGCCTTAAGTTAGGATATATGGCGTTATAGACGTATATAATGTTCCCACCGAGAAGTAGGGGCCAGCGCGCCAGGAATGTGGTAAAATATTACATCCGTTATGTTAGGTTGCCTTAGGCTAGGATATATAACTTTATAGACGTATATAATGTTCCCAACGAGAAGTAGGGGCCGAAGTGACGGGAATGTTGTAAAATATTACATTCGACATGTTAGGATTGCCTTAGGCTAGGATATATAACGTTATAGACGTATATGATATTCCCACCGAGAACTACGGGCCTACACGCCAGGAATGTTATCAAATATTACTTCCGAGATGTTAGGTTCCCTTAGGTTAGGATATATAACGTTATAGACGTATATAATGTTCCCACCGAGAAGTAGGGGCGGACGAGCCAGGAATGTTGTAAAATATTACGCTCGACATGTTAGGTTGCCTTAGGCTATGATATATAGCGTTAAAGACGTATATAATGTTCCCACCGAGAAATAGGGGCCGACACGCCAGGAATGTTGTAAAATATTACATCCGAGATGTTAGGTTCCCTTAGGTTTGGATATATAACGTTATAGACGTATATAATGTTCCCACCGATAAGTAGGGGCCAACGAGCCTGGAATGTGGTAAAATATTACATTCGACATGTTAAGTTGTCTTAGGTTAGGATATATAACGTTATAGTCGTATATACAGTTCCCACCGAGAAGTAGTTGCCGACGCGCCAGGAATATTGTAAAATATTATATTCGACATGTTATGTTGTCTCAGGCTAGGACATATAGCGTTATGGACATATACAATGTTCCCACCGAGAAGTAGGGGCCGACCCGCCAGGAATTTTGGAAAATACTACATCCGGGATGTTAGGTTGCCTTAGGTTAGGATATATAGCGTTATAGACGCATACAATGTCCCCACCGTGACGTACGGGGCGTCACGAACGGGATTCTGCGAAACAATACCAGCGAGGGTCTAGATGGGTTAGGGTAGGTTATATTACGATATAGACTTATATAATGTCCCTAGGGAGAAGTGGGGCCGACCAGACAGGAATGTTGTGAAATACTACATTCGAGATGTTAGGTTGCCTTCGGGTGGGAAATACAATGTTATAGACGTATATAATGTCCCCACCGAGAAGTATGAACCAAACCGAACAGGATTCTGTAAAACATTATCGCCGAGTGGCTAGATGGGTTATTTTAGGTTATGTTACGTCATGGACGTATATAATGTTCCCACCGAGAAGTAGGGGCCGACCCGCCAGTAATTTTGAAATTACTACATCCGAGATGTTAGATAGCATTAGGTTAGGATATATAACGTTATAGACGCATACAATGACCCTACCGAGACGTACGGGACGACACGAACTGGATTCCGTAAAACATTACCAGCGAGGGGCTAAATGGGTTAGGTTAGGTTATATTACGATATAGCCTTATATAATGTCCCCACCGAGAAGTAAGTGTCGACCCGCCAGGTATTTTGGAAAATACTATATCCGAGATGTTAGGTTGCCTTAGGTTAGCATATATAACGTTATAGACGTATATAATGTCCGCACAGTGACGTTCGGGGCGACACGAACGGGATTCTGTGAAACATTACCAGCGAGGGTCTAGATGGGTTAGGTTAGGTTATATTGCGATATAGACTTATATAATGTCCCTACCGAGAAGTGGGGCCGACCCGCCAGGAATGTTGTGAAATACTACATTCGAGATGTTAGGTTGCCTTCGGGTGGGATATACAATGTTATAGACGTATATAATGTCCCCACCGAGAAGTAGGTGCCGTCCCGCCTGGAATGTTGTAAAATACTATACTCGAGATATTAGGTTGCCTTAGGTTAGGATATATAACGTTATAGACGTATATAATGTTCGCACCGAGACGTACGGAACGACACGAACGGGATTCTGTAAAACATTACCACCGCGGGGCTAGATGGGTTAGGTTAGGTTATATTACGTTATGGACGTATATAATGTTCCCACCGAGAAGTAGGTGCCGACCCGCCAGGAATTTTGGAAAATACTACATCCGAGATGTTAGGTTGCCTTAGGTTTGGATATATAACGTTATTGACGCATATAATGTCCCCGCCGAGAGGTACGGGACGACACGAACGGGATTCTGGAAAACATTACCACCGATGGGCTAGATAGGTTAGGTTAGGTTATATTACGTTATAGACGTATATAATGATCCCACCGAGAAGTAGGGGCCGACACGCCTGGAATGTTGCAAAATACTACATTCGAGATGTTAAGTTGCCTTAGGTTAGGATATATAACGTTATGGACGTATATAATGTTCCCACCGAGAAATAGGCGCCGACATGTCAGGAATGTTGTAAAACATTTCACCTGAGATGTTAGGTTCCCTTAGGTTAGGATATACAACGCTGTAGACGTACAGAATGTTCCCACCGAGACGTAGGGACCGACATGCCAGGAATGTTGTAAAATATTACATCCCAGATGATAGGTTGCGTTAGGTTAGGATATACAACGTTATAGACGTATATAATGTCCCCATCGAGAAGCAGGTGACGTCACGCCAGGAATGTTGTAAAATATTACGCTCGACATGTTAGGTTGCCTTACGTTATGATATATAGCGATATAGACGTATATAATGTTCCCACCGAGAAGTAGGGGCCGGCGCGCCAGGAATGTTGTAAAATATTACATCCGAGATGTTAGGTTCCCTTAGGTTTGGATATATAACGTTATAGACGTATATAATGTTCCCACCGATAAGTAGGGGCCAACGAGCCTGGAATGTGGTAAAATATTACATTCGACATGTTAAGTTGTCTTAGGTTAGGATATATAACGTTATAGTCGTATATACAGTTCCCACCGAGAAGTAGTTGCCGACGCGCCAGGAATATTGTAAAATATTATATTCGACATGTTATGTTGTCTCAGGCTAGGACATATAGCGTTATGGACATATACAATGTTCCCACCGAGAAGTAGGGGCCGACCCGCCAGGAATTTTGGAAAATACTACATCCGGGATGTTAGGTTGCCTTAGGTTAGGATATATAGCGTTATAGACGCATACAATGTCCCCACCGTGACGTACGGGGCGTCACGAACGGGATTCTGCGAAACAATACCAGCGAGGGTCTAGATGGGTTAGGGTATGTTATATTACGATATAGACTTATATAATGTCCCTAGGGAGAAGTGGGGCCGACCAGACAGGAATGTTGTGAAATACTACATTCGAGATGTTAGGTTGCCTTCGGGTGGGAAATACAATGTTATAGACGTATATAATGTCCCCACCGAGAAGTATGAACCAAACCGAACAGGATTCTGTAAAACATTATCGCCGAGTGGCTAGATGGGTTATTTTAGGTTATGTTACGTCATGGACGTATATAATGTTCCCACCGAGAAGTAGGGGCCGACCCGCCAGTAATTTTGAAATTACTACATCCGAGATGTTAGATAGCATTAGGTTAGGATATATAACGTTATAGACGCATACAATGACCCTACCGAGACGTACGGGACGACACGAACTGGATTCCGTAAAACATTACCAGCGAGGGGCTAAATGGGTTAGGTTAGGTTATATTACGATATAGCCTTATATAATGTCCCCACCGAGAAGTAAGTGTCGACCCGCCAGGTATTTTGGAAAATACTATATCCGAGATGTTAGGTTGCCTTAGGTTAGCATATATAACGTTATAGACGTATATAATGTCCGCACAGTGACGTTCGGGGCGACACGAACGGGATTCTGTGAAACATTACCAGCGAGGGTCTAGATGGGTTAGGTTAGGTTATATTGCGATATAGACTTATATAATGTCCCTACCGAGAAGTGGGGCCGACCCGCCAGGAATGTTGTGAAATACTACATTCGAGATGTTAGGTTGCCTTCGGGTGGGATATACAATGTTATAGACGTATATAATGTCCCCACCGAGAAGTAGGTGCCGTCCCGCCTGGAATGTTGTAAAATACTATACTCGAGATATTAGGTTGCCTTAGGTTAGGATATATAACGTTATAGACGTATATAATGTTCGCACCGAGACGTACGGAACGACACGAACGGGATTCTGTAAAACATTACCACCGCGGGGCTAGATGGGTTAGGTTAGGTTATATTACGTTATGGACGTATATAATGTTCCCACCGAGAAGTAGGTGCCGACCCGCCAGGAATTTTGGAAAATACTACATCCGAGATGTTAGGTTGCCTTAGGTTTGGATATATAACGTTATTGACGCATATAATGTCCCCGCCGAGAGGTACGGGACGACACGAACGGGATTCTGGAAAACATTACCACCGATGGGCTAGATAGGTTAGGTTAGGTTATATTACGTTATAGACGTATATAATGATCCCACCGAGAAGTAGGGGCCGACACGCCTGGAATGTTGCAAAATACTACATTCGAGATGTTAAGTTGCCTTAGGTTAGGATATATAACGTTATGGACTTATATAATATCCGCACCGCGACGCACGGTACGACACGAACGGGATTCTGTAAAACATTACCGCCGAGGGGCTAGATGGGTTAGGTTAGGTTATATTACGTTATCGACGTATATAAAGTTCCCACCAAGAAGTAGGGGCCGACCCGCCAGTAATTTCGGAAATTACTACATCCGAGATGTTAGATAGCCTTAGGTTAGGATATATAACATTATAGACGTATATAATGTTCCCAACGAAAAGTAGGAACCTACGCGCCAGGAATGTTGTAAAATATTACATTCGACATGTTGGGTCGCCTTAGGCTAGGATATATAACGTTATAGACGTATATAATGTTCCCACCGAGAAATAGGCGCCGACATGTCAGGAATGTTGTAAAACATTTCACCTGAGATGTTAGGTTCCCTTAGGTTAGGATATACAACGCTGTAGACGTACAGAATGTTCCCACCGAGACGTAGGGACCGACATGCCAGGAATGTTGTAAAATATTACATCCCAGATGATAGGTTGCGTTAGGTTAGGATATACAACGTTATAGACGTATATAATGTCCCCATCGAGAAGCAGGTGACGTCACGCCAGGAATGTTGTAAAATATTACGCTCGACATGTTAGGTTGCCTTACGTTATGATATATAGCGATATAGACGTATATAATGTTCCCACCGAGAAGTAGGGGCCGGCGCGCCAGGAATGTTGTAAAATATTACATCCGAGATGTTAGGATTGCCTTAGGCTAGGATATATAACGTTATAGACGTATATAATGTTCCCACCGAGAAGTAGGGGCCGAAGTGACGGGAATGTTGTAAAATATTACATCCGAGATATTAGGTTGCCTTAGGTTAGGATATATAACGTTATTGACTTATATAATGTTCCCACCGAGAAATAGGGGCCGAAGCCCCAGGAATGTTGTAAAATATTACGCTCGACAAGTTAGGTTGCATTAGGCTACGATATCTAGCGTGAAAGACGTATATAATGTTCCCACCAAGAAAAAGGGGCCGACACGCCAGGAATGTTGTAAAACATTACATCCGAGGTGTTAGGTTCCCTTAGGTTAGGATATATGACGTTATAGACGTATATAATGTTCCCACCGAGAAATAGGGGCCGACGCCCCAGGAATGTTGTAAAATATTACGCTCGACAAGTTAGGTTGCCTTAGGCTAGGATATCTAGCGTGAAAGACGTATATAATGTTCCCACCGAGAAAAAGGGGCCGACACGCCAGGAATGTTGTAAAACATTACATCCGAGGTGTTAGGTTCCCTTAGGTTAGGATATATGACGTTATAGACGTATATAATGTTCCCACCGAGAAGTAGGGGCCGACGAGCCAGGAATGTTGCAAAATATTACGCTCGACATGTTAGGTTGCCTTACGTTATGATATATAGCGATATAGGCGTATATAATGTTCCCACCGAGAAGTAGGGGCCGGCGCGCCAGGAATGTTGTAAAATATTACATCCGAGATGTTAGGATTACCTTAGACTAGGATATATAACGTTATAGACGTATATAATGTTCCCACCGAGAAGTAGGTGCCGAAGTGACGGGAATGTTGTAAAATATTACATCCGAATTGTTAGGTTGCCTTAGGTTAGGATATATAACGTTATTGACTTATATAATGTTCCCACCGAGAAATAGGGGCCGACGCCCCAGGAATGTTGTAAAATATTACGCTCGACAAGTTAGGTTGCCTTAGGCTAGGATATATAGCGTTAAAGACGTATATAATGTTCCCACCGAGAAATAGGGGCCGACACGCCAGGAATGTTGTAAAACATTACATCCGAGGTGTTAGGTTCCCTTAGGTTAGGACATATAACGTTATAGACGTACATAATGTTCCCACCGAGAAGGAGGTGCCGACGCGCCAGGAATGTTGTAAAATATTACATCCGACATGTTAAGTTGCCTTAGGTTAGGATATATAACGTTATAGACGTATATACTGTTCCCACCGACAAGTAGTTGCCGACGCGCCAGGAATATTGTAAAATATTACATTCGACATGTTAGGTTGTCTCAGGCTAGGACATACAGCGCTAAAGACGTATATAATATTCCCACCGAGAAATAGGGGCCGACGCGCCAGGAATGTAGTAAAATATTACGCTCGACATTTTTGGTTGCCATAGGTTAGGATATATAACGTTATAGTCGTATATACAGTTCCCACCGAGAAGTAGTTGCCGACGCGCCAGGAATATTGTAAAATATTATATTCGACATGTTAGGTTGTCTCAGGCTAGGACATATAGCGTTATAGACATATACAATGTTCCCACCGAGAAAAAGGGGCCGACACGCCAGGAATGTTGTAAAACATTCATCCGAGGTGTTAGGTTCCCTTAGGTTAGGATATATAACGTTATAGACGTATATAATGTTCCCACCGAGAAGTAGGGGCCGACGAGCCAGGAATGTTGTAAAATATTACGCTCGACATGTTAGGTTGCCTTACGTTATGATATATAGCGATATAGACGTATATAATGTTCCCACCGAGAAGTAGGGGCCGGCGCGCCAGGAATGTTGTAAAATATTACATCCGAGATGTTAGGATTGCCTTAGGCTAGGATATATAACGTTATAGACGTATATAATGTTCCCACCGAGAAGTAGGGGCCGAAGTGACGGGAATGTTGTAAAATATTACATCCGAGATATTAGGTTGCCTTAGGTTAGGATATATAACGTTATTGACTTATATAATGTTCCCACCGAGAAATAGGGGCCGACGCCCCAGGAATGTTGTAAAATATTACGCTCGACAAGTTAGGTTGCCTTAGGCTAGGATATATAGCGTTAAAGACGTATATAATGTTCCCACCGAGAAATAGGGACCGACACGCCACGAATGTTGTAAAACATTACATCCGATGTGTTAGGTTCCCTTAGGTTAGGACATATAACGTTATAGACGTACATAATGTTCCCACCGAGAAGGAGGTGCCGACGCGTCAGGAATGTTGTAAAATATTACGTCCGACATGTTAAGTTGCCTTAGGTTAGGATATATAACGTTATAGACGTATATACTGTTCCCACCGAGAAATAGGGGCCGACAAGCCAGGAATGTTGTAAAACATTACATCCGAGGTCTTAGGTTCCCTTAGGTTAGGACATATAACGTTGTAGACGTACATAATGTTCCCACCGAGAAGGAGGTGCCAACGAGCCAGGAATGTGGTAAAATATTACATTCGACATGTTAAGTTGTCTTAGGTTAGGATATATAACGTTATAGTCGTATATACAGTTCCCACCGAGAAGTAGTTGCCGACGCGCCAGGAATATTGTAAAATATTATATTCGACATGTTAGGTTGTCTCAGGCAAGGGCATATAGCGTTATAGACATATACAATGTTCCCACCGAGAAAAAGGGGCCGACACGCCAGGAATGTTGTAAAACATTACATCCGAGGTGTTAGGTTCCCTTAGGTTAGAATATATGACGTTATAGACGTATATAATGTTCCCACCGAGAAGTAGGTGCCGACGAGCCAGGAATGATGTAAAATATTACGCTCGACATGTTAGGTTGCCTTACGTTATGATATATGGCGATATAGACGTATATAATGTTCCCACCGAGAAGTAGGGGCCGGCGCGCCAGGAATGTTGTAAAATATTACATCCGAGATGTTAGGATTGCCTTGGGCTAGGATATATGTCGTTATAGACGTACATACTGTTCCCTCCGAGAAGTAGTTGCCGACGCGCCAGGAATATTGTAAAATATTACATTCGACATGTTAGGTTGTCTCAGGCTAGGACATATAGCGTTAAAGACGTATATAATATTCCCACCGAGAAATAGGGGCCGACACGCCAGGAATGTAGTAAAATATTACGCTCGACATTTTTGGTTGCCTTAAGTTAGGATATATGGCGTTCCACACGTATATAATGTTCCTACCGAGAAGTAGGGGCCAACGAGCAAGGAATGTGGTAAAATATTACATCCGAGATGTTAGGTTGCCCTAGGTTAGGATATATAACGTTATAGACGTATATAATGTTCCACCCGAGAAGTAGGGGCCGACGCGCCAGGAATGCTGTAAAATATTACATTCGACATGTTAGGATTGCCTTAGGCTAGGATATATAACGTTATAGACGTATATGATATTCCCACCGAGAACTACGGGCCTACACGCCAGGAATGTTATCAAATATTACTTCCGAGATGTTAGGTTCCCTTAGGTTAGGATATATAACGTTATAGACGTATATAATGTTCCCACCGAGAAGTAGGGGCGGACGAGCCAGGAATGTTGTAAAATATTACGCTCGACATGTTAGGTTGCCTTAGGCTATGATATATAGCGTTAAAGACGTATATAATGTTCCCACCGAGAAATAGGGGCCGACACGCCAGGAATGTTGTAAAATATTACATCCGAGATGTTAGGTTCCCTTAGGTTTGGATATATAACGTTATAGACGTATATAATGTTCCCACCGATAAGTAGGGGCCAACGAGCCTGGAATGTGGTAAAATATTACATTCGACATGTTAAGTTGTCTTAGGTTAGGATATATAACGTTATAGTCGTATATACAGTTCCCACCGAGAAGTAGTTGCCGACGCGCCAGGAATATTGTAAAATATTATATTCGACATGTTATGTTGTCTCAGGCTAGGACATATAGCGTTATGGACATATACAATGTTCCCACCGAGAAGTAGGGGCCGACCCGCCAGGAATTTTGGAAAATACTACATCCGGGATGTTAGGTTGCCTTAGGTTAGGATATATAGCGTTATAGACGCATACAATGTCCCCACCGTGACGTACGGGGCGTCACGAACGGGATTCTGCGAAACAATACCAGCGAGGGTCTAGATGGGTTAGGGTAGGTTATATTACGATATAGACTTATATAATGTCCCTAGGGAGAAGTGGGGCCGACCAGACAGGAATGTTGTGAAATACTACATTCGAGATGTTAGGTTGCCTTCGGGTGGGATATACAATGTTATAGACGTATATAATGTCCCCACCGAGAAGTAGGTGCCGTCCCGCCTGGAATGTTGTAAAATACTATACTCGAGATATTAGGTTGCCTTAGGTTAGGATATATAACGTTATAGACGTATATAATGTTCGCACCGAGACGTACGGAACGACACGAACGGGATTCTGTAAAACATTACCACCGCGGGGCTAGATGGGTTAGGTTAGGTTATATTACGTTATGGACGTATATAATGTTCCCACCGAGAAGTAGGTGCCGACCCGCCAGGAATTTTGGAAAATACTACATCCGAGATGTTAGGTTGCCTTAGGTTTGGATATATAACGTTATTGACGCATATAATGTCCCCGCCGAGAGGTACGGGACGACACGAACGGGATTCTGGAAAACATTACCACCGATGGGCTAGATAGGTTAGGTTAGGTTATATTACGTTATAGACGTATATAATGATCCCACCGAGAAGTAGGGGCCGACACGCCTGGAATGTTGCAAAATACTACATTCGAGATGTTAAGTTGCCTTAGGTTAGGATATATAACGTTATGGACTTATATAATATCCGCACCGCGACGCACGGTACGACACGAACGGGATTCTGTAAAACATTACCGCCGAGGGGCTAGATGGGTTAGGTTAGGTTATATTACGTTATCGACGTATATAAAGTTCCCACCAAGAAGTAGGGGCCGACCCGCCAGTAATTTCGGAAATTACTACATCCGAGATGTTAGATAGCCTTAGGTTAGGATATATAACATTATAGACGTATATAATGTTCCCAACGAAAAGTAGGAACCTACGCGCCAGGAATGTTGTAAAATATTACATTCGACATGTTGGGTCGCCTTAGGCTAGGATATATAACGTTATAGACGTATATAATGTTCCCACCGAGAAATAGGCGCCGACATGTCAGGAATGTTGTAAAACATTTCACCTGAGATGTTAGGTTCCCTTAGGTTAGGATATACAACGCTGTAGACGTACAGAATGTTCCCACCGAGACGTAGGGACCGACATGCCAGGAATGTTGTAAAATATTACATCCCAGATGATAGGTTGCGTTAGGTTAGGATATACAACGTTATAGACGTATATAATGTCCCCATCGAGAAGCAGGTGACGTCACGCCAGGAATGTTGTAAAATATTACGCTCGACATGTTAGGTTGCCTTACGTTATGATATATAGCGATATAGACGTATATAATGTTCCCACCGAGAAGTAGGGGCCGGCGCGCCAGGAATGTTGTAAAATATTACATCCGAGATGTTAGGATTGCCTTAGGCTAGGATATATAACGTTATAGACGTATATAATGTTCCCACCGAGAAGTAGGGGCCGAAGTGACGGGAATGTTGTAAAATATTATATCCGAGATATTAGGTTGCCTTAGGTTAGGATATATAACGTTATTGACTTATATAATGTTCCCACCGAGAAATAGGGGCCGAAGCCCCAGGAATGTTGTAAAATATTACGCTCGACAAGTTAGGTTGCATTAGGCTACGATATCTAGCGTGAAAGACGTATATAATGTTCCCACCAAGAAAAAGGGGCCGACACGCCAGGAATGTTGTAAAACATTACATCCGAGGTGTTAGGTTCCCTTAGGTTAGGATATATGACGTTATAGACGTATATAATGTTCCCACCGAGAAATAGGGGCCGACGCCCCAGGAATGTTGTAAAATATTACGCTCGACAAGTTAGGTTGCCTTAGGCTAGGATATCTAGCGTGAAAGACGTATATAATGTTCCCACCGAGAAAAAGGGGCCGACACGCCAGGAATGTTGTAAAACATTACATCCGAGGTGTTAGGTTCCCTTAGGTTAGGATATATGACGTTATAGACGTATATAATGTTCCCACCGAGAAGTAGGGGCCGACGAGCCAGGAATGTTGCAAAATATTACGCTCGACATGTTAGGTTGCCTTACGTTATGATATATAGCGATATAGGCGTATATAATGTTCCCACCGAGAAGTAGGGGCCGGCGCGCCAGGAATGTTGTAAAATATTACATCCGAGATGTTAGGATTGCCTTAGACTAGGATATATAACGTTATAGACGTATATAATGTTCCCACCGAGAAGTAGGTGCCGAAGTGACGGGAATGTTGTAAAATATTACATCCGAATTGTTAGGTTGCCTTAGGTTAGGATATATAACGTTATTGACTTATATAATGTTCCCACCGAGAAATAGGGGCCGACGCCCCAGGAATGTTGTAAAATATTACGCTCGACAAGTTAGGTTGCCTTAGGCTAGGATATATAGCGTTAAAGACGTATATAATGTTCCCACCGAGAAATAGGGGCCGACACGCCAGGAATGTTGTAAAACATTACATCCGAGGTGTTAGGTTCCCTTAGGTTAGGACATATAACGTTATAGACGTACATAATGTTCCCACCGAGAAGGAGGTGCCGACGCGCCAGGAATGTTGTAAAATATTACATCCGACATGTTAAGTTGCCTTAGGTTAGGATATATAACGTTATAGACGTATATACTGTTCCCACCGACAAGTAGTTGCCGACGCGCCAGGAATATTGTAAAATATTACATTCGACATGTTAGGTTGTCTCAGGCTAGGACATACAGCGCTAAAGACGTATATAATATTCCCACCGAGAAATAGGGGCCGACGCGCCAGGAATGTAGTAAAATATTACGCTCGACATTTTTGGTTGCCATAGGTTAGGATATATAACGTTATAGTCGTATATACAGTTCCCACCGAGAAGTAGTTGCCGACGCGCCAGGAATATTGTAAAATATTATATTCGACATGTTAGGTTGTCTCAGGCTAGGACATATAGCGTTATAGACATATACAATGTTCCCACCGAGAAAAAGGGGCCGACACGCCAGGAATGTTGTAAAACATTCATCCGAGGTGTTAGGTTCCCTTAGGTTAGGATATATAACGTTATAGACGTATATAATGTTCCCACCGAGAAGTAGGGGCCGACGAGCCAGGAATGTTGTAAAATATTACGCTCGACATGTTAGGTTGCCTTACGTTATGATATATAGCGATATAGACGTATATAATGTTCCCACCGAGAAGTAGGGGCCGGCGCGCCAGGAATGTTGTAAAATATTACATCCGAGATGTTAGGATTGCCTTAGGCTAGGATATATAACGTTATAGACGTATATAATGTTCCCACCGAGAAGTAGGGGCCGAAGTGACGGGAATGTTGTAAAATATTACATCCGAGATATTAGGTTGCCTTAGGTTAGGATATATAACGTTATTGACTTATATAATGTTCCCACCGAGAAATAGGGGCCGACGCCCCAGGAATGTTGTAAAATATTACGCTCGACAAGTTAGGTTGCCTTAGGCTAGGATATATAGCGTTAAAGACGTATATAATGTTCCCACCGAGAAATAGGGACCGACACGCCACGAATGTTGTAAAACATTACATCCGATGTGTTAGGTTCCCTTAGGTTAGGACATATAACGTTATAGACGTACATAATGTTCCCACCGAGAAGGAGGTGCCGACGCGTCAGGAATGTTGTAAAATATTACGTCCGACATGTTAAGTTGCCTTAGGTTAGGATATATAACGTTATAGACGTATATACTGTTCCCACCGAGAAGTAGTTGCCGACGCGCCAGGAATATTGTAAAATATTACATTCGACATGTTAGGTTGTGTCAGGCTACGACATATAGCGTTAAAGACGTTTATAATATTCCCACCGAGAAATAGGGGCCGACGCGAAAGGAATGTAGTGAAATATTACGTTCGACATTTTTGGTTGCCTTAAGTTAGGATATATGGCGTTATAGACGTATATAATGTTCCCACCGAGAAGTAGGGGCCAACGAGCCAGGAATGTGGTAAAATATTACATTCGACATGTTAAGTTGTCTTAGGTTAGGATATATAACGTTATAGTCGTATATACAGTTCCCACCGAGAAGTAGTTGCCGACGCGCCAGGAATATTGTAAAATATTATATTCGACATGTTAGGTTGTCTCAGGCAAGGGCATATAGCGTTATAGACATATACAACGTTCCCACCGAGAAAAAGGGGCCGACACGCCAGGAATGTTGTAAAACATTACATCCGAGGTGTTAGGTTCCCTTAGGTTAGAATATATGACGTTATAGACGTATATAATGTTCCCACCGAGAAGTAGGTGCCGACGAGCAAGGAATGATGTAAAATATTACGCTCGACATGTTAGGTTGCCTTACGTTATGATATATGGCGATATAGACGTATATAATGTTCCCACCGAGAAGTAGGGGCCGGCGCGCCAGGAATGTTGTAAAATATTACATCCGAGATGTTAGGATTGCCTTAGGCTAGGATATATGTCGTTATAGACGTACATACTGTTCCCACCGAGAAGTAGTTGCAGACGCGCCAGGAATATTGTAAAATATTACATTCGACATGTTAGGTTGTCTCAGGCTAGGACATATAGCGTTAAAGACGTATATAATATTCCCAACGAGAAATAGGGGCCGACACGCCAGGAATGTAGTAAAATATTACGCTCGACATTTTTGGTTGCCTTAAGTTAGGATATATGGCGTTCCACACGTATATAATGTGCCTACCGAGAAGTAGGGGCCAACGAGCCAGGAATGTGGTAAAATATTACATCCGAGATGTTAGGTTGCCCTAGGTTAGGATATATAACGTTATAGACGTATATAATGTTCCACCCGAGAAGTAGGGGCCGACGCGCCAGGAATGTTGTAAAATATTACGCTCGACATGTTAGGTTGCCTTAGGCTATGATATATAGCGTTAAAGACGTATATAATGTTCCCACCGAGAAATAGTGGCCGACACGCCAGGAATGTTGTAAAATATTACATCCGAGATGTTAGGTTCCCTTAGGTTTGGATATATAACGTTATAGACGTATATAATGTTCCCACCGATAAGTAGGGGCCAACGAGCCTGGAATGTGGTAAAATATTACATTCGACATGTTAAGTTGTCTTAGGTTAGGATATATAACGTTATAGTCGTATATACAGTTCCCACCGAGAAGTAGTTGCCGACGCGCCAGGAATATTGTAAAATATTATATTCGACATGTTATGTTGTCTCAGGCTAGGACATATAGCGTTATGGACATATACAATGTTCCCACCGAGAAGTAGGGGCCGACCCGCCAGGAATTTTGGAAAATACTACATCCGAGATGTTAGGTTGCCTTAGGTTAGGATATATAGCGTTATAGACGCATACAATGTCCCCACCGTGACGTACGGGGCGTCACGAACGGGATTCTGCGAAACAATACCAGCGAGGGTCTAGATGGATTAGGGTAGGTTATATTACGATATAGACTTATATAATGTCCCTAGGGAGAAGTGGGGCCGACCAGACAGGAATGTTGTGAAATACTACATTCGAGATGTTAGGTTGCCTTCGGGTGGGAAATACAATGTTATAGACGTATATAATGTCCCCACCGAGAAGTATGAACCAAACCGAACAGGATTCTGTAAAACATTATCGCCGAGCGGCTAGATGGGTTATTTTAGGTTATGTTACGTCATGGACGTATATAATGTTCCCACCGAGAAGTAGGGGCCGACCCGCCAGTAATTTTGAAATTACTACATCCGAGATGTTAGATAGCATTAGGTTTGGATATATAACGTTATAGACGCATACAATGACCCTACCGAGACGTACGGGACGACACGAACTGGATTCCGTAAAACATTACCAGCGAGGGGCTAAATGGGTTAGGTTAGGTTATATTACGATATAGCCTTATATAATGTCCCCACCGAGAAGTAAGGGTCGACCCGCCAGGTATTTTGGAAAATACTATATCCGAGATGTTAGGTTGCCTTAGGTTAGCATATATAACGTTATAGACGTATATAATGTCCGCACAGTGACGTTCGGGGCGACACGAACGGGATTCTGTGAAACATTACCAGCGAGGGTCTAGATGGGTTAGGTTAGGTTATATTGCGATATAGACTTATATAATGTCCCTACCGAGAAGTGGGGCCGACCCGCCAGGAATGTTGTGAAATACTACATTCGAGATGTTAGGTTGCCTTCGGGTGGGATATACAATGTTATAGACGTATATAATGTCCCCACCGAGAAGTAGGTGCCGTCCCGCCTGGAATGTTGTAAAATACTATACTCGAGATATTAGGTTGCCTTAGGTTAGGATATATAACGTTATAGACGTATATAATGTTCGCACCGAGACGTACGGAACGACACGAACGGGATTCTGTAAAACATTACCACCGCGGGGCTAGATGGGTTAGGTTAGGTTATATTACGTTATGGACGTATATAATGTTCCCACAGAGAAGTAGGTGCCGACCCGCCAGGAATTTTGGAAAATACTACATCCGAGATGTTAGGTTGCCTTAGGTTTGGATATATAACGTTATTGACGCATATAATGTCCCCGCCGAGAGGTACGGGACGACACGAACGGGATTCTGGAAAACATTACCACCGATGGGCTAGATAGGTTAGGTTAGGTTATATTACGTTATAGACGTATATAATGATCCCACCGAGAAGTAGGGGCCGACACGCCTGGAATGTTGCAAAATACTACATTCGAGATGTTAAGTTGCCTTAGGTTAGGATATATAACGTTATGGACTTATATAATGTCCGCACCGCGACGCACGGTACGACACGAACGGGATTCTGTAAAACATTACCGCCGAGGGGCTAGATGGGTTAGGTTAGGTTATATTACGTTATCGACGTATATAAAGTTCCCACCAAGAAGTAGGGGCCGACCCGCCAGTAATTTCGGAAATTACTACATCCGAGATGTTAGATAGCCTTAGGTTAGGATATATAACATTATAGACGTATATAATGTTCCCAACGAAAAGTAGGAACCTACGCGCCAGGAATGTTGTAAAATATTACATTCGACATGTTGGGTCGCCTTAGGCTAGGATATATAACGTTATAGACGTATATAATGTTCCCACCGAGAAGTACGGGCGGACACGCCAGGAATGCTGTAAAATATTACATCAGAGATGTTAGGTTGCCTTAGGCTAGGATATATACCGTTATAGTCGTATGTAATGTTACCACCGAGACGTACGGTGCGACACGAACGGGATTCTGTGAAACAATACCAGCGAGGGTCTAGATGGGTTAGGTTAGGTTATATTACGATATGGACTTATATAATGTTCCTACCGAGAAGTAGGGGCCGACCCGCCAGGTATTTTCGAAAATACTATATCCGAAATGTTAGGTTGCCTTAGGTTAGGATATATATCGTTATAGACGCATACAATGTCCCCACCGAGAAGTATGAGCCAACACGAGCGGGATTCTGTAAAACATTATCACCGAAGTGCAAAATGGGTTTGGGTTAGGTTATATGACGATATAGACGTATATAATGTTCCCACCGAGAAGTAGGGGCCGACACGCCTGGAATGCTGCAAAATACTACATTCGAGAAGTTAATTTGCCTTAGGTTAGGATATATAACGTTATGGACTTATATAATGTCCGCACCGCGACGCACGGGACGACACGAACGGGATTCTGTAAAACATTACCGCCGAGGGGCTAGATGGGTTAGGTTAGGTTATATTACGTTATCGACGTATGTAAAGTTCCCACTAAGAAGTAGGGGCCGACCCGTCAGTAATTTTGAAATTACTACATCCGAGATGTTAGATAGCCTTAGGTTAGGATATATAACGTTATAGACGCATACAATGTCCCCACCGAGACGTACGCGACGACACGAACTGGATTCTGTAAAACATTACCAGCGAGGGGCTAAATGGGTTAGGTTAGGTTATATTGCGATATAGACGTATATAATGTGCCCACCGAGAAGTAGGGGCCGACCCGCCTGGAGTGTTGTAAAATACTACATTCGAGATGTTAAGTTGCCTTAGGTTAGGATATATAACGTTATAGACTTATATAATGTCCGCACCGAGACATACGGGACGACACGAACGGGATTCTGTAAAACATTATCGCCGAGGGGCAAAATGGGTTAGGTTAGGTTATAATACGATATAGACGTATATAGTGTGCCCACCGAGAAGTAGGGGCCGACCCGCCTGGAATGTTGTAAAATACTACATCCGAGATGTTAGGTTGCCTTAGGTTAGGATATATAACGTTATAGACGTATATAATGTCCGCACCGTGACGTACGGGGCGAGACGAACGGGATTCAGTGGAACATTACCAGCGAGGGTCTAGATGGGTTAGGTTAGGTTATATTACGATATAGACTTATGTACTGTTCCCACCGTGAAGTAGGTTCAGCACCGCCAAGAATGTTGTAAAATACTACATCCGAGATGCTAGGTTGCCTTAGGTTAGGATATATATCGTTATAGACGCATACAATGTCCCCACCGAGAAGTATGAGCCAACACGACCGGGATTCTGTAAAACATTATCACCGAAGTGCAAAATGGGTTTAGGTTAGGTTATACTACGATATATACGTATATAATTTTCCCACCGAGAAGTAGGGGCCGACACGCCTGGAATGTTGTAAAATACTACATTTGAGATGTTAGGTTGCCTTAGGTTAGGATATATAACGTTATGGACGTATATAATGTCCGCACCGTGACGTGCGGGGCGACACGAACGGGATTCAGTGAAACATTAACAGCGAGGGTCTAGATGGGTTAGGTTAGCTTATTTTACGATATAGACTTACATAATGTTCCCACCGCGAAGTAGGTTCCGCCCCGCCAGGAATGTTGTAAAATACTACATCCGAGATGTTGGGTCGCCTTAGGTTAGGATATATATCGTTATAGACGCATACAATGTCCCCACCGAGACGTAAGGGACGACACGAACTGGATTCTGTAAAACATTATCAGCGAGGGGCTAGATGGGTTAGGCTAGGTTATACCACGTTGTAGACGTATACAATATTCCCACCGAGAAGTAGGGGCCGACCCGCCAGGAATGTTGTAAAATACTACATCCGAGATGTTAGGTTGCCTTAGGTTAGGATATATAACGTTCTAGACGCATATAATGTCCCCACCGCGAAGTACGGGCCGACACGACCGGGATTCTGTAAAACATTACCAGCGAGGGGCTAGATGGGTTAGTTTAGGTTACATTACGTTATAGACGTATATAATGTTCCCACCGAGAAGTAGGGGCCGACCCGCCAGGTATTTTCGAAAATACTATATCCGAGATGTTAGGTTGCCTTAGGGTAGCATATATAACGTTATAGACGTATATAATGTCCGCACCGTGACGTACGGGACGACACGAACGGAATTCTGTGAAACATTACCAGCGAGGGTCTAGATGGGTTAGGTTAGGTTATATTGCGATATAGCCTTATATAATGTCCCTACCGAGAAGTGGGGCCGACCCGCCAGGAATGTTGTGAAATACTACACTCGAGATGTTAGGTTGCCTTCGGGTGGGATATACAATGTTATAGACGTATATAATGTCCCCACCGAGACGTAAGGGACGACACGAACTGGATTCTGTTAAACATTACCAGCGAGGGGCTAGATGGGTTAGGTTAGGTTATACTACGTTGTAGACGTATATAATGTTCCCACCGAGAAGTAGGGGCCGACCCGCCAGGAATGTTGTAAAATACTACATCCGAGATGTTAGGTTGCCTTAGGTTAGGATATATAACGTTCTAGACGCATATAATGTCCCCACCGAGAAGTACGGTCCGACACGACCGGGATTCTGTAAAACATTACGGCCGAGGCGCTAGATGGGTTAGGTTAGGTTATATTACGTTATAGACGTACATAATGTCCCCACCGAGAAGTAGGGGCCGACCGGCCTGGAATGTTGTAAAATACTACATTCGAGATTTTGGGTTGCCTTAGGTTAGGATATATAACGTTATGGACGTATATAATGTTCCCACCGAGAAGTAGGGGCCGACCCGCCAGGTATTTTCGAAAATACTATATCCGAGATGTTAGGTTGCCTTAGGCTAGGATATATATCGTTATAGACGCATACAATGTCCCCACCGAGAAGTATCAGCCAACACGACCGGGATTCTGTAAAACATTATCACGGAAGTGCAAAATGGGTTTGGGTTAGGTTATATTACGATATAGACGTATATAATGTTCCCACCGAGAAGTAGGGGCCGACACGCCTGGAATGTTGCAAAATACTACATTCGAGATGTTAATTTGCCTTAGGTTAGGATATATAACGTTATGAACTTATATAATGTCCGCACCGCGACGCACGGGACGACACGAACGGGATTCTGTAAAACATTACCGCCGAGGGGCTAGATGGGTTAGGTTAGGTTATATTACGTTATCGACGTATATAAAGTTCCCACCAATAAGTAGGGGCCGACCCGTCAGTAATTTTGAAATTACTACATCCGAGATGTTAGATAGCCTTAGGTTAGGATATATAACGTTATAGACGCATACAATGTACCCACCGAGACGTACGCGACGACACGAACTGGATTCTGTAAAACATTACCAGAGAGGGGCTAAATGGGTTAGGTTAGGTTATATTGCGATATAGACGTATATAATGTGCCCACCGAGAAGTAGGGGCCGACCCGTCTGGAGTGTTGTAGAATACTACATTCGAGATGTTAAGTTGCCTTAGGTTAGGATATATAACGTTATAGACTTATATAATGTCCGCACCGAGACATACGGGACGACACGAACGGGATTCTGTAAAACATTATCGCCGAGGGGCAAAATGGGTTAGGTTAGGTTATAATACGATATAGACGTATATAGTGTGCCCACCGAGAAGTAGGGGCCGACCCGCCTGGAATGTTGTAAAATACTACATTCGAGATGTTAAGTGGCCTTAAGTTAGGCTATATAACGTTATAGACTTATATAATGTCCGCACCGTGACGTACGGGGCGACACGAACGGGATTCAGTGGAACATTACCAGCGAGGGTCTAGATGGGTTAGGCTAGGTTATATTGCGATATAGACTTATGGAATGTCCCTACCGAGAAGTGGGGCCGACCCGCCAGGAATGTTGTAAAATGCTACATCCGAGATGTTAGGTTGCCTTAGGTTAGGATATATAACGTTATAGACGTATATAATGTCCCCACCGAGAAGTATGAGCCAACACGACCGGGATTCTGTAAAACATTATCACCGAGGGGCAAACTGTGTTAGGTTAGATTATATTACGATATGGACGTATATAATGTGCCCACCGAGAATTAGGGGCCGACACGCCTGGAATGTTGTAAAATACTACATCCGAGATGTTAGGTTGCCTTAGGTTAGGATATATAACGTTATAGACGTATATAATGTCCGCACCGTGACGTACGGGGCGACACGAACGGGATTCAGTGGAACATTACCAGCGAGGGGCTAGATGGGTTAGGTTAGGTTATATTACGATATAGACTTATGTACTGTTCCCACCGTGAAGTAGGTTCCGCACCGCCAGGAATGTTGTAAAATACTACATCCGAGATGCTAGGTTGCCTTAGGTTAGGATATATATCGTTATAGACGCATACAATGTCCCCACCGGGAAGTATGAGCCAACACGACCGGGATTCTGTAAAACATTATCACCGAAGTGCAAAATGGGTTTAGGTTAGGTTATACTACGATATATACGTATATAATTTTCCCACCGAGAAGTAGGGGCCGACCCGCCTGGAATGTTGTAAAATACTACATTTGAGATGTTAGGTTGCCTTAGGTTAGGATATATAACGTTATGGACGTATATAATGTCCGCACCGTGATGTACGGGGCGACACGAACGGGATTCAGTGAAACATTAACAGCGAGGGTCTAGATGGGTTAGGTTAGGTTATTTTACGATATAGACTTATATAATGTCCCTACCAAGAAGTGGGGCCGACTCGCCAGGAATGTTGTGAAATACTACACTCGAGATGTTAGGTTGCCTTCGGGTGGGATATACAATGTTATAGACATATATAATGTCCCCACCGAGACGTAAGGGACGACACGAACTGGATTCTGTTAAACATTACCAGCGAGGGGTTAGATGGGTTAGGTTAGGTTATACTACGTTGTAGACGTACATAATGTCCCCACCGAGAAGTAGGGGCCGACCGGCCTGGAATGTTGTAAAATACTACATTCGAGATGTTGGGTTGCCTTAGGTTAGGATATATAACGTTCTAGACGCATATAATGTCCCCACCGAGAAGTACGGTCCGACACGACCGGGATTCTGTAAAACATTACGGCCGAGGCGCTAGATGGGTTAGGTTAGGTTATATTACGTTATAGACGTACATAATGTCCCCACCGAGAAGTAGGGGCCGACCGGCCTGGAATGTTGTAAAATACTACATTCGAGATGTTGGGTTGCCTTAGGTTAGGATATATAACGTTATGGACGTATATAATGTTCGCACCGAGACGTACGGAACGACACGAACGGGATTCTGTAAAACATTACCACCGAGGGGCTGGATGGGTTAGGTTAGGTTAGATTACGTTATGGACGTATATAATGTTCCCACCGAGAAGTAGGGGCCGACCCGCCAGGTATTTTCGAAAATACTATATCCGAGATGTTAGGTTGCCTTAGGTTAGGATATATATCGTTATAGACGCATACAATGTCCCCACCGAGAAGTATGAGCCAACACGACCGGGATTCTGTAAAACATTATCACGGAAGTGCAAAATGGGTTTGGGTTAGGTTATATTACGATATAGACGTATATAATGTTCCCACCGAGAAGTAGGGGCCGACACGCCTGGAATGTTGCAAAATACTACATTCGAGATGTTAATTTGCCTTAGGTTAGGATATATAACGTTATGGACTTATATAATGTCCGCACCGCGACGAACGGGACGACACGAACGGGATTCTGTAAAACATTACCGCCGAGGGGCTAGATGGGTTAGGTTAGGTTATATTACGTTATCGACGTATATAAAGTTCCCACCAAGAAGTAGGGGCCGACCCGTCAGTAATTTTGAAATTACTACATCCGAGATGTTAGATAGCCTTAGGTTAGGATATATAACGTTATAGACGCATACAATGTACCCACCGAGACGTACGCGACGACACGAACTGGATTCTGTAAAACATTACCAGCGAGGGGCTAAATGGGTTAGGTTAGGTTATATTGCGATATAGACGTATATAATGTGCCCACCGAGAAGTAGGGGCCGACCCGTCTGGAGTGTTGTAGAATACTACATTCGAGATGTTAAGTTGCCTTAGGTTAGGATATATAACGTTATAGACTTATATAATGTCCGCACCGAGACATACGGGACGACACGAACGGGATTCTGTAAAACATTATCGCCGAGGGGCAAAATGGGTTAGGTTAGGTTATAATACGATATAGACGTATATAGTGTGCCCACCGAGAAGTAGGGGCCGACCCGCCTGGAATGTTGTAAAATACTACATTCGAGATGTTAAGTGGCCTTAAGTTAGGCTATATAACGTTATAGACTTATATAATGTCCGCACCGTGACGTACGGGGCGACACGAACGGGATTCAGTGGAACATTACCAGCGAGGGTCTAGATGGGTTAGGCTAGGTTATATTGCGATATAGACTTATGGAATGTCCCTACCGAGAAGTGGGGCCGACCCGCCAGGAATGTTGTAAAATGCTACATCCGAGATGTTAGGTTGCCTTAGGTTAGGATATATAACGTTATAGACGTATATAATGTCCCCACCGAGAAGTATGAGCCAACACGACCGGGATTCTGTAAAACATTATCACCGAGGGGCAAACTGTGTTAGGTTAGATTATATTACGATATGGACGTATATAATGTGCCCACCGAGAAGTAGGGGCCGACACGCCTGGAATGTTGTAAAATACTACATCCGAGATGTTAGGTTGCCTTAGGTTAGGATATATAACGTTATAGACGTATATAATGTCCGCACCGTGACGTACGGGGCGACACGAACGGGATTCAGTGGAACATTACCAGCGAGGGGCTAGATGGGTTAGGTTAGGTTATATTACGATATAGACTTATGTACTGTTCCCACCGTGAAGTAGGTTCCGCACCGCCAGGAATGTTGTAAAATACTACATCCGAGATGCTAGGTTGCCTTAGGTTAGGATATATATCGTTATAGACGCATACAATGTCCCCACCGGGAAGTATGAGCCAACACGACCGGGATTCTGTAAAACATTATCACCGAAGTGCAAAATGGGTTTAGGTTAGGTTATACTACGATATATACGTATATAATTTTCCCACCGAGAAGTAGGGGCCGACCCGCCTGGAATGTTGTAAAATACTACATTTGAGATGTTAGGTTGCCTTAGGTTAGGATATATAACGTTATGGACGTATATAATGTCCGCACCGTGACGTACGGGGCGACACGAACGGGATTCAGTGAAACATTAACAGCGAGGGTCTAGATGGGTTAGGTTAGGTTATTTTACGATATAGACTTATATAATGTCCCTACCAAGAAGTGGGGCCGACTCGCCAGGAATGTTGTGAAATACTACACTCGAGATGTTAGGTTGCCTTCGGGTGGGATATACAATGTTATAGACATATATAATGTCCCCACCGAGACGTAAGGGACGACACGAACTGGATTCTGTTAAACATTACCAGCGAGGGGTTAGATGGGTTAGGTTAGGTTATACTACGTTGTAGACGTACATAATGTCCCCACCGAGAAGTAGGGGCCGACCGGCCTGGAATGTTGTAAAATACTACATTCGAGATGTTGGGTTGCCTTAGGTTAGGATATATAACGTTCTAGACGCATATAATGTCCCCACCGAGAAGTACGGTCCGACACGACCGGGATTCTGTAAAACATTACGGCCGAGGCGCTAGATGGGTTAGGTTAGGTTATATTACGTTATAGACGTACATAATGTCCCCACCGAGAAGTAGGGGCCGACCGGCCTGGAATGTTGTAAAATACTACATTCGAGATGTTGGGTTGCCTTAGGTTAGGATATATAACGTTATGGACGTATATAATGTTCGCACCGAGACGTACGGAACGACACGAACGGGATTCTGTAAAACATTACCACCGAGGGGCTGGATGGGTTAGGTTAGGTTAGATTACGTTATGGACGTATATAATGTTCCCACCGAGAAGTAGGGGCCGACCCGCCAGGTATTTTCGAAAATACTATATCCGAGATGTTAGGTTGCCTTAGGTTAGGATATATATCGTTATAGACGCATACAATGTCCCCACCGAGAAGTATGAGCCAACACGACCGGGATTCTGTAAAACATTATCACGGAAGTGCAAAATGGGTTTGGGTTAGGTTATATTACGATATAGACGTATATAATGTTCCCACCGAGAAGTAGGGGCCGACACGCCTGGAATGTTGCAAAATACTACATTCGAGATGTTAATTTGCCTTAGGTTAGGATATATAACGTTATGGACTTATATAATGTCCGCACCGCGACGAACGGGACGACACGAACGGGATTCTGTAAAACATTACCGCCGAGGGGCTAGATGGGTTAGGTTAGGTTATATTACGTTATCGACGTATATAAAGTTCCCACCAAGAAGTAGGGGCCGACCCGTCAGTAATTTTGAAATTACTACATCCGAGATGTTAGATAGCCTTAGGTTAGGATATATAACGTTATAGACGCATACAATGTACCCACCGAGACGTACGCGACGACACGAACTGGATTCTGTAAAACATTACCAGCGAGGGGCTAAATGGGTTAGGTTAGGTTATATTGCGATATAGACGTATATAATGTGCCCACCGAGAAGTAGGGGCCGACCCGTCTGGAGTGTTGTAGAATACTACATTCGAGATGTTAAGTTGCCTTAGGTTAGGATATATAACGTTATGGACGTATATAATGTCCGCACCGTGACGTACGGGGCGACACGAACGGGATTCAGTGAAACATTAACAGCGAGGGTCTAGATGGGTTAGGTTAGGTTATACTACGTTGTAGACGTACATAATGTCCCCACCGAGAAGTAGGGGCCGACCGGCCTGGAATGTTGTAAAATACTACATTCGAGATGTTGGGTTGCCTTAGGTTAGGATATATAACGTTCTAGACGCATATAATGTCCCCACCGAGAAGTACGGTCCGACACGACCGGGATTCTGTAAAACATTACGGCCGAGGCGCTAGATGGGTTAGGTTAGGTTATATTACGTTATAGACGTACATAATGTCCCCACCGAGAAGTAGGGGCCGACCGGCCTGGAATGTTGTAAAATACTACATTCGAGATGTTGGGTTGCCTTAGGTTAGGATATATAACGTTATGGACGTATATAATGTTCGCACCGAGACGTACGGAACGACACGACCGGGATTCTGTAAAACATTACGGCCGAGGCGCTAGATGGGTTAGGTTAGGTTATATTACGTTATAGACGTACATAATGTCCCCACCGAGAAGTAGGGGCCGACCGGCCTGGAATGTTGTAAAATACTACATTCGAGATGTTGGGTTGCCTTAGGTTAGGATATATAACGTTATGGACGTATATAATGTTCGCACCGAGACGTACGGAACGACACGAACGGGATTCTGTAAAACATTACCACCGAGGGGCTGGATGGGTTAGGTTAGGTTAGATTACGTTATGGACGTATATAATGTTCCCACCGAGAAGTAGGGGCCGACCCGCCAGGTATTTTCGAAAATACTATATCCGAGATGTTAGGTTGCCTTAGGTTAGGATATATATCGTTATAGACGCATACAATGTCCCCACCGAGAAGTATGAGCCAACACGACCGGGATTCTGTAAAACATTATCACGGAAGTGCAAAATGGGTTTGGGTTAGGTTATATTACGATATAGACGTATATAATGTTCCCACCGAGAAGTAGGGGCCGACACGCCTGGAATGTTGCAAAATACTACATTCGAGATGTTAATTTGCCTTAGGTTAGGATATATAACGTTATGGACTTATATAATGTCCGCACCGCGACGAACGGGACGACACGAACGGGATTCTGTAAAACATTACCGCCGAGGGGCTAGATGGGTTAGGTTAGGTTATACTACGTTATCGACGTATATAAAGTTCCCACCAAGAAGTAGGGGCCGACCCGTCAGTAATTTTGAAATTACTACATCCGAGATGTTAGATAGCCTTAGGTTAGGATATATAACGTTATAGACGCATACAATGTACCCACCGAGACGTACGCGACGACACGAACTGGATTCTGTAAAACATTACCAGCGAGGGGCTAAATGGGTTAGGTTAGGTTATATTGCGATATAGACGTATATAATGTGCCCACCGAGAAGTAGGGGCCGACCCGTCTGGAGTGTTGTAGAATACTACATTCGAGATGTTAAGTTGCCTTAGGTTAGGATATATAACGTTATAGACTTATATAATGTCCGCACCGAGACATACGGGACGACACGAACGGGATTCTGTAAAACATTATCGCCGAGGGGCAAAATGGGTTAGGTTAGGTTATAATACGATATAGACGTATATAGTGTGCCCACCGAGAAGTAGCGGCCGACCCGCCTGGAATGTTGTAAAATACTACATTCGAGATGTTAAGTTGCCTTAAGTTAGGCTATATAACGTTATAGACTTATATAATGTCCGCACCGTGACGTACGGGGCGACACGAACGGGATTCAGTGGAACATTACCAGCGAGGGTCTAGATGGGTTAGGCTAGGTTATATTGCGATATAGACTTATAGAATGTCCCTACCGAGAAGTGGGGCCGACCCGCCAGGAATGTTGTAAAATGCTACATCCGAGATGTTAGGTTGCCTTAGGTTAGGACATATAACGTTATAGACGTATATAATGTCCCCACCGAGAAGTATGAGCCAACACGACCGGGATTCTGTAAAACATTATCACCGAGGGGCAAACTGTGTTAGGTTAGATTATATTACGATATGGACGTATATAATGTGCCCACCGAGAAGTAGGGGCCGACACGCCTGGAATGTTGTAAAATACTACATCCGAGATGTTAGGTTGCCTTAGGTTAGGATATATAACGTTATAGACGTATATAATGTCCGCACCGCGACGCACGGGACGACACGAACGGGATTCTGTAAAACATTACCGCCGAGGGGCTAGATGGGTTAGGATAGGTTATATTACGTTATCGACGTATATAAAGTTCCCACCTAGAAGTAGGGGCCGACCCGTCAGTAATTTTGAAATTACTACATCCGAGATGTTAGATAGCCTTAGGTTAGGATATATAACGTTATAGACGCATACAATGTACCCACCGAGACGTACGCGACGACACGAACTGGATTCTGTAAAACATTACCAGCGAGGGGCTAAATGGGTTAGGTTAGGTTATATTGCGATATAGACGTATATAATGTGCCCACCGAGAACTAGGGGCCGACCCGCCTGGAGTGTTGTAGAATACTACATTCGAGATGTTAAGTTGCCTTAGGTTAGGATATATAACGTTATAGACTTATATAATGTCCGCACCGAGACATACGGGACGACACGAACGGGATTCTGTAAAACATTATCGCCGAGGGGCAAAATGGGTTAGGTTAGGGTATAATACGATATAGACGTATATAGTGTGCCCACCGAGAAGTAGGGGCTGACCCGCCTGGAATGTTGTAAAATATTACATCCGAGATGTCAGGTTGCCTTAGGTTAGGATATACAACGTTATGGACGTATATAATGTCCCTATCGGGAAGTAGGCGCCGTCACGCTAGGAATATTGTAAAATGTACGGTAGAGAGGTTAGGTTGCCTTAGGTTATGATATATAACGTTATAGACGTATATAATGTTCCCACCGAGAAGTAGGGTCCGACATGCCAGGAATGTTGTAAAATATTACACCCGAGATGTTAGGTTCCCTTAGGTTAGGATATACAACGTTATAGACGTATATAATGTCCCCATCGAGAAGCAGGCGACGACACGCCAGGAATGTTGTAAAATATTACATCCCAGATGTTAGGTTGCGTTAGGTTAGTATATACAAGGTTATAGACGTATACAATGTACCCGCCGAGACGTAGGGACCGACATGCCAGTAATGTTGTAAAATATTACATCCCAGGTGTTAGGTTGCGTTAGGTTAGGATATATATCGTTATAGGCGTATATAGTGTACCCACCGGGACGTAGAGACCGACATGCCAGGAATGTTTTAAAATATTACATCAGAGGTGTTAGGTTCCCTTAGGTTAGGATATACAACGTTATAGACATATCGAATGTTCCCACCGACAAGTAGGGACCGACATGCCAGGAATGTTGTAAAATATTACTTCCGAGATGTCAGGTTGCCTTAGGTTAGGATATACAACGTTATAGATGTATATAATTTCCCCATCGAGAAGTAGGCGACGACACGCCAGGAATGTTGTAAAATATTACATTCGACATGTTTGGTTGCCTTAGGCTAGGATATATAACGTTATAGACGTGTATAATGTCCCCTTCGAGAAGCAGGCGACAACACGCCAGAATGTTGTAAAATATTACATTCGACATGTTAGGTTGCCTTAGGCTAGGATATATAACGTTATAGACGTATATAATATTCCCGCCGAGAAATAGGGGCCGACGCGTCAGGAATGTTGTAAAATATTACACCCGAGATGTTAGGTACCCTTAGGTTAGGATATATAACGTTATAGATGTATATAGTGTCCCCATCCAGAAGAAGGCGACGACACGCCAGGAATGTTGTAAAATATTACATCCCAGATGTTAGGTTGCGTTAGGTTAGGATATATAACGTTATAGACGTATATAATGTCCCCACCGAGAAGTATGAGCCAACACGACCGGGATTCTGTAAAACATTATCACCGAGGGGCAAACTGTGTTAGGTTAGATTATATTACGATATGGACGTATATAATGTGCCCACCGAGAAGTAGGGGCCGACACGCCTGGAATGTTGTAAAATACTACATCCGAGATGTTAGGTTGCCTTAGGTTAGGATATATAACGTTATAGACGTATATAATGTCCGCACCGCGACGCACGGGACGACACGAACGGGATTCTGTAAAACATTACCGCCGAGGGGCTAGATGGGTTAGGATAGGTTATATTACGTTATCGACGTATATAAAGTTCCCACCAAGAAGTAGGGGCCGACCCGTCAGTAATTTTGAAATTACTACATCCGAGATGTTAGATAGCCTTAGGTTAGGATATATAACGTTATAGACGCATACAATGTACCCACCGAGACGTACGCGACGACACGAACTGGATTCTGTAAAACATTACCAGCGAGGGGCTAAATGGGTTAGGTTAGGTTATATTGCGATATAGACGTATATAATGTGCCCACCGAGAAGTAGGGGCCGACCCGCCTGGAGTGTTGTAGAATACTACATTCGAGATGTTAAGTTGCCTTAGGTTAGGATATATAACGTTATAGACTTATATAATGTCCGCACCGAGACATACGGGACGACACGAACGGGATTCTGTAAAACATTATCGCCGAGGGGCAAAATGGGTTAGGTTAGGGTATAATACGATATAGACGTATATAGTGTGCCCACCGAGAAGTAGGGGCCGACCCGCCTGGAATGTTGTAAAATATTACATCCGAGATGTCAGGTTGCCTTAGGTTAGGATATACAACGTTATGGACGTATATAATGTCCCTATCGGGAAGTAGGCGCCGTCACGCTAGGAATATTGTAAAATGTACGGTAGAGAGGTTAGGTTGCCTTAGGTTATGATATATAACGTTATAGACGTATATAATGTTCCCACCGAGAAGTAGGGTCCGACATGCCAGGAATGTTGTAAAATATTACACCCGAGATGTAAGGTACCCTTAGGTTAGGATATATAACGTTATAGATGTATATAGTGTCCCCATCCAGAAGAAGGCGACGACACGCCAGGAATGTTGTAAAATATTACATCCCAGATGTTAGGTTGCGTTAGGTTAGGATATACAACGTCATAGACGTATATAATGTCCCCATCGAGAAGCAGGCGACGACACGCCGGGAATGTTGTAAAATATTACTTTCGACATGTTAGGTTGCCTTAGGCTAGGATATATATCGTTATAGGCGTATATAATGTTCCCACCGAGACGTGGTGACCGATATGCCAGGAATCTTCTAAAATATTTCATCGCAGATGTTAGGTTGCTTAAGTTTAGGATATAAAACGTTATAGACGTATATAATGTGCCCATCGAGAAGCAGGCGACGACAAGCCAGGAATGTTGTAAAATATTACATCCGAGATGTTATGTTGCGTTACGACAGGATATATAACGTTATAGACGTATATAATGTTCCCACCGAAAAGTAGGAGCCGACGCGCCAGGAATATTAAAATATTACATTCGAGATGATAGGTTGCCTTCGGTTAGGATATAGATCGCTATAGACGTATATGATGTTCCCACCGAGAAGTACGGACCGACATGCCAGGAATGTTGCAAAATATTACATCCCAGATGTTAGGTTGAATTAGGTTAGGATATAAAACGTTATAGATGTATATAATGTCCCCATCGAGAAGCAGGCGACGACACGTCAGGAAGGTTGCAAAATATTACATCCCAGATGTTAGGTTGCGTTAGGTTAGGATATACAACGTTGTAGACGTATATAATGTCCCCATCGAGAAGCAGGCGACGACACGCCAGGAATGTTGCAAAATATTGCATCCGAGATGTTATGTTGCCTTACGTTAGGATATATAACGTTATAGACGTATATAATGTTCCCACCGAAAAGTAGGAGCCGACGCGCCAGGAATGTTATAAAATATTACATCCGAGATGTTATGTTGCCTTCGGTTAGGATATATATCGTTATAGACGTATATGATGTTCCCACCGAGCCGTATGGACCGACATGCCAGGAATGTTTTAAAATATTACATCCCAGATGTTAGGTTGCGTTAGGTTAGGATATACAACGTTATAGACGTATATAATGTCCCCATCGAGAAGTAGGCGACGACACGCCAGGAATGTTGTAAAATATTACATTTGACATGTTAGGTCGCCTTAGGCTAGGATATATAACGTTATAGACGTATATAATGTTCCCAACGAGAAGTACGGGCCGACATGCCAGGAATGTTGTCAACTATTACATCCGAGATGTTAGGTTGCCTTAGGTTAGAATATACAACGTTATAGACGTATATAATGTTCCCACCGAAAAGTAGGAGCCGACGCGCCAAGAATGTTGTAAAATATTACATCCCAGTTGTTAGGTTGCGTTAGGTTAGGATATACAACGTTATAGACGTATATAGTGTCCCCATCGGGAAGCAGGCGACGACACGCCAGGAATGTTGTAAAATATTACATCCGAGATGTTAGGTTGCCTTAGGCTAGGATATATACCGTTATAGACGTATGTAATATTACCACCGAGAACTACGGGCCGACACGCCAGGAATGATGTAAAATATTACATTCGACATGTTAGGTCGGCTTAGGCTAGGATATATAACGTTATAGACGTATATAATTTTCCCACCGAGAAATAGGGGCCGACGCTCCAGGAATGTTGTAAAATATTACATCCGAGATGTAAGGTTGCCTTAGCTTAGGATATACAACGTTATGGACGTATATAGTGTCCCTGTCGGGAAGTAGGCGCCGTCACGCTAGGAATATTGTAAAATGTACGGTAGAGAGGTTAGGTTGCCTTAGGTTAGGATATACAACGTTATAGACGAATAGAATGGACCCACCGAAAAGTAGGAGCCGACGCGGCAGGAATGTTGTAAAATATTACGTCCCAGATGTTAGGTTGCGTTAGGTTAGGATATATACCGTTATAGACGTATATAATGTTCCGACCGAAAAGTACGGGCGGACATGCCAGGAATGTTGTAAATATTACATCTCAGAAGTAAGGTTGCGTTAGGTTAGGATATACAATGTTATAGACGTATATAGTGTCCCCATCGAGAAGCAGGCGACGACACGCCAGGAATGTTGTAAAATATTACATCCCAGATGTTAGGTTGCGTTAGGTTAGGATATACAACATTATAGACGTATATAATGTCCCCATCGAGAAGCAGCAGACGACACGCCAGGAATGTTGTAAAATATTACATTCGACATGTTAGGTCTCCCTAGGCTAGGATATATAACGTTATAGACGTATATAATGTTTCCACCGAGAAGTACGAGCCGACGCGTCAGGAATGTTGTAAAATATTACACCCGAAATGTTAGGTTCCCTTAGGTTAGGATATACAACGTTATAGACGTATAGAATGTTCCCACCGAGAAGTAGGGACCGACATGCTAGGAATGCTGTAAAATATTACATCCGAGATGTTAGGTTCCCTTAGGTTAGGATATATATCGTTATAGACGTATATAATGTCCCCATCGAGACGTAGGGACCGACATGCCACGAATGTTGTAAAAGATTACATCACCAGATGTTAGGTTGCGTTAGGTTAGGATATACAACGTTATAGTCGTATATAATATCCCCATCGAGAAGCAGGCGACGACACGATAGGAATGTTGTAAAATATTACATCCGAGATGTTAGGTTGCCTTCGGTTAGGATATATAACGTTATAGACGTATTTAATGTTCCCACCGAGAAATAGGGTCCATCGCGTCAGGAATGATGTAAAATATTACACCCGAGATGTTAGGTTCCCTTAGGTTAGGATATACAACGTTATAGACGTATATAATGTTCCCACCGAGACGTAGGGACCGACATGCCAGGAATGTTGTAAAATATTACATCCCAGATGTTAGGTTGCGTTAGGATAGAATATACACCGTTATAGACGTATATAATGTACCCTTCGAGAAGCAGGCGACGACACGCCAGGAATGTTGAATAATATTACATTCGACATGTTAGGCTGCCTTAGGCTAGGATATATAACTTTATAGACGTATGTAATGTTACCACCGAGAACTACGGGCCGACACGCCAGGAATGATGTAAAATATTACATTCGACATGTTAGGTCGCCTTAGGCTAGGATATATAACGTTATAGACGTATATAATTTTCCCACCGAAAAGTAGGAGCCGACGCGCCAGGAATGACGTAAAATATTACATTCGACAAGTTTGGTCGCCTTAGGCTAGGACATATAACGTTATAGACGTATATAATGTTCCCACCGAGAAATAGGTGCCGACGCGTCAGGAATGTTGTAAAATATTACACCCGAGATGTTACGTTCCCTTAGGTTAGGATATTCAACGTTATAGACGTATATAATGTTCCCACCGAGACGTAGGGACCGACATGCCAGGAATGTTGTAAAATATTACATCCCAGATGTTAGGTTGCGTTAGGATAGAATATACACCGTTATAGACGTATATAATGTACCCTTCGGGAAGCAGGCGACGACACGCCAGGAATGTTGGATAATATTACATTCGACATGTTAGGCCGCCTTAGGCTAGGATATATAACGTTATAGACGTATATAATGTTCCGACCGAGAAGTATGGGCGGACATGCCAGGAATGTTGTAAAATATTACATCTCAGAAGTTAGGTTGCGTTAGGTTAGGATATACAACGTTATAGACGTATATAGTGTCCCCATCGAGAAGCAGGCGACGACACGCCAGGAATGTTGTAAAATATTACATTCGACATGTTAGGTCGCCTTAAGGTAGGATATATAACGTTATAGACGTATATAATGTTCCCAACCAGAAGTAAGGGCCCACGCGTCAGGAATGTTGTAAAATATTACACCCGAAACGTTAGGTTCCCTTAGGTTAGGATATACAACGTTATAGACGTATAGAATGGTCCCACCGAGAAGTAGGGACCGACATGCTAGGAATGTTGTAAAATATTACATCCGAGATGTGAGGTTCCCTTAGGTTAGGATATATATCGTTATAGACGTATATAGTGTCCCCATCGAGAAGCAGGCGACGACACGCCCGGAATTTTGTAAAATATTACATCCGAGATGTTAGGTTGCGTTGGGTTAGGATATACAACGTTATAGACGTATATTATGTCCCCATCGAGAAGCAGGCGACGGCACGCCAGGAATGTTGTAAAATATTACATCCCAGATGTTAGGTTGCGTTAGGTTAGGATATACAACATTATAGACGTATATAATGTCCCCATCGAGAAGCAGCAGATGACACGCCAGGAATGTTGTAAAATATTACATTCGACATGTTAGGTCTCCATAGGCTAGGATATATAACGTTATAGACGTATATAATGTTTCCAGCGAGAAGTACGGGCGGACACGCCAGGAATGTTGTCAACTATTACATCCGAGATGTTAGGTTGCCTTAGGTTAGGATATATATCGCTATGGACGTATATGATGTTCCCACCGAGAAGTAAGGACCGACATGCCAGGAATGTTGTAAAATATTACATCCGAGATGTTAAGTTGTGTTAGGTTAGGATATATATCGTTATAGACGTATATAATGTTCCCACCGAGACGTAGGGACCGACATGCCACGAATGCTGTAAAAGATTACATCACCAGATGTTAGGTTGCGTTAGGTTAGGATATACAACGTTATAGTCGTATATAATATCCCCATCGAGAAGCAGGCGACGACACGATAGGAATGTTGTAAAATATTACATCCGAGATGACAGGTTGCCTTCGGTTAGGATATATAACGTTATAGACGTATTTAATGTTCCCACCGAGAAATAGGGGCTCATCGCGTCAGGAATGATGTAAAATATTACACCCGAGATGTTAGGTTCCCTTAGGTTAGGATATACAACGTTATAGACGTATGGAATGTTCCCACCGAGATGTAGGGAACGACATGCCAGGAATGTTGTACAATACAACATTCGAGATGTTAGGTTGCCTTAGGCTAGGATATATAACGATATAGACGTATATAATGTCCGCACCGAGTCGTACGGGACGACACGAACGATATTCTGTAAAACATTACCAGCCAGTGTATGGATGGGTTAGGTTAGATTATATTAGGTTATAGACGTATATAATGTTCCCAACGAGATGTACAGGCCGACCCGCCAGGAATATTGGAAAATACTACATCCGAGATGTTAGGTTACCTCACGTTAGGATATATAACGTGATAGATGTATATAATGTTCCCACCGAGAAGTACGGGCGCACACGCCAGGAAAGTTGTCAACTATTACTTCCGAGATGTTAGGTTGCCTTAGGTTAGGTTATACAACGTTATAGACGTATAGAATGTTCCCACCGAGAAATAGGGGCCGACGCGTCAGGAATGTTGTAAACTATTACATCCCAGATGTTAGGTTGCGTTAGGATAGAATATACACCGTTATAGACGTATATAATGTACCCTTCGAGAAGCAGGCGACGACACGCCAGGAATGTTGAATAATATTACATTCGACATGTTAGGCCGCCTTAGGCTAGGATATATAACGTTATAGACGTATATAATGTTCCGACCGAGAAGTATGGGCGGACATGCCAGGAATGTTGTAAAATATTACATCCCAGATGTTAGGTTGCCTTGGGTTAGGATATACAACGTTATAGATGTATATAATGTCCCCATCGAGAAGCAGGCGACGACACGCCAGGAATGTCGTAAAATATTACATTCGGCATGTTATGTTGCGTTAGGCTAGGATATATAACGTTATAGACGTATATAATGTTACCACCGAGAACTACGGGCCGACAGGCCTGGAATGTTGTAAAATATTACATTCGACATGTTAGGTCGCCTTATGCTAGGATATATATCGTTATAGACGTATATAGTGTCCCCATCGAGAAGCAGGCGACGACACGCCCGGAATTTTGTAAAATATTACATCCGAGATGTTAGGTTGCGTTGGGTTAGGATATACAACGTTATAGACGTATATTATGTCCCCATCGAGAAGCAGGCGACGACACGCCAGGAATGTTGTAAAATATTACATCCCAGATGTTAGGTTGCCTTAGGTTAGGATATATATCGTTATAGACGTATATAATGTTGCCACCGAGACGAAGGGTCCCACATGCCACGAATGTTGTAAAATATTACATCCCAGATGTTAGGTTCCCTTAGGTTAGGATATACAACGCTATAGACGTATAGAATGTTCCCACCGAGACGTAGGGCCCGTCATGCCAGGAATGTTGTAAAATATTACATCCCAGATGTTAGGTTGCGTTAGGTTAGGATATACAACGTTATAGATGTATATAATATCCCCATCGATAAGTAGGCGACGACACGCCAGGAATGTTGTAAAATATACGGTAGAGAGGTAAGGTTGCCTTAGGATCTGATATATAACGTTATAGACGTATATAATGTTCCCATCGAGAAGTAGGCGACGACACGCCAGGAATGTTGTAAAATATAACATTCGACATGTTAGGTCGCGTTAAGCTAGGATATATAACGTTATAGATGTATATAATGTTACCACCGAGAACTACGGGCCTACACGCCAGGAATGTAGTAAAATATTACACCCAAGATGTTAGGTTCCCTTAGGTTAGGATATACAACGTAATAGACGTATACAATTTCCCCATCCGGAAGTAGGCGCCGTCACGCCAGGAGTGTTGTAAAAAATTACGGTAGAGAGGTTAGTTTGCCTTAGGTTAGGATATATAACGTTATAGACGTATATAATGTTCCAACCCAGATGTAGGAACCGACATGCCAGGAGTGTTGTAAAATAATACATCCGCGATGTTAGGTTGCCTTCGGTTAGGATATATATCGCTATAGACGTATATGATGTTCCCACCGTGAAGTACGGACCGACATGCCAGGAATGTTGTAAAATATTACATCCCAGATGTTAGGTTGCGTTAGGTTAGGATATACAACGTTATAGACGTATATAATGTCCCCTTCGAGAAGTAGGGGCCGAAGTGACGGGAATGTTGTAAAATATTACATTCGATATGTTAGTTTGCCTTAGGCTAGGATATATAGCGTTATAGACGTATATAATGTTCCCACCGAGAACTAGGGGCCGACGTGCCAGGAATATAGTAAAATATTACATCCGAGAGGTTAGGTTGCCTTAGGTTAGGATATATAACGTTATAGACGTATATAATGTTCCCACCAAGAAGTAGGGGCCGGTGCGCCACGAACGTAGTAAAATATTACATCCGAGATGTTAGGATTACCTTAGGCTAGGATATATAACGTTATAGACGTATGTAATGTTCCCACCGATAAGTAGGGGCCAACGAGCCAGGAATGTGGCAAAATATTACATTCGACATGTTAAGTTGTCTTAGGTTAGGATATATAACGTTATAGTCGTATATACAGTTCCCACCGAGAAGTAGTTGCCGACGCGCCAGGAATATTGTAAAATATTATATTCGACATGTTAGGTTGTCTCAGGCTAGGACATATAGCGTTATAGACATATACAATGTTCCCACCGAGAAATAGGGGCCGACACGCCAGGAATGTTGTAAAACATTACATCCGAGGTGTTAGGTTCCCTTAGGTTAGGATATATAACGTTATAGACTTATATACTGTTCCCACCTAGAGGTAGGTGCCGACGCGCCAGGAATGTTGTAAAATATTACATCCGAGATGTTAGGATTGCCTTAGGCTAGGATATATAACGTTATAGACGTATATAATGTTCCCACCAAGAAGTAGGGCCGGGTGCGCCACGAACGTAGTAAAATATTACATCCGAGATGTTAGGTTGCCTTAGACTAGGATATATAACGTTATATACGTATATAATGTTCCCACCGAGAAATAGGGGACGACACGCCAGGAATGTTGTAAAATATTACGCTCGACATGATAGGTTGCCTTACGTCATGATATATAGCGATATAGACATATATAATGTTCCCACCGAGAAGTAGGGGCCGGCGCGCCAGGAATGTAGTAAAATATAACATCCGAGATGTTAGGTTGCCTTAGGCTAGGATATATAACGTTATAGACGTATATAATGTTCCCACCGAGAAGTAGGTGCCGAAGTGACGGGAATGTTCTAAAATATTACATTCGACATGTTAGTTTGCCTTAGGCTAGGATATATAGCGTTCTAGACTTGTATAATGTTCCCACCGAGAACTAGGGGCCGACGTGCCAGGAATGTAGTAAAATATTACATCCGAGTTGTTAGGATTACCTTAGGCTAGGATATATAACGTTATAGACGTATGTAATGTTCCCACCGAGAAGTAGGGGCCGGCGCGCCGGGAATGTAGTAAAATATAACATCCGAGATGTTAGGTTGCCTTAGGCTAGAATAAGTAACGTTATAGACGTATATAGTGTTCCCACCGAGAAGTAGGGGCCGACGAGCCAGGAATGTAGTAAAATATTACATCCGAGATGTTAGGTTGCCTTAGGTTAGGATATATAACGTTATAGACTTATATACTGTTCCCACCTAGAGGTAGGTGCCGACGCGCCAGGAATGTTGTAAAATATTACATCCGAGATGTTAGGATTACCTTAGGCTAGGATATATAACGTTATAGACGTATGTAATGTTCCCACCGAGAAGTAGGGGCCGGCGCGCCGGGAATGTAGTAAAATATAACATCCGAGATGTTAGGTTGCCATAGGCTAGGATATATAACGTTATAGACGTATATAATGTTCCCACCAAGAAGTAGGGGCCGGTGCGCCACGAACGTAGTAAAATATTACATCCGAGATGTTAAGTTGCCTTAGACTATGATATATAACGTTATATACGTATATAATGTTCCCACCGAGAAATATGGGACGACACGCCAGGAATGTTGTAAAATATTACGCTCGACATGTTAGGTTGCCTTACGTCATGATATATAGCGATATAGACGTATATAATGTTCCCACCGAGAAGTAGGGGCCGGCGCGCCAGAAATGTAGTAAAATATAACATCCGAGATGTTAGGTTGCCTTAGGCTAGGATATATAACGTTATAGACGTATATAATGTTCCCACCAAGAAGTAGGTGCCGAAGTGACGGGAATGTTGTAAAATATTACATTCGACATGTTAGTTTGCCTTAGGCTAGGATATATAGCGTTCTAGACTTGTATAATGTTCCCACCGAGAAGTAGTGGCCGACGTGCCAGGAATGTAGTAAAATATTACATCCGAGATGTTAGGTTGCCTTAGGTTAGGATATATAACGTTATAGACGTATATAAAGTTCCCATCGAGAAGTAGGGGCCGAAGTGACGGGAATGTTGTAAAATATTACATTCGATATGTTAGTTTGCCTTAGGCTAGGATATATAGCGTTATAGACGTATATAATGTTCCCACCGAGAACTAGGGGCCGACGTGCCAGGAATGTAGTAAAATATTACATCCGAGAGGTTAGGTTGCCTTAGGATAGGATATATAACGTTATAGACGTATATAATGTTCCCACCAAGAAGTAGGGGCCGGTGCGACACGAACGTAGTAAAATATTACATCCGAGATGTTAGGTTGCCTTAGACTAGGATATATAACGTTATATACGTATATAATGTAGTCCCACCGAGAAATAGGGGCCGACACGCCAGGAATGTTGTAAAATACTACGCTCGACATGTTAGGTTGCCTTCCGTCATGGTATATAGCGATATAGACGTATATAATGTTCCCACCGAGAAGTAGGGGCCGGCGCGCCAGGAATGTTGTAAAATATTACATCCGAGATGTTAGGATTACCTTAGGCTAGGATATATAACGTTATAGACGTATGTAATGTTCCCACCGAGAAGTAGGGGCCGACGAGCCAGGAATGTAGTAAAATATTACATCCGAGATGTTAGGTTGCCTTAGGTTAGGATATATAACGTTATAGACTTATATACTGTTCCCACCGAGAAGTAGGTGCCGACGCGCCAGGAATGTTGTAAACTATTACATCCGAGATGTTAGGATTACCTTAGGCTAGGATATATAACGTTATAGACGTATATAATGTTCCTACCGATAAGTAGGGGCCAACGAGCCAGGAATGTGGCAAAATATTACATTCGACATGTTAAGTTGTCTTAGGTTAGGATATATAACGTTATAGTCGTATATACAGTTCCCACCGAGAAGTAGTTGCCGACGCGCCAGGAATATTGTAAAATATTATATTCGACATGTTAGGTTGTCTCAGGCTAGGACATATAGCGTTATAGACATATACAATGTTCCCACCGAGAAATAGGGGCCGACACGCCAGGAATGTTGTAAAACATTACATCCGAGGTGTTAGGTTCCCTTAGGTTAGGATATATAACGTTATAGACGTATATAATGTTCCCACCGAGAAGTAGGTGCCGACGCGCCAGGAATGTTGTAAAATATTACATCCGAGATGTTAGGATTGCCTTAGGCTAGGATATATAACGTTATAGACGTATATAATGTTCCCACCAAGAAGTAGGGCCGGGTGCGCCACGAACGTAGTAGAATATTACATCCGAGATGTTAGGTTGCCTTAGACTAGGATATATAACGTTATATACGTATATAATGTTCCCACCGAGAAATAGGGGACGACACGCCAGGAATGTTGTAAAATATTACGCTCGACATGTTAGGTTGCCTTACGTCATGATATATGGCGATATAGACATATATAATGTTCCCACCGAGAAGTGGGGGCCGGCGCGCCAGGAATGTAGTAAAATATAACATCCGAGATGTTAGGTTGCCTTAGGCTAGGATATATAACGTTATAGACGTATATAATGTTCCCACCGAGAAGTAGGTGCCGAAGTGACGGGAATGTTGTAAAATATTACATTCGACATGTTAGTTTGCCTTAGGCTAGGATATATAGCGTTCTAGACTTGTATAATGTTCCCACCGAGAACTAGGGGCCGACGTGCCAGGAATGTAGTAAAATATTACATCCGAGTTGTTAGGATTACCTTAGGCTAGGATATATAACGTTATAGACGTATGTAATGTTCCCACCGAGAAGTAGGGGCCGGCGCGCCGGGAATGTAGTAAAATATAACATCCGAGATGTTAGGTTGCCTTAGGCTAGAATAAGTAACGTTATAGACGTATATAGTGTTCCCACCGAGAAGTAGGGGCCGACGAGCCAGGAATGTAGTAAAATATTACATCCGAGATGTTAGGTTGCCTTAGGTTAGGATATATAACGTTATAGACTTATATACTGTTCCCACCTAGAGGTAGGTGCCGACGCGCCAGGAATGTTGTAAAATATTACATCCGAGATGTTAGGATTACCTTAGGCTAGGATATATAACGTTATAGACGTATGTAATGTTCTCACCGAGAAGTAGGGGCCGGCGCGCCGGGAATGTAGTAAAATATAACATCCGAGATGTTAGGTTGCCATAGGCTAGGGTATATAACGTTATAGACGTATATAATGTTCCCACCAAGAAGTAGGGGCCGGTGCGCCACGAACGTAGTAAAATATTACATCCGAGATGTTAGGTTGCCTTAGACTATGATATATAACGTTATATACGTATATAATGTTCCCACCGAGAAATAGGGGACGACACGCCAGGAATGTTGTAAAATATTACGGTCGACATGTTAGGTTGCCTTACGTCATGATATATAGCGATATAGACGTATATAATGTTCCCACCGAGAAGTAGGGGCCGGCGCGCCAGAAATGTAGTAAAATATAACATCCGAGATGTTAGGTTGCCTTAGGCTAGGATATATAACGTTATAGACGTATATAAAGTTCCCACCAAGAAGTAGGTGCCGAAGTGACGGGAATGTTGTAAAATATTACATTCGACATGTTAGTTTGCCTTAGGCTAGGATATATAGCGTTCTAGACTTGTATAATGTTCCCACCGAGAAGTAGTGGCCGACGTGCCAGGAATGTAGTAAAATATTACATCCGAGATGTTAGGTTGCCTTAGGTTAGGATATATAACGTTATAGACGTATATAAAGTTCCCATCGAGAAGTAGGGCCCGAAGTGACGGGAATGTTGTAAAATATTACATTCGATATGTTAGTTTGCCTTAGGCTAGGATATATAGCGTTATAGACGTATATAATGTTCCCACCGAGAACTAGGGACCGACGTGCCAGGAATGTAGTAAAATATTACATCCGAGAGGTTAGGTTGCCTTAGGTTAGGATATATAACGTTATAGACGTATATAATGTTCCCACCAAGAAGTAGGGGCCGGTGCGCCACGAACGTAGTAAAATATTACATCCGAGATGTTAGGTTGCCTTAGACTAGGATATATAACGTTATATACGTATATAATGTTCCCACCGAGAAATAGGGGCCGACACGCCAGGAATGTTGTAAAATACTACGCTC
The DNA here is from genome assembly GCA_963969225.1 of Xylocopa violacea. Taxonomy (NCBI): domain Eukaryota; kingdom Metazoa; phylum Arthropoda; class Insecta; order Hymenoptera; family Apidae; genus Xylocopa; species Xylocopa violacea. Next base: position 44,417,207 of record CAXAJV010000001.1, on the reverse strand, counting down.
GACATGTTAGGTTGCCTTCCGTCATGGTATATAGCGATATAGACGTATATAATGTTCCCACCGAGAAGTAGGGGCCGGCGCGCCAGGAATGTTGTAAAATATTACATCCGAGATGTTAGGATTACCTTAGGCTAGGATATATAACGTTATAGACGTATGTAATGTTCCCACCGAGAAGTAGGGGCCGACGAGCCAGGAATGTAGTAAAATATTACATCCGAGATGTTAGGTTGCCTTAGGTTAGGATATATAACGTTATAGACTTATATACTGTTCCCACCGAGAAGTAGGTGCCGACGCGCCAGGAATGTTGTAAAATATTACATCCGAGATGTTAGGATTACCTTAGGCTAGGATATATAACGTTATAGACGTATGTAATGTTCCCACCGAGAAGTAGGTGCCGGCGCGCCGGGAATGTAGTAAAATATAACATCCGGGATGTTAGGTTGCCATAGGCTAGGATATATAACGTTATAGACGTATATAATGTTCCCACCGAGAAGTAGGTGCCGACGCGCCAGGTATGTTGTAAAATATTACATCCGAGATGTTAGGATTACCTTAGGCTAGGATATATAACGTTATAGACGTATGTAATGTTCCCACCGAGAAGTAGGTGCCGACGCGCCAGGAATGTTGTAAAATATTACATCCGAGATGTTAGGATTGTCTTAGGCTAGGATATATAACGTTATAGACGTATATAATGTTCCCACCGAGAAGTAGGTGCCGAAGTGACGGGAATGTTGTAAAATATTACATCCGGTATGTTAGGTTGCCTTAGGCTAGGATATACAACTTTATAGACGTATATAATATTCCCACCGAGAAGTAGGTGCCGACGCGCCAGGAATGTTGTAAAATATTACGCTCGACAAATTAGGTTGCCTTAGGCTAGGATATATAGCGTTAAAGACGTATATAATGTTCCCACCGAGAAATAGGGCCCGACACGCCAGGAATGTTGTAAAATATTACATCCGAGATGTTAGGTTCCCTTAGGTTAGGATATATAACGTTATAGACGTATATAATGTTCCCACCGATAAGTAGGGGCCAACGAGCCAGGAATGTGGCAAAATATTACATTCGACATGTTAAGTTGTCTTAGGTTAGGATATATAACGTTATAGTCGTATATACAGTTCCCACCGAGAAGTAGTTGCCGACGCGCCAGGAATATTGTAAAATATTATATTCGACATGTTAGGTTGTCTCAGGCTAGCACATATAACGTTATAGACATATACAATGTTCCCACCGAGAAATAGGGGCCGACACGCCAGGAATGTTGTAAAACATTACATCCGAGGTGTTAGGTTCCCTTAGGTTAGGATATATAACGTTATAGACGTATATAATGTTCCCACCGAGAAGTAGGTGCCGACGCGCCAGGAATGTTGTAAAATATTACATCCGAGATGTTAGGTTCCCTTAGGTTAGGATATATAACGTTATAGACGTATATAATGTTCCCACCAAGAAGTAGGGGCCGGTGCGCCACGAACGTAGTAACATATTACATCCGAGATGTTAGGATTGCCTTAGGCTAGGATATATAACGTTATAGACGTATATAATGTTCCCACCAAGAAGTAGGGGCCGGTGCGCCACGAACGTAGTAAAATATTACATCCGAGTTGTTAGGTTGCCTTAGACTAGGATATATAACGTTATATACGTATATAATGTTCCCACCGAGCAATAGGGGCCGACACGCCAGGAATGTTGTAAAATATTACGCTCGACATGTTAGGTTGCCTTACGTCATGATATATAGCGATATAGACGTATATAATGTTCCCACCGAGATGTAGGGGCCGGCGCGCCAGGAATGTAGTAAAATATTACATCCGAGATGTTAGGTTGCCTTAGGCAAGGATATATAGCATTATAGACGTAAATAATGTTCCAACCGAGAAGTAGGGGCCGGCGCGCCAGGAATGTAGTAAAATATAACATCCGAGATGTTAGGTTGCCTTAGGCTAGAATAAGTAACGTTATAGACGTATATAGTGTTCCCACCGAGAAGTAGGGACCGACGAGACAGGAATGTAGTAAAATGATACATCCGAGATGTTAGGTTGCCTTAGGTTAGGATATATAACGTTATATACGTATATAATGTTCCCACCAAGAAATAGGGGCCGACACGCCAGGAATGTTGTAAAATACTACGCTCGACATGCTAGGTTGCCTTACGTCATGGGGTATAGCGATATAGACGTATATAATGTTCCCACCGAGAAGTAGGGGCCGGCGCGCCAGGAATGTAGTAAAATATTACATCCGAGATGTTAGGTTGCCTTACGCAAGGATATGTAGCATTATAGACGTATATAATGTTCCAACCGAGAAGTAGGGGCCGGCGCGCCTAGAATGTAGTAAAATATAACATCCGAGATGTTAGGTTGCCTTAGGTTAGGATATATAACGTTATAGACTTATATACTGTTCCCACCGAGAAGTAGGTGCCGACGCGCCAGGAATGTTGTAAAATATTACATCCGAGATGTTAGGATTACCTTAGGCTAGGATACATAACGTTATAGACGTATGTAATGTTCCCACCGAGAAGTAGGTGCCGGCGCGCCAGGAATGTTGTAAAATATTACATCCGAGATGTTAGGATTACCTTAGGCTAGGATATATAACGTTATAGACGTATGTAATGTTCCCACCGAGAAGTAGGTGCCGGCGCGCCAGGAATGTGGCAAAATATTACATTCGACATGTTAAGTTGTCTTAGGTTAGGATATATAACGTTATAGTCGTATATACAGTTCCCACCGAGAAGTAGTTGCCGACGCGCCAGGAATATTGTAAAATATTATATTCGACATGTTAGGTTGTCTCAGGCTAGCACATATAACGTTATAGACATATACAATGTTCCCACCGAGAAATAGGGGCCGACACGCCAGGAATGTTGTAAAACATTACATCCGAGGTGTTAGGTTCCCTTAGGTTAGGATATATAACGTTATAGACGTATATAATGTTCCCACCGAGAAGTAGGTGCCGACGCGCCAGGAATGTTGTAAAATATTACATCCGAGATGTTAGGTTCCCTTAGGTTAGGATATATAACGTTATAGACGTATATAATGTTCCCACCGATAAGTAGGGGCCAACGAGCCAGGAATGTGGCAAAATATTACATTCGACATGTTAAGTTGTCTTAGGTTAGGATATATAACGTTATAGTCGTATATACAGTTCCCACCGAGAAGTAGTTGCCGACGCGCCAGGAATATTGTAAAATATTATATTCGACATGTTAGGTTGTCTCAGGCTAGGACATATAGCGTTATAGACATATACAATGTTCCCACCGAGAAATAGGGGTCGACACGCCAGGAATGTTGTAAAACATTACATCCGAGGTGTTAGGTTCCCTTAGGTTAGGATATATAACGTTATAGACGTATATAATGTTCCCACCGAGAAGTAGGTGCCGACGCGCCAGGAATGTTGTAAAATATTACATCCGAGATGTTAGGGTTGCCTTAGGCTAGGATATATAACGTTATAGACGTATATAATGTTCCCACCAAGAAGTAGGGCCGGGTGCGCCACGAACGTAGTAGAATATTACATCCGAGATGTTAGGTTGCCTTAGACTAGGATATATAACGTTATATACGTATATAATGTTCCCACCGAGAAATAGGGGACGACACGCCAGGAATGTTGTAAAATATTACGCTCGACATGTTAGGTTGCCTTACGTCATGATATATGGCGATATAGACATATATAATGTTCCCACCGAGAAGTAGGGGCCGGCGCGCCAGGAATGTAGTAAAATATAACATCCGAGATGTTAGGTTGCCTTAGGCTAGGATATATAACGTTATAGACGTATATAATGTTCCCACCGAGAAGTAGGTGCCGAAGTGACGGGAATGTTGTAAAATATTACATTCGACATGTTAGTTTGCCTTAGGCTAGGATATATAGCGTTCTAGACTTGTATAATGTTCCCACCGAGAACTAGGGGCCGACGTGCCAGGAATGTAGTAAAATATTACATCCGAGTTGTTAGGATTACCTTAGGCTAGGATATATAACGTTATAGACGTATGTAATGTTCCCACCGAGAAGTAGGGGCCGGCGCGCCGGGAATGTAGTAAAATATAACATCCGAGATGTTAGGTTGCCTTAGGCTAGAATAAGTAACGTTATAGACGTATATAGTGTTCCCACCGAGAAGTAGGGGCCGACGAGCCAGGAATGTAGTAAAATATTACATCCGAGATGTTAGGTTGCCTTAGGTTAGGATATATAACGTTATAGACTTATATACTGTTCCCACCTAGAGGTAGGTGCCGACGCGCCAGGAATGTTGGAAAATATTACATCCGAGATGTTAGGATTACCTTAGGCTAGGATATATAACGTTATAGACGTATGTAATGTTCTCACCGAGAAGTAGGGGCCGGCGCGCCGGGAATGTAGTAAAATATAACATCCGAGATGTTAGGTTGCCATAGGCTAGGATATATAACGTTATAGACGTATATAATGTTCCCACCAAGAAGTAGGGGCCGGTGCGCCACGAACGTAGTAAAATATTACATCCGAGATGTTAGGTTGCCTTAGACTATGATATATAACGTTATATACGTATATAATGTTCCCACCGAGAAATAGGGGACGACACGCCAGGAATGTTGTAAAATATTACGGTCGACATGTTAGGTTGCCTTACGTCATGATATATAGCGATATAGACGTATATAATGTTCCCACCGAGAAGTAGGGGCCGGCGCGCCAGAAATGTAGTAAAATATAACATCCGAGATGTTAGGTTGCCTTAGGCTAGGATATATAACGTTATAGACGTATATAAAGTTCCCACCAAGAAGTAGGTGCCGAAGTGACGGGAATGTTGTAAAATATTACATTCGACATGTTAGTTTGCCTTAGGCTAGGATATATAGCGTTCTAGACTTGTATAATGTTCCCACCGAGAAGTAGTGGCCGACGTGCCAGGAATGTAGTAAAATATTACATCCGAGATGTTAGGTTGCCTTAGGTTAGGATATATAACGTTATAGACGTATATAAAGTTCCCATCGAGAAGTAGGGCCCGAAGTGACGGGAATGTTGTAAAATATTACATTCGATATGTTAGTTTGCCTTAGGCTAGGATATATAGCGTTATAGACGTATATAATGTTCCCACCGAGAACTAGGGACCGACGTGCCAGGAATGTAGTAAAATATTACATCCGAGAGGTTAGGTTGCCTTAGGTTAGGATATATAACGTTATAGACGTATATAATGTTCCCACCAAGAAGTAGGGGCCGGTGCGCCACGAACGTAGTAAAATATTACATCCGAGATGTTAGGTTGCCTTAGACTAGGATATATAACGTTATATACGTATATAATGTTCCCACCGAGAAATAGGGACCGACACGCCAGGAATGTTGTAAAATACTACGCTCGACATGTTAGGTTGCCTTCCGTCATGGTATATAGCGATATAGACGTATATAATGTTCCCACCGAGAAGTAGGGGCCGGCGCGCCAGGAATGTTGTAAAATATTACATCCGAGATGTTAGGATTACCTTAGGCTAGGATATATAACGTTATAGACGTATGTAATGTTCCCACCGAGAAGTAGGGGCCGACGAGCCAGGAATGTAGTAAAATATTACATCCGAGATGTTAGGTTGCCTTAGGTTAGGATATATAACGTTATAGACTTATATACTGTTCCCACCGAGAAGTAGGTGCCGACGCGCCAGGAATGTTGTAAAATATTACATCCGAGATGTTAGGATTACCTTAGGCTAGGATATATAACGTTATAGACGTATGTAATGTTCCCACCGAGAAGTAGGTGCCGGCGCGCCGGGAATGTAGTAAAATATAACATCCGGGATGTTAGGTTGCCATAGGCTAGGATATATAACGTTATAGACGTATATAATGTTCCCACCGAGAAGTAGGTGCCGACGCGCCAGGTATGTTGTAAAATATTACATCCGAGATGTTAGGATTACCTTAGGCTAGGATATATAACGTTATAGACGTATGTAATGTTCCCACCGAGAAGTAGGTGCCGACGCGCCAGGAATGTTGTAAAATATTACATCCGAGATGTTAGGATTGTCTTAGGCTAGGATATATAACGTTATAGACGTATATAATGTTCCCACCGAGAAGTAGGTGCCGAAGTGACGGGAATGTTGTAAAATATTACATCCGGTATGTTAGGTTGCCTTAGGCTAGGATATACAACTTTATAGACGTATATAATATTCCCACCGAGAAGTAGGTGCCGACGCGCCAGGAATGTTGTAAAATATTACGCTCGACAAATTAGGTTGCCTTAGGCTAGGATATATAGCGTTAAAGACGTATATAATGTTCCCACCGAGAAATAGGGCCCGACACGCCAGGAATGTTGTAAAATATTACATCCGAGATGTTAGGTTCCCTTAGGTTAGGATATATAACGTTATAGACGTATATAATGTTCCCACCGATAAGTAGGGGCCAACGAGCCAGGAATGTGGCAAAATATTACATTCGACATGTTAAGTTGTCTTAGGTTAGGATATATAACGTTATAGTCGTATATACAGTTCCCACCGAGAAGTAGTTGCCGACGCGCCAGGAATATTGTAAAATATTATATTCGACATGTTAGGTTGTCTCAGGCTAGCACATATAACGTTATAGACATATACAATGTTCCCACCGAGAAATAGGGGCCGACACGCCAGGAATGTTGTAAAACATTACATCCGAGGTGTTAGGTTCCCTTAGGTTAGGATATATAACGTTATAGACGTATATAATGTTCCCACCGAGAAGTAGGTGCCGACGCGCCAGGAATGTTGTAAAATATTACATCCGAGATGTTAGGTTCCCTTAGGTTAGGATATATAACATTATAGACGTATATAATGTTCCCACCAAGAAGTAGGGGCCGGTGCGCCACGAACGTAGTAACATATTACATCCGAGATGTTAGGATTGCCTTAGGCTAGGATATATAACGTTATAGACGTATATAATGTTCCCACTAAGAAGTAGGGGCCGGTGCGCCACGAACGTAGTAAAATATTACATCCGAGTTGTTAGGTTGCCTTAGACTAGGATATATAACGTTATATACGTATATAATGTTCCCACCGAGCAATAGGGGCCGACACGCCAGGAATGTTGTAAAATATTACGCTCGACATGTTAGGTTGCCTTACGTCATGATATATAGCGATATAGACGTATATAATGTTCCCACCGAGATGTAGGGGCCGGCGCGCCAGGAATGTAGTAAAATATTACATCCGAGATGTTAGGTTGCCTTAGGCAAGGATATATAGCATTATAGACGTAAATAATGTTCCAACCGAGAAGTAGGGGCCGGCGCGCCAGGAATGTAGTAAAATATAACATCCGAGATGTTAGGTTGCCTTAGGCTAGAATAAGTAACGTTATAGACGTATATAGTGTTCCCACCGAGAAGTAGGGACCGACGAGACAGGAATGTAGTAAAATGATACATCCGAGATGTTAGGTTGCCTTAGGTTAGGATATATAACGTTATATACGTATATAATGTTCCCACCAAGAAATAGGGGCCGACACGCCAGGAATGTTGTAAAATACTACGCTCGACATGCTAGGTTGCCTTACGTCATGGGGTATAGCGATATAGACGTATATAATGTTCCCACCGAGAAGTAGGGGCCGGCGCGCCAGGAATGTAGTAAAATATTACATCCGAGATGTTAGGTTGCCTTACGCAAGGATATGTAGCATTATAGACGTATATAATGTTCCAACCGAGAAGTAGGGGCCGGCGCGCCTAGAATGTAGTAAAATATAACATCCGAGATGTTAGGTTGCCTTAGGTTAGGATATATAACGTTATAGACTTATATACTGTTCCCACCGAGAAGTAGGTGCCGACGCGCCAGGAATGTTGTAAAATATTACATCCGAGATGTTAGGATTACCTTAGGCTAGGATACATAACGTTATAGACGTATGTAATGTTCCCACCGAGAAGTAGGTGCCGGCGCGCCAGGAATGTTGTAAAATATTACATCCGAGATGTTAGGATTACCTTAGGCTAGGATATATAACGTTATAGACGTATGTAATGTTCCCACCGAGAAGTAGGTGCCGGCGCGCCGGGAATGTAGTAAAATATAACATCCGGGATGTTAGGTTGCCATAGGCTAGGATATATAACGTTATAGACGTATATAATGTTCCCACCGAGAAGTAGGTGCCGAAGTGACGGGAATGTTGTAAAATATTACATCCAGTATGTTAGGTTGCCTTAGGCTAGGATATATAACGTTATAGACGTATATAATGTTCCCACCGAGAAGTAGGTGCCGACGCGCCAGGAATGTTGTAAAATATTACATCCGAGATGTTAGGTTCCCTTAGGTTAGGATATATAACGTTATAGACGTATATATTGTTCCCACCGATAAGTAGGGGCCAACGAGCCAGGAATGTGGCAAAATATTACATTCGACATGTTAAGTTGTCTTAGGTTAGGATATATAACGTTATAGTCGTATATACAGTTCCCACCGAGAAGTAGTTGCCGACGCGCCAGGAATATTGTAAAATATTATATTCGACATGTTAGGTTGTCTCAGGCTAGGACATATAGCGTTATAGACATATACAATGTTCCCACCGAGAAATAGGGGCCGACACGCCAGGAATGTTGTAAAACATTACTTCCGAGGTGTTAGGTTCCCTTAGGTTAGGATATATAACGTTATAGACGTATATAATGTTCCCACGGAGAAGTAGGTGCCGACGCGCCAGGAATGTTGTAAAATATTACATCCGAGATGTTAGGATTACCTTAGGCTAGGATACATAACGTTATAGACGTATGTAATGTTCCCACCGAGAAGTAGGTGCCGGCGAGCCAGGAATGTTGTAAAATATTACATCCGAGATATGAGGATTGCCTTAAGTTAGGATATATGGCGTTATAGACGTATATAATGTTCCCACCAAGAAGTAGGGGCCGGTGCGCCACGAACGTAGTAAAATATTACATCCGAGTTGTTAGGTTGCCTTAGGCAAGGATATATAGCATTATAGACGTAAATAATGTTCCAACCGAGAAGTAGGGGCCGGCGCGCCAGGAATGTAGTAAAATATAACATCCGAGATGTTAGGTTGCCTTAGGCTAGAATAAGTAACGTTATAGACGTATATAGTGTTCCCACCGAGATGTAGGGACCGACGAGACAGGAATGTAGTAAAATGATACATCCGAGATGTTAGGTTGCCTTAGGTTAGGATATATAACGTTATGTACGTATATAATGTTCCCACCAAAAAATAGGGGCCGACACGCCAGGAATGTTGTAAAATACTACGCTCGACATGCTAGGTTGCCTTACGTCATGGGGTATAGCGATATAGACGTATATAATGTTCCCACCGAGAAGTAGGGGCCGGCGCGCCAGGAATGTAGTAAAATATTACATCCGAGATGTTAGGTTGCCTTACGCAAGGATATGTAGCATTATAGACGTATATAATGTTCCAACCGAGAAGTAGGGGCCGGCGCGCCTAGAATGTTGTAAAATATAACATCCGAGATGTTAGGTTGCCTTAGGTTAGGATATATAACGTTATAGACTTATATACTGTTCCCACCGAGAAGTAGGTGCCGACGCGCCAGGAATGTTGTAAAATATTACATCCGAGATGTTAGGATTACCTTAGGCTAGGATACATAACGTTATAGACGTATGTAATGTTCCCACCGAGAAGTAGGTGCCGGCGCGCCAGGAATGTTGTAAAATATTACATCCGAGATGTTAGGATTACCTTAGGCTAGGATATATAACGTTATAGACGTATGTAATGTTCCCACCGAGAAGTAGGTGCCGGCGCGCCGGGAATGTAGTAAAATATAACATCCGGGATGTTAGGTTGCCATAGGCTAGGATATATATCGTTATAGACGTATATAATGTTCCCACCGAGAAGTAGGTGCCGAAGTGACGGGAATGTTGTAAAATATTACATCCGGTATGTTAGGTTGCCTTAGGCTAGGATATATAACGTTATAGACGTATATAATGTTCCCACCGAGAAGTAGGTGCCGACGCGCCAGGAATGTTGTAAAATATTACATCCGAGATGTTAGGTTCCCTTAGGTTAGGATATATAACGTTATAGACGTATATATTGTTCCCACCGATAAGTAGGGGCCAACGAGCCAGGAATGTGGCAAAATATTACATTCGACATGTTAAGTTGTCTTAGGTTAGGATATATAACGTTATAGTCGTATATACAGTTCCCACCGAGAAGTAGTTGCCGACGCGCCAGGAATATTGTAAAATATTATATTCGACATGTTAGGTTGTCTCAGGCTAGGACATATAGCGTTATAGACATATACAATGTTCCCACCGAGAAATAGGGGCCGACACGCCAGGCATGTTGTAAAACATTACATCCGAGGTGTTAGGTTCCCTTAGGTTAGGATATATAACGTTATAGACGTATATAATGTTCCCACCGAGAAGTAGGTGCCGACGCGCCAGGAATGTTGTAAAATATTACATCCGAGATGTTAGGATTGCCTTAGGTTAGGATATATAACGTTATAGACGTATATAATGATCCCACCAAGAAGTAGGGGCCGGTGCGCCACGAACGTAGTAAAATATTACATCCGAGATGTTAGGTTGCCTTAGACTATGATATATAACGTTATATACGTATATAATGTTCCCACCGAGAAATAGGGGACGACACGCCAGCAATGTTGTAAAATATTACGTTCGACATGTTAGGTTGCCTTACGTCATGATATATAGCGATATAGACGTATATAATGTTCCCACCGAGAAGTAGGGGCCGGCGCGCCAGAAATGTAGTAAAATATAACATCCGAGATGTTAGGTTGCCTTAGGATAGGATATATAACGTTATAGACGTATATAATGTTCCCACCGAGAAGTAGGTGCCGAAGTGACGGGAATGTTGTAAAATATTACATTCGACGTGTTAGTTTGCCTTAGGATAAGATATATAGCGTTCTAGACTTGTATAATGTTCCCACCGAGAAGTAGTGGCCGACGTGCCAGGAATGTAGTAAAATATTACATCCGAGATGTTCGGTTGCCTTAGGTTAGGATATATAACGTTATAGACGTATATAAAGTTCCCATCGAGAAGTAGGGGCCGAAGTGACGGGAATGTTGTAAAATATTACATTCGATATGTTAGTTTGCCTTAGGTTAGGATATATAGCGTTATAGACGTATATAATGTTCCCACCGAGAACTAGGGGCCGACGTGCCAGGAATGTAGTAAAATATTAGATCCGAGAGGTTAGGTTGCCTTAGGTTAGGATATATAACGTTATAGACGTATATAATGTTCCCACCGAGAACTAGGGGCCGACGTGCGAGGAATGTAGTAAAATATTACATCCGAGAGGTTAGGTTGCCTTAGGTAAGGATATATAACGTTATAGACGTATATAATGTTCCACCCGAGAAGTAGGGGCCGACGAACCAGGAATGTTGTAAAATATTACGCTCGACATGTTAGGTTGCCTTAGGCTAGGATATGTAAAGTTATAGACGTATATAATGTTCCCACCGAGAAATAGGTGCCGGCGCGCCAGGAATGTAGTAAAATATAACATCCGAGATGTTAGGTTGCCTTAGGCTAGAATAAGTAACGTTATAGACGTATATAATGTTCCCACCGAGAAGTAGGGGCCGACGAGCCAGGAATGTAGTAAAATATTACATCCGAGATGTTAGGTTGCCTTAGGTTAGGATATATAACGTTATAGACTTATATGCTGTTCCCACCGAGAAGTAGGTGCCGACGCGCCAGGAATGTTGTAAAATATTACATCCGAGATGTTAGGATTACCTTAGGCTAGGATATATAACGTTATAGACGTATGTAATGTTCGCACCGTGAAGTAGGAGCCGGCGCGACGGGAATGTAGTAAAATATAACATCCGAGATGTTAGGTTGCCATAGGCTAGGATATATAACGTTATAGACGTATATAATGTTCTCACCGAGAAGTAGGTGCCGACGCGCCAGGAATGTTGTAAAATATTAAATCCGAGATGTTAGGATTACCTTAGGCTAGGATATATAACGTTATAGACGTATGTAATGTTCCCACCGAGAAGTAGGGGCCGGCGCGCCGGGAATGTGGTAAAATATAACATCCGAGATGTTAGGTTGCCATAGGCTAGGATATATAACGTTATAGACGTATATAATGTTCCCACCGAGAAGTAGGTGCCGAAGTGACGGGAATGTTGTAAAATATTACATTCGACATGTTAGTTTGCCGTAGGCTAGGATATATAGCTTTCTAGACTTATATAATGTTCCCACCGAGAAGTAGTGGCCGACGTGCCAGGAATGTAGTAAAATATTACATCCGAGATGTTAGGTTGCCTTAGGTTAGGATATATAACGTTATAGACGTATATAATGTTCCCACCGAGAAGTAGGTGCCGAAGTGACGGGAATGTTGTAAAATATTACATTCGACATGTTAGTTTGCCGTAGGCTAGGATATATAGCGTTCTAGACTTATATAATGTTCCCACCGAGAAGTAGTGGCCGACGTGCCAGGAATGTAGTAAAATATTACATCCGAGATGTTAGGTTGCCTTAGGTTAGGATATATAACGTTATAGACATATACAATGTTCCCACCGAGAAATAGGGGCCGACACGCCAGGAATGTTGTAAAACATTACATCCGAGGTGTTAGGTTCACTTAGGTTAGGATATATAACGTTATAGACGTATATAATGTTCCCACCGAGAAGTAGGTGCCGACGCGCCAGGAATGTAGTAAAATATTACATCCGAGATGTTAGGATTGCCTTAGGCTAGGATATATAACGTTATAGACGTATATAATGTTCCCACCAAGAAGTAGGGGCCGGTGCGCCACGAACGTAGTAAAATATTACATCCGAGATGTTAGGTTGCCTTAGACTATGATATATAACGTTATATACGTATATAATGTTCCCACCGAGAAATAGGGAACGACACGCCAGCAATGTTGTAAAATATTACGTTCGACATGTTAGGTTGCCTTACGTCATGATATATAGCGATATAGACGTATATAATGTTCCCACCGAGAAGTAGGGGCCGGCGCGCCAGAAATGTAGTAAAATATAACATCCGAGATGTTAGGTTGCCTTAGGCTAGGATATATAACGTTATAGACGTATATAATGTTCCCACCGAGAAGTAGGTGCCGAAGTGACGGGAATGTTGTAAAATATTACATTCGACATCTTAGTTTGCCTTAGGCTAGGATATATAGCGTTCTAGACTTGTATAATGTTCCAACCGAGAACTAGGGGCCGACGTGCCAGGAATGTAGTAAAATATTAGATCCGAGAGGTTAGGTTGCCTTAGGTTAGGATATATAACGTTATAGACGTATATAATGTTCCCACCGAGAACTAGGGGCCGACGTGCCAGGAATGTAGTAAAATATTACATCCGAGAGGTTAGGTTGCCTTAGGTAAGGATATATAACGTTATAGACGTATATAATGTTCCACCCGAGAAGTAGGGGCCGACGAACCAGGAATGTTGTAAAATATTACGCTCGACATGTTAGGTTGCCTTAGGCTAGGATATGTAAAGTTATAGACGTATATAATGTTCCCACCGAGAAATAGGTGCCGGCGCGCCAGGAATGTAGTAAAATATAACATCCGAGATGTTAGGTTGCCTTAGGCTAGAATAAGTAACGTTATAGACGTATATAATGTTCCCACCGGGAAGTAGGGGCCGACGAGCCAGGAATGTAGTAAAATATTACATCCGAGATGTTAGGTTGCCTTAGGTTAGGATATATAACGTTATAGACTTATATGCTGTTCCCACCGAGAAGTAGGTGCCGACGCGCCAGGAATGTTGTAAAATATTACATCCGAGATGTTAGGATTACCTTAGGCTAGGATATATAACGTTATAGACGTATGTAATGTTCGCACCGTGAAGTAGGAGCCGGCGCGCCGGGAATGTAGTAAAATATAACATCCGATATGTTAGGTTGCCATAGGCTAGGATATATAACGTTATAGACGTGTATAATGTTCCCACCGAGAAGTAGGTGCCGACGCGCCAGGAATGTTGTAAAATATTACATCCGAGATGTTAGGATTACCTTAGGCTAGGATATATAACGTTATAGACGTATGTAATGTTCCCACCGAGAAGTAGGGGCCGGCGCGCCGGGAATGTAGTAAAATATAACATCCGAGATGTTAGGTTGCCATAGACTAGGATATATAACGTTATAGACGTATATAATGTTCCCACCGAGAAGTAGGTGCCGAAGTGACGGGAATGTTGTAAAATATTACATTCGACATGTTAGTTTGCCGTAGGCTAGGATATATAGCGTTCTAGACTTATATAATGTTCCCACCGAGAAGTAGTGGCCGACGTGCCAGGAATGTAGTAAAATATTACATCCGAGATGTTAGGTTGCCTTAGGTTAGGATATATAACGTTATAGACGTATATAATGTTCCCATCGAGAAGTAGGGGCCGAAGTGACGGGAATGTTGTAAAATATTACATTCGATATGTTAGTTTGCCTTAGGCTAGGATATATAGCGTTATAGACGTATATAATGTTCCCACCGAGAAATAGGGGCCGACACGCCAGGAATGTTGTAAAATATTACATCCGAGATGTTAGGTTCCCTTAGGTTAGGATATATAACGTTATAGACGTATATAATGTTCCCACCGATAAGTAGGGGCCAACGAGCCAGGAATGTGGCAAAATATTACATTCGACATGTTAAGTTGTCTTAGGTTAGGATATATAACGTTATAGTCGTATATACAGTTCCCACCGAGAAGTAGTTGCCGACGCGCCAGGAATATTGTAAAATATTATATTCGACATGTTAGGTTGTCTCGGGCTAGGACATATAGCGTTATAGACATATACAATGTTCCCACCGAGAAATAGGGGCCGTCACGCCAGGAATGTTGTAAAACATTACATCCGAGGTGTTAGGTTCCCTTAGGTTAGGATATATAACGTTATAGACGTATATAATGTTCCCACCGAGAAGTAGGTGCCGACGCGCCAGGAATGTTGTAAAATATTACATCCGAGATGTTAGGATTGCCTTAGGCTAGGATATATAACGTTATAGACGTATATAATGTTCCCACCAAGAAGTAGGTGCCGGTGCGCCACGAACGTAGTAAAATATTACATCCGAGATGTTAGGTTGCCTTAGACTATGATATATAACGTTATATACGTATATAATGTTCCCACCGAGAAATAGGGGACGACACGCCAGGAATGTTGTAGAATATTACGCTCGACATGTTAGGTTGCCTTACGTCATGATATATAGCGATATAGACGTATATAATGTTCCCACCGAGAAGTAGGGGCCGGCGCGCCAGAAATGTAGTAAAATATAACATCCGAGATGTTAGGTTGCCTTAGGCTAGGATATATAACGTTATAGACGTATATAATGTTCCCACCGAGAAGTAGAGGCCGAAGTGACGGGAATGTTGTAAAATATTACATTCGACATGTTATTTTGCCTTTGGCTAGGATATATAGCGTTATAGATGTATATAATGTTCCCACCAAGAAGTAGTGGCCGGCGCGCCAGGAATGTAGTAAAATATTACATCCGAGATGTTAGGTTGCCTAAGGCTAGGATATGTAACGTTACAGACGTATATAATGTTCCCACCTAGAAGTAGTTGCCGACGCGCCAGGAATGTTATAAAATATTACGCTCGTCATGTTAGGTTGCCTTAGGCTCGGATATATAACGTTATAGACGTACATAATGTTCCAACCGAGAAGTAGGTGCCGACGCGCTAGGAATGTTGTAAAATATTACTTCCGAGATGTTAGGATTGCCTTAGGCTAGGATATATAGCATTACAGACGTATATAATGTTCCCACCGAAAAGTAGGGGCCGGCGCGCCAGGAATGCTGTAAAATATTACATTCGACATGTTAGGTTGCCTTAGGCTAGTATATATAGCGATATAGACGTATTTAATGTTCCCACCAAGAAATAGGTGCCGGCGCGCCAGGAATGTAGTAAAATATTACATCCGAGATGTTAGGTTGCCTTAGGTTAGGATATATAACGTTATAGACGTATATAAAGTTCCCACCGAGAAGTAGGTGCCGACGAGCCAGGAATGTTGTAAAATATTACGCTCGACATGTTAGGTTGCCTTAGGCTAGGATATATAGCGATATAGACGTATATAATGTTCCCATCGAGAAATAGCGGTCGGCGCGCCACGAATGTAGTAAAATATTACATCCGAGATGTTAGGATTGCCTAAGGCTAGGATATATCACGTTATAGATGTATATAATGTTCCCACTGAGAAGCAGGGGCCGGCGCGCCAGGAATGCTGTAAAATATTACATTCGACATGTTAGGTTGCCTTAGGCTAGTATATATAGCGATATAGACGTATATAATGTTCCCACCGAGAAATAGGTGTCGGCGCGCCAGGAATGTTGTAAAATATTACATCCGACATGTTAGGATTGCCTTAGGCTAAGATATATAACGTTATAGACGTATATAATGTTCCCACCGAGAAGTAGGGACCGAAGAGCCAGGAATGTAGTAAAATATTACATCCGAGATGTTAGGTTGCCTTAGGTTAGGATATATAACGTTATAGACGTATATAATGTTCCCATCGAGAAGTAGGGGCCGAAGTGACGGGAATGTTGTAAAATATTACATTCGATATGTTAGTTTGCCTTAGGCTAGGATATATAGCGTTATAGACGTATATAATGTTCCCACCGAGAAATAGGGGCCGACACGCCAGGAATGTTGTAAAATATTACATCCGAGATGTTAGGTTCCCTTAGGTTAGGATATATAACGTTATAGACGTATATAATGTTCCCACCGATAAGTAGGGGCCAACGAGCCAGGAATGTGGCAAAATATTACATTCGACATGTTAAGTTGTCTTAGGTTAGGATATATAACGTTATAGTCGTATATACAGTTCCCACCGAGAAGTAGTTGCCGACGCGCCAGGAATATTGTAAAATATTATATTCGACATGTTAGGTTGTCTCGGGCTAGGACATATAGCGTTATAGACATATACAATGTTCCCACCGAGAAATAGGGGCCGTCACGCCAGGAATGTTGTAAAACATTACATCCGAGGTGTTAGGTTCCCTTAGGTTAGGATATATAACGTTATAGACGTATATAATGTTCCCACCGAGAAGTAGGTGCCGACGCGCCAGGAATGTTGTAAAATATTACATCCGAGATGTTAGGATTGCCTTAGGCTAGGATATATAACGTTATAGACGTATATAATGTTCCCACCAAGAAGTAGGTGCCGGTGCGCCACGAACGTAGTAAAATATTACATCCGAGATGTTAGGTTGCCTTAGACTATGATATATAACGTTATATACGTATATAATGTTCCCACCGAGAAATAGGGGACGACACGCCAGGAATGTTGTAGAATATTACGCTCGACATGTTAGGTTGCCTTACGTCATGATATATAGCGATATAGACGTATATAATGTTCCCACCGAGAAGTAGGGGCCGGCGCGCCAGAAATGTAGTAAAATATAACATCCGAGATGTTAGGTTGCCTTAGGCTAGGATATATAACGTTATAGACGTATATAATGTTCCCACCGAGAAGTAGAGGCCGAAGTGACGGGAATGTTGTAAAATATTACATTCGACATGTTATTTTGCCTTTGGCTAGGATATATAGCGTTATAGATGTATATAATGTTCCCACCAAGAAGTAGTGGCCGGCGCGCCAGGAATGTAGTAAAATATTACATCCGAGATGTTAGGTTGCCTAAGGCTAGGATATGTAACGTTACAGACGTATATAATGTTCCCACCTAGAAGTAGTTGCCGACGCGCCAGGAATGTTATAAAATATTACGCTCGTCATGTTAGGTTGCCTTAGGCTCGGATATATAACGTTATAGACGTACATAATGTTCCAACCGAGAAGTAGGTGCCGACGCGCTAGGAATGTTGTAAAATATTACTTCCGAGATGTTAGGATTGCCTTAGGCTAGGATATATAGCATTACAGACGTATATAATGTTCCCACCGAAAAGTAGGGGCCGGCGCGCCAGGAATGCTGTAAAATATTACATTCGACATGTTAGGTTGCCTTAGGCTAGTATATATAGCGATATAGACGTATTTAATGTTCCCACCAAGAAATAGGTGCCGGCGCGCCAGGAATGTAGTAAAATATTACATCCGAGATGTTAGGTTGCCTTAGGTTAGGATATATAACGTTATAGACGTATATAAAGTTCCCACCGAGAAGTAGGTGCCGACGAGCCAGGAATGTTGTAAAATATTACGCTCGACATGTTAGGTTGCCTTAGGCTAGGATATATAGCGATATAGACGTATATAATGTTCCCATCGAGAAATAGCGGTCGGCGCGCCACGAATGTAGTAAAATATTACATCCGAGATGTTAGGATTGCCTAAGGCTAGGATATATCACGTTATAGATGTATATAATGTTCCCACTGAGAAGCAGGGGCCGGCGCGCCAGGAATGCTGTAAAATATTACATTCGACATGTTAGGTTGCCTTAGGCTAGTATATATAGCGATATAGACGTATATAATGTTCCCACCGAGAAATAGGTGTCGGCGCGCCAGGAATGTTGTAAAATATTACATCCGACATGTTAGGATTGCCTTAGGCTAAGATATATAACGTTATAGACGTATATAATGTTCCCACCGAGAAGTAGGGACCGAAGAGCCAGGAATGTAGTAAAATATTACATCCGAGATGTTAGGTTGCCTTAGGTTAGGATATATAACGTTATATACGTATATAAAGTTCCCACCGAGAAGTAGGTGCCGACGAGCCAGGAATGTTGTAAAATATTACGCTCGACATGTTAGGTTGCCTTAGGCTAGGATATATAGCGATATAGACGTATATAATGCTCCCATCGAGAAATAGCGGTCGGCGCGCCACGAATGTAGTAAAATATTACATCCGAGATGTTAGGATTGCCTTAGGCTAGGATATATCACGTTATAGATGTATATAATGTTCCCACTGAGAAGTAGGGGCCGGCGCGCCAGGAATGCTGTAAAATATTACATTCGACATGTTAGGTTGCCTTATTCTAGTATATATAGCGATATAGACGTATATAATGTTCCCACCGAGAAATAGGTGTCGGCGCGCCAGGAATGTTGTAAAATATTACATCCGACATGTTAGGATTGCCTTAGGCTAAGATATATTACGTTATAGACGTATATAATGTTCCCACCGAGAAATAGGTGCCGGCGCGCCAGGAATGTAGTAAAATATTACATCCGAGATGTTAGGTTGCCTTAGGTTAGGATATATAACGTTATAGACGTATATAAAGTTCCCACCGAGAAGTAGGTGCCGACGAGCCAGGAATGTTGTAAAATATTACGCTCGACATGTTAGGTTGCCTTAGGCTAGGATATATAGCGATATAGACGTATATAACGTTCCCATCGAGAAATAGCGGTCGGCGCGCCACGAATGTAGTAAAATATTACATCCGAGATGTTAGGATTGCCTTAGGCTAGGATATATCACGTTATAGATGTATATAATGTTCCCATCGAGAAATAGCGGTCGGCGCGCCACGAATGTAGTAAAATATTACATCCGAGATGCTAGGATTGCCTTAGGCTAGGATATATCACGTTATAGATGCATATAATGTTCCCACTGGGAAGTAGGGGCCGGCGCGCCAGGAATGTAGTAAAATATTACATCCGAGATGTTAGGTTGCCTTAGGCTAGGATGTGTAACGTTATAGACGTATATAATGTTCCCAACCTAGAAGTAGTTGCCGACGCGCCAGGAATATTGTAAGATATTACATTCGACATGTAAGGTTGCCTTATGCTAGGATATATAACGTTATAGACGTATATAATGTTCCCACCGAGAAGTGGGTGCCGACGAGCCTGGAATGTTGTAAAATATTACGCTCGACATGTTAGGTTGCCTTAGGCTAGGATATATAGCTATATAGACGTATATAATGTTCCCACCGAGAAGTAGGGGCCGCCGCGCCAGGAATGTTGTAAAATATTACATTCGACGTGTTAGGATTGCCTTAGGCTAGGATATATAACGTTATAGACGTATACGATATTCCCACCGAGGAGTACGGGCCGACACGACAAGAATGTTGTCAAATATTACATCCGAGATGTTAGGTTCCTTTAGGTTAGGATATATAACGTTATAGACGTATATAATGTTCCCACTGAGAAGTAGGGGCCGACGAGCCAGGAATGTTGTAAAATATTACGCTCAACATGTTAGGTTGCCTTAGGCTATGATATATAGCGATATAGACGTATATAATGTTCCCACCGAGAAGTGGGGGCCGGCGCGCCAGGAATGTAGTGAAATATTACATCCGAGATGTTAGGTTGCCTTAGGCTAGGATATGTAAAGTTATAGACGTATATAATGTTCCCAC
Organism: Xylocopa violacea; assembly: GCA_963969225.1. NCBI lineage: Eukaryota > Metazoa > Arthropoda > Insecta > Hymenoptera > Apidae > Xylocopa > Xylocopa violacea. Next base: position 44,396,613 of record CAXAJV010000001.1, on the reverse strand, counting down.
CGAGAGGTAGGGACCGAAGAGCCAGGAATGTAGTAAAATATTACATCCGAGATGTTAGGTTGCCTTAGGTTAGGATACATAACGTTATAGACATATATAAAGTTCCCACCGAGAAGTAGGTGCCGACGAGCCAGGAATGTTGTAAAATATTACGCTCGACATGTTAGGTTGCCTTAGGCTAGTATATATAGCGATATAGACGTATATAATGTTCCCATCGAGAAATAGGTGTCGACGCGCCAGGAATGTTGTAAAATATTACATCCGAGATGTTAGGTTGCCTTAGACTATGATATATAACGTTATATACGTATATAATGTTCCCACCGAGAAATAGGGAACGACACGCCAGCAATGTTGTAAAATATTACGTTCGACATGTTAGGTTGCCTTACGTCATGATATATAGCGATATAGACGTATATAATGTTCCCACCGAGAAGTAGGGGCCGGCGCGCCAGAAATGTAGTAAAATATAACATCCGAGATGTTAGGTTGCCTTAGGCTAGGATATATAACGTTATAGACGTATATAATGTTCCCACCGAGAAGTAGGTGCCGAAGTGACGGGAATGTTGTAAAATATTACATTCGACATGTTAGTTTGCCTTAGGCTAGGATATATAGCGTTCTAGACTTGTATAATGTTCCAACCGAGAACTAGGGGCCGACGTGCCAGGAATGTAGTAAAATATTAGATCCGAGAGGTTAGGTTGCCTTAGGTTAGGATATATAACGTTATAGACGTATATAATGTTCCCACCGAGAACTAGGTGCCGACGTGCCAGGAATGTAGTAAAATATTACATCCGAGAGGTTAGGTTGCCTTAGGTAAGGATATATAACGTTATAGACGTATATAATGTTCCACCCGAGAAGTAGGGGCCGACGAACCAGGAATGTTGTAAAATATTACGCTCGACATGTTAGGTTGCCTTAGGCTAGGATATGTAAAGTTATAGACGTATATAATGTTCCCACCGAGAAATAGGTGCCGGCGCGCCAGGAATGTAGTAAAATATAACATCCGAGATGTTAGGTTGCCTTAGGCTAGAATAAGTAACGTTATAGACGTATATAATGTTCCCACCGGGAAGTAGGGGCCGACGAGCCAGGAATGTAGTAAAATATTACATCCGAGATGTTAGGTTGCCTTAGGTTAGGATATATAACGTTATAGACTTATATGCTGTTCCCACCGAGAAGTAGGTGCCGACGCGCCAGGAATGTTGTAAAATATTACATCCGAGATGTTAGGATTACCTTAGGCTAGGATATATAACGTTATAGACGTATGTAATGTTCGCACCGTGAAGTAGGAGTCGGCGCGCCGGGAATGTAGTAAAATATAACATCCGAGATGTTAGGTTGCCATAGGCTAGGATATATAACGTTATAGACGTATATAATGTTCCCACCGAGAAGTAGGTGCCGACGCGCCAGGAATGTTGTAAAATATTACATCCGAGATGTTAGGATTACCTTAGGCTAGGATATATAACGTTATAGACGTATGTAATGTTCCCACCGAGAAGTAGGGGCCGGCGCGCCGGGAATGTAGTAAAATATAACATCCGAGATGTTAGGTTGCCATAGACTAGGATATATAACGTTATAGACGTATATAATGTTCCCACCGAGAAGTAGGTGCCGAAGTGACGGGAATGTTGTAAAATATTACATTCGACATGTTAGTTTGCCGTAGGCTAGGATATATAGCGTTCTAGACTTATATAATGTTCCCACCGAGAAGTAGTGGCCGACGTGCCAGGAATGTAGTAAAATATTACATCCGAGATGTTAGGTTGCCTTAGGTTAGGATATATAACGTTATAGACGTATATAATGTTCCCATCGAGAAGTAGGGGCCGAAGTGACGGGAATGTTGTAAAATATTACATTCGATATGTTAGTTTGCCTTAGGCTAGGATATATAGCGTTATAGACGTATATAATGTTCCCACCGAGAAATAGGGGCCGACACGCCAGGAATGTTGTAAAATATTACATCCGAGATGTTAGGTTCCCTTAGGTTAGGATATATAACGTTATAGACGTATATAATGTTCCCACCGATAAGTAGGGGCCAACGAGCCAGGAATGTGGCAAAATATTACATTCGACATGTTAAGTTGTCTTAGGTTAGGATATATAACGTTATAGTCGTATATACAGTTCCCACCGAGAAGTAGTTGCCGACGCGCCAGGAATATTGTAAAATATTATATTCGACATGTTAGGTTGTCTCGGGCTAGGACATATAGCGTTATAGACATATACAATGTTCCCACCGAGAAATAGGGGCCGTCACGCCAGGAATGTTGTAAAACATTACATCCGAGGTGTTAGGTTCCCTTAGGTTAGGATATATAACGTTATAGACGTATATAATGTTCCCACCGAGAAGTAGGTGCCGACGCGCCAGGAATGTTGTAAAATATTACATCCGAGATGTTAGGATTGCCTTAGGCTAGGATATATAACGTTATAGACGTATATAATGTTCCCACCAAGAAGTAGGTGCCGGTGCGCCACGAACGTAGTAAAATATTACATCCGAGATGTTAGGTTGCCTTAGACTATGATATATAACGTTATATACGTATATAATGTTCCCACCGAGAAATAGGGGACGACACGCCAGGAATGTTGTAGAATATTACGCTCGACATGTTAGGTTGCCTTACGTCATGATATATAGCGATATAGACGTATATAATGTTCCCACCGAGAAGTAGGGGCCGGCGCGCCAGAAATGTAGTAAAATATAACATCCGAGATGTTAGGTTGCCTTAGGCTAGGATATATAACGTTATAGACGTATATAATGTTCCCACCGAGAAGTAGAGGCCGAAGTGATGGGAATGTTGTAAAATATTACATTCGACATGTTATTTTGCCTTTGGCTAGGATATATAGCGTTATAGATGTATATAATGTTCCCACCAAGAAGTAGTGGCCGGCGCGCCAGGAATGTAGTAAAATATTACATCCGAGATGTTAGGTTGCCTAAGGCTAGGATATGTAACGTTATAGACGTATATAATGTTCCCACCTAGAAGTAGTTGCCGACGCGCCAGGAATGTTGTAAAATATTACATCCGACAAGTTAAGTTGCCTTAGGTTAGGATATATAACGTTATAGACGTATATACTGTTCCCACCGAGAAGTAGTTGCCGACGCGCCAGGAATATTGTAAAATACTACATTCGACATGTTAGGTTGTCTCAGGCTAGGATATATAGCGTTAAAGGCGTATATAATATTCCCACCGAGAAATAGGGGCCGACACGCCAGGAATGTTGTAAAATATTACGCTCGACATGTTAGGTTGCCTTATGCTAGGATATATAACGTTATAGACGTATATAAAGTTCCCATCGAGAAGTAGGTGCCGACGCGCCAGGAATGTTGTAAAATATTACGCTCGACAAGTTAGGTTGCCATAGGCTGGGATATATAGCGTTAAAGACGTATATAATGTTCCCACCGAGAAATAGGTGCCGGCGCGCCAGGAATGTTGTAAAATATTACATCCGAGGTGTTAGGATTGCCTTAGGCTAAGATATATAACGTTATAGACGTATATAAAGTTCCCACCGAGAAGTAGGTGCCGACGTGCCAGGAATGTTATAAAATATTACGCTCGTCATGTTAGGTTGCCTTAGGCTCGGATATATAACGTTATAGACGTACATAATGTTCCAACCGAGAAGTAGGTGCCGACGCGCTAGGAATGTTGTAAAATATTACTTCCGAGATGTTAGGATTGCCTTAGGCTAGGATATATAGCATTACAGACGTATATAATGTTCCCACCGAAAAGTAGGGGCCGGCGCGCCAGGAATGTTGTAACATATTACATCCGAGATGTTAGGTTCCTTTAGGTTAGGATATATAACGTTATAGACGTATATAATGTTCCCACCGAGAAGTAGGGGCCGAAGTGACGGGAATGTTGTAAAATATTACATCCGAGATGTTAGGGTTGCCTTAGGTTAGGATATATAACGTTATAGACGCTCATAATGTTCCCACCGAGAAGTAGGGGCCGGCGCGCCAGGAATGCTGTAAAATATTACATTCGACATGTTAGGTTGCCTTAGGCTAGTATATATAGCGATATAGACGTATTTAATGTTCCCACCAAGAAATAGGTGCCGGCGCGCCAGGAATGTAGTAAAATATTACATCCGAGATGTTAGGTTGCCTTAGGTTAGGATATATAACGTTATAGACGTATATAAAGTTCCCACCGAGAAGTAGGTGCCGACGAGCCAGGAATGTTGTAAAATATTACGCTCGACATGTTAGGTTGCCTTAGGCTAGGATATATAGCGATATAGACGTATATAATGTTCCCATCGAGAAATAGCGGTCGGCGCGCCACGAATGTAGTAAAATATTACATCCGAGATGTTAGGATTGCCTAAGGCTAGGATATATCACGTTATAGATGTATATAATGTTCCCACTGAGAAGCAGGGGCCGGCGCGCCAGGAATGCTGTAAAATATTACATTCGACATGTTAGGTTGCCTTAGGCTAGTATATATAGCGATATAGACGTATATAATGTTCCCACCGAGAAATAGGTGTCGGCGCGCCAGGAATGTTGTAAAATATTACATCCGACATGTTAGGATTGCCTTAGGCTAAGATATATAACGTTATAGACGTATATAATGTTCCCACCGAGAAGTAGGGACCGAAGAGCCAGGAATGTAGTAAAATATTACATCCGAGATGTTAGGTTGCCTTAGGTTAGGATATATAACGTTATATACGTATATAAAGTTCCCACCGAGAAGTAGGTGCCGACGAGCCAGGAATGTTGTAAAATATTACGCTCGACATGTTAGGTTGCCTTAGGCTAGGATATATAGCGATATAGACGTATATAATGTTCCCATCGAGAAATAGCGGTCGGCGCGCCACGAATGTAGTAAAATATTACATCCGAGATGTTAGGATTGCCTTAGGCTAGGATATATCACGTTATAGATGTATATAATGTTCCCACTGAGAAGTAGGGGCCGGCGCGCCAGGAATGCTGTAAAATATTACATTCGACATGTTAGGTTGCCTTATTCTAGTATATATAGCGATATAGACGTATATAATGTTCCCACCGAGAAATAGGTGTCGGCGCGCCAGGAATGTTGTAAAATATTACATCCGACATGTTAGGATTGCCTTAGGCTAAGATATATTACGTTATAGACGTATATAATGTTCCCACCGAGAAATAGGTGCCGGCGCGCCAGGAATGTAGTAAAATATTACATCCGAGATGTTAGGTTGCCTTAGGTTAGGATATATAACGTTATAGACGTATATAAAGTTCCCACCGAGAAGTAGGTGCCGACGAGCCAGGAATGTTGTAAAATATTACGCTCGACATGTTAGGTTGCCTTAGGCTAGGATATATAGCGATATAGACGTATATAATGTTCCCATCGAGAAATAGCGGTCGGCGCGCCACGAATGTAGTAAAATATTACATCCGAGATGTTAGGATTGCCTTAGGCTAGGATATATCACGTTATAGATGTATATAATGTTCCCATCGAGAAATAGCGGTCGGCGCGCCACGAATGTAGTAAAATATTACATCCGAGATGTTAGGATTGCCTTAGGCTAGGATATATCACGTTATAGATGCATATAATGTTCCCACTGGGAAGTAGGGGCCGGCGCGCCAGGAATGTAGTAAAATATTACATCCGAGATGTTAGGTTGCCTTAGGCTAGGATGTGTAACGTTATAGACGTATATAATGTTCCCAACCTAGAAGTAGTTGCCGACGCGCCAGGAATATTGTAAGATATTACATTCGACATGTAAGGTTGCCTTATGCTAGGATATATAACGTTATAGACGTATATAAAGTTCCCACCGAGAAGTAGGTGCCGACGAGCCAGGAATGTTGTAAAATATTACGCTCGACATGTTAGGTTGCCTTAGGCTCGGATATATAGCGATATAGACGTATATAATGTTCCCACCGAGAAGTAGGGGCCGCCGCGCCAGGAATGTTGTAAAATATTACATTCGACGTGTTAGGACTGCCTTAGGCTAGGATATATAACGTTATAGACGTATACGATATTCCCACCGAGGAGTACGGGCCGACACGACAAGAATGTTGTCAAATATTAGATCCGAGATGTTAGGTTCCCTTAGGTTAGGATATATAACGTTATAGACGTATATAATGTTCCCACCGAGAAGTGGGTGCCGACGAGCCTGGAATGTTGTAAAATATTACGCTCGACATGTTAGGTTGCCTTAGGCTAGGATATATAGCTATATAGACGTATATAATGTTCCCACCGAGAAGTAGGGGCCGCCGCGCCAGGAATGTTGTAAAATATTACATTCGACGTGTTAGGATTGCCTTAGGCTAGGATATATAACGTTATAGACGTATACGATATTCCCACCGAGGAGTACGGGCCGACACGACAAGAATGTTGTCAAATATTACATCCGAGATGTTAGGTTCCTTTAGGTTAGGATATATAACGTTATAGACGTATATAATGTTCCCACTGAGAAGTAGGGGCCGACGAGCCAGGAATGTTGTAAAATATTACGCTCAACATGTTAGGTTGCCTTAGGCTATGATATATAGCGATATAGACGTATATAATGTTCCCACCGAGAAGTGGGGGCCGGCGCGCCAGGAATGTAGTGAAATATTACATCCGAGATGTTAGGTTGCCTTAGGCTAGGATATGTAAAGTTATAGACGTATATAATGTTCCCACCGAGAGGTAGGGACCGAAGAGCCAGGAATGTAGTAGAATATTACATCCGAGATGTTAGGTTGCCTTAGGTTAGGATACATAACGTTATAGACATATATAAAGTTCCCACCGAGAAGTAGGTGCCGACGAGCCAGGAATGTTGTAAAATATTACGCTCGACATGTTAGGTTGCCTTAGGCTAGTATATATAGCGATATAGACGTATATAATGTTCCCATCGAGAAATAGGTGTCGGCGCGCCAGGAATGTTGTAAAATATTACATCCGACGTGTTAGGATTGCCTTAGGCTAAGATATATAACGTTATAGACGTATATAATGTTCCCACCGAGAAGTAGGGGCCGAAGTGACGGGAATGTTGTAAAATATCACATCCGAGATGTTAGGTTCCCTTAGGTTAGAATATATAACGTTATAGACGTATATAATGTTCCCACCGAGAAGTAGGACCCAACGAGCCAGGAGTGTTGGAAAATATTACGCTCGACATGTTAGGTTGCCTTAGGCTATGATATATAGCGATATAGACGTATATAATATTCCCACCGAGAAGTGGGGGCCGGCGCGCCAGGAATGTAGTAAAATATTACATCCGAGATGTTAGGTTGCCTTAGGCTAGGATATGTAAAGTTATAGACGTATATAATGTTCCCACCGAGAAATAGGTGCCGGCCCGCCAGGAATGTTGTAAAATATTACATCCGAGATGTTAGGATTGCCTTAGGCTAAGATATATAACGTTATAGACGTGTATAATGTTCCCACCGAGAAGTAGGGGCCGAAGTGACGGGAATGTTGTAAAATATTACATTCGACATGTTATTTTGCCTTAGGCTAGGATATATAGCGTTATAGACGTATATAATGTTCCCACCGAGAAGTAGGGGCCGGCACGCCAGGAATGTAGTAAAATATTACATCCGAGATGTTAGGTTGCCTAAGGCTAGGATATGTAACGTTATAGACGTATATAATGTTCCCACCTAGAAGTAGTTGCCGACGCGCCAGGAATGAGGTAAAATATTACATCCGACAAGTTAAGTTGCCTTAGGTTAGGATATATAACGTTATAGACGTATATACTGTTCCCACCTAGAAGTAGTTGCCGACGAGCCAGGAATATTGTAAGATATTACATTCGACATGTAAGGTTGCATTATGCTAGGATATATAACGTTATAGACGTGTATAAAGTTCCCACCGAGAAGTAGGTGCCGAAGAGCCAGGAATGTTGTAAAATATTACGCTCGACATGTTAGGTTGCCTTATGCTAGGATATATAACGTTATAGACGTATATAAAGTTCCCATCGAGAAGTAGGTGCCGACGCGCCAGGAATGTTGTAAAATATTACGCTCGACAAGTTAGGTTGCCATAGGCTGGGATATATAGCGTTAAAGACGTATATAATGTTCCCACCGAGAAATAGGTGCCGGCGCGCCAGGAATGTTGTAAAATATTACATCCGAGGTGTTAGGATTGCCTTAGGCTAAGATATATAACGTTATAGACGTATATAATGTTCCCACCGAGAAGTAGGGGCCGAAGTGACGGGAATGTTGTAAAATATTACATCCGAGATGTTAGGTTGCCTTAGGTTAGGATATATAGCGTTATAGACGTATATAATGTTCCCACCGAGAAGTAGGGGCCGGCGCGCCAGGAATGCTGTAAAATATTACATTTGACATGTTAGGTTGCCTTAGGCTAGTATATATAGCGATATAGACGTATATAATGTTCCCACCGAGAAATAGGTGTCGGCGCCCCGGGAATGTTGTAAAATATTACATCCGACATGTTAGGATTGCCTTAGGCTAAGATATATAACGTTATAGACGTATATACTGTTCCCACCGAGAAGTAGGGGCCGAAGGGACGGGAATGTTGTAAAATATTACATCCGAGATGTTAGGTTCCCTTAGGTTAGAATATATAACGTTATAGACGTATATAATGTTCCCACCGAGAAGTAGGGGCCAACGAGCCAGGAATGTTGGAAAATATTACGCTCGACATGTTAGGTTGCCTTAGGCTATGATATATAGCGATATAGACGTATATAATATTCCCACCGAGAAGTGGGGGCCGGCGCGCCAGGAATGTAGTAAAATATTACATCCGAGATGTTAGGTTGCCTCAGGCTAGGATATGTAAAGTTATAGACGTATATAATGTTCCCACCGAGAAATAGGTGCCGGCGCGCCAGGAATGTTGTAAAATATTACATCCGAGACGTTAGGATTGCCTTAGGCTAAGATATATAACGTTATAGACGTATATAATGTTCCCACCGAGAAGTAGGGGCCGAAGTGACGGGAATGTTGTAAAATATTACATCCGAGATGTTAGGTTGCCTTAGGTTAGGATATATAGCGTTATAGACGTATATAATGTTCCCACCGAGAAGTAGGGGCCGACGTGCCAGGAATGTAGTAAAATATTACATCCGAGATGTTAGGTTGCCTTAGGGTAGGATATATAACGTTATAGACGTACATAATGTTCCCACCAAGAAGTAGGTGTCGACACGCTAGGAATGTTGTAAAATATTACTTCCGAGATGTTAGGATTGCCTTAGACTAGGATATATAGCGTTACAGACGTATATAATGTTCCCACCGAGAAGTAGGGGCCGACGAGCCAGGAATGTTGTAAAATATTACGCTCCACATGTTTGGTTGCCTTAGGCTATGATATATAGCGATATAGACGTATATAATGTTCCCACCGAGAAGGGAGGCCGGCGCGCCAGGAATGTAGTGAAATATTACATCCGAGATGTTAGGTTGCCTTAGGCTAGGATATGTAAAGTTATAGACGTATATAATGTTCCCACCGAGAAGTAGGGACCGAAGAGCCAGGAATGTAGTAAAATATTACATCCGAGATGTTAGGTTGCCTTAGGTTAGGATATATAACGTTATAGACGTATATAAAGTTCCCACCGAGAAGTAGGTGCCGACGAGCCAGGAATGTTGTAAAATATTACGCTCGACATGTTAGGTTGCCTTAGGCTAGGATATATAGCGATATAGACGTATATAATGTTCCCATCGAGAAATAGCGGTCCGCGCGCCACGAATGTAGTAAAATATTACATCCGAGATGTTAGGATTGCCTTAGGCTAGGATATATCACGTTATAGATGTATATAATGTTCCCACCGAGAAGTAGGGGCCGGCGCGCCAGGAATGCTGTAAAATATTACATTCGACATGTTAGGTTACCTTAGGCTAGTATATATAGCGATATAGACGTATATAATGTTCCCACCGAGAAATAGGTGTCGGCGCGCCAGGAATGTTGTAAAATATTACATCCGACATGTTAGGATTGCCTTAGGCTAAGATATATAACGTTATAGACGTATATAATGTTCCCACCGAGAAGTAGGGGCCGAAGTGACGGGAATGTTGTAAAATATTACATCCGAGATGTTAGGTTCCCTTAGGTTAGAATATATAACGTTATAGACGTATATAATGTTCCCACCGAGAAGTAGGGGCCAACGAGCCAGGAATGTTGGAAAATATTACGCTCGACATGTTAGGTTGCCTTAGGCTATGATATATAGCGATATAGACGTATATAATATTCCCACCGAGAAGTGGGGGCCGGCGCGCCAGGAATGTAGTAAAATATTACATCCGAGATGTTAGGTTGCCTTAGGTTAGGATACATAACGTTATAGACATATATAAAGTTCCCACCGAGAAGTAGGTGCCGACGAGCCAGGAATGTTGTAAAATATTACGCTCGACATGTTAGGTTGCCTTAGGCTAGTATATATAGCGATATAGACGTATATAATGTTCCCATCGAGAAATAGGTGTCGGCGCGCCAGGAATGTTGTAAAATATTACATCCGACGTGTTAGGATTGCCTTAGGCTAAGATATATAACGTTATAGACGTATATAATGTTCCCACCGAGAAGTAGGGGCCGAAGTGACGGGAATGTTGTAAAATATCACATCCGAGATGTTAGGTTCCCTTAGGTTAGAATATATAACGTTATAGACGTATATAATGTTCCCACCGAGAAGTAGGACCCAACGAGCCAGGAGTGTTGGAAAATATTACGCTCGACATGTTAGGTTGCCTTAGGCTATGATATATAGCGATATAGACGTATATAATATTCCCACCGAGAAGTGGGGGCCGGCGCGCCAGGAATGTAGTAAAATATTACATCCGAGATGTTAGGTTGCCTTAGGCTAGGATATGTAAAGTTATAGACGTATATAATGTTCCCACCGAGAAATAGGTGCCGGCCCGCCAGGAATGTTGTAAAATATTACATCCGAGATGTTAGGATTGCCTTAGGCTAAGATATATAACGTTATAGACGTGTATAATGTTCCCACCGAGAAGTAGGGGCCGAAGTGACGGGAATGTTGTAAAATATTACATTCGACATGTTATTTTGCCTTAGGCTAGGATATATAGCGTTATAGACGTATATAATGTTCCCACCGAGAAGTAGGGGCCGGCACGCCAGGAATGTAGTAAAATATTACATCCGAGATGTTAGGTTGCCTAAGGCTAGGATATGTAACGTTATAGACGTATATAATGTTCCCACCTAGAAGTAGTTGCCGACGCGCCAGGAATGAGGTAAAATATTACATCCGACAAGTTAAGTTGCCTTAGGTTAGGATATATAACGTTATAGACGTATATACTGTTCCCACCTAGAAGTAGTTGCCGACGAGCCAGGAATATTGTAAGATATTACATTCGACATGTAAGGTTGCATTATGCTAGGATATATAACGTTATAGACGTGTATAAAGTTCCCACCGAGAAGTAGGTGCCGAAGAGCCAGGAATGTTGTAAAATATTACGCTCGACATGTTAGGTTGCCTTATGCTAGGATATATAACGTTATAGACGTATATAAAGTTCCCATCGAGAAGTAGGTGCCGACGCGCCAGGAATGTTGTAAAATATTACGCTCGACAAGTTAGGTTGCCATAGGCTGGGATATATAGCGTTAAAGACGTATATAATGTTCCCACCGAGAAATAGGTGCCGGCGCGCCAGGAATGTTGTAAAATATTACATCCGAGGTGTTAGGATTGCCTTAGGCTAAGATATATAACGTTATAGACGTATATAATGTTCCCACCGAGAAGTAGGGGCCGAAGTGACGGGAATGTTGTAAAATATTACATCCGAGATGTTAGGTTGCCTTAGGTTAGGATATATAGCGTTATAGACGTATATAATGTTCCCACCGAGAAGTAGGGGCCGGCGCGCCAGGAATGCTGTAAAATATTACATTTGACATGTTAGGTTGCCTTAGGCTAGTATATATAGCGATATAGACGTATATAATGTTCCCACCGAGAAATAGGTGTCGGCGCCCCGGGAATGTTGTAAAATATTACATCCGACATGTTAGGATTGCCTTAGGCTAAGATATATAACGTTATAGACGTATATACTGTTCCCACCGAGAAGTAGGGGCCGAAGGGACGGGAATGTTGTAAAATATTACATCCGAGATGTTAGGTTCCCTTAGGTTAGAATATATAACGTTATAGACGTATATAATGTTCCCACCGAGAAGTAGGGGCCAACGAGCCAGGAATGTTGGAAAATATTACGCTCGACATGTTAGGTTGCCTTAGGCTATGATATATAGCGATATAGACGTATATAATATTCCCACCGAGAAGTGGGGGCCGGCGCGCCAGGAATGTAGTAAAATATTACATCCGAGATGTTAGGTTGCCTCAGGCTAGGATATGTAAAGTTATAGACGTATATAATGTTCCCACCGAGAAATAGGTGCCGGCGCGCCAGGAATGTTGTAAAATATTACATCCGAGACGTTAGGATTGCCTTAGGCTAAGATATATAACGTTATAGACGTATATAATGTTCCCACCGAGAAGTAGGGGCCGAAGTGACGGGAATGTTGTAAAATATTACATCCGAGATGTTAGGTTGCCTTAGGTTAGGATATATAGCGTTATAGACGTATATAATGTTCCCACCGAGAAGTAGGGGCCGACGTGCCAGGAATGTAGTAAAATATTACATCCGAGATGTTAGGTTGCCTTAGGGTAGGATATATAACGTTATAGACGTACATAATGTTCCCACCAAGAAGTAGGTGTCGACACGCTAGGAATGTTGTAAAATATTACTTCCGAGATGTTAGGATTGCCTTAGACTAGGATATATAGCGTTACAGACGTATATAATGTTCCCACCGAGAAGTAGGGGCCGACGAGCCAGGAATGTTGTAAAATATTACGCTCCACATGTTTGGTTGCCTTAGGCTATGATATATAGCGATATAGACGTATATAATGTTCCCACCGAGAAGGGAGGCCGGCGCGCCAGGAATGTAGTGAAATATTACATCCGAGATGTTAGGTTGCCTTAGGCTAGGATATGTAAAGTTATAGACGTATATAATGTTCCCACCGAGAAGTAGGGACCGAAGAGCCAGGAATGTAGTAAAATATTACATCCGAGATGTTAGGTTGCCTTAGGTTAGGATATATAACGTTATAGACGTATATAAAGTTCCCACCGAGAAGTAGGTGCCGACGAGCCAGGAATGTTGTAAAATATTACGCTCGACATGTTAGGTTGCCTTAGGCTAGGATATATAGCGATATAGACGTATATAATGTTCCCATCGAGAAATAGCGGTCCGCGCGCCACGAATGTAGTAAAATATTACATCCGAGATGTTAGGATTGCCTTAGGCTAGGATATATCACGTTATAGATGTATATAATGTTCCCACCGAGAAGTAGGGGCCGGCGCGCCAGGAATGCTGTAAAATATTACATTCGACATGTTAGGTTACCTTAGGCTAGTATATATAGCGATATAGACGTATATAATGTTCCCACCGAGAAATAGGTGTCGGCGCGCCAGGAATGTTGTAAAATATTACATCCGACATGTTAGGATTGCCTTAGGCTAAGATATATAACGTTATAGACGTATATAATGTTCCCACCGAGAAGTAGGGGCCGAAGTGACGGGAATGTTGTAAAATATTACATCCGAGATGTTAGGTTCCCTTAGGTTAGAATATATAACGTTATAGACGTATATAATGTTCCCACCGAGAAGTAGGGGCCAACGAGCCAGGAATGTTGGAAAATATTACGCTCGACATGTTAGGTTGCCTTAGGCTATGATATATAGCGATATAGACGTATATAATATTCCCACCGAGAAGTGGGGGCCGGCGCGCCAGGAATGTAGTAAAATATTACATCCGAGATGTTAGGTTGCCTTAGGCTAGGATATGTAAAGTTATAGACGTATATAATGTTCCCACCGAGAAATAGGTGCCAGCGCGCCAGGAATGTTGTAAAATATTACATCCGAGATGTCAGGATTGCCTTAGGCTAAGATATATAACGTTATAGACGTATATAATGTTCCCACCGAGAAGTAGGGGCCGGCGCGCCAGGAATGTAGTAAAATATTACATCCGAGATGTTAGGTTGCCTAAGGCTAGCATATGTAACGTTATAGACGTATATAATGTTCCCACCTAGAAGTAGTTGCCGACGCGCCAGGAATGTTGTAAAATATTACATCCGACATGTTAAGTTGCCTTAGGTTAGGATATATAACGTTATAGACGTATATACTGTTCCCACCGAGAAGTAGTTGCCGACGCGCCAGGAATATTGTAAAATACTACATTCGACATGTTAGGTTGTCTCAGGCTAGGACATATAGCGTTAAAGGCGTATATAATATTCCCACCGAGAAATAGGGGCCGCCGCGCCAGGAATGTTGTAAAATATTACATTCGACGTGTTAGGACTGCCTTAGGCTAGGATATATAACGTTATAGACGTATACGATATTCCCACCGAGGAGTACGGGCCGACACGACAAGAATGTTGTCAAATATTAGATCCGAGATGTTAGGTTCCCTTAGGTTAGGATATATAACGTTATAGACGTATATAATGTTCCCACCGAGAAGTGGGTGCCGACGAGCCTGGAATGTTGTAAAATATTACGCTCGACATGTTAGGTTGCCTTAGGCTAGGATATATAGCTATATAGACGTATATAATGTTCCCACCGAGAAGTAGGGGCCGCCGCGCCAGGAATGTTGTAAAATATTACATTCGACGTGTTAGGATTGCCTTAGGCTAGGATATATAACGTTATAGACGTATACGATATTCCCACCGAGGAGTACGGGCCGACACGACAAGAATGTTGTCAAATATTACATCCGAGATGTTAGGTTCCTTTAGGTTAGGATATATAACGTTATAGACGTATATAATATTCCCACTGAGAAGTAGGGGCCGACGAGCCAGGAATGTTGTAAAATATTACGCTCAACATGTTAGGTTGCCTTAGGCTATGATATAGCGATATAGACGTATATAATGTTCCCACCGAGAAGTGGGGGCCGGCGCGCCAGGAATGTAGTGAAATATTACATCCGAGATGTTAGGTTGCCTTAGGCTAGGATATGTAAAGTTATAGACGTATATAATGTTCCCACCGTGAGGTAGGGACCGAAGAGCCAGGAATGTAGTAAAATATTACATCCGAGATGTTAGGTTGCCTTAGGTTAGGATACATAACGTTATAGACATATATAAAGTTCCCACCGAGAAGTAGGTGCCGACGAGCCAGGAATGTTGTAAAATATTACGCTCGACATGTTAGGTTGCCTTAGGCTAGTATATATAGCGATATAGACGTATATAATGTTCCCATCGAGAAATAGGTGTCGGCGCGCCAGGAATGTTGTAAAATATTACATCCGACGTGTTAGGATTGCCTTAGGCTAAGATATATAACGTTATAGACGTATATAATGTTCCCACCGAGAAGTAGGGGCCGAAGTGACGGGAATGTTGTAAAATATCACATCCGAGATGTTAGGTTCCCTTAGGTTAGAATATAGAACGTTATAGACGTATATAATGTTCCCACCGAGAAGTAGGACCCAACGAGCCAGGAGTGTTGGAAAATATTACGCTCGACATGTTAGGTTGCCTTAGGCTATGATATATAGCGATATAGACGTATATAATATTCCCACCGAGAAGTGGGGGCCGGCGCGCCAGGAATGTAGTAAAATATTACATCCGAGATGTTAGGTTGCCTTAGGCTAGGATATGTAAAGTTATAGACGTATATAATGTTCCCACCGAGAAATAGGTGCCGGCGCGCCAGGAATGTTGTAAAATATTACATCCGAGATGTTAGGATTGCCTTAGGCTAAGATATATAACGTTATAGACGTGTATAATGTTCCCACCGAGAAGTAGGGGCCGAAGTGACGGGAATGTTGTAAAATATTACATTCGACATGTTATTTTGCCTTAGGCTAGGATATATAGCGTTATAGACGTATATAATGTTCCCACCGAGAAGTAGGGGCCGGCATGCCAGGAATGTAGTAAAATATTACATCCGAGATGTTAGGTTGCCTAAGGCTAGGATATGTAACGTTATAGACGTATATAATGTTCCCACCTAGAAGTAGTTGCCGACGCGCCAGGAATGAGGTAAAATATTACATCCGACAAGTTAAGTTGCCTTAGGTTAGGATATATAACGTTATAGACGTATATACTGTTCCCACCTAGAAGTAGTTGCCGACGAGCCAGGAATATTGTAAGATATTACATTCGACATGTAAGGTTGCATTATGCTAGGATATATAACGTTATAGACGTGTATAAAGTTCCCACCGAGAAGTAGGTGCCGACGCGCCAGGAATGTTGTAAAATATTACGCTCGACAAGTTAGGTTGCCATAGGCTGGGATATATAGCGTTAAAGACGTATATAATGTTCCCACCGAGAAATAGGTGCCGGCGCGCCAGGAATGTTGTAAAATATTACATCCGAGGTGTTAGGATTGCCTTAGGCTAAGATATATAACGTTATAGACGTATATAATGTTCCCACAGAGAAGTAGGGGCCGAAGTGACGGGAATGTTGTAAAATATTACATCCGAGATGTTAGGTTGCCTTAGGTTAGGATATATAGCGTTATAGACGTATATAATGTTCCCACCGAGAAGTAGGGGCCGACGTGCCAGGAATGTAGTAAAATATTACATCCGAGATGTTAGGTTGCCTTAGGGTAGGATATATAACGTTATAGACGTACATAATGTTCCCACCAAGAAGTAGGTGTCGACACGCTAGGAATGTTGTAAAATATTACTTCCGAGATGTTAGGATTGCCTTAGACTAGGATATATAGCGTTACAGACGTATATAATGTTCCCACCGAGAAGTAGGGGCCGAAGTGACGGGAATGTTGTAAAATATTACATCCGAGATGTTAGGTTCCCTTAGGTTAGAATATATAACGTTATAGACGTACATAATGTTCCAACCGAAAAGTAGGGGCCGGCGCGCCAGGAATGTTGTAAAATATTACATCCGAGATGTTAGGTTCCTTTAGGTTAGGATATATAACGTTATAGACGTATATAATGTTCCCACCGAGAAGTAGGGGCCGACGAGCCAGGAATGTTGTAAAATATTACGCTCGACATGTTTGGTTGCCTTAGGCTATGATATATAGCGATATAGACGTATATAATGTTCCCACCGAGAAGGGAGGCCGGCGCGCCAGGAATGTAGTGAAATATTACATCCGAGATGTTAGGTTGCCTTAGGCTAGGATATGTAAAGTTATAGACGTATATAATGTTCCCACCGAGAAGTAGGGACCGAAGAGCCAGGAATGTAGTAAAATATTACATCCGAGATGTTAGGTTGCCTTAGGTTAGGATATATAACGTTATAGACGTATATAAAGTTCCCACCGAGAAGTAGGTGCCGACGAGCCAGTAATGTTGTAAAATATTACGCTCGACATGTTAGGTTGCCTTAGGCTAGGATATATAGCGATATAGACGTATATAATGTTCCCATCGAGAAATAGCGGTCCGCGCGCCACGAATGTAGTAAAATATTACATCCGAGATGTTAGGATTGCCTTAGGCTAGGATATATCACGTTATAGATGTATATAATGTTCCCACCGAGAAGTAGGGGCCGGCGCGCCAGGAATGCTGTAAAATATTACATTCGACATGTTAGGTTGCCTTAGGCCAGTATATATAGCGATATAGACGTATATAATGTTCCCACCGAGAAATAGGTGTCGGCGCCCCAGGAATGTTGTAAAATATTACATCCGACATGTTAGGATTGCCTTAGGCTAAGATATATAACGTTATAGACGTATATAATGTTCCCACCGAGAAGTAGGGGCCGAAGTGACGGGAATGTTGTAAAATATTACATCCGAGATGTTAGGTTCCCTTAGGTTAGAATATATAACGTTATAGACGTATATAATGTTCCCACCGAGAAGTAGGGGCCGAAGTGACGGGAATGTTGTAAAATATTACATCCGAGATGTTAGGTTCCCTTAGGTTAGAATATATAACGTTATAGACGTATATAATATTCCCACCGAGAAGTGGGGGCCGGCGCGCCAGGAATGTAGTAAAATATTACATCCGAGATGTTAGGTTGCCTTAGGCTAGGATATGTAAAGTTATAGACGTATATAATGTTCCCACCGAGAAATAGGTGCCAGCGCGCCAGGAATGTTGTAAAATATTACATCCGAGATGTTAGGATTGCCTTAGGCTAAGATATATAACGTTATAGACGTATATAATGTTCCCACCGAGAAGTAGGGGCCGAAGTGACGGGAATGTTGTAAAATATTACATCCGAGATGTTAGGGTTGCCTTAGGTTAGGATATATAACGTTATAGACGCTCATAATGTTCCCACCGAGAAGTAGGTGCCGGCGCGCCAGGAATGTAGTAAAATATTACATCCGAGATGTTAGGTTGCCTTAGGTTAGGATATATAACGTTATAGACGTATATAAAGTTCCCACCGAGAAGTAGGTGCCGACGAGCCAGGAATGTTGTAAAATATTACGCTCGACATGTTAGGTTGCCTTAGGCTAGGATATATAGCGATATAGACGTATATAATGTTCCCATCGAGAAATAGCGGTCGGCGCGCCACGAATGTAGTAAAATATTACATCCGAGATGTTAGGATTGCCTTAGGCTAGGATATATCACGTTATAGATGTATATAATGTTCCCATCGAGAAATAGCGGTCGGCGCGCCACGAATGTAGTAAAATATTACATCCGAGATGTTAGGATTGCCTTAGGCTAGGATATATCACGTTATAGATGCATATAATGTTCCCACTGGGAAGTAGGGGCCGGCGCGCCAGGAATGTAGTAAAATATTACATCCGAGATGTTAGGTTGCCTTAGGCTAGGATGTGTAACGTTATAGACGTATATAATGTTCCCAACCTAGAAGTAGTTGCCGACGCGCCAGGAATATTGTAAGATATTACATTCGACATGTAAGGTTGCCTTATGCTAGGATATATAACGTTATAGACGTATATAAAGTTCCCACCGAGAAGTAGGTGCCGACGAGCCAGGAATGTTGTAAAATATTACGCTCGACATGTTAGGTTGCCTTAGGCTCGGATATATAGCGATATAGACGTATATAATGTTCCCACCGAGAAGTAGGGGCCGCCGCGCCAGGAATGTTGTAAAATATTACATTCGACGTGTTAGGACTGCCTTAGGCTAGGATATATAACGTTATAGACGTATACGATATTCCCACCGAGGAGTACGGGCCGACACGACAAGAATGTTGTCAAATATTAGATCCGAGATGTTAGGTTCCCTTAGGTTAGGATATATAACGTTATAGACGTATATAATGTTCCCACCGAGAAGTGGGTGCCGACGAGCCTGGAATGTTGTAAAATATTACGCTCGACATGTTAGGTTGCCTTAGGCTAGGATATATAGCTATATAGACGTATATAATGTTCCCACCGAGAAGTAGGGGCCGCCGCGCCAGGAATGTTGTAAAATATTACATCCGACGTGTTAGGATTGCCTTAGGCTAAGATATATAACGTTATAGACGTATATAATGTTCCCACCGAGAAGTAGGGGCCGAAGTGACGGGAATGTTGTAAAATATCACATCCGAGATGTTAGGTTCCCTTAGGTTAGAATATATAACGTTATAGACGTATATAATGTTCCCACCGAGAAGTAGGGCCCAACGAGCCAGGAGTGTTGGAAAATATTACGCTCGACATGTTAGGTTGCCTTAGGCTATGATATATAGCGATATAGACGTATATAATATTCCCACCGAGAAGTGGGGGCCGGCGCGCCAGGAATGTAGTAAAATATTACATCCGAGATGTTAGGTTGCCTTAGGCTAGGATATGTA
Organism: Xylocopa violacea; assembly: GCA_963969225.1. Lineage (NCBI taxonomy): Eukaryota > Metazoa > Arthropoda > Insecta > Hymenoptera > Apidae > Xylocopa > Xylocopa violacea. The sequence goes on along the minus strand of CAXAJV010000001.1, from coordinate 44,376,543 downwards.
AAGTTATAGACGTATATAATGTTCCCACCGAGAAATAGGTGCCGGCGCGCCAGGAATGTTGTAAAATATTACATCCGAGATGTTAGGATTGCCTTAGGCTAAGATATATAACGTTATAGACGTGTATAATGTTCCCACCGAGAAGTAGGGGCCGAAGTGACGGGAATGTTGTAAAATATTACATTCGACATGTTGTTTTGCCTTAGGCTAGGATATATAGCGTTATAGACGTATATAATGTTCCCACCGAGAAGTAGGGGCCGGCACGCCAGGAATGTAGTAAAATATTACATCCGAGATGTTAGGTTGCCTAAGGCTAGGATATGTAACGTTATAGACGTATATAATGTTCCCACCTAGAAGTAGTTGCCGACGCGCCAGGAATGAGGTAAAATATTACATCCGACAAGTTAAGTTGCCTTAGGTTAGGATATATAACGTTATAGACGTATATACTGTTCCCACCTAGAAGTAGTTGCCGACGAGCCAGGAATATTGTAAGATATTACATTCGACATGTAAGGTTGCATTATGCTAGGATATATAACGTTATAGACGTGTATAAAGTTCCCACCGAGAAGTAGGTGCCGAAGAGCCAGGAATGTTGTAAAATATTACGCTCGACATGTTAGGTTGCCTTATGCTAGGATATATAACGTTATAGACGTATATAAAGTTCCCATCGAGAAGTAGGTGCCGACGCGCCAGGAATGTTGTAAAATATTACGCTCGACAAGTTAGGTTGCCATAGGCTGGGATATATAGCGTTAAAGACGTATATAATGTTCCCACCGAGAAATAGGTGCCGGCGCGCCAGGAATGTTGTAAAATATTACATCCGAGGTGTTAGGATTGCCTTAGGCTAAGATATATAACGTTATAGACGTATATAATGTTCCCACCGAGAAGTAGGGGCCGAAGTGACGGGAATGTTGTAAAATATTACATCCGAGATGTTAGGTTGCCTTAGGTTAGGATATATAGCGTTATAGACGTATATAATGTTCCCACCGAGAAGTAGGGGCCGACGTGCCAGGAATGTAGTAAAATATTACATCCGAGATGTTAGGTTGCCTTAGGGTAGGATATATAACGTTATAGACGTACATAATGTTCCCACCAAGAAGTAGGTGTCGATACGCTAGGAATGTTGTAAAATATTACTTCCGAGATGTTAGGATTGCCTTAGACTAGGATATATAGCGTTACAGACGTATATAATGTTCCCACCGAGAAGTAGGGGCCGAAGTGACGGGAATGTTGTAAAATATTACATCCGAGATGTTAGGTTCCCTTAGGTTAGAATATATAACGTTATAGACGTACATAATGTTCCAACCGAAAAGTAGGGGCCGGCGCGCCAGGAATGTTGTAAAATATTACATCCGAGATGTTAGGTTCCTTTAGGTTAGGATATATAACGTTATAGACGTATATAATGTTCCCACCGAGAAGTAGGGGCCGACGAGCCAGGAATGTTGTAAAATATTACGCTCGACATGTTTGGTTGCCTTAGGCTATGATATATAGCGATATAGACGTATATAATGTTCCCACCGAGAAGGGAGGCCGGCGCGCCAGGAATGTAGTGAAATATTACATCCGAGATGTTAGGTTGCCTTAGGCTAGGATATGTAAAGTTATAGACGTATATAATGTTCCCACCGAGAAGTAGGGACCGAAGAGCCAGGAATGTAGTAAAATATTACATCCGCGATGTTAGGTTGCCTTAGGTTAGGATATATAACGTTATAGACGTATATAAAGTTCCCACCGAGAAGTAGGTGCCGACGAGCCAGTAATGTTGTAAAATATTACGCTCGACATGTTAGGTTGCCTTAGGCTAGGATATATAGCGATATAGACGTATATAATGTTCCCATCGAGAAACAGCGGTCCGCGCGCCACGAATGTAGTAAAATATTACATCCGAGATGTTAGGATTGCCTTAGGCTAGGATATATCACGTTATAGATGTATATAATGTTCCCACCGAGAAGTAGGGGCCGGCGCGCCAGGAATGCTGTAAAATATTACATTCGACATGTTAGGTTGCCTTAGGCTAGTATATATAGCGATATAGACGTATATAATGTTCCCACCGAGAAATAGGTGTCGGCGCCCCAGGAATGTTGTAAAATATTACATCCGACATGTTAGGATTGCCTTAGGCTAAGATATATAACGTTATAGACGTATATAATGTTCCCACCGAGAAGTAGGGGCCGAAGTGACGGGAATGTTGTAAAATATTACATCCGAGATGTTAGGTTCCCTTAGGTTAGAATATATAACGTTATAGACGTATATAATGTTCCCACCGAGAAGTAGGGGCCAACGAGCCAGGAATGTTGGAAAATATTACGCTCGACATGTTAGGTTGCCTTAGGCTATGATATATAGCGATATAGACGTATATAATATTCCCACCGAGAAGTGGGGGCCGGCGCGCCAGGAATGTAGTAAAATATTACATCCGAGATGTTAGGTTGCCTTAGGCTAGGATATGTAAAGTTATAGACGTATATAATGTTCCCACCGAGAAATAGGTGCCAGCGCGCCAGGAATGTTGTAAAATATTACATCCGAGATGTTAGGATTGCCTTAGGCTAAGATATATAACGTTATAGACGTATATAATGTTCCCACCGAGAAGTAGGGGCCGAAGTGACGGGAATGTTGTAAAATATTACATTCGACATGTTATTTTGCCTTAGGCTAGGATATATAGCGTTATAGACGTATATAATGTTCCCACCGAGAAGTAGGGGCCGGCGCGCCAGGAATGTAGTAAAATATTACATCCGAGATGTTAGGTTGCCTAAGGCTAGCATATGTAACGTTATAGACGTATATAATGTTCCCACCTAGAAGTAGTTGCCGACGCGCCAGGAATGTTGTAAAATATTACATCCGACATGTTAAGTTGCCTTAGGTTAGGATATATAACGTTATAGACGTATATACTGTTCCCACCGAGAAGTAGTTGCCGACGCGCCAGGAATATTGTAAAATACTACATTCGACATGTTAGGTTGTCTCAGGCTAGGACATATAGCGTTAAAGGCGTATATAATATTCCCACCGAGAAATAGGGGCCGACAAGCCAGGAATGTTGTAAAACATTACATCCGAGGTGTTAGGTTGCCTTAGGCTAGGATATATAGCGTTATAGACGTATATAATGTTCCCATCGAGAAATAGCGGTCGGCGCGCCACGAATGTAGTAAAATATTACATCCGAGATGTTAGGGTTGCCTTAGGCTAGGATATGTAACGTTATAGACGTATATAATGTTCCCACCTAGAAGTAGTTGTTGACGCGCCAGGAATATTGTAAGATATTACATTCGACATGTAAGGTTGCCTTATGCTAGGATATATAACGTTATAGACGTATATAAAGTTCCCACCGAGAAGTAGGTGCCGACGAGCCAGGAATGTTGTAAAATATTACGCTCGACATGTTAGGTTGCCTTAGGCTCGGATATATAACGTTATAGACGTACATAATGTTCCAACCGAGAAGTAGGTGCCGACGCGCTAGGAATGTTGTAAAACATTACTTCCGAGATGTTAGGATTGCATTAGGCTAGGATATATAGCATTACAGACGTATATAATGTTCCCACCGAAAAGTAGGGGCCGGCGCGCCAGGAATGTTGTAAAATATTACATCCGAGATGTTAGGTTCCTTTAGGTTAGGATATATAACGTTATAGACGTATATAATGTTCCCACCGAGAAGTAGGGGCCGACGAGCCAGGAATGTTGTAAAATATTACGCTCGACATGTTAGGTTGCCTTAGGCTATGATATATAGCGATATAGACGTATATAATGTTCCCACCGAGAAGGGGGGCCGGCGCGCCAGGAATGTAGTGAAATATTACATCCGAGATGTTAGGTTGCCTTAGGCTAGGATATGTAAAGTTATAGACGTATATAATGTTCCCACCGAGAAGTAGGGACCGAAGAGCCAGGAATGTTGTAAAATATTACGCTCGACATGTTAGGTTGCCTTAGGCTAGGATATATAGCGATATAGACGTATATAATGTTCCCATCGAGAAATAGCGGTCGGCGCGCCACGAATGTAGTAAAATATTACATCCGAGATGTTAGGATTGCCTTAAGCTAGGATATATCACGTTATAGACGTATATAATGTTCCCACCGAGAAGTAGGGGCCGGCGCGCCAGGAATGCTGTAAAATATTACATTCGACATGTTAGGTTGCCTTATTCTAGTATATATAGCGATATAGACGTATGTAATGTTCCCATCGAGAAATAGGTGCCGGCGCGCCAGGAATGTTGTAAAATATTACATCCGAGGTGTTATGATTGCCTTAGGCTAAGATATACAACGTTATAGACGTATATAATGTTCCCACCGAGAAGTAGGGGCCAACGATCCAGGAATGTGGTGAAACATTACATTCGACATGTTAAGTTGCCTTAGGTTAGGATATATAACGTTATAGACGGATATACTGTTCCCACCGAGAAGTAGTTGCCGACGCGCCAGGAATATTGTAAAATATTACGCTCGACATGTTAGGTTGCCTTAGGCTATGATATATAGCGATATAGACGTATATAATATTCCCACCGAGAAGTGCGTGCCGGCGCGTCAGGAATGTAGTGAAATATTACATCCGAGATGTTAGGTTGCCTTAGGCTAGGATATGTAAAGTTATAGACGTATATAATGTTCCCACCGAGAAATAGGTGCCGGCGCGCCAGGAATGTTGTAAAATATTACATCCGAGATGTTAGGATTGCCTTAGGCTAGCATATATATCGTTATAGACGTATATAATGTTCCCACCGAGAAGTAGGGGCCGAAGTGACGGGAATGTTGTAAAATATTACATCCGAGATGTTAGGTTGCCTTAGGTTAGGATACATAACGTTATTGACTTGTATAATTTTCCCACCGAGAAATAGGGGCCGACGCCCCAGGAACGATGTAAAATTTTACATTCGACATGTAAGGATGCCTTATGCTAGGATATATAACGTTATAGACGTATATAAAGTTCCCACCGAGAAGTAGGGGCCGGCGCGCCAGGAATGCTGTAAAATATTACATTCGACATGTTAGGTTGCCTTAGGCTAGTATATATAGCGATATAGACGTATATAATGTTCCCACCGAGAAATAGGTGTCGGCGCGCCAGGAATGTTGGAAAATATTATATCCGACGTGTTAGGATTGCCTTAGGCTAAGATATATAACGTTATAGACGTATATAATGTTCCCACCGAGAAGTAGGGGCCGAAGTGACGGGAATGTTGTAAAATATTACATACGAGATGTTAGGTTGCCTTAGGTTAGGATATATAACGTTATTGACTTATATAATGTTCCCACCGAGAAATAGGGGCCGGCGCCCCAGGAATGTTGTAAAATATTACGCTCGACAAGTTAGGTTGCCTTAGGCTAGGATATATAGCGTTAAAGACGTATATAATGTTCCCACCGAGAAATAGGGGCCGACACGCCAGGAATGTTGTAAAATATTACATCCGAGATGTTAGGTTCACTTAGGTTAGAATATATAACGTTATAGACGTATATAAAGTTCCCACCGCGAAGTAGGTGCCGACGAGCCAGGAATGTTGTAATATATTACGCTCGACATGTTAGGTTGCCTTATGCTAGGATATATAATGTTATAGACGTATATAAAGTTCCCATCGAGAAGTAGGTGCCGACGCGCCAGGAATGTTGTAAAATATTACGCTCGACAAATTAGGTTGCCATAGGCTGGGATATATAGCGTTAATGTCGTATATAATGTTCCCACCGAGAAATAGGTGCCGGCGCGCCAGGAATGTTGTAAAATATTACATCCGAGACGTTAGGATTGCCTTAGGCTAAGATATATAACGTTATAGACGTATATAATGTTCCCACCGAGAAGTAGGGGCCGAAGTGACGGGAATGTTGTAAAATATTACATCCGAGATGTTAGGTTGCCTTAGGTTAGGATATATAGCGTTATAGACGTATATAAAGTTCCCACCGAGAAGTAGGGGCCGACGTGCCAGGAATGTAGTAAAATATTACATCCGAGATGTTAGGTTGCCTTAGGGTAGGATATATAACGTTATAGACGTACATAATGTTCCCACCAAGAAGTAGGTGTCGACACGCTAGGAATGTTGTAAAATATTACTTCCGAGATGTTAGGATTGCCTTAGACTAGGATATATAGCGTTACAGACGTATATAATGTTCCCACCGAGAAGTAGGGGCCGAAGTGACGGGAATGTTGTAAAATATTACATCCGAGATGTTAGGTTCCCTTAGGTTAGAATATATAACGTTATAGACGTACATAATGTTCCAACCGAAAAGTAGGGGCCGGCGCGCCAGGAATGTTGTAAAATATTACATCCGAGATGTTAGGTTCCTTTAGGTTAGGATATATAACGTTATAGACGTATATAATGTTCCCACCGAGAAGTAGGGGCCGACGAGCCAGGAATGTTGTAAAATATTACGCTCGACATGTTTGGTTGCCTTAGGCTATGATATATAGCGATATAGACGTATATAATGTTCCCACCGAGAAGGGAGGCCGGCGCGCCAGGAATGTAGTGAAATATTACATCCGAGATGTTAGGTTGCCTTAGGCTAGGATATGTAAAGTTATAGACGTATATAATGTTCCCACCGAGAAGTAGGGACCGAAGAGCCAGGAATGTAGTAAAATATTACATCCGCGATGTTAGGTTGCCTTAGGTTAGGATATATAACGTTATAGACGTATATAAAGTTCCCACCGAGAAGTAGGTGCCGACGAGCCAGTAATGTTGTAAAATATTACGCTCGACATGTTAGGTTGCCTTAGGCTAGGATATATAGCGATATAGACGTATATAATGTTCCCATCGAGAAATAGCGGTCCGCGCGCCACGAATGTAGTAAAATATTACATCCGAGATGTTAGGATTGCCTTAGGCTAGGATATATCACGTTATAGATGTATATAATGTTCCCACCGAGAAGTAGGGGCCGGCGCGCCAGGAATGCTGTAAAATATTACATTCGACATGTTAGGTTGCCTTAGGCTAGTATATATAGCGATATAGACGTATATAATGTTCCCACCGAGAAATAGGTGTCGGCGCCCCAGGAATGTTGTAAAATATTACATCCGACATGTTAGGATTGCCTTAGGCTAAGATATATAACGTTATAGACGTATATAATGTTCCCACCGAGAAGTAGGGGCCGAAGTGACGGGAATGTTGTAAAATATTACATCCGAGATGTTAGGTTCCCTTAGGTTAGAATATATAACGTTATAGACGTATATAATGTTCCCACCGAGAAGTAGGGGCCAACGAGCCAGGAATGTTGGAAAATATTACGCTCGACATGTTAGGTTGCCTTAGGCTATGATATATAGCGATATAGACGTATATAATATTCCCACCGAGAAGTGGGGGCCGGCGCGCCAGGAATGTAGTAAAATATTACATCCGAGATGTTAGGTTGCCTTAGGCTAGGATATGTAAAGTTATAGACGTATATAATGTTCCCACCGAGAAATAGGTGCCAGCGCGCCAGGAATGTTGTAAAATATTACATCCGAGATGTTAGGATTGCCTTAGGCTAAGATATATAACGTTATAGACGTATATAATGTTCCCACCGAGAAGTAGGGGCCGAAGTGACGGGAATGTTGTAAAATATTACATTCGACATGTTATTTTGCCTTAGGCTAGGATATATAGCGTTATAGACGTATATAATGTTCCCACCGAGAAGTAGGGGCCGGCGCGCCAGGAATGTAGTAAAATATTACATCCGAGATGTTAGGTTGCCTAAGGCTAGCATATGTAACGTTATAGACGTATATAATGTTCCCACCTAGAAGTAGTTGCCGACGCGCCAGGAATGTTGTAAAATATTACATCCGACATGTTAAGTTGCCTTAGGTTAGGATATATAAAGTTATAGACGTATATACTGTTCCCACCGAGAAGTAGTTGCCGACGCGCCAGGAATATTGTAAAATACTACATTCGACATGTTAGGTTGTCTCAGGCTAGGACATATAGCGTTAAAGGCGTATATAATATTCCCACCGAGAAATAGGGGCCGACAAGCCAGGAATGTTGTAAAACATTACATCCGAGGTGTTAGGTTGCCTTAGGCTAGGATATATAGCGTTATAGACGTATATAATGTTCCCATCGAGAAATAGCGGTCGGCGCGCCACGAATGTAGTAAAATATTACATCCGAGATGTTAGGGTTGCCTTAGGCTAGGATATGTAACGTTATAGACGTATATAATGTTCCCACCTAGAAGTAGTTGTTGACGCGCCAGGAATATTGTAAGATATTACATTCGACATGTAAGGTTGCCTTATGCTAGGATATATAACGTTATAGACGTATATAAAGTTCCCACCGAGAAGTAGGTGCCGACGAGCCAGGAATGTTGTAAAATATTACGCTCGACATGTTAGGTTGCCTTAGGCTCGGATATATAACGTTATAGACGTACATAATGTTCCAACCGAGAAGTAGGTGCCGACGCGCTAGGAATGTTGTAAAACATTACTTCCGAGATGTTAGGATTGCATTAGGCTAGGATATATAGCATTACAGACGTATATAATGTTCCCACCGAAAAGTAGGGGCCGGCGCGCCAGGAATGTTGTAAAATATTACATCCGAGATGTTAGGTTCCTTTAGGTTAGGATATATAACGTTATAGACGTATATAATGTTCCCACCGAGAAGTAGGGGCCGACGAGCCAGGAATGTTGTAAAATATTACGCTCGACATGTTAGGTTGCCTTAGGCTATGATATATAGCGATATAGACGTATATAATGTTCCCACCGAGAAGGGGGGCCGGCGCGCCAGGAATGTAGTGAAATATTACATCCGAGATGTTAGGTTGCCTTAGGCTAGGATATGTAAAGTTATAGACGTATATAATGTTCCCACCGAGAAGTAGGGACCGAAGAGCCAGGAATGTTGTAAAATATTACGCTCGACATGTTAGGTTGCCTTAGGCTAGGATATATAGCGATATAGACGTATATAATGTTCCCATCGAGAAATAGCGGTCGGCGCGCCACGAATGTAGTAAAATATTACATCCGAGATGTTAGGATTGCCTTAAGCTAGGATATATCACGTTATAGACGTATATAATGTTCCCACCGAGAAGTAGGGGCCGGCGCGCCAGGAATGCTGTAAAATATTACATTCGACATGTTAGGTTGCCTTATTCTAGTATATATAGCGATATAGACGTATGTAATGTTCCCATCGAGAAATAGGTGCCGGCGCGCCAGGAATGTTGTAAAATATTACATCCGAGGTGTTATGATTGCCTTAGGCTAAGATATACAACGTTATAGACGTATATAATGTTCCCACCGAGAAGTAGGGGCCAACGATCCAGGAATGTGGTGAAACATTACATTCGACATGTTAAGTTGCCTTAGGTTAGGATATATAACGTTATAGACGGATATACTGTTCCCACCGAGAAGTAGTTGCCGACGCGCCAGGAATATTGTAAAATATTACGCTCGACATGTTAGGTTGCCTTAGGCTATGATATATAGCGATATAGACGTATATAATATTCCCACCGAGAAGTGCGTGCCGGCGCGTCAGGAATGTAGTGAAATATTACATCCGAGATGTTAGGTTGCCTTAGGCTAGGATATGTAAAGTTATAGACGTATATAATGTTCCCACCGAGAAATAGGTGCCGGCGCGCCAGGAATGTTGTAAAATATTACATCCGAGATGTTAGGATTGCCTTAGGCTAGCATATATATCGTTATAGACGTATATAATGTTCCCACCGAGAAGTAGGGGCCGAAGTGACGGGAATGTTGTAAAATATTACATCCGAGATGTTAGGTTGCCTTAGGTTAGGATACATAACGTTATTGACTTGTATAATTTTCCCACCGAGAAATAGGGGCCGACGCCCCAGGAACGATGTAAAATTTTACATTCGACATGTAAGGATGCCTTATGCTAGGATATATAACGTTATAGACGTATATAATGTTCCCACCGAGAAGTAGGGGCCGAAGTGACGGGAATGTTGTAAAATATTACATTCGACATGTTATTTTGCCTTAGGCTAGGATATATAGCGTTATAGACGTATATAATGTTCCCACCGAGAAGTAGGGGCCGGCGCGCCAGGAATGTAGTAAAATATTACATCCGAGATGTTAGGTTGCCTAAGGCTAGCATATGTAACGTTATAGACGTATATAATGTTCCCACCTAGAAGTAGTTGCCGACGCGCCAGGAATGTTGTAAAATATTACATCCGACATGTTAAGTTGCCTTAGGTTAGGATATATAACGTTATAGACGTATATACTGTTCCCACCGAGAAGTAGTTGCCGACGCGCCAGGAATATTGTAAAATACTACATTCGACATGTTAGGTTGTCTCAGGCTAGGACATATAGCGTTAAAGGCGTATATAATATTCCCACCGAGAAATAGGGGCCGACAAGCCAGGAATGTTGTAAAACATTACATCCGAGGTGTTAGGTTGCCTTAGGCTAGGATATATAGCGTTATAGACGTATATAATGTTCCCATCGAGAAATAGCGGTCGGCGCGCCACGAATGTAGTAAAATATTACATCCGAGATGTTAGGGTTGCCTTAGGCTAGGATATGTAACGTTATAGACGTATATAATGTTCCCACCTAGAAGTAGTTGTTGACGCGCCAGGAATATTGTAAAATATTACGCTCGACATGTTAGGTTGCCTTAGGCTCGGATATATAACGTTATAGACGTACATAATGTTCCAACCGAGAAGTAGGTGCCGACGCGCTAGGAATGTTGTAAAACATTACTTCCGAGATGTTAGGATTGCATTAGGCTAGGATATATAGCATTACAGACGTATATAATGTTCCCACCGAAAAGTAGGGGCCGGCGCGCCAGGAATGTTGTAAAATATTACATCCGAGATGTTAGGTTCCTTTAGGTTAGGATATATAACGTTATAGACGTATATAATGTTCCCACCGAGAAGTAGGGGCCGACGAGCCAGGAATGTTGTAAAATATTACGCTCGACATGTTAGGTTGCCTTAGGCTATGATATATAGCGATATAGACGTATATAATGTTCCCACCGAGAAGGGGGGCCGGCGCGCCAGGAATGTAGTGAAATATTACATCCGAGATGTTAGGTTGCCTTAGGCTAGGATATGTAAAGTTATAGACGTATATAATGTTCCCACCGAGAAGTAGGGACCGAAGAGCCAGGAATGTTGTAAAATATTACGCTCGACATGTTAGGTTGCCTTAGGCTAGGATATATAGCGATATAGACGTATATAATGTTCCCATCGAGAAATAGCGGTCGGCGCGCCACGAATGTAGTAAAATATTACATCCGAGATGTTAGGATTGCCTTAAGCTAGGATATATCACGTTATAGACGTATATAATGTTCCCACCGAGAAGTAGGGGCCGGCGCGCCAGGAATGCTGTAAAATATTACATTCGACATGTTAGGTTGCCTTATTCTAGTATATATAGCGATATAGACGTATGTAATGTTCCCATCGAGAAATAGCTGCCGGCGCGCCAGGAATGTTGTAAAATATTACATCCGAGGTGTTATGATTGCCTTAGGCTAAGATATACAACGTTATAGACGTATATAATGTTCCCACCGAGAAGTAGGGGCCAACGATCCAGGAATGTGGTGAAACATTACATTCGACATGTTAAGTTGCCTTAGGTTAGGATATATAACGTTATAGACGGATATACTGTTCCCACCGAGAAGTAGTTGCCGACGCGCCAGGAATATTGTAAAATATTACGCTCGACATGTTAGGTTGCCTTAGGCTATGATATATAGCGATATAGACGTATATAATATTCCCACCGAGAAGTGCGTGCCGGCGCGTCAGGAATGTAGTGAAATATTACATCCGAGATGTTAGGTTGCCTTAGGCTAGGATATGTAAAGTTATAGACGTATATAATGTTCCCACCGAGAAATAGGTGCCGGCGCGCCAGGAATGTTGTAAAATATTACATCCGAGATGTTAGGATTGCCTTAGGCTAGCATATATATCGTTATAGACGTATATAATGTTCCCACCGAGAAGTAGGGGCCGAAGTGACGGGAATGTTGTAAAATATTACATCCGAGATGTTAGGTTGCCTTAGGTTAGGATACATAACGTTATTGACGTATATAATGTTCCCACCGAGAAGTAGGGGCCGAAGTGACGGGAATGTTGTAAAATATTACATACGAGATGTTAGGTTGCCTTAGGTTAGGATATATAACGTTATTGACTTATATAATGTTCCCACCGAGAAATAGGGGCCGACGCCCCAGGAATGTTGTAAAATATTACGCTCGACAAGTTAGGTTGCCTTAGGCTAGGATATATAGCGTTAAAGACGTATATAATGTTCCCACCGAGAAATAGGGGCCGACACGCCAGGAATGTTGTAAAATATTACATCCGAGATGTTAGGTTCCCTTAGGTTAGAATATATAACGTTATAGACGTATATAAAGTTCCCACCGCGAAGTAGGTGCCGACGAGCCAGGAATGTTGTAATATATTACGCTCGACATGTTAGGTTGCCTTATGCTAGGATATATAATGTTATAGACGTATATAAAGTTCCCATCGAGAAGTAGGTGCCGACGCGCCAGGAATGTTGTAAAATATTACGCTCGACAAGTTAGGTTGCCATAGGCTGGGATATATAGCGTTAATGTCGTATATAATGTTCCCACCGAGAAATAGGTGCCGGCGCGCCAGGAATGTTGTAAAATATTACATCCGAGACGTTAGGATTGCCTTAGGCTAAGATATATAACGTTATAGACGTATATAATGTTCCCACCGAGAAGTAGGGGCCGAAGTGACGGGAATGTTGTAAAATATTACATCCGAGATGTTAGGTTGCCTTAGGTTAGGATATATAGCGTTATAGACGTATATAAAGTTCCCACCGAGAAGTAGGGGCCGACGTGCCAGGAATGTAGTAAAATATTACATCCGAGATGTTAGGTTGCCTTAGGGTAGGATATATAACGTTATAGACGTACATAATGTTCCCACCAAGAAGTAGGTGTCGACACGCTAGGAATGTTGTAAAATATTACTTCCGAGATGTTAGGATTGCCTTAGACTAGGATATATAGCGTTACAGACGTATATAATGTTCCCACCGAGAAGTAGGGGCCGAAGTGACGGGAATGTTGTAAAATATTACATCCGAGATGTTAGGTTCCCTTAGGTTAGAATATATAACGTTATAGACGTACATAATGTTCCCACCGAGAAGTAGGGGCCGGCGCGCCAGGAATGCTGTAAAATATTACATTCGACATGTTAGGTTGCCTTAGGCTAGTATATATAGCGATATAGACGTATATAATGTTCCCACCGAGAAATAGGTGTCGGCGCCCCAGGAATGTTGTAAAATATTACATCCGACATGTTAGGATTGCCTTAGGCTAAGATATATAACGTTATAGACGTATATAATGTTCCCACCGAGAAGTAGGGGCCGAAGTGACGGGAATGTTGTAAAATATTACATCCGAGATGTTAGGTTCCCTTAGGTTAGAATATATAACGTTATAGACGTATATAATGTTCCCACCGAGAAGTAGGGGCCAACGAGCCAGGAATGTTGGAAAATATTACGCTCGACATGTTAGGTTGCCTTAGGCTATGATATATAGCGATATAGACGTATATAATATTCCCACCGAGAAGTGGGGGCCGGCGCGCCAGGAATGTAGTAAAATATTACATCCGAGATGTTAGGTTGCCTTAGGCTAGGATATGTAAAGTTATAGACGTATATAATGTTCCCACCGAGAAATAGGTGCCAGCGCGCCAGGAATGTTGTAAAATATTACATCCGAGATATTAGGATTGCCTTAGGCTAAGATATATAACGTTATAGACGTATATAATGTTCCCACCGAGAAGTAGGGGCCGAAGTGACGGGAATGTTGTAAAATATTACATTCGACATGTTATTTTGCCTTAGGCTAGGATATATAGCGTTATAGACGTATATAATGTTCCCACCGAGAAGTAGGGGCCGGCGCGCCAGGAATGTAGTAAAATATTACATCCGAGATGTTAGGTTGCCTAAGGCTAGCATATGTAACGTTATAGACGTATATAATGTTCCCACCTAGAAGTAGTTGCCGACGCGCCAGGAATGTTGTAAAATATTACATCCGACATGTTAAGTTGCCTTAGGTTAGGATATATAACGTTATAGACGTATATACTGTTCCCACCGAGAAGTAGTTGCCGACGCGCCAGGAATATTGTAAAATACTACATTCGACATGTTAGGTTGTCTCAGGCTAGGACATATAGCGTTAAAGGCGTATATAATATTCCCACCGAGAAATAGGGGCCGACACGCCAGGAATGTTGTAAAACATTACATCCGAGGTGTTAGGTTGCCTTAGGCTAGGATATATAGCGATATAGACGTATATAATGTTCCCATCGAGAAATAGCGGTCGGCGCGCCACGAATGTAGTAAAATATTACATCCGAGATGTTAGGATTGCCTTAAGCTAGGATATATCACGTTATAGACGTATATAATGTTCCCACCGAGAAGTAGGGGCCGGCGCGCCAGGAATGCTGTAAAATATTACATTCGACATGTTAGGTTGCCTTATTCTAGTATATATAGCGATATAGACGTATGTAATGTTCCCATCGAGAAATAGCTGCCGGCGCGCCAGGAATGTTGTAAAATATTACATCCGAGGTGTTATGATTGCCTTAGGCTAAGATATACAACGTTATAGACGTATATAATGTTCCCACCGAGAAGTAGGGGCCAACGATCCAGGAATGTGGTGAAACATTACATTCGACATGTTAAGTTGCCTTAGGTTAGGATATATAACGTTATAGACGGATATACTGTTCCCACCGAGAAGTAGTTGCCGACGCGCCAGGAATATTGTAAAATATTACGCTCGACATGTTAGGTTGCCTTAGGCTATGATATATAGCGATATAGACGTATATAATATTCCCACCGAGAAGTGCGTGCCGGCGCGTCAGGAATGTAGTGAAATATTACATCCGAGATGTTAGGTTGCCTTAGGCTAGGATATGTAAAGTTATAGACGTATATAATGTTCCCACCGAGAAATAGGTGCCGGCGCGCCAGGAATGTTGTAAAATATTACATCCGAGATGTTAGGATTGCCTTAGGCTAGCATATATATCGTTATAGACGTATATAATGTTCCCACCGAGAAGTAGGGGCCGAAGTGACGGGAATGTTGTAAAATATTACATCCGAGATGTTAGGTTGCCTTAGGTTAGGATACATAACGTTATTGACTTGTATAATTTTCCCACCGAGAAATAGGGGCCGACGCCCCAGGAACGATGTAAAATTTTACATTCGACATGTAAGGATGCCTTATGCTAGGATATATAACGTTATAGACGTATATAAAGTTCCCACCGAGAAGTAGGGGCCGGCGCGCCAGGAATGCTGTAAAATATTACATTCGACATGTTAGGTTGCCTTAGGCTAGTATATATTGCGATATAGACGTATATAATGTTCCCACCGAGAAATAGGTGTCGGCGCGCCAGGAATGTTGTAAAATATTATATCCGACGTGTTAGGATTGCCTTAGGCTAAGATATATAACGTTATAGACGTATATAATGTTCCCACCGAGAAGTAGGGGCCGAAGTGACGGGAATGTTGTAAAATATTACATACGAGATGTTAGGTTGCCTTAGGTTAGGATATATAACGTTATTGACTTATATAATGTTCCCACCGAGAAATAGGGGCCGACGCCCCAGGAATGTTGTAAAATATTACGCTCGACAAGTTAGGTTGCCTTAGGCTAGGATATATAGCGTTAAAGACGTATATAATGTTCCCACCGAGAAATAGGGGCCGACACGCCAGGAATGTTGTAAAATATTACATCCGAGATGTTAGGTTCCCTTAGGTTAGAATATATAACGTTATAGACGTATATAAAGTTCCCACCGCGAAGTAGGTGCCGACGAGCCAGGAATGTTGTAATATATTACGCTCGACATGTTAGGTTGCCTTATGCTAGGATATATAATGTTATAGACGTATATAAAGTTCCCATCGAGAAGTAGGTGCCGACGCGCCAGGAATGTTGTAAAATATTACGCTCGACAAGTTAGGTTGCCATAGGCTGGGATATATAGCGTTAATGTCGTATATAATGTTCCCACCGAGAAATAGGTGCCGGCGCGCCAGGAATGTTGTAAAATATTACATCCGAGACGTTAGGATTGCCTTAGGCTAAGATATATAACGTTATAGACGTATATAATGTTCCCACCGAGAAGTAGGGGCCGAAGTGACGGGAATGTTGTAAAATATTACATCCGAGATGTTAGGTTGCCTTAGGTTAGGATATATAGCGTTATAGACGTATATAAAGTTCCCACCGAGAAGTAGGGGCCGACGTGCCAGGAATGTAGTAAAATATTACATCCGAGATGTTAGGTTGCCTTAGGGTAGGATATATAACGTTATAGACGTACATAATGTTCCCACCAAGAAGTAGGTGTCGACACGCTAGGAATGTTGTAAAATATTACTTCCGAGATGTTAGGATTGCCTTAGACTAGGATATATAGCGTTACAGACGTATATAATGTTCCCACCGAGAAGTAGGGGCCGAAGTGACGGGAATGTTGTAAAATATTACATCCGAGATGTTAGGTTCCCTTAGGTTAGAATATATAACGTTATAGACGTACATAATGTTCCAACCGAAAAGTAGGGGCCGGCGCGCCAGGAATGTTGTAAAATATTACATCCGAGATGTTAGGTTCCTTTAGGTTAGGATATATAACGTTATAGACGTATATAATGTTCCCACCGAGAAGTAGGGGCCGACGAGCCAGGAATGCTGTAAAATATTACGCTCGACATGTTTGGTTGCCTTAGGCTATGATATATAGCGATATAGACGTATATAATGTTCCCACCGAGAAGGGAGGCCGGCGCGCCAGGAATGTAGTGAAATATTACATCCGAGATGTTAGGTTGCCTTAGGCTAGGATATGTAAAGTTATAGACGTATATAATGTTCCCACCGAGAAGTAGGGACCGAAGAGCCAGGAATGTAGTAAAATATTACATCCGCGATGTTAGGTTGCCTTAGGTTAGGATATATAACGTTATAGACGTATATAAAGTTCCCACCGAGAAGTAGGTGCCGACGAGCCAGTAATGTTGTAAAATATTACGCTCGACATGTTAGGTTGCCTTAGGCTAGGATATATAGCGATATAGACGTATATAATGTTCCCATCGAGAAATAGCGGTCCGCGCGCCACGAATGTAGTAAAATATTACATCCGAGATGTTAGGATTGCCTTAGGCTAGGATATATCACGTTATAGATGTATATAATGTTCCCACCGAGAAGTAGGGGCCGGCGCGCCAGGAATGCTGTAAAATATTACATTCGACATGTTAGGTTGCCTTAGGCTAGTATATATAGCGATATAGACGTATATAATGTTCCCACCGAGAAATAGGTGTCGGCGCCCCAGGAATGTTGTAAAATATTACATCCGACATGTTAGGATTGCCTTAGGCTAAGATATATAACGTTATAGACGTATATAATGTTCCCACCGAGAAGTAGGGGCCGAAGTGACGGGAATGTTGTAAAATATTACATCCGAGATGTTAGGTTCCCTTAGGTTAGAATATATAACGTTATAGACGTATATAATGTTCCCACCGAGAAGTAGGGGCCAACGAGCCAGGAATGTTGGAAAATATTACGCTCGACATGTTAGGTTGCCTTAGGCTATGATATATAGCGATATAGACGTATATAATATTCCCACCGAGAAGTGGGGGCCGGCGCGCCAGGAATGTAGTAAAATATTACATCCGAGATGTTAGGTTGCCTTAGGCTAGGATATGTAAAGTTATAGACGTATATAATGTTCCCACCGAGAAATAGGTGCCAGCGCGCCAGGAATGTTGTAAAATATTACATCCGAGATGTTAGGATTGCCTTAGGCTAAGATATATAACGTTATAGACGTATATAATGTTCCCACCGAGAAGTAGGGGCCGAAGTGACGGGAATGTTGTAAAATATTACATTCGACATGTTATTTTGCCTTAGGCTAGGATATATAGCGTTATAGACGTATATAATGTTCCCACCGAGAAGTAGGGGCCGGCGCGCCAGGAATGTAGTAAAATATTACATCCGAGATGTTAGGTTGCCTAAGGCTAGCATATGTAACGTTATAGACGTATATAATGTTCCCACCTAGAAGTAGTTGCCGACGCGCCAGGAATGTTGTAAAATATTACATCCGACATGTTAAGTTGCCTTAGGTTAGGATATATAACGTTATAGACGTATATACTGTTCCCACCGAGAAGTAGTTGCCGACGCGCCAGGAATATTGTAAAATACTACATTCGACATGTTAGGTTGTCTCAGGCTAGGACATATAGCGTTAAAGGCGTATATAATATTCCCACCGAGAAATAGGGGCCGACACGCCAGGAATGTTGTAAAACATTACATCCGAGGTGTTAGGTTGCCTTAGGCTAGGATATATAGCGTTATAGACGTATATAATGTTCCCACCGAGAAGTAGGGACCGACGAGCCAGGAATGTTGTAAAATATTACGCTCGACATGCTAGGTTGCCTTACGTTATGATATATAGCGATATAGACGTATATAATGTTCCCACCGAGAAGTAGGGGCCGGCGCGCCAGGAATGTAGTAAAATATAACATCCGAGATGTTGGGTTGCCTTAGGCTAGGATAAGTAACGTTATAGACGTATATAATGTTCCCACCGAGAAGTAGGGGCCGAAGAGCCAGGAATGTAGTGAAATATTACATCCGAGATGTTAGGTTGCCTTAGGCTAGGATATGTAAAGTTATAGACGTATATAATGTTCCCACCGAGAAATAGGTGCCGGCGCGCCAGGAATGTTGTAAAATATTACAACCGAGATGTTAGGATTGCCTTAGGCTAGGATATATATCGTTATAGACGTATATAATGTTCCCACCGAGAAGTAGGGGCCGAAGTGACGGGAATGTTGTAAAATATTACATCCGAGATGTTAGGTTGCCTTAGGTTAGGATATATAACGTTATTGACTTGTATAATTTTCCCACCGAGAAATAGGGGCCGACGCCCCAGGAACGATGTAAAATTTTACATTCGACATGTTAGGATTGCTTTAGGCTAGGATATATAACGTTATAGACGTATATACTGTTCCGACCGAGAAGTAGGTGCCGACGCGCCAGGAATGTTGTAAAATATTACGCTCGACAAGTTAGGTTGCCATAGGCTAGGATATATAGCGTTAAAGACGTATATAATGTTCCCACCGAGAAATACGGGCCGACACGCCAGGAATGTTGTAAAACATTACATCCGAGGTGTTAGGTTCCCTTAGGTTAGGATATATAACGTTATAGACGTATATAATGTTCCCAATGAGAAGGAGCTGCCGACGCGCCAGAAATGTTGTAAAATATTACATCCGACATGTTAAGTTGCCTTAGGTTAGGATATATAACATTATAGACGTATATACTGTTCCCACCGAGAAGTAGTTGCCGACGCGCCAGGAATATTGTAAAATATTACATTCGACATGTTAGGTTGTCTCAGGCTAGGACATATAGCGTTAAAGGCGTATATAATATTCCCACCGAGAAATGAGGGCCGACACGCCAGGAATGTAGTAAAATATTACGCTCGACATTTTTGGTTGCCTTAAGTTAGGACATATGGCTTTATAGACGTATATAATGTTCCCACCGAGAAATAGGGGCCAGCGCGCCAGGAATGTGGTAAAATATTACATCCGGTATGTTAGGTTGCCTTAGGTTAGGATATATAACGTTATAGACGTATATACAGTTCCCAACGAGAAGTAGGGGCCGACTCGCCAGGAATGTTGTAAAATATTACATCCGAGATGTTAGGTTCCCTTAGGTTAGAATATATAACGTTATAGACGTATATAATGTTCCCACCGAGAAGTAGGGGCCGACTCGCCAGGAATGTTGTAAAATATTACATCCGAGGTTTTAGGTTCCCTTAGGTTAGAAAATATAACGTTATAGACGTATATAATGTTCCCACCGAGAAGTAGGGGCCAACGAGCCAGGAATGTTGTAAAATATTACTTCCGAGATGTTAGGATTGCCTTAGGCTAGGATATATAGCGTTACAGACGTATATAACGTTCCCACCGAAAAGTAGGGGCCAACGAGCCAGGAATGTTGTAAAATATTACTTCCGAGATGTTAGGATTGCCTTAGGCTAGGATATATAGCGTTACAGACGTATATAATGTTCTCACCGAAAAGTAGGGGCAGGCGCGCCAGGAATGTAGTAAAATATTACATCCGAGATGTTAGGTTGCCTTAGGCTAGGATATGTAACGTTATAGACGTATATAATGTTCCCACCTAGAAGTAGGTGCCGACGAGCCAGGAATGTTCTAAAATATTACGCTCGACATGTTAGGTTGCCTTAGGCTAGGATATATAGCGATATAGACGTATATAATGTTCCCACCGAGAAGTAGGGGCCGCCGCGCCAGGAATGTTGTAAAATATTACATTCGACGTGTTAGGATTGCCTTAGGCTAGGATATATAACGTTATAGACGTATACGATATTCCCACCGAGGAGTACGGGCCGACACGACAAGAATGTTGTCAAATATTACATCCGAGGTGTTAGGTTCCCTTAGGTTAGGATATATAACGTTATAGACGTATATAATGTTCCCACCGAGAAGTAGGGGCCGACGAGCCAGGAATGTTGTAAAATATTACGCTCGACGTGTTAGGTTGCCTTAGGCTATGATATATAGCGATACAGACGTATATAATGTTCCCACCGAGAAGTGGGGGCCGGCGCGCCAGGAATGTAGTAAAATATTACATCCGAGATGTTAGGTTGCCTTAGGCTAGGATGTGTAACGTTATAGACGTATATAATGTTCCCAACCTAGAAGTAGTTGCCGACGCGCCAGGAATATTGTAAGATATTACATTCGACATGTAAGGTTGCCTTATGCTAGGATATATAACGTTATAGACGTATATAAAGTTTCCACCGAGAAGTAGGTGCCGACGAGCCAGGAATGTTGTAAAATATTACATTCGACGTGTTAGGATTGCCTTAGGCCAGGATATATAACGTTATAAACGTATACGATATTCCCACCGAGGAGTACGGGCCGACACGACAAGAATGTTGTCAAATATTACTTCCGAGATGTTAGGTTCCTTTAGGTTAGGATATATAACGTTATAGACGTATATAATGTTCCCACCGAGAAGTAGGGGCCGACGAGCCAGGAATGTTGTAAAATATTACGCTCGACATGCTAGGTTGCCTTACGTTATGATATATAGCGATATAGACGTATATAATGTTCCCACCGAGAAGTAGGGGCCGAAGTGACGGGAATGTTGTAAAATATTACAACCGAGATGTTAGGTTGCCTTAGGTTAGGATATATAGCGTCATAGACGTATATAATGTTCCCACCGAGAAGTAGGGACCGACGTGCCAGGAATGTAGTAAAATATTACATCCGAGATGTTAGGTTGCCTTAGGGTAGGATATATAACGTTATAGACGTACATAATGTTCCCACCGAGAAGTAGGTGCCGACACGCTAGGAATGTTGTAAAATATTACTTCCGAGATGTTAGGATTGCCTTAGGCTAGGATATATAGCGTTACAGACGTATATAATGTTCCCACCGAAAAGTAGGGGCCGGCGCGCCAGGAATGTAGTAAAATATTACATCCGAGATGTTAGGTTGCCTTAGGCTAGGATATGTAACGTTATAGACGTATATAATGTTCCCACCTAGAAGTAGTTGCCGACGCGCCAGGAATATTGTAAGATATTACATTCGACATGTAAGGTTGCCTTATGCTAGGATATATAACGTTATAGACGTATATAAAGTTCCCACCGAGAAGTAGTTGCCGACGAGCCAGGAATGTTGTAAAATATTACGCTCGACATGTTAGGTTGCCTTAGGCTCGGATATATAGCGATATAGACGTATATAATGTTCCCACCGAGAAGTAGGGGGCGCCGCGCCAGGAATGTTGTAAAATATTACATTCGACGTGTTAGGATTGCCTTAGGCTAGGATATATAACGTTATAGACGTATACGATATTCCCACCGAGGAGTACGGGCCGACACGACAAGAATGTTGTCAAATATTACATCCGAGATGTTAGGTTCCTTTAGGTTAGGATATATAACGTTATGGACGTATATAATGTTCCCACCGAGAAGTAGGGGCCGACGAGCCAGGAATGTTGTAAAATATAACGCTCGACATGTTAGGTTGCCTTAGGCTATGATATATAGCGATATAGACGTATATAATGTTCCCACCGAGAAGTGGGGACCGGCGCGCCAGGAATGTAGTGAAATATTACATCCGAGATGTTAGGTTGCCTTAGGCTAGGATATGTAAAGTTATAGACGTATATAATGTTCCCACCGAGAAGTAGGGACCGAAGAGCCAGGAATGTTGTAAAATATTACATCCGAGATGTTAGGTTGCCTTAGGTTAGGATATATAACGTTGTAGACGTATATAATGTTCCCACCGAGAAGTAGGGGCCGGTGCGACACGAATGTAGTAAAATATTACATCCGAGATGTTAGGTTGCCTTAGACTAGGATATATAACGTTATAGACGTATATAATGTTCCCACCGAGAAGTAGGGGCCGAAGTGACGGGAATGTTGCAAAATTATACATTCGACATGTTAGGAATGCCTTAGGCTAGGATATATATTGTTAAAGACGTATATAATGTTCCCACCGAGAAATAGGGGCCGACACGCCAGGAATGTTGTAAAACATTACATCCGAGGTGTTAGGTTGCCTTAAGCGAGGATATATAGCGTTATAGACGTATATAATGTTCCCACCGAGAAGTAGGGACCGACGAGCCAGGAATGTTGTAAAATATTACGCTCGACATGCTAGGTTGCCTTACGTTATGATATATAGCGATATAGACGTATATAATGTTCCCACCGAGAAGTAGGGGCCGGCGCGCCAGGAATGTAGTAAAATATAACATCCGAGATGTTGGGTTGCCTTAGGCTAGGATAAGTAACGTTATAGACGTATATAATGTTCCCACCGAGAAGTAGGGGCCGAAGAGCCAGGAATGTAGTGAAATATTACATCCGAGATGTTAGGTTGCCTTAGGCTAGGATATGTAAAGTTATAGACGTATATAATGTTCCCACCGAGAAATAGGTGCCGGCGCGCCAGGAATGTTGTAAAATATTACAACCGAGATGTTAGGATTGCCTTAGGCTAGGATATATATCGTTATAGACGTATATAATGTTCCCACCGAGAAGTAGGGGCCGAAGTGACGGGAATGTTGTAAAATATTACATCCGAGATGTTAGGTTGCCTTAGGTTAGGATATATAACGTTATTGACTTGTATAATTTTCCCACCGAGAAATAGGGGCCGACGCCCCAGGAACGATGTAAAATTTTACATTCGACATGTTAGGATTGCTTTAGGCTAGGATATATAACGTTATAGACGTATATACTGCTCCGACCGAGAAGTAGGTGCCGACGCGCCAGGAATGTTGTAAAATATTACGCTCGACAAGTTAGGTTGCCATAGGCTAGGATATATAGCGTTAAAGACGTATATAATGTTCCCACCGAGAAATACGGGCCGACACGCCAGGAATGTTGTAAAACATTACATCCGAGGTGTTAGGTTCCCTTAGGTTAGGATATATAACGTTATAGACGTATATAATGTTCCCAATGAGAATGAGCTGCCGACGCGCCAGAAATGTTGTAAAATATTACATCCGACATGTTAAGTTGCCTTAGGTTAGGATATATAACATTATAGACGTATATACTGTTCCCACCGAGAAGTAGTTGCCGACGCGCCAGGAATATTGTAAAATATTACATTCGACATGTTAGGTTGTCTCAGGCTAGGACATATAGCGTTAAAGGCGTATATAATATTCCCACCGAGAAATGAGGGCCGA
The DNA here is from genome assembly GCA_963969225.1 of Xylocopa violacea. NCBI lineage: Eukaryota > Metazoa > Arthropoda > Insecta > Hymenoptera > Apidae > Xylocopa > Xylocopa violacea. The sequence continues at coordinate 44,352,363 of CAXAJV010000001.1, read as the reverse complement.
CACGCCAGGAATGTAGTAAAATATTACGCTCGACATTTTTGGTTGCCTTAAGTTAGGACATATGGCTTTATAGACGTATATAATGTTCCCACCGAGAAATAGGGGCCAGCGCGCCAGGAATGTGGTAAAATATTACATCCGGTATGTTAGGTTGCCTTAGGTTAGGATATATAACGTTATAGACGTATATACAGTTCCCAACGAGAAGTAGGGGCCGACTCGCCAGGAATGTTGTAAAATATTACATCCGAGATGTTAGGTTCCCTTAGGTTAGAATATATAACGTTATAGACGTATATAATGTTCCCACCGAGAAGTAGGGGCCGACTCGCCAGGAATGTTGTAAAATATTACATCCGAGGTTTTAGGTTCCCTTAGGTTAGAATATATAACGTTATAGACGTATATAATGTTCCCACCGAGAAGTAGGGGCCGACGTGCCAGGAATGTAGTAAAATATTACATCCGAGATGTTAGGTTGCCTTAGGGTAGGATATATAACGTTATAGACGTACATAATGTTCCCACCGAGAAGTAGGTGCCGACACGCTAGGAATGTTGTAAAATATTACTTCCGAGATGTTAGGATTGCCTTAGGCTAGGATATATAGCGTTACAGACGTATATAATGTTCCCACCGAAAAGTAGGGGCCGGCGCGCCAGGAATGTAGTAAAATATTACATCCGAGATGTTAGGTTGCCTTAGGCTAGGATATGTAACGTTATAGACGTATATAATGTTCCCACCTAGAAGTAGTTGCCGACGCGCCAGGAATATTGTAAGATATTACATTCGACATGTAAGGTTGCCTTATGCTAGGATATATAACGTTATAGACGTATATAAAGTTCCCACCGAGAAGTAGTTGCCGACGAGCCAGGAATGTTGTAAAATATTACGCTCGACATGTTAGGTTGCCTTAGGCTCGGATATATAGCGATATAGACGTATATAATGTTCCCACCGAGAAGTAGGGGGCGCCGCGCCAGGAATGTTGTAAAATATTACATTCGACGTGTTAGGATTGCCTTAGGCTAGGATATATAACGTTATAGACGTATACGATATTCCCACCGAGGAGTACGGGCCGACACGACAAGAATGTTGTCAAATATTACATCCGAGATGTTAGGTTCCTTTAGGTTAGGATATATAACGTTATGGACGTATATAATGTTCCCACCGAGAAGTAGGGGCCGACGAGCCAGGAATGTTGTAAAATATAACGCTCGACATGTTAGGTTGCCTTAGGCTATGATATATAGCGATATAGACGTATATAATGTTCCCACCGAGAAGTGGGGACCGGCGCGCCAGGAATGTAGTGAAATATTACATCCGAGATGTTAGGTTGCCTTAGGCTAGGATATGTAAAGTTATAGACGTATATAATGTTCCCACCGAGAAGTAGGGACCGAAGAGCCAGGAATGTTGTAAAATAATACATCCGAGATGTTAGGTTGCCTTAGGTTAGGATATATAACGTTATAGACGTATATAATGTTCCCACCGAGAAGTAGGGGCCGGTGCGACACGAATGTAGTAAAATATTACATGCGAGATGTTAGGTTGCCTTAGACTAGGATATATAACGTTATAGACGTATATAATGTTCCCACCGAGAAGTAGGGGCCGAAGTGACGGGAATGTTGCAAAATTATACATTCGACATGTTAGGAATGCCTTAGGCTAGGATATATATTGTTAAAGACGTATATAATGTTCCCACCGAGAAATAGGGGCCGACACGCCAGGAATGTTGTAAAACATTACATCCGAGGTGTTAGGTTGCCTTAAGCGAGGATATATAGCGTTATAGACGTATATAATGTTCCCACCGAGAAGTAGGGACCGACGAGCCAGGAATGTTGTAAAATATTACGCTCGACATGCTAGGTTGCCTTACGTTATGATATATAGCGATATAGACGTATATAATGTTCCCACCGAGAAGTAGGGGCCGGCGCGCCAGGAATGTAGTAAAATATAACATCCGAGATGTTGGGTTGCCTTAGGCTAGGATAAGTAACGTTATAGACGTATATAATGTTCCCACCGAGAAGTAGGGGCCGAAGAGCCAGGAATGTAGTGAAATATTACATCCGAGATGTTAGGTTGCCTTAGGCTAGGATATGTAAAGTTATAGACGTATATAATGTTCCCACCGAGAAATAGGTGCCGGCGCGCCAGGAATGTTGTAAAATATTACAACCGAGATGTTAGGATTGCCTTAGGCTAGGATATATATCGTTATAGACGTATATAATGTTCCCACCGAGAAGTAGGGGCCGAAGTGACGGGAATGTTGTAAAATATTACATCCGAGATGTTAGGTTGCCTTAGGTTAGGATATATAACGTTATTGACTTGTATAATTTTCCCACCGAGAAATAGGGGCCGACGCCCCAGGAACGATGTAAAATTTTACATTCGACATGTTAGGATTGCTTTAGGCTAGGATATATAACGTTATAGACGTATATACTGCTCCGACCGAGAAGTAGGTGCCGACGCGCCAGGAATGTTGTAAAATATTACGCTCGACAAGTTAGGTTGCCATAGGCTAGGATATATAGCGTTAAAGACGTATATAATGTTCCCACCGAGAAATACGGGCCGACACGCCAGGAATGTTGTAAAACATTACATCCGAGGTGTTAGGTTCCCTTAGGTTAGGATATATAACGTTATAGACGTATATAATGTTCCCAATGAGAATGAGCTGCCGACGCGCCAGAAATGTTGTAAAATATTACATCCGACATGTTAAGTTGCCTTAGGTTAGGATATATAACATTATAGACGTATATACTGTTCCCACCGAGAAGTAGTTGCCGACGCGCCAGGAATATTGTAAAATATTACATTCGACATGTTAGGTTGTCTCAGGCTAGGACATATAGCGTTAAAGGCGTATATAATATTCCCACCGAGAAATGAGGGCCGACACGCCAGGAATGTAGTAAAATATTACGCTCGACATTTTTGGTTGCCTTAAGTTAGGACATATGGCTTTATAGACGTATATAATGTTCCCACCGAGAAATAGGGGCCAGCGCGCCAGGAATGTGGTAAAATATTACATCCGGTATGTTAGGTTGCCTTAGGTTAGGATATATAACGTTATAGACGTATATACAGTTCCCAACGAGAAGTAGGGGCCGACTCGCCAGGAATGTTGTAAAATATTACATCCGAGATGTTAGGTTCCCTTAGGTTAGAATATATAACGTTATAGACGTATATAATGTTCCCACCGAGAAGTAGGGGCCGACTCGCCAGGAATGTTGTAAAATATTACATCCGAGGTTTTAGGTTCCCTTAGGTTAGAATATATAACGTTATAGACGTATATAATGTTCCCACCGAGAAGTAGGGGCCGACGTGCCAGGAATGTAGTAAAATATTACATCCGAGATGTTAGGTTGCCTTAGGGTAGGATATATAACGTTATAGACGTACATAATGTTCCCACCGAGAAGTAGGTGCCGACACGCTAGGAATGTTGTAAAATATTACTTCCGAGATGTTAGGATTGCCTTAGGCTAGGATATATAGCGTTACAGACGTATATAATGTTCCCACCGAAAAGTAGGGGCCGGCGCGCCAGGAATGTAGTAAAATATTACATCCGAGATGTTAGGTTGCCTTAGGCTAGGATATGTAACGTTATAGACGTATATAATGTTCCCACCTAGAAGTAGTTGCCGACGCGCCAGGAATATTGTAAGATATTACATTCGACATGTAAGGTTGCCTTATGCTAGGATATATAACGTTATAGACGTATATAAAGTTCCCACCGAGAAGTAGTTGCCGACGAGCCAGGAATGTTGTAAAATATTACGCTCGACATGTTAGGTTGCCTTAGGCTCGGATATATAGCGATATAGACGTATATAATGTTCCCACCGAGAAGTAGGGGGCGCCGCGCCAGGAATGTTGTAAAATATTACATTCGACGTGTTAGGATTGCCTTAGGCTAGGATATATAACGTTATAGACGTATACGATATTCCCACCGAGGAGTACGGGCCGACACGACAAGAATGTTGTCAAATATTACATCCGAGATGTTAGGTTCCTTTAGGTTAGGATATATAACGTTATGGACGTATATAATGTTCCCACCGAGAAGTAGGGGCCGACGAGCCAGGAATGTTGTAAAATATAACGCTCGACATGTTAGGTTGCCTTAGGCTATGATATATAGCGATATAGACGTATATAATGTTCCCACCGAGAAGTGGGGACCGGCGCGCCAGGAATGTAGTGAAATATTACATCCGAGATGTTAGGTTGCCTTAGGCTAGGATATGTAAAGTTATAGACGTATATAATGTTCCCACCGAGAAGTAGGGACCGAAGAGCCAGGAATGTTGTAAAATAATACATCCGAGATGTTAGGTTGCCTTAGGTTAGGATATATAACGTTATAGACGTATATAATGTTCCCACCGAGAAGTAGGGGCCGGTGCGACACGAATGTAGTAAAATATTACATCCGAGATGTTAGGTTGCCTTAGACTAGGATATATAACGTTATAGACGTATATAATGTTCCCACCGAGAAGTAGGGGCCGAAGTGACGGGAATGTTGCAAAATTATACATTCGACATGTTAGGAATGCCTTAGGCTAGGATATATATTGTTAAAGACGTATATAATGTTCCCACCGAGAAATAGGGGCCGACACGCCAGGAATGTTGTAAAACATTACATCCGAGGTGTTAGGTTGCCTTAAGCGAGGATATATAGCGTTATAGACGTATATAATGTTCCCACCGAGAAGTAGGGACCGACGAGCCAGGAATGTTGTAAAATATTACGCTCGACATGCTAGGTTGCCTTACGTTATGATATATAGCGATATAGACGTATATAATGTTCCCACCGAGAAGTAGGGGCCGGCGCGCCAGGAATGTAGTAAAATATAACATCCGAGATGTTGGGTTGCCTTAGGCTAGGATAAGTAACGTTATAGACGTATATAATGTTCCCACCGAGAAGTAGGGGCCGAAGAGCCAGGAATGTAGTGAAATATTACATCCGAGATGTTAGGTTGCCTTAGGCTAGGATATGTAAAGTTATAGACGTATATAATGTTCCCACCGAGAAATAGGTGCCGGCGCGCCAGGAATGTTGTAAAATATTACAACCGAGATGTTAGGATTGCCTTAGGCTAGGATATATATCGTTATAGACGTATATAATGTTCCCACCGAGAAGTAGGGGCCGAAGTGACGGGAATGTTGTAAAATATTACATCCGAGATGTTAGGTTGCCTTAGGTTAGGATATATAACGTTATTGACTTGTATAATTTTCCCACCGAGAAATAGGGGCCGACGCCCCAGGAACGATGTAAAATTTTACATTCGACATGTTAGGATTGCTTTAGGCTAGGATATATAACGTTATAGACGTATATACTGCTCCGACCGAGAAGTAGGTGCCGACGCGCCAGGAATGTTGTAAAATATTACGCTCGACAAGTTAGGTTGCCATAGGCTAGGATATATAGCGTTAAAGACGTATATAATGTTCCCACCGAGAAATACGGGCCGACACGCCAGGAATGTTGTAAAACATTACATCCGAGGTGTTAGGTTCCCTTAGGTTAGGATATATAACGTTATAGACGTATATAATGTTCCCAATGAGAATGAGCTGCCGACGCGCCAGAAATGTTGTAAAATATTACATCCGACATGTTAAGTTGCCTTAGGTTAGGATATATAACATTATAGACGTATATACTGTTCCCACCGAGAAGTAGTTGCCGACGCGCCAGGAATATTGTAAAATATTACATTCGACATGTTAGGTTGTCTCAGGCTAGGACATATAGCGTTAAAGGCGTATATAATATTCCCACCGAGAAATGAGGGCCGACACGCCAGGAATGTAGTAAAATATTACGCTCGACATTTTTGGTTGCCTTAAGTTAGGACATATGGCTTTATAGACGTATATAATGTTCCCACCGAGAAATAGGGGCCAGCGCGCCAGGAATGTGGTAAAATATTACATCCGGTATGTTAGGTTGCCTTAGGTTAGGATATATAACGTTATAGACGTATATACAGTTCCCAACGAGAAGTAGGGGCCGACTCGCCAGGAATGTTGTAAAATATTACATCCGAGATGTTAGGTTCCCTTAGGTTAGAATATATAACGTTATAGACGTATATAATGTTCCCACCGAGAAGTAGGGGCCGACTCGCCAGGAATGTTGTCAAATATTACATCCGAGGTGTTAGGTTCCCTTAGGTTAGGATATATAACGTTATAGACGTATATAATGTTTCCACCGAGAAGTAGGGGCCGACGAGCCAGGAATGTTGTAAAATATTACGCTCGACGTGTTAGGTTGCCTTAGGCTATGATATATAGCGATACAGACGTATATAATGTTCCCACCGAGAAGTGGGGGCCGGCGCGCCAGGAATGTAGTAAAATATTACATCCGAGATGTTAGGTTGCCTTAGGCTAGGATGTGTAACGTTATAGACGTATATAATGTTCCCAACCTAGAAGTAGTTGCCGACGCGCCAGGAATATTGTAAGATATTACATTCGACATGTAAGGTTGCCTTATGCTAGGATATATAACGTTATAGACGTATATAAAGTTTCCACCGAGAAGTAGGTGCCGACGAGCCAGGAATGTTGTAAAATATTACAGTCGACGTGTTAGGATTGCCTTAGGCCAGGATATATAACGTTATAGACGTATACGATATTCCCACCGAGGAGTACGGGCCGACACGACAAGAATGTTGTCAAATATTACATCCGAGGTGTTAGGTTCCCTTAGGTTAGGATATATAACGTTATAGACGTATATAATGTTCCCACCGAGAAGTAGGGGCCGACGAGCCAGGAATGTTGTAAAATATTACGCTCGACATGTTAGGATTGCCTTAGGCTAAGATATATAACGTTATAGAAGTATATAATGTTCCCACCGAGAAGTAGGGGCCGAAGTGACGGGAATGTTGTAAAATATTACATACGACATGTTAGTTTGCCTTAGGCTAGGATATATAACGTTATAGACGTATATAATGTTCCCACCGCGAAGTAGGGGCCGACGTGCCAGGAATGTAGTAAAATATTACATCCCAGATGTTAGGTTGCCTTAGGTTAGGATATATAGCGTTATAGACGTATATAATGTTCCCACCGAGAATTAGGGGCCGACGTGCCAGGAATGTAGTAAATTATTACATCCGAGATGTTAGGTTGCCTTAGGTTAGGATATATGGCGTTATAGACGTATATAATGTTCCCACCGAGAAGTAGGGGCCGGCGCGCCACGAATGTAGTAAAATATTACATCCGACATGTTAGGTTGCCTTAGGGTAGGATATATAACGTTATAGACGTATATAATGTTCCCACCGAGAAGTAGGTGCCGACGCGCTAGGAATGTTGTAAAATATTACTTCCGAGATGTTAGGATTGCCTTAGGCTAGGATATATAGCGTTACATACGTATATAATGTTCCCACCGAAAAGTAGGGGCAGGCGCGCCAGGAATGTAGTAAAATATTACATCCGAGATGTTAGGTTGCCTTAGGCTAGGATATGTAACTTTATAGACGTATATAATGTTCCCACCTAGAACTAGTTGCCGGCGTGCCAGGAATATTGTAAAATATTACATTCGACATGTAAGGTTGCCTTATGCTAGGATATATAACGTTATAGACGTATATAAAGTTCCCACCGAGAAGTAGGTGCCGACGAGCCAGGAATGTTGTAAAATATTACGCTCGACATGTTAGGTTGCCTAAAGCTATGATATATAGCGATATAGACGAATATAATATTCCCACCGAGAAGTGGGGGCCGGCGCGCCAGGAATGTAGTAAAATATTACATCCGAGATGTTAGGTTGCCTTAGGCTAGGATATGTAAAGTTATAGACGTATATAATGTTCCCACCGAGAAGTAGGGACCGAAGAGCCAGGAATGTAGTAAAATATTACATCCGAGATGTTAGGTTCCCTTAGGCTAGGATATGTAAAGTTATAGACGTATATAATGTTCCCACCGAGAAGTAGGGACCGAAGAGCCAGGAATGTAGTAAAATATTACATCCGAGATGTTAGGTTGCCTTAGGTTAGGATATATAACGTTATAGACGTATATAATGTTCCCACCGAGAAGTAGGGGCCGGTGCGACACGAATGTAGTAAAATATTACATCCGAGATGTTAGGATTGCCTTAGGCTAGGATATATATTGTTAAAGACGTATATAATGTTCCCACCGAGAAATAGGGGCCGACACGCCAGGAATGTTGTAAAACATTACATCCGAGGTGTTAGGTTCCCTTAGGTTAGGATATATAACGTTGTAGACGTATATAATGTTCCCAATGAGAAGGAGGTGCCGACGCGCCAGGAATGTTATAAAATATTACATCCGACATGTTAAGTTGCCTTAGGTTAGGATATATAACGTTATAGACGTATATACAGATCCCACCGAGAAGTAGGGGCCGACTCGCCAGGAATGTTGTAAAATATTACATCCCAGATGTTAGGTTCCCTTAGGTTAGAATATATAACTTTATAGACGTATATAATGTTCCCACCGAGAAGTAGGGGCCAACGAGCCAGGAATGTTGTTAAATATTACGCTCGACATGTTAGGTTGCCTAAGGCTATGATATATAGCGATATAGACGTATATAATATTCCCACCGAGAAGTGGGGGCCGGCGCGCCAGGAATGTAGTAAAATATTACATCCGAGATGTTAGGTTGCCTTAGGCTAGGATATGTAAAGTTATAGACGTATATAATGTTCCCACCGAGAAATAGGTGCCGGCGCGCCAGGAATGTTGTAAAATATTACATCCGAGATGTTAGGATTGCCTTAGGCTAAGATATATAACGTTATAGACGTATATAATGTTCCCACCGAGAAGTAGGGGCCGAAGTGACGGGAATGTTGTAAAATATTACATTCGACATGTTAGTTTGCCTTAGGCTAGGATATATAGCGTTATAGACGTATATAATGTTCCCACCGAGAAGTAGGGGCCGACGTGCCAGCAATGTAGTAAAATATTACATCCGAGATGTTAGGTTGCCTTAGGTTAGGATGTATGGCGTTATAGACGTATATAATGTTCCCACCGAGAAGTAGGGGCCGGCGCGCCACGAATGTAGTAAAATATTACATCCGAGATGTTAGGTTGCCTTAGGCTAGGATATGTAACGTATAGACGTATATAATGTTCCCACCTAGAAGTAGTTGCCGGCGTGCCAGGAATATTGTAAAATATTACATTCGACATGTAAGGTTGCCTTATGCTAGGATATGTAACGTTATAGACGTATATAAAGTTCCCACCGAGAAGTAGGTGCCGACGAGCCAGGAATGTTGTAAAATATTACGCTCGACATGTTAGGTTGCCTTAGGCTAGGATATATAGCGATATAGACGTATATAATGTTCCCACCGAGAAGTAGGGGCCGCCGCGCCAGGAATGTAGTGAAATATTACATCCGAGATGTTAGGTTCCCTTAGGTTAGGATATATAACGTTATAGACGTATATAATGTTCCCACAGAGAAGTGGGGGCCGGCGCGCCAGGAATGTAGTGAAATATTACATCCGAGATGTTAGGTTGCCTTAGGCTAGTATATGTAAAGTTATAGACGTATATAATGTTCCCACCGAGAAATAGGTGCCGGCGCGCCAGGAATGTTGTAAAATATTACATCCGAGATGTTAGGATTGCCTTAGGCTAGGATATATATCGTTATAGACGTATATAATGTTCCCACCGAGAAGTAGGGGCCGAAGTGACGGGAATGTTGTAAAATATTACATCCGAGATGTTAGGTTGCCTTAGGTTAGGATATATAACGTTATTGACTTGTATAATTTTCCCACCGAGAAATAGGGGCCGACGCCCCAGGAACGATGTAAAATTTTACATTCGACATGTTACGATTGCCTTAGGCTAGGATATATAACGTAATAGACGTATATACTGTGCCGACCGAGAAGTAGGTGCCGACGCGCCAGGAATGTTGTAAAATATTACGCTCGACAAGTTAGGTTGCCATAGGCTAGGATATATAGCGTTAAAGACGTATATAATGTTCCCACCGAGAAATACGGGCCGACACGCCAGGAATGTTGTAAAACATTACATCCGAGGTGTTAGGTTCCCTTAGGTTAGGATATATAACGTTATAGACGTATATAATGTTCCCAATGAGAAGGAGGTGCCGACGCGCCAGGAATGTTGTAAAATATTACATCCGACATGTTAAGTTGCCTTAGGTTAGGATATATAACGTTATAGACGTATATACTGTTCCCACCGAGAAGTAGTTGCCGACGCGCCAGGAATATTGTAAAATATTACATTCGACATGTTAGGTTGTCTCAGGCTAGGACATATAGCGTTAAAGGCGTATATAATATTCCCACCGAGAAATAAGGGCCGACACGCCAGGAATGTAGTAAAATATTACGCTCGACATTTTTGGTTGCCTTAAGTTAGGATATATGGCGTTATAGACGTATATAATGTTCCCACCGAGAAGTAGGGGCCAGCGCGCGAGGAATGTGGTAAAATATTACATCCGGTATGTTAGGTTGCCTTAGGTTAGGATATATAACGTTATAGACGTATATAATGTTCCCACCGAGAAGTAGGGGCTAACGAGCCAGGAATGTGGTGAAATATTACATTCGACATGTTAAGTTGTCTTAGGTTAGGATATATAACGTTGTAGACGTATATACAGATCCCACCGAGAAGTAGGGGCCGACTCGCCAGGAATGTTGTAAAATATTACATCCGAGATGTTAGGTTCCCTTAGGTTAGAATATATAACGTTATAGACGTATATAATGTTCCCACCGAGAAGTAGGGGCCAACGAGCCAGGAATGTTGTAAAATATTACGCTCGACATGTTAGGTTGCCTAAGGCTATGATATATAGCGATATAGACGTATATAATATTCCCACCGAGAAGTGGGGACCGGCGCGCCAGGAATGTAGTAAAATATTACATCCGAGATGTTAGGTTGCCTTGGGCTAGGATATGTAAAGTTATAGACGTATATAATGTTCCCACCGAGAAATAGGTGCCGGCGCGCCAGGAATGTTGTAAAATATTACATCCGAGATGTTAGGATTGCCTTAGGCTAAGATATATAACGTTATAGACGTATATAATGTTCCCACCGAGAAGTAGGGGCCGAAGTGACGGGAATGTAGTAAAATATTACATCCGAGATGTTAGGTTGCCTTAGGTTAGGATATATAGCGTTATAGACGTATATAATGTTCCCACCGAGAATTAGGGGCCGACGTGCCAGGAATGTAGTAAATTATTACATCCGAGATGTTAGGTTGCCTTAGGGTAGGATATATGGCGTTATAGACGTATATAATGTTCCCACCGAGAAGTAGGGGCCGGCGCGCCACGAATGTAGTAAAATATTACATCCGACATGTTAGGTTGCCTTAGGGTAGGATATATAACGTTATAGACGTATATAATGTTCCCACCGAGAAGTAGGTGCCGACGCGCTAGGAATGTTGTAAAATATTACTTCCGAGATGTTAGGATTGCCTTAGGCTAGCATATATAGCGTTACAGACGTATATAATGTTCCCACCGAAAAGTAGGGGCAGGCGCGCCAGGAATGTAGTAAAATATTACATCCGAGATGTTAGGTTGCCTTAGGCTAGGATATGTAACGTTATAGACGTATATAATGTTCCCACCGATATGTAGGTGTCGACGCGCCAGGAATGTTGTAAAATATTACGCTCGACAAGTTAGGTTGCCATAGGCTAGGATATATAGCGTTAAAGACGTATATAATGATCCCACCGAGAAATACGGGCCGACACGCCAGGAATGTTGTAAAACATTACATCCGAGGTGTTAGGTTCCCTTAGGTTAGGATATATAACGTTATAGACGTATATAATGTTCCCAATGAGAAGGAGGTGCCGACGCGCCAGGAATGTTGTAGAATATTACATCCGACATGTTAAGTTGTCTTAGGTTAGGATATATAACGTTATAGACGTATATACTGTTCCCACCGAGAAGTAGTTGCCGACGCGCCAGGAATATTGTAAAATATTACATTCGACATGTTAGGTTGTCTCAGGCTAGGACATATAGCGTTAAAGGCGTATATAATATTCCCACCGAGAAATAAGGGCCGACACGCCAGGAATGTAGTAAAATATTACGCTCGACATTTTTGGTTACCTTAAGTTAGAATATATGGCGTTATAGACGTATATAATGTTCCCACCGCGAAGTAGGGGCCAACGAGCCAGGAATGTTGTAAAATATTACGCTCGATATGTTAGGTTGCCTAAGGCTATGATATATAGCGATATAGACGTATATAATGTTCCCACCGAGAAGTGGGGGCCGGCGCGCCAGGAATGTAGTGAAATATTACATCCGAGATGTTAGGTTGCCTTAGGCTAGGATATGTAAAGTTATAGACGTATATAATGTTCCCACCGAGAAATAGGTGCCGGCGCGCCAGGAATGTTGTAAAATATTACATCCGAGATGTTAGGATTGCCTTAGGCCAGGATATATAGCGTTAAAGACGTATATAATGTTCCCACCGAAAAGTAGGGGCCGGCGCGCCAGGAATGTAGTAGAATATTACATCTGAGATGTTAGGTTGCCTTAGGCTAGGATATGTAACGTTATAGACGTATATAATGTTCCCACCGAGAAGTAGGGGCCAACGAGCCAGGAATGTTGTAAAATATTACGCTCGACATGTTAGGTTGCCTAAGGCTATGATATATAGCGATATAGACGTATATAATATTCCCACCGAGAAGTGGGGGCCGGCGTGCCAGGAATGTAGTAAAATATTACATCCGAGATGTTAGGTTGCCTTAGGCTAGGATATGTAAAGTTATAGACGTATATAATGTTCCCACCGAGAAGTGGGGACCGAAGAGCCAGGAATGTAGTAAAATATTACATCCGAGATGTTAGGTTGCCTTAGGTTAGGATATATAACGTTATAGACGTATATAATGTTCCCACCGAGAAGTAGGGGCCGGTGCGACACGAATGTAGTAAAATATTACATCCGAGATGTTAGGTTGCCTTAGACTAGGATATATAACGTTATAGACGTATATAATGTTCCCACGGAGAAGTAGGGGCCCAAGTGACGGGAGCGTTGTAAAATTATACATTCGACATGTTAGGATTGCCTTAGGCTAGGATATATATTGTTAAAGACGTATATAATGTTCCCACCGAGAAGTAGGGGCCGAAGTGACGGGAATGTTGTAAAATATTACATTCGACATGTTAGTTTGCCTTAGGCTAGGATATATAGCGTTATAGACGTATATAATGTTCCCACCGAGAAGTAGGCGCCGACGTGCCAGGAATGTAGTAAAATATTACATCCGAGATGTTAGGTTGCCTTAGGTTAGGATATATAGCGTTATACGTATATAATGTTCCCACCGAGAAGTAGGGGCCAACGAGCCAGGAATGTTGTAAAATATTACGCTCGACATGTTAGGTTGCCTTATGCTAGGATATGTAACGTTATAGACGTATATAAAGTTCCCACCGAGAAGTAGGTACCGACGAGCCAGGAATGTTGTAAAATATTACGCTCGACATGTTAGGTTGCCTTAGGCTAGGATATATAGCGATATAGACGTATATAATATTCCCACCGAGAAGTGGGGGCCTGCGCGCCAGGAATGTAGTAAAATATTACATTCGACGTGTTAGGATTGCCTTAGGCTAGGATATATAACGTTATAGACGTATACGATATTCCCACCGAGGAGTACGGGCCGACACTTCAAGAATGTTGTCAAATATTACATCCGAGGTGTTAGGTTCCCTTAGGTTAGGATATATAACGTTATAGACGTATATAATGTTCCCACCGAGAAGTAGGGGCCGACGAGCCAGGAATGTTGTAAAATATTACGCTCGACATGTTAGGTTGCCTTAGGCTATGATATATAGCGATATAGACGTATATAATGTTCCCACCGAGAAGTAGGGGCTAACGAGGCAGGAATGTGGTAAAATATTACATTCGACATGTTAAGTTGTCTTAGGTTAGGATATATAACGTTATAGACGTATATACAGTTCCCACCGAGAAGTAGGGGCCGACTCGCCAGGAATGTAGTAGAATATTACATCTGAGATGTTAGGTTGCCTTAGGCTAGGATATGTAACGTTATAGACGTATATAATGTTCCCACCGAGAAGTAGGGTCCAACGAGCCAGGAATGTTGTAAAATATTACGCTCGACATGTTAGGTTGCCTAAGGCTATGATATATAGCGATATAGACGTATATAATATTCCCACCGAGAAGTGGGGGCCGGCGTGCCAGGAATGTAGTAAAATATTACATCCGAGATGTTAGGTTGCCTTAGGTTAGGATATATAACGTTATAGACGTATATAATGTTCCCACCGAGAAGTAGGGGCCGGTGCGACACGAATGTAGTAAAATATTACATCCGAGATGTTAGGTTGCCTTAGACTAGGATATATAACGTTATAGACATATATAATGTTCCCACGGAGAAGTAGGGGCCCAAGTGACGGGAGCGTTGTAAAATTATACATTCGACATGTTAGGATTGCCTTAGGCTAGGATATATATTGTTAAAGACGTATATAATGTTCCCACCGAGAAATAGGGGCCGACACGCCAGGAATGTTGTAAAACATTACATCCGAGGTGTTAGGTTGCCTTAAGCTAGGATATATAGCGTTATAGACGTATATAATGTTCCCACCGAGAAGTAGGTACCGACGAGCCAGGAATGTTGTAAAATATTACGCTCGACATGCTAGGTTGCCTTACGTTATGATATATAGCGATATAGACGTATATAATGTTCCCACCGAGAAGTAGGGGCCGGCGCGCCAGGAATGTGGTAAAATATTACATCCGGTATGTTAGGTTGCCTTAGGTTAGGATATATAACGTTATAGACGTATATAATGTTCCCACCGAGAAGTAGGGGCTAACGAGCCAGGAATGTGGTAAAATATTACATTCGACATGTTAAGTTGTCTTAGGTTAGGATATATAACGTTATAGACGTATATACAGTTCCCACCGAGAAGTAGGGGCCGACTCGCCAAAAATGTTGTAAAATATTACATCCGAGATGTTAGGTTCCCTTAGGTTAGAATATATAACGTTATAGACGTATATAATGTTCCCACCGAGAAGTAGGGGCCGACTCGCCAGGAATGTTGTAAAATATTACATCCGAGATGTTAGGATTGCCTTAGGCTAAGATATATAACGTTATAGACGTATATAATGTTCCCACCGAGAAGTAGGGGCCGAAGTGACGGGAATGTTGTAAAATATTACATTCGACATGTTAGTTTGCCTTAGGCTAGGATATATAGCGTTATAGACGTATATAATGTTCCCACCGAGAAGTAGGCGCCGACGTGCCAGGAATGTAGTAAAATATTACATCCGAGATGTTAGGTTGCCTTAGGTTAGGATATATAGCGTTATACGTATATAATGTTCCCACCGAGAAGTAGGGGCCAACGAGCCAGGAATGTTGTAAAATATTACGCTCGACATGTTAGGTTGCCTTATGCTAGGATATGTAACGTTATAGACGTATATAAAGTTCCCACCGAGAAGTAGGTGCCGACGAGCCAGGAATGTTGTAAAATATTACGCTCGACATGTTAGGTTGCCTTAGGCTAGGATATATAGCGATATAGACGTATATAATATTCCCACCGAGAAGTGGGGGCCTGCGCGCCAGGAATGTAGTAAAATATTACATTCGACGTGTTAGGATTGCCTTAGGCTAGGATATATAACGTTATAGACGTATACGATATTCCCACCGAGGAGTACGGGCCGACACGACAAGAATGTTGTCAAATATTACATCCGACGTGTTAGGTTCCCTTAGGTTAGGATATATAACGTTATAGACGTATATAATGTTCCCACCGAGAAGTAGGGGCCGACGAGCCAGGAATGTTGTAAAATATTACGCTCGACATGTTAGGTTGCCTTAGGCTATGATATATAGCGATATAGACGTATATAATGTTCCCACCGAGAAGTGGGGGCCGGCGCGCCAGGAATGTAGTGAAATATTACATACGAGATGTTAGGTTCCCTTAGGTTAGGATATATAACGTTATAGACGTATATAATGTTCCCACCGAGAAGTGGGGGCCGGCGCGCCAGGAATGTAGTGAAATATTACATCCGAGATGTTAGGTTGCCTTAGGCTAGGATATGTAAAGTTATAGACGTATATAATGTTCCCCCCGAGAAATAGGTGCCGGCGCGCCAGGAATGTGGTAAAATATTACATCCGAGATGTTAGGTTGCCTTAGGCTAGGATAAGTAACGTTATAGACGTATATAATGTTCCCACCGAGAAGTAGGGACCGACGAGCCAGGAATGTTGTAAAATATTACGCTCGACATGTTAGGTTGTCTTAGGCTATGATATATAGCGATATAGACGTATATAATGTTCCCACCGAGAAGTGGGGGCCGGCGCGCCAGGAATGTAGTGAAATATTACATCCGAGATGTTAGGTTCCCTTAGGTTAGGATATATAACGTTATAGACGTATATAATGTTCCCACCGAGAAGTGGAGGCCGGCGCGCCAGGAATGTAGTGAAATATTAGATCCGAGATGTTAGGTTGCCTTAGGCTAGGATATGTAAAGTTATAGACGTATATAATGTTCCCACCGAGAAATAGGTGCCGGCGCGCCAGGAATGTTGTAAAATATTACATCCGAGATGTTAGGATTGCCTTAGGCTAGGATATATATCGTTATAGACGTATATAATGTGTCCACCGAGAAGTAGGGGCCGAAGTGACGGGAATGTTGTAAAATATTACATCCGAGATGTTAGGTTGCCTTAGGTTAGGATATATAACGTTATTGACTTATATAATTCTCCCACCGAGAAATAGGGGCCGACGCCCCAGGAATGATGTAAAATTTTACATTCGACATGTTAGGATTGCCTTAGGCTAGGATATATAACGTTATAGACGTATATTTTGTTCCGACCGAGAAGTAGGTGCCGACGCGCCAGGAATGTTGTAAAATATTACGCTCGACAAGATAGGTTGCCATAGGCTAGGATATATAGCGATAAAGACGTATATAATATTCCCACCGAGAAATACGGGCCGACACGCCAGGAATGTTGTAAAATATTACATCCGAAATGTTAGGTTCCCTTAGGTTAGGATATATAACGTTATAGACGTATATAATGTTCCCACCGCGAAGTAGGGGCCAACGAGCCAGGAATGTGGTAAAATATTACATTCGACATGTTAAGTTGTCTTAGGTGAGGATATATAACGTTATAGACGTATATACAGATCCCACCGAGAAGTAGTTGCCGACGCGCCAGGAATGTAGTAAAATATTACATCCGAGATGTTAGGTTCCCTTAGGTTAGAATATATAACGTTATAGACGTATATAATGTTCCCACCGAGAAGTAGGGGCCGACTCGCCAGGAATGTTGTAAAATATTACATCCGAGATGTTAGGATTGCCTTAGGCTAAGATATATAACGTTATAGACGTATATAATGTTCCCACCGAGAAGTAGGGGCCGAAGTGACGGGAATGTTGTAAAATATTACATTCGACATGTTAGTTTGCCTTAGGCTAGGATATATAGCGTTATAGACGTATATAATGTTCCCACCGAGAAGTAGGCGCCGACGTGCCAGGAATGTAGTAAAATATTACATCCGAGATGTTAGGTTGCCTTAGGTTAGGATATATAGCGTTATACGTATATAATGTTCCCACCGAGAAGTAGGGGCCAACGAGCCAGGAATGTTGTAAAATATTACGCTCGACATGTTAGGTTGCCTTATGCTAGGATATGTAACGTTATAGACGTATATAAAGTTCCCACCGAGAAGTAGGTGCCGACGAGCCAGGAATGTTGTAAAATATTACGCTCGACATGTTAGGTTGCCTTAGGCTAGGATATATAGCGATATAGACGTATATAATATTCCCACCGAGAAGTGGGGGCCTGCGCGCCAGGAATGTAGTAAAATATTACATTCGACGTGTTAGGATTGCCTTAGGCTAGGATATATAACGTTATAGACGTATACGATATTCCCACCGAGGAGTACGGGCCGACACGACAAGAATGTTGTCAAATATTACATCCGACGTGTTAGGTTCCCTTAGGTTAGGATATATAACGTTATAGACGTATATAATGTTCCCACCGAGAAGTAGGGGCCGACGAGCCAGGAATGTTGTAAA
Organism: Xylocopa violacea; assembly: GCA_963969225.1. Lineage (NCBI taxonomy): Eukaryota > Metazoa > Arthropoda > Insecta > Hymenoptera > Apidae > Xylocopa > Xylocopa violacea. The sequence continues at coordinate 44,334,008 of CAXAJV010000001.1, read as the reverse complement.
ATATTACGCTCGACATGTTAGGTTGCCTTAGGCTATGATATATAGCGATATAGACGTATATAATGTTCCCACCGAGAAGTGGGGGCCGGCGCGCCAGGAATGTAGTGAAATATTACATACGAGATGTTAGGTTCCCTTAGGTTAGGATATATAACGTTATAGACGTATATAATGTTCCCACCGAGAAGTGGGGGCCGGCGCGCCAGGAATGTAGTGAAATATTACATCCGAGATGTTAGGTTGCCTTAGGCTAGGATATGTAAAGTTATAGACGTATATAATGTTCCCCCCGAGAAATAGGTGCCGGCGCGCCAGGAATGTGGTAAAATATTACATCCGAGATGTTAGGTTGCCTTAGGCTAGGATAAGTAACGTTATAGACGTATATAATGTTCCCACCGAGAAGTAGGGACCGACGAGCCAGGAATGTTGTAAAATATTACGCTCGACATGTTAGGTTGTCTTAGGCTATGATATATAGCGATATAGACGTATATAATGTTCCCACCGAGAAGTGGGGGCCGGCGCGCCAGGAATGTAGTGAAATATTACATCCGAGATGTTAGGTTCCCTTAGGTTAGGATATATAACGTTATAGACGTATATAATGTTCCCACCGAGAAGTGGAGGCCGGCGCGCCAGGAATGTAGTGAAATATTAGATCCGAGATGTTAGGTTGCCTTAGGCTAGGATATGTAAAGTTATAGACGTATATAATGTTCCCACCGAGAAATAGGTGCCGGCGCGCCAGGAATGTTGTAAAATATTACATCCGAGATGTTAGGATTGCCTTAGGCTAGGATATATATCGTTATAGACGTATATAATGTGTCCACCGAGAAGTAGGGGCCGAAGTGACGGGAATGTTGTAAAATATTACATCCGAGATGTTAGGTTGCCTTAGGTTAGGATATATAACGTTATTGACTTATATAATTCTCCCACCGAGAAATAGGGGCCGACGCCCCAGGAATGATGTAAAATTTTACATTCGACATGTTAGGATTGCCTTAGGCTAGGATATATAACGTTATAGACGTATATTTTGTTCCGACCGAGAAGTAGGTGCCGACGCGCCAGGAATGTTGTAAAATATTACGCTCGACAAGATAGGTTGCCATAGGCTAGGATATATAGCGATAAAGACGTATATAATATTCCCACCGAGAAATACGGGCCGACACGCCAGGAATGTTGTAAAATATTACATCCGAAATGTTAGGTTCCCTTAGGTTAGGATATATAACGTTATAGACGTATATAATGTTCCCACCGCGAAGTAGGGGCCAACGAGCCAGGAATGTGGTAAAATATTACATTCGACATGTTAAGTTGTCTTAGGTGAGGATATATAACGTTATAGACGTATATACAGATCCCACCGAGAAGTAGTTGCCGACGCGCCAGGAATGTAGTAAAATATTACATCCGAGATGTTAGGTTGCCTTAGGGTAGGATATATAACGTTATAGACGTACATAATGTTCCCACCGAGAAGTAGGTGCCGACACGCTAGGAATGTTGTAAAATATTACATCCGAGATGTTAGGTTGCCTTAGGTTTGGATATGCAACGTTATAGACGTACATAAGGTCCCCATCGAGAAGCAGGCGACGACACGCCAGGAATGTTTTAAAATATTACATCCCAGATGTTAGGTTGCGTTAGGTTAGGATATGTAACGATATTGACGTATATAATGTTCCCACCGAAAAGTAGCAGCCGAAGCGCCAGGAATGTTGTAAAATATTACACCCGAGGTGTTAGGTTCCCTTAGGTTAGGATATATGACGTTATAGATATATATAATGTCCCCATCCAGAAGTAGGCGACGACACGCCAAGAATGTTGTAAAATATAACATCCCAGATGTTAGGTTGCGTTAGGTTAGAATATACAACGTTATAGACGTATATAATGTCCCCATCGAGAAGCAGGCGACGACACGACAGGAATGTTGTAAAATATTACATTCGACACATTAGGTTGCCTTAGGCTAGAATATATATCGTTATAGACGTATACAATGTTCCCACCGAGAAGTAGGGACCGACATGCCAGGAATGTTGTCAAATATTACATCCGAGATGTTAGGTTGCCTTAGGTTAGGATATACAACGTTATAGACGTATATAATGTCCCCATCGAGAAGTAGGCGACGACACGCCAGGAATGTTGTAAAATATTACACCCGAGATGTTAGGTTCCCTTAGGTTATGATATATGACGTTATAGATGTATATAATGTCCCCATCCAGAAGTAGGCGACGACACGCCAGGAATGTTGTAAAATATAACATCCGAGATGTTAGGTTGCCTTAGGTAAGGATATACAACGTTATAGATGTATATAATGTCCCCATCGAGAAGTAGGCGACGACACGCCAGGAATGTTGTAAAATATTACATTCTACATGTTGGGTTGCCTTAGGCTAGGATATATATCGCTATAGACGTATACATTGTTTCCACCGAGAAGTAGGGACCGACATGCCAGGAATGTTGTAAAATATTACATCCGAGATGTTAGGTTGCCTTAGGTTAGGATATATATCGTTATAGACGTATATAATGTTCCCACCGAGACGTAGGGACCGACATGCCAGGAATGTTTTAAAATATTACATCCCAGATGTTAGGTTGCGTTAGGTTAGGATATACAACGTTATAGACGTACATAAAATCCCCATCGAGAAGCAGGCGACGACACGCCAGGAATGTTGTAAAATATAACATCCGAGATGTTATGTTGCCATACGTTAGGATATGTAACGTTATAGACGTATATAATGTTCCCACCGAAAAGTAGCAGCCGAAGCGCCAGGAATGTTGTAAAATATTACATCCGAGATGTTAGGTTGCCTTAGGTAAGGATATATATCGTTATAGACGTATATAATGTTCCCACCGAGACGTAGGGACCGACATGCCAGGAATGTTTTGAAATATTACATCCCAGATGTTAGGTTGCGTTAGGTTAGTATATACAACGATATAGACGTATATAATGTAACCACGGAGACTTAGGGACCGACATGCCAGGAATGTTGTATAATATTACATCCCAGATGATAGGTTGCGTTAGGTTAGTATATACAAGGTTATAGATGTATATAATGTCCCCATCGAGAAGTAGGCGACGACACGCCAGGAATGTTGTAAAATATTACACCCGAGATGTTAGGTTCCCTTAGGTTAGGATATATGACGTTATAGATGTATATAATGTCCCCATCGAGAAGTAGGCGACGACACGCCAGGAATGTTGTAAAATATTACACCCGAGATGTTAGGTTCCCTTAGGTTAGGATAAATGACGTTATAGATGTATATAATGTCCCCATCCAGAAGTAGGCTACGACACGCCAGGAATGTTGTAAAATATAACATCCCAGATGTTAGGTTGCGTTAGGTTAGAATATACAACGTTATAGACGTATATAATGTGCCCATCGAGAAGCAGGCGACGACACGACAGGAATGTTGTAAAATATTACATTCGACAAGTTAGGTTGCCTTAGGCTAGAATATATATCGCTATAGACGTATACAATGTTCCCACCGAGAAGTAGGGACCGACATGCCAGGAATGTTGTAAAATATTACATCCGAGATGTTAGGTTGCCTTAGGTTAGGATATACAACGTTATAGACGTATATAATGTCCCCATCGAGAAGTAGGCGACGACACGCCAGGAATGTTGTAAAATATTACACCCGAGATGTTAGGTTCCCTTAGGTTAGGATATATGACGTTATAGATGTATATAATGTCCCCATCCAGAAGTAGGCGACGATATGCCAGGAATGTTGTAAAATATAACATCCCAGATGTTAGGTTGCGTTAGGTTAGAATATACAACGTTATAGACGTATATAATGTCCCCATCGAGAAGCAGGCGGCGACACGACAGGAATGTTGTAAAATATTACATTCGACATGTTAGGTTGCCTTAGGCGAGGATATATATCGTTATAGACGTAAACAATGTTCCCACCGAGAAGTAGGGACCGACATGACAGGAATGTTGTAAAATATTACATCCGAGATGTTAGGTTGCCTTAGGTTAGGATATACAACGTTATAGATGTATATAATGTTCCCATAGAGAAGTAGGCGACGACACGCCAGGAATGTTGTAAAATATTACATTCTACAAGTGAGGTTGCCTTAGGCTAGGATATATAACGTTATAGACGTATATAATGTTCCCACCGAGAAGTAGGGCCCGTCATGCCAGGAATGTTGTAAAATATTACATCCGAGATGTTATGTTCCCTTAGGTTAGGATATATGACGTTATAGATGTATATAATGTCCCCATCGAGAAGTAGGCGACGACACGCCAGGAATGTTGTAAAATATTACACCCGAGATGTTAGGTTCCCTTAGGTTAGGATATATGACGTTATAGATGTATATAATGCTCCATTCAGAAGTAGGCGACGACACGCCAGGAATGTTGTAAAATATTACATCCCAGATGTTAGGTTGCGTTAGGTTAGAATATACAACGTTATAGACGTATATAATGTCCCCATCGAGAAGCAGGCGGCGACACGACTGGAATGTTGTAAAATATTACATTCGACATGTTAGGTTGCCTCAGGCTAGGATATATATCGTTATAGACGTATACAATGTTCCCACCGAGAAGTAGGGACCGACATGCCAGGAATGTTGTAAAATATTACATCCGAGATGTTAGGTTGCCTTAGGTTAGGATATACAACGTTATAGATGTATATAATGTCCCCATCGAGAAGTAGGCGATGACACGCCAGGAATGTTGTAAAATATTACATTCTACATGTTGGGTTGCCTTAGGCTAGGATATATATCGTTATAGACGTATACATTGTTTCCACCGAGAAGTAGGGACCGACATGCCAGGAATGTTGTAAAATATTACATCCGAGATGTTAGGTTGCCTTAGGTTAGGATATATATCGTTATAGACGTATATAATGTTCCCACCGAGACGTGGGGACCGACATGCCAGGAATGTTTTAAAATATTACATCCCAGATGTTAGGTTGCGTTAGGTTAGGATATACAACGTTATAGACGCATATAATGTACCCACGGAGACGTAGGGACCGACATGCCAGGAATGTTGTAAAATATTACATCCCAGATGTTAGGTTGCGTTACGTTAGTATATACAAGGTTATAGATGTATATAATGTCCCCATCGAGAAGTAGGCGACGACACGCCAGGAATGTTGTAAAATATTACACCCGAGATGTTAGGTTCCCTTAGGTTAGGATATATGACGTTATAGATGTATATAATGCCCCATCCAGAAGTAGGCGACTACACGCCAGGAATGTTGTAAAATATTACATCCCAGATGTTAGGTTGCGTTAGGTTAGAATATACAACGTTATAGACGTATATAATGTCCCCATCGAGAAGCAGGCGGCGACACGACAGGAATGTTGTAAAATATTACATTCTACAAGTGAGGTTGCCTTAGGCTAGGATATATATCCCTATAGACGTATACATTGTTTCCACCGAGAAGTAGGGACCGACATGCCAGGAATGTTGTAAAATATTACATCCGAGATGTTAGGTTGCCTTAGGTTAGGATATATATCGTTATAGACGTATATAATGTTCCCACCGAGACGTGGGGACCGACATGCCAGGAATGTTTTAAAATATTACATCCCAGATGTTAGGTTGCCTTAGGTTAGGATATACAACGTTATAGACGTACATAAAATCCCCATCGAGAAGCAGGCGACGACACGCCAGGAATGTTGTAAAATATAACATCCGAGATGTTATGTTGCCATACGTTAGGATATGTAACGTTATAGACGTATATAATGTTCCCACCGAAAAGTAGCAGCCGAAGCGCCAGGAATGTTGTAAAATATTACATCCGAGATGTTAGGTTGCGTTAGGTAAGGATATATATCGTTATAGACGTATATAATGTTCCCACCGAGACGTAGGGACCGACATGCCAGGAATGTTTTAAAATATTACATCCCAGATGTTAGGTTGCGTTAGGTTAGTATATACAACGATATAGACGTATATAATGTACCCACGGAGACTTAGGGACCGACATGCCAGGAATGTTGTAAAATATTACATCCCAGATGATAGGTTGCGTTAGGTTAGTATATACAAGGTTATAGATGTATATAATGTCCCCATCGAGAAGTAGGCGACGACACGCCAGGAATGTTGTAAAATATTACACCCGAGATGTTAGGTTCCCTTAGGTTAGGATATATGACGTTATAGATGTATATAATGTCCCCATCGAGAAGTAGGCGACGACACGCCAGGAATGTTGTAAAATATTACACCTGAGATGTTAGGTTCCCTTAGGTTAGGATATATGACGTTATAGATGTATATAATGTCCCCATCCAGAAGTAGGCGACGACACGCCAGGAATGTTGTAAAATATTACATCCCAGATGTTAGGTTGCGTTAGGTTAGAATATACAACGTTATAGACGTATATAATGTCCCCATCGAGAAGCAGGCGGCGACACGACAGGAATGTTGTAAAATATTACATTCGAGATGTTAGGTTGCGTTAGGTTAGAATATACAACGTTATAGACGTATATAATGTCCCCATCGAGAAGCAGGCGGCGACACGACAGGAATGTTGTAAAATATTACATTCTACAAGTGAGGTTGCCTTAGGCTAGGATATATATCGTTATAGACGTTATAATGTCCCCATCGAGAAGCAGGCGACGACACGACAGGAATGTTGTAAAATATTACATTCGACATGTTAGGTTGCCTTAGGCTAGAATATATATCGTTATAGACGTATACAATGTTCCCACCGAGATGTAGGGTCCGACATGCCAGGAATGTTGTAAAATATTACATCCGAGATGTTACGTTGCCTTAGGTTTGGATATGCAACGTTATAGACGTACATAAAGTCCCCATCGAGAAGCAGGCGACGACACGCCAGGAATGTTTTAAAATATTACATCCCAGATGTTAGGTTGCGTTAGGTTAGGATATGTAACGATATTGACGTATATAATGTTCCCACCGAAAAGTAGCAGCCGAAGCGCCAGGAATGTTGTAAAATATTACACCCGAGGTGTTAGGTTCCCTTAGGTTAGGATATATGACGTTATAGATATATATAATGTCCCCATCCAGAAGTAGGCGACGACACGCCAGGAATGTTGTAAAATATAACATCCCAGATGTTAGGTTGCGTTAGGTTAGAATATACAACGTTATAGACGTATATAATGTCCCCATCGAGAAGCAGGCGACGACACGACAGGAATGTTGTAAAATATTACATTCGACATATTAGGTTGCCTTAGGCTAGAATATATATCGTTATAGACGTATACAATGTTCCCACCGAGAAGTAGGGACCGACATGCCAGGAATGTTGTCAAATATTACATCCGAGATGTTAGGTTGCCTTAGGTTAGGATATACAACGTTATAGACGTATATAATGTCCCCATCGAGAAGTAGGCGACGACACGCCAGGAATGTTGTAAAATATTACACCCGAGATGTTAGGTTCCCTTAGGTTAGGATATATGACGTTATAGATGTATATAATGTCCCCATCCAGAAGTAGGCGACGATATGCCAGGAATGTTGTAAAATATAACATCCCAGATGTTAGGTTGCGTTAGGTTAGAATATACAACGTTATAGACGTATATAATGTCCCCATCGAGAAGCAGGCGGCGACACGACAGGAATGTTGTAAAATATTACATTCGACATGTTAGGTTGCCTTAGGCTAGGATATATATCGTTATAGACGTATACAATGTTCCCACCGAGAAGTAGGGACCGACATGACAGGAATGTTGTAAAATATTACATCCGAGATGTTAGGTTGCCTTAGGTTAGGATATACAACGTTATAGATGTATATAATGTTCCCATAGAGAAGTAGGCGACGACACGCCAGGAATGTTGTAAAATATTACATTCTACAAGTGAGGTTGCCTTAGGCTAGGATATATAACGTTATAGACGTATATAATGTTCCCACCGAGAAGTAGGGCCCGTCATGCCAGGAATGTTGTAAAATATTACATCCGAGATGTTAGGTTGCCTTAGGTTAGGATATATATCGTTATAGACGTATATAACGTTCCCACCGAGACGTAGGGACCGACATGCCAGGAATGTTGTAAAATATTACATCCCAGATATTAGGTTCCGTTAGCTTAGGATATACAACGTTCTAGACGTACATAAAGTCCCCATCGAGAAGCAGGCGACGACACGCCAGGAATGTTGTAAAATATAGCATCCGAGATGTTATGTTGCCATACGTTAGGATATGTAACGTTATAGACGTATATAATGTTCCCACCGAAAAGTAGCAGCCGAAGCGCCAGGAATATTGTAAAATATTACATCCGAGATGTTAGGTTGCCTTAGGTTAGGATATATATCGTTATAGACGTATATAATGTTCCCACCGAGACGTAGGGACCGACATGCCAGGAATGTTTTAAAATATTACATCCGAGATGTTAGGTTGCCTTAGGTTAGGATATACAACGTTATAGACGTATATAATGTCCCCATCGAGAAGTAGGCGACGACACGCCAGGAATGTTGTAAAATATTACACCCGAGATGTTATGTTCCCTTAGGTTAGGATATATGACGTTATAGATGTATATAATGTCCCCATCGAGAAGTAGGCGACGACACGCCAGGAATGTTGTAAAATATTACACCCGAGATGTTAGGTTCCCTTAGGTTAGGATATATGACGTTATAGATGTATATAATGTCCCCATCGAGAAGTAGGCGACGACACGCCAGGAATGTTGTAAAATATTACACCCGAGATGTTAGGTTCCCTTAGGTTAGGATATATGACGTTATAGATGTATATAATGTCCCCATCGAGAAGTAGGCGACAACACGCCAGGAATGTTGTAAAATATTACATCCGAGATGTTAGGTTGCCTTAGGTTTGGATATGCAACGTTATAGACGTACATAAAGTCCCCATCGAGAAGCAGGCGACGACACGCCAGGAATGTTGTAAAATATTACATCCGAGATGTTAGGTTGCCTTAGGTTTGGATATGCAACGTTATAGACGTACATAAAGTCCCCATCGAGAAGCAGGCGACGACACGCCAGGAATGTTTTAAAATATTACATCCCAGATGTTAGGTTGCGTTAGGTTAGGATATGTAACGATATTGACGTATATAATGTTCCCACCGAAAAGTAGCAGCCGAAGCGCCAGGAATGTTGTAAAATATTACACCCGAGGTGTTAGGTTCCCTTAGGTTAGGATATATGACGTTATAGATATATATAATGTCCCCATCCAGAAGTAGGCGACGACACGCCAGGAATGTTGTAAAATATAACATCCCAGATGTTAGGTTGCGTTAGGTTAGAATATACAACGTTATAGACGTATATAATGTCCCCATCGAGAAGCAGGCGACGACACGACAGGAATGTTGTAAAATATTACATTCGACATATTAGGTTGCCTTAGGCTAGAATATATATCGTTATAGACGTATACAATGTTCCCACCGAGAAGTAGGGACCGACATGCCAGGAATGTTGTCAAATATTACATCCGAGATGTTAGGTTGCCTTAGGTTAGGATATACAACGTTATAGACGTATATAATGTCCCCATCGAGAAGTAGGCGACGACACGCCAGGAATGTTGTAAAATATTACACCCGAGATGTTAGGTTCCCTTAGGTTATGATATATGACGTTATAGATGTATATAATGTCCCCATCCAGAAGTAGGCGACGACACGCCAGGAATGTTGTAAAATATAACATCCGAGATGTTATGTTGCCTTAGGTTAGGATATACAACGTTATAGATGTATATAATGTCCCCATCGAGAAGTAGGCGACGACACGCCAGGAATGTTGTAAAATATTACATTCTACATGTTGGGTTGCCTTAGGCTAGGATATATATCGCTATAGACGTATACATTGTTTCCACCGAGAAGTAGGGACCGACATGCCAGGAATGTTGTAAAATATTACATCCGAGATGTTAGGTTGCCTTAGGTTAGGATATATATCGTTATAGACGTATATAATGTTCCCACCGAGACGTAGGGACCGACATGCCAGGAATGTTTTAAAATATTACATCCCAGATGTTAGGTTGCGTTAGGTTAGGATATACAACGTTATAGACGTACATAAAATCCCCATCGAGAAGCAGGCGACGACACGCCAGGAATGTTGTAAAATATAACATCCGAGATGTTATGTTGCCATACGTTAGGATATGTAACGTTATAGACGTATATAATGTTCCCACCGAAAAGTAGCAGCCGAAGCGCCAGGAATGTTGTAAAATATTACATCCGAGATGTTAGGTTGCCTTAGGTAAGGATATATATCGTTATAGACGTATATAATGTTCCCACCGCGACGTAGGGACCGACATGCCAGGAATGTTTTGAAATATTACATCCCAGATGTTAGGTTGCGTTAGGTTAGTATATACAACGATATAGACGTATATAATGTACCCACGGAGACTTAGGGACCGACATGCCAGGAATGTTGTAAAATATTACATCCCAGATGATAGGTTGCGTTAGGTTAGTATATACAAGGTTATAGATGTATATAATGTCCCCATCGAGAAGTAGGCGACGACACGCCAGGAATGTTGTAAAATATTACACCCGAGATGTTAGGTTCCCTTAGGTTAGGATATATGACGTTATAGATGTATATAATGTCCCCATCGAGAAGTAGGCGACGACACGCCAGGAATGTTGTAAAATATTACACCTGAGATGTTAGGTTCCCTTAGGTTAGGATATATGACGTTATAGATGTATATAATGTCCCCATCCAGAAGTAGGCGACGACACGCCAGGAATGTTGTAAAATATTACATCCCAGATGTTAGGTTGCGTTAGGTTAGAATATACAACGTTATAGACGTATATAATGTCCCCATCGAGAAGCAGGCGGCGACACGACAGGAATGTTGTAAAATATTACATTCGAGATGTTAGGTTGCGTTAGGTTAGAATATACAACGTTATAGACGTATATAATGTCCCCATCGAGAAGCAGGCGGCGACACGACAGGAATGTTGTAAAATATTACATTCTACAAGTGAGGTTGCCTTAGGCTAGGATATATATCGTTATAGACGTTATAATGTCCCCATCGAGAAGCAGGCGACGACACGACAGGAATGTTGTAAAATATTACATTCGACATGTTAGGTTGCCTTAGGCTAGAATATATATCGTTATAGACGTATACAATGTTCCCACCGAGATGTAGGGTCCGACATGCCAGGAATGTTGTAAAATATTACATCCGAGATGTTAGGTTGCCTTAGGTTTGGATATGCAACGTTATAGACGTACATAAAGTCCCCATCGAGAAGCAGGCGACGACACGCCAGGAATGTTTTAAAATATTACATCCCAGATGTTAGGTTGCGTTAGGTTAGGATATGTAACGATATTGACGTATATAATGTTCCCACCGAAAAGTAGCAGCCGAAGCGCCAGGAATGTTGTAAAATATTACACCCGAGGTGTTAGGTTCCCTTAGGTTAGGATATATGACGTTATAGATATATATAATGTCCCCATCCAGAAGTAGGCGACGACACGCCAGGAATGTTGTAAAATATAACATCCCAGATGTTAGGTTGCGTTAGGTTAGAATATACAACGTTATAGACGTATATAATGTCCCCATCGAGAAGCAGGCGACGACACGACAGGAATGTTGTAAAATATTACATTCGACATATTAGGTTGCCTTAGGCTAGAATATATATCGTTATAGACGTATACAATGTTCCCACCGAGAAGTAGGGACCGACATGCCAGGAATGTTGTCAAATATTACATCCGAGATGTTAGGTTGCCTTAGGTTAGGATATACAACGTTATAGACGTATATAATGTCCCCATCGAGAAGTAGGCGACGACACGCCAGGAATGTTGTAAAATATTACACCCGAGATGTTAGGTTCCCTTAGGTTAGGATATATGACGTTATAGATGTATATAATGTCCCCATCCAGAAGTAGGCGACGATATGCCAGGAATGTTGTAAAATATAACATCCCAGATGTTAGGTTGCGTTAGGTTAGAATATACAACGTTATAGACGTATATAATGTCCCCATCGAGAAGCAGGCGGCGACACGACAGGAATGTTGTAAAATATTACATTCGACATGTTAGGTTGCCTTAGGCTAGGATATATATCGTTATAGACGTATACAATGTTCCCACCGAGAAGTAGGGACCGACATGACAGGAATGTTGTAAAATATTACATCCGAGATGTTAGGTTGCCTTAGGTTAGGATATACAACGTTATAGATGTATATAATGTTCCCATAGAGAAGTAGGCGACGACACGCCAGGAATGTTGTAAAATATTACATTCTACAAGTGAGGTTGCCTTAGGCTAGGATATATAACGTTATAGACGTATATAATGTTCCCACCGAGAAGTAGGGCCCGTCATGCCAGGAATGTTGTAAAATATTACATCCGAGATGTTAGGTTGCCTTAGGTTAGGATATATATCGTTATAGACGTATATAACGTTCCCACCGAGACGTAGGGACCGACATGCCAGGAATGTTGTAAAATATTACATCCCAGATATTAGGTTCCGTTAGCTTAGGATATACAACGTTCTAGACGTACATAAAGTCCCCATCGAGAAGCAGGCGACGACACGCCAGGAATGTTGTAAAATATAGCATCCGAGATGTTATGTTGCCATACGTTAGGATATGTAACGTTATAGACGTATATAATGTTCCCACCGAAAAGTAGCAGCCGAAGCGCCAGGAATATTGTAAAATATTACATCCGAGATGTTAGGTTGCCTTAGGTTAGGATATATATCGTTATAGACGTATATAATGTTCCCACCGAGACGTAGGGACCGACATGCCAGGAATGTTTTAAAATATTACATCCGAGATGTTAGGTTGCCTTAGGTTAGGATATACAACGTTATAGACGTATATAATGTCCCCATCGAGAAGTAGGCGACGACACGCCAGGAATGTTGTAAAATATTACACCCGAGATGTTATGTTCCCTTAGGTTAGGATATATGACGTTATAGATGTATATAATGTCCCCATCGAGAAGTAGGCGACGACACGCCAGGAATGTTGTAAAATATTACACCCGAGATGTTAGGTTCCCTTAGGTTAGGATATATGACGTTATAGATGTATATAATGTCCCCATCGAGAAGTAGGCGACGACACGCCAGGAATGTTGTAAAATATTACACCCGAGATGTTAGGTTCCCTTAGGTTAGGATATATGACGTTATAGATGTATATAATGTCCCCATCGAGAAGTAGGCGACAACACGCCAGGAATGTTGTAAAATATTACAACCGAGATGTTAGGTTGCCTTAGGTTTGGATATGCAACGTTATAGACGTACATAAAGTCCCCATCGAGAAGCAGGCGACGACACGCCAGGAATGTTGTAAAATATTACATCCGAGATGTTAGGTTGCCTTAGGTTTGGATATGCAACGTTATAGACGTACATAAAGTCCCCATCGAGAAGCAGGCGACGACACGCCAGGAATGTTTTAAAATATTACATCCCAGATGTTAGGTTGCGTTAGGTTAGGATATGTAACGATATTGACGTATATAATGTTCCCACCGAAAAGTAGCAGCCGAAGCGCCAGGAATGTTGTAAAATATTACACCCGAGGTGTTAGGTTCCCTTAGGTTAGGATATATGACGTTATAGATATATATAATGTCCCCATCCAGAAGTAGGCGACGACACGCCAGGAATGTTGTAAAATATAACATCCCAGATGTTAGGTTGCGTTAGGTTAGAATATACAACGTTATAGACGTATATAATGTCCCCATCGAGAAGCAGGCGACGACACGACAGGAATGTTGTAAAATATTACATTCGACATATTAGGTTGCCTTAGGCTAGAATATATATCGTTATAGACGTATACAATGTTCCCACCGAGAAGTAGGGACCGACATGCCAGGAATGTTGTCAAATATTACATCCGAGATGTTAGGTTGCCTTAGGTTAGGATATACAACGTTATAGACGTATATAATGTCCCCATCGAGAAGTAGGCGACGACACGCCAGGAATGTTGTAAAATATTACACCCGAGATGTTAGGTTCCCTTAGGTTATGATATATGACGTTATAGATGTATATAATGTCCCCATCCAGAAGTAGGCGACGACACGCCAGGAATGTTGTAAAATATAACATCCGAGATGTTATGTTGCCTTAGGTTAGGATATACAACGTTATAGATGTATATAATGTCCCCATCGAGAAGTAGGCGACGACACGCCAGGAATGTTGTAAAATATTACATTCTACATGTTGGGTTGCCTTAGGCTAGGATATATATCGCTATAGACGTATACATTGTTTCCACCGAGAAGTAGGGACCGACATGCCAGGAATGTTGTAAAATATTACATCCGAGATGTTAGGTTGCCTTAGGTTAGGATATATATCGTTATAGACGTATATAATGTTCCCACCGAGACGTAGGGACCGACATGCCAGGAATGTTTTAAAATATTACATCCCAGATGTTAGGTTGCGTTAGGTTAGGATATACAACGTTATAGACGTACATAAAATCCCCATCGAGAAGCAGGCGACGACACGCCAGGAATGTTGTAAAATATAACATCCGAGATGTTATGTTGCCATACGTTAGGATATGTAACGTTATAGACGTATATAATGTTCCCACCGAAAAGTAGCAGCCGAAGCGCCAGGAATGTTGTAAAATATTACATCCGAGATGTTAGGTTGCCTTAGGTAAGGATATATATCGTTATAGACGTATATAATGTTCCCACCGCGACGTAGGGACCGACATGCCAGGAATGTTTTGAAATATTACATCCCAGATGTTAGGTTGCGTTAGGTTAGTATATACAACGATATAGACGTATATAATGTACCCACGGAGACTTAGGGACCGACATGCCAGGAATGTTGTAAAATATTACATCCCAGATGATAGGTTGCGTTAGGTTAGTATATACAAGGTTATAGATGTATATAATGTCCCCATCGAGAAGTAGGCGACGACACGCCAGGAATGTTGTAAAATATTACACCCGAGATGTTAGGTTCCCTTAGGTTAGGATATATGACGTTATAGATGTATATAATGTCCCCATCGAGAAGTAGGCGACGACACGCCAGGAATGTTGTAAAATATTACACCCGAGATGTTAGGTTCCCTTAGGTTAGGATAAATGACGTTATAGATGTATATAATGTCCCCATCCAGAAATAGGCTACGACACGCCAGGAATGTTGTAAAATATAACATCCCAGATGTTAGGTTGCGTTAGGTTAGAATATACAACGTTATAGACGTATATAATGTGCCCATCGAGAAGCAGGCGACGACACGACAGGAATGTTGTAAAATATTACATTCGACATGTTAGGTTGCCTTAGGCTAGAATATATATCGCTATAGACGTATACAATGTTCCCACCGAGAAGTAGGGACCGACATGCCAGGAATGTTGTAAAATATTACATCCGAGATGTTAGGTTGCCTTAGGTTAGGATATACAACGTTATAGACGTATATAATGTCCCCATCGAGAAGTAGGCGACGACACGCCAGGAATGTTGTAAAATATTACACCCGAGATGTTAGGTTCCCTTAGGTTAGGATATATGACGTTATAGATGTATATAATGTCCCCATCCAGAAGTAGGCGACGATATGCCAGGAATGTTGTAAAATATAACATCCCAGATGTTAGGTTGCGTTAGGTTAGAATATACAACGTTATAGACGTATATAATGTCCCCATCGAGAAGCAGGCGGCGACACGACAGGAATGTTGTAAAATATTACATTCGACATGTTAGGTTGCCTTAGGCTAGGATATATATCGTTATAGACGTATACAATGTTCCCACCGAGAAGTAGGGACCGACATGACAGGAATGTTGTAAAATATTACATCCGAGATGTTAGGTTGCCTTAGGTTAGGATATACAACGTTATAGATGTATATAATGTTCCCATAGAGAAGTAGGCGACGACACGCCAGGAATGTTGTAAAATATTACATTCTACAAGTGAGGTTGCCTTAGGCTAGGATATATAACGTTATAGACGTATATAATGTTCCCACCGAGAAGTAGGGCCCGTCATGCCAGGAATGTTGTAAAATATTACATCCGAGATGTTAGGTTGCCTTAGGTTAGGATATATATCGTTATAGACGTATATAACGTTCCCACCGAGACGTAGGGACCGACATGCCAGGAATGTTGTAAAATATTACATCCCAGATATTAGGTTCCGTTAGCTTAGGATATACAACGTTCTAGACGTACATAAAGTCCCCATCGAGAAGCAGGCGACGACACGCCAGGAATGTTGTAAAATATAACATCCGAGATGTTATGTTGCCATACGTTAGGATATGTAACGTGATAGACGTATATAATGTTTCCACCGAAAAGTAGCAGCCGAAGCGCCAGGAATATTGTAAAATATTACATCCGAGATGTTAGGTTGCCTTAGGTTAGGATATATATCGTTATAGACGTATATAATGTTCCCACCGAGACGTAGGGACCGACATGCCAGGAATGTTTTAAGATATTACATCCCAGATGTTAGGTTGCGTTAGGTTAGGATATACAACGTTATAGACGTATATAATGTACCCAAGGAGACGTAGGGACCGACATGCCAGGAATGTTGTAAAATATTACATCCCAAACGTTAGGTTGCGTTAGGTTAGTATATACAAGGTTATAGATGTATATAATGTCCCCATCGAGAAGTAGGCGACGACACGCCAGGAATGTTGTAAAATATTACACCCGAGATGTTAGGTTCCCTTAGGTTAGGATAAATGACGTTATAGATGTATATAATGTCCCCATCCAGAAGTAGGCTACGACACGCCAGGAATGTTGTAAAATATAACATCCCAGATGTTAGGTTGCGTTAGGTTAGAATATACAACGTTATAGACGTATATAATGTGCCCATCGAGAAGCAGGCGACGACACGACAGGAATGTTGTAAAATATTACATTCGACATGTTAGGTTGCCTTAGGCTAGGATATATATCGTTATAGACGTATACAATGTTCCCACCGAGAAGTAGGGACCGACATGACAGGAATGTTGTAAAATATTACATCCGAGATGTTAGGTTGCCTTAGGTTAGGATATACAACGTTATAGATGTATATAATGTTCCCATAGAGAAGTAGGCGACGACACGCCAGGAATGTTGTAAAATATTACATTCTACAAGTGAGGTTGCCTTAGGCTAGGATATATAACGTTATAGACGTATATAATGTTCCCACCGAGAAGTAGGGCCCGTCATGCCAGGAATGTTGTAAAATATTACATCCGAGATGTTAGGTTGCCTTAGGTTAGGATATATATCGTTATAGACGTATATAACGTTCCCACCGAGACGTAGGGACCGACATGCCAGGAATGTTGTAAAATATTACATCCCAGATATTAGGTTCCGTTAGCTTAGGATATACAACGTTCTAGACGTACATAAAGTCCCCATCGAGAAGCAGGCGACGACACGCCAGGAATGTTGTAAAATATAACATCCGAGATGTTATGTTGCCATACGTTAGGATATGTAACGTTATAGACGTATATAATGTTCCCACCGAAAAGTAGCAGCCGAAGCGCCAGGAATATTGTAAAATATTACATCCGAGATGTTAGGTTGCCTTAGGTTAGGATATATATCGTTATAGACGTATATAATGTTCCCACCGAGACGTAGGGACCGACATGCCAGGAATGTTTTAAAATATTACATCCGAGATGTTAGGTTGCCTTAGGTTAGGATATACAACGTTATAGACGTATATAATGTACCCAAGGAGACGTAGGGACCGACATGCCAGGAATGTTGTAAAATATTACATCCCAAACGTTAGGTTGCGTTAGGTTAGTATATACAAGGTTATAGATGTATATAATGTCCCCATCGAGAAGTAGGCGACGACACGCCAGGAATGTTGTAAAATATTACACCCGAGATGTTAGGTTCCCTTAGGTTAGGATAAATGACGTTATAGATGTATATAATGTCCCCATCCAGAAGTAGGCTACGACACGCCAGGAATGTTGTAAAATATAACATCCCAGATGTTAGGTTGCGTTAGGTTAGAATATACAACGTTATAGACGTATATAATGTGCCCATCGAGAAGCAGGCGACGACACGACAGGAATGTTGTAAAATATTACATTCGACATGTTAGGTTGCCTTAGGCTAGGATATATATCGTTATAGACGTATACAATGTTCCCACCGAGAAGTAGGGACCGACATGACAGGAATGTTGTAAAATATTACATCCGAGATGTTAGGTTGCCTTAGGTTAGGATATACAACGTTATAGATGTATATAATGTTCCCATAGAGAAGTAGGCGACGACACGCCAGGAATGTTGTAAAATATTACATTCTACAAGTGAGGTTGCCTTAGGCTAGGATATATAACGTTATAGACGTATATAATGTTCCCACCGAGAAGTAGGGCCCGTCATGCCAGGAATGTTGTAAAATATTACATCCGAGATGTTAGGTTGCCTTAGGTTAGGATATATATCGTTATAGACGTATATAACGTTCCCACCGAGACGTAGGGACCGACATGCCAGGAATGTTGTAAAATATTACATCCCAGATATTAGGTTCCGTTAGCTTAGGATATACAACGTTCTAGACGTACATAAAGTCCCCATCGAGAAGCAGGCGACGACACGCCAGGAATGTTGTAAAATATAACATCCGAGATGTTATGTTGCCATACGTTAGGATATGTAACGTTATAGACGTATATAATGTTCCCACCGAAAAGTAGCAGCCGAAGCGCCAGGAATATTGTAAAATATTACATCCGAGATGTTAGGTTGCCTTAGGTTAGGATATATATCGTTATAGACGTATATAATGTTCCCACCGAGACGTAGGGACCGACATGCCAGGAATGTTTTAAAATATTACATCCGAGATGTTAGGTTGCCTTAGGTTAGGATATACAACGTTATAGACGTATATAATGTCCCCATCGAGAAGTAGGCGACGACACGCCAGGAATGTTGTAAAATATTACACCCGAGATGTTATGTTCCCTTAGGTTAGGATATATGACGTTATAGATGTATATAATGTCCCCATCGAGAAGTAGGCGACGACACGCCAGGAATGTTGTAAAATATTACACCCGAGATGTTAGGTTCCCTTAGGTTAGGATATATGACGTTATAGATGTATATAATGCCCCATTCAGAAGTAGGCGACGACACGCCAGGAATGTTGTAAAATATTACATCCCAGATGTTAGGTTGCGTTAGGTTAGAATATACAACGTTATAGACGTATATAATGTCCCCATCGAGAAGCAGGCGGCGACACGACTGGAATGTTGTAAAATATTACATTCGACATGTTAGGTTGCCTCAGGCTAGGATATATATCGTTATAGACGTATACAATGTTCCCACCGAGAAGTAGGCGACGACACGCCAGGAATGTTGTAAAATATTACACCCGAGATGTTATGTTCCCTTAGGTTAGGATATATGACGTTATAGATGTATATAATGTCCCCATCGAGAAGTAGGCGACGACACGCCAGGAATGTTGTAAAATATTACACCCGAGATGTTAGGTTCCCTTAGGTTAGGATATATGACGTTATAGATGTATATAATGCCCCATTCAGAAGTAGGCGACGACACGCCAGGAATGTTGTAAAATATTACATCCCAGATGTTAGGTTGCGTTAGGTTAGAATATACAACGTTATAGACGTATATAATGTCCCCATCGAGAAGCAGGCGGCGACACGACTGGAATGTTGTAAAATATTACATTCGACATGTTAGGTTGCCTCAGGCTAGGATATATATCGTTATAGACGTATACAATGTTCCCACCGAGAAGTAGGGACCGACATGCCAGGAATGTTGTAAAATATTACAGCCGAGATGTTAGGTTGCCTTAGGTTAGGATATACAACGTTATAGATGTATATAATGTCCCCATCGAGAAGTAGGCGACGACACGCCAGGAATGTTGTAAAATATTACACCCGAGATGTTAGGTTCCCTTAGGTTAGGATATATGACGTTATAGATGTATATAATGCCCCATTCAGAAGTAGGCGACGACACGCCAGGAATGTTGTAAAATATTACATCCCAGATGTTAGGTTGCGTTAGGTTAGAATATACAACGTTATAGACGTATATAATGTCCCCATCGAGAAGCAGGCGGCGACACGACTGGAATGTTGTAAAATATTACATTCGACATGTTAGGTTGCCTCAGGCTAGGATATATATCGTTATAGACGTATACAATGTTCCCACCGAGAAGTAGGGACCGACATGCCAGGAATGTTGTAAAATATTACAGCCGAGATGTTAGGTTGCCTTAGGTTAGGATATACAACGTTATAGATGTATATAATGTCCCCATCGAGAAGTAGGCGATGACACGCCAGGAATGTTGTAAAATATTACATTCTACATGTTGGGTTGCCTTAGGCTAGGATATATATCGTTATAGACGTATACATTGTTTCCACCGAGAAGTAGGGACCGACATGCCAGGAATGTTGTAAAATATTACATCCGAGATGTTAGGTTGCCTTAGGTTAGGATATATATCGTTATAGACGTATATAATGTTCCCACCGAGACGTGGGGACCGACATGCCAGGAATGTTTTAAAATATTACATCCCAGATGTTAGGTTGCGTTAGGTTAGGATATACAACGTTATAGACGTATATAATGTACCCACGGAGACGTATGGACCGACATGCCAGGAATGTTGTAAAATATTACATCCCAGATGTTAGGTTGCGTTACGTTAGTATATACATGGTTATAGATGTATATAATGTCCCCATCGAGAAGTAGGCGACGACACGCCAGGAATGTTGTAAAATATTACACCCGAGATGTTAGGTTCCCTTAGGTTAGGATATATGACGTTATAGATGTATATAATGCCCCATCCAGAAGTAGGCGACTACACGCCAGGAATGTTGTAAAATATTACATCCCAGATGTTAGGTTGCGTTAGGTTAGAATATACAACGTTATAGACGTATATAATGTCCCCATCGAGAAGCAGGCGGCGACACGACAGGAATGTTGTAAAATATTACATTCTACAAGTGAGGTTGCCTTAGGCTAGGATATATAACGTTATAGACGTATATAATGTTCCCACCGAGAAATAGGGACTGACGCGTCAGGAATGTTCTATAATATTACACCCGAGATGTTAGGTTCCCTTAGGTTAGGATATACAACTTTATAGACGTATAGAATGTCCCCATCGAGAAGCAGGCTACGACACGGCAGGAATGTTGTAAAATATTACATTCGAGATGTTAGGTTGCGTTAGGTTAGAATATACAACGTTATAGACGTATATAATGTGCCCATCGAGAAGCAGGCGACGACACGACAGGAATGTTGTAAAATATTACATTCTACAAGTGAGGTTGCCTTAGGCTAGGATACATATCGTTATAGACGTTATAATGTCCCCATCGAGAAGCAGGCGACGACACGCCAGGAATGTTGTAAAATATAACATCCGAGATGTTATGTTGCCATACGTTAGGATATGTAACGTTATAGACGTATATAATGTTCCCACCGAAAAGTAGCAGCCGAAGCGCCAGGAATGTTGTAAAATATTACATCCGAGATGTTATGTTGCCTTAGGTAAGGATATATATCGTTATAGACGTATATAATGTTCCCACCGAGACGTAGGGACCGACATGCCAGGAATGTTTTAAAATATTACATCCCAGATGTTAGGTTGCGTTAGGTTAGTATATACAACGATATAGACGTATATAATGTACCCACGGAGACTTAGGGACCGACATGCCAGGAATGTTGTAAAATATTACATCCCAGATGATAGGTTGCGTTAGGTTAGTATATACAAGGTTATAGATGTATATAATGTCCCCATCGAGAAGTAGGCGACGACACGCCAGGAATGTTGTAAAATATTACACCCGAGATGTTATGTTGCCTTAGGTTAGGATATATGACGTTATAGATGTATATAATGCACCATTCAGAAGTAGGCGACGACACGCCAGGAATGTTGTAAAATATTACATCCCAGATGTTAGGTTGCGTTAGGTTAGAATATACAACGTTATAGACGTATATAATGTCCCCATCGAGAAGCAGGCGGCGACACGACAGGAATGTTGTAAAATATTACATTCGACATGTTAGGTTGCCTTAGGCTAGGATATATATCGTTATAGACGTATACAATGTTCCCACCGAGAAGTAGGGACCGACATGACAGGAATGTTGTAAAATATTACATCCGAGATGTTAGGTTGCCTTAGGTTAGGATATACAACGTTATAGATGTATATAATGTTCCCATAGAGAAGTAGGCGACGACACGCCAGGAATGTTGTAAAATATTACATTCTACAAGTGAGGTTGCCTTAGGCTAGGATATATAACGTTATAGACGTATATAATGTTCCCACCGAGAAGTAGGGCCCGTCATGCCAGGAATGTTGTAAAATATTACATCCGAGATGTTAGGTTGCCTTAGGTTAGGATATATATCGTTATAGACGTATATAACGTTCCCACCGAGACGTAGGGACCGACATGCCAGGAATGTTGTAAAATATTACATCCCAGATATTAGGTTGCGTTAGCTTAGGATATACAACGTTCTAGGCGTACATAAAGTCCCCATCGAGAAGCAGGCGACGACACGCCGGGAATGTTGTAAAATATAACATCCGAGATGTTATGTTGCCATACGTTAGGATATGTAACGTTATAGACGTATATAATGTTTCCACCGAAAAGTAGCAGCCGAAGCGCCAGGAATATTGTAAAATATTACATCCGAGATGTTAGGTTGCCTTAGGTTAGGATATATATCGTTATAGACGTATATAATGTTCCCACCGAGACGTAGGGACCGACATGCCAGGAATGTTTTAAAATATTACATCCGAGATGTTAGCTTGCCTTAGGTTAGGATATACAACGTTATAGACGTATATAATGTCCCCATCGAGAAGTAGGCGACGACACGCCAGGAATGTTGTAAAATATTACACCCGAGATGTTATGTTCCCTTAGGTTAGGATATATGACGTTATAGATGTATATAATGTCCCCATCGAGAAGTAGGCGACGACACGCCAGGAATGTTGTAAAATATAACATCCCAGATGTTAGGTTGCGTTAGGTTAGAATATACAACGTTATAGACGTATATAATGTCCCCATCGAGAAGCAGGCGACGACACGACAGGAATGTTGAAAAATATTACATTCGACATGTTAGGTTGCCTTAGGCTAGAATATATATCGTTATAGACGTATACAATGTTCCCACCGAGAAGTAGGGACCGACATGACAGGAATGTTGTAAAATATTACATCCGAGATGTTAGGTTGCCTTAGGTTAGGATATACAACGTTATAGATGTATATAATGTTCCCATAGAGAAGTAGGCGACGACACGCCAGGAATGTTGTAAAATATTACATTCTACAAGTGAGGTTGCCTTAGGCTTGGATATATAACGTTATAGACGTATGTAATGTTCCCACCGAGAAGTAGGGCCCGTCATGCCAGGAATATTGTAAAATATTACATCCGAGATGTTAGGTTGCCTTAGGTTAGGATATATATCGTTATAGACGTATATAATGTTCCCACCGAGACGTAGGGACCGACATGCCAGGAATGTTTTAAAATATTACATCCGAGATGTTAGCTTGCCTTAGGTTAGGATATACAACGTTATAGACGTATATAATGTCCCCATCGAGAAGTAGGCGACGACACGCCAGGAATGTTGTAAAATATTACACCCGAGATGTTATGTTCCCTTAGGTTAGGATATATGACGTTATAGATGTATATAATGTCCCCATCGAGAAGTAGGCGACGACACGCCAGGAATGTTGTAAAATATAACATCCCAGATGTTAGGTTGCGTTAGGTTAGAATATACAACGTTATAGACGTATATAATGTCCCCATCGAGAAGCAGGCGACGACACGACAGGAATGTTGAAAAATATTACATTCGACATGTTAGGTTGCCTTAGGCTAGAATATATATCGTTATAGACGTATACAATGTTCCCACCGAGAAGTAGGGACCGACATGCCAGGAATGTTGTAAAATATTACATCCGAGATGTTAGGTTGCCTTAGGTTAGGATATACAACGTTATAGACGTATATAATGTCCCCATCGAGAAGCAGGCGACGACACGACTGGAATGTTGTAAAATATTACATTCGACATGTTAGGTTGCCTTAGGCTAGAATATATATCGTTATAGACGTATACAATGTTCCCACCGAGAAGTAGGGACCGACATGCCAGGAATGTTGTAAAATATTACATCCGAGATGTTAGGTTGCGTTAGGTTAGGATATACAACGTTATAGACGTATATAATGTACCCACGGAGACGTATGGACCGACATGCCAGGAATGTTGTAAAATATTACATCCCAGATGTTAGGTTGCGTTACGTTAGTATATACAAGGTTATAGATGTATATAATGTCCCCATCGAGAAGTAGGCGACGACACGCCAGGAATGTTGTAAAATATTACACCCGAGATGTTAGGTTCCCTTAGGTTAGGATATATGACGTTATAGATGTATATAATGCCCCATCCAGAAGTAGGCGACTACACGCCAGGAATGTTGTAAAATATTACATCCCAGATGTTAGGTTGCGTTAGGTTAGAATATACAACGTTATAGACGTATATAATGTCCCCATCGAGAAGCAGGCGGCGACACGACAGGAATGTTGTAAAATATTACATTCTACAAGTGAGGTTGCCTTAGGCTAGGATATATAACGTTATAGACGTATATAATGTTCCCACCGAGAAATAGGGACTGACGCGTCAGGAATGTTCTATAATATTACACCCGAGATGTTAGGTTCCCTTAGGTTAGGATATACAACTTTATAGACGTATAGAATGTCCCCATCGAGAAGCAGGCTACGACACGGCAGGAATGTTGTAAAATATTACATTCGAGATGTTAGGTTGCGTTAGGTTAGAATATACAACGTTATAGACGTATATAATGTGCCCATCGAGAAGCAGGCGACGACACGACAGGAATGTTGTAAAATATTACATTCTACAAGTGAGGTTGCCTTAGGCTAGGATACATATCGTTATAGACGTTATAATGTCCCCATCGAGAAGCAGGCGACGACACGCCAGGAATGTTGTAAAATATAACATCCGAGATGTTATGTTGCCATACGTTAGGATATGTAACGTTATAGACGTATATAATGTTCCCACCGAAAAGTAGCAGCCGAAGCGCCAGGAATGTTGTAAAATATTACATCCGAGATGTTAGGTTGCCTTAGGTAAGGATATATATCGTTATAGACGTATACAATGTTCCCACCGAGAAGTAGGGACCGACATGCCAGGAATGTTGTAAAATATTACAGCCGAGATGTTAGGTTGCCTTAGGTTAGGATATACAACGTTATAGATGTATATAATGTCCCCATCGAGAAGTAGGCGATGACACGCCAGGAATGTTGTAAAATATTACATTCTACATGTTGGGTTGCCTTAGGCTAGGATATATATCGTTATAGACGTATACATTGTTTCCACCGAGAAGTAGGGACCGACATGCCAGGAATGTTGTAAAATATTACATCCGAGATGTTAGGTTGCCTTAGGTTAGGATATATATCGTTATAGACGTATATAATGTTCCCACCGAGACGTGGGGACCGACATGCCAGGAATGTTTTAAAATATTACATCCCAGATGTTAGGTTGCGTTAGGTTAGGATATACAACGTTATAGACGTATATAATGTACCCACGGAGACGTAGGGACCGACATGCCAGGAATGTTGTAAAATATTACATCCCAGATGTTAGGTTGCGTTACGTTAGTATATACAAGGTTATAGATGTATATAATGTCCCCATCGAGAAGTAGGCGACGACACGCCAGGAATGTTGTAAAATATTACACCCGAGATGTTAGGTTCCCTTAGGTTAGGATATATGACGTTATAGATGTATATAATGCCCCATCCAGAAGTAGGCGACTACACGCCAGGAATGTTGTAAAATATTACATCCCAGATGTTAGGTTGCGTTAGGTTAGAATATACAACGTTATAGACGTATATAATGTCCCCATCGAGAAGCAGGCGGCGACACGACAGGAATGTTGTAAAATATTACATTCTACAAGTGAGGTTGCCTTAGGCTAGGATATATAACGTTATAGACGTATATAATGTTCCCACCGAGAAATAGGGACTGACGCGTCAGGAATGTTCTATAATATTACACCCGAGATGTTAGGTTCCCTTAGGTTAGGATATACAACTTTATAGACGTATAGAATGTCCCCATCGAGAAGCAGGCTACGACACGGCAGGAATGTTGTAAAATATTACATTCGAGATGTTAGGTTGCGTTAGGTTAGAATATACAACGTTATAGACGTATATAATGTGCCCATCGAGAAGCAGGCGACGACACGACAGGAATGTTGTAAAATATTACATTCTACAAGTGAGGTTGCCTTAGGCTAGGATACATATCGTTATAGACGTTATAATGTCCCCATCGAGAAGCAGGCGACGACACGCCAGGAATGTTGTAAAATATAACATCCGAGATGTTATGTTGCCATACGTTAGGATATGTAACGTTATAGACGTATATAATGTTTCCACCGAAAAGTAGCAGCCGAAGCGCCAGGAATATTGTAAAATATTACATCCGAGATGTTAGGTTGCCTTAGGTTAGGATATATATCGTTATAGACGTATATAATGTTCCCACCGAGACGTAGGGACCGACATGCCAGGAATGTTTTAAAATATTACATCCCAGATGTTAGGTTGCGTTAGGTTAGGATATACAACGTTATAGACGTATATAATGTACCCACGGAGACGTAGGGACCGACATGCCAGGAATGTTGTAAAATATTACATCCCAAACGTTAGGTTGCGTTAGGTTAGTATATACAAGGTTATAGATGTATATAATGTCCCCATCGAGAAGTAGGCGACGACACGCCAGGAATGTTGTAAAATATTACACCCGAGATGTTAGGTTCCCTTAGGTTAGGATAAATGACGTTATAGATGTATATAATGTCCCCATCCAGAAGTAGGCTACGACACGCCAGGAATGTTGTAAAATATAACATCCCAGATGTTAGGTTGCGTTAGGTTAGAATATACAACGTTATAGACGTATATAATGTGCCCATCGAGAAGCAGGCGACGACACGACAGGAATGTTGTAAAATATTACATTCGACATGTTAGGTTGCCTTAGGCTAGGATATATATCGTTATAGACGTATACAATGTTCCCACCGAGAAGTAGGGACCGACATGACAGGAATGTTGTAAAATATTACATCCGAGATGTTAGGTTGCCTTAGGTTAGGATATACAACGTTATAGATGTATATAATGTTCCCATAGAGAAGTAGGCGACGACACGCCAGGAATGTTGTAAAATATTACATTCTACAAGTGAGGTTGCCTTAGGCTTGGATATATAACGTTATAGACGTATGTAATGTTCCCACCGAGAAGTAGGGCCCGTCATGCCAGGAATGTTGTAAAATATTACATCCGAGATGTTAGGTTGCCTTAGGTTAGGATATATATCGTTATAGACGTATATAACGTTCCCACCGAGACGTAGGGACCGACATGCCAGGAATGTTGTAAAATATTACATCCCAGATATTAGGTTCCGTTAGCTTAGGATATACAACGTTCTAGACGTACATAAAGTCCCCATCGAGAAGCAGGCGACGACACGCCAGGAATGTTGTAAAATATAACATCCGAGATGTTATGTTGCCATACGTTAGGATATGTAACGTTATAGACGTATATAATGTTCCCACCGAAAAGTAGCAGCCGAAGCGCCAGGAATATTGTAAAATATTACATCCGAGATGTTAGGTTGCCTTAGGTTAGGATATATATCGTTATAGACGTATATAATGTTCCCACCGAGACGTAGGGACCGACATGCCAGGAATGTTTTAAAATATTACATCCGAGATGTTAGCTTGCCTTAGGTTAGGATATACAACGTTATAGACGTATATAATGTCCCCATCGAGAAGTAGGCGACGACACGCCAGGAATGTTGTAAAATATTACACCCGAGATGTTATGTTCCCTTAGGTTAGGATATATGACGTTATAGATGTATATAATGTCCCCATCGAGAAGTAGGCGACGACACGCCAGGAATGTTGTAAAATATAACATCCCAGATGTTAGGTTGCGTTAGGTTAGAATATACAACGTTATAGACGTATATAATGTCCCCATCGAGAAGCAGGCGACGACACGACAGGAATGTTGAAAAATATTACATTCGACATGTTAGGTTGCCTTAGGCTAGAATATATATCGTTATAGACGTATACAATGTTCCCACCGAGAAGTAGGGACCGACATGCCAGGAATGTTGTAAAATATTACATCCGAGATGTTAGGTTGCCTTAGGTTAGGATATACAACGTTATAGACGTATATAATGTCCCCATCGAGAAGAAGGCGACGACACGACTGGAATGTTGTAAAATATTACATTCGACATGTTAGGTTGCCTTAGGCTAGAATATATATCGTTATAGACGTATACAATGTTCCCACCGAGAAGTAGGGACCGACATGCCAGGAATGTTGTAAAATATTACATCCGAGATGTTAGGTTGCCTTAGGTTAGGATATACAACGTTATAGATGTATATAATGTCCCCATCGAGAAGTAGGCGATGACACGCCAGGAATGTTGTAAAATATTACATTCTACATGTTGGGTTGCCTTAGGCTAGGATATATATCGTTATAGACGTATACATTGTTTCCACCGAGAATTAGGGACCGACATGCCAGGAATGTTGTAAAATATTACATCCGAGATGTTAGGTTGCGTTAGGTTAGAATATACAACGTTATAGACGTATATAATGTGCCCATCGAGAAGCAGGCGACGACACGACAGGAATGTTGTAAAATATTACATTCTACAAGTGAGGTTGCCTTAGGCTAGGATACATATCGTTATAGACGTTATAATGTCCCCATCGAGAAGCAGGCGACGACACGCCAGGAATGCTGTAAAATATAACATCCGAGATGTTATGTTGCCATACGTTAGGATATGTAACGTTATTGACGTATATAATGTTCCCACCGAAAAGTAGCAGCCGAAGCGCCAGGAATGTTGCAAAATATTACACCCGATATGTTAGGTTCCCTTAGGTTAGGATAAATGACGTTATAGATGTATATAATGTCCCCATCCAGAAGTAGGCTACGACACGCCAGGAATGTTGTAAAATATAACATCCCAGATGTTAGGTTGCGTTAGGTTAGAATATACAACGTTATAGACGTATATAATGTCCCCATCGAGAAGCAGGCGACGACACGACAGGAATGTTGTAAAATATTACATTCTACATGTTGGGTTGCCTTAGGCTAGGATATATATCGCTATAGACGTATACATTGTTTCCACCGAGAAGTAGGGACCGACATGCCAGGAATGTTGTAAAATATTACATCCGAGACGTTAGGTTGCCTTAGGTTAGGATATATATCGTTATAGACGTATATAATGTTCCCACCGAGACGTGGGGACCGACATGCCAGGAATGTTTTAAAATATTACATCCCAGATGTTAGGTTGCGATAGGTTAGGATATACAACGTTATAGACGTACATAAAATCCCCATCGAGAAGCAGGCGACGACACGCCAGGAATGTTGTAAAATATAACATCCGAGATGTTATGTTGCCATACGTTAGGATATGTAACGTTATAGACGTATATAATGTTCCCACCGAAAAGTAGCAGCCGAAGCGCCAGGAATGTTGTAAAATATTACATCCGAGATGTTAGGTTGCCTTAGGTAAGGATATATATCGTTATAGACGTATATAATGTTCCCACCGAGACGTAGGGACCGACATGCCAGGAATGTTGTAAAATATTACATCCGAGATGTTAGGTTGCCTTAGGTTAGGATATACAACGTTATAGATGTATATAATGTCCCCATCGAGAAGTAGGCGACGACACGCCAGGAATGTTGTAAAATATAACATCCCAGATGTTAGGTTGCGTTAGGTTAGAATATACAACGTTATAGACGTATATAATGTCCCCATCCAGAAGTAGGCGACGATATGCCAGGAATGTTGTAAAATATAACATCCCAGATGTTAGGTTGCGTTAGGTTAGAATATACCACGTTATAGACGTATAGAATGTCCCCATCGAGAAGCAGGCGACGACACGACAGGAATGTTGTAAAATATTACATTCGACATATTAGGTTGCCTTAGGCTAGAATATATATCGTTATAGACGTATACAATGTTCCCACCGAGAAGTAGGGACCGACATGCCAGGAATGTTGTAAAATATTACATCCGAGATGTTAGGTTGCCTTAGGTTAGGATATATATCGTTATAGACGTATATAATGTTCCCACCGAGACGTGGGGACCGACATGCCAGGAATGTTTTAAAATATTACATCCCAGATGTTAGGTTGCGTTAGGTTAGGATATACAACGTTATAGACGTACATAAAGTCCACATCGAGAAGCAGGCGACGACACGCCAGGAATGTTGTAAAATATAACATCCGAGATGTTATGTTGCCATACCTTAGGATATGTAACGTTATAGACGTATATAATGTTCCCACCGAAAAGTAGCAGCCGAAGCGCCAGGAATGTTGTAAAATATTACATCCGAGATGTTAGGTTGCCTTAGGTAAGGATATATATCGTTATAGACGTATATAATGTTCCCACCGAGACGTAGGGACCGACATGCCAGGAATGTTTTAAAATATTACATCCCAGATGTTAGGTTGCGTTAGGTTAGTATATACAACGATATAGACGTATATAATGTACCCACGGAGACTTAGGGACCGACATGCCAGGAATGTTGTAAAATATTACATCCCAGATGATAGGTTGCGTTAGGTTAGTATATACAAGGTTATAGATGTATATAATGTCCCCATCGACAAGTTGGCGACGACACGCCAGGAATGTTGTAAAATATTACACCTGAGATGTTATGTTGCCTTAGGTTAGGATATATGACGTTATAGATATATATAATGCACCATTCAGAAGTAGGCGACGACACGCCAGGAATGTTGTAAAATATTACATCCCAGATGTTAGGTTGCGTTAGGTTAGAATATACAACGTTATAGACGTATATAATGTCCCCATCGAGAAGCAGGCGGCGACACGACAGGAATGTTGTAAAATATTACATTCGACATGTTAGGTTGCCTTAGGCTAGGATATATATCGTTATAGACGTATACAATGTTCCCACCGAGAAGTAGGGACCGACATGACAGGAATGTTGTAAAATATTACATCCGAGATGTTAGGTTGCCTTAGGTTAGGATATACAACGTTATAGATGTATATAATGTTCCCATAGAGAAGTAGGCGACGACACGCCAGGAATGTTGTAAAATATTACATTCTACAAGTGAGGTTGCCTTAGGCTAGGATATATAACGTTATAGACGTATATAATGTTCCCACCGAGAAGTAGGGCCCGTCATGCCAGGAATGTTGTAAAATATTACATCCGAGATGTTAGGTTGCCTTAGGTTAGGATATATATCGTTATAGACGTATATAACGTTCCCACCGAGACGTAGGGACCGACATGCCAGGAATGTTGTAAAATATTACATCCCAGATATTAGGTTGCGTTAGCTTAGGATATACAACGTTCTAGGCGTACATAAAGTCCCCATCGAGAAGCAGGCGACGACACGCCAGGAATGTTGTAAAATATAACATCCGAGATGTTATGTTGCCATACGTTAGGATATGTATCGTTATAGACGTATATAATGTTCCCACCGAAAAGTAGCAGCCGAAGCGCCAGGAATATTGTAAAATATTACATCCGAGATGTTAGGTTGCCTTAGGTTAGGATATATATCGTTATAGACGTATATAATGTTCCCACCGAGACGTAGGGACCGACATGCCAGGAATGTTTTAAAATATTACATCCCAGATGTTAGGTTGCGTTAGGTTAGGATATACAACGTTATAGACGTATATAATGTACCCACGGAGACGTAGGGACCGACATGCCAGGAATGTTGTAAAATATTACATCCCAAATGTTAGGTTGCGTTAGGTTAGTATATACAAGGTTATAGATGTATATAATGTCCCCATCGAGAAGTAGGCGACGACACGCCAGGAATGTTGTAAAATATTACACCCGAGATGTTAGGTTCCCTTAGGTTAGGATAAATGACGTTATAGATGTATATAATGTCCCCATCCAGAAGTAGGCTACGACACGCCAGGAATGTTGTAAAATATAACATCCCAGATGTTAGGTTGCGTTAGGTTAGAATATACAACGTTATAGACGTATATAATGTGCCCATCGAGAAGCAGGCGACGACACGACAGGAATGTTGTAAAATATTACATTCGACATGTTAGGTTGCCTTAGGCTAGAATATATATCGCTATAGACGTATACAATGTTCCCACCGAGAAGTAGGGACCGACATGCCAGGAATGTTGTAAAATATTACATCCGAGATGTTAGGTTGCCTTAGGTTAGGATATACAACGTTATAGACGTATATAATGTCCCCATCGAGAAGCAGGCGACGACACGACAGGAATGTTGTAAAATATTACATTCGACATATTAGGTTGCCTTAGGCTAGAATATATATCGTTATAGACGTATACAATGTTCCCACCGAGAAGTAGGGACCGACATGCCAGGAATGTTGTAAAATATTACATCCGAGATGTTAGGTTGCCTTAGGTTAGGATATACAACGTTATAGACGTATATAATGTCCCCATCGAGAAGTAGGCGACGACACGCCAGGAATGTTGTAAAATATTACACCCGAGATGTTAGGTTCCCTTAGGTTAGGATATATGACGTTATAGATGTATATAATGCCCCATTCAGAAGTAGGCGACGACACGCCAGGAATGTTGTAAAATATTACATCCCAGATGTTAGGTTGCGTTAGGTTAGAATATACAACGTTATAGACGTATATAATGTCCCCATCGAGAAGCAGGCGGCGACACGACTGGAATGTTGTAAAATATTACATTCGACATGTTAGGTTGCCTCAGGCTAGGATATATATCGTTATAGACGTATACAATGTTCCCACCGAGAAGTAGGGACCGACATGCCAGGAATGTTGTAAAATATTACATCCGAGATGTTAGGTTGCCTTAGGTTAGGATATACAACGTTATAGATGTATATAATGTCCCCATCGAGAAGTAGGCGACGACACGCCAGGAATGTTGTAAAATATAACATCCCAGATGTTAGGTTGCGTTAGGTTAGAATATACAACGTTATAGACGTATATAATGTCCCCATCCAGAAGTAGGCGACGATATGCCAGGAATGTTGTAAAATATAACATCCCAGATGTTAGGTTGCGTTAGGTTAGGATATACAACGTTATAGACGTACATAAAGTCCACATCGAGAAGCAGGCGACGACACGCCAGGAATGTTGTAAAATATAACATCCGAGATGTTATGTTGCCATACCTTAGGATATGTAACGTTATAGACGTATATAATGTTCCCACCGAAAAGTAGCAGCCGAAGCGCCAGGAATGTTGTAAAATATTACATCCGAGATGTTAGATTGCCTTAGGTTAGGATATATATCGTTATAGACGTATATAATGTTCCCACCGAGGCGTAGGGACCGACATGCCAGGAATGTTTTAAAATATTACATCCCAGATGTTAGGTTGCGTTAGGTTAGGATATTCAACGTTATAGACGTATATAATGTACCCACGGAGACGTAGGGACCGACATGCCAGGAATGTTGTAAAATATTACATCCCAGATGTTAGGTTGCGTTACGTTAGTATATACAAGGTTATAGATGTATATAATGTTCCCATAGAGAAGGAGGCGACGACACGCCAGGAATGTTGAAAAATATTACATTCTACATGTTGGGTTGCCTTAGGCTAGGATATATATCGTTATAGACGTATACATTGTTTCCACCGAGAAGTAGGGACCGACATGCCAGGAATGTTGTAAAATATTACATTCGACATGTTAGGTTGCCTTAGGCTAGGATATATATCGTTATAGACGTATACAATGTTCCCACCTAGAAGTAGGGACCGACATGACAGGAATGTTGTAAAATATTACATCCGAGATGTTAGGTTGCCTTAGGTTAGGATATACAACGTTATAGATGTATATAATGTTCCCATAGAGAAGGAGGCGACGACACGCCAGGAATGTTGTAAAATATTACATTCTACAAGTTAGGTTGCCTTAGGCTAGGATATATAACGTTATAGACGTATATAATGTCCCCATCGAGAAGCAGGCGACGACACGACAGGAATGTTGTAAAATATTACATTCGACATGTTAGGTTGCCTGTGGCTAGTATATATATCGTTATAGACGTATACAATGTTCCCACCGAGAAGTAGGGCCCGAGATGCCAGGAATGTTGTAAAATATTACATCCGAGATGTAAGGTTCCCTTAGGTTAGGATATATATCGTTATAGACGTATATAACGTTCCCACCGAGACGTAGGGACCGACATGCCAGGAATGTTGTAAAATATTACATCCCAGATGTTAGGTTGCCTTAGGTTAGGATATATATCGTTATAGACGTATAGAATGTTCCCACCGAGAAGTAGGGACCGACAAGCCAGGAATGTTGTAAAATATTACATCCCAGATGTTAGGTTGCGTTAGGTTAGTATATACAAGGTTAAAGATGTATATAATGTACCCACGGAGACGTAGGGACCGACATGCCAGGAATGTTGTAAAATATTACATCCCAGATGTTAGGTTGCGTTAGGTTAGTATATACAAGGTTATAGATGTATATAATGTCCCCATCGAGAAGTAGGCGACGACACGCCAGGAATGTTGTAAAATATTACACCCGAGATGTTAGGTTCCCTTAGGTTAGGATATATGACGTTATAGATGTATATACTGCCCCATCCAGAAGTAGGCGACGACACGCCAGGAATGTTGTAAAATATTATTTCCCAGATGTTAGGTTGCGTTAGGTTAGAATA
Source organism: Xylocopa violacea (assembly GCA_963969225.1). Lineage (NCBI taxonomy): Eukaryota > Metazoa > Arthropoda > Insecta > Hymenoptera > Apidae > Xylocopa > Xylocopa violacea. The sequence continues at coordinate 44,298,668 of CAXAJV010000001.1, read as the reverse complement.
TACAACATTATAGACGTATATAATGTCCCCATCGAGGAGCAGGCGACGACACGATAGGAATGTTGTAAAATATTACATTCGACATGTTAGGTTGCCTTAGGCTAGAATATATATCGTTATAGACGTATACAATGTTCCCACCGAGAAGTAGGGACCGACATGCCAGGAATGTTGTAAAATATTATATCCGAGATGTTAGGTTGCCTTAGGTTAGGATATACAACGTTATAGATGTATATAATGTCCCCATCGAGAAGTAGGCGACGACACGCCAGGAATGTTGTAAAATATTACATTCTACATGTTGGGTTGCCTTAGGCTAGGATATATATCGTTATAGACGTATACATTGTTTCCACCGAGAAGTAGGGACCGACATGCCAGGAATGGTTTAAAATGTTACATCCCAGATGTTAGGTTGCCTTAGGTTAGGATATACAACGTTATAGATGTATATAATGTCCCCATCGAGAAGTAGGCGACGACACGCCAGGAATGTTGTATAATATTACATTCTACATGTTAGGTTGCCTTAGGCTAGGATATATATCGTTATAGACGTATACATTGTTTCCACCGAGAAGTAGGGACCGACATGCCAGGAATGTTTTAAAATGTTACATCCCAGATGTTAGGTTGCGTTAGGTTAGAATATACAACGTAATAGACGTATATAATGTCCCCATCGAGAAGCAGGCGACGACACGACAGGAATGTTGTAAAATATTACATCCCAGATGTTAGGTTGCCTTAGGCTAGGATATATATCGTTATAGACGTATACAATGTTCCCACCGAGAAGTAGGGACCGACATGACAGGAATGTTGTAAAATATTACATCCCAGATGTTAGGTTGCCTTAGGTTAGGATATACAACGTTATAGATGTATATAATGTCCCCATCGAGAAGTAGGCGACGACACGCCAGGAATGTTGTAAAATATTACATTCTACATGTTGGGTTGCCTTAGGCTAGGATATATATCGTTATAGACGTATACATTGTTTCCACCGAGAAGTAGGGACCGACATGCCAGGAATGTTTTAAAATGTTACATCCCAGATGTTAGGTTGCGTTAGGTTAGTATATACAAGGTTATAGACGTATATAATGTCTCCATTGAGAAGCAGGCGACGACACGCCAGAATGTTGTAAAATATTACATCCGAGATGATAGGTTGCCTTAGGTTAGGATATACAACGTTATAGATGTATATAATGTCCCCATCGAGAAGTAGGCGACGACATGCCAGGAATGTTGTAAAATATTACATCCGAGATGTTAGGTTGCCTTAGGTTAGGATATTCAACGTTATAGATGTATATAATGTCCCCATTGAGAAGTAGGCGACGACACGCCAGGAATGTTGTAAAATATTACATTCGACATGTTAGGTTGCCTTAGGCTAGGATATACAACGTTATAGACGTATAGAATGTTCCCACCGAGAAATAGGGGCCGACGCGTCAGCAATGTTGTAAAATTTTACACCCGAGATGTTAGGTTCCCTTAGGTTAGGATATACAACGTTATAGACGTATAGAATGTTCCCACCGAGAAGGAGGGACCGACATGCCAGGAATGTTGTAAAATATTACATCCCAGAAGTTAGGTTGCTTTGGGTTAGGATATACAACGTTATAGACGTATATAATGTCCCCATCGAGAGGCAGGCGACGACACGCCAGGAATGTTGTAAAATATTACATCCGAGATGTTAGGTTGCCTTAGGTTAGGATATACAACGTTATGGATGTTTATAATGTCACCATCGCGAAGTAGGCGACGACACGCCAGGAATGTTGTAAAATATTACTTTCGACATGTTAGGTTGCCTTAGGCTAGGATATGTAACGTTATAGACGTATATAATATTCCCACCGAGAAATAGGAGCCGACGCGTCAGGAATGTTGCAAAATATTACACCCGAAATGTTAGGTTCCCTTAGGTTAGGATATACAACGTTATAGACGTATAGAATGTCCACACCGAGATGTAGGGACCGACATGCCAGGAATGTTCTAAAATATTACCTCCGAGTTGTTAGGTTGCTTTAGGTTAGGATATATATCGTTCTAGACTTACATAATGTTCCCACCAAGACGTGGGGACCGACATGCCAGGAATGTTGTAAAATATTACATACGAGAAGTTAGGTTGCTTTGGGTTAGGATATACAACGTTATAGACGTATATAATGTCCCCATCGAGAAGCAGGCGACGACACGCCAGGAATGTTGTAAAATATTACATCCGATATGTTAGGTTGCCTTAGGTTAGGATATACAACATTATAGACGTATATAATGTCCCCTTTGAGAAGCAGGCGACGACACGCCAGAATGTTGTAAAATATTACATTCGACATGTTAGGTTGCCTTAGGCTAGGATATATAACGTTATAGACGTATATAATATTCCCACCGAGAAATAGGGGCCGACGCGTCAGGAGAGTTGTAAAATATTACATCAGATATGTTAGGTTGCCTTAGGCTAGGATATATAACGTTATAGAAGTATATAATATTCCCACCGAGAAATAGGGGCCGACGCGTCGGGAATGTTGTAAAATATTACACCCGAGATGTTAGGTTGCCTTATGCTAGGATATATAACGTGATAGACGTATATAATATTCCCACCGAGAAATAGGGGCCGACTCGTCAGGAATGTTGTAAAATATTACATCCGATATGTTAGGTTGCCTTAGGCTAGGATATATAACGTGATAGACGTATATAATGTTCCCACAGAGAAATAGGGGCCGACGCGTCATGAGTGTTGTAAAATATTACATCCCAGATGTTAGGTTGCCTTAGGTTAGGATATACAACGTTATAGATGTATATAATGTCCCCATCGAGAAGCAGGCGACGACAAGCCAGGAATGTTGTCAAATATTACATCCGAGATGTTATGTTGTCTTAGGTTAGGATATACAAAGTTATAGATGTATATAATGTCCTCATCCAGAAGTAGGCGACGACACGCCAGGAGTGTTGTAAAATATTACATTTGACATGTTAGGTTTCCTTACGCTAGGATATATAATGTTATACACGCATATAATGATATCACCGAGAACTACGGGCCGACACGCCAGGAATGATGTAAAATATTACATTCGACATAGTAGGTCGCCTTAGCCTAGGATATATAACGTTATAGACATATATAATGTTCCCACCGAGAAATAGGGGCAGACGCGTCAGGAATGTTGTAAAATATTACACCCGAGATGTTAGGTTGCTTTAGGTGAGGATATATATCGTTATAGACGTATATAATGTCCAGATCGAGACGTGGGGACCGACACGCCAGAATGTTGTAAAATATTACATCCGAGATGTTAGGTTGCCTTAGGCTAGTATATATATCGTTATAGACGTATACAATTTTGCCACCGAGAAGTAGGGACCGACATGCCAGGAATGTTGTTAAATATTACATCCGATATGTTATGTTGCCTTAGGTTAGGATGTACAACGTTATAGATGTATATAATGTCCCCATCCAGAAGTAGGTGACGACACACCAGGAATGTTGAACAATATTACATGCGACATGTTAGGTTGCCTTAGGCTAGGATATCTAACCTTATAGACGTATATAATGTTACCACCGAGAACTACGGGCCGACACGACAGGAATGATGTAAAATATTACATTCGACATGTTAGGTCGCCTTAGGCTAGGATATATAACGTTGTAGACGTATATAATATTCCCACCGAGAAATAGGGGCCGACGCGTCAGGAATGTTGTAAAATATTACATCCCAGATGTTAGGTTGCGTTATGTTAGGATATACAACGTTATAGACGTATATAATGTCCCCTTTGAGAAGCAGGCGACGACACTCCAGAATGTTGTAAAATATTACATTCGACATGTTAGGTTGCCTTAGGCTAGGATATATAACGTTATAGGCGTATATAATATTCCCACCGAGAAATAGGGGCCGACGCGTCAGGACTGTTGTAAAATATTACACCCGAAATGTTAGGTTGCCTTAGGCTAGGATATATAACGTTATAGATGTATATAATATTCCCACCGAGAAATAGGGGCCGACGCGTCAGGAATGTTGCAAAATATTACACCCGAAATGTTAGGTTCCCTTAGGTTAGGATATACAACGTTATAGACGTATAGAATGTCCCCACCGAGATGTAGGGACAGACATGACAGGAATGTTCTAAAATATTACATCCGAGGTATTAGGTTGCTTTAGGTTAGGATATATATCGTTATAGACTTATATAATGTTCCCGCCGAGACGTGGGGACAGACATGCCAGGAATGTTGTAAAATATTACATCCCAGAAGTTAGGTTGCTTTGGGTTAGAATATACAACGTTATAGACGTATATAATGTCCCCATCGAGAAGCAGGCGACGACACGCCAGGAATGTTGTAAAATATTACATCCGAGATGTTGGGTTGCCTTAGGCTAGGACATATTCCGTTATAGACGTATACAATGTTCCCACCGAGAAGTAGGGACCGACGCGTCAGGAATGTTGTAAAATATTACATCCCAGATGTTAGGTTGCGTTAGGTTAGGATATACAACGTTATAGACGTATATAATGTCCCCTTCGAGAAGCAGGCGACGACACGCCAGAATGTTGTAAAATATTACTTTCGACATGTTAGGTTGTCTTAGGCTAGGATATATAACGTTATAGATGTATATAATATTCCCACCGAGAAATAGGGGCCGACGCGTCAGGAATGTTGTAAAATATTACACCCGAGATGTTAGGTTGCCTTATGCTAGGATATATAACGCGATAGACGTATATAATGTTCCCACCGAGAAATAGGGGCCGACGAGTCATGAATGTTGTAAAATATTACATCCCAGATGTTAGGTTGCGTTGGCTTAGGATATACAACGTTATAGACGTATATAATGTCCCCTTTGAGAAGGAGGCGACGACACGCCAGAATGTTGTAAAATATTACATTCGACATGTTAGGTTGCCTTAGGCTAGAATATGTAACGTTATAGACGTATATAATATTCCCCCCGAGAAATAGGGGCCGAGGCGTCAGGAATGTTGCAAAATATTACACCCGAAATGTTAGGTTCCCTTAGGTTAGGATATACAACGTTATAGACGTATATAATATTCCCACCGAGAAATAGGGGCCGACGCGTCAGGACTGTTGTAAAATATTACACCCGAAATGTTAGGTTGCCTTAGGCTAGGATATATAACGTTATAGATGTATATAATATTCCCACCGAGAAATAGGGGCCGACGCGTCAGGAATGTTGCAAAATATTACACCCGAAATGTTAGGCTCCCTTAGGTTAGGATATACAACGTTATAGACGTATAGAATGTCCCCACCGAGATGTAGGGACAGACATGCCAGGAATGTTCTAAAATATTACATTCGAGTTGTTTGGTTGCTTTAGGTTGGGATATATATCGTTATAGACTTATATAATGTTCCCACCGAGACGTGGGGACCGACATGCCAGGAATGTTGCAAAATATTACATCCCAGAAGTTAAGTTGCTTTGGGTTAGGATATACAACGTTATAGACGTATATAATGTCCCCATCGAGAAGCAGGCGACGACACGCCAGGAATGTTGTAAAATATTACATCCGAGATATTATGTTTGCTTACGTTAGGATATATAACGTTATAGACGTATATAATATTCCCACCGAGAAATAGGGGCCGACGCGTCGGGAATGTTGTAAAATATTACACCCGAGATGTTAGGTTGCCTTATGCTAGGATATATAACGTGATAGACGTATATAATGTTCCCACCGAGAAATAGGGGCCGACGAGTCATGAATGTTGTAAAATATTACATCCCAGATGTTAGGTTGCGTTGGCTTAGGATATACAACGTTATAGACGTATATAATGTCCCCTTTGAGAAGCAGGCGACGACACGCCAGAATGTTGTAAAATATTATATTCGACATGTTAGGTTGCCTTAGGCTAGGATATGTAACGTTATAGACGTATATAATATTCCCCCCGAGAAATAGGGGCCGACGCGTCAGGAATGTTGCAAAATATTACACCCGAAATGTTAGGTGCCCTTAGGCTAGGATATACAACGTTATAGACGTATATAATGTTCCCACCGAGAAATAGGGGCCGACGCGTCAGGAATGTTGTAAAATATTACACCCGAAATGTTAGGTTCCCTTAGGTTAGGATATACAACGTTATAGACGTATAGAATGCTCCCACCGAGATGTAGGGACCGACATGCCAGGAATGTTCTAAAATATTACATTCGAGTTGTTTGGTTGCTTTAGGTTGGGATATATATCGTTATAGACTTATATAATGTTCCCACCGAGACGTGGGGACCGACATGCCAGGAATGTTGCAAAATATTACATCCCAGAAGTTAAGTTGCTTTGGGTTAGGATATACAACGTTATAGACGTATATAATGTCCCCATCGAGAAGCAGGCGACGACACGCCAGGAATGTTGTAAAATATTACATCCGAGATGTTATGTTTGCTTACGTTAGGATATATAACGTTATAGACGTATATAATATTCCCACCGAGAAATAGGGGCCGACGCGTCAGGAATGTTGTAAAATATTACACCCGAGATGTTAGGTTGCCTTATGCTAGGATATATAACGTGATAGACGTATATAATGTTCCCACCGAGAAATAGGGGCCGACGAGTCATGAATGTTGTAAAATATTACATCCCAGATGTTAGGTTGCGTTGGCTTAGGATATACAACGTTATAGACGTATATAATGTCCCCTTTGAGAAGCAGGCGACGACACGCCAGAATGTTGTAAAATATTACATTCGACATGTTAGTTTGCCTTAGGCTAGGATATGTAACGTTATAGACGTATATAATATTCCCCCCGAGAAATAGGGGCCGACGCGTCAGGAATGTTGCAAAATATTACACCCGAATTGTTAGGTTCCCTTAGGTTAGGATATACAACGTTATAGACGTATATAATATTCCCACCGAGAAATAGGGGCCGACGCGTCAGGACTGTTGTAAAATATTACACCCGAAATGTTAGGTTGCCTTAGGCTAGGATATATAACGTTATAGATGTATATAATATTCCCACCGAGAAATAGGGGCCGACGCGTCAGGAATGTTGCAAAATATTACACCCGAAATGTTAGGTTCCCTTAGGTTAGGATATACAACGTTATAGACGTATAGAATGTCCCCACCGAGATGTAGGGACAGACATGACAGGAATGTTCTAAAATATTACATCCGAGGTGTTATGTTGCTTTAGGTTAGGATATATATCGTTATAGACTTATATAATGTTCCCGCCGAGACGTGGGGACAGACATGCCAGGAATGTTGTAAAATATTACATCCCAGAAGTTAGGTTGGTTTGGGTTAGAATATACAACGTTATAGACGTATATAATGTCCCCATCGAGAAGCAGGCGACGACACGCCAGGAATGTTGTAAAATATTACATCCGAGATGTTGGGTTGCCTTAGGCTAGGACATATTCCGTTATAGACGTATACAATGTTCCCACCGAGAAGTAGGGACCGACGCGTCAGGAATGTTGTAAAGTATTACATCCCAGATGTTAGGTTGCGTTAGGTTAGGATATACAACGTTATAGACGTATATAATGTCCCCTTCGAGAAGCAGGCGACGACACGCCAGAATGTTGTAAAATATTACTTTCGACATGTTAGGTTGCCTTAGGCTGGGATATATAACGTTATAGATGTATATAATATTCCCACCGAGAAATAGGGGCCGACGCGTCAGGAATGTTGTAAAATATTACACCCGAGATGTTAGGTTGCCTTATGCTAGGATATATAACGCGATAGACGTATATAATGTTCCCACCGAGAAATAGGGGTCGACGAGTCATGAATGTTGTAAAATATTACATCCCAGATGTTAGGTTGCGTTGGCTTAGAATATACAACGTTATAGACGTATATAATGTCCCCTTTGAGAAGCAGGCGACGACACGCCAGAATGTTGTAAAATATTACATTCGACATGTTAGGTTGCCTTAGGCTAGGATATGTAACGTTATAGACGTATATAATATTCCCCCCGAGAAATAGGGGCCGACGTGTCAGGAATGTTGCAAAATATTACACCCGAAATGTTAGGTTCCCTCAGGTTAGGATATACAACGTTATAGACGTATAGAATGTTCCCACCGAGATGTAGGGACCGACATGCCAGGACTGTTCTAAAATATTACATTCGAGTTGTTTGGTTGCTTTAGGTTAGGATATATATCGTTATAGACTTATATAATGTTCCCACCGAGACGTGGGGACCGACATGCCAGGAATGTTGCAAAATATTACATCCCAGAAGTTAAGTTGCTTTGGGTTAGGATATACAACGTTATAGACGTATATAATGTCCCCATCGAGAAGCAGGCGACGACACGCCAGGAATGTTGTAAAATATTACATCCGAGATGTTACGTTTGCTTACGTTAGTATATATAACGTTATAGACGTATATAATATTCCCACCGAGAAATAGGGGCCGACGCGTCAGGAATGTTGTAAAATATTACACCCGAAATGTTAGGTTCCCTTAGGTTAGGATATACAACGTTATAGACGTATAGAATGTCCCCACCGAGATGTAGGGACAGACATGACAGGAATGTTCTAAAATATTACATCCGAGGTGTTAGGTTGCTTTAGGTTAGGATATATATCGTTATAGACTTATATAATGTTCCCGCCGAGACGTGGGGACAGACATGCCAGGAATGTTGTAAAATATTACATCCCAGAAGTTAGGTTGCTTTGGGTTAGAATATACAACGTTATAGACGTATATAATGTCCCCATCGAGAAGCAGGCGACGACACGCCAGGAATGTTGTAAAATATTACATCCGAGATGTTGGGTTGCCTTAGGCTAGGACATATTCCGTTATAGACGTATACAATGTTCCCACCTAGAAGTAGGGACCGACATGACAGGAATGTTGTAAAATATTACATCCGAGATGTTAGGTTGCCTTAGGTTAGGATATACAACGTTATAGATGTATATAATGTTCCCATAGAGAAGGAGGCGACGACACGCCAGGAATGTTGAAAAATATTACATTCTACATGTTGGGTTGCCTTAGGCTAGGATATATATCGTTATAGACGTATACATTGTTTCCACCGAGAAGTAGGGACCGACATGCCAGGAATGTTGTAAAATATTACATTCGACATGTTAGGTTGCCTTAGGCTAGGATATATATCGTTATAGACGTATACAATGTTCCCACCTAGAAGTAGGGACCGACATGACAGGAATGTTGTAAAATATTACATCCGAGATGTTAGGTTGCCTTAGGTTAGGATATACAACGTTATAGATGTATATAATGTTCCCATAGAGAAGGAGGCGACGACACGCCAGGAATGTTGTAAAATATTACATTCTACAAGTTAGGTTGCCTTAGGCTAGGATATATAACGTTATAGACGTATATAATGTCCCCATCGAGAAGCAGGCGACGACACGACAGGAATGTTGTAAAATATTACATTCGACATGTTAGGTTGCCTGTGGCTAGTATATATATCGTTATAGACGTATACAATGTTCCCACCGAGAAGTAGGGCCCGAGATGCCAGGAATGTTGTAAAATATTACATCCGAGATGTAAGGTTCCCTTAGGTTAGGATATATATCGTTATAGACGTATATAACGTTCCCACCGAGACGTAGGGACCGACATGCCAGGAATGTTGTAAAATATTACATCCCAGATGTTAGGTTGCCTTAGGTTAGGATATATATCGTTATAGACGTATAGAATGTTCCCACCGAGAAGTAGGGACCGACAAGCCAGGAATGTTGTAAAATATTACATCCCAGATGTTAGGTTGCGTTAGGTTAGTATATACAAGGTTAAAGATGTATATAATGTACCCACGGAGACGTAGGGACCGACATGCCAGGAATGTTGTAAAATATTACATCCCAGATGTTAGGTTGCGTTAGGTTAGTATATACAAGGTTATAGATGTATATAATGTCCCCATCGAGAAGTAGGCGACGACACGCCAGGAATGTTGTAAAATATTACACCCGAGATGTTAGGTTCCCTTAGGTTAGGATATATGACGTTATAGATGTATATACTGCCCCATCCAGAAGTAGGCGACGACACGCCAGGAATGTTGTAAAATATTATTTCCCAGATGTTAGGTTGCGTTAGGTTAGAATATACAACGTTATAGACGTATATAATGTCCCCATCGAGGAGCAGGCGACGACACGATAGGAATGTTGTAAAATATTACATTCGACATGTTAGGTTGCCTTAGGCTAGAATATATATCGTTATAGACGTATACAATGTTCCCACCGAGAAGTAGGGACCGACATGCCAGGAATGTTGTAAAATATTATATCCGAGATGTTAGGTTGCCTTAGGTTAGGATATACAACGTTATAGATGTATATAATGTCCCCATCGAGAAGTAGGCGACGACACGCCAGGAATGTTGTAAAATATTACATTCTACATGTTGGGTTGCCTTAGGCTAGGATATATATCGTTATAGACGTATACATTGTTTCCACCGAGAAGTAGGGACCGACATGCCAGGAATGGTTTAAAATGTTACATCCCAGATGTTAGGTTGCCTTAGGTTAGGATATACAACGTTATAGATGTATATAATGTCCCCATCGAGAAGTAGGCGACGACACGCCAGGAATGTTGTATAATATTACATTCTACATGTTAGGTTGCCTTAGGCTAGGATATATATCGTTATAGACGTATACATTGTTTCCACCGAGAAGTAGGAACCGACATGCCAGGAATGTTTTAAAATGTTACATCCCAGATGTTAGGTTGCGTTAGGTTAGAATATACAACGTAATAGACGTATATAATGTCCCCATCGAGAAGCAGGCGACGACACGACAGGAATGTTGTAAAATATTACATCCCAGATGTTAGGTTGCCTTAGGCTAGGATATATATCGTTATAGACGTATACAATGTTCCCACCGAGAAGTAGGGACCGACATGACAGGAATGTTGTAAAATATTACATCCCAGATGTTAGGTTGCCTTAGGTTAGGATATACAACGTTATAGATGTATATAATGTCCCCATCGAGAAGTAGGCGACGACACGCCAGGAATGTTGTAAAATATTACATTCTACATGTTGGGTTGCCTTAGGCTAGGATATATATCGTTATAGACGTATACATTGTTTCCACCGAGAAGTAGGGACCGACATGCCAGGAATGTTTTAAAATGTTACATCCCAGATGTTAGGTTGCGTTAGGTTAGTATATACAAGGTTATAGACGTATATAATGTCTCCATTGAGAAGCAGGCGACGACACGCCAGAATGTTGTAAAATATTACATCCGAGATGATAGGTTGCCTTAGGTTAGGATATACAACGTTATAGATGTATATAATGTCCCCATCGAGAAGTAGGCGACGACACGCCAGGAATGTTGTAAAATATTACATCCGAGATGTTAGGTTGCCTTAGGTTAGGATATTCAACGTTATAGATGTATATAATGTCCCCATTGAGAAGTAGGCGACGACACGCCAGGAATGTTGTAAAATATTACATTCGACATGTTAGGTTGCCTTAGGCTAGGATATACAACGTTATAGACGTATAGAATGTTCCCACCGAGAAATAGGGGCCGACGCGTCAGCAATGTTGTAAAATTTTACACCCGAGATGTTAGGTTCCCTTAGGTTAGGATATACAACGTTATAGACGTATAGAATGTTCCCACCGAGAAGGAGGGACCGACATGCCAGGAATGTTGTAAAATATTACATCCCAGAAGTTAGGTTGCTTTGGGTTAGGATATACAACGTTATAGACGTATATAATGTCCCCATCGAGAGGCAGGCGACGACACGCCAGGAATGTTGTAAAATATTACATCCGAGATGTTAGGTTGCCTTAGGTTAGGATATACAACGTTATGGATGTTTATAATGTCACCATCGCGAAGTAGGCGACGACACGCCAGGAATGTTGTAAAATATTACTTTCGACATGTTAGGTTGCCTTAGGCTAGGATATGTAACGTTATAGACGTATATAATATTCCCACCGAGAAATAGGAGCCGACGCGTCAGGAATGTTGCAAAATATTACACCCGAAATGTTAGGTTCCCTTAGGTTAGGATATACAACGTTATAGACGTATAGAATGTCCACACCGAGATGTAGGGACCGACATGCCAGGAATGTTCTAAAATATTACCTCCGAGTTGTTAGGTTGCTTTAGGTTAGGATATATATCGTTCTAGACTTACATAATGTTCCCACCAAGACGTGGGGACCGACATGCCAGGAATGTTGTAAAATATTACATACGAGAAGTTAGGTTGCTTTGGGTTAGGATATACAACGTTATAGACGTATATAATGTCCCCATCGAGAAGCAGGCGACGACACGCCAGGAATGTTGTAAAATATTACATCCGATATGTTAGGTTGCCTTAGGTTAGGATATACAACATTATAGACGTATATAATGTCCCCTTTGAGAAGCAGGCGACGACACGCCAGAATGTTGTAAAATATTACATTCGACATGTTAGGTTGCCTTAGGCTAGGATATATAACGTTATAGACGTATATAATATTCCCACCGAGAAATAGGGGCCGACGCGTCAGGAGAGTTGTAAAATATTACATCAGATATGTTAGGTTGCCTTAGGCTAGGATATATAACGTTATAGAAGTATATAATATTCCCACCGAGAAATAGGGGCCGACGCGTCGGGAATGTTGTAAAATATTACACCCGAGATGTTAGGTTGCCTTATGCTAGGATATATAACGTGATAGACGTATATAATATTCCCACCGAGAAATAGGAGCCGACGCGTCAGGAATGTTGCAAAATATTACACCCGAAATGTTAGGTTCCCTTAGGTTAGGATATACAACGTTATAGACGTATAGAATGTCCACACCGAGATGTAGGGACCGACATGCCAGGAATGTTCTAAAATATTACCTCCGAGTTGTTAGGTTGCTTTAGGTTAGGATATATATCGTTCTAGACTTACATAATGTTCCCACCAAGACGTGGGGACCGACATGCCAGGAATGTTGTAAAATATTACATACGAGAAGTTAGGTTGCTTTGGGTTAGGATATACAACGTTATAGACGTATATAATGTCCCCATCGAGAAGCAGGCGACGACACGCCAGGAATGTTGTAAAATATTACATCCGATATGTTAGGTTGCCTTAGGTTAGGATATACAACATTATAGACGTATATAATGTCCCCTTTGAGAAGCAGGCGACGACACGCCAGAATGTTGTAAAATATTACATTCGACATGTTAGGTTGCCTTAGGCTAGGATATATAACGTTATAGACGTATATAATATTCCCACCGAGAAATAGGGGCCGACGCGTCAGGAGAGTTGTAAAATATTACATCAGATATGTTAGGTTGCCTTAGGCTAGGATATATAACGTTATAGAAGTATATAATATTCCCACCGAGAAATAGGGGCCGACGCGTCGGGAATGTTGTAAAATATTACACCCGAGATGTTAGGTTGCCTTATGCTAGGATATATAACGTGATAGACGTATATAATATTCCCACCGAGAAATAGGGGCCGACTCGTCAGGAATGTTGTAAAATATTACATCCGATATGTTAGGTTGCCTTAGGCTAGGATATATAACGTGATAGACGTATATAATGTTCCCACAGAGAAATAGGGGCCGACGCGTCATGAGTGTTGTAAAATATTACATCCCAGATGTTAGGTTGCCTTAGGTTAGGATATACAACGTTATAGATGTATATAATGTCCCCATCGAGAAGCAGGCGACGACAAGCCAGGAATGTTGTCAAATATTACATCCGAGATGTTATGTTGTCTTAGGTTAGGATATACAAAGTTATAGATGTATATAATGTCCTCATCCAGAAGTAGGCGACGACACGCCAGGAGTGTTGTAAAATATTACATTTGACATGTTAGGTTTCCTTACGCTAGGATATATAATGTTATACACGCATATAATGATATCACCGAGAACTACGGGCCGACACGCCAGGAATGATGTAAAATATTACATTCGACGTAGTAGGTCGCCTTAGCCTAGGATATATAACGTTATAGACATATATAATGTTCCCACCGAGAAATAGGGGCAGACGCGTCAGGAATGTTGTAAAATATTACACCCGAGATGTTAGGTTGCTTTAGGTGAGGATATATATCGTTATAGACGTATATAATGTCCAGATCGAGACGTGGGGACCGACACGCCAGAATGTTGTAAAATATTACATCCGAGATGTTAGGTTGCCTTAGGCTAGTATATATATCGTTATAGACGTATACAATTTTGCCACCGAGAAGTAGGGACCGACATGCCAGGAATGTTGTTAAATATTACATCCGATATGTTATGTTGCCTTAGGTTAGGATGTACAACGTTATAGATGTATATAATGTCCCCATCCAGAAGTAGGTGACGACACACCAGGAATGTTGAACAATATTACATGCGACATGTTAGGTTGCCTTAGGCTAGGATATCTAACCTTATAGACGTATATAATGTTACCACCGAGAACTACGGGCCGACACGACAGGAATGATGTAAAATATTACATTCGACATGTTAGGTCGCCTTAGGCTAGGATATATAACGTTGTAGACGTATATAATATTCCCACCGAGAAATAGGGGCCGACGCGTCAGGAATGTTGTAAAATATTACATCCCAGATGTTAGGTTGCGTTATGTTAGGATATACAACGTTATAGACGTATATAATGTCCCCTTTGAGAAGCAGGCGACGACACTCCAGAATGTTGTAAAATATTACATTCGACATGTTAGGTTGCCTTAGGCTAGGATATATAACGTTATAGGCGTATATAATATTCCCACCGAGAAATAGGGGCCGACGCGTCAGGACTGTTGTAAAATATTACACCCGAAATGTTAGGTTGCCTTAGGCTAGGATATATAACGTTATAGATGTATATAATATTCCCACCGAGAAATAGGGGCCGACGCGTCAGGAATGTTGCAAAATATTACACCCGAAATGTTAGGTTCCCTTAGGTTAGGATATACAACGTTATAGACGTATAGAATGTCCCCACCGAGATGTAGGGACAGACATGACAGGAATGTTCTAAAATATTACATCCGAGGTATTAGGTTGCTTTAGGTTAGGATATATATCGTTATAGACTTATATAATGTTCCCGCCGAGACGTGGGGACAGACATGCCAGGAATGTTGTAAAATATTACATCCCAGAAGTTAGGTTGCTTTGGGTTAGAATATACAACGTTATAGACGTATATAATGTCCCCATCGAGAAGCAGGCGACGACACGCCAGGAATGTTGTAAAATATTACATCCGAGATGTTGGGTTGCCTTAGGCTAGGACATATTCCGTTATAGACGTATACAATGTTCCCACCGAGAAGTAGGGACCGACGCGTCAGGAATGTTGTAAAATATTACATCCCAGATGTTAGGTTGCGTTAGGTTAGGATATACAACGTTATAGACGTATATAATGTCCCCTTCGAGAAGCAGGCGACGACACGCCAGAATGTTGTAAAATATTACTTTCGACATGTTAGGTTGTCTTAGGCTAGGATATATAACGTTATAGATGTATATAATATTCCCACCGAGAAATAGGGGCCGACGCGTCAGGAATGTTGTAAAATATTACACCCGAGATGTTAGGTTGCCTTATGCTAGGATATATAACGCGATAGACGTATATAATGTTCCCACCGAGAAATAGGGGCCGACGAGTCATGAATGTTGTAAAATATTACATCCCAGATGTTAGGTTGCGTTGGCTTAGGATATACAACGTTATAGACGTATATAATGTCCCCTTCGAGAAGCAGGCGACGACACGCCAGGAATGTTGTAAAATATTACATCCGAGATGTTGGGTTGCCTTAGGCTAGGACATATTCCGTTATAGACGTATACAATGTTCCCACCTAGAAGTAGGGACCGACATGACAGGAATGTTGTAAAATATTACATCCGAGATGTTAGGTTGCCTTAGGTTAGGATATACAACGTTATAGATGTATATAATGTTCCCATAGAGAAGGAGGCGACGACACGCCAGGAATGTTGAAAAATATTACATTCTACATGTTGGGTTGCCTTAGGCTAGGATATATATCGTTATAGACGTATACATTGTTTCCACCGAGAAGTAGGGACCGACATGCCAGGAATGTTGTAAAATATTACATTCGACATGTTAGGTTGCCTTAGGCTAGGATATATATCGTTATAGACGTATACAATGTTCCCACCTAGAAGTAGGCACCGACATGACAGGAATGTTGTAAAATATTACATCCGAGATGTAAGGTTCCCTTAGGTTAGGATATATATCGTTATAGACGTATATAACGTTCCCACCGAGACGTAGGGACCGACATGCCAGGAATGTTGTAAAATATTACATCCCAGATGTTAGGTTGCCTTAGGTTAGGATATATATCGTTATAGACGTATAGAATGTTCCCACCGAGAAGTAGGGACCGACAAGCCAGGAATGTTGTAAAATATTACATCCCAGATGTTAGGTTGCGTTAGGTTAGTATATACAAGGTTAAAGATGTATATAATGTACCCACGGAGACGTAGGGACCGACATGCCAGGAATGTTGTAAAATATTACATCCCAGATGTTAGGTTGCGTTAGGTTAGTATATACAAGGTTATAGATGTATATAATGTCCCCATCGAGAAGTAGGCGACGACACGCCAGGAATGTTGTAAAATATTACACCCGAGATGTTAGGTTCCCTTAGGTTAGGATATATGACGTTATAGATGTATATACTGCCCCATCCAGAAGTAGGCGACGACACGCCAGGAATGTTGTAAAATATTATTTCCCAGATGTTAGGTTGCGTTAGGTTAGAATATACAACGTTATAGACGTATATAATGTCCCCATCGAGGAGCAGGCGACGACACGATAGGAATGTTGTAAAATATTACATTCGACATGTTAGGTTGCCTTAGGCTAGAATATATATCGTTATAGACGTATACAATGTTCCCACCGAGAAGTAGGGACCGACATGCCAGGAATGTTGTAAAATATTATATCCGAGATGTTAGGTTGCCTTAGGTTAGGATATACAACGTTATAGATGTATATAATGTCCCCATCGAGAAGTAGGCGACGACACGCCAGGAATGTTGTAAAATATTACATTCTACATGTTGGGTTGCCTTAGGCTAGGATATATATCGTTATAGACGTATACATTGTTTCCACCGAGAAGTAGGGACCGACATGCCAGGAATGGTTTAAAATGTTACATCCCAGATGTTAGGTTGCCTTAGGTTAGGATATACAACGTTATAGATGTATATAATGTCCCCATCGAGAAGTAGGCGACGACACGCCAGGAATGTTGTATAATATTACATTCTACATGTTAGGTTGCCTTAGGCTAGGATATATATCGTTATAGACGTATACATTGTTTCCACCGAGAAGTAGGAACCGACATGCCAGGAATGTTTTAAAATGTTACATCCCAGATGTTAGGTTGCGTTAGGTTAGAATATACAACGTAATAGACGTATATAATGTCCCCATCGAGAAGCAGGCGACGACACGACAGGAATGTTGTAAAATATTACATCCCAGATGTTAGGTTGCCTTAGGCTAGGATATATATCGTTATAGACGTATACAATGTTCCCACCGAGAAGTAGGGACCGACATGACAGGAATGTTGTAAAATATTACATCCCAGATGTTAGGTTGCCTTAGGTTAGGATATACAACGTTATAGATGTATATAATGTCCCCATCGAGAAGTAGGCGACGACACGCCAGGAATGTTGTAAAATATTACATTCTACATGTTGGGTTGCCTTAGGCTAGGATATATATCGTTATAGACGTATACATTGTTTCCACCGAGAAGTAGGGACCGACATGCCAGGAATGTTTTAAAATGTTACATCCCAGATGTTAGGTTGCGTTAGGTTAGTATATACAAGGTTATAGACGTATATAATGTCTCCATTGAGAAGCAGGCGACGACACGCCAGAATGTTGTAAAATATTACATCCGAGATGATAGGTTGCCTTAGGTTAGGATATACAACGTTATAGATGTATATAATGTCCCCATCGAGAAGTAGGCGACGACACGCCAGGAATGTTGTAAAATATTACATCCGAGATGTTAGGTTGCCTTAGGTTAGGATATTCAACGTTATAGATGTATATAATGTCCCCATTGAGAAGTAGGCGACGACACGCCAGGAATGTTGTAAAATATTACATTCGACATGTTAGGTTGCCTTAGGCTAGGATATACAACGTTATAGACGTATAGAATGTTCCCACCGAGAAATAGGGGCCGACGCGTCAGCAATGTTGTAAAATTTTACACCCGAGATGTTAGGTTCCCTTAGGTTAGGATATACAACGTTATAGACGTATAGAATGTTCCCACCGAGAAGGAGGGACCGACATGCCAGGAATGTTGTAAAATATTACATCCCAGAAGTTAGGTTGCTTTGGGTTAGGATATACAACGTTATAGACGTATATAATGTCCCCATCGAGAGGCAGGCGACGACACGCCAGGAATGTTGTAAAATATTACATCCGAGATGTTAGGTTGCCTTAGGTTAGGATATACAACGTTATGGATGTTTATAATGTCACCATCGCGAAGTAGGCGACGACACGCCAGGAATGTTGTAAAATATTACTTTCGACATGTTAGGTTGCCTTAGGCTAGGATATGTAACGTTATAGACGTATATAATATTCCCACCGAGAAATAGGAGCCGACGCGTCAGGAATGTTGCAAAATATTACACCCGAAATGTTAGGTTCCCTTAGGTTAGGATATACAACGTTATAGACGTATAGAATGTCCACACCGAGATGTAGGGACCGACATGCCAGGAATGTTCTAAAATATTACCTCCGAGTTGTTAGGTTGCTTTAGGTTAGGATATATATCGTTCTAGACTTACATAATGTTCCCACCAAGACGTGGGGACCGACATGCCAGGAATGTTGTAAAATATTACATCCGATATGTTAGGTTGCCTTAGGTTAGGATATACAACATTATAGACGTATATAATGTCCCCTTTGAGAAGCAGGCGACGACACGCCAGAATGTTGTAAAATATTACATTCGACATGTTAGGTTGCCTTAGGCTAGGATATATAACGTTATAGACGTATATAATATTCCCACCGAGAAATAGGGGCCGACGCGTCAGGAGAGTTGTAAAATATTACATCAGATATGTTAGGTTGCCTTAGGCTAGGATATATAACGTTATAGACGTATATAATATTCCCACCGAGAAATAGGGGCCGACGCGTCAGGAGAGTTGTAAAATATTACATCAGATATGTTAGGTTGCCTTAGGCTAGGATATATAACGTTATAGAAGTATATAATATTCCCACCGAGAAATAGGGGCCGACGCGTCGGGAATGTTGTAAAATATTACACCCGAGATGTTAGGTTGCCTTATGCTAGGATATATAACGTGATAGACGTATATAATATTCCCACCGAGAAATAGGAGCCGACGCGTCAGGAATGTTGCAAAATATTACACCCGAAATGTTAGGTTCCCTTAGGTTAGGATATACAACGTTATAGACGTATAGAATGTCCACACCGAGATGTAGGGACCGACATGCCAGGAATGTTCTAAAATATTACCTCCGAGTTGTTAGGTTGCTTTAGGTTAGGATATATATCGTTCTAGACTTACATAATGTTCCCACCAAGACGTGGGGACCGACATGCCAGGAATGTTGTAAAATATTACATACGAGAAGTTAGGTTGCTTTGGGTTAGGATATACAACGTTATAGACGTATATAATGTCCCCATCGAGAAGCAGGCGACGACACGCCAGGAATGTTGTAAAATATTACATCCGATATGTTAGGTTGCCTTAGGTTAGGATATACAACATTATAGACGTATATAATGTCCCCTTTGAGAAGCAGGCGACGACACGCCAGAATGTTGTAAAATATTACATTCGACATGTTAGGTTGCCTTAGGCTAGGATATATAACGTTATAGACGTATATAATATTCCCACCGAGAAATAGGGGCCGACGCGTCAGGAGAGTTGTAAAATATTACATCAGATATGTTAGGTTGCCTTAGGCTAGGATATATAACGTTATAGAAGTATATAATATTCCCACCGAGAAATAGGGGCCGACGCGTCGGGAATGTTGTAAAATATTACACCCGAGATGTTAGGTTGCCTTATGCTAGGATATATAACGTGATAGACGTATATAATATTCCCACCGAGAAATAGGGGCCGACTCGTCAGGAATGTTGTAAAATATTACATCCGATATGTTAGGTTGCCTTAGGCTAGGATATATAACGTGATAGACGTATATAATGTTCCCACAGAGAAATAGGGGCCGACGCGTCATGAGTGTTGTAAAATATTACATCCCAGATGTTAGGTTGCCTTAGGTTAGGATATACAACGTTATAGATGTATATAATGTCCCCATCGAGAAGCAGGCGACGACAAGCCAGGAATGTTGTCAAATATTACATCCGAGATGTTATGTTGTCTTAGGTTAGGATATACAAAGTTATAGATGTATATAATGTCCTCATCCAGAAGTAGGCGACGACACGCCAGGAGTGTTGTAAAATATTACATTTGACATGTTAGGTTTCCTTACGCTAGGATATATAATGTTATACACGCATATAATGATATCACCGAGAACTACGGGCCGACACGCCAGGAATGATGTAAAATATTACATTCGACATAGTAGGTCGCCTTAGCCTAGGATATATAACGTTATAGACATATATAATGTTCCCACCGAGAAATAGGGGCAGACGCGTCAGGAATGTTGTAAAATATTACACCCGAGATGTTAGGTTGCTTTATGTGAGGATATATATCGTTATAGACGTATATAATGTCCAGATCGAGACGTGGGGACCGACACGCCAGAATGTTGTAAAATATTACATCCGAGATGTTAGGTTGCCTTAGGCTAGTATATATATCGTTATAGACGTATACAATTTTGCCACCGAGAAGTAGGGACCGACATGCCAGGAATGTTGTTAAATATTACATCCGATATGTTATGTTGCCTTAGGTTAGGATGTACAACGTTATAGATGTATATAATGTCCCCATCCAGAAGTAGGTGACGACACACCAGGAATGTTGAACAATATTACATGCGACATGTTAGGTTGCCTTAGGCTAGGATATCTAACCTTATAGACGTATATAATGTTACCACCGAGAACTACGGGCCGACACGACAGGAATGATGTAAAATATTACATTCGACATGTTAGGTCGCCTTAGGCTAGGATATATAACGTTGTAGACGTATATAATATTCCCACCGAGAAATAGGGGCCGACGCGTCAGGAATGTTGTAAAATATTACATCCCAGATGTTAGGTTGCGTTATGTTAGGATATACAACGTTATAGACGTATATAATGTCCCCTTTGAGAAGCAGGCGACGACACTCCAGAATGTTGTAAAATATTACATTCGACATGTTAGGTTGCCTTAGGCTAGGATATATAACGTTATAGGCGTATATAATATTCCCACCGAGAAATAGGGGCCGACGCGTCAGGACTGTTGTAAAATATTACACCCGAAATGTTAGGTTGCCTTAGGCTAGGATATATAACGTTATAGATGTATATAATATTCCCACCGAGAAATAGGGGCCGACGCGTCAGGAATGTTGCAAAATATTACACCCGAAATGTTAGGTTCCCTTAGGTTAGGATATACAACGTTATAGACGTATAGAATGTCCCCACCGAGATGTAGGGACAGACATGACAGGAATGTTCTAAAATATTACATCCGAGGTATTAGGTTGCTTTAGGTTAGGATATATATCGTTATAGACTTATATAATGTTCCCGCCGAGACGTGGGGACAGACATGCCAGGAATGTTGTAAAATATTACATCCCAGAAGTTAGGTTGCTTTGGGTTAGAATATACAACGTTATAGACGTATATAATGTCCCCATCGAGAAGCAGGCGACGACACGCCAGGAATGTTGTAAAATATTACATCCGAGATGTTGGGTTGCCTTAGGCTAGGACATATTCCGTTATAGACGTATACAATGTTCCCACCGAGAAGTAGGGACCGACGCGTCAGGAATGTTGTAAAATATTACATCCCAGATGTTAGGTTGCGTTAGGTTAGGATATACAACGTTATAGACGTATATAATGTCCCCTTCGAGAAGCAGGCGACGACACGCCAGAATGTTGTAAAATATTACTTTCGACATGTTAGGTTGTCTTAGGCTAGGATATATAACGTTATAGATGTATATAATATTCCCACCGAGAAATAGGGGCCGACGCGTCAGGAATGTTGTAAAATATTACACCCGAGATGTTAGGTTGCCTTATGCTAGGATATATAACGCGATAGACGTATATAATGTTCCCACCGAGAAATAGGGGCCGACGAGTCATGAATGTTGTAAAATATTACATCCCAGATGTTAGGTTGCGTTGGCTTAGGATATACAACGTTATAGACGTATATAATGTCCCCTTTGAGAAGGAGGCGACGACACGCCAGAATGTTGTAAAATATTACATTCGACATGTTAGGTTGCCTTAGGCTAGAATATGTAACGTTATAGACGTATATAATATTCCCCCCGAGAAATAGGGGCCGAGGCGTCAGGAATGTTGCAAAATATTACACCCGAAATGTTAGGTTCCCTTAGGTTAGGATATACAACGTTATAGACGTATATAATATTCCCACCGAGAAATAGGGGCCGACGCGTCAGGACTGTTGTAAAATATTACACCCGAAATGTTAGGTTGCCTTAGGCTAGGATATATAACGTTATAGATGTATATAATATTCCCACCGAGAAATAGGGGCCGACGCGTCAGGAATGTTGCAAAATATTACACCCGAAATGTTAGGCTCCCTTAGGTTAGGATATACAACGTTATAGACGTATAGAATGTCCCCACCGAGATGTAGGGACAGACATGCCAGGAATGTTCTAAAATATTACATTCGAGTTGTTTGGTTGCTTTAGGTTGGGATATATATCGTTATAGACTTATATAATGTTCCCACCGAGACGTGGGGACCGACATGCCAGGAATGTTGCAAAATATTACATCCCAGAAGTTAAGTTGCTTTGGGTTAGGATATACAACGTTATAGACGTATATAATGTCCCCATCGAGAAGCAGGCGACGACACGCCAGGAATGTTGTAAAATATTACATCCGAGATGTTATGTTTGCTTACGTTAGGATATATAACGTTATAGACGTATATAATATTCCCACCGAGAAATAGGGGCCGACGCGTCGGGAATGTTGTAAAATATTACACCCGAGATGTTAGGTTGCCTTATGCTAGGATATATAACGTGATAGACGTATATAATGTTCCCACCGAGAAATAGGGGCCGACGAGTCATGAATGTTGTAAAATATTACATCCCAGATGTTAGGTTGCGTTGGCTTAGGATATACAACGTTATAGACGTATATAATGTCCCCTTTGAGAAGCAGGCGACGACACGCCAGAATGTTGTAAAATATTATATTCGACATGTTAGGTTGCCTTAGGCTAGGATATGTAACGTTATAGACGTATATAATATTCCCCCCGAGAAATAGGGGCCCACGCGTCAGGAATGTTGCAAAATATTACACCCGAAATGTTAGGTGCCCTTAGGCTAGGATATACAACGTTATAGACGTATATAATGTTCCCACCGAGAAATAGGGGCCGACGCGTCAGGAATGTTGTAAAATATTACACCCGAAATGTTAGGTTCCCTTAGGTTAGGATATACAACGTTATAGACGTATAGAATGCTCCCACCGAGATGTAGGGACCGACATGCCAGGAATGTTCTAAAATATTACATTCGAGTTGTTTGGTTGCTTTAGGTTGGGATATATATCGTTATAGACTTATATAATGTTCCCACCGAGACGTGGGGACCGACATGCCAGGAATGTTGCAAAATATTACATCCCAGAAGTTAAGTTGCTTTGGGTTAGGATATACAACGTTATAGACGTATATAATGTCCCCATCGAGAAGCAGGCGACGACACGCCAGGAATGTTGTAAAATATTACATCCGAGATGTTATGTTTGCTTACGTTAGGATATATAACGTTATAGACGTATATAATATTCCCACCGAGAAATAGGGGCCGACGCGTCAGGAATGTTGTAAAATATTACACCCGAGATGTTAGGTTGCCTTATGCTAGGATATATAACGTGATAGACGTATATAATGTTCCCACCGAGAAATAGGGGCCGACGAGTCATGAATGTTGTAAAATATTACATCCCAGATGTTAGGTTGCGTTGGCTTAGGATATACAACGTTATAGACGTATATAATGTCCCCTTTGAGAAGCAGGCGACGACACGCCAGAATGTTGTAAAATATTACATTCGACATGTTAGTTTGCCTTAGGCTAGGATATGTAACGTTATAGACGTATATAATATTCCCCCCGAGAAATAGGGGCCGACGCGTCAGGAATGTTGCAAAATATTACACCCGAAATGTTAGGTTCCCTTAGGTTAGGATATACAACGTTATAGACGTATATAATATTCCCACCGAGAAATAGGGGCCGACGCGTCAGGACTGTTGTAAAATATTACACCCGAAATGTTAGGTTGCCTTAGGCTAGGATATATAACGTTATAGATGTATATAATATTCCCACCGAGAAATAGGGGCCGACGCGTCAGGAATGTTGCAAAATATTACACCCGAAATGTTAGGTTCCCTTAGGTTAGGATATACAACGTTATAGACGTATAGAATGTCCCCACCGAGATGTAGGGACAGACATGACAGGAATGTTCTAAAATATTACATCCGAGGTGTTATGTTGCTTTAGGTTAGGATATATATCGTTATAGACTTATATAATGTTCCCGCCGAGACGTGGGGACAGACATGCCAGGAATGTTGTAAAATATTACATCCCAGAAGTTAGGTTGGTTTGGGTTAGAATATACAACGTTATAGACGTATATAATGTCCCCATCGAGAAGCAGGCGACGACACGCCAGGAATGTTGTAAAATATTACATCCGTGATGTTGGGTTGCCTTAGGCTAGGACATATTCCGTTATAGACGTATACAATGTTCCCACCGAGAAGTAGGGACCGACGCGTCAGGAATGTTGTAAAGTATTACATCCCAGATGTTAGGTTGCGTTAGGTTAGGATATACAACGTTATAGACGTATATAATGTCCCCTTCGAGAAGCAGGCGACGACACGCCAGAATGTTGTAAAATATTACTTTCGACATGTTAGGTTGCCTTAGGCTGGGATATATAACGTTATAGATGTATATAATATTCCCACCGAGAAATAGGGGCCGACGCGTCAGGAATGTTGTAAAATATTACACCCGAGATGTTAGGTTGCCTTATGCTAGGATATATAACGCGATAGACGTATATAATGTTCCCACCGAGAAATAGGGGTCGACGAGTCATGAATGTTGTAAAATATTACATCCCAGATGTTAGGTTGCGTTGGCTTAGAATATACAACGTTATAGACGTATATAATGTCCCCTTTGAGAAGCAGGCGACGACACGCCAGAATGTTGTAAAATATTACATTCGACATGTTAGGTTGCCTTAGGCTAGGATATGTAACGTTATAGACGTATATAATATTCCCCCCGAGAAATAGGGGCCGACGCGTCAGGAATGTTGCAAAATATTACACCCGAAATGTTAGGTTCCCTTAGGTTAGGATATACAACGTTATAGACGTATAGAATGTTCCCACCGAGATGTAGGGACCGACATGCCAGGACTGTTCTAAAATATTACATTCGAGTTGTTTGGTTGCTTTAGGTTAGGATATATATCGTTATAGACTTATATAATGTTCCCACCGAGACGTGGGGACCGACATGCCAGGAATGTTGCAAAATATTACATCCCAGAAGTTAAGTTGCTTTGGGTTAGGATATACAACGTTATAGACGTATATAATGTCCCCATCGAGAAGCAGGCGACGACACGCCAGGAATGTTGTAAAATATTACATCCGAGATGTTACGTTTGCTTACGTTAGTATATATAACGTTATAGACGTATATAATATTCCCACCGAGAAATAGGGGCCGACGCGTCAGGAATGTTGTAAAATATTACACCCGAAATGTTAGGTTCCCTTAGGTTAGGATATACAACGTTATAGACGTATAGAATGTCCCCACCGAGATGTAGGGACAGACATGACAGGAATGTTCTAAAATATTACATCCGAGGTGTTAGGTTGCTTTAGGTTAGGATATATATCGTTATAGACTTATATAATGTTCCCGCCGAGACGTGGGGACAGACATGCCAGGAATGTTGTAAAATATTACATCCCAGAAGTTAGGTTGCTTTGGGTTAGAATATACAACGTTATAGACGTATATAATGTCCCCATCGAGAAGCAGGCGACGACACGCCAGGAATGTTGTAAAATATTACATCCGAGATGTTATGTTTGCTTACGTTAGGATATATAACGTTATAGACGTATATAATATTCCCACCGAGAAATAGGGGCCGACGCGTCGGGAATGTTGTAAAATATTACACCCGAGATGTTAGGTTGCCTTATGCTAGGATATATAACGTGATAGACGTATATAATGTTCCCACCGAGAAATAGGGGCCGACGAGTCATGAATGTTGTAAAATATTACATCCCAGATGTTAGGTTGCGTTGGCTTAGGATATACAACGTTATAGACGTATATAATGTCCCCTTTGAGAAGCAGGCGACGACACGCCAGAATGTTGTAAAATATTATATTCGACATGTTAGGTTGCCTTAGGCTAGGATATGTAACGTTATAGACGTATATAATATTCCCCCCGAGAAATAGGGGCCCACGCGTCAGGAATGTTGCAAAATATTACACCCGAAATGTTAGGTGCCCTTAGGCTAGGATATACAACGTTATAGACGTATATAATGTTCCCACCGAGAAATAGGGGCCGACGCGTCAGGAATGTTGTAAAATATTACACCCGAAATGTTAGGTTCCCTTAGGTTAGGATATACAACGTTATAGACGTATAGAATGCTCCCACCGAGATGTAGGGACCGACATGCCAGGAATGTTCTAAAATATTACATTCGAGTTGTTTGGTTGCTTTAGGTTGGGATATATATCGTTATAGACTTATATAATGTTCCCACCGAGACGTGGGGACCGACATGCCAGGAATGTTGCAAAATATTACATGCCAGAAGTTAAGTTGCTTTGGGTTAGGATATACAACGTTATAGACGTATATAATGTCCCCATCGAGAAGCAGGCGACGACACGCCAGGAATGTTGTAAAATATTACATCCGAGATGTTATGTTTGCTTACGTTAGGATATATAACGTTATAGACGTATATAATATTCCCACCGAGAAATAGGGGCCGACGCGTCAGGAATGTTGTAAAATATTACACCCGAGATGTTAGGTTGCCTTATGCTAGGATATATAACGTGATAGACGTATATAATGTTCCCACCGAGAAATAGGGGCCGACGAGTCATGAATGTTGTAAAATATTACATCCCAGATGTTAGGTTGCGTTGGCTTAGGATATACAACGTTATAGACGTATATAATGTCCCCTTTGAGAAGCAGGCGACGACACGCCAGAATGTTGTAAAATATTACATTCGACATGTTAGTTTGCCTTAGGCTAGGATATGTAACGTTATAGACGTATATAATATTCCCCCCGAGAAATAGGGGCCGACGCGTCAGGAATGTTGCAAAATATTACACCCGAAATGTTAGGTTCCCTTAGGTTAGGATATACAACGTTATAGACGTATATAATATTCCCACCGAGAAATAGGGGCCGACGCGTCAGGACTGTTGTAAAATATTACACCCGAAATGTTAGGTTGCCTTAGGCTAGGATATATAACGTTATAGATGTATATAATATTCCCACCGAGAAATAGGGGCCGACGCGTCAGGAATGTTGCAAAATATTACACCCGAAATGTTAGGTTCCCTTAGGTTAGGATATACAACGTTATAGACGTATAGAATGTCCCCACCGAGATGTAGGGACAGACATGACAGGAATGTTCTAAAATATTACATCCGAGGTGTTATGTTGCTTTAGGTTAGGATATATATCGTTATAGACTTATATAATGTTCCCGCCGAGACGTGGGGACAGACATGCCAGGAATGTTGTAAAATATTACATCCCAGAAGTTAGGTTGGTTTGGGTTAGAATATACAACGTTATAGACGTATATAATGTCCCCATCGAGAAGCAGGCGACGACACGCCAGGAATGTTGTAAAATATTACATCCGAGATGTTGGGTTGCCTTAGGCTAGGACATATTCCGTTATAGACGTATACAATGTTCCCACCGAGAAGTAGGGACCGACGCGTCAGGAATGTTGTAAAGTATTACATCCCAGATGTTAGGTTGCGTTAGGTTAGGATATACAACGTTATAGACGTATATAATGTCCCCTTCGAGAAGCAGGCGACGACACGCCAGAATGTTGTAAAATATTACTTTCGACATGTTAGGTTGCCTTAGGCTGGGATATATAACGTTATAGATGTATATAATATTCCCACCGAGAAATAGGGGCCGACGCGTCAGGAATGTTGTAAAATATTACACCCGAGATGTTAGGTTGCCTTATGCTAGGATATATAACGCGATAGACGTATATAATGTTCCCACCGAGAAATAGGGGTCGACGAGTCATGAATGTTGTAAAATATTACATCCCAGATGTTAGGTTGCGTTGGCTTAGAATATACAACGTTATAGACGTATATAATGTCCCCTTTGAGAAGCAGGCGACGACACGCCAGAATGTTGTAAAATATTACATTCGACATGTTAGGTTGCCTTAGGCTAGGATATGTAACGTTATAGACGTATATAATATTCCCCCCGAGAAATAGGGGCCGACGCGTCAGGAATGTTGCAAAATATTACACCCGAAATGTTAGGTTCCCTTAGGTTAGGATATACAACGTTATAGACGTATAGAATGTTCCCACCGAGATGTAGGGACCGACATGCCAGGACTGTTCTAAAATATTACATTCGAGTTGTTTGGTTGCTTTAGGTTAGGATATATATCGTTATAGACTTATATAATGTTCCCACCGAGATGTGGGGACCGACATGCCAGGAATGTTTCAAAATATTACATCCCAGAAGTTAAGTTGCTTTGGGTTAGGATATACAACGTTATAGACGTATATAATGTCCCCATCGAGAAGCAGGCGACGACACGCCAGGAATGTTGTAAAATATTACATCCGAGATGTTACGTTTGCTTACGTTAGTATATATAACGTTATAGACGTATATAATATTCCCACCGAGAAATAGGGGCCGACGCGTCAGGAATGTTGTAAAATATTACACCCGAAATGTTAGGTTCCCTTAGGTTAGGATATACAACGTTATAGACGTATAGAATGTCCCCACCGAGATGTAGGGACAGACATGACAGGAATGTTCTAAAATATTACATCCGAGGTGTTAGGTTGCTTTAGGTTAGGATATATATCGTTATAGACTTATATAATGTTCCCGCCGAGACGTGGGGACAGACATGCCAGGAATGTTGTAAAATATTACATCCCAGAAGTTAGGTTGCTTTGGGTTAGAATATACAACGTTATAGACGTATATAATGTCCCCATCGAGAAGCAGGCGACGACACGCCAGGAATGTTGTAAAATATTACATCCGAGATGTTGGGTTGCCTTAGGCTAGGACATATTCCGTTATAGACGTATACAATGTTCCCACCGAGAAGTAGGGACCGACGCGTCAGGAATGTTGTAAAATATTACATTCCAGATGTTAGGTTGCGTTAGGTTAGGATATACAACGTTATAGACGTATATAATGTCCCCTTCGAGAAGCAGGCGACGACACGCCAGAACGTTGTAAAATATTACTTTCGACATGTTAGGTTGCCTTAGGCTAGGATATATAACGTTATAGACGTATATAATATTCCCACCGAGAAATAGGGGCCGACGCGTCAGGAATGTTGTAAAATATTACACCCGAGATGTTAGGTTGCCTTATGCTAGGATATATAACGTGATAGACGTATATAATGTTCCCACCGAGAAATAGGGGCCGACGAGTCATGAATGTTGTAAAATATTACACCCGAAATGTTAGGTTCCCTTAGGATAGGATATACAACGTTATAGACGTATAGAATGCTCCCACCGAGATGTAGGGACCGACATGCCAGGAATGTTCTAAAATATTACATTCGAGTTGTTTGGTTGCTTTAGGTTGGGATATATATCGTTATAGACTTATATAATGTTCCCACCGAGACGTGGGGACCGACATGCCAGGAATGTTGCAAAATATTACATGCCAGAAGTTAAGTTGCTTTGGGTTAGGATATACAACGTTATAGACGTATATAATGTCCCCATCGAGAAGCAGGCGACGACACGCCAGGAATGTTGTAAAATATTACATCCGAGATGTTATGTTTGCTTACGTTAGGATATATAACGTTATAGACGTATATAATATTCCCACCGAGAAATAGGGGCCGACGCGTCAGGAATGTTGTAAAATATTACACCCGAGATGTTAGGTTGCCTTATGCTAGGATATATAACGTGATAGACGTATATAATGTTCCCACCGAGAAATAGGGGCCGACGAGTCATGAATGTTGTAAAATATTACATCCCAGATGTTAGGTTGCGTTGGCTTAGGATATACAACGTTATAGACGTATATAATGTCCCCTTTGAGAAGCAGGCGACGACACGCCAGAATGTTGTAAAATATTACATTCGACATGTTAGGTTGCCTTAGGCTAGGATATGTAACGTTATAGACGTATATAATATTCCCCCCGAGAAATAGGGGCCGACGCGTCAGGAATGTTGCAAAATATTACACCCGAAATGTTACGTTCCCTTAGGTTAGGATATACAACGTTATAGACGTATATAATATTCCCACCGAGAAATAGGGGCCGACGCGTCAGGACTGTTGTAAAATATTACACCCGAAATGTTAGGTTGCCTTAGGCTAGGATATATAACGTTATAGATGTATATAATATTCCCACCGAGAAATAGGGGCCGACGCGTCAGGAATGTTGCAAAATATTACACCCGAAATGTTAGGTTCCCTTAGGTTAGGATATACAACGTTATAGACGTATAGAATGTCCCCACCGAGATGTAGGGACAGACATGACA
Source organism: Xylocopa violacea (assembly GCA_963969225.1). Classification (NCBI taxonomy): domain Eukaryota; kingdom Metazoa; phylum Arthropoda; class Insecta; order Hymenoptera; family Apidae; genus Xylocopa; species Xylocopa violacea. Next base: position 44,267,255 of record CAXAJV010000001.1, on the reverse strand, counting down.
GGAATGTTCTAAAATATTACATCCGAGGTGTTAGGTTGCTTTGGGTTAGGATATATATCGTTATAGACTTATATAATGTTCCCGCCGAGACGTGGGGACAGACATGCCAGGAATGTTGTAAAATATTACATCCCAGAAGTTAGGTTGCTTTGGGTTAGAATATACAACGTTATAGACGTATATAATGTCCCCATCGAGAAGCAGGCGACGACACGCCAGGAATGTTGTAAAATATTACATCCGAGATGTTGGGCTGCCTTAGGCTAGGACATATTCCGTTATAGACGTATACAATGTTCCCACCGAGAAGTAGGGACCGACGCGTCAGGAATGTTGTAAAATATTACATCCCAGATTTTAGGTTGCGTTAGGTTAGGATATACAACGTTATAGACGTATATAATGTCCCCTTCGAGAAGCAGGCGACGACACGCCAGAATGTTGTAAAATATTACTTTCGACATGTTAGGTTGCCTTAGGCTGGGATATATAACGTTATAGATGTATATAATATTCCCACCGAGAAATAGGGGCCGACGCGTCAGGAATGTTGTAAAATATTACACCCGAGATGTTAGGTTGCCTTATGCTAGGATATATAACGTGATAGACGTATATAATGTTCCCACCGAGAAATAGGGGCCGACGAGTCATGAATGTTGTAAAATATTACATCCCAGATGTTAGGTTGCGTTGGCTTAGGATATACAACGTTATAGACGTATATAATGTCCCCTTTGAGAAGCAGGCGACGACACGCCAGAATGTTGTAAAATATTACATTCGACATGTTAGGTTGCCTTAGGCTAGGATATGTAACGTTATAGACGTATATAATATTCCCCCCGAGAAATAGGGGCCGACGCGTCAGGAATGTTGCAAAATATTGCACCCGAAATGTTACGTTCCCTTAGGTTAGGATATACAACGTTATAGACGTATATAATATTCCCACCGAGAAATAGGGGCCGACGCGTCAGGACTGTTGTAAAATATTACACCCGAAATGTTAGGTTGCCTTAGGCTAGGATATATAACGTTATAGATGTATATAATATTCCCACCGAGAAATAGGGGCCGACGCGTCAGGAATGTTGCAAAATATTACACCCGAAATGTTAGGTTCCCTTAGGTTAGGATATACAACGTTATAGACGTATAGAATGTCCCCACCGAGATGTAGGGACAGACATGACAGGAATGTTCTAAAATATTACATCCGAGGTGTTAGGTTGCTTTGGGTTAGGATATATATCGTTATAGACTTATATAATGTTCCCGCCGAGACGTGGGGACAGACATGCCAGGAATGTTGTAAAATATTACATCCCAGAAGTTAGGTTGCTTTGGGTTAGAATATACAACGTTATAGACGTATATAATGTCCCCATCGAGAAGCAGGCGACGACACGCCAGGAATGTTGTAAAATATTACATTCGAGTTGTTTGGTTGCTTTAGGTTGGGATATATATCGTTATAGACTTATATAATGTTTCCACCGAGACGTGGGGACCGACATGCCAGGAATGTTGCAAAATATTACATTCCAGATGCTAGGTTGCGTTAGGTTAGGATATACAACGTTATAGGCGTATATAATGTCCCCTTCGAGAAACAGGCGACGACACGCCAGAACGTTGTAAAATATTACTTTCGACATGTTAGGTTGCCTTAGGCTAGGATATATAACGTTATAGACGTATATAATATTCCCACCGAGAAATAGGGGCCGACGCGTCAGGAATGTTGTAAAATATTACACCCGAGATGTTAGGTTGCCTTATGCTAGGATATATAACGTGATAGACGTATATAATATTCCCAACGAGAAATAGGGGCCGACGCGTCAGGAATGTTGTAAAATATTACACCCGAGATGATAGGTTCCCTTAGGTTAGGATATACAACGTTATAGACGTATAGAATGTTCCCACCGAGATGTAGGGACCGACATGCCAGGAATGTTGTAAAATATTACATCCGAGATGTTAGGTTGCGTTAGGTTAGGACATACAACGTTATAGACTTATATAATGTTCCCACTGAGACGAGGGGACCAACATGCCAGGAGTGTTGTCAAATATTACATCCGAGATGTTAGGTTGCCTTAGGTTAGGATGTACAAAGTTATAGATGTATATAATGTCCTCATCCAGAAGTAGGCGACGACACGCCAGGAGTGTTGTAAAATATTACATTTGACATGTTAGATTTCCTTAGGCTAGGATATATGATGTTATACACGCATATAATGTTATCACCGAGAACTACGGGCCGACGCGTCAGGAATGTTGTAAAATATTACACCCGAGATGTTAGGTTCCCTTAGGTTAGCATATACAACGTTATAGACGTATCGAATGTTCCCAGCGAGATGTACGGACCGACATGCCAGGAATGTTGTAAAATATTACATCCGAGTTGTTAGGTTGCTTTAGGTTAGGACATATATCGTTATAGACGTATACAATGTTCCCACCGATAAGTAGGGACCGACGCGTCAGGAATGTTGTAAAATATTACATTCTAGATGTTAGGTTGCGTTAGGTTAGGATATACAACGTTATAGACGTATATAATGTCCCCTTCGAGAAGCGGGCGACGACACGCCAGAACGTTGTAAAATATTACTTTCGACATGTTAGGTTGCCTTAGGCTAGGATATATAACGTTATAGACGTATATAATATTCCCACCGAGAAATAGGGGCCGACGCGTCAGGAATGTTGTAAAATATTACACCCGAGATGTTAGGTTGCCTTATGCTAGGATATATAACGTGATAGACGTATATAATGTTCCCACCGAGAAATAGGGGCCGACGCGTTAGGAATGTTGCAAAATATTACACCCGAAATGTTAGGTTCCCTTAGGTTAGGATATACAACGTTATAGACGTATAGAATGTCCCCACCGAGATGTAGGGACCGACATGACAGGAATGTTCTAAAATATTACATCCGAGGTGTTAGGTTGCTTTAGGTTAGGATATATATCGTTATAGACTTATATAATGTTCCCGCCGAGACGTTGGGACCGACATGCCAGGAATGTTTTAAAATATTACATCCCAGAAGTTAGGTTGCTTTGGGTTAGAATATACAACGTTATAGACGTATATAATGTCCCCATCGAGAAGCAGGCGACGACACGCCAGGAATGTTGTAAAATATTACATCCGAGATGTTGGGTTGCCTTAGGCTAGGACATATTCCGTTATAGACGTATACAATGTTCCCACCGAGAAGTAGGGACCGACGCGTCAGGAATGTTGTAAAATATTACATTCCAGATGTTAGGTTGCGTTAGGTTAGGATATACAACGTTATAGGCGTATATAATGTCCCCTTCGAGAAACAGGCGACGACACGCCAGAACGTTGTAAAATATTACTTTCGACATGTTAGGTTGCCTTAGGCTAGGATATATAACGTCATAGACGTATATAATATTCCCACCGAGAAATAGGGGCCGACGCGTCAGGAATGTTGTAAAATATTACACCCGAGATGTTAGGTTGCCTTATGCTAGGATATATAACGTGATAGACGTATATAATGTTCCCACCGAGAAATAGGGGCCGACGAGTCATGAATGTTGTAAAATATTACATCCCAGATGTTAGGTTGCGTTGGCTTAGGATATACAACGTTATAGACGTATATAATGTCCCCTTTGAGAAGCAGACGACGACACGCCAGAATGTTGTAAAATATTACATTCGACATGTTAGGTTGCCTTAGGCTAGGATATGTAACGTTATAGACGTATATAATATTCCCCCCGAGAAATAGGGGCCGACGCGTCAGGAATGTTGCAAAATATTACACCCGAAATGATAGGTTCCCTTAGGTTAGGATATACAACGTTATAGACGTATATAATATTCCCAACGAGAAATAGGGGCCGACGCGTCAGGAATGTTGTAAAATATTACACCCGAGATGATAGGTTCCCTTAGGTTAGGATATACAACGTTATAGACGTATAGAATGTTCCCACCGAGATGTAGGGACCGACATGCCAGGAATGTTGTAAAATATTACATCCGAGATGTTAGGTTGCGTTAGGTTAGGACATACAACGTTATAGACTTATATAATGTTCCCACTGAGACGAGGGGACCAACATGCCAGGAGTGTTGTCAAATATTACATCCGAGATGTTAGGTTGCCTTAGGTTAGGATATACAAAGTTATAGATGTATATAATGTCCTCATCCAGAAGTAGGCGACGACACGCCAGGAGTGTTGTAAAATATTACATTTGACATGTTAGATTTCCTTAGGCTAGGATATATGATGTTATACACGCATATAATGTTATCACCGAGAACTACGGGCCGACGCGTCAGGAATGTTGTAAAATATTACACCCGAGATGTTAGGTTCCCTTAGGGTAGCATATACAACGTTATATACGTATAGAATGTTCCCCCCGAAATGTAGGGACCGACATGCCAGGAATGTTGTAAAATATTACATCCGAGATGTTAGGTTGCGTTAGGTTAGGACATACAACGTTATAGACGTATCTAATGTCCCCATCGAGAAGCAGGCGACGACACGCCAGAATGTTGTAAAATATTACATCCGATATGTTAGGTTGCCTTAGGTTAGGATATACAACGTTATAGACGTATATAATGTCCCCATCGGGAAGTAGGCGCCGTCACGTCAGGAATGCTGTAAAATATTACTGTAGAGAGGTTAGGTTGCCTTAGGTTATGATACATAACCTTGCAGACGTATATAATGTTCACACCGAGATGTAGGGACCGACATGCCAGGAATGTTGTAAAATATTACATCCGATGTGTTAGGTTGCCTTAGGCTTGGATATATAACGTGATAGACGTATGTAATGTTCCCACCGAGAAATAGGGGCCGACGCGTCAGGAATGTTGTAAAATATTACATCCCAGATGTTAGGTTGCGTTAGGTTAGGATATACAACGTTATAGACGTATATAATGTCCCCTTTGAGAAGCAGGCGACGACACGCCAGAATGTTGAAAATATTACATCCCAGAAGTTAGGTTGCTTTGGGTTAGGATATACAACGTTATAGACGTATATAATGTCCCCATCGAGAAGCAGGCGACTACACGCCAGGAATGTTGTAAAATATTACATGCGAGATGTTAGGTTACCTTAGGCTAGGACATATATCGTTATAGAGGTATATAATATTCCCACCGAGAAATAGGGGCCGACGCGTCGGTATGTTGTAAAATATTACACCCGAGATGTTAGGTTCCCTTAGGTTAGCATATACAACGTTATAGACGTATCGAATGTTCCCAGCGAGATGTACGGACCAACATGCCAGGAATGTTGTAAAATATTACATCCCAAATGTTTGGTTGCTTTGGGTTAGGATATACAACGTTATAGACGTATATAATGTCCCCATCGAGAAATAGGTGCCGACTCGTCAGGAATGTTGTAAAATATTACATCCCAGATGTTAGGTTACGTCAGGTTAGGATGTACAACGTTATAGACGTATATAATGTCCCTTTCGAGAAGCAGGCGACGACACGCCAGAATGATGTAAAATATTACATTCGACATGTTAGGTTGCCTTAGGCTAGGATATGTAACTTTATAGACGTATATAATATTCCCACCGAGAAATAGGGGCCGACGCGTCAGGAATGTTGTAAAATATTACACCCGAAATGTTAGGTTCCCTTAGGTTAGGATATACAACGTTATAGACGTATAGAATGTTCCCACCGAGATGTAGGGACCGACATGCCAGGAATGTTGTAAAATATTACATCCGAGTTGTTAGGTTGCTTTAGGTTAGGACATATATCGTTATAGACGTATACAATGTTCCCACCGAGAAGTAGGGACCGACGCGTCAGGAATGTTGTAAAATAAAACAACCCAGATGTTAGGTTGCGTTAGGTTAGGATATACAACGTTATAGACGTATATAATGTCCCCTTCAAGAAGCAGGCGACGACACGCCAGAATGTTGTAAAATATTACATTCGGCATGTTAGGATGCCTTAGGCTATGATATATAACGTTATAGACGTATATAATATTCCCACCGAGAAATAGGGGCCGACGCGACAGGAATGTTGTAAAATATTACACCCGAGATGTTAGGTTCCCTTCGGTTAGGATATACCACGTTATAGACGTATAGAATGTTCCCACCGAGATATAGGGACCGCCAGGAATGTGGTAAACTATTACATCCGAGTTGTTAGATTGCTTTAGGTTAGGATATATATCGTTATAGACTTATATAATGTTCCCACCGAGACGTGGGGACCAACATGCCAGAAAGGTTGTAAAATATTACATCCCAGAAGATAGGTTGCTTTGGGTTAGGATATACAACGTTATAGACGTATAGAATGTTCCCACCGAGATGTAGGGACCGACATGCCAGGAATGTTGTAAAATATTATATCCGAGTTGTTAGGTTGCTTTAGGTTAGGACATATATCGTTATAGACGTATACAATGTTCCCACCGAGAAGTAGGGACCGACGCGTCAGGAATGTTGTAAAATATTACACCCGAAATGTTAGGTTCCCTTAGGTTAGGATATACAACGTTATAGACGTATAGAATGTTCCCACCGAGATGTATGGACCGACATGCCAGGAATGTTGTAAAATATTACATCCCAGTTGTTAGGTTGCTTTAGGTTAGGGTATATATCGTTATAGACTTACAAATATTAAGGCTAGGATATATAACATGATAGACGTATGTAATGTTTCCACCGAGAAATAGTGGCCGACGCGTCAGGAATGTTGTAAAATATTACATCCCAGATGTTAGGTTGCGTTAGGTTAGGATATACAACGTAATAGACGTATATAATGTCCCCTTCGAGAAGAAGGCGACGACACGCCAGAATGTTGTAAAATATTACATCCCAGAAGATAGGTTGCTTTGGGTTAGGATATACAACGTTATAGACGTATCTAATGTCCCCATCGAGAAGCAGGCGACGACACGCCAGAATGTTGTAAAATATTACATCCGATATGTTAGGTTGCCTTAGGCTAGGATATGTAACGTGATAGACGTATATAATGTTCCCACCGAGAAATAGGGGCCGACGCGTCAGGAATGTTGTAAAATATTACATCCCAGATGTTAGGTTACGTCAGGTTAGGATATACAACGTTATAGACGTATAGAACGTTCCCACCGAGATGTAGGGACCGACATGCCAGGAATGTTGTAAAATATTACATCCGAGTTGTTAGGTTGCCTTAGGCTAGGATATATAACGTGATAGACGTATATAATGCTCCCACCGAGAAATAGGGGCCGACGCGTCAGGAATGTTGCAAAATATTACACCCGAAACGTTAGGTTCCCTTAGGTTAGGATATACAACGTTATAGACGTATAGAATGTTCCCACCGAGATGTATGGACCGACATGCCAGGAATGTTGTAAAACATTACATCCGAGTTGTTAGGTTGCTTTAGGTTAGGATATATATCGTTATAGACTTATATAATGTTCCCACCGAGACGTGGGGACCGACATGCCAGGAATGTTGTAAAATATTACATCCCAGAAGTTAGGTTGCTTTGGATTAGGATATACGACGTTATAGACGTATATAATGACCCCATCGAGAAGCAGGCGACGACACGCCAGGAATGTTGTAAAATATAACATCCGAGATGTTAGGTTGCCTTAGGCTAGGGTATATAACGTTATAGACGTATCTAATGTCCCCATCGAGAAGCAGGCGACGACACGCCAGGATGTTGTAAAATATTACATCCGATATGTTAGGTTGCCTTAGGCTAGGATATATAACATGATAGACATATGTAATGTTTCCACCGAGAAATAGGGGCGGACGCGTCAGGAATGTTGTAAAATATTACATCCTAGATGTTAGGTTGCGTTAGGTTAGGATATACAACGTAATAGACGTATATAATGTCCCCTTCGAGAAGAAGGCGACGACACGCCAGAATGTTGTAAAATATTACATTCGACATGTTAGGTTGCCTTAGTCTAGGATATGTAACGTTATAGACGTATATAATATTCCCACCGAGAAATAGGGGCCGACGCGTCACGAATGTTGTAAAATATTACACTCGAAATGTTAGGTTCCCTTAGGTTAGGATATACAACGTTATAGACGTATAGAATGTTCCCACCGAGATGTAGGGACCGCCAGGAATGTGGTAAACTATTACATCCGAGTTGTTAGGTTGCTTTAGGTTAGGATATATATCGTTATAGACTTATATAATGTTCCCACCGAGACGTGGCGACCGACATGCCAGAAAGGTTGTAAAATATTACATCCCAGAAGATAGGTTGCTTTGGGTTAGGATATACAACGTTATAGACGTATATAATGTCCCCATCGAGAAGCAGGCGACGACACGCCAGAATGTTGTAAAATATTACATCCCAGATGTTAGGTTCCCTTAGGTTAGGATATACAACGTTATAGACGTATCTAATGTCCCCATCGAGAAGCAGGCGACGACACGCCAGAATGTTGTAAAATATTACATCCGATATGTTAGGTTGCCTTATGCTAGGATATGTAACGTGATAGACGTATATAATGTTTCCACCGAGAAATAGGGGCGCACGCGTCAGGAATGTTGTAAAATGTTACATCCGAGATGTTAGGTTGCGTTAGGTCAGGATATACAACGTAATAGACGTATATAATGTCCCCTTCGAGAAGAAGGCGACGACACGCCAGAATGTTGTAAAATATTACATTCGACATGTTAGGTTGCCTTAGTCTAGGATATGTAACGTTATAGACGTATATAATATTCCCACCGAGAAATAGGGGCCGACGCGTCAGGAATGTTGTAAAATATTACACCCGAAATGTTAGTTTCCCTTAGGTTAGGATATACAACGTTATAGACGTATAGAATGTTCCCACCGAGATATAGGGACCGCCAGGAATGTGGTAAACTATTACATCCGAGTTGTTAGGTTGCTTTAGGTTAGGATATATATCGTTATAGACTTATATAATGTTCCCACCGAGACGTGGGGACCGACATGCCAGAAAGGTTGTAAAATATTACATCCCAGAAGATAGGTTGCTTTGGGTTAGGATATACAACGTTATAGACGTATATAATGTCCCCATTGAGAAGCAGGCGACGACACGCCAGAATGTTGTAAAATATTACATCCGAGATGTTAGGTTCCCTTAGGTTAGGATATACAACGTTATAGACGTATCTAATGTGCCCATCGAGAAGCAGGCGACGACACGCCAGAATGTTGTAAAATATTACATCCGATATGTTAGGTTGCCTTAGGCTAGGATATGTAACGTGATAGACGTATATAATGTTCCCACCGAGAAATAGGGGCCGACGCGTCAGGAATGTTGTAAAATATTACACCCGAGATGTTAGGTTCCCTTAAGTTAGGATATACAACGTTATAGACGTATAGAATGTTCCTACCGAGGCGTAGGGACCGAGATGACAGGAATGTTGTAAAAGATTACATCACCAGATGTTAGGTTGCGTTAGGTTAGGATATACAACGTTATAGACGTATATAATATCCCCATCGAGAAGCAGGCGACGACACGATAGGAATGTTGTAAAATATTACATCCGAGATGTTAGGTTGCTTTCGGTTAGGATATATAACGTTATAGACGTATATAATTTTCCCACCGAGAAATACGGGCCCATCGCGTCAGGAATGTTGTAAAATATTACACCCGAGATGTTAGGTTCCCTTAGGTTAGGATATATAACGTTATAGACGTATATAATGTTCCCACGGAGAACTAAGTGCCGACACACCAGGAATGTTGAAAAATATTACATCCGAGATGTTAGGTCGCCTTACACTAGTATATAACGTTATAGACGTATATAGTGTTCCCACCGAGAAATAGGGGCTGACGCGTCAGGAATGTTGTAAAATATTACACCCGAGATGTTAGGTTCCCTTAGGTTAGTATATACAACGTTATAGACGTATAGAATGTTCCCACCGAGATGTAGGAACCGACATGCCAGGAATGTTGTAAAATATAACATCCGAGATGTTAGGTTGCCTTAGGCTAGGGTATATAACGTTATAGACGTATCTAATGTCCCCATCGAGAAGCAGGCGACGACACGCCAGGATGTTGTAAAATATTACATCCGATATGTTAGGTTGCCTTAGGCTAGGATATATAACATGATAGACATATGTAATGTTTCCACCGAGAAATAGGGGCGGACGCGTCAGGAATGTTGTAAAATATTACATCCTAGATGTTAGGTTGCGTTAGGTTAGGATATACAACGTAATAGACGTATATAATGTCCCCTTCGAGAAGAAGGCGACGACACGCCAGAATGTTGTAAAATATTACATTCGGCATGTTAGGATGCCTTAGGCTATGATATATAACGTTATAGACGTATATAATATTCCCACCGAGAAATAGGGGCCGACGCGACAGGAATGTTGTAAAATATTACACCCGAGATGTTAGGTTCCCTTCGGTTAGGATATACCACGTTATAGACGTATAGAATGTTCCCACCGTGATGTAGGGACCGCCAGGAATGTGGTAAACTATTACATCCGAGTTGTTAGATTGGTTTAGGTTAGGATATATATCGTTATAGACTTATATAATGTTCCCACCGAGACGTGGGGACCAACATGCCAGAAAGGTTGTAAAATATTACATCCCAGAAGATAGGTTGCTTTGGGTTAGGATATACAACGTTATAGACGTATAGAATGTTCCCACCGAGATGTAGGGACCGACATGCCAGGAATGTTGTAAAATATTACATCCGAGTTGTTAGGTTGCCTTATGCTAGGATATATAACGTGATAGACGTATATAATGCTCCCACCGAGAAATAGGGGCCGACGCGTCAGGAATGTTGCAAAATATTACACCCGAAACGTTAGGTTCCCTTAGGTTAGGATATACAACGTTATAGACGTATAGAATGTTCCCACCGAGATGTATGGACCGACATGCCAGGAATGTTGTAAAACATTACATCCGAGTTGTTAGGTTGCTTTAGGTTAGGATATATATCGTTATAGACTTATATAATGTTCCCACCGAGACGTGGGGACCGACATGCCAGGAATGTTGTAAAATATTACATCCCAGAAGTTAGGTTGCTTTGGATTAGGATATACGACGTTATAGACGTATATAATGACCCCATCGAGAAGCAGGCGACGACACGCCAGGAATGTTGTAAAATATAACATCCGAGATGTTAGGTTGCCTTAGGCTAGGGTATATAACGTTATAGACGTATCTAATGTCCCCATCGAGAAGCAGGCGACGACACGCCAGGATGTTGTAAAATATTACATCCGATATGTTAGGTTGCCTTAGGCTAGGATATATAACATGATAGACATATGTAATGTTTCCACCGAGAAATAGGGGCGGACGCGTCAGGAATGTTGTAAAATATTACATCCTAGATGTTAGGTTGCGTTAGGTTAGGATATACAACGTAATAGACGTATATAATGTCCCCTTCGAGAAGAAGGCGACGACACGCCAGAATGTTGTAAAATATTACATTCGACATGTTAGGTTGCCTTAGTCTAGGATATGTAACGTTATAGACGTATATAATATTCCCACCGAGAAATAGGGGCCGACGCGTCACGAATGTTGTAAAATATTACACTCGAAATGTTAGGTTCCCTTAGGTTAGGATATACAACGTTATAGACGTATAGAATGTTCCCACCGAGATGTAGGGACCGCCAGGAATGTGGTAAACTATTACATCCGAGTTGTTAGGTTGCTTTAGGTTAGGATATATATCGTTATAGACTTATATAATGTTCCCACCGAGACGTGGCGACCGACATGCCAGAAAGGTTGTAAAATATTACATCCCAGAAGATAGGTTGCTTTGGGTTAGGATATACAACGTTATAGACGTATATAATGTCCCCATCGAGAAGCAGGCGACGACACGCCAGAATGTTGTAAAATATTACATCCCAGATGTTAGGTTCCCTTAGGTTAGGATATACAACGTTATAGACGTATCTAATGTCCCCATCGAGAAGCAGGCGACGACACGCCAGAATGTTGTAAAATATTACATCCGATATGTTAGGTTGCCTTATGCTAGGATATGTAACGTGATAGACGTATATAATGTTTCCACCGAGAAATAGGGGCGCACGCGTCAGGAATGTTGTAAAATGTTACATCCGAGATGTTAGGTTGCGTTAGGTCAGGATATACAACGTAATAGACGTATATAATGTCCCCTTCGAGAAGAAGGCGACGACACGCCAGAATGTTGTAAAATATTACAATCGACATGTTAGGTTGCCTTAGTCTAGGATATGTAACGTTATAGACGTATATAATATTCCCACCGAGAAATAGGGGCCGACGCGTCAGGAATGTTGTAAAATATTACACCCGAAATGTTAGTTTCCCTTACGTTAGGATATACAACGTTATAGACGTATAGAATGTTCCCACCGAGATATAGGGACCGCCAGGAATGTGGTAAACTATTACATCCGAGTTGTTAGGTTGCTTTAGGTTAGGATATATATCGTTATAGACTTATATAATGTTCCCACCGAGACGTGGGGACCGACATGCCAGAAAGGTTGTAAAATATTACATCCCAGAAGATAGGTTGCTTTGGGTTAGGATATACAACGTTATAGACGTATATAATGTCCCCATTGAGAAGCAGGCGACGACACGCCAGAATGTTGTAAAATATTACATCCGAGATGTTAGGTTCCCTTAGGTTAGGATATACAACGTTATAGACGTATCTAATGTGCCCATCGAGAAGCAGGCGACGACACGCCAGAATGTTGTAAAATATTACATCCGATATGTTAGGTTGCCTTAGGCTAGGATATGTAACGTGATAGACGTATATAATGTTCCCACCGAGAAATAGGGGCCGACGCGTCAGGAATGTTGTAAAATATTACACCCGAGATGTTAGGTTCCCTTAAGTTAGGATATACAACGTTATAGACGTATAGAATGTTCCTACCGAGGCGTAGGGACCCAGATGACAGGAATGTTGTAAAAGATTACATCACCAGATGTTAGGTTGCGTTAGGTTAGGATATACAACGTTATAGACGTATATAATATCCCCATCGAGAAGCAGGCGACGACACGATAGGAATGTTGTAAAATATTACATCCGAGATGTTAGGTTGCTTTCGGTTAGGATATATAACGTTATAGACGTATATAATTTTCCCACCGAGAAATACGGGCCCATCGCGTCAGGAATGTTGTAAAATATTACACCCGAGATGTTAGGTTCCCTTAGGTTAGGATATATAACGTTATAGACGTATATAATGTTCCCACGGAGAACTAAGTGCCGACACACCAGGAATGTTGAAAAATATTACATCCGAGATGTTAGGTCGCCTTACACTAGTATATAACGTTATAGACGTATATAATGTTCCCACCGAGAAATAGGGGCTGACGCGTCAGGAATGTTGTAAAATATTACACCCGAGATGTTAGGTTCCCTTAGGTTAGTATATACAACGTTATAGACGTATAGAATGTTCCCACCGAGATGTAGGAACCGACATGCCAGGAATGTTGTAAACTAGTACATCCGAGTTGTTAGGTTGTTTTAGGTTAGGATATATATCGTTATAGACTTATATAATGTTCCCACCGAGACGTGGGGACCGACATGCCAGGAATGTTGTAACACATTATATCCCAGAAGTTAGGTTGCTTTGGGTTAGGATATACAGCGTTATAGACGTATATAATGTCCCCATCGAGAAGAAGGCGACGACACGCCAGAATGTTGTCAAATATTACGTCCGAGATGTTAGGTTCCCTTAGGATAGGATATACAACGTTATAGACGTATCTAATGTCCCCATCGAGAAGCAGGCGACGACACGCCAGAATGTTGTAAAATATTACATCCGATATGTTAGGTTGCCTTAGGCTAGGATATATAACATGATAGACGTATATAATGTTTCCTCCGAGAAATAGGGGCCGATGCGTCAGGTATGTTGTAAAATATTACATCCCAGATGTTAGCTTCCCTTAGGTTAGGATATACAACGTTATAGACGTATAGAATGTTCCCACCGAGATGTAGAGGCCGCCAGGAATGTGGTAAACTATTACATCCGAGGTGTTAGGTTTATTTAGGTTAGGATATATATCGTTATAGACTTATATAATATTCCCACCGAGACGTGGGGACCCACATGCCAGGAATCTTGTAAAATATTACATCCCAGATGTTAGGTTGCCTTATATTAGGATATACAACGTTATAGATGTATATAATGTCCCCATCGAGAAGTAGGCGACGATACGCTAGGAATCTTGTAAAATATTACTTTCGACATGTTAGGTTGCCTTAGGCTAGGATATATAACGTTATAGACGTATATAATTTTCCCACCGAGAAATAGGGGTCGACGTGTCAGGAATGTTGTAAAATATTACATCCTAGATGTTAGGTTGCCTTAGGTTAGGATATATAACGTTATAGACTTATATAATGTCCGCACGGAGACGTACGGGACGACACGAACGGAATTCTGTAAAACATTACCAGCGAGGGTCTAGATTGGTTAGGTTAGGTTATATTATGATATAGACTTATATAATGATCACACCGAGAAGTAGGTTCCGCCCCGCCAGGAATGTTGTAAAATACTACATCCGAGATGTTAGGTTGCCTTAGGTTAGGATATATAACGTTATAGACGTATATAATGTCCGCACCATGAGGTACGGGGCGACACGAACGGGATTCTGTGAAACATGACCAGCGAGGATCTAGATGGGTTAGGTTTGGTTATATTTGTGATATAGACTTATATAATGTCCCTACCGAGAAGTGGGGCCGACCCGCCAGGAATGTTGTAAAATACTACATCCGAGATGTTAGGTTGCCTTAGGTTAGGATATATATCGTTATAGACGCATACAATGTCCCCACCGAGAAGTACGGGCCGACACTACCGGGATTCTGCAAAACATTACCAGCGAGGGGCTAAATGGGTTAGGTTAGGTTATATTACATTATGGACGTATATAATGTTCCCACCGAGAAGTAGGCGCCGACCCGCCAGGAATTTTGGAAAATACTACGTCCGAGATGTTAGGTTGCCTTAGGTTAGGATATATAGCATTATAGACGCATACAATGTCCGCACCGTGACGTACGGGGCGACACGAACAGGATTCTGTGAAGCATTACCAGCGAGGGTCTAGATAGGTTAGGTTAGGATATATTACGATATAGACTTATATAATGTCCCTACCGAGAAGTGGGGCCAACCCGCCAGGAATGTTGTGAAATACTACATTCGAGATGTTAGGTTGCCTTTGGGTGGGATATACAATGTTATAGACGTACATAATGTCCCCACCGAGAAGTATGAACCAACCCGAACGGGATTATGTAAAACATTACCGCCGAGGGGCTAGATGGGTTAGGTTAGGTTATATTACGTTATGGACGTATATAATGTTCCCACCGAGAAGTAGGCGCCGACCCGCCAGGAATTTTGGAAAATACTACATCCGAGATGTTAGGTTGCCTTAGGTTAGGATATATAGCATTATAGACGCATACAATGTTCCCACCGAGATGTACGGGACGACACGAACTGGATTCTGTAAAACATTACCAGCGAGGGGCTAAATGGGTTAGGTTAGGTTATATTGCGATATAGACGTATATAATGTTCCCACCGAGAAGTAGGGGCCGACGCGCCAGGAATGTTGTAAAATATTACATCCGAGATCTTAGGTCGCCTTAGGCTAGGACATATAGCATTATAGACGCATACAATGTCCGCACCGTGACGTACGGGGCGACACGAACGGGATTCTGTAAAACATTACCGCCGAGGGGCTAGATGGGTTAGGTTAGGTTATATTACGATATAGACGTATATAGTGTGCTCTCCGAGAAGTAGGTCCCGACCCGCCAGGAATGTTGTAAAATACTACATCCGAGATGTTAGGTTGCCTTAGGTTAGGATATATAACGTTATAGACGTATATAATGTCCCCACCTAGAAGAATGAGCCAACACGACCGGGATTCTGTAAAACATTATCACCGAGGGGCAAAATGGGTTAGGTTAGGTTATATTACGATATAGACGTATATAGTGTGCCCACCGAGAAGTAGGGGCCGACCTGCATGGAATGTTGTAAAACATTACATTCGGCATGTTAGGTTGCCTTAGGCTAGGATATATAACGTTATAGACGTATATAATGTTACCACCGAGAACTACGTGCCCACACGCCAGGAATGATGTAAGACATTACATTCGACATGTTAGGTCGCCTTAGGCAAGGATATATAACGTTATAGACGTATATCATGTTAACACGGAGAAATAGGGGCCGACGCGTCAGGAATGTTGTAAAATATTACACCCGAGATGTTAGCTTCCCTTAGGTTAGGATATACAATGCTATAGACTTATAGAATTTTCCCACCGAGACGTAGAGACCGACATGCCAGGAATGTTGTATAATATTACATCCCACATGTTAGGTTGCGTTAGGTTAGGATATACAACGTTATCGACGTATATAATATTCCCACCGAGAAGTAGGTGCCGACGAGCCACGAATGTTGTAAAATATTACGCTCGACATGATAGCTTACCTTAGGCTAGGATATATAGCGTTGTAGACGTATATAATGTTCCCGCCGAGAATTAGGTGCCGACGCGCCAGGAATTTTGCAAAATATTACATCCGAGATGTTAGGTTGCCTTAGGCTAGGACATATAGCGTTATAGACGTATATAATGTTCCAACCGAGAAGTAGGTGCCGAAGCGCCAGGAATGTTGTAAAATACTACATCCGAGATGTTAGGTTCCCTTAGGTTAGGATATATAACGTTATAGACGTATATAATGTTCCCACTGAGAAGTAGGTGCCGACGCGCAAGGAAAGTTGTAAAATATTACATCCGAGATGCTAGGTTGCCTTATGTTAGGATATATAACGTAATAGACGTACATAATGTCCGCACCGAGAAGTACGGGACGACACGAACGGAATTCCGTAAAACATTACCAGCGGGGTTCTAGATGGGTTAGGTTAGGTTCGATTATGATATAGACGTATATAATGTTCCCACCGAGAAATAGGGGCCGACGCGTCAGGAATGTTGTAAAATATTACACCCGAGATGTTAGGTTCCCTTAGGTTAGGATATACAACTTTATAGACGTATAGAATGTTACTACCGAGGCGTAGGGACCGAGATGACAGGAATGTTGTAAAAGATTACATCACCAGATGTTAGGTTGCGTTAGGTTAGGATATACAACGTTATAGACGTATATAATATCCCCATCGAGAAGCAGGCGGCGACACGATAGGCATGTTGTAAAATATTACATCCGAGATGTTAGGTTGCTTTCGGTTAGGATATATAACGTTATAGACGTATATAATTTTCCCACCGAGAAATACGGGCCCATCGCGTCAGGAATGTTGTAAAATATTACACCCGAGATGTTAGGTTCCCTTAGGTTAGGATATACAACGTTATAGACGTATAGAAAGTTCCCACCGAGAAGTTGGGCCGACACGACGGGGATTCTGTGAAGCATTACCAGCGAGAGTCTAGATGGGTTAGGTTGTGTTATATTACGTTATGGACGTATATAATGTGCCCACCGAGGTTTAGGGGCCGACCCGCCAGGAATGTTGGAAAATACTACATCCGAGATGTTAAGTTGCCTTAGGTTAGTATGTATAACGTTATAAACGTATATAATGTCCCCATCGAGAATTACGGGACGACACGACCGGGATTCCGTAAAACATTACCAGCGAGATGCTAGATGGGTTAGGTTAGGTTATATTACGTTATAGACGTATATAATGTCCGCACCGCGACGTACGGGGCGACACGAACGGGATTCCGTAAAACATTACCAGCGAGGGTCTAGATGGGTTAGATTATGTTCTATTACGTTATAGACGTATATAATATTCCCACCGAGAAGTAGGGGCCGACGTGCCAGGAATGTAGTAAAATATTACATCCGAGATGTTAGGTTGCCTTAGGTTAGGATATATAACGTTATAGACGTAAATAATGTTCCCACGGAGAACTAAGTGCCGACACACCAGGAATGTTGAAAAATATTACATCCGAGATGTTGGGTCGCCTTACGCTAGTATATAACGTTATAGACGTATATAATGTTCCCACCGAGAAATAGGGGCCGACGCGTCAGGAATGTTGTAAAATATTACACCCGAGATGTTAGGTTCCCTTAGGTTAGGATATACAACGTTATAGACGTATAGAATGTTACTACCGAGGCGTAGGGACCGAGATGACAGGAATGTTGTAAAAGATTACATCACCAGATGTTAGGTTGCGTTAGGTTAGGATATACAACGTTATAGACGTATATAATATCCCCATCGACAAGCAGGCTGCGACACGATAGGCATGTTGTAAAATATTACATCCGAGATGTTAGGTTGCTTTCGGTTAGGATATATAACGTTATAGACGTATATAATTTTCCCACCGAGAAATACGGGCCCATCGCGTCAGGAATGTTGTAAAATATTACACCCGAGATGTTAGGTTTCCTTAGGTTAGGATATACAACGTTATAGACGTATAGAAAGTTCCCACCGAGATGTAGGGACCGACATGCCAGGAATGTTGTAAAATACTACATTCGAGATGTTAGTTTGCCTTAGGTCAGGATATAAAACGTTATAGACGTATATAATGTTCCCACCGAAAAGTAGAGGCCGACCCGCCAGGAATGTTGTAAAATACAACATCCCAGATGTTAGGTTTCCTTAGGTTAGGATATATAACGTTATAGACGCATACAATGTCCCTACCGAGACGAACGAGACGACACGTACTGGATTCTGTAAAACATTACGAGCGAGCGGCTAGATGGGTTAGGGTAGGTTATATTATGTTATAGACGTATATAATGTTCCCACCGAGAAGTTGGGCCGACACGACGGGGATTCTGTAAAGCATTACCAGCGAGAGTCTAGATGGGTTAGGTTGTGTTATATTACGTTATGGACGTATATAATGTGCCCACCGAGAAGTAGGAGCCGACCCGCCAGGAATTTTGGAAAATACTACATCCGAGATGTTAGGTTGCCTTAGGTTTGGATATATAACGTTATTGACGCATATGATGTCCCCACCGAGAAGTACGGGCCGACACGACGGGGATTCTGTAAAACATTATCACCGAGGGGCAAAATGGGTTAGGTTAGGTTATATTACGATATAGACGTATATAATGTTCCCACTCAGAAGTAGGGGCCGAACCTCGTGGAATGTTGTAAAATACTAGATTCGAGATGTTAGATTGCCTTAGGTTAGGATGTATAACGTTAGAGATCTATATAGTGTCCCCACCGAGAAGTACGGGACGACATGACCGGGATTCTATAAAACATTACCAGCGAGGGGCTAGATGGATTAGGTTAGGTTATATTACGTTATTGACGTATATAATGTTCCCACCGATAAGTGGGGCCGACCTGCTCGGAATGTTGGCAAATACTACATCCGAGATGTTAGGTTGCCTTAGGTTGCGATATATAAAGTTACAGACGTATATAATGTTCCCACTGAGAAGTAGGGGCCGACCCGTCTGGAATGTTTAAAATACTACAATCGAGATGTTAGGTTGCTTTAGGTTAGGATATATAACGTTATAGACCTACATAATGGCCGCACAGTGATGTACGGGACGACACGAACGAGATTCTGTAAAACACTACCAGCGAGATTCTAGATGGGTTAGGTTAGGTTATATTAGGTTATAGACGTATATAATGTGCCCGCCGAGAAGTAGGGGCCGACCCGCTTGGAATATTGTAAAATACTACATTCCAGATGCTAGGTTGCCTTAGGATACGACATATAACGTCATAGACTCATATAATGTCCCCACCGAGACGTAGGGGACGACACGAACGGCATTCTGTAAAACATTACCAGCGAGAGTCTAGATGCGTTAGGTTAGGTTATATTAGGTTATAGACGTATATAATGTTCCTCCCGAGAAGTAGGGGCCGACCCGCCAGGAATGTTGGAAAATACTACATCCGAGATGTTAGGTTACTTAGGTTAGGATATACAACGGTAAAGACGTATATAATGTTCCCCCCCAGAATTAGGATCCGACCCGCCAGGAATGTTGCAAAATACTACATCCCAGATGTTAGATTGCCTTAGGTTAGTACATATAACGTTATAGACTTATACAATGTCCGCACCGAGACGTACGGGACGACACGAACGGGATTTTGTAAAACATTACCGCCGAGGAGCAAGATGGGTTAGGTTAGGCTATATTACGATATAGACGTATATAATGTTCCCACCGAAAAGTAGAGGCCGACCCGCCAGGAATGTTGTAAAATACTACATTCCAGATGCTAGGTTGCCTTAGGATACGACATATAACGTTATAGACTTATACAATGTCCGCACCGAAATGTACGGTACGACACGAACGGGATTCTGGAAAACATTACATGCGATGGGCTAGATGGGTTAGGTTAGGTTATATTACGTTATAGACGTATTTATTGTACCCACCTAGAAGTAGGGGCCGACCCGAGTGGAATGTTGTAAAATACTACATTTGGGATGTTAGGTTGCCTTAGGTTAGGATGTATAACGTTATTGACCTATATAATGTCTGCACCGAGACGTACGGGATGAGGCGAACGAGAGTCTGTAAAACATTACCAGCGAGGGTCTAGATGGGTTACGTTAGGTTATATTACGATATAGACGTATATAATGTTCCCACCGAGAAGTTGGGGCCGACCCGCCAGTAATGTAAAATTCTACATCCGAGATGTTAGGTTTCCTTAGGTTAGGATGTATAACGTTACTGACGTATATAATGTCCGCACCGAGACGTACGGGACGATACGAACGGGATTCTGTAAAACATTACCAGCGAGGGGCTAGATGGGTTAGGTTAGGTTATATTACATTATAGACGTATATAATGTTCCTACCGAGATGTATGGGCCGATCCGCCTGGAATGTTGGAAAATACTACATCCGAGATGTTAAGTTGCCTTATGTTATGATATATAACTTTTTAGACGTATATAATTTCCGCACCGAAAATTACGGGCCGACACGACTGGGATTCTGTAAAACATTACCAGCGAGGGGCTAGATGGGTTAGGTTAGGTTATATTACGTTATAGACGTATATAATGTTCCGACCGAGAAGTGGGGCCGACCCGCCAGAAATGTTGTGAAAATCTACATTCGAGATGTTATGTTTCCTTATGGTAATATATACAACGTTATAAACGTATATAATGTGCCCACCGAGGATTAGGGGCCGACCCGCCAGGAATGGTGGAAAATACTACATTCGAGATGTTAGGCGGCCTTAGGTTGGGATGTATAAGGTTATAGACGTATATAATGTCCCCACCGAGAAGTACGGGCCGACACGGCCGGGATTCTGTAAAACAATATCACCGAGGGGCCAAATGGGTTAGGATAGGTTATCTTACGATATAAAAGTTTATAATGTCCCCATCGAGAAGTAGGGGCCGCACTCGGCAGGAATGTTGGAAAATACTACATTCGATATGTTAGGTCGCCTTAGGCTAGGATATATAACGATATAGACGTATATAATGTCCCCAGCGAGAAGCAGGCGACGACACGCCAGGAATGATGTAAAATATTACATTCGACATGTTAGGTCGCCTTAGGCTAGGATATGTAACGTTATAGACGCATATAATGTTACCACCGAGAACTACGGGCCAACGCGCCAGGAATGTTGTAAAATATTACATTCGACATGTTAGGTCGCCTTAGGCTAGGATATATAACGTTATATACGTATATAATGTTCCCACCGAAAAGTAGGAGCCGACGCGCCAGGAATGTTGTAAAATATTAGATCCGAGATATTAGATTGCCTTCAGTTAGGATATTTATCGCTGTAGACGTATATGCTGTTCCCACCGAGAAGTACGGGCTAACACGCCAGGAATGTTGTCAAGTATTACATCCGAGAAGTTAGGTTGCCTTAGGCTAGGATATATAACGTTATAGATGTATATAATGTTAGCACCGAGAACTACGGACCGACACGTCAGGAATAATGTAGAATATTACATTCGACATGTTAGGTCGCCTTAGGCTAGGATATATATCGCTATAGACGTATATGATGTACCCACCGAGAAGTACGTGCTAACACGCCCGGGATATTGTCAAATATTACATCCGAGATGCTAGGTTGCCTTAGGCTAGGATATATAACGTTATAGATGTATATAATGTTACCACCGAGAACTACGGTCCGAAATGCCAAGAATGTTGTAAAATATTACATCCCAGGTGTTAGGTTGCCTTAGGTGAGTATATACAACGTTATAGTCGTATATAATGTACCCACCGAGACATAGGGTCCGACATGCCAGGAATGTTGTAAAATATTACATCCCAGAGGTTAGGTTGCGTTAGGTTAGGATATACAACGTTATAGACGAATATAAAGTCCCCATCGAGAAGCAGGCGACGACACGACAGGAATGTTGTAAAATATTACACCCGAGATGTTAGGTTCCCTTAGGTTAGGATATATGACGTTATAGATGTATATAATGTCCCCATCCAGAAGTAGGCGACGACACGCCAGGAATGCTGTAAAATATTACATACCAGATGTTAGGTTTGCGTTAGGTTAGTATATACAAGGGTATAGACGTATATAATGTCCCTATGGAGAAGCAGGCGACGACACGCCAGAATGTTGTAAAATATTACATCCGAGATGTTAGGTTCCCTTAGGTTAGGATATACAACGTTATAGATGTATATAATGTCCCCATCGAGAAGTAGGCGACGACACGCCAGGAATGTTGTAAAATATTACACCCGAGATGTTGTTTCCCTTAGGTTAGGACATATGACGTTATAGATGTATATAATGTCCCCATCCAGAAGTAGGCGACGACACGCCAGGACTGTTGTAAAATATTACATTCTACAAGTTAGGTTGCCTTAGGCTAGGATATATAACGTTATAGACGTATATAATGTTCCCACCGAGAAATAGGGACTGACGCGTCAGGAATGTTCTAAAATATTACACCCGAGATGTTAGGTTCCCTTAGGTTAGGATATACAACGTTATAGACGTATAGAATGTCCCCATCGAGAAGCAGGCGACGACACGACAGGAATGTTGTAAAATATTACACCCGAGATGTTAGGTTCCCTTAGGTTAGGATATATGACTTTATAGATGTATATAATGTCCCCATCCAGAAGTAGGCGACGACACGCCAGGAATGTTGTAAAATATTACATCCCAGATGTTAGGTTGCGTTAGGTTAGTATATACAAGGTTATAGACGTATATAATGTCCCCATGGAGAAGCAGGCGACGACACGCCAGAATGTTGTAAAATATTACATCCGATATGTTAGGTTGCCTTAGGTTAGGATATACAACGTTATAGATGTATATAATGTCCCCATCGAGAAGTAGGCGACGACACGCCAGGAATGTTGTAAAATATTACATTCGACATGTTGGGTTGGCTTAGGCTAGGATATATATCGCTATAGACGTATACAATTTTCCCACCGAGAAGTAGGGCCACGACATGCCAAGAATGTTGTAAAATATTACATCCGAGATGTAAGGTTCCCTTAGGTTAGGATATATATCGTTATAGACGTATATAACGTTCCCACCGAGACGTAGGGACAGACATGCCAGGAATGTTGTAAAATATTACATCCCAGATGTTAGGTTGCATTAGGTCAGGATATACAATGTTATAGACGTATATAA
Organism: Xylocopa violacea; assembly: GCA_963969225.1. Classification (NCBI taxonomy): domain Eukaryota; kingdom Metazoa; phylum Arthropoda; class Insecta; order Hymenoptera; family Apidae; genus Xylocopa; species Xylocopa violacea. Next base: position 44,243,369 of record CAXAJV010000001.1, on the reverse strand, counting down.
AGTCCCCATCGAGAAGCAGGCGAGGACACGGCAGGACTGTTGTAAAATATTACATCCCAGATGTTAGGTTGCGTTACGTTAGAATATACAACGTTATAGACGTATATAATGTCCCCATCGAGAAGCAGGCGACGACACGACAGGAATGTAGTAAAATATTACATTCGACATGTTAGGTTGCCTTAGGCTAGGATATATATCGTTATAGACGTACACAATGTCCCCACCGAGAAGTAGGGACCGACATGACAGGAATGTTGTAAAATACTAAATCCGAGATGTTAGGTTGCCTTAGGTTAGGATATAGAACGTTATAGATGTATATAATGTCCCCATCGAGAAGTAGGCGACGACACGCCAGGAATGATGTAAAATATTACATTCTACAAGTTGGGTTGCCTTAGGCTAGGATATATAACGTTATAGACGTATATAATGTTCCCACCGAGAAATGGGGACTGACGCGTCAGGAATGTTCTAAAATATTACACCCGAGATGTTAGGTTCCCTTACGTTAGGATATACAACGTTATAGACGTATAGAATGTCCCCATCGAGAAGCAGGCGACGACACGACAGGAATGTTGTAAAATATTACATTCCTTCATGTTAGGTTGCCTTAGGCTAGGATATATATCGTTATAGACGTATACAATGTTCCCACCGAGAAGTAGGGCCCGACATACCAGGAATGTTGTAAAAAATTACATCCGAGATGTAAGGTACCCTTAGGTTAGGATATATATCGTTATAGACGTATATAACGTTCCCACCGAGACGTAGGGACCGACATGCCAGGAATGTTTTAAAATATTACATCCCAGATGTTAGGTTGCGTTAGGTTAGGATATACAACGTTATAGACGTATATAATGTACCCACGGAGACGTAGGGACCGACATGCCAGGAATATTGTAAAATATTACATCCCAGATGTTAGGTTGCGTTAGGTTAGTATATACGAGGTTATAGATGTATAAAATGTCCCCATCCAGAAGTAGGCGACGACACGCCAGGACTGTTGTAAAATATTACATTCTACAAGTTAGGTTGCCTTAGGCTAGGATATATAACGTTATAGACGTATATAATGTTCCCACCGAGAAATAGGGACTGACGCGTCAGGAATGTTCTAAAATATTACACCCGAGATGTTAGGTTCCCTTAGGTTAGGATATACAACGTTATAGACGTATAGAATGTCCCCATCGTGAAGCAGGCGACGACACGCCAGGAATGTTGTAAAATATTACACCCGAGATGTTAGGTTCCCTTAGGCTAGGATATATGACGTTATAGATGTATATAATGTCCCCATCCAGAAGTAGGCGACGACACGCTAGGAATGTTGTAAAATATTACATCCCAGATGTTAGGTTGCGTTAGGTTAGAATATACAACGTTATAGACGTATATAATGTACCCATCGAGAAGCAGGCGACGACACGCCAGAATGTTGTAAAATATTACATCCGATATGTTGGGTTGCCTTAGGTTAGGATATACAACGTTATAGATGTATATAATGTCCCCATCGAGAAGTAGGCGACGACACGCCAGGAATGTTGTAAAATATTACACCCGAGATGTTAGGTTCCCTTAGGCTAGGATATATGACGTTATAGATGTATATAATGTCCCCATCCAGAAGTAGGCGACGACACGCCAGGAATGTTGTAAAATATTACATCCCAGATGTTAGGTTGCGTTAGGTTAGAATATACAACGTTATAGACGTATATAATGTACCCATCGAGAAGCAGGCGACGACACGAAAGGAATGTTGTAAAATATTACATTCGACATGTTAGGTTGCCTTAGGCTAGGATATATATCGTTATAGACGTATACAATGTTCCCACCGAGAAGTAGGCGACGACACGCCAGGAATGTTGTAAAATATTACATCCCAGGTGTTAGGTTGCGTTGGGTTAGTATATACAAGGTTATAGACGTAAATAATGTCCCCATGGAGAAGCAGGCGACGACACGCCAGAATGCTGTAAAATATTACATCCGATATGTTAGGTTGCCTTAGGATAGGATATACAACGTTATAGATGTATATAAAGTCCCCATCGAGAAGCAGGCGCGGAAGCGGCAGGAATGTTGTAAAATATAACATCCGAGATGTTATGTTGCCATACGTTAGGATATGTAACGTTATAGACGTATATAATGTTCCCACCGAGAAGTAGGGCCAGACATACCAGGAATGTTGTAAAATATTACATCCGAGATGTTAGGTTGCCTTAGGTTATGATAAACAACGTTATAGATGTATATAATGTCCCCATCGAGAAGTAGGCAACGACACGCCAGGAAAGTTGTAAAATATTACACCCGAGATGTTAGGTTCCCTTAGGTTAGGATATATGACGTTATAGATGTATATAATGTCCCCATCCAGAAGTAGGCGACGACACGCCAGGACTGTTGTAAAATATTACATCCCAGATGTTAGGTTGCGTTAGGTTAGAATATACAACGTTATAGAGGTATATAATGTCCCCATCGAGAAGCAGGCGACGACACGACAGAAATGTAGTAAAATATTACATTCGACATGTTAGGTTGCCTTAGGCTAGGATATATATCGTTATAGACGTACACAATGTTCCCACCGAGAAGTAGGGACCGACATGCCAGGAATGTTGTAAAATACTACATCCGAGATGTTAGGTTGCCTTAGGTTAGGATATACAAGGTTATAGATGTATATATTGTCCCCATCGAGAAGTAGGCGACGACACGCCAGGAATGTTGTAAAATATTACATTCTACAAGTTAGGTTGCCTTAGGCTAGGATATATAACGTTATAGACGTATATAATGTTCCCACCGAGAAATAGGGACTGACGCGTCAGGAATGTTCTAAAATATTACACCCGAGATGATAGGTTCCCTTAGGTTAGGATATACAACGTTATAGACGTATAGAATGTCCCCATCGAGAAGCAGGCGACGACACGACAGGAATGTTGTAAAATATTACACCCGAGATGTTAGGTTCCCTTAGGTTAGGATATATGACGTTATAGATGTATATAATGTCCCCATCCAGAAGTAGGCGACGACACGCCAGGAATGTTGTAAAATATTACATCCCGGATGTTAGGTTGCGTTAGGTTAGAATATACAACGTTATAGACGTATATAATGTACACATCGAGAAGCAGGCGACGACACGACAGGAATGTTGTAAAATATTACATTCGACATGTTAGGTTGGCTTAGGCTAGGATATATATCGTTATAGACGTACACAATGTTCCCACCGAGAAGTAGGGACCGACATGCCAGGAATGTTGTAAAATACTACATCCGAGATGTTAGGTTGCCTTAGGTTAGGATATACAACGTTATAGATGTATATATTGTCCCCATCGAGAAGTAGGCGACGACACGCCAGGAATGTTGTAAAATATTACATTCTACAAGTTGGGTTGCCTTAGGCTAGGATATATAACGTTATAGACGTATATAATGTTCCCACCGAGAAATAGGGACTGACGCGTCAGGAATGTTCTAAAATATTACACCCGAGATGTTAGGTTCCCTTAGGTTAGGATACACAACGTTATAGACGTATAGAATGTCCCCATCGAGAAGCAGGCGACGACACGACAGGAATGTTGTAAAATATTACACCCGAGATGTTAGGTTGCCTTAGGGGAGGATATACAACGTTATAGATGTATATAACGTCCCCATCGAGAAGTAGGCGACGACACGCCAGGAATGTTGTAAAATATTACATTCTACAAGTTGGGTTGCCTTAGGCTAGGATATATAACGTTATAGACGTATATAATGTTCCCACCGAGAAATAGGGACTGACGCGTCAGGAATGTTCTAAAATATTACACCCGAGAAGTTAGGTTCCCTTAGGTTAGGATACACAACGTTATAGACGTTTAAAATGTCCCCATCGAGAAGCAGGCGACGACACGACAGGAATGTTGTAAAATATTACACCCGAGATGTTAGGTTCCCTTAGGTTAGGATATATGACGTTATAGATGTATATAATGTCCCCATCCAGAAGTAGGCGACGACACGCCAGGAATGTTGTAAAATATTACATCCCAGATGTTAGGTTGCGTTAGGTTAGTATATACAAGGTTATAGACGTATATAATGTCCCCATGTAGAAGCAGGCGACGACACGCCAGAATGTTGTAAAATATTACATCCGATATGTTAGGTTGCCTTAGGTTAGGATATACAACGTTATAGATGTATATAAAGTCCCCATCGAGAAGCAGGCTCGGAATCGGCAGGAATGTTGTAAAATATAACATCCGAGATGTTATGTTGCCATACGTTAGGATATGTAACGTTATGGACGTATATAATGTTCCCACCGAAAAATAGCAGCCGAAGCGCCAGGAATGTTGTAAAATAATACATCCGAGATGTAAGGTACCCTTAGCTTAGGATATATATCGTTATAGACGTATATAACGTTCCCACCGAGACGTAGGGACCGACATGCCAGGAATGTTTTAAAATATTACATCCCAGATGTTAGGTTGCGTTAGGTTAGGATATACAACGTTACAGACGGATATAATGTACCCACGGAGACGTAGGGACCGACATGCCAGGAATGTTGTAAAATATTACATCCCAGATGTTAGGTTCCCTTAGGTTAGGATATACAACGTTATAGACGTATAGAATGTCCCCATCGAGAAGCAGGCGACGACACAACAGGAATGTTGTAAAATATTACACCCGAGATGTTAGGTTCCCTTAGGTTAGGATATATGACGTTATAGATGTATATAATGTCCCCATCCAGAAGTAGGCGACGACACGCCAGGACTGTTGTAAAATATTACATCCCAGACGTTAGGTTGCGTTAGGTTAGAATATACTACGATATAGACGTATATCATGTCCCCATCGAGAAGCAGGCGACGACACGACAGAAATGTAGTAAAATATTACATTCGACATGTTAGGTTGCCTTAGGCTAGGATATATATCGTTATAGACGTACACAATGTTCCCACCGAGAAGTAGGGACCGACATGCCAGGAATGTTGTAAAATACTACATCCGTGATGTTAGGTTGCCTTAGGTTAGGATATACAACGTTATAGATGTATATATTGTCCCCATTGAGAAGTAGGCGACGACACGCCAGGAATGTTGTAAAATATTACACCCGAGATGATAGGTTCCCTTAGGCTAGGATATATGACGTTATAGACGTATATAATGTTCTCACCGAGAAATAGGGACTGACGCGTCAGGAATGTTCTAAAATATTACACCCGAGATGATAGGTTCCCTTAGGTTAGGATATACAACGTTATAGACGTATAGAATGTCCCCATCGAGAAGCAGGCGACGACACGACAGGAATGTTGTAAAATATTACACCCGAGATGTTAGGTTCCCTTAGGTTAGGATATATGACGTTATAGATGTATATAATGTCCCCATCCAGAAGTAGGCGACGACACGCCAGGAATGTTGTAAAATATTACATCCCAGATGTTAGGTTGCGTTAGGTTAGTATATACAAGGTTATAGACGTATATAATGTCCCCATGTAGAAGAAGGCGACGACACGCCAGAATGTTGTAAAATATTACTTCCGATATGTTAGGTTGCCTTAGGTTAGGGTATACAAAGTTATAGATGTATATAATGTCCCCATCGAGAAGTAGGCGACGACACGCCAGGAATGTTGTAAAATATTACACCCGAGATGTTAGGTTCCCTTAGGCTAGGATATATGACGTTATAGATGTATATAATGTCCCCATCCAGAAGTAGGCGACGACACGCCAGAAATGTTGTAAAATATTACATCCCAAATGTTAGGTTGCGTTAGGTTAGAATATACAACGTTATAGACGTATATAATGTGCCCATCGAGAAGCAGGCGACGACACGACAGGAATGTTGTAAAATATTACATTCGACATGTTAGGTTGCCTTAGGCTAGGATATATATCGTTATAGACGTACACAATGTTCCCACCGAGAAGTAGGGACCGACATGCCAGGAATGTTGTAAAATACTACATCCGAGATGTTAGGTTGCCTTAGGTTAGGATATACAAGGTTATAGATGTATATATTGTCCCCATCGAGAAGTAGGCGACGACACGCCAGGAATGTTGTAAAATATTACATTCTACAAGTTAGGTTGCCTTAGGCTAGGATATATAACGTTATAGACGTATATAATGTTCCCACCGAGAAATAGGGACTGACGCGTCAGGAATGTTCTAAAATATTACACCCGAGATGATAGGTTCCCTTAGGTTAGGATATACAACGTTATAGACGTATAGAATGTCCCCATCGAGAAGCAGGCGACGACACGACAGGAATGTTGTAAAATATTACACCCGAGATGTTAGGTTCCCTTAGGTTAGGATATATGACGTTATAGATGTATATAATGTCCCCATCCAGAAGTAGGCGACGACACGCCAGGAATGTTGTAAAATATTACATCCCGGATGTTAGGTTGCGTTAGGTTAGAATATACAACGTTATAGACGTATATAATGTACACATCGAGAAGCAGGCGACGACACGACAGGAATGTTGTAAAATATTACATTCGACATGTTAGGTTGGCTTAGGCTAGGATATATATCGTTATAGACGTACACAATGTTCCCACCGAGAAGTAGGGACCGACATGCCAGGAATGTTGTAAAATACTACATCCGAGATGTTAGGTTGCCTTAGGTTAGGATATACAACGTTATAGATGTATATATTGTCCCCATCGAGAAGTAGGCGACGTCACGCCAGGAATGTTGTAAAATATTACATTCTACAAGTTGGGTTGCCTTAGGCTAGGATATATAACGTTATAGACGTATATAATGTTCCCACCGAGAAATAGGGACTGACGCGTCAGGAATGTTCTAAAATATTACACCCGAGATGTTAGGTTCCCTTAGGTTAGGATACACAACGTTATAGACGTATAGAATGTCCCCATCGAGAAGCAGGCGACGACACGACAGGAATGTTGTAAAATATTACACCCGAGATGTTAGGTTGCCTTAGGGGAGGATATACAACGTTATAGATGTATATAACGTCCCCATCGAGAAGTAGGCGACGACACGCCAGGAATGTTGTAAAATATTACATTCTACAAGTTGGGTTGCCTTAGGCTAGGATATATAACGTTATAGACGTATATAATGTTCCCACCGAGAAATAGGGACTGACGCGTCAGGAATGTTCTAAAATATTACACCCGAGATGTTAGGTTCCCTTAGGTTAGGATACACAACGTTATAGACGTATAAAATGTCCCCATCGAGAAGCAGGCGACGACACGACAGGAATGTTGTAAAATATTACACCCGAGATGTTAGGTTCCCTTAGGTTAGGATATATGACGTTATAGATGTATATAATGTCCCCATCCAGAAGTAGGCGACGACACGCCAGGAATGTTGTAAAATATTACATCCCAGATGTTAGGTTGCGTTAGGTTAGTATATACAAGGTTATAGACGTATATAATGTCCCCATGTAGAAGCAGGCGACGACACGCCAGAATGTTGTAAAATATTACATCCGATATGTTAGGTTGCCTTAGGTTAGGATATACAACGTTATAGATGTATATAAAGTCCCCATCGAGAAGCAGGCTCGGAATCGGCAGGAATGTTGTAAAATATAACATCCGAGATGTTATGTTGCCATACGTTAGGATATGTAACGTTATGGACGTATATAATGTTCCCACCGAAAAATAGCAGCCGAAGCGCCAGGAATGTTGTAAAATAATACATCCGAGATGTAAGGTACCCTTAGCTTAGGATATATATCGTTATAGACGTATATAACGTTCCCACCGAGACGTAGGGACCGACATGCCAGGAATGTTTTAAAATATTACATCCCAGATGTTAGGTTGCGTTAGGTTAGGATATACAACGTTACAGACGGATATAATGTACCCACGGAGACGTAGGGACCGACATGCCAGGAATGTTGTAAAATATTACATCCCAGATGTTAGGTTCCCTTAGGTTAGGATATACAACGTTATAGACGTATAGAATGTCCCCATCGAGAAGCAGGCGACGACACAACAGGAATGTTGTAAAATATTACACCCGAGATGTTAGGTTCCCTTAGGTTAGGATATATGACGTTATAGATGTATATAATGTCCCCATCCAGAAGTAGGCGACGACACGCCAGGACTGTTGTAAAATATTACATCCCAGACGTTAGGTTGCGTTAGGTTAGAATATACTACGATATAGACGTATATCATGTCCCCATCGAGAAGCAGGCGACGACACGACAGAAATGTAGTAAAATATTACATTCGACATGTTAGGTTGCCTTAGGCTAGGATATATATCGTTATAGACGTACACAATGTTCCCACCGAGAAGTAGGGACCGACATGCCAGGAATGTTGTAAAATACTACATCCGTGATGTTAGGTTGCCTTAGGTTAGGATATACAACGTTATAGATGTATATATTGTCCCCATTGAGAAGTAGGCGACGACACGCCAGGAATGTTGTAAAATATTACACCCGAGATGATAGGTTCCCTTAGGCTAGGATATATGACGTTATAGACGTATATAATGTTCTCACCGAGAAATAGGGACTGACGCGTCAGGAATGTTCTAAAATATTACACCCGAGATGATAGGTTCCCTTAGGTTAGGATATACAACGTTATAGACGTATAGAATGTCCCCATCGAGAAGCAGGCGACGACACGACAGGAATGTTGTAAAATATTACACCCGAGATGTTAGGTTCCCTTAGGTTAGGATATATGACGTTATAGATGTATATAATGTCCCCATCCAGAAGTAGGCGACGACACGCCAGGAATGTTGTAAAATATTACATCCCAGATGTTAGGTTGCGTTAGGTTAGTATATACAAGGTTATAGACGTATATAATGTCCCCATGTAGAAGAAGGCGACGACACGCCAGAATGTTGTAAAATATTACTTCCGATATGTTAGGTTGCCTTAGGTTAGGATATACAAAGTTATAGATGTATATAATGTCCCCATCGAGAAGTAGGCGACGACACGCCAGGAATGTTGTAAAATATTACACCCGAGATGTTAGGTTCCCTTAGGCTAGGATATATGACGTTATAGATGTATATAATGTCCCCATCCAGAAGTAGGCGACGACACGCCAGAAATGTTGTAAAATATTACATCCCAAATGTTAGGTTGCGTTAGGTTAGAATATACAACGTTATAGACGTATATAATGTGCCCATCGAGAAGCAGGCGACGACACGACAGGAATGTTGTAAAATATTACATTCGACATGTTAGGTTGCCTTAGGCTAGGATATATATCGTTATAGACGTACACAATGTTCCCACCGAGAAGTAGGGACCGACATGCCAGGAATGTTGTAAAATACTACATCCGAGATGTTAGGTTGCCTTAGGTTAGGATATACAAGGTTATAGATGTATATATTGTCCCCATCGAGAAGTAGGCGACGACACGCCAGGAATGTTGTAAAATATTACATTCTACAAGTTAGGTTGCCTTAGGCTAGGATATATAACGTTATAGACGTATATAATGTTCCCACCGAGAAATAGGGACTGACGCGTCAGGAATGTTCTAAAATATTACACCCGAGATGATAGGTTCCCTTAGGTTAGGATATACAACGTTATAGACGTATAGAATGTCCCCATCGAGAAGCAGGCGACGACACGACAGGAATGTTGTAAAATATTACACCCGAGATGTTAGGTTCCCTTAGGTTAGGATATATGACGTTATAGATGTATATAATGTCCCCATCCAGAAGTAGGCGACGACACGCCAGGAATGTTGTAAAATATTACATTCGACATGTTAGGTTGCCTTAGGCTAGCATATATAACGTTATAGACGTATATAATGTTCCCACCGAGAAATAGGGACTGACGCGTCAGGAATGTTCTAAAATATTACACCCGAGATGATAGGTTCCCTTAGGTTAGGATATACAACGTTATAGACGTATAGAATGTCCCCATCGAGAAGCAGGCGACGACATGCCAGGAATGTTGTAAAATATTACACCCGAGATGTTAGGTTGCCTTAGGTTAGGATATACAACGTTATAGATGTATATATTGTCCCCATCGAGAAGTAGGCGACGACACGCCAGGAATGTTGTAAAATATTACATTCTACAAGTTGGGTTGCCTTAGGCTAGGATATATAACGTTATAGACGTATATAATGTTCCCACCGAGAAATAGGGACTGACGCGTCAGGAATGTTCTAAAATATTACACCCGAGATGTTAGGTTCCCTTAGGTTAGGATACACAACGTTATAGACGTATAGAATGTCCCCATCGAGAAGCAGGCGACGACACGACAGGAATGTTGTAAAATATTACACCCGAGATGTTAGGTTCCCTTAGGTTAGGATATATGACGTTATAGATGTATATAATGTCCCCATCCAGAAGTAGGCGACGACACGCCAGGAATGTTGTAAAATATTACATCCCAGATGTTAGGTTGCGTTAGGTTAGTATATACAAGGTTATAGACGTATATAATGTCCCCATGTAGAAGCAGGCGACGACACGCCAGAATGTTGTAAAATATTACATCCGATATGTTAGGTTGCCTTAGGTTAGGATATACAACGTTATAGATGTATATAAAGTCCCCATCGAGAAGCAGGCTCGGAATCGGTAGGAATGTTGTAAAATATAACATCCGAGATGTTATGTTGCCATACGTTAGGATATGTAACGTTATGGACGTATATAATGTTCCCACCGAAAAATAGCAGCCGAAGCGCCAGGAATGTTGTAAAATAATACATCCGAGATGTAAGGTACCCTTAGCTTAGGATATATATCGTTATAGACGTATATAACGTTCCCACCGAGACGTAGGGACCGACATGCCAGGAATGTTTTAAAATATTACATCCCAGATGTTAGGTTGCGTTAGGTTAGGATATACAACGTTATAGACGTATATAATGTACCCACGGAGACGTAGGGACCGACATGCCAGGAATGTTGTAAAATATTACATCCCAGATGTTAGGTTCCCTTAGGTTAGGATATACAACGTTATAGACGTATAGAATGTCCCCATCGAGAAGCAGGCGACGACACAACAGGAATGTTGTAAAATATTACACCCGAGATGTTAGGTTCCCTTAGATTAGGATATATGACGTTATAGATGTATATAATGTCCCCATCCAGAAGTAGGCGACGACACGCCAGGACTGTTGTAAAATATTACATCCCAGATGTTAGGTTGCGTTAGGTTAGAATATACTACGTTATAGACGTATATCATGTCCCCATCGAGAAGCAGGCGACGACACGACAGAAATGTAGTAAAATATTACATTCGACATGTTAGGTTGCCTTAGGCTAGGATATATATCGTTATAGACGTACACAATGTTCCCACCGAGAAGTAGGGACCGACATGCCAGGAATGTTGTAAAATACTACATCCGAGATGTTAGGTTGCCTTAGGTTAGGATATACAACGTTATAGATGTATATATTGTCCCCATCGAGAAGTAGGCGACGACACGCCAGGAATGTTGTAAAATATTACACCCGAGATGTTAGGTTCCCTTAGGTTAGGATATATGACGTTATAGATGTATATAATGTCCCCATCCAGAAGTAGGCGACGACACGCCAGGAATGTTGTAAAATATTACATCCCAGATGTTAGGTTGCGTTAGGTTAGTATATACAAGGTTATAGACGTATATAATGTCCCCATGTAGAAGAAGGCGACGACACGCCAGAATGTTGTAAAATATTACTTCCGATATGTTAGGTTGCCTTAGGTTAGGATATACAAAGTTATAGATGTATATAATGTCCCCATCGAGAAGTAGGCGACGACACGCCAGGAATGTTGTAAAATATTACACCCGAGATGTTAGGTTCCCTTAGGCTAGGATATATGACGTTATAGATGTATATAATGTCCCCATCCAGAAGTAGGCGACGACACGCCAGAAATGTTGTAAAATATTACATCCCAAATGTTAGGTTGCGTTAGGTTAGAATATACAACGTTATAGACGTATATAATGTGCCCATCGAGAAGCAGGCGACGACACGACAGGAATGTTGTAAAATATTACACCCGAGATGTTAGGTTCCCTTAGGTTAGGATATATGACGTTATAGATGTATATAATGTCCCCATCCAGAAGTAGGCGACGACACGCCAGGAATGTTGTAAAATATTACATCCCGGATGTTAGGTTGCGTTAGGTTAGAATATACAACGTTATAGACGTATATAATGTACCCATCGAGAAGCAGGCGACGACACGACAGGAATGTTGTAAAATATTACATTCGACATGTTAGGTTGGCTTAGGCTAGGATATATATCGTTATAGACGTACACAATGTTCCCACCGAGAAGTAGGGACCGACATGCCAGGAATGTTGTAAAATACTACATCCGAGATGTTAGGTTGCCTTAGGTTAGGATATACAACGTTATAGATGTATATATTGTCCCCATCGAGAAGTAGGCGACGACACGCCAGGAATGTTGTAAAATATTACATTCTACAAGTTGGGTTGCCTTAGGCTAGGATATATAACGTTATAGACGTATATAATGTTCCCACCGAGAAATAGGGACTGACGCGTCAGGAATGTTCTAAAATATTACACCCGAGATGTTAGGTTCCCTTAGGTTAGGATACACAACGTTATAGACGTATAGAATGTCCCCATCGAGAAGCAGGCGATGACACGACAGGAATGTTGTAAAATATTACACCCGAGATGTTAGGTTCCCTTAGGTTAGGATATATGACGTTATAGATGTATATAATGTCCCCATCCAGAAGTAGGCGACGACACGCCAGGAATGTTGTAAAATATTACATCCCAGATGTTAGGTTGCGTTAGGTTAGTATATACAAGGTTATAGACGTATATAATGTCCCCATGGAGAAGCAGGCGACGACACGCCAGAATGTTGTAAAATATTACATCCGATATGTTAGGTTGCCTTAGGTTAGGATATACAACGTTATAGATGTATATAAAGTCCCCATCGAGAAGCAGGCTCGGAATCGGCAGGAATGTTGTAAAATATAACATCCGAGATGTTATGTTGCCATACGTTAGGATATGTAACGTTATAGACGTATATAATGTTCCCACCGAAAAATAGCAGCCGAAGCGCCAGGATGTTGTAAAATATTACATCCGAGATGTAAGGTACCCTTAGCTTAGGATATACAACGTTATAGACGTATATAATGTACCCACGGAGACGTAGGGACCGACATGCCAGGAATGTTGTAAAATATTACATCCCAGATGTTAGGTTCCCTTAGGTTAGGATATACAACGTTATAGACGTATAGAATGTCCCCATCGAGAAGCAGGCGACGACACAACAGGAATGTTGTAAAATATTACACCCGAGATGTTAGGTTCCCTTAGGTTAGGATATATGACGTTATAGATGTATATAATGTCCCCATCCAGAAGTAGGCGACGACACGCCAGGACTGTTGTAAAATATTACATCCCAGATGTTAGGTTGCGTTAGGTTAGAATATACAACGTTATAGACGTATATCATGTCCCCATCGAGAAGCAGGCGACGACACGACAGAAATGTAGTAAAATATTACATTCGACATGTTAGGTTGCCTTAGGCTAGGATATATATCGTTATAGACGTACACAATGTTCCCACCGAGAAGTAGGGACCGACATGCGAGGAATGTTGTAAAATACTACATCCGAGATGTTAGGTTGCCTTAGGTTAGGATATACAACGTTATAGATGTATATATTGTCCCCATCGAGAAGTAGGTGACGACACGCCAGGAATGTTGTAAAATATTACATTCTACAAGTTAGGTTGCCTTAGGCTAGGATATATGACGTTATAGACGTATATAATGTTCTCACCGAGAAATAGGGACTGACGCGTCAGGAATGTTCTAAAATATTACACCCGAGATGATAGGTTCCCTTAGGTTAGGATATACAACGTTATAGACGTATAGAATGTCCCCATCGAGAAGCAGGCGACGACACGACAGGAATGTTGTAAAATATTACACCCGAGATGTTAGGTTCCCTTAGGTTAGGATATATGACGTTATAGATGTATATAATGTCCCCATCCAGAAGTAGGCGACGACACGCCAGGAATGTTGTAAAATATTACATCCCAGATGTTAGGTTGCGTTAGGTTAGTATATACAAGGTTATAGACGTATATAATGTCCCCATGTAGAAGAAGGCGACGACACGCCAGAATGTTGTAAAATATTACTTCCGATATGTTAGGTTGCCTTAGGTTAGGATATACAAAGTTATAGATGTATATAATGTCCCCATCGAGAAGTAGGCGACGACACGCCAGGAATGTTGTAAAATATTACACCCGAGATGTTAGGTTCCCTTAGGCTAGGATATATGACGTTATAGATGTATATAATGTCCCCATCCAGAAGTAGGCGACGACACGCCAGGAATGTTGTAAAATATTACATCCCAGATGTTAAGTTGCGTTAGGTTAGTATATACAAGGTTATAGACGTATATAATGTCCCCATGGAGAAGCAGGCGACGACACGCCAGAATGCTGTAAAATATTACATCCGATATGTTAGGTTGCCTTAGGTTAGGATATACAACGTTATAGATGTATATAAAGTCCCCATCGAGAAGCAGGCGCGGAAGCGGCAGGAATGTTGTAAAATATTACATTCTACAAGTTGGGTTGCCTTAGGCTAGGATATATAACGTTATAGACGTATATAATGTTCCCACCGAGAAATAGGGACTGACGCGTCAGGAATGTTCTAAAATATTACACCCGAGATGTTAGGTTGCCTTAGGTTATGATAAACAACGTTATAGATGTATATAATGTCCCCATCGAGAAGTAGGCAACGACACGCCAGGAAAGTTGTAAAATATTACACCCGAGATGTTAGGTTCCCTTAGGTTAGGATATACAACGTTATAGACGTATAGAATGTCCCCATCGAGAAGCAGGCGACGACACAACAGGAATGTTGTAAAATATTACACCCGAGATGTTAGGTTCCCTTAGGTTAGGATATATGACGTTATAGATGTATATAATGTCCCCATCCAGAAGTAGGCGACGACACGCCAGGACTGTTGTAAAATATTACATCCCAGATGTTAGGTTGCGTTAGGTTAGAATATACAACGTTATAGACGTATATCATGTCCCCATCGAGAAGCAGGCGACGACACGACAGAAATGTAGTAAAATATTACATTCGACATGTTAGGTTGCCTTAGGCTAGGATATATATCGTTATAGACGTACACAATGTTCCCACCGAGAAGTAGGGACTGACGCGTCAGGAATGTTCTAAAATATTACACCCGAGATGATAGGTTCCCTTAGGTTAGGATATACAACGTTATAGACGTATAGAATGTCCCCATCGAGAAGCAGGCGACGACACGACAGGAATGTTGTAAAATATTACACCCGAGATGTTAGGTTCCCTTAGGTTAGGATATATGACGTTATAGATGTATATAATGTCCCCATCCAGAAGTAGGCGACGACACGCCAGGAATGTTGTAAAATATTACATCCCAGATGTTAGGTTGCGTTAGGTTAGTATATACAAGGTTATAGACGTATATAATGTCCCCATGTAGAAGAAGGCGACGACACGCCAGAATGTTGTAAAATATTACTTCCGATATGTTAGGTTGCCTTAGGTTAGGATATACAAAGTTATAGATGTATATAATGTCCCCATCGAGAAGTAGGCGACGACACGCCAGGAATGTTGTAAAATATTACACCCGAGATGTTAGGTTCCCTTAGGTTAGGATATATGACGTTATAGATGTATATAATGTCCCCATCCAGAAGTAGGCGACGACACGCCAGGACTGTTGTAAAATATTACATCCCTGATGTTAGGTTGCGATAGGTTAGAATATACAAGGTTATAGACGTATATAATGTCCCCATGGAGAATCAGGCGACAACACGCCAGAATGTTGTAAAATATTACATCCGATATGTTAGGTTGCCTTAGGTTAGGATATACAACGTTATAGATGTATATAAAGTCCCCATCGAGAAGCAGGCTCGGAATCGGCAGGAATGTTGTAAAATATAACATCCGAGATGTGATGTTGCCATACGTTAGGATATGTAACGTTATAGACGTATATAATGTTCCCACCGAAAAGTAGCAGCCGAAGCGCCAGGAATGTTGTAAAATATTACATCCGAGATGTAAGGTACCCTTAGCTTAGGATATATATCGTTATAGACGTATATAACGTTCCCACCGAGACGTAGGGACCGACATGCCAGGAATGTTTTAAAATATTACATCCCAGATGTTAGGTTGCGTTAGGTTAGGATATACAACGTTATAGACGTATATAATATACCCACGGAGACGTAGGGACCGACATGCCAGGAATGTTGTAAAATATTACATCCCAGATGTTAGGTTCCCTTAGGTTAGGATATACAACGTTATAGACGTATAGAATGTCACCATCGAGAAGCAGGCGACGACACGACAGGAATGTTGTAAAATATTACACCCGAGATGTTAGGTTCCCTTAGGTTAGGATATATGACGTTATAGATATATATAATGTCCCCATCCAGAAGTAGGCGACGACACGCCAGGAATGTTGTAAAATATTACATCCCAGATGTTAGGTTGAGTTAGGTTAGAATATACAACGTTACAGACGTATATAATGTCCCCATCGAGAAGCAGGCGACGACACGACAGGAATGTTGTAAAATATTACATTCGACATGTTAGGTTGCCTTAGGCTAGAATATATATCGTTATAGACGTATACAATGTTCCCACCGAGAAGTAGGGACCGACATGCCAGGAATGTTGTAAAATACTACATCCGAGATGTTAGGTTGCCTTAGGTTAGGATATACAACGTTATAGATGTATATATTGTCCCCATCGAGAAGTAGGCGACGCCACGCCAGGAATGTTGTAAAATATTACATTCTACAAGTTAGGTTGCCTTAGGCTAGGATATATAACGTTATAGACGTATATAATGTTCCCACCGAGAAATAGGGACTGACGCGTCAGGAATGTTCTAAAATATTACACCCGAGATGTTAGGTTCCCTTAGGTTAGGATATACAACGTTATAGACGTATAGAATGTCCCCATCGAGAAGCAGGCGACGACACGACAGGAATGTTGTAAAGTATTACACCCGAGATGTTAGGTTCCCTTAGGTTAGGATATATGACGTTATAGATGTACATAATGTCCCCATCCAGAAGTAGGCGACGACACGACAGGAATGTTGTAAAATATTACATCCCAGATGTTAGGTTGCGTTAGGTTAGTATATACAAGGTTATAGAAGTATATAATGTCCCCATGGAGAAGCAGGCGACGACACGCCAGAATGTTGTAAAATATTACATCCGATATGTTAGGTTGCCTTAGGTTAGGATATACAACGTTATAGATGTATATAATGTCCCCATCGAGAAGTAGGCAACGACACGCCAGGAATGTTGTAAAATATTACACCCGAGATGTTAGGTTGCCTTAGGCTAGCATATATAACGTTATAGACGTATATAATGTTCCCACCGAGAAATAGGGGCCGACACGTCAGGAATGATGTAAAATATTACATTCGACATGTTAGGTCGCCTTAGGCTAGGATATATATCGCTATAGACGTATATGATGTTCCCACCGAGAAGTGCGGGTTAACACGCCAGGAATGTTGTCAAATATTACATCCGAGATGTTAGGTTGCCTTAGGTTAGGATATATATCGTTATAGACGTATATAATGTTCCCACCGAGACGTAGGGACCGACATGCCAGGAATGTTTTAAAATATTACATCCCAGACGTTAGGTTGCGTTAGGTTAGGATATACAACGTTACAGACGTATATAATGTACCCACGGAGACGTAGGGACCGACATGCCAGGAATATTGTAAAATATTACATCCCAGATGTTAGGTTGCGTTAGGTTAGTATATACAAGGTTATAGATGTATATAATGTCCCCATCCAGAAGTAGGCGACGACACGCCAGGACTGTTGTAAAATATTACATTCTACAAGTTAGGTTGCCTTAGGCTAGGATATATAACGTTATAGACGTATATAATGTTCCCACCGAGAAATAGGGACTGACGCGTCAGGAATGTTCTAAAATATTACACCCGAGATATTAGGTTCCCTTAGGTTAGGATATACAACGTTATAGACGTATAGAATGTCCCCATCGAGAAGCAGGCGACGACACGACAGGAATGTTGTAAAATATTACACCCGAGATGTTAGGTTCCCTTAGGTTAGGATATATGACGTTATAGATGTATATAATGTCCCCATCCAGAAGTAGGCGACGACACGCCAGGAATGTTGTAAAATATTACATCCCAGATGTTAAGTTGCGTTAGGTTAGTATATACAAGGTTATAGACGTATATAATGTCCCCATGGAGAAGCAGGCGACGACACGCCAGAATGCTGTAAAATATTACATCCGATATGTTAGGTTGCCTTAGGTTAGGATATACAACGTTATAGATGTATATAAAGTCCCCATCGAGAAGCAGGCTCGGAATCGGCAGGAATGTTGTAAAATATAACATCCGAGATGTTATGTTGCCATACGTTAGGATATGTAACGTTATAGACGTATATAATGTTCCCACCGAAAAGTAGCAGCCGAAGCGCCAGGAATGTTGTAAAATATTACATCCGAGATGTAAGGTACCCTTAGCTTAGGATATATATCGTTATAGACGTATATAACGTTCCCACCGAGACGTAGGGACCGACATGCCAGGAATGTTTTAAAATATTACATCCCAGATGTTAGGTTGCGTTAGGTTAGGATATACAACGTTATAGACGTATATAATATACCCACGGAGACGTAGGGACCGACATGCCAGGAATGTTGTAAAATATTACATCCCAGATGTTAGGTTCCTTTAGGTTAGGATATACAACGTTATAGACGTATAGAATGTCCCCATCGAGAAGCAGGCGACGACACGACAGGAATGTTGTAAAGTATTACACCCGAGATGTTAGGTTCCCTTAGGTTAGGATATATGACGTTATAGATGTACATAATGTCCCCATCCAGAAGTAGGCGACGACACGACAGGAATGTTGTAAAATATTACATCCCAGATGTTAGGTTGCGTTAGGTTAGTATATACAAGGTTATAGAAGTATATAATGTCCCCATGGAGAAGCAGGCGACGACACGCCAGAATGTTGTAAAATATTACATCCGATATGTTAGGTTGCCTTAGGTTAGGATATACAACGTTATAGATGTATATAATGTCCCCATCGAGAAGTAGGCAACGACACGCCAGGAATGTTGTAAAATATTACACCCGAGATGTTAGGTTGCCTTAGGCTAGCATATATAACGTTATAGACGTATATAATGTTCCCACCGAGAAATAGGGGCCGACACGTCAGGAATGATGTAAAATATTACATTCGACATGTTAGGTCGCCTTAGGCTAGGATATATATCGCTATAGACGTATATGATGTTCCCACCGAGAAGTGCGGGTTAACACGCCAGGAATGTTGTCAAATATTACATCCGAGATGTTAGGTTGCCTTAGGTTAGGATATATATCGTTATAGACGTATATAATGTTCCCACCGAGACGTAGGGACCGACATGCCAGGAATGTTGTAAAATATTACATCCGAGGTGTTAGGTTGCCTTAGGTTAGGATATATATCGTTATAGACGTATATAATGATCCCACCGAGACGTAGGGACCGACATGCCAGGAAAGTTTTAAAATATTACATCCGAGAGGTGAGGTTCCCTTAGGTTAGGATATACAACGTTATAGACATATAGTATGCTCCCAACGAGAAGTAGGGACCGACATGCCAGGAATGTTGTAAAATATTACATCCGAGGTGTTAGGTTGCATTAGGTTATGATATAAAACGTTATAGATGTATATAATGTCCCCATCGAGAAGTAGGCGACGACACGCCAGGAATGTTGTAAAATATTACATTCTACAAGTTGGGTTGCCTTAGGCTAGGATATATAACGTTATAGACGTATATAATGTTCCCACCGAGAAATGGGGACTGACGCGTCAGGAATGTTCTAAAATATTACACCCGAGATGTTAGGTTCCCTTAGGTTAGGATATACAACGTTATAGACGTATAGAATGTCCCCATCGAGAAGCAGGCGACGACACGACAGGAATGTTTTAAAATATTACATTCCTTCATGTTAGGTTGCCTTAGGCTAGGATATATATCGTTATAGACGTATACAATGTTCCCACCGAGAAGTAGGGCCCGACATACCAGGAATGTTGTAAAAAATTACATCCGAGATGTAAGGTACCCTTAGGTTAGGATATATATCGTTATAGACGTATATAACGTTCCCACCGAGACGTAGGGACCGACATGCCAGGAATGTTTTAAAATATTACATCCCAGATGTTAGGTTGCGTTAGGTTAGGATATACAACGTTATAGACGTATATAATGTACCCACGGAGACGTAGGGACCGACATGCCAGGAATATTGTAAAATATTACATCCCAGATGTTAGGTTGCGTTAGGTTAGTATATACAAGGTTATAGATGTATATAATGTCCCCATCCAGAAGTAGGCGACGACACGCCAGGACTGTTGTAAAATATTACATTCTACAAGTTAGGTTGCCTTAGGCTAGGATATATAACGTTATAGACGTATATAATGTTCCCACCGAGAAATAGGGACTGACGCGTCAGGAATGTTCTAAAATATTACACCCGAGATATTAGGTTCCCTTAGGTTAGGATATACAACGTTATAGACGTATAGAATGTCCCCATCGAGAAGCAGGCGACGACACGACAGGAATGTTGTAAAATATTACACCCGAGATGTTAAGTTGCGTTAGGTTTGTATATACAAGGTTATAGACGTATATAATGTCCCCATCGAGAAGCAGGCGACGACACGACAGGAATGTTGTAAAATATTACATCCCAGATGTTAAGTTGCGTTAGGTTTGTATATACAAGGTTATAGACGTATATAATGTCCCCATGGAGAAGCAGGCGACGACACGCCAGAATGCTGTAAAATATTACATCCGATATGTTAGGTTGCCTTAGGTTAGGATATACAACGTTATAGATGTATATAAAGTCCCCATCGAGAAGCAGGCGCGGAAGCGGCAGGAATGTTGTAAAATATAACATCCGAGATGCTATGTTGCCATACGTTAGGATATGTAACGTTATAGACGTATATAATGTTCCCACCGAAAAGTAGCAGCCGAAGCGCCAGGAATGTTGTAAAATATTACATCCGAGATGTAAGGTACCATTAGCTTAGGATATATATCGTTATAGACGTATATAACGTTCCCACCGAGACGTAGGGACCGACATGCCAGGAATGTTTTAAAATATTACATCCCAGATGTTAGGTTGCGTTAGGTTAGGATATACAACGTTATAGACATATATAATATACCCACGGAGACGTAGGGACCGACATGCCAGGAATGTTGTAAAATATTACATCCCAGATGTTAGGTTCTCTTAGGTTAGGATATACAACGTTATAGACGTATAGAATGTCACCATCGAGACGCAGGCGACGACACGACAGGAATGTTGTAAAATATTACACCCGAGATGTTAGGTTCCCTAAGGTTAGGATATATGACGTTATAGACGTATATAATGTCCCCATCCAGAAGTAGGCGACGACACGCCAGGAATGTTGTAAAATATTACATCCCAGATGTTAGGTTGAGTTAGGTTAGAATATACAACGTTACAGACGTATATAATGTCCCCATCGAGAAGCAGGCGACGACACGACAGGAATGTTGTAAAATATTACATTCGACATGTTAGGTTGCCTTAGGCTAGAATATATATCGTTATAGACGTATACAATGTTCCCACCGAGAAGTAGGGACCGACATGCCAGGAATGTTGTAAAATACTACATCCGAGATGTTAGGTTGCCTTAGGTTAGGATATACAACGTTATAGACGTATATAATGTACCCATCGAGAAGCAGGCGACGACACGACAGGAATGTTGTAAAATATTACATTCGACATGTTAGGTTGCCTTAGGCTACAATATATAACGTTATAGACGTATATAATGTTCCCACCGAGAAGTAGGGACCTACATGCCAGGAATGTTGTAAAATATTAAATCCGAGATGTTAGGTTGCCTTAGGTTAGGGTATATATCGTTACAGACGTATATAATGTTCCCACCGAGACCTAGTGACCGACATGCCAGGAATGTTGTAAAATATTACATCCGAGATGTTAGGTTGCCTTAGGTTAGGATATATATCGTTATAGACGTATATAATGATCCCACCGAGACGCAGGGACCGACGTGCCAGGAAAGTTTTAAAATATTACATCCGAGATGCTAGGTTCCCTTAGGTTAGGATATACAACGTTATAGACATATAGTATGCTCCCACCGAGAAGTAGGGACCGACATGCCAGGAATGTTGTAAAATATTACATCCCAGATGTTAGGTTGAGTTAGGTTAGAATATACAACGTTACATACGTATATAATGTCCCCATCGAGAAGTAGGCGACGACACGCCAGGAATGTTGTAAAATATTACATTCTACAAGTGGGGTTGCCTTAGGCTAGGATATATAACGTTATAGACGTATATAATGTTCCCACCGAGAAATAGGGACTGACGCGTCAGGAATGTTCTAAAATATTACACCCGAGATGTTAGGTTGCCTTAGGTTAGGATATATATCGTTATAGACGTATATAATGATCCCACCGACACGCAGGGACCGACATGCCAGGAAAGTTTTAAAATATTACATCCGAGATGTTAGGTTCCCTTAGGTTAGGATATACAGCGTTACAGACATATAGTATGCTCCCACCGAGAAGTAGGGACCGACATGCCAGGAATGTTGTAAAATATTACATCCGAGGTGTTAGGTTGCATTAGGTTATGATATACAACGTTATAGATGTATATAATGTCCCCATCGAGAAGTAGGCGACGACACGCCAGGAATGTTGTAAAATATTACATTCTACAAGTTGGGTTGCCTTAGGCTAGGATATATATCGTTATAGACGTATACAATATTCCCACCGAGAAGTAGGGCCCGACATGCCAGGAATGTTGTAAAATATTACATCCGAGATGTTAGGTTGCCTTAGGTTAGGATATACAACGTTATAGATGTATATAATGTCCCCATCGAGAAGTAGGCAACGACACGCCAGGAATGTTGTAAAATATTACACCCGAGATGTTAGGTTCCCTTAGGTTAGGATATATGACGTTATAGATGTATATAATGTCCCCATCCAGAAGTAGGCGACGACACGCCAGGAATGTTGTAAAATATTACATCCCAGATGTTAGGTTGAGTTAGGTTAGAATATACAACGTTACAGACGTATTTAATGTCCCCATCGAGAAGCAGGCGACGACACGACAGGAATGTTGTAAAATATTACATTCGACATGTTAGGTTGAATTAGGCTAGAATATATATCGTTATAGACGTATACAATGTTCCCACCGAGAAGTAGGGACCGACATGCGCGGAATGTTATAAAATACTACATCCGAGATGTTAGGTTGCCTTAGGTTAGGATATACAACGTTATAGATGCATATATTGTCCCCATCGAGAAGCAGGAGACGACACGACAGGAATGTTGTAAAGTATTACACCCGAGATGTTAGGTTCCCTTAGGTTAGGATATATGACGTTATAGATGTATATAATGTCCCCATCCAGAAGTAGGCTACGACACGACAGGAATGTTGTAAGATATTACATCCCAGATGTTAGGTTGCGTTAGGTTAGTATATACAAGGTTATAGACGTATATAATGTCCCCATGGAGAAGCAGGCGGCGACACGCCAGAATGTTGTAAAATATTACGTCCGATATGTTAGGTTGCCTTAGGTTAGGATATACAACGTTATAGATGTATATAATGTCCCCATCGAGAAGTAGGCAACGACACGCCAGGAATGTTGTAAAATATTACACCCGAGATGTTAGGTTCCCTTAGGCTAGGATATATGACGTTATAGATGTATATAATGTCCCCATCCAGAAGTAGGCGACGACACGCCAGGAATGTTGTAAAATATTACATCCCAGATGTGAGGTTGCGTTAGGTTAGAATATACAACGTTATAGACGTATATAATGTACCCATCGAGAAGCAGGCGACGACACGACAGGAATGTTGTAAAATATTACATTCGACATGTTAGGTTGCCTTAGGCTACAATATATAACGTTATAGACGTATATAATGTTCCCACCGAGAAGTAGGGACCTACATGCCAGGAATGTTGTAAAATATTAAATCCGAGATGTTAGGTTGCCTTAGGTTAGGGTATATATCGTTACAGACGTATATAATGTTCCCACCGAGACCTAGTGACCGACATGCCAGGAATGTTGTAAAATATTACATCCGAGATGTTAGGTTGCCTTAGGTTAGGATATATATCGTTATAGACGTATATAATGATCCCACCGAGACGCAGGGACCGACGTGCCAGGAAAGTTTTAAAATATTACATCCGAGATGTTAGGTTCCCTTAGGTTAGGATATACAACGTTATAGACATATAGTATGCTCCCACCGAGAAGTAGGGACCGACATGCCAGGAATGTTGTAAAATAGTACATCCCAGATGTTAGGTTGAGTTAGGTTAGAATACACAACGTTACAGACGTATATAATGTCCCCATCGAGAAGTAGGCGACGACACGCCAGGAATGTTGTAAAATATTACATTCTACATGTTGGGTTGCCTTAGGCTAGGATATATAACGTTATAGACGTATACAATGTTCCCACCGAGAAGTAGGGCCCGACATACCAGGAATGTTGTAAAAAATTACATCCGAGATGTAAGGTACCCTTAGGTTAGGATATATATCGTTATAGACGTATATAACGTTCCCTCCGAGACGTAGGGACCGACATGCCAGGAATGTTTTAAAATATTACATCCCAGATGTTAGGTTGCGTTAGGTTAGGATATACAACGTTATAGACGTATATAATGTACCCACGGTGACGTAGGGACCGACATGCCAGGAATATTGTAAAATATTACATCCCAGATGTTAGGTTGCGTTAGGTTAGTATATACAAGGTTATAGACGTATATAATGTCCCCATCGAGAAGCAGGCGACGACACGCCAGAATGTTGTAAAATATTACATCCGAGATGTCAGGTTGCCTTAGGTTAGGATATACAACGTTATAGATGTATATAATGTTCCCACCGAGAAGTAGGCAACGACACGCCAGGAATGATGTAAAATATTACATCCGAGATGTTAGGTTGCCTTAGGTTAGGATATACAACGTTATAGATGTATATAATGTCCCCATCGAGAAGTAGGCAACGACACGCCAGGAATGTTGTAAAATATTACACCCAAGATGTTAGGTTCCCTTAGGTTAGGATATATGACGTTATAGATGTATATAATGTCCCCATCCAGAAGTAGGCGACGACACGCCAGGAATGTTGTAAAATATTACATTCTACAAGTTAGGTTGCCTTAGGCTAGGATATATAACGTTATAGACGTATATAATGTTCCCACCGAGAAATAGGGACTGACGCGTCAGGAATGTTCTAAAATATTACACCCGAGATGTTAGGGTCCCTTAGGTTAGGACATACAGCGTTATAGACGTATAGAATGTCCCCATCGAGAAGCAGGCGACGACACGCCAGGAATGTTGTAAAATATTACATTCGACATGTTAGGTTGCGTTAGGCTAGGATATATATCGTTATAGACGAATACAATGTTCCCACCGAGAAGTAGGGCCCGACATGCCAGGAATGTTGTAAAATATTACATCCGAGATGTTAGGTTCCCTTAGGTTAGGATATATGACGTTATAGATGTATATAATGTCCCTATCCAGAAGTAGGCGACGACACGCCAGGAATGTTGTAAAATATTACATCCCAGATTTTAGGTTGCGTTAGGTTAGAATATACAACGTTATAGACGTATATAATGTCCCCATCCAGAAGTAGGCGACGACACGCCAGGAATGTTGTAAAATATTACATCCCAGATGTTAGGTTGAGTTAGGTTAGAATATACAACGTTACAGACGTATATAATGTCCCCATCGAGAAGCAGGCGACGACACGACAGGAATGTTGTAAAATATTACATTCGACATGTTAGGTTGCCTTAGGCTAGAATATATATCGTTATAGACGTATACAATGTTCCCACCGAGAAGTAGGGACCGACATGCCAGGAATGTTGTAAAATACTACATCCGAGATGTTAGGTTGCCTTAGGTTAGGATATACAACGTTATAGACGTATATAATGTACCCATCGAGAAGCAGGCGACGACACGACAGGAATGTTGTAAAATATTACATTCGACATGTTAGGTTGCCTTAGGCTACAATATATAACGTTATAGACGTATATAATGTTCCCACCGAGAAGTAGGGACCGACATACCAGGAATGTTGTAAAATATTACATCCCAGATGTTAGGTTCTCTTAGGTTAGGATATACAACGTTATAGACGTATAGAATGTCACCATCGAGACGCAGGCGACGACACGACAGGAATGTTGTAAAATATTACACCCGAGATGTTAGGTTCCCTAAGGTTAGGATATATGACGTTATAGACGTATATAATGTCCCCATCCAGAAGTAGGCGACGACACGCCAGGAATGTTGTAAAATATTACATCCCAGATGTTAGGTTGAGTTAGGTTAGAATATACAACGTTACAGACATATATAATGTCCCCATCGAGAAGCAGGCGACGACACGACAGGAATGTTGTAAAATATTACATTCGACATGTTAGGTTGCCTTAGGCTAGAATATATATCGTTATAGACGTATACAATGTTCCCACCGAGAAGTAGGGACCGACATGCCAGGAATGTTGTAAAATACTACATCCGAGATGTTAGGTTGCCTTAGGTTAGGATATACAACGTTATAGACGTATATAATGTACCCATCGAGAAGCAGGCGACGACACGACAGGAATGTTGTAAAATATTACATTCGACATGTTAGGTTGCCTTAGGCTACAATATATAACGTTATAGACGTATATAATGTTCCCACCGAGAAGTAGGGACCTACATGCCAGGAATGTTGTAAAATATTAAATCCGAGATGTTAGGTTGCCTTAGGTTAGGGTATATATCGTTACAGACGTATATAATGTTCCCACCGAGACCTAGTGACCGACATGCCAGGAATGTTGTAAAATATTACATCCGAGATGTTAGGTTGCCTTAGGTTAGGATATATATCGTTATAGACGTATATAATGATCCCACCGAGACGCAGGGACCGACGTGCCAGGAAAGTTTTAAAATATTACATCCGAGATGCTAGGTTCCCTTAGGTTAGGATATACAACGTTATAGACATATAGTATGCTCCCACCGAGAAGTAGGGACCGACATGCCAGGAATGTTGTAAAATATTACATCCCAGATGTTAGGTTGAGTTAGGTTAGAATATACAACGTTACATACGTATATAATGTCCCCATCGAGAAGTAGGCGACGACACGCCAGGAATGTTGTAAAATATTACATTCTACAAGTGGGGTTGCCTTAGGCTAGGATATATAACGTTATAGACGTATATAATGTTCCCACCGAGAAATAGGGACTGACGCGTCAGGAATGTTCTAAAATATTACACCCGAGATGTTAGGTTGCCTTAGGTTAGGATATATATCGTTATAGACGTATATAATGATCCCACCGACACGCAGGGACCGACATGCCAGGAAAGTTTTAAAATATTACATCCGAGATGTTAGGTTCCCTTAGGTTAGGATATACAGCGTTACAGACATATAGTATGCTCCCACCGAGAAGTAGGGACCGACATGCCAGGAATGTTGTAAAATATTACATCCGAGGTGTTAGGTTGCATTAGGTTATGATATACAACGTTATAGATGTATATAATGTCCCCATCGAGAAGTAGGCGACGACACGCCAGGAATGTTGTAAAATATTACATTCTACAAGTTGGGTTGCCTTAGGCTAGGATATATATCGTTATAGACGTATACAATATTCCCACCGAGAAGTAGGGCCCGACATGCCAGGAATGTTGTAAAATATTACATCCGAGATGTTAGGTTGCCTTAGGTTAGGATATACAACGTTATAGATGTATATAATGTCCCCATCGAGAAGTAGGCAACGACACGCCAGGAATGTTGTAAAATATTACACCCGAGATGTTAGGTTCCCTTAGGTTAGGATATATGACGTTATAGATGTATATAATGTCCCCATCCAGAAGTAGGCGACGACACGCCAGGAATGTTGTAAAATATTACATCCCAGATGTTAGGTTGAGTTAGGTTAGAATATACAACGTTACAGACGTATTTAATGTCCCCATCGAGAAGCAGGCGACGACACGACAGGAATGTTGTAAAATATTACATTCGACATGTTAGGTTGAATTAGGCTAGAATATATATCGTTATAGACGTATACAATGTTCCCACCGAGAAGTAGGGACCGACATGCGCGGAATGTTATAAAATACTACATCCGAGATGTTAGGTTGCCTTAGGTTAGGATATACAACGTTATAGATGCATATATTGTCCCCATCGAGAAGCAGGAGACGACACGACAGGAATGTTGTAAAGTATTACACCCGAGATGTTAGGTTCCCTTAGGTTAGGATATATGACGTTATAGATGTATATAATGTCCCCATCCAGAAGTAGGCTACGACACGACAGGAATGTTGTAAGATATTACATCCCAGATGTTAGGTTGCGTTAGGTTAGTATATACAAGGTTATAGACGTATATAATGTCCCCATGGAGAAGCAGGCGGCGACACGCCAGAATGTTGTAAAATATTACGTCCGATATGTTAGGTTGCCTTAGGTTAGGATATACAACGTTATAGATGTATATAATGTCCCCATCGAGAAGTAGGCAACGACACGCCAGGAATGTTGTAAAATATTACACCCGAGATGTTAGGTTCCCTTAGGCTAGGATATATGACGTTATAGATGTATATAATGTCCCCATCCAGAAGTAGGCGACGACACGCCAGGAATGTTGTAAAATATTACATCCCAGATGTGAGGTTGCGTTAGGTTAGAATATACAACGTTATAGACGTATATAATGTACCCATCGAGAAGCAGGCGACGACACGACAGGAATGTTGTAAAATATTACATTCGACATGTTAGGTTGCCTTAGGCTACAATATATAACGTTATAGACGTATATAATGTTCCCACCGAGAAGTAGGGACCTACATGCCAGGAATGTTGTAAAATATTAAATCCGAGATGTTAGGTTGCCTTAGGTTAGGGTATATATCGTTACAGACGTATATAATGTTCCCACCGAGACCTAGTGACCGACATGCCAGGAATGTTGTAAAATATTACATCCGAGATGTTAGGTTGCCTTAGGTTAGGATATATATCGTTATAGACGTATATAATGATCCCACCGAGACGCAGGGACCGACGTGCCAGGAAAGTTTTAAAATATTACATCCGAGATGTTAGGTTCCCTTAGGTTAGGATATACAACGTTATAGACATATAGTATGCTCCCACCGAGAAGTAGGGACCGACATGCCAGGAATGTTGTAAAATAGTACATCCCAGATGTTAGGTTGAGTTAGGTTAGAATACACAACGTTACAGACGTATATAATGTCCCCATCGAGAAGTAGGCGACGACACGCCAGGAATGTTGTAAAATATTACATTCTACATGTTGGGTTGCCTTAGGCTAGGATATATAACGTTATAGACGTATACAATGTTCCCACCGAGAAGTAGGGCCCGACATACCAGGAATGTTGTAAAAAATTACATCCGAGATGTAAGGTACCCTTAGGTTAGGATATATATCGTTATAGACGTATATAACGTTCCCTCCGAGACATAGGGACCGACATGCCAGGAATGTTTTAAAATATTACATCCCAGATGTTAGGTTGCGTTAGGTTAGGATATACAACGTTATAGACGTATATAATGTACCCACGGTGACGTAGGGACCGACATGCCAGGAATATTGTAAAATATTACATCCCAGATGTTAGGTTGCGTTAGGTTAGTATATACAAGGTTATAGACGTATATAATGTCCCCATCGAGAAGCAGGCGACGACACGCCAGAATGTTGTAAAATATTACATCCGAGATGTCAGGTTGCCTTAGGTTAGGATATACAACGTTATAGATGTATATAATGTTCCCACCGAGAAGTAGGCAACGACACGCCAGGAATGATGTAAAATATTACATCCGAGATGTTAGGTTGCCTTAGGTTAGGATATACAACGTTATAGATGTATATAATGTCCCCATCGAGAAGTAGGCAACGACACGCCAGGAATGTTGTAAAATATTACACCCAAGATGTTAGGTTCCCTTAGGTTAAGATATATGACGTTATAGATGTATATAATGTCCCCATCCAGAAGTAGGCGACGACACGCCAGGAATGTTGTAAAATATTACATTCTACAAGTTAGGTTGCCTTAGGCTAGGATATATAACGTTATAGACGTATATAATGTTCCCACCGAGAAATAGGGACTGACGCGTCAGGAATGTTCTAAAATATTACACCCGAGATGTTAGGGTCCCTTAGGTTAGGACATACAGCGTTATAGACGTATAGAATGTCCCCATCGAGAAGCAGGCGACGACACGCCAGGAATGTTGTAAAATATTACATTCGACATGTTAGGTTGCGTTAGGCTAGGATATATATCGTTATAGACGTATACAATGTTCCCACCGAGAAGTAGGGCCCGACATGCCAGGAATGTTGTAAAATATTACATCCGAGATGTTAGGTTCCCTTAGGTTAGGATATATGACGTTATAGATGTATATAATGTCCCTATCCAGAAGTAGGCGACGACACGCCAGGAATGTTGTAAAATATTACATCCCAGATTTTAGGTTGCGTTAGGTTAGAATATACAACGTTATAGACGTATATAATGTCACCATCGAGAAGCAGGCGACGACACGCCAGGAATGTTGTAAAATATTACATTCTACATTTTGGGTTGCCTTAGGCTAGGATATATGTCGTTATAGACGTATACATTGTTTCCACCGAGAAGTAGGGACCTACATGCCAGGAATGTTCTAAAATATTAAATCCCAGATGTTAGGTTGCGTTAGGTTAGAATATACAACGTTATAGATGTATGTAATGTCCCCATCGAGAAGTAGGCAACGACACGCCAGGAATGTTGTAAAATATTACACCCGAGATGTTGGGTTCCCTTAGGTTAGGATATATGACGTTATAGATGTATATAATGTCCCCATCCAGAAGTAGGCGACGACACGCCAGGAATGTTGTAAAATATTAGATCCCAGATGTTAGGTTGCGTTAGGTTAGAATATACAACGTTATAGACGTATATAATATCCCCATCGAGAAGCAGGCGACGACACGACAGGAATGTTGTAAAATATTACATCCCAGATGTTAGGTTGCGTTAGGTTAGTATATACAAGGTTATAGAAGTATATAATGTCCCCATGGAGAAGCAGGCGACGACACGCCAGAATGTTGTAAAATATTACATCCGATATGTTAGGTTGCCTTAGGTTAGGATATACAACGTTATAGATGTATATAATGTCCCCATCGAGAAGTAGGCAACGACACGCCAGGAATGTTGTAAAATATTACAACCGAGATGTTAGGTTCCCTTACGCTAGGATATATGACGTTATAGATGTATATAATGTCCCCATCCAGAAGTAGGCGACGACACGCCAGGAATGTTGTAAAATATTACATACCAGATGTTAGGTTGCGTTTGGTTAGAATATACAACGTTATAGACGTATATAATGTACCCATCGAGAAGCAGGCGACGACACGACAGGAATGTTGTAAAATATTACATTCGACATGTTAGGTTGCGTTAGGCTAGGATATATATCGTTATAGACGTATACAATATTCCCACCGAGAAGTAGGGCCCGACATGCCAGGAATGTTGTAAAATATTACATCCGAGATGTTAGGTTGCCTTAGGTTAGGATATACAACGTTATAGATGTATATAATGTCCCCATCGAGAAGTAGGCAACGACACGCCAGGAATGTTGTAAAATATTACACCCGAGATGTTAGGTTCCCTTAGGTTAGGATATATGACGTTATAGATGTATATAATGTCCCCATCCAGAAGTAGGCGACGACACGCCAGGAATGTTGTAAAATATTACATCCCAGATGTTAGGTTGAGTTAGGTTAGAATATACAACGCTACAGACGTATATAATGTCCCCATCGAGAAGTAGGCGACGACACGACAGGAATGTTGTAAGATATTACATCCCAGATGTTAGGTTGCGTTAGGTTAGTATATACAAGGTTATAGACGTATATAACGTCCCCATGGAGAAGCAGGCGACGACACGCCAGAATGTTGTAAAATATTACATCCGATATGTTAGGTTGCCTTAGGTTAGGATATACAACGTTATAGATGTATATAATGTCCCCATCGAGAAGTAGGCAACGACACGCCAGGAATGTTGTAAAATATTACACCCGAGATGTTAGGTTCCCTTAGGCTAGGATATATGACGTTATAGATGTATATAATGTCCCCATCCAGAAGTAGGCGACGACACACCAGGAATGTTGTAAAATATTACATCCCAGATGTTAGGTTGCGTTAGGTTAGAATATACAACGTTATAGACGTATAGAATGTACCCATCGAGAAGCAGGCGACGACACGACAGGAATGTTGTAAAATATTACATTCGACATGTTAGGTTGCCTTAGGCTACAATATATAACGTTATAGACGTATATAATGTTCCCACCGAGAAGTAGGGACCTACATGCCAGGAATGTTGTAAAATATTAAATCCGAGATGTTAGGTTGCCTTAGGTTAGGGTATATATCGTTACAGACGTATATAATGTTCCCACCGAGACCTAGTGACCGACATGCCAGGAATGTTGTAAAATATTACATCCGAGATGTAAGGTACCCTTAGGTTAGGATATATATCGTTATAGACGTATATAACGTTCCCTCCGAGACGTAGGGACCGACATGCCAGGAATGTTTTAAAATATTACATCCCAGATGTTAGGTTGCGTTAGGTTAGGATATACAACGTTATAGACGTATATAATGTACCCACAGTGACGTAGGGACCGACATGCCAGGAATATTGTAAAATATTACATCCCAGATGTTAGGTTGCGTTAGGTTAGTATATACAAGGTTATAGACGTATATAATGTCCCCATCGAGAAGCAGGCGACGACACGCCAGAATGTTGTAAAATATTACATTCGACATGTTAGGTTGCGTTAGGCTAGGATATATATCGTTATAGACGTATACAATATTCCCACCGAGAAGTAGGGCCCGACATGCCAGGAATGTTGTAAAATATTACATCCGAGATGTTAGGTTGCCTTAGGTTAGGATATATGACGTTATAGATGTATATAATGTCCCCATCCAGAAGTAGGCGACGACACGCCAGGAATGTTGTAAAATATTACATTCTACAAGTTAGGTCGCCTTAGGCTAGGATATATAACGTTATAGACGTATATAATGTTCCCACCGAGAAATAGGGACTGACGCGTCAGGAATGTTCTAAAATATTACACCCGAGATGTTAGGTTCCCTTAGGTTAGGACATACAGCGTTATAGACGTATAGAATGTCCCCATCGAGAAGCAGGCGACGACACGCCAGGAATGTTGTAAAATATTACATTCTACATGTTGGGTTGCCTTAGGCTAGGATATATGTCGTTATAGACGTATACAATGTTCCCACCGAGAAGTAGGGCCCGACATGCCAGGAATGTTGTAAAATATTACATCCGAGATGTTAGGTTGCCTTAGGTTAGGATATACAACGTTATAGACGAATAGAATGTTCCCACCGAGAAGTAGGGACCTACATGCCAGGAATTTTCTAAAATATTAAATCCCAGATGTTAGGTTGCGTTAGGTTAGAATATACAACATTATAGATGTATATAATGTCCCCATCGAGAAGTAGGCGACGACACGCCAGGAATGTTGTACAATATTACACCCGAGATGTTAGGTTCCCTTAGGTTAGGATATATGACGTTATAGATGTATATAATGTCCCCATCCAGAAGTAGGCGACGACACGCCAGGAATGTTGTAAAATATTACATCCCAGATGTTAGGTTGCGTTAGGTTAGAATATACAACGTTATAGACGTATATAATATCCCCATCGAGAAGCAGGCGACGACACGACAGGAATGTTGTAAAATATTATATTCGACATGTTAGGTTGCCTTAGGCTAGGATATATATAGTTATAGACGTATACAATGTTCCCACCGAGAAGTAGGCGACGACACGCCAGGAATGTTGTAAAATATTACACCCGAGATGTTAGGTTCCCTTAGGTTAGGATATATAACGTTATAGATGTATATAATGTCCCCATCCAGAAGTAGGCGACGACACGCCAGGAATGTTGTAAAATATTACATTCTACAAGTTAGGTTGCCTTAGGCTAGGATATATAACGTTATAGACGTATATAGTGTTCCCACCGAGAAATAGGGACTGACGCGTCAGGAATGTTCTAAAATATTACACCCGAGATGTTAGGTTCCCTTAGGTTAGGACATATAACGTTATAGACGTATAGAATGTCCCCATCGAGAAGCAGGCGACGACACGACAGGAATGTTGTAAAATATTACATTCGACATGTTAGGTTGCGTTAGGCTAGGATATATATCGTTATAGACGTATACAATATTCCCACCGAGAAGTAGGGCCCGACATGCCAGGAATGTTGTAAAATATTACATCCGAGATGTTAGGTTGCCTTAGGTTAGGATATACAACGTTATAGACGTATAGAATGTTCCCACCGAGAAGTAGGGACCTACATGCCAGGAATGTTCTAAAATATTAAATCCCAGATGTTAGGTTGCGTTAGGTTAGAATATACAACGTTATAGATGTATATAATGTCCCCATCGAGAAGTAGGCAACGACACGCCAGGAATGTTGTAAAATATTACACCCGAGATGTTGGGTTCCCTTAGGTTAGGATATATGACGTTATAGATGTATATAATGTCCCCATCCAGAAGTAGGCGACGACACGCCAGGAATGTTGTAAAATATTAGATCCCAGATGTTAGGTTGCGTTAGGTTAGAATATACAACGTTATAGACGTATATAATATCCCCATCGAGAAGCAGGCGACGACTCGACAGGAATGTTGTAAAATATTATATTCGACATGTTAGGTTGCCTTAGGCTAGGATATATATCGTTATAGACGTATACAATGTTCCCACCGAGAAGTAGGCGACGACACGCCAGGAATGTTGTAAAATATTACACCCGAGATGTTAGGTTCCCTTAAGTTAGGATATATAACGTTATAGATGTATATAATGTCCCCATCCAGAAGTAGGCGACGACACGCCAGGAATGTTGTAAAATATTACATTCTACAAGTTAGGTTGCCTTAGGCTAGGATATATAACGTTATAGACGTATATAGTGTTCCCACCGAGAAATAGGGACTGACGCGTCAGGAATGTTCTAAAATATTACACCCGAGATGTTAGGTTCCCTTAGGTTAGGACATATAACGTTATAGACGTATAGAATGTCCCCATCGAGAAGCAGGCGACGACACGACAGGAATGTTGTAAAATATTACATTCGACATGTTAGGTTGCGTTAGGCTAGGATATATATCGTTATAGACGTATACAATATTCCCACCGAGAAGTAGGGCCCGACATGCCAGGAATGTTGTAAAATATTACATCCGAGATGTTAGGTTGCCTTAGGTTAGGATATACAACGTTATAGACGTATAGAATGTTCCCACCGAGAAGTAGGGACCTACATGCCAGGAATGTTCTAAAATATTAAATCCCAGATGTTAGGTTGCGTTAGGTTAGAATATACAACGTTATAGATGTATATAATGTCCCCATCGAGAAGTAGGCAACGACACGCCAGGAATGTTGTAAAATATTACACCCGAGATGTTAGGTTCCCTTAGGTTAGGATATATGACGTTATAGATGTATATAATGTCCCCATCCAGAAGTAGGCGACGACGCGCCAGGAATGTTGTAAAATATTACATCCCAGATGTTAGGTTGAGTTAGGTTAGAATATACAACGTTACAGACGTATATAATGTCCCCATCGAGAAGTAGGCGACGACACGACAGGAATGTTGTAAGATATTACATCCCAGATGTTAGGTTGCGTTAGGTTAGTATATACAAGGTTATAGACGTATATAATGTCCCCATGGAGAAGCAGGCGACGACACGCCAGAATGTTGTAAAATATTACATCCGATATGTTAGGTTGCCTTAGGTTAGGATATACAACGTTATAGATGTATATAATGTCCCCATCGAGAAGTAGGCAACGACACGCCAGGAATGTTGTAAAATATTACACCCGAGATGTTAGGTTCCCTTAGGCTAGGATATATGACGTTATAGATGTATATAATGTCCCCATCCAGAAGTAGGCGACGACACGCCAGGAATGTTGTAAAATATTACATCCCAGACGTTAGGTTGCGTTAGGTTAGAATATACAACGTTATAGACGTATATAATATCCCCATCGAGAAGCAGGCGACGACACGACAGGAATGTTGTAAAATATTACATTCGACATGTTAGGTTGCGTTAGGCTAGGATATATATCGTTATAGACGTATACAATATTCCCACCGAGAAGTAGGGCCCGACATGCCAGGAATGTTGTAAAATATTACATCCGAGATGTTAGGTTCCCTTAGGTTAGGATATACAACGTTACAGACATATAGTATGCTCCCACCGAGAAGTAGGGACCGACATGCCAGGAATGTTGTAAAATATTACATCCGAGGTGTTAGGTTGCATTAGGTTATGATATGCAACGTTATAGATGTATATAATGTCCCCGTCGAGAAGTAGGCGACGACACGCCAGGAATGTTGTAAAATATTACATTCTACAAGTTGGGTTGCCTTAGGCTAGGATATATAACGTTATAGACGTATATAATGTCCCCACCGAGAAATAGGGACTGACGCGTCAGGAATGTTCTAAAATATTACACCCGAGATGATAGGTTCCCTTAGGTTAGGATATACAACGTTATAGACGTATAGAATGTTCCCACCGAGAAGTAGGGACCTACATGCCAGGAATGTTCTAAAATATTAAATCCCAGATGTTAGGTTGCGTTAGGTTAGAATATACAACGTTATAGATGTATATAATGTCCCCATCGAGAAGTAGGCGACGACACGCCAGGAATGTTGTAAAATATTACACCCGACATGTTAGGTTCCCTTAGGTTAGGATATATAACGTTATAGATGTATATAATGTCCCCATCCAGAAGTAGGCGACGACACGCCAGGAATGTTGTAAAATATTACATTCTACATGTTGGGTTGCCTTAGGCTAGGATATATGTCGTTATAGACGTATACATTGTTTCCACCGAGAAGTAGGGACCGACATGCCAGGAATGTTGTAAAATATTACATCCCAGATGTTAGGTTGCTTTAGGTTAGGATATTCAACGTTATAGACGTACATAATGTCCCCATCGAGATGCAGGAGACGACATGACAGGAATGTTGTAAAATATTACATCCGAGATGTTAGGTTGCCTTAGGTTAGGATATACAACGTTATAGATGTATATAATGTTCGCATAGAGAAGTAGGCGACGACACGCCAGGAATTTTGTAAAATATTACATTCTACAAGTTAGGTTGCCTTAGGCTAGGATATATAACGTTATAGACGTATATAATGTTCCCACCGAGAAATAGGGACTGACGCGTCAGGAATGTTCTAAAATATTACACCCGAGATGTTAGGTTCCCTTAGGTTAGGACATACAACGTTATAGACGTATAGAATGTCCCCATCGAGAAGCAGGCGACGACACGACAGGAATGTTGTAAAATATTACATTCGACATGTTAGGTTGCGTTAGGCTAGGATATATATCGTTATAGACGTATACAATATTCCCACCGAGAAGTAGGGCCCGACATGCCAGGAATGTTGTAAAATATTACATCCGAGATGTTAGGTTGCCTTAGGTTAGGATATACAACGTTATAGATGTATATAATGTCCCCATCGAGAAGTAGGCAACGACACGCCGGGAATGTTGTAAAATATTACACCCGAATGTTAGGTTCCCTTAGGTTAGGTTATATGACGTTATAGATGTATATAATGTCCCCATCCAGAAGTAGGCGACGACACGCCAGGAATGTTGTAAAATATTACATCCCAGATGTTAGGTTGAGTTAGGTTAGAATATACAACGTTACAGACGTATATAATGTCCCCATCGAGAAGCAGGCGACGACACGACAGGAATGTTGTAAAATATTACATTCGACATGTTAGGTTGCCTTAGGCTAGAATATATATCGTTATAGACGTATACAATGTTCCCACCGAGAAGTAGGGACCGACATGCCAGGAATGTTATAAAATACTACATCCGAGATGTTAGGTTGCCTTAGGTTAGGATATACAACGTTATAGATGCATATATTGTCCCCATCGAGAAGCAGGCGACGACACGACAGGAATGTTGTAAAATATTACATTCGACATGTTAGGTTGCCTTAGGCTAGAATATATATCGTTATAGACGTATACAATGTTCCCACCGAGAAGTAGGGACCGACATGCCAGGAATGTTATAAAATACTACATCCGAGATGTTAGGTTGCCTTAGGTTAGGATATACAACGTTATAGATGCATATATTGTCCCCATCGAGAAGCAGGCGACGACACGACAGGAATGTTGTAAAGTATTACACCCGAGATGTTAGGTTCCCTTAGGTTAGGATATATGACGTTATAGATGTATATAATGTCCCCATCCAGAAGTAGGCGACGACACGCCAGGAATGTTGTAAAATATTACATCCCAGATGTTAGGTTGCGTTAGGTTAGAATATACAACGTTATAGACGTATATAATATCCCCATCGAGAAGCAGGCGACGACACGACAGGAATGTTGTAAAATATTACATTCGACATGTTAGGTTGCCTTAGGCTAGGATATATATAGTTATAGACGTATACAATGTTCCCACCGAGAAGTAGGCGACGACACGCCACGAATGTTGTAAAATATTACACCCGAGATGTTAGGTTCCCTTAGGTTAGGATATATAACGTTATAGATGTATATAATGTCCCCATCCAGAAGTAGGCGACGACACGCCAGGAATGTTGTAAAATATTACATTCTACAAGTTAGGTTGCCTTAGGCTAGGATATATAACGTTATAGACGTATATAGTGTTCCCACCGAGAAATAGGGACTGACGCGTCAGGAATGTTCTAAAATATTACACCCGAGATGTTAGGTTCCCTTAGGTTAGGACATACAACGTTATAGACGTATAGAATGTCCCCATCGAGAAGCAGGCGACGACACGACAGGAATGTTGTAAAATATTACATTCGACATGTTAGGTTGCGTTAGGCTAGGATATATATCGTTATAGACGTATACAATATTCCCACCGAGAAGTAGGGCCCGACATGCCAGGAATGTTGTAAAATATTACATCCGAGATATTAGGTTGCCTTAGGTTAGGATATACAACGTTATAGACGTATAGAATGTTCCCACCGAGAAGTAGGGACCTACATGCCAGGAATTTTCTAAAATATTAAATCCCAGATGTTAGGTTGCGTTAGGTTAGAATATACAACGTTATAGATGTATATAATGTCCCCATCGAGAAGTAGGCGACGACACGCCAGGAATGTTGTACAATATTACACCCGAGATGTTAGGTTCCCTTAGGTTAGGATATATGACGTTATAGATGTATATAATGTCCCCATCCAGAAGTAGGCGACGACACGCCAGGAATGTTGTAAAATATTACATCCCAGATGTTAGGTTGCGTTAGGTTAGAATATACAACGTTATAGACGTATATAATATCCCCATCGAGAAGCAGGCGACGACACGCCAGGAATGTTGTACAATATTACACCCGAGATGTTAGGTTCCCTTAGGCTAGAATATATATCGTTATAGACGTATACAATGTTCCCACCGAGAAGTAGGGA
Organism: Xylocopa violacea; assembly: GCA_963969225.1. Lineage (NCBI taxonomy): Eukaryota > Metazoa > Arthropoda > Insecta > Hymenoptera > Apidae > Xylocopa > Xylocopa violacea. Next base: position 44,203,042 of record CAXAJV010000001.1, on the reverse strand, counting down.
CCGACATGCCAGGAATGTTGTAAAATATTACATACGAGTTTGTTAGGTTGCCTTAGGGTAGGATATACAACGTTATAGATGTATATAATGTCCCCATCGAGAAGTAGGCAACGACACGCCAGGAATGTTGTAAAATATTACACCCGAGATGTTAGGTTCCCTTAGGTTAGGATATATGACGTTATAGATGTATATAATTTCCCTATCCAGGAGTAGGCGACGACACGCCAGGAATGTTGTAAAATATTACATCCCAGATTTTAGGTTGCGTTAGGTTAGAATATACAACGTTATAGACGTATATAATGTTCCCACCGAGAAATAGGGGCCGACGCGTCAGCAATGTTGTAAAATATTACACCCGAGATGTTAGGTTCCCTTAGGTTAGGATATACAACGTTATAGACGTATAGAATGTTCCCACCGAGAAGTAGGGACCTACATGCCAGGAATGTTCTAAAATATTAAATCCCAGATGTTAGGTTGCGTTAGGTTAGAATATACAACGTTATAGATGTATATAATGTCCCCATCGAGAAGTAGGCAACGACACGCCAGGAATGTTGTAAAATATTACACCCGAGATGTTGGGTTCCCTTAGGTTAGGATATATGACGTTATAGATGTATATAATGTCCCCATCCAGAAGTAGGCGACGACACGCCAGGAATGTTGTAAAATATTACATCCCAGATGTTAGGTTGCGTTAGGTTAGAATATACAACGTTATAGAGGTATATAATGTCCCCATCGAGAAGCAGGCGACGACACGACAGGAATGTTGCAAAATATTACATTCGACATGTTAGGTTGCCTTAGGCTAGGATATATATCGTTATAGACGTATACATTGTTTCCACCGAGACGTAGGGACCGACATGCCAGGAATGTTGTAAAATATTACATCCGAGATGTTAGGTTGCTTTAGGTTATGATATATATCGTTATAGACGTATATAATGTTCCCACCGAGACGTGGGGACCGACATGCCAGGGATCTTGTAAAATATTACATCCCAGATGTTAGGTTGCTTTAGGTTAGGATATTCAACGTTATAGACGTACATAAAGTCCCCATCGAGAAGCAGGCGACGACACGCCAGGAATGTTGTAATATATAACATCCGAGATGTTATGTTGCCATACGTTAGGATATGTAACGTTATAGACGTATATAATGTTCCCACCGCAAAGTAGCAGCCGAAGCGCCAGGAATGTTGTAAAATATTACATCCGAGATGTTAGGTTGCCTTAGGTTAGGATATATATCGTTATAGACGCATACAATGTTCCCACCGAGACGCACGGGACGACACGAACTGGATTCTGTAAAACATTACCAGCGAGGGGCTAGATGGGGTAGGTTAGGTTATATTACGATATATACTTATATAATGTTCCCACCGAGAAGTAGGTGCCGACCCGCCTGGAATGTTGTAAAATACTACATCCGAGATGTTAGGTTGCCTTAGGTTAGGATATATAACGTTATAGACGCATATAATGTTCCCACCGAGAAGTAAGGACCGACACGCAAGGAATGCTGTAAAATTTTGCATCCCAGATGTTAGGTTGCGTTAGGTTAGGATATACAACGTAATAGATGTATATAATGTCCCCTTCGAGAAGCAGGCGACGACACGCCAGGAATGTTGTAAAATATTACATTCGACATGTTAGGTCGCATTAGGCTAGGATATATAACGTTATAGACGTATATAATGTTCCCACCGAGAAGTACGTGCCGAGACGCTAGGAATGTTGTCAACTATTACATCCGAGATGTTAGGTTGCCTTACGTTAGGATATATACCGTTATAGACGTATATTACGTTCCCACCGAGACGTATTGACCGACATACCAGGAATGTTGTATAATTTTACATTACAGAAGTTAGGTTGCGTTAGGTTAGGGTATACAACGTTATAGACGTATATAATGTTCCCACCGAGAAATAGGGGCCGACGCGTCAGGAATGTTGGAAAATCCTACATCCGAGATGTTAGGATGCCTTAGGTTGCGATATATAAAGTTATAGATGTATATAATGTTCGCACCGAGAAGTAGGGCCCAACGCGCCTGGAAAGTTTAACGTACTACAATCGAGATGTTAGGTTGCCTTAGGTAAGGATATATAACGTTATAGACGTATATAATGCCCGCACCGAGACGTACGGGACGACACGAACGGGATTCTGTAAAACATTACCAGCGAGGGTCTAGATGGGTCAGGTTAGGATCTATTACGTTATAGACGTATATAATGTTCCCACCGAGAAGTAGGGCCGACCCGCCAGGAATGTTGTGAAATACTACATTCGAGATGTTAGGTTTCCTTATGGTAATATATACAAAGCTATAGACGTATATAATGTCCCCATCGAGAAGTACGGGCCGACACGACCGGGATACTGTAAAACATTATCACCGAGGGGCAAGATGGGTTAGGTTATGTTACATTACGATATAGACGTATATAATGTTCCCACCGATAAGTAGGGACCGACCCGCATGGAATGTAGTAAAATACAACATTCGAGATGTTAGGTTGCCTTAGGTTAGGATATATAACGATATAGACGCATATAATGTCCCCATCGAGACGTACGGGACGACACGTACGGGATTCTGTAAAACATTATCACCGAGGGGCAAAATGGGTTAGGTTAGATTATATTACGATATAGACGTATATAATGTTCCCACTTAGAAGTAGGGGCCGACGCGCCAGGAATGTTGTAAAATATTACATTCGACATGTTAGGTCGCATTAGGCTAGGATATATAACGTTATAGACGTATATAATGTTCCCACGGAGAAGTACGTGCCGAGACCCCAGGAATGTTGTCAACTATTACATCCGAGATGTTAGGTTGCCTTACGTTAGGATATATACCGTTATAGACGTATATTACGTTCCCACCGAGACGTATTGACCGACATACCAGGAATGTTGTATAATTTTACATTCCAGAAGTTAGGTTGCGTTAGGTTAGGGTATACAACGTTATAGACGTATATAATGTTCCCACCGAGAAATAGGGGCCGACGCGTCAGGAATGTTGGAAAATACTACAACCGAGATGTTAGGATGCCTTAGGTTACGATATATAAAGTTATAGATGTATATAATGTTCGCACCGAGAAGTAGGGCCCGACGCGCCTGGAAAGTTTAACGTACTACAATCGAGATGTTAGGTTGCCTTAGGTAAGGATATATAACGTTATAGACGTATATAATGCCCGCACCGAGACGTACGGGACGACACGAACGGGATTCTGTAAAACATTACCAGCGAGGGTCTAGATGGGTCAGGTTAGGATCTATTACGTTATAGACGTATATAATGTTCCCACCGAGAAGTAGGGCCGACCCGCCAGGAATGTTGTGAAATACTACATTCGAGATGTTAGGTTTCCTTATGGTAATATATACAAAGCTATAGACGTATATAATGTCCCCATCGAGAAGTACGGGCCGACACGACCGGGATACTGTAAAACATTATCACCGAGGGGCAAGATGGGTTAGGTTATGTTACATTACGATATAGACGTATATAATGTTCCCACCGATAAGTAGGGACCGACCCGCATGGAATGTAGTAAAATACAACATTCGAGATGTTAGGTTGCCTTAGGTTAGGATATATAACGATATAGACGCATATAATGTCCCCATCGAGACGTACGGGACGACACGTACGGGATTCTGTAAAACATTATCACCGAGGGGCAAAATGGGTTAGGTTAGATTATATTACGATATAGACGTATATAATTTTCCCACTTAGAAGTAGGGGCCGACGCGCCAGGAATGTTGTAAAACATTACATTCGACATGTTAGGTTGCCTTAGGTTAGGATATACAACGTTATAGACGTATAGAATTTTCCCAACGAGGAGCAGGCAACGACACGCCAGGAATGTTGTCAAATATTACATCCGAGATGTTAAGTTGCCTTAGGTTAGGATATACAACGTTATAGATGTATATAATGTCCCCATCGAGAAGTAGGCGACGACACGACAGGAATGTTGTAAAATATTACATTCGACATGTTAGGTTGCCTTAGGCTAGGATATATATAGTTATAGACGTATACAATGTTCCCACCGAGAAGTAGGGCCCAACATGCCAGGAATGTTGTAAAATATTACATCCGAGATGTAAGGTTCCCTTAGGTTAGGATATATATCGTTATAGACGTATATAACGTTCCCACCGAGACGTAGGGACCGACATGCCAGAAATGTTGTAAAATATTACATCCCAGATGTTAGGTTGCCTTAGGTTAGGATATACAACGTTATAGATGTATATAATGTCCCCATCGAGAAGTAGGCGACGACACGCCAGGAATGTTGTAAAATATTACATTCGAAAAGTTAGGTTGCCGTAGGCTAGGATATATTACGTTATAGACGTATATATTGTTCCCACCGAGAAATAGGGACCGACGCGTCAGGAATGTTCTTAAATATTACACCCGAGATGTGAGGTTCCCCTAGGTTAGGATATACAACGTTATAGACGTATAGAATGTTCCCACCGAGAAATAGGGGCCGACGCATCAGCAATGTTGTAAAATATTACACCCGAGATGTTAGGTTCCCCTAGGTTAGGATATACAACGTTATAGACGTATAGAATGTTCCCACCGAGAAGTAGGGACCTACATGCCAGGAATGTTGTAAAATAATACATCCCAGATGTTAGGTTGCTTTAGGTTAGGATATTCAACGTTATAGACGTTTATAATGTCCCCATCGAGATGCAGGAGACGACACGCCAGGAATGTTGTAAAATATTACATTCTACATTTTGGGTTACCTTAGGCTAGGATATATGTCGTTATAGACGTATACATTGTTTCCACCGAGAAGTAGGGACCGACATGCCAGGAATGTTGTAAAATATTACATCCCAGATGTTAGGTTGCTTTAGGTTAGGATGTTCAACGTTATAGACGTATATAATGTCCCCATCGAGATGCAGGAGACGACACGACAGGAATGTTGTAAAATATTACATTCGACATGTTAGGTTGCCTTAGGCTAGGATATATATAGTTATAGACGTATACAATGTTCCCACCGAGAAGTAGGGACCGACATGCCAGGAATGTTGTAAAATATTACATCCGAGATGTTAGGTTGCCTTGGGGTAGGATATACAACGTTATAGATGTATACAACGTCCCCATCGAGAAGTAGACGACGACACGCCAGGAATGTTGTAAAATATTACATTCTACATTTTGGGTTGCCTTAGGCTACGATATATGTCGTTATAGACGTATACATTGTTTCCACCGAGAAGTAGGGACCGACATGCCAGGAATGTTGTAAAATATTACATCCCAGATGTTAGGTTGCCTTAGGCTAGGATATATAACGTTATAGACGTATACAATATTCCCACCGAGAAATAGCGGCCGACGCGTCAGGAATGTTGTAAAATATTACACCCGAGATGGTAGGTTCCCTTAGGTTAGGATATATGACGTTATAGATGTATTTAATGTCCCCATCGAGAAGTAGGCGACGACACGCCAGGAATGTTGTAAAATATTACATTCTACATGTTGGGTTGCCTTAGGCTAGGATATATATCGTTATAGACGTATACATTGTTTCCACCGAGAAGTAGGGACCGACATGCCACGAATGTTGTAAAATATTACATCCCAGAAGTTAGGTTGCTTTGGGTTAGGATATACAACGTTATAGACGTATATAGTGTCCCCACCGAGAAGCAGACGACGACACGCCAGAATGTTGTAAAATATTACATCCGAGATGTTAGGTTCCCTTAGGTTAGGATATACAACGTTATAGACGTATATAATGTCCCCTTCGAGAAGCAAGCGACGACAGGCCAGAATGTTCTAAAATATTACATTCGACATGTTAGGTTGCCTTAGGCTAGGATATATAACGTTATAGACGTATATAATATTCCCACCGAGAAATAGGGGCCGACGCGTCAGGAATGTTGTAAAATATTACACCCGAGATGTTAGGTTCCCTTAGGTTAGCATATACAACGTTATAGACGTATAGAATGTTCCCACCGAGAAATAGGGGCCGACGGGTCAGGAATGTTGTAAAATATTACACCCTAGATGTTAGGTTCCCTTAGGTTAGCATATACAACGTTATAGACGTATAGAATGTTCCCACCGAGAAATAGGGGCCGACGGGTCAGGAATGTTGTAAAATATTACACCCTAGATGTTAGGTTCCCTTAGGTTAGGATATACGACGTTATAGACGTATAGAATGTTCCCACCGAGATGTAGAGACCGACATGCCAGGAATGTTGTCAAATATTACATTCGACATGGTAGGTCGCCTTAGTCTAGGATATATAACGTTATAGACATATATAATGTTCCCACCGAGAAATAGGCGCCGTCACGCCAGGAATGCTATAAAATATTACTGTAGAGAGGTTAGATTGCCTTAGGCTAGGATATATAACGTTATAGACGTATATAATGTTCCCACCGAGAAGTTGGGGCCGACCCGCCAGGAATGTTGTAAAATAATACGTTCAAGGTATTAGGTTGCCTTAGGTTAGGATGTATAACGTTATAGACGTATATAATTTCCTCAGCGAGACGTACGGGACGACACGAACGGGATTCTGTGAAACATTACCAGCGAGGGTATAGATGGGTTAGGTTAGGTTATATTGCGATATAGACTTATATAATGTCCCTACCGAGAAGTATGAACCAACCCGAACGGGATTCTGTAAAACATTACCGCCGAGGGGCTAGATGGGTTAGATTAGGTTATATGACGTTATGGACGTATATAATGTTCCCACCGAGAAGTAGGGGCCGACCCACCAGGAATGTTGTAAAATACTACATCCGAGATGTTAGGTTGCCTTAGGTTAGGATATATAACGTTCTAGACGCATATAATGTCCCCACTGAGAAGTACGGGCCGACACGCCCGGGATTCTGTAAAACATTACCAGCGAGGGGCTAGATGGGTTAGGTTAGGTTATATTTCGTTGTAGACGTATATAATATACCCAACGAGAATTAGGGGCCGACACGAGTGGAATGTCGTAAAATACTACATTCGAGATGTTAGGTTGCCTTAGGTTAGGATATATAACGTTATAGACTTATATAATGTCCGCACCGAGACGCACGGGACGACACTAACGGGATTCTGTAAAACATTACCAGCGAGGGGCTAGATGGGTTAGGTTAGGTTATATTACGTTGTAGACGTATATAATGTTCTCACCGAGATGTAGGGGCCGATCGGCCAGGTATTTTGGAAAATACTACATCCGAGAAGTTAGGTTGCCTTAGGTTAGGATATATAACATTATAGACGCATACAATGTCCCCACCGAGACGTACGTGACGACACGAACTGGATTCTGTAAAACATTAGCCGCGAGGAGCTAAATGGGTTAGGTTTAGTTTATATTACGATATAGACGTATATAATGTGCCCACCGAGAAGTAGGGGCCGACCCGCCTGGAATGTTGTAAAATACTACATTTGAGATGTTAGGTTGCCTTAGGTTAGGATATATAACGTTATAGACATATATAATGGCGGCACCGTGACGTACGGGGCGACACGAAAGGGATTCTGTGAAACATTACCAGCGAGGGTCTAGATGGGTTAGATTAGGTTATCTTACGATATAGACTTATATAATGTCCCCACCGAGAAGTGGGGCCGACCCGCCAGGAAAGTTGTAAAATATTACATCCGAGATGTTAGGTTGCCTTCGGTTAGAATATATAACGTTATAGGCGTATATAATGTTCCCACCGAGACATAGGGGCCCATCGCGTCAGGAATGTTGTAAAATATTACACCCGAGATGTTAGGTTCCCTTAGGTTAGGATATACAACTTTATAGACGTATAGAAAGTTCCCACCGAGATGTAGGGACCGACATGCCAGGAATGTTGTAAAATATTATATCCGAGATGTTAGGTTGCCCTAGGTTAGGATATATATCGTTATAGACGTATAGAATGTTCCCACCGAGAAGTAGGGACCGACATGCCAGGAATGTTGTAAAATATTACATCCGAGATGTTAGGATGCTTTAGGTTAGGATATATATCGTTATAGACGTATATAATGTTCCCACCGAGACGTGGGGATCGACGTGCCAGGAATCTTGTAAAATATTACATCCCAGATGTTAGGTTGCCTTAGGGTAGGATATACAGCGATATAGACGTATATAATGTCCACTTCGAGAAGCAGGTAACGACACGCCAGGAATGTTGTAAAATATTATATCCGAGATGTTAGGTTGCCTTAGGCTAGGATATATAACGTTATAGACGTATATGATGTTACCACCGAGAACTACGTGCCGACACGTCAGGAGTGATGTAAAATATTACATTCGACATGTTAGGTTGCCTTAGGCTAGGATATATAACGTTATAGACGTATATAATATTCCCACCGAGAAATAGGGGCCGACGCGCCAGGAATGTTGTAAAATATTACACCCGAGATATTAGGTTGCCTTCGGTTAGGATATATATCGCTATAGACGTATATGATGTTCCCAGGGAGAAGTACGGACCGACGTGCCAGGAATGTTGTAAAATATTACATCCCAGATGTTACGTTGAATTAGGTTAGGATATATATCGTTATAGACGTATATAATGTTCCCACCGAGGCGTAGGGACCGACATGCCAGGAATGTTTTAAAATATTACATCCCAGATGTTAGGTTGCTTTAGGTTAGGATATACAACATTATAGAGGTATATAATGTTCCCATCGAGAAGCAGGCGACGACACGCCAGGAATGTTATAAAATATTACATCCGAGATGTTAGGTTGCGTTGGGTTAGGATATACAACGTTATAGACGTATATTATGTCCCCATCGAGAAGCAGGCGACGACACGCCAGGAATGTTGTAAAATATTACATCCCAGATGTTAGGTTGCGTTGGGTTAGGATATACAACAGTATAGATGTATATAATGTCCCCATCGAGAAGCAGGAGACGACACGCCAGGAATGTTGTAAAATATTACATTCGACATGTTAGGTCGCCTTAGACTAGGATATATAACGTTATAGACGTATATAATGTTCCCACCGAGAAGTACGGGCGGACACGCCAGGAATGTTGTCAAATATTACATCCGAGATGTTAGGTTGCCCTAGGTTAGGATATATATCGTTATAGACGTATACAATGTTTCCACCGAGAAGTAGGGACCGACATGCCAGGAATGTTGTAAAATATTACATTCGACATGTTAGATTGCCTTAGACTAGGATATATATCGTTATAGACGTATACAATGTTTCCACCGAGAAGTAGGGACCGACATGCCTTGAATGTTGTAAAATATTACATCCGAGATGTTAGGTTGCCTTAGACTAGGATATATAACGTTATAGATGTATATAATGTTCCCACCGAAAAATAGGGGCCGACGCGTCAGGAATGTTGTAAAATATTATACCCGAGATGTTAGGTTCCCTTAGGTTAGGATATACAACGTTATAGACGTATAGAATGTTTCCTCCGAGATGTAGGGACCGACATGCCAGGAATGTTGTAAAACACTACATCCGAGCTGTTAGGTTGGCTTAGGTTAGGATATATATCGTTATAGACGTATATAATGATCCCACCGAGACGTAGGGACCGACATGCCAGGAATGTTTAAAAATATTACATCCGAGATGTTACGTTCCCTTAGGTTAGGATATACAACGTTATAGACATATAGAATGTTCCCACCGAGAAGTAGGGACCGACATGCCAGAAATATTGTAAAATATTACATCCGAAATGTTAGATTCCCTTAGGTTAGGATATATATCGCTATAGACGTATATGACTTTCCCACCGAGATGTACAGGCCGACACGCCAGGAATGTTGTCAAATATTACATCCGAGATGTTAGGTTGCTTTAGGTTAGGATATACAACGTTATAGACGTATATTATGTCCCCATCGAGAAGCAGGCGACGACACGCCAGGAATGTTGTAAAATATTACATCCCAGATGTTAGGTTGCGTTAGGTTAGGATATACAACAGTATAGACGTATATAATGTCCCCATCGAGAAGCAGGAGACGACACGCCAGGAATGTTGTAAAATATTACATTCGACATGTTAGGTCGCCTTAGACTAGGATATATAACGTTATAGACGTATATAATGTTCCCACCGAGAAGTACGGGCGGACACGCCAGGAATGTTGTCAACTATTACATCCGAGATGTTAGGTTGCCTTAGGTTAGGATATATATCCTTATAGACGTATATAATGTTTCCACCGAGAAATAGGGGCCGACGCGTCAGAAATGTTGTAAAATATTACACCCGAGATGTTAGGTTCCCTTAGGTTAGGATATACAACGCTATAGACGTATAGAATGTTCCCGCCGAGACGTAGGGACCGACATGCCAGGAATGTTGTAAAATATTACATCCGAGATGTTAGGTTGCCTTAGGTTAGGATATACAACGTTATAGGTGTATATAATGTCCCCATCGAGAAGTAGGCGACGACACGCCAGGAAATGTTGTAAAATATTATATTCGACATGTTAGGTTGCCTTAGTCTAGGATATATAATGTTATAGACGTATATAATGTTACAACCGAGACGTAGGGACGGACATTCCAGGAATGATGTAAAATATTATATCCCAGATGTTAGGTTGCGTTAGGTTAGGATATACAACGCTATAGATGTATATAATGTCCCCATCGAGAAGTTGGCGACGACACGCCAGGAATGTTGTAAAATATTACATTCGACATGTTAGGTTGCCTTAGGCTCGGATATATAACGTTATAGACGTATATAACGCTACCACCGAGAACTACGGGCCGACACGCCAGGAATGATGTAAAATATTACATTCGACATGTTAGGTCGCCTTAGGCTAGGATATATAACGTTATAGACGTATATAATGTCCCCATCGGGAAGTAGGCGCCGTCACGCCAGGAATGTTGTAAAATATTACGGTAGAGAGGTGAGGTTGCCTTAGGTTATGATATATAACGTTATAGACGTATATAATGTTCCCACCGAGAAGCAGGGACCGACATGCCAGCAATGTTGTAAAATATTACGGTATTGAGGTTAGTTTGCCTTAGGTTAGGATATACAACGTTATAGACGTATATAATTTTCCCACCGAGATGTAGGGACCGACAAGCCAGTAGTGTTGTAAAATAATACATCCGAGATGTTAGGTTGCTTTAGGTTAGGATATATATCGTTATAGACGTATATAATGTTCCCACCGAAACGTGGGGACCGACATGCCAGGAATGTTGTAAAATATTACATCCGAGATGTTAGGTTGCATTAGATTAGGATATACAAAGTTATAGATGTATATAATGTTCCCACCGAAAAGTAGGAGCCGACGCGCCAGGAATGTTGTAAAATATTACATCCCAGATGTTAGATTGCGTTAGGTTAGGATATACAACGTTATAGACGTATATAATGTCCCCATCGAGAAGCAGGCGACGAAACGCCAGGAATGTTGTAAAATATTACATCCCAGATGTTAGGTTGCGTTAGGTTAGGATATACAACGTTACAGACGTACATAATGTCCCCATCGAGAAGCAGACGACGACACGCCAGGAAGGTTGCATAATATTACATCCCAGGTGTTAGGTTGCGTTAGGTTAGGATATACAACGTTGTAGACGTATATAATGTCCCCATCGAGAAGCAGGCGACGACACGCCAGGAATGTTGCAAAATATTACATCCGAGATGTTATGTTGCCTTACGTTAGGATATATAACGTTATAGACGTATACAATGTTCCCACCGAAAAGTTGGAGCCGACGCGCCATGAATGTTCTAAAATATTACATCCGAGATGTTATGTTGCCTTCGGTTAGGATATATATCGCTATAGACGTATATGATGTTCCCACCGAGAAGTAAGGTCCGACACGCCTGGAATGTTGTCAGATATTACATCCGAGATGATAGGTTGCCTTAGGTTAGGATATACAACGTTATAGATGTACATAATGTCCCCATCGAGCAGCAGGCGACGACACGCCAGAATGTTGTAAAATATTACATCCCAGATGTTAGGTTGCGTTGGGTTAGGATATACAACGTTATAGACGTATATTATGTCCCCATCGAGAAGCAGGAGACGACACGCCAGGAATGTTGTAAAATATTACATTCGACATGTTAGATCGCCTTAGGCTACGATATATAACGTTATAGACGTATATAATGTTCCCACCGAGAAGTACGGGCGGACACGCCAGGAATGGTGTAAAATATTACATTGGACATGTCAGGTCGCCTTAGGCTAGGACATATAACATTATAGACGTATATAATGTTCCCATCGAGAAATAGGGGCCGACGCGTCAGGAATGTTGTAAAATATTACACCCGAGATGTTAGGTTCCCTTAGGTTAGGATAGGCAAGGCTATAGAAGTACAGAATGTTCCCACCGAGAAGTACGAGCCGACACGCCAGGAATGTTGTAAAATATTACATCCGAGGTGTTATGTTTCCTTACGTTAGGACATATAACGTTATAGAAGTATATAATGTTCCCACCGAAAGGTAGGAGCCGACGCGCCAGGAATGTTGTAAAATATTACATCCGAGATGTTAGGTTGCCTTAGGCTATGATATATATCGCTACAGACGTATATGATGTTCCCACCGAGAAGTACGGGCTAACACGCCGGGAATGTTTTCAAATATTACACCCGAGACGTTAGGTTCCCTTAGGTTAGGATATATAACGTTATAGACGTATATAATGTCCCTATCCAGAAGTAGGCGACGACACGCCAGGAATATTACATCCCAGATGTTAGGTTGCGTTGGGTTAGGATATACAACGTTATAGACGTATATAATGTTCCCATTGAGAAGCAGGCGATGAGACGCCAGGAATGATGTAAAATATTACATTCGATATATTAGGTCGCCTTAGGCTAGGATATACAACGTTATAGACGTATAGAATGTTCTCACCGAGAAGTACGGGCCTACACGCCAATAATGTTGTCAACTATTACATCCGAGATGTTAGGTTGCTTTAGGTTAGGATATACAACGTTATAGACGTATATAATGTCCCCATCGAGGAGCAGGAGACGACAGGCCAGGAATGTTGTAAAATATTACATTCGACATGTTAGGTCGCCTTAGGCTAGGATATAATGCGTTATAGACGTATATAATGTTCCCACAGAGAAGTACGGGCTGACACGCCTGGAATGTTGTCAACTATTACATCCGAGATGTTAGTTTGCCTTAGGTTAGCATATATATCGTTATAGACGTATACAATGTTTCCACCGAGAAGTAGGGACCGACATGCCAGGAATGTTGTGAAATATTACATCCGAGATGTTAGGCTGCTTTAGGTTAGGATATACAAGGTTATAGATTTATATAATGTCCCCATCGAGAAGTAGGCGACGACACGCCAGGAATGTTGTAAAATATTACATTTGACATACTAGGTTGCCTTAGACTAGGATATATATCGTTATAGACGTATACAATGTTTCCGCCGAGGAGTAGGGACCGACATGCCAGGAATGTTGTAAAATATTACATCCCAAATGTTAGGTTGCGTTAGGTTAGGATATACAACGTTATAGACGTATACAATGTTCCCACCGAGAAGTACGGGCCTACACGGCAGGAATGTTGTCAACTATTACATCCGAGGTGTTAGGTTGCCCTAGGTTAGGATATATATCGTTATAGACGTATATACTGTTCCCACCGAGACGTAGGCACCGACATGCAAGGAATGTTGTAAAATATTACATCCCAAATGTTAGGTTGCGTTAGGTTAGGATATACAACGTTATAGACGTATATAATCTCCCCATCGAGAAGCAGGCGACGACACGCCAGAATGTTGTAAAATATTACATCCGAGATGTTAGTTTGCCTTAGGTTAGGATATACAATGTTATAGATGTATATAATGTCCCCATCGAGAAGTAGGCGACGACACGCCAGGAATGTTGTAAAATATTACATCCGAGATGTTAGGTTGCCTTAGGCTAGGATATATATCGTTATAGACGTATACAATGTTTCCTCCGAGAAGTAGGGACCGATATGCCAGGAATGTTGTAAAATATTACATCCGAGATGTTAGGTTGCCTTAGGTTATGATATATAACGTTATAGACGTATATAATATTCCCACCGAGAAGTAGGGACCGACATGCCAGGAATGTTTTAAAATATTACATCCGAGATGTTAGGTTCCCTTAGGTTTGGATGTATATCGTTATAGACGTATATAATGTCCCCATCGAGAAGTAGGCGACGGCACGCCAGGAATGTTGTAAAATATTACATCCGAGATGTTAGGCTGCCTTAGGTTAGGATATACAAGATTATAGATGTATATAATGTCCCCATCGAGAAGTAGGCGACAACACGCCAGGAATGTTGTAAAATATTACATTCGACATGTTAGGTTGCCTTAGACTAGGATATATAACGTTATAGACGTATATAATGTTCCCACTGAAAAATAGAGCCGACGCGTCAGGAATGCTGTAAAATATTACATTCGACATGTTAGGTGGCCTTAGGCTAGGATATATAACGTTATAGACGTATATAAGGTTCCCACCGAGAAGTACGGGCGCACACGCCAGGAATGTTGTCAACTATTACATCCGAGATGTTAGGTTGCCTTAGGTTCGGATATATAACGTTATAGACGTATATAATGTCCCCATCCAGAAGTAGGCGACGACACGCCAGGAATATTACATCCCAGATGCTAGGTTGCGTTAGGTTAGGATACAAAACTTTATAGACGTATATAATGTTCCCATCGAGAAGCAGGCGACGACAAGCCAGGAATGATGTAAAATATTACATTCGACATGTTAGGTCGCCTTAGACTAGGATATATAACGTTATAGACGTATATAATGTTCCCACCGAAAAATAGGGGCCGACGCGACAGGAATGTTGTAAAATATTACATTCGACATGTTACCTGGCCTTAGGCTAGGATATACAACGTTATAGACGTATATAATGTTCCCAAAGAGAAGTACGGGCGGACACGCCAGGAATTTTGCCAACTATTACATCCGAGATGTTAGGTTGCCTTAGGTTAGTATATATATCGTTATAGACTTATATAATGTCCCCATCCAGAAGTAGGCGACGACACGCCAGGAATATTACATCCCAGATGTTAGGTTGCGTTAGGTTAGGATACACAACGTTATAGACGTATATAATGTTCCCATCGAGAAGCAGGCGACGACACGCCAGGAATGATGTAAAATATTACATTCGATATGATAGGTCGCCTTAGGCTAGGATATATAACGTTATAGACGTATACAATGTTCCCACCGAGAAGTACGGGCCTACACGCCAGGAATGTTGTCAACTATTACATCCGAGGTGTTAGGTTGCCTTGGGTCAGGATATATATCGTTATAGACGTATATAATGTTCCTACCGAGACGTAGGCACCGACATGCAAGGAATGTTGTAAAATATTAAATCCCAAATGTTAGGTTGCGTTAGGTTAGGATATACAACGCTATAGACGTTTATAATCTCCCCATCGAGAAGCCGGCGAGGACACGCCAGAATGTTGTAAAATATTACATCCGAGATGTTAGGTTGCCTTAGGTTAGGATATACAATGTTATAGATGTATATAATGTCCCCATCGAGAAGTAGGCGACGACACGCCAGGAATGTTGTAAAATATTACATCCGAGATGTTAGGTTGCCTTAGGCTAGGATATATATCGTTATAGACGTATACAATGTTTCCACCGAGAAGTAGGGACTGATATGCCAGGAATGTTGTAAAATATTACATTCCAGATGTTCGGTTGCCTTAGTTTATGATATATAACGTTATAGACGTATATAATGTTCCCACCGAAAAATAGGGGCCGACGCGACAGGAATGTTGTAAAATATTACATTCGACATGTTAGCTGGCCTTAGGCTAGGATATACGACGTTATAGACGTATATAATGTTCCCACCGAGAAGTACGGGCGGACACGCCTGGAATGTTGTCAACTATTACATCCGAGATGTTAGGTTGCCTTAGGTTATGATATATATCGTTATAGACGTATACAATGTTTCCACCGAGACATGTGGACCGACATGCCAGGAATCTTGTAAAATATTACATCCCAGATGTTAGGTTGCGTTAGGTAAGGATATACAACGTTATAGACGTATATTATGTCGCCATCGGGAAGCAGGCGACGACACGCCAGGAATGTTGTAAAATATTACATTCCAGATGTTAGGTTGCGTTACGTTAGGATATACAACGTTATAGACGTATATAATATTTCCACCGAGAAGTAGGGACCGACATGCCAGGAATGTTTTAAAATATTACATCCGAGATGTTAGGTTCCCTTAGGTTTGGATGTATATCGTTATAGACGTATATAATCTCCCCATCGAGAAGCAGGCGACTACACGCCAGAATGTTGTAAAATATTACATCCGAGATGTTAGGTTGCCTTAGGTTAGGATATATAACGTTATAGACGTATATAATGTCCCCATCCAGAAGTAGGCGACGACACGCCAGGAATGTTGTAAAATGTTACATTCGACAAGTTATGTGGCCTTATGCTAGGATATATAACGTTATAGACGTATATAATGTTCCCACCGAGAAGTACGTGTGGACACGCCAGGAATGTTGTGAACTATTGCATCCGAGATGCTAGGTTGCCTTAGGTTAGGATATATAACGTTATAGACGTATATAATATTCCCACCGAAAAATAGGGGCCGACGCGTCAGAAATGTTGTAAAACATTACACCCGAGATGTTAGGTTCCCTTAGGTTAGGATATACAACGTTATAGATGTATATAATGTCCCATCCAGAAGTAGGCGACGACACGCCAGGAATGTTGTAAAATATTACATCCGAGATGTTAGGCTGCCTTAGGTTAGGATATACAAGATTATAGACGTATATAATGTTCCCATCGAGAAGTAGGCGACGACACGCCAGGAATGTTGTAAAATATTACATCCGAGATGTTAGGTTGCCTTAGGCTAGGATATATATCGTTATAGACGTATACAATGTTTCCTCCGAGAAGTAGGGACCGATACGCCAGGAATGTTGTAAAATATTACATCCGAGATGTTAGGTTGCCTTAGGTTATGATATATAACGTTATAGACGTATATAATATTCCCACCGAGAAGTAGGGACCGACATGCCAGGAATGTTTTAAAATATTACATCCGAGATGTTAGGTTCCCTTAGGTTTGGATATATATCGTTATAGACGTATATAATGTCCCCATCGAGAAGTAGGCGACGACACGCCAGGAATGTTGTAAAATATTACATCCGAGATGTTAGGTTGCCCTAGGCTAGGATATATATCGTTATAGACGTATACAATGTTTCCACCGAGAAGTAGGGACTGATATGCCAGGAATGTTGTAAAATATTACATTCCAGATGTTCGGTTGCCTTAGTTTATGATATATAACGTTATAGACGTGTATAATGTTCCCACCGAAAAATAGGGGCCGACGCGACAGGAATGTTGTAAAATATTACATTCGACATGTTAGCTGGCCTTAGGCTAGGATATACGACGTTATAGACTTATATAATGTTCCCACCGAGAAGTACGGGCGGACACGCCAGGAATGATGTAAAATATTACATTCGATATGATAGGTCGCCTTAGGCTAGGATATATAACGTTATAGACGTATACAATGTTCCCACCGAGAAGTACGGGCCTACACGCCAGGAATGTTGTCAACTATTACATCTGAGGTGTTAGGTTGCCTTGGCTCAGGATATATATCGTTATAGACGTATATAATGTTCCTACCGAGACGTAGGCACCGACATGCAAGGAATGTTGTAAAATATTACATCCCAAATGTTAGGTTGCGTTAGGTTAGGATATACAACGTTACAGACGTTTATAATCTCCCCATCGAGAAGCCGGCGACGACACGCAAGAATGTTGTAAAATATTACATCCGAGATGTTAGGTTGCCTTAGGTTAGGATATACAAGGTTATAGATTTATATAATGTCCCCATCGAGAAGTAGGCGACGACACGCCAGGAATGTTGTAAAATATTACATTTGACATACTAGGTTGCCTTAGACTAGGATATATATCGTTATAGACGTATACAATGTTTCCGCCGAGGAGTAGGGACCGACATGCCAGGAATGTTGTAAAATATTACATCCCAAATGTTAGGTTGCGTTAGGTTAGGATATACAACGTTATAGACGTATACAATGTTCCCACCGAGAAGTACGGGCCTACACGCCAGGAATGTTGTCAACTATTACATCCGAGGTGTTAGGTTGCCCTAGGTTAGGATATATATCGTTATAGACGTATATACTCTTCCCACCGAGACGTAGGCACCGACATGCAAGGAATGTTGTAAAATATTACATCCCAAATGTTAGGTTGCGTTAGGTTAGGATATACAACGTTATAGACGTATATAATCTCCCCATCGAGAAGCAGGCGACGACACGCCAGAATGTTATAAAATATTACATCCGAGATGTTAGGTTGCCTTAGGTTAGGATATACAATGTTATAGATGTATATAATGTCCCCATCGAGAAGTAGGCGACGACACGCCAGGAATGTTGTAAAATATTACATCCGAGATGTTAGGTTGCCTTAGGCTAGGATATATATCGTTATAGACGTATACAATGTTTCCTCCGAGAAGTAGGGACCGATATGCCAGGAATGTTGTAAAATATTACATCCGAGATGTTAGGTTGCCTTAGGTTATGATATATAACGTTATAGACGTATATAATATTCCCACCGAGACGTAGGGACCGACAAGCCAGGAATGTTTTAAAATATTACATCCGAAATGTTAGGTTCCCTTAGGTTTGGATGTATATCGTTATAGACGTATATAATGTCCCCATCGAGAAGTAGGCGACGGCACGCCAGGAATGTTGTAAAATATTACATCCGAGATGTTAGGCTGCCTTAGGTTAGGATATACAAGATTATAGATGTATATAATGTCCCCATCGAGAAGTAGGCGACAACACGCCAGGAATGTTGTAAAATATTACATTCGACATGTTAGGTTGCCTTAGACTAGGATATATAACGTTATAGACGTATATAATGTTCCCACTGAAAAGTAGAGCCGACGCGTCAGGAATGCTGTAAAATATTACATTCGACATGTTAGGTGGCCTTAGGCTAGGATATATAACGTTATAGACGTATATAAGGTTCCCACCGAGAAGTACGGGCGCACACGCCAGGAATGTTGTCAACTATTACATCCGAGATGTTAGGTTGCCTTAGGTTCGGATATATAACGTTATAGACGTATATAATGTCCCCATCCAGAAGTAGGCGACGACACGCCAGGAATATTACATCCCAGATGCTAGGTTGCGTTAGGTTAGGATACAAAACTTTATAGACGTATATAATGTTCCCATCGAGAAGCAGGCGACGACAAGCCAGGAATGATGTAAAATATTACATTCGACATGTTAGGTCGCCTTAGACTAGGATATATAACGTTATAGACGTATATAATGTTCCCACCGAAAAATAGGGGCCGACGCGACAGGAATGTTGTAAAATATTACATTCGACATGTTACCTGGCCTTAGGCTAGGATATACAACGTTATAGACGTATATAATGTTCCCAAAGAGAAGTACGGGCGGACACGCCATGAATTTTGCCAACTATTACATCCGAGATGTTAGGTTGCCTTAGGTTAGGATATATATCGTTATAGACTTATATAATGTCCCCATCCAGAAGTAGGCGACGACACGCCAGGAATATTACATCCCAGATGTTAGGTTGCGTTAGGTTAGGATACACAACGTTATAGACGTATATAATGTTCCCATCGAGAAGCAGGCGACGACACGCCAGGAATGATGTAAAATATTACATTCGATATGATAGGTCGCCTTAGGCTAGGATATATAACGTTATAGACGTATACAATGTTCCCACCGAGAAGTACGGGCCTACACGCCAGGAATGTTGTCAACTATTACATCCGAGGTGTTAGGTTGCCTTGGGTCAGGATATATATCGTTATAGACGTATATAATGTTCCTACCGAGACGTAGGCACCGACATGCAAGGAATGTTGTAAAATATTAAATCCCAAATGTTAGGTTGCGTTAGGTTAGGATATACAACGCTATAGACGTTTATAATCTCCCCATCGAGAAGCCGGCGAGGACACGCCAGAATGTTGTAAAATATTACATCCGAGATGTTAGGTTGCCTTAGGTTAGGATACACAATGTTATAGATGTATATAATGTCCCCATCGAGAAGTAGGCGACGACACGCCAGGAATGTTGTAAAATATTACATCCGAGATGTTAGGTTGCCTTAGGCTAGGATATATATCGTTATAGACGTATACAATGTTTCCACCGAGAAGTAGGGACCCATATGCCAGGAATGTTGTAAAATATTACATCCGAGATGTTAGGTTGCCTTAGGCTAGGATATATATCGTTATAGACGTATACAATGTTTCCACCGAGAAGTAGGGACTGATATGCCAGGAATGTTGTAAAATATTACATTCCAGATGTTCGGTTGCCTTAGTTTATGATATATAACGTTATAGACGTATATAATGTTCCCACCGAAAAATAGGGGCCGACGCGACAGGAATGTTGTAAAATATTACATTCGACATGTTAGCTGGCCTTAGGCTAGGATATACGACGTTATAGACGTATATAATGTTCCCACCGAGAAGTACGGGCGGACACGCCTGGAATGTTGTCAACTATTACATCCGAGATGTTAGGTTGCCTTAGGTTATGATATATATCGTTATAGACGTATACAATGTTTCCACCGAGACATGTGGACCGACATGCCAGGAATCTTGTAAAATATTACATCCCAGATGTTAGGTTGCGTTAGGTAAGCATATACAACGTTATAGACGTATATTATGTCGCCATCGGGAAGCAGGCGACGACACGCCAGGAATGTTGTAAAATATTACATTCCAGATGTTAGGTTGCGTTACGTTAGGATATACAACGTTATAGACGTATATAATATTTCCACCGAGAAGTAGGGACCGACATGCCAGGAATGTTTTAAAATATTACATCCGAGATGTTAGGTTCCCTTAGGTTTGGATGTATATCGTTATAGACGTATATAATCTCCCCATCGAGAAGCAGGCGACTACACGCCAGAATGTTGTAAAATATTACATCCGAGATGTTAGGTTGCCTTAGGTTAGGATATATAACGTTATAGACGTATATAATGTCCCCATCCAGAAGTAGGCGACGACACGCCAGGAATGTTGTAAAATGTTACATTCGACAAGTTATGTGGCCTTATGCTAGGATATATAACGTTATAGACGTATATAATGTTCCCACCGAGAAGTACGTGTGGACACGCCAGGAATGTTGTGAACTATTGCATCCGAGATGCTAGGTTGCCTTAGGTTAGGATATATAACGTTATAGACGTATATAATATTCCCACCGAAAAATAGGGGCCGACGCGTCAGGAATGTTGTAAAACATTACACCCGAGATGTTAGGTTCCCTTAGGTTAGGATATACAACGTTATAGATGTATATAATGTCCCATCCAGAAGTAGGCGACGACACGCCAGGAATGTTGTAAAATATTACATCCGAGATGTTAGGCTGCCTTAGGTTAGGATATACAAGATTATAGACGTATATAATGTTCCCATCGAGAAGTAGGCGACGACACGCCAGGAATGTTGTAAAATATTACATCCGAGATGTTAGGTTGCCTTAGGCTAGGATATATATCGTTATAGACGTATACAATGTTTCCTCCGAGAAGTAGGGACCGATACGCCAGGAATGTTGTAAAATATTACATCCGAGATGTTAGGTTGCCTTAGGTTATGATATATAACGTTATAGACGTATATAATATTCCCACCGAGAAGTAGGGACCGACATGCCAGGAATGTTTTAAAATATTACATCCGAGATGTTAGGTTCCCTTAGGTTTGGATATATATCGTTATAGACGTATATAATGTCCCCATCGAGAAGTAGGCGACGACACGCCAGGAATGTTTTAAAATATTACATCCGAGATGTTAGGTTGCCCTAGGCTAGGATATATATCGTTATAGACGTATACAATGTTTCCACCGAGAAGTAGGGACTGATATGCCAGGAATGTTGTAAAATATTACATTCCAGATGTTCGGTTGCCTTAGTTTATGATATATAACGTTATAGACGTATATAATGTTCCCACCGAAAAATAGGGGCCGACGCGACAGGAATGTTGTAAAATATTACATTCGACATGTTAGCTGGCCTTAGGCTAGGATATACGACGTTATAGACTTATATAATGTTCCCACCGAGAAGTACGGGCGGACACGCCAGGAATGATGTAAAATATTACATTCGATATGATAGGTCGCCTTAGGCTAGGATATATAACGTTATAGACGTATACAATGTTCCCACCGAGAAGTACGGGCCTACACGCCAGGAATGTTGTCAACTATTACATCTGAGGTGTTAGGTTGCCTTGGGTCAGGATATATATCGTTATAGACGTATATAATGTTCCTACCGAGACGTAGGCACCGACATGCAAAGAATGTTGTAAAATATTACATCCCAAATGTTAGGTTGCGTTAGGTTAGGATATACAACGTTACAGACGTTTATAATCTCCCCATCGAGAAGCCGGCGACGACACGCAAGAATGTTGTAAAATATTACATCCGAGATGTTAGGTTGCCTTAGGTTAGGATATACAATGTTATAGATGTAAATAATGTCCCCATCGAGAAGTAGGCGACGACACGCCAGGAATGTTGTAAAATATTACATCCGAGATGTTAGGTTGCCTTAGGCTAGGATATATATCGTTATAGACGTATACAATGTTTCCTCCGAGAAGTAGGGACCGATATGCCAGGAATGTTGTAAAATATTACATCCGAGATGTTAGGTTGCCTTAGGTTATGATATATAACGTTATAGACGTATATAATATTCCCACCGAGAAGTAGGGACCGACATGCCAGGAATGTTTTAAAATATTACATCCGAGATGTTAGATTGCTTAGGCTAGGATATACAACGTTATAGACGTATATAATGTCCCCATCGAGAAGCAGGCGACGACACGCCAGGAATGTTGTAAAATATAACACCCGAGATGTGATGTTGCCTTACGTTAGGATATGTAACGTTATAGACGTATATAATGTTCCCACCGAAAAGTAGGAGCCGAAGCGCCAGGAATGTTGTAAAATATGACACCCGAGAAGTTAGTTTCCCTTAAGTGTGGATATATATCGTTATAGACGTATATAATGTCCCCATCGAGAAGTAGGCGACGGCACGCCAGGAATGTTGTAAAATATTACATCCGAGATGTTAGGCTGCCTTAGGTTAGGATATACAAGATTATAGATGTATATAATGTCCCCATCGAGAAGTAGGCGACAACACGCCAGGAATGTTGTAAAATATTACATTCGACATGTTAGGTTGCCTTAGACTAGGATATATAACGTTATAGACGTATATAATGTTCCCACTGAAAAATAGAGCCGACGCGTCAGGAATGCTGTAAAATATTACATTCGACATGTTAGGTGGCCTTAGGCTAGGATATATAACGTTATAGACGTATATAAGGTTCCCACCGAGAAGTACGGGCGCACACGCCAGGAATGTTGTCAACTATTACATCCGAGATGTTAGGTTGCCGTAGGTTCGGATATATAACGTTATAGACGTATATAATGTCCCCATCCAGAAGTAGGCGACGACACGCCAGGAATATTACATCCCAGATGCTAGGTTGCGTTAGGTTAGGATACAAAACTTTATAGACGTATATAATGTTCCCATCGAGAAGCAGGCGACGACAAGCCAGGAATGATGTAAAATATTACATTCGACATGTTAGGTCGCCTTAGACTAGGATATATAACGTTATAGACGTATATAATGTTCCCACCGAAAAATAGGGGCCGACGCGACAGGAATGTTGTAAAATATTACATTCGACATGTTACCTGGCCTTAGGCTAGGATATACAACGTTATAGACGTATATAATGTTCCCAAAGAGAAGTACGGGCGGACACGCCAGGAATTTTGCCAACTATTACATCCGAGATGTTAGGTTGCCTTAGGTTAGGATATATATCGTTATAGACTTATATAATGTCCCCATCCAGAAGTAGGCGACGACACGCCAGGAATATTACATCCCAGATGTTAGGTTGCGTTAGGTTAGGATACACAACGTTATAGACGTATATAATGTTCCCATCGAGAAGCAGGCGACGACACGCCAGGAATGATGTAAAATATTACATTCGATATGATAGGTCGCCTTAGGCTAGGATATATAACGTTATAGACGTATACAATGTTCCCACCGAGAAGTACGGGCCTACACGCCAGGAATGTTGTCAACTATTACATCCGAGGTGTTAGGTTGCCTTGGGTCAGGATATATATCGTTATAGACGTATATAATGTTCCTACCGAGACGTAGGCACCGACATGCAAGGAATGTTGTAAAATATTAAATCCCAAATGTTAGGTTGCGTTAGGTTAGGATATACAACGCTATAGACGTTTATAATCTCCCCATCGAGAAGCCGGCGAGGACACGCCAGAATGTTGTAAAATATTACATCCGAGATGTTAGGTTGCCTTAGGTTAGGATATACAATGTTATAGATGTATATAATGTCCCCATCGAGAAGTAGGCGACGACACGCCAGGAATGTTGTAAAATATTACATCCGAGATGTTAGGTTGCCTTAGGCTAGGATATATATCGTTATAGACGTATACAATGTTTCCACCGAGAAGTAGGGACTGATATGCCAGGAATGTTGTAAAATATTACATTCCAGATGTTCGGTTGCCTTAGTTTATGATATATAACGTTATAGACGTATATAATGTTCCCACCGAAAAATAGGGGCCGACGCGACAGGAATGTTGTAAAATATTACATCCGAGATGTTAGGTTCCCTTAGGTTTGGATGTATATCGTTATAGACGTATATAATGTCCCCATCGAGAAGTAGGCGACGACACGCCAGGAATGTTGTAAAATATTACATCCGAGATGTTAGGTTGCCCTAGGCTAGGATATATATCGTTATAGACGTATACAATATTTCCACCGAGAAGTAGGGACTGATATGCCAGGAATGTTGTAAAATATTACATTCCAGATGTTCGGTTGCCTTAGGTTATGATATATAACGTTATAGACGTATGCAATGTTCCCATCGAGAAGCAGGCGACGACACGCCAGGAATGATGTAAAATATTACATTCGACATGTTAGGTCGCCTTAGGATAGGATATATATCGTTATGGACGTATACAATGTTCCCACCGAGAAGTACGGGCCTAGACGCCAGGAATGTTGTCGACTATTACATCCGAGGTGTTAGGTTGCCTTAGGTTGGGACATATATCGTTATTGACGTATATAATGTTCCCACCGAGACGTAGGCACCGACATGCCAGGAATGTTGTAAAATATTGCATCCCAAATGTTAGGTTGCGTTAGGTTAGGATATACAACGTTATAGACGTATATAATCTCCCCATCGAGAAGCAGGCGACGACACGCCAGAATGTTGTAAAATATTACATCCGAGATGTTAGGTTGCCTTAGGTTAGGATATACAATGTTATAGATGTATATAATGTCCCCATCGTGAAGTACGCGACGACACGCCAGGAATGTTGTAAAATATTACATTCGACATCTTAGGTCGCCTTAGGCTAGGATAAATAACGTTATAGACGTATATAATGTTCCCACCGAGACGTAGGCACCGACATGCAAGGAATGTTGTAAAATATTACATCCCAAATCTTAGGTTGCGTTAGGTTAGGATTGACAAAGTTATAGACGTATATAATGTCCCCATCGAGAAGCAGGCGACGACACGCCAGAATGTTGTAAAATATTACATTCGACATCTTAGGTTGC
The DNA here is from genome assembly GCA_963969225.1 of Xylocopa violacea. NCBI lineage: Eukaryota > Metazoa > Arthropoda > Insecta > Hymenoptera > Apidae > Xylocopa > Xylocopa violacea. Next base: position 44,176,936 of record CAXAJV010000001.1, on the reverse strand, counting down.
CTTAGGCTAGGATATATAGCGTTATAGACGTATATAATGTTCCCACCTAAAAATAGGGGCCGACGAGTCAGGAATGTTGTAAAATATTACACCCGAGATGTTAGGTTCCCTGAGGTTAGGATATAGAACTTTATAGACGTATAGTATGTTCCCACCGAGATGTAGAGACCGACATGCCAGGAATGTTGTAAAATATTACATCCGAGATGTTACGTTGCGTTAGGTTAGGATATACAACGTTATAGACGTATATAATGTCCCCATCGAGAAGCAGGCGACGACACGCCAGGAATGTTGTAAAATATTACATGCGAGATGTTAGGTTCCCTTCGGTTTGGATATATATCGTTATAGACGTATATAATGTTCCTACCGAGACTTGGGGACCGACATGCCAGAAATCTTGTAAAATATTACATCCCAGATGTTAGGTTGCTTTAGGTTAGGATATACAACGTTATAGACGTATATAATCTCCCCATCGAGAAGCAGGCGACGACACGCCAGAATGTTGTAAAATATTACATCCGAGATGTTAGGTTGCCTTAGGTTAGGATATACAATGTTATAGATGCATATAATGTCCCCATCGTGAAGTAGGCGACGACACGCCAGGAATGTTGTAAAATATTACATTCGACATCTTAGGTTGCCTTAGGCTAGGATATATAACGTTATAGACGTATATAATGTTCCCACCGAAAAATAGGGGCCGACGCGTCAGGAATGTTGTAAAATATTACACCCGAGATGTTAGGTTCCCTTAGGTTAGGATATACAACGTTATAGACGTATAGTATGTTCCCACCGAGATGTAGGGACCGACATGCCAGGAATGTTGTAAAATATTACATCCGAGATGTTAGGTTGCGTTAGGTTAGGATATACAACGTTATAGACGTATGTAATGTCCCCATCGTGAAGCAGGCGACGACACGCCAGGAATATTGTAAAATATTACATCCGAGATGTTATGTTGCCTTACGTTAGGATATATAACGTTATAGACGTATCTAATGTTCGCACCGAGAAGTACGAGCCGACACGCCAGGATCGTCGTAAACTATTACGGTAGAGATTTTAGGTTGCCTTATGTTATGATATATAACGTTATAGACGTATATAATATTCCCACCGAGAAATAGGGGCCGACGCGTCAGGAATGCTGTAAAATATTAAACCCGAGATGTTAGGTTGCCTTAGGCTAGGATATATAACGTTATAGACGTATATAATATTCCCACCGAGAAATAGGGGCCGACATGCCAGGAATGTTGTAAAATATTACATCCCAGATGTTAGATTGCGTTAGGTTAGGATATACAACGTTATAGACGTATAGAATGTCCCCATCGAGAAGCAGGCGACGACACGCCAGGTATGTTGTAAAATATTACATCCGAGATGTTATGTTGCCTTACGTTAGGATATATAACGTTATAGACGTATATAAAGTTCGCACCGAGAAGTACGAGCCGACACGCCAGGAATGTTGTAAACTATTACGGTAGAGATTTTAGGTTGCCTTAGGCTAGGATATATAACGTTATAGACGTATATAATATTCCCACCGAGAAATAGGGGCCGACATGCCAGGAATGTTGTAAAATATTACATCCCAGATGTTAGGTTGCGTTAGGTTCGGATATACAACGTTATGGACGTATATAATGTCCCCATCGAGAAGCAGGCGACGACACGCCAGGAATGTTGTAAAATATTATATCCGAGATGTTATGTTGCCTTACGTTAGGATATGTAACGTTATAGACGTATATAGTGTTCCCACCGAAAAGTAGGAGCCGAAGCGCCAGGAATGTTGTAAAATATTACATCCGAAGTGTTAGGTTGCGTTAGGTTAGGATATACAACGTTATAGACGTATATAATGTCCCCATCGAGAAGCAGGCGACGACACGCCAGGAATGATGAAAAATATTATATCCGAGATGTTATGTTGCCTTACGTTAGGATATATAACGTTATAGACGTATATAATGTTCGCACCGAGAAGTACGAGCCGACACGCCAGGAATGTTGTAAACTGTTACGGTAGAGATTTTAGGTTGCCTTAGGTTATGATATATAACGTTATGGACGTATATAATGTTCCCACCGAGAAATAGGGGCCGACGCGTCAGGAATGTTGTAAAATATTAAACTCGAGATGTTAGGTTGCCTTAGGTTAGGATATACAATGTTATAGACGTATATAATGACCCCATCGAGAAGCAGGCGACGACACGCCAGGTATGTTGTAAAATATTACATCCGAGACGTTATGTTGCCTTACGTTAGGATATATAACGTTATAGACGTATATAATGTTCGCACCGAGAAGTACGAGCCGACACGCCAGGAATGTTGTAAACTGTTACGGTAGAGATTTTAGGTTGCCTTAGGTTATGATATATAACGTTATGGACGTATATAATGTTCCCACCGAGAAATAGGGGCCGACGCGTCAGGAATGTTGTAAAATATTAAACTCGAGATGTTAGGTTGCCTTAGGCTAGGACATATAACGTTATAGACGTATATAATATTCCCACCGAGAAATAGGGGCCGACATGCCAGGAATGTTGTAAAATATTACATCCCAGATGTTAGGTTGCGTTAGGTTAGGATATACAACGTTATAGACGTATATAATGTTCCCACCGAAAAGTAGGAGCCGAAGCGCCAGGAATGTTATAAAATATTACATCCGAGATGTTAGTTTCCCTTAAGTTTGGATATATATCGTTATAGACGTATACAATGTCCAGATCGAGACGTGGGGACCAACAAGCCAGAATGTTGTAAAATATTACATCCGAGATGTTAGGTTGCGTTAGGTTAGGATATACAACGTTATAGACGTATATAATGTTCGCACCGAGAAGTACGAGCCGACACGCCAGGAATGTTGTAAACTATTACGGTAGAGATTTTAGGTTGCCTTAGGTTATGATATATAACGTTATAGACGTATATAATGTTCCCACCGAGAAATAGGGGCCGACGCGTCAGGAATGTTGTAAAATATTAAACCCGAGATGTTAGGTTGCCTTAGGCTAGGATATATAACGTTATAGACGTATATAATATTCCCACCGAGAAATAGGGGCCGACATGCCAGGAATGTTGTAAAATATTACATCCCAGATGTTAGGTTGCGTTAGGTTCGGATATACAACGTTATGGACGTATATAATGTCCCCATCGAGAAGCAGGCGACGACACGCCAGGAATGTTGTAAAATATAACATCCGAGATGTTATGTTGCCTTACGTTAGGATATGTAACGTTATAGACGTATATAATGTTCCCACCGAAAAGTAGGAGCCGAAGCGCCAGGAATGTTGCAAAATATTACATCCGAGATGTTAGTTTCCCTTAAGTTTGGATATATGTCGTTATAGACGTATATAACGTTCCCACCGAGACGTAGGGACCGACATGCCAGGAATGTTGTAAAATATTACATCCGAGATGTTAGATTGCTTAGGCTAGGATATACAACGTTATAGACGTATATAATGTCCCCATCGAGAAGCAGGCGACGACACGCCAGGAATGTTGTAAAATATAACATCCGAGATGTTATGTTGCTTTACGTTAGGATATGTAACGTTATAGACGTATATAGTGTTCCCACCGAAAAGTAGGAGCCGAAGCGCCAGGAATGTTGTAAAATATTACATCCGAGATGTTAGGTTGCGTTAGGTTAGGATATACAACGTTATAGACGTATATAATGTTCCCACCGAAAAGTAGGAGCCGAAGCGCCAGGAATGTTATAAAATATTACATCCGAGATGTTAGTTTCCCTTAAGTTTGGATATATATCGTTATAGACGTATACAATGTCCAGATCGAGACGTGGGGACCGACAAGCCAGAATGTTGTAAAATATTACATCCGAGATGTTAGGTTGCGTTAGGTTAGCATATACAACGTTATAGACGTATATAATGTTCGCACCGAGAAGTACGAGCCGACACGCCAGGAATGTTGTAAAATATTACATCCGAGATGTTAGATTGCTTAGGCTAGGATATACAACGTTATAGACGTATATAATGTCCCCATCGAGAAGCAGGCGACGACACGCCAGGAATGTTGTAAAATATAACATCCGAGATGTTATGTTGCCTTACGTTAGGATATGTAACGTTATAGACGTATATAATGTTCCCACCGAAAAGTAGGAGCCGAAGCGCCAGGAATGTTGTAAAATATGACACCCGAGAAGTTAGTTTCCCTTAAGTGTGGATATATATCGTTATAGACGTATATAACGTTCCCACCGAGACGTAGGGACCGACATGCCAGGAATGTTGTAAGATATTACATCCCAGATGTTAGGTTGCGTTAGGTTAGGATATACAACGTTATAGACGTATATAATGTCCCCATCGAGAAGCAGGCGACGACACGCCAGGAATGTTGTAAAATATTACATCCGAGATGTTATGTTGCCTTACGCTAGGATATGTAACGTTATAGACGTATATAATGTTCCCACCGAAAAGTAGGAGCCGAAGCGCCAGGAATGTTGTAAAATATTACATCCGAGATGTTAGGTTGCGTTAGGTTAGGATATACAACGTTATAGGCGTATATAATGTCCCCATCGAGAAGCAGGCGACGACACGCCAGGAATGTTGTAAAATATAACATCCGAGATGTTATGTTGCCTTACGTTAGGATATGTAACGTTATAGACGTATATAATGTTCCCACCGAAATGTAGGAGCCGAAGCGCCAGGAATGTTGTAAAATATGACACCCGAGAAGTTAGTTTCCCTTAAGTGTGGATATATATGGTTATAGACGTATATAACGTTCCCTCCAAGACGTAGGGACCGACATGCCAGGAATGTTGGAAAATATTACATCCCAGATGTTAGATTGCGTTAGGTTAGGATATACAACGTTATAGACGTATATAATGTCCCCATCGAGAAGCAGGCGACGACACGCCAGGTATGTTGTAAAATATTACATCCGAGATGTTATGTTGCCTTACGTTAGGATATATAACGTTATAGACGTATATAATGTTCGCACCGAGAAGTACGAGCCGAAACGCCAGGAATGTTGTAAACTATTACGGTAGAGATTTTAGGTTGCCTTAGGTTATGATATATAACGTTATAGACGTATATAATGTTCCCACCGAGAAATAGGGGCCGACGCGCCAGGAATGTTGTAAAATATTAAACCCGAGATGTTAGGTTGCCTTAGGCTAGGATATATAACGTTATAGACGTATATAATATTCCCACCGAGAAATAGGGGCCGACATGCCAGGAATGTTGTAAAATATTACATCCCAGATGTTAGGTTGCGTTAGGTTCGGATATACAACGTTATGGACGTATATAATGTCCCCATCGAGAAGCAGGCGACGACACGCCAGGAATGTTGTAAAATATAACATCCGAGATGTTATGTTGCTTTACGTTAGGATATGTAACGTTATAGACGTATATAGTGTTCCCACCGAAAAGTAGGAGCCGAAGCGCCAGGAATGTTGTAAAATATTACATCCGAAATGTTAGGTTGCGTTAGGTTAGGATATACAACGTTATAGACGTATATAATGTTCCCACCGAAAAGTAGGAGCCGAAGCGCCAGGAATGTTATAAAATATTACATCCGAGATGTTAGTTTCCCTTAAGTTTGGATATATATCGTTATAGACGTATACAATGTCCAGATCGAGACGTGGGGACCGACAAGCCAGAATGTTGTAAAATATTACATCCGAGATGTTAGGTTGCGTTAGGTTAGCATATACAACGTTATAGACGTATATAATGTTCGCACCGAGAAGTACGAGCCGACACGCCAGGAATGTTGTAAAATATTACATCCGAGATGTTAGATTGCTTAGGCTAGGATATACAACGTTATAGACGTATATAATGTCCCCATCGAGAAGCAGGCGACGACACGCCAGGAATGTTGTAAAATATAACATCCGAGATGTTATGTTGCTTTACGTTAGGATATGTAACGTTATAGACGTATATAGTGTTCCCACCGAAAAGTAGGAGCCGAAGCGCCAGGAATGTTGTAAAATATTACATCCGAGATGTTAGGTTGCGTTAGGTTAGGATATACAACGTTATAGACGTATATAATGTTCCCACCGAAAAGTAGGAGCCGAAGCGCCAGGAATGTTATAAAATATTACATCCGAGATGTTAGTTTCCCTTAAGTTTGGATATATATCGTTATAGACGTATACAATGTCCAGATCGAGACGTGGGGACCGACAAGCCAGAATGTTGTAAAATATTACATCCGAGATGTTAGGTTGCGTTAGGTTAGCATATACAACGTTATAGACGTATATAATGTTCGCACCGAGAAGTACGAGCCGACACGCCAGGAATGTTGTAAAATATTACATCCGAGATGTTAGATTGCTTAGGCTAGGATATACAACGTTATAGACGTATATAATGTCCCCATCGAGAAGCAGGCGACGACACGCCAGGAATGTTGTAAAATATAACATCCGAGATGTTATGTTGCCTTACGTTAGGATATGTAACGTTATAGACGTATATAATGTTCCCACCGAAAAGTAGGAGCCGAAGCGCCAGGAATGTTGTAAAATATGACACCCGAGAAGTTAGTTTCCCTTAAGTGTGGATATATATCGTTATAGACGTATATAACGTTCCCACCGAGACGTAGGGACCGACATGCCAGGAATGTTGTAAGATATTACATCCCAGATGTTAGGTTGCGTTAGGTTAGGATATACAACGTTATAGACGTATATAATGTCCCCATCGAGAAGCAGGCGACGACACGCCAGGAATGTTGTAAAATATTACATCCGAGATGTTATGTTGCCTTACGTTAGGATATGTAACGTTATAGACGTATATAATGTTCCCACCGAAAAGTAGGAGCCGAAGCGCCAGGAATGTTGTAAAATATTACATCCGAGATGTTAGGTTGCGTTAGGTTAGGATATACAACGTTATAGGCGTATATAATGTCCCCATCGAGAAGCAGGCGACGACACGCCAGGAATGTTGTAAAATATAACATCCGAGATGTTATGTTGCCTTACGTTAGGATATGTAACGTTATAGACGTATATAATGTTCCCACCGAAATGTAGGAGCCGAAGCGCCAGGAATGTTGTAAAATATGACACCCGAGAAGTTAGTTTCCCTTAAGTGTGGATATATATGGTTATAGACGTATATAACGTTCCCTCCAAGACGTAGGGACCGACATGCCAGGAATGTTGGAAAATATTACATCCCAGATGTTAGATTGCGTTAGGTTAGGATATACAACGTTATAGACGTATATAATGTCCCCATCGAGAAGCAGGCGACGACACGCCAGGTATGTTGTAAAATATTACATCCGAGATGTTATGTTGCCTTACGTTAGGATATATAACGTTATAGACGTATATAATGTTCGCACCGAGAAGTACGAGCCGACACGCCAGGAATGTTGTAAACTATTACGGTAGAGATTTTAGGTTGCCTTAGGTTATGATATATAACGTTATAGACGTATATAATGTTCCCACCGAGAAATAGGGGCCGACGCGTCAGGAATATTGTAAAATATTAAACCCGAGATGTTAGGTTGCCTTAGGCTAGGATATATAACGTTATAGACGTATATAATATTCCCACCGAGAAATAGGGGCCGACATGCCAGGAATGTTGTAAAATATTACATCCCAGATGTTAGGTTGCGTTAGGTTCGGATATACAACGTTATGGACGTATATAATGTCCCCATCGAGAAGCAGGCGACGACACGCCAGGAATGTTGTAAAATATTACATCCGAGATGTTATGTTGCCTTACGTTAGGATATGTAACGTTATAGACGTATATAGTGTTCCCACCGAAAAGTAGGAGCCGAAGCGCCAGGAATGTTGTAAAATATTACATCCGATATGTTAGGTTGCGTTAGGTTAGGATATACAACGTTATAGACGTATATAATGTCCCCATCGAGAAGCAGGCGACGACACGCCAGGAATGATGAAAAATATTATATCCGAGATGTTATGTTGCCTTACGTTAGGATATATAACGTTATAGACGTATATAATGTTCGCACCGAGAAGTACGAGCCGACACGCCAGGAATGTTGTAAACTATTACGGTAGAGATTTTAGGTTGCCTTAGGTTATGATATATAACGTTATAGACGTATATAATGTTACCACCGAGAAATAGGGGCCGAAGCGCCAGGAATGTTGTAAAATATGACATCGGAGATGTTAGTTTCCCTTAAGTTTGGATATATATCGTTATAGACGTATATAACATTCCCACCGAGACGTAGGGACCGACATGCCAGGAATGTTGTAAAATATTACATCCGAGATGTTAGATTGCTTAGGTTAGGATATACAATGTTATAGACGTATATAATGACCCCATCGAGAAGCAGGCGACCACACGTCAGGAATGTTGTAAAATATAACATCCGAGATGTTATGTTTCCTTACGTTAGAATATGTAACCTTATAGACGTATACAATGTTCCCACCTAAAAGTAGGAGCCGAAGCGCCAGGAATGTTGTAAAATATGACACCCGAGATGTTAGTTTCCCTTAGGTTTGGATATATATCGTTATAGACGTATATAACGTTCCCTCCGAGACGTAGGGACCGACATGCCAGGAATGTTGGAAAATATTACATCCCAGATGTTAGATTGCGTTAGGTTAGGATATACAACGTTATAGACGTATATAATGTCCCCATCGAGAAGCAGGCGACGACACGCCAGGTATGTTGTAAAATATTACATCCGAGATGTTATGTTGCCTTACGTTAGGATATATAACGTTATAGACGTATATAATGTTCGCACCGAGAAGTACGAGCCGACACGCCAGGAATGTTGTAAACTATTACGGTAGAGATTTTAGGTTGCCTTAGGTTATGATATATAACGTTATAGACGTATATAATGTTCCCACCGAGAAATAGGGGCCGACGCGTCAGGAATATTGTAAAATATTAAACCCGAGATGTTAGGTTGCCTTAGGCTAGGATATATAACGTTATAGACGTATATAATATTCCCACCGAGAAATAGGGGCCGACATGCCAGGAATGTTGTAAAATATTACATCCCAGATGTTAGGTTGCGTTAGGTTCGGATATACAACGTTATGGACGTATATAATGTCCCCATCGAGAAGCAGGCGACGACACGCCAGGAATGTTGTAAAATATTACATCCGAGATGTTATGTTGCCTTACGTTAGGATATGTAACGTTATAGACGTATATAGTGTTCCCACCGAAAAGTAGGAGCCGAAGCGCCAGGAATGTTGTAAAATATTACATCCGATATGTTAGGTTGCGTTAGGTTAGGATATACAACGTTATAGACGTATATAATGTCCCCATCGAGAAGCAGGCGACGACACGCCAGGAATGATGAAAAATATTATATCCGAGATGTTATGTTGCCTTACGTTAGGATATATAACGTTATAGACGTATATAATGTTCGCACCGAGAAGTACGAGCCGACACGCCAGGAATGTTGTAAACTATTACGGTAGAGATTTTAGGTTGCCTTAGGTTATGATATATAACGTTATAGACGTATATAATGTTACCACCGAGAAATAGGGGCCGAAGCGCCAGGAATGTTGTAAAATATGACATCGGAGATGTTAGTTTCCCTTAAGTTTGGATATATATCGTTATAGACGTATATAACATTCCCACCGAGACGTAGGGACCGACATGCCAGGAATGTTGTAAAATATTACATCCGAGATGTTAGATTGCTTAGGTTAGGATATACAATGTTATAGACGTATATAATGACCCCATCGAGAAGCAGGCGACCACACGTCAGGAATGTTGTAAAATATAACATCCGAGATGTTATGTTTCCTTACGTTAGAATATGTAACCTTATAGACGTATATAATGTTCCCACCTAAAAGTAGGAGCCGAAGCGCCAGGAATGTTGTAAAATATGACACCCGAGATGTTAGTTTCCCTTAGGTTTGGATATATATCGTTATAGACGTATATAACGTTCCCTCCGAGACGTAGGGACCGACATGCCAGGAATGTTGGAAAATATTACATCCCAGATGTTAGATTGCGTTAGGTTAGGATATACAACGTTATAGACGTATATAATGTCCCCATCGAGAAGCAGGCGACGACACGCCAGGAATGTTGTAAAATATTATATCCGAGATGTTATGTTGCCTTACGTTAGGATATATAACGTTATAGACGTATATAATGTTCGCACCGAGAAGTACGAGCCGACACGCCAGGAATGTTGTAAACTATTACGGTAGAGATTTTAGGTTGCCTTAGGTTATGATATATAACGTTATAGACGTATATAATATTCCCACCGAGAAGTAGGGACCGACATGCCAGGAATGTTTTAAAATATTACATCCGAGATGTTAGGTTCCCTTAGGTTTGGATGTATATCGTTATAGACGTATATAATGTCCCCATCGAGAAGTAGGCGACGGCACGCCAGGAATGTTGTAAAATATTACATCCGAGATGTTAGGCTGCCTTAGGTTAGGATATACAAGATTATAGATGTATATAATGTCCCCATCGAGAAGTAGGCGACAACACGCCAGGAATGTTGTAAAATATAACATCCGAGATGTTATGTTGCCTTACGTTAGGATATGTAACGTTATAGACGTATATAGTGTTCCCACCGAAAAGTAGGAGCCGAAGCGCCAGGAATGTTGTAAAATATTACATCCGAGATGTTAGGTTGCGTTAGGTTAGGATATACAACGTTATAGACGTATATAATGTCCCCATCGAGAAGCAGGCGACGACACGCCAGGAATGTTGTAAAATATTACATCCGAGATGTTAGATTGCTTAGGCTAGGATATACAACGTTATAGACGTATATAATGTCCCCATCGAGAAGCAGGCGACGACACGCCAGGAATGTTGTAAAATATTATATCCGAGATGTTATGTTGCCTTACGTTAGGATATATAACGTTATAGACGTATATAATGTTCGCACCGAGAAGTACGAGCCAACACGCCAGGTATGTTGTAAACTATTACGGTAGAGATTTTAGTTTGCCATAGGTTATGATGTATAACGTTATAGACGTATATAATGTTCCCACCGAGAAATAGGGGCCGACGCGTCAGGAATGTTGTAAAATATTAAACTCGAGATGTTAGGTTGCCTTAGGCTAGGATATATAACGTTATAGACGTATATAATATTCCCACCGAGAAATAGGGTCCGACATGCCAGGAATGTTGTAAAATATTACATCCCAGATGTTAGGATGCGTTAGGTTAGGATATACAACGTTATAGATGTATATAATGTCCCCATCGAGAAGCAGGCGACGACACGCCAGGAATGTTGTAAAATATTACATCCGAGATGTTATGTTGCCTTACGTTAGGATATGTAACGTTATAGACGTATATAATGTTCCCACCGAGAAGTACGAGCCGACACGCCAGGAATGTTGTAAACTATTACGGTAGAGATTTTAGGTTGCCTTAGGTTATGATATATAACGTTATAGACGTATATAATGTTCCCACCGAGAAATAGGGGCCGACGAGTCAGGAATGTTGTAAAATATTATACCCGCGATGTTAGGTTGCGTTAGGTTAGGATATATAACGTTATAGACGTATATAATGTCCCCATCGAGAAGCAGGCGACGACACGCCAGGAATGTTGTAAAATATTACATCCGAGATGTTAGATTGCTTAGGCTAGGATATACAACGTTATAGATGTATATAATGTCCCCATCGAGAAGCAGGCGACGACACGCCAGGAATGTTGTAAAATATTACATCCGAGATGTTATGTTGCCTTACGTTAGGATATGTAACGTTATAGACGTATATAATGTTCCCACCGAGAAGTACGAGCCGACACGCCAGGAATGTTGTAAACTATTACGGTAGAGATTTTAGGTTGCCTTAGGTTATGATATATAACGTTATAGACGTATATAATGTTCCCACCGAGAAATAGGGGCCGACGCGTCAGGAATGTTGTAAAATATTAAACCCGCGATGTTAGGTTGCGTTAGGTTAGGATATACAACGTTATAGACGTATATAATGTCCCCATCGAGAAGCAGGCGACGACACGCCAGGAATGTTGTAAAATATTACATCCGAGATGTTAGATTGCTTAGGCTAGGATATACAACGTTATAGACGTATATAATGTCCCCATCGAGAAGCAGGCGACGACACGCCAGGAATGTTGTAAAATATTATATCCGAGATGTTATGTTGCCTTACGTTAGGATATATAACGTTATAGACGTATATAATGTCCCCATCGAGAAGCAGGCGACGACACGCCAGGAATGTTGTAAAATATTATATCCGAGATGTTATGTTGCCTTACGTTAGGATATATAACGTTATAGACGTATATAATGTTTGCACCGAGAAGTACGAGCCAACACGCCAGGAATGTTGTAAACTATTTCGGTAGAGATTTTAGTTTGCCATAGGTTATGATGTATAACGTTATAGACGTATATAATGTTCCCACCGAGAAATAGGGGCCGACGCGTCAGGAATGTTGTAAAATATTAAACTCGAGATGTTAGGTTGCCTTAGGCTAGGATATATAACGTTATAGACGTATATAATATTCCCACCGAGAAATAGGGGCCGACATGCCAGGAATGTTGTAAAATATTACATCCCAGATGTTAGGATGCGTTAGGTTAGGATATACAACGTTATAGATGTATATAATGTCCCCATCGAGAAGCAGGCGACGACACGCCAGGAATGTTGTAAAATATTACATCCGAGATGTTATGTTGCCTTACGTTAGGATATGTAACGTTATAGACGTATATAATGTTCCCACCGAGAAGTACGAGCCGACACGCCAGGAATGTTGTAAACTATTACGGTAGAGATTTTAGGTTGCCTTAGGTTATGATATATAACGTTATAGACGTATATAATGTTCCCACCGAGAAATAGGGGCCGACGCGTCAGGAATGTTGTAAAATATTAAACCCGCGATGTTAGGTTGCGTTAGGTTAGGATATACAACGTTATAGACGTATATAATGTCCCCATCGAGAAGCAGGCGACGACACGCCAGGAATGTTGTAAAATATTACATCCGAGATGTTAGATTGCTTAGGCTAGGATATACAACGTTATAGACGTATATAATGTCCCCATCGAGAAGCAGGCGACGACACGCCAGGAATGTTGTAAAATATTATATCCGAGATGTTATGTTGCCTTACGTTAGGATATATAACGTTATAGACGTATATAATGTTCGCACCGAGAAGTACGAGCCGACACGCCAGGAACGTTGTAAACTATTACGGTAGAGATTTTAGGTTGCCTTAGGTTATGATATATAACGTTATAGACGTATATAATGTTACCACCGAGAAATAGGGGCCGAAGCGCCAGGAATGTTATAAAATATGACATCCGAGATGTTAGTTTCCCTTAAGTTTGTATATATATCGTTATAGACGTATATAACATTCCCACCGAGACGTAGGGACCGACATGCCAGGAATGTTGTAAAATATTACATCCGAGATGTTAGGTTGCGTTAGGTTAGGATATACAACATTATAGACGTATATAATGTCCCCATCGAGAAGCAGGCGACGACACGCCAGGAATGTTGTAAAATATTATATCCGAGATGTTATGTTGCCTTACGTTAGGATATATAACGTTATAGACGTATATAATGTTCGCACCGAGAAGTACGAGCCGACACGCCAGGAATGTTGTAAACTATTACGGTAGAGATTTTAGGTTGCCTTAGGTTATGATATATAACGTTATAGACGTATATAATGTTACCACCGAGAAATAGGGGCCGAAGCGCCAGGAATGTTGTAAAATATGACATCCGAGATGTTAGTTTCCCTTAAGTTTGGATATATATCGTTATAGACGTATATAACATTCCCACCGAGACGTAGGGACCGACATGCCAGGAATGTTGTAAAATATTACATCCGAGATGTTAGGTTGCGTTAGGTTAGGATATACAACATTATAGACGTATATAATGTCCCCATCGAGAAGCAGGCGACGACACGCCAGGAATGTTGTAAAATATTATATCCGAGATGTTATGTTGCCTTACGTTAGGATATATAACGTTATAGACGTATATAATGTTCGCACCGAGAAGTACGAGCCGACACGCCAGGAATGTTGTAAACTATTACGGTAGAGATTTTAGGTTGCCTTAGGTTATGATATATAACGTTATAGACGTATATAATGTTACCACCGAGAAATAGGGGCCGAAGCGCCAGGAATGTTGTAAAATATGACATCCGAGATGTTAGTTTCCCTTATGTTTGGATATATATCGTTATAGACGTATATAACATTCCCACCGAGACGTAGGGACCGACATGCCAGGAATGTTGTAAAATATTACATCCGAGATGTTAGGTTGCGTTAGGTTAGGATATACAACATTATAGACGTATATAATGTCCCCATCGAGAAGCAGGCGACGACACGCCAGGAATGTTGTAAAATATTATATCCGAGATGTTATGTTGCCTTACGTTAGGATATATAACGTTATAGACGTATATAATGTTCGCACCGAGAAGTACGAGCCAACACGCCAGGAATGTTGTAAACTATTACGGTAGAGATTTTAGTTTGCCATAGGTTATGATGTATAACGTTATAGACGTATATAATGTTCCCACCGAGAAATAGGGGCCGACGCGTCAGGAATGTTGTAAAATATTAAACTCGAGATGTTAGGTTGCCTTAGGCTAGGATATATAACGTTATAGACGTATATAATATTCCCACCGAGAAATAGGGGCCGACATGCCAGGAATGTTGTAAAATATTACATCCCAGATGTTAGGATGCGTTAGGTTAGGATATACAACGTTATAGATGTATATAATGTCCCCATCGAGAAGCAGGCGACGACACGCCAGGAATGTTGTAAAATATTACATCCGAGATGTTATGTTGCCTTACGTTAGGATATGTAACGTTATAGGCGTATATAATGTTCTCACCGAAAAGTAGGAGCCGAAGCGCCAGGAATGATGTAAAATATTACATCCGAGATGTAGGTTTCCCTTAAGTTTGGATATATATCGTTATAGACGTATATAATGTGCAGATCGAGACGTGGGGACCGACAAGCCAGAATGTTGTAAAATATTACATCCGAGATGTTAGGTTGCGTTAGATTAGGATATACAACGTTATAGACGTATATAATGTCCCCATCGAGAAGCAGGCAACGACACGCCAGGAATGTTGTAAAATATTATATCCGAGATGTTATGTAGCGTTACGTTAGGATATATAACGTTATAGACGTATATAATGTTCCCACCGAGAAGTACGAGCCGACACGCCAGGAATGTTGTAAACTATTACGGTAGAGATTTTAGGTTGCCTTAGGTTATGATATATAACGTTATAGACGTATATAATGTTCCCACCGAGAAATAGGGGCCGACGCGTCAGGAATGTTGTAAAATATTAAACCCGCGATGTTAGGTTGCGTTAGGTTAGGATATACAACGTTATAGACGTATATAATGTCCCCATCGAGAAGCAGGCGACGACACGCCAGGAATGTTGTAAAATATTACATCCGAGATGTTAGATTGCTTAGGCTAGGATATACAACGTTATAGACGTATATAATGTCCCCATCGAGAAGCAGGCGACGACACGCCAGGAATGTTGTAAAATATAACATCCGAGATGTTATGTTGCCTTACGTTAGGATATGTAACGTTATAGACGTATATAATGTTCCCACCGAAAAGTAGGAGCCGAAGCGCCAGGAATGTTGTAAAATATTACATCCGAGATGTTAGTTTCCCTTAAGTTTGGATATATATCGTTATAGACGTATATAATGTGCAGATCGAGACGTGGGGACCGACAAGCCAGAATGTTGTAAAATATTACATCCGAGATGTTAGGTTGCGTTAGATTAGGATATACAACGTTATAGACGTATATAATGTCCCCATCGAGAAACAGGCGACGACACGTCAGGAATGTTGTAAAATATAACATCCGAGATGTTATGTTTCCTTACGTTAGGATATGTAACGTTATAGACGTATATAATGTTCCCACCGAAATGTAGGAGCCGATGCGCCAGGAATGTTGTAAAATATGACACCCGAGAAGTTAGTTTCCCTTAAGTGTGGATATATATGGTTATAGACGTATATAACGTTCCCTCCAAGACGTAGGGACCGACATGCCAGGAATGTTGGAAAATATTACATCCCAGATGTTAGATTGCGTTAGGTTAGGATATACAACGTTATAGACGTATATAATGTCCCCATCGAGAAGCAGGCGACGACACGCCAGGTATGTTGTAAAATATTACGGTAGAGATTTTAGGTTGCCTTAGGTTAGGATATGTAACGTTATAGACGTATATAATGTTCCCACCGAGAAATAGGGGCCGACGCGTCAGGAATGTTGTAAAATATTAAACTCGAGATGTTAGGTTGCCTTAGGCTAGGATATATAACGTTATAGACGTATATAATATTCCCACCGAGAAATAGGGGCCGACATGCCAGGAATGTTGTAAAATATTACATCCCAGATGTTAGGATGCGTTAGGTTAGGATATACAACGTTATAGATGTATATAATGTCCCCATCGAGAAGCAGGCGACGACACGCCAGGAATGTTGTAAAATATTACATCCGAGATGTTATGTTCCCTTACGTTAGGATATGTAACGTTATAGGCGTATATAATGTTCTCACCGAAAAGTAGGAGCCGAAGCGCCAGGAATGATGTAAAATATTACATCCGAGATGTAGGTTTCCCTTAAGTTTGGATATATATCGTTATAGACGTATATAATGTGCAGATCGAGACGTGGGGACCGACAAGCCAGAATGTTGTAAAATATTACATCCGAGATGTTAGGTTGCGTTAGATTAGGATATACAACGTTATAGACGTATATAATGTCCCCATCGAGAAGCAGGCAACGACACGCCAGGAATGTTGTAAAATATAACATCCGAGATGTTATGTTGCCTTACGTTAGGATATGTAACGTTATAGACGTATATAATGTTCCCACCGAAAAGTAGGAGCCGAAGCGCCAGGAATGTTATAAAATATTACATCCGAGATGTTAGTTTCCCTTAAGTTTGGATATATATCGTTATAGACGTATACAATGTCCAGATCGAGACGTGGGGACCGACAAGCCAGAATGTTGTAAAATATTACATCCGAGATGTTAGGTTGCGTTAGGTTAGGATATACAACGTTATAGACGTATATAATGTTCGCACCGAGAAGTACGAGCCGACACGCCAGGAATGTTGTAAAATATTACATCCGAGATGTTAGATTGCTTAGGCTAGGATATACAACGTTATAGACGTATATAATGTCCCCATCGAGAAGCAGGCGACGACACGCCAGGAATGTTGTAAAATATAACATCCGAGATGTTATGTTGCCTTACGTTAGGATATGTAACGTTATAGACGTATATAATGTTCCCACCGAAAAGTAGGAGCCGAAGCGCCAGGAATGTTGTAAAATATGACACCCGAGAAGATAGTTTCCCTTAAGTGTGGATATATATCGTTATAGACGTATATAACGTTCCCACCGAGACGTAGGGACCGACATGCCAGGAATGTTGTAAGATATTACATCCCAGATGTTAGGTTGCGTTAAGTTAGGATATACAACGTTATAGACGTATATAATGTCCCCATCGAGAAGCAGGCGACGACACGCCAGGAATGTTGTAAAATATTACATCCGAGATGTTATGTTGCCTTACGTTAGGATATGTAACGTTATAGACGTATATAATGTTCCCACCGAAAAGTAGGAGCCGAAGCGCCAGGAATGTTGTAAAATATTACATCCGAGATGTTAGGTTGCGTTAGGTTAGGATATACAACGTTATAGACGTATATAATGTCCCCATCGAGAAGCAGGCGACGACACGCCAGGAATGTTGTAAAATATTATATCCGAGATGTTATGTTGCCTTACGTTAGGATATATAACGTTATAGACGTATATAATGTTCGCACCGAGAAGTACGAGCCGACACGCCAGGAATGTTGTAAACTATTACGGTAGAGATTTTAGGTTGCCTTAGGTTATGATATATAACGTTATAGACGTATATAATATTCCCACCGAGAAGTAGGGACCGACATGCCAGGAATGTTTTAAAATATTACATCCGAGATGTTAGGTTCCCTTAGGTTTGGATGTATATCGTTATAGACGTATATAATGTCCCCATCGAGAAGTAGGCGACGGCACGCCAGGAATGTTGTAAAATATTACATCCGAGATGTTAGGCTGCCTTAGGTTAGGATATACAAGATTATAGATGTATATAATGTCCCCATCGAGAAGTAGGCGACAACACGCCAGGAATGTTGTAAAATATAACATCCGAGATGTTATGTTGCCTTACGTTAGGATATGTAACGTTATAGACGTATATAGTGTTCCCACCGAAAAGTAGGAGCCGAAGCGCCAGGAATGTTGTAAAATATTACATCCGAGATGTTAGGTTGCGTTAGGTTAGGATATACAACGTTATAGACGTATATAATGTCCCCATCGAGAAGCAGGCGACGACACGCCAGGAATGTTGTAAAATATTACATCCGAGATGTTAGATTGCTTAGGCTAGGATATACAACGTTATAGACGTATATAATGTCCCCATCGAGAAGCAGGCGACGACACGCCAGGAATGTTGTAAAATATTATATCCGAGATGTTATGTTGCCTTACGTTAGGATATATAACGTTATAGACGTATATAATGTTCGCACCGAGAAGTACGAGCCGACACGCCAGGAATGTTGTAAACTATTACGGTAGAGATTTTAGGTTGCCTTAGGTTATGATATATAACGTTATAGACGTATATAATGTTACCACCGAGAAATAGGGGCCGAAGCGCCAGGAATGTTATAAAATATGACATCCGAGATGTTAGTTTCCCTTAAGTTTGTATATATATCGTTATAGACGTATATAACATTCCCACCGAGACGTAGGGACCGACATGCCAGGAATGTTGTAAAATATTACATCCGAGATGTTAGGTTGCGTTAGGTTAGGATATACAACATTATAGACGTATATAATGTCCCCATCGAGAAGCAGGCGACGACACGCCAGGAATGTTGTAAAATATTATATCCGAGATGTTATGTTGCCTTACGTTAGGATATATAACGTTATAGACGTATATAATGTTCGCACCGAGAAGTACGAGCCGACACGCCAGGAATGTTGTAAACTATTACGGTAGAGATTTTAGGTTGCCTTAGGTTATGATATATAACGTTATAGACGTATATAATGTTACCACCGAGAAATAGGGGCCGAAGCGCCAGGAATGTTGTAAAATATGACATCCGAGATGTCAGTTTCCCTTAAGTTTGGATATATATCGTTATAGACGTATATAACATTCCCACCGAGACGTAGGGACCGACATGCCAGGAATGTTGTAAAATATTACATCCGAGATGTTAGGTTGCGTTAGGTTAGGATATACAACATTATAGACGTATATAATGTCCCCATCGAGAAGCAGGCGACGACACGCCAGGAATGTTGTAAAATATTATATCCGAGATGTTATGTTGCCTTACGTTAGGATATATAACGTTATAGACGTATATAATGTTCGCACCGAGAAGTACGAGCCAACACGCCAGGTATGTTGTAAACTATTACGGTAGAGATTTTAGTTTGCCATAGGTTATGATGTATAACGTTATAGACGTATATAATGTTCCCACCGAGAAATAGGGGCCGACGCGTCAGGAATGTTGTAAAATATTAAACTCGAGATGTTAGGTTGCCTTAGGCTAGGATATATAACGTTATAGACGTATATAATGTTCCCACCGAGAAATAGGGGCCGACGCGTCAGGAATGTTGTAAAATATTAAACCCGCGATGTTAGGTTGCGTTAGGTTAGGATATACAACGTTATAGACGTATATAATGTCCCCATCGAGAAGCAGGCGACGACACGCCAGGAATGTTGTAAAATATTACATCCGAGATGTTAGATTGCTTAGGCTAGGATATACAACGTTATAGACGTATATAATGTCCCCATCGAGAAGCAGGCGACGACACGCCAGGAATGTTGTAAAATATTATATCCGAGATGTTATGTTGCCTTACGTTAGGATATATAACGTTATAGACGTATATAATGTCCCCATCGAGAAGCAGGCGACGACACGCCAGGAATGTTGTAAAATATTATATCCGAGATGTTATGTTGCCTTACGTTAGGATATATAACGTTATAGACGTATATAATGTTTGCACCGAGAAGTACGAGCCAACACGCCAGGAATGTTGTAAACTATTTCGGTAGAGATTTTAGTTTGCCATAGGTTATGATGTATAACGTTATAGACGTATATAATGTTCCCACCGAGAAATAGGGGCCGACGCGTCAGGAATGTTGTAAAATATTAAACTCGAGATGTTAGGTTGCCTTAGGCTAGGATATATAACGTTATAGACGTATATAATATTCCCACCGAGAAATAGGGGCCGACATGCCAGGAATGTTGTAAAATATTACATCCCAGATGTTAGGATGCGTTAGGTTAGGATATACAACGTTATAGATGTATATAATGTCCCCATCGAGAAGCAGGCGACGACACGCCAGGAATGTTGTAAAATATTACATCCGAGATGTTATGTTGCCTTACGTTAGGATATGTAACGTTATAGACGTATATAATGTTCCCACCGAGAAGTACGAGCCGACACGCCAGGAATGTTGTAAACTATTACGGTAGAGATTTTAGGTTGCCTTAGGTTATGATATATAACGTTATAGACGTATATAATGTTCCCACCGAGAAATAGGGGCCGACGCGTCAGGAATGTTGTAAAATATTAAACCCGCGATGTTAGGTTGCGTTAGGTTAGGATATACAACGTTATAGACGTATATAATGTCCCCATCGAGAAGCAGGCGACGACACGCCAGGAATGTTGTAAAATATTACATCCGAGATGTTAGATTGCTTAGGCTAGGATATACAACGTTATAGACGTATATAATGTCCCCATCGAGAAGCAGGCGACGACACGCCAGGAATGTTGTAAAATATTATATCCGAGATGTTATGTTGCCTTACGTTAGGATATATAACGTTATAGACGTATATAATGTTCGCACCGAGAAGTACGAGCCGACACGCCAGGAACGTTGTAAACTATTACGGTAGAGATTTTAGGTTGCCTTAGGTTATGATATATAACGTTATAGACGTATATAATGTTACCACCGAGAAATAGGGGCCGAAGCGCCAGGAATGTTATAAAATATGACATCCGAGATGTTAGTTTCCCTTAAGTTTGTATATATATCGTTATAGACGTATATAACATTCCCACCGAGACGTAGGGACCGACATGCCAGGAATGTTGTAAAATATTACATCCGAGATGTTAGGTTGCGTTAGGTTAGGATATACAACATTATAGACGTATATAATGTCCCCATCGAGAAGCAGGCGACGACACGCCAGGAATGTTGTAAAATATTATATCCGAGATGTTATGTTGCCTTACGTTAGGATATATAACGTTATAGACGTATATAATGTTCGCACCGAGAAGTACGAGCCGACACGCCAGGAATGTTGTAAACTATTACGGTAGAGATTTTAGGTTGCCTTAGGTTATGATATATAACGTTATAGACGTATATAATGTTACCACCGAGAAATAGGGGCCGAAGCGCCAGGAATGTTGTAAAATATGACATCCGAGATGTTAGTTTCCCTTAAGTTTGGATATATATCGTTATAGACGTATATAACATTCCCACCGAGACGTAGGGACCGACATGCCAGGAATGTTGTAAAATATTACATCCGAGATGTTAGGTTGCGTTAGGTTAGGATATACAACATTATAGACGTATATAATGTCCCCATCGAGAAGCAGGCGACGACACGCCAGGAATGTTGTAAAATATTATATCCGAGATGTTATGTTGCCTTACGTTAGGATATATAACGTTATAGACGTATATAATGTTCGCACCGAGAAGTACGAGCCGACACGCCAGGAATGTTGTAAACTATTACGGTAGAGATTTTAGGTTGCCTTAGGTTATGATATATAACGTTATAGACGTATATAATGTTACCACCGAGAAATAGGGGCCGAAGCGCCAGGAATGTTGTAAAATATGACATCCGAGATGTTAGTTTCCCTTATGTTTGGATATATATCGTTATAGACGTATATAACATTCCCACCGAGACGTAGGGACCGACATGCCAGGAATGTTGTAAAATATTACATCCGAGATGTTAGGTTGCGTTAGGTTAGGATATACAACATTATAGACGTATATAATGTCCCCATCGAGAAGCAGGCGACGACACGCCAGGAATGTTGTAAAATATTATATCCGAGATGTTATGTTGCCTTACGTTAGGATATATAACGTTATAGACGTATATAATGTTCGCACCGAGAAGTACGAGCCAACACGCCAGGAATGTTGTAAACTATTACGGTAGAGATTTTAGTTTGCCATAGGTTATGATGTATAACGTTATAGACGTATATAATGTTCCCACCGAGAAATAGGGGCCGACGCGTCAGGAATGTTGTAAAATATTACATCCCAGATGTTAGGATGCGTTAGGTTAGGATATACAACGTTATAGATGTATATAATGTCCCCATCGAGAAGCAGGCGACGACACGCCAGGAATGTTGTAAAATATTACATCCGAGATGTTATGTTGCCTTACGTTAGGATATGTAACGTTATAGACGTATATAATGTTCCCACCGAGAAGTACGAGCCGACACGCCAGGAATGTTGTAAACTATTACGGTAGAGATTTTAGGTTGCCTTAGGTTATGATATATAACGTTATAGACGTATATAATGTTCCCACCGAGAAATAGGGGCCGACGCGTCAGGAATGTTGTAAAATATTAAACCCGCGATGTTAGGTTGCGTTAGGTTAGGATATACAACGTTATAGACGTATATAATGTCCCCATCGAGAAGCAGGCGACGACACGCCAGGAATGTTGTAAAATATTACATCCGAGATGTTAGATTGCTTAGGCTAGGATATACAACGTTATAGACGTATATAATGTCCCCATCGAGAAGCAGGCGACGACACGCCAGGAATGTTGTAAAATATAACATCCGAGATGTTATGTTGCCTTACGTTAGGATATGTAACGTTATAGACGTATATAATGTTCCCACCGAAAAGTAGGAGCCGAAGCGCCAGGAATGTTGTAAAATATTACATCCGAGATGTTAGTTTCCCTTAAGTTTGGATATATATCGTTATAGACGTATATAATGTGCAGATCGAGACGTGGGGACCGACAAGCCAGAATGTTGTAAAATATTACATCCGAGATGTTAGGTTGCGTTAGATTAGGATATACAACGTTATAGACGTATATAATGTCCCCATCGAGAAACAGGCGACGACACGTCAGGAATGTTGTAAAATATAACATCCGAGATGTTATGTTTCCTTACGTTAGGATATGTAACGTTATAGACGTATATAATGTTACCACCGAAAAGTAGGAGCCGAAGCGCCAGGAATGTTGTAAAATATGACACCCGAGATGTTAGTTTCCCTTAAGTTTGGATATATATCGTTATAGACGTATATAACGTTCCCTCCGAGACGTAGGGACCGACATGCCAGGAATGTTGGAAAATATTACATCCCAGATGTTAGATTGCGTTACGTTAGGATATACAACGTTATAGACGTATATAATGTCCCCATCGAGAAGCAGGCGTCGACACGCCAGGAATGTTGTAAACTATTACGGTAGAGATTTTAGTTTGCCATAGGTTATGATGTATAACGTTATAGACGTATATAATGTTCCCACCGAGAAATAGGGGCCGACGCGTCAGGAATGTTGTAAAATATTAAACTCGAGATGTTAGGTTGCCTTAGGCTAGGATATATAACGTTATAGACGTATATAATATTCCCACCGAGAAATAGGGGCCGACATGCCAGGAATGTTGTAAAATATTACATCCCAGATGTTAGGATGCGTTAGGTTAGGATATACAACGTTATAGATGTATATAATGTCCCCATCGAGAAGCAGGCGACGACACGCCAGTAATGTTGTAAAATATTACATCCGAGATGTTATGTTCCCTTACGTTAGGATATGTAACGTTATAGGCGTATATAATGTTCTCACCGAAAAGTAGGAGCCGAAGCGCCAGGAATGATGTAAAATATTACATCCGAGATGTAGGTTTCCCTTAAGTTTGGATATATATCGTTATAGACGTATATAATGTGCAGATCGAGACGTGGGGACCGACAAGCCAGAATGTTGTAAAATATTACATCCGAGATGTTAGGTTGCGTTAGATTAGGATATACAACGTTATAGACGTATATAATGTCCCCATCGAGAAGCAGGCAACGACACGCCAGGAATGTTGTAAAATATAACATCCGAGATGTTATGTTGCCTTACGTTAGGATATGTAACGTTATAGACGTATATAATGTTCCCACCGAAAAGTAGGAGCCGAAGCGCCAGGAATGTTATAAAATATTACATCCGAGATGTTAGTTTCCCTTAAGTTTGGATATATATCGTTATAGACGTATACAATGTCCAGATCGAGACGTGGGGACCGACAAGCCAGAATGTTGTAAAATATTACATCCGAGATGTTAGGTTGCGTTAGGTTAGGATATACAACGTTATAGACGTATATAATGTTCGCACCGAGAAGTACGAGCCGACACGCCAGGAATGTTGTAAAATATTACATCCGAGATGTTAGATTGCTTAGGCTAGGATATACAACGTTATAGACGTATATAATGTCCCCATCGAGAAGCAGGCGACGACACGCCAGGAATGTTGTAAAATATAACATCCGAGATGTTATGTTGCCTTACGTTAGGATATGTAACGTTATAGACGTATATAATGTTCCCACCGAAAAGTAGGAGCCGAAGCGCCAGGAATGTTGTAAAATATGACACCCGAGAAGATAGTTTCCCTTAAGTGTGGATATATATCGTTATAGACGTATATAACGTTCCCACCGAGACGTAGGGACCGACATGCCAGGAATGTTGTAAGATATTACATCCCAGATGTTAGGTTGCGTTAAGTTAGGATATACAACGTTATAGACGTATATAATGTCCCCATCGAGAAACAGGCGACGACACGTCAGGAATGTTGTAAAATATAACATCCGAGATGTTATGTTTCCTTACGTTAGGATATGTAACGTTATAGACGTATATAATGTTCCCACCGAAAAGTAGGAGCCGAAGCGCCAGGAATGTTGTAAAATATGACACCCGAGAAGTTAGTTTCCCTTAAGTGTGGATATATATCGTTATAGACGTATATAACGTTCCCACCGAGACGTAGGGACCGACATGCCAGGAATGTTGTAAAATATTACATCCGAGATGTTAGGTTGCGTTAGGTTAGGATATATAACGTTATAGACGTATATAATGTTCGCACCGAGAAGTACGAGCCAACACGCCAGGAATGTTGTAAACTATTACGGTTGAGATTTTAGTTTGCCATAGGTTATGATGTATAACGTTATAGACGTATATAATGTTCCCACCGAGAAATAGGGGCCGACGCGTCAGGAATGTTGTAAAATATTAAACTCGAGATGTTAGGTTGCCTTAGGCTAGGATATATAACGTTATAGACGTATATAATATTCCCACCGAGAAATAGGGGCCGACATGCCAGGAATGTTGTAAAATATTACATCCCAGATGTTAGGTTGCCTTAGGTTAGGATATACAACGTTATAGACGTATATAATGACCCCATCGAGGAACAGGCGACGACACGCCAGGAATGTTGTAAAATATAACATCCGAGATGTTATGTTGCCTTACGTTAGTATATGTAACGTTATAGACGTATATAATGTTCCCACCGAAAAGTAGGAGCCGAATCGCCAGGAATGTTGTAAAATATTACATCCGAGATGTTAGTTTCCCTTAAGTTTGGATATATGTCGTTATAGACGTATCTGACGTTCGCACCGAGACGTAGGGACCGACATGCCAGGAATGTTGTAAAATATTACATCCCAGATGTTAGGTTGCGTTAGGTTAGGATATACAACGTTATAGACGTATATAATGTCCCCATCGAGAAGCAGGCGACGACACGCCAGGAATGTTGTAAAATATTATATCCGAGATGTTATGTTGCCTTACGTTAGGATATATAACGTTATAGACGTATATAATGTTCGCACCGAGAAGTACGAGCCGACACGCCAGGAATGTTGTAAACTATTACGGTAGAGATTTTAGGTTGCCTTAGGTTATGATATATAACGTTATAGACGTATATAATGTTACCACCGAGAAATAGGGGCCGAAGCGCCAGGAATGTTGTAAAATATGACATCCGGGATGTTAGTTTCCCTTAAGTTTGGATATATATCGTTATAGACGTATATAACGTTCCCACCGAGACGTAGGGACCGACATGCCAGGAATGTTGTAAAATATTACATCCGAGATGTTAGATTGCTTAGGCTAGGATATACAACGTTATAGACGTATATACTGTCCCCATCGAGAAGCAGGCGACGACACGCC
The DNA here is from genome assembly GCA_963969225.1 of Xylocopa violacea. NCBI lineage: Eukaryota > Metazoa > Arthropoda > Insecta > Hymenoptera > Apidae > Xylocopa > Xylocopa violacea. The sequence goes on along the minus strand of CAXAJV010000001.1, from coordinate 44,150,192 downwards.
AGGAATGTTGTAAAATATAACATCCGAGATGTTATGTTGCCTTACGTTAGGATATGTAACGGTATAGACGTATATAATGTTCCCACCGAAAAGTAGGAGCCGAAGCGCCAGGAATGTTGTAAAATATTACATCCGAGATGTTAGTTTCCCTTAAGTTTGGATATATATCGTTATAGACGTATATAATGTGCAGATCGAGACGTGAGGACCGACAAGCCAGAATGTTGTAAAATATTACATCCGAGATGTTAGGTTGCGTTAGATTAGGATATACAACGTTATAGACGTATATAATGTCCCCATCGAGAAACAGGCGACGACACGCCAGGAATGTTGTAAAATATAACATCCGAGATGTTATGTTGCCTTACGTTAGGATATGTAACGTTATAGACGTATATAATGTTCCCACCGAAAAGTAGGAGCCGAAGCGCCAGGAATGTTATAAAATATTACATCCGAGATGTTAGTTTCCCTTAAGTTTGGATATATATCGTTATAGACGTATACAATGTCCAGATCGAGACGTGGGGACCGACAAGCCAGAATGTTGTAAAATATTACATCCGAGATGTTAGGTTGCGTTAGGTTAGGATATACAACGTTATAGACGTATATAATGTTCGCACCGCGGAAGTACGAGCCGACACGCCAGGAATGTTGTAAAATATTACATCCGAGATGTTAGATTGCTTAGGCTAGGATATACAACGTTATAGACGTATATAATGTCCCCATCGAGAAGCAGGCGACGACACGCCAGGAATGTTGTAAAATATAACATCCGAGATGTTATGTTGCCTTACGTTAGGATATGTAACGTTATAGACGTATATAATGTTCCCACCGAAAAGTAGGAGCCGAAGCGCCAGGAATGTTGTAAAATATGACACCCGAGAAGTTAGTTTCCCTTAAGTGTGGATATATATCGTTATAGACGTATATAACGTTCCCACCGAGACGTAGGGACCGACATGCCAGGAATGTTGTAAGATATTACATCCCAGATGTTAGGTTGCGTTAACTTAGGATATACAACGTTATAGACGTATATAATGTCCCCATCGAGAAGCAGGCGACGACACGCCAGGAATGTTGTAAAATATTACATCCGAGATGTTATGTTGCCTTACGTTAGGATATGTAACGTTAGAGACGTATATAATGTTCCCACCGAAAAGTAGGAGCCGAAGCGCCAGGAATGTTGTAAAATATTACATCCGATATGTTAGGTTGCCTTACGTTAGTATATATAACGTTATAGACGTATATAATGTTCGCACCGAGAAGTACGAGCCGACACGCCAGGAATGTTGTAAACTATTACGGTAGAGATTTTAGGTTGCCTTAGGTTATGATATATAACGTTATAGACGTATATAATGTTACCACCGAGAAATAGGGGCCGAAGCGCCAGGAATGTTGTAAAATATGACATCCGAGATGTTAGTTTCCCTTAAGTTTGGATATATATCGTTATAGACGTATATAACATTCCCACCGAGACGTAGGGACCGACATGCCAGGAATGTTGTAAAATATTACATCCGAGATGTTAGGTTGCGTTAGGTTAGGATATATAACGTTATAGACGTATATAATGTTCGCACCGAGAAGTACGAGCCAACACGCCAGGAATGTTGTAAACTATTACGGTAGAGATTTTAGTTTGCCATAGGTTATGATGTATAACGTTATAGACGTATATAATGTTCCCACCGAGAAATAGGGGCCGACGCGTCAGGAATCTTGTAAAATATTAAACTCGAGATGTTAGGTTGCCTTAGGCTAGGATATATAACGTTATAGACGTATATAATATTCCCACCGTGAAATAGGGGCCGACATGCCAGGAATGTTGTAAAATATTACATCCCAGATGTTAGGTTGCTTAGGCTAGGATATACAACGTTATAGACGTATATAATGTCCCCATCGAGAAGCAGGCGACGACACGCCAGGAATGTTGTAAAATATAACATCCGAGATGTTATGTTGCCTTACGTTAGGATATGTAACGTTATAGACGTATATAATGTTCCCACCGAAAAGTAGGAGCCGAATCGCCAGGAATGTTGTAAAATATTACATCCGAGATGTTAGTTTCCCTTAAGTTTGGATATATGTCGTTATAGACGTATCTGACGTTCCCACCGAGACGTAGGGACCGACATGCCAGGAATGTTGTAAAATATTACATCCCAGATGTTAGGTTGCGTTAGGTTAGGATATACAACGTTATAGACGTATATAATGTCCCCATCGAGAAGCAGGCGACGACACGCCAGGAATGTTGTAAAATATTATATCCGAGATGTTATGTTGCCTTACGTTAGGATATATAACGTTATAGACGTATATAATGTTCGCACCGAGAAGTACGAGCCGACACGCCAGGAATGTTGTAAACTATTACGGTAGAGATTTTAGGTTGCCTTAGGTTATGATATATAACGTTATAGACGTATATAATGTTACCACCGAGAAATAGGGGCCGAAGCGCCAGGAATGTTGTAAAATATGACATCCGGGATGTTAGTTTCCCTTAAGTTTGGATATATATCGTTATAGACGTATATAACGTTCCCACCGAGACGTAGGGACCGACATGCCAGGAATGTTGTAAAATATTACATCCGAGATGTTAGATTGCTTAGGCTAGGATATACAACGTTATAGACGTATATACTGTCCCCATCGAGAAGCAGGCGACGACACGCCAGGAATGTTGTAAAATATAACATCCGAGATGTTATGTTGCCTTACGTTAGGATATGTAACGGTATAGACGTATATAATGTTCCCACCGAAAAGTAGGAGCCGAAGCGCCAGGAATGTTGTAAAATATAACATCCGAGATGTTATGTTGCCTTACGTTAGGATATGTAACGTTATAGACGTATATAATGTTCCCACCGAAAAGTAGGAGCCGAAGCGCCAGGAATGTTGTAAAATATTACATCCGAGATGTTAGTTTCCCTTAAGTTTGGATATATATCGTTATAGACGTATATAATGTGCAGATCGAGACGTGGGGACCGACAAGCCAGAATGTTGTAAAATATTACATCCGAGATGTTAGGTTGCGTTAGATTAGGATATACAACGTTATAGACGTATATAATGTCCCCATCGAGAAACAGGCGACGACACGTCAGGAATGTTGTAAAATATAACATCCGAGATGTTATGTTTCCTTACGTTAGGATATGTAACGTTATAGACGTATATAATGTTACCACCGAAAAGTAGGAGCCGAAGCGCCAGGAATGTTGTAAAATATGACACCCGAGATGTTAGTTTCCCTTAAGTTTGGATATATATCGTTATAGACGTATATAACGTTCCCTCCGAGACGTAGGGACCGACATGCCAGGAATGTTGGAAAATATTACATCCCAGATGTTAGATTGCGTTACGTTAGGATATACAACGTTATAGACGTATATAATGTCCCCATCGAGAAGCAGGCGTCGACACGCCAGGAATGTTGTAAACTATTACGGTAGAGATTTTAGTTTGCCATAGGTTATGATGTATAACGTTATAGACGTATATAATGTTCCCACCGAGAAATAGGGGCCGACGCGTCAGGAATGTTGTAAAATATTAAACTCGAGATGTTAGGTTGCCTTAGGCTAGGATATATAACGTTATAGACGTATATAATATTCCCACCGAGAAATAGGGGCCGACATGCCAGGAATGTTGTAAAATATTACATCCCAGATGTTAGGTTGCCTTAGGTTAGGATATACAACGTTATAGACGTATATAATGACCCCATCGAGGAACAGGCGACGACACGCCAGGAATGTTGTAAAATATAACATCCGAGATGTTATGTTGCCTTACGTTAGTATATGTAACGTTATAGACGTATATAATGTTCCCACCGAAAAGTAGGAGCCGAATCGCCAGGAATGTTGTAAAATATTACATCCGAGATGTTAGTTTCCCTTAAGTTTGGATATATGTCGTTATAGACGTATCTGACGTTCGCACCGAGACGTAGGGACCGACATGCCAGGAATGTTGTAAAATATTACATCCCAGATGTTAGGTTGCGTTAGGTTAGGATATACAACGTTATAGACGTATATAATGTCCCCATCGAGAAGCAGGCGACGACACGCCAGGAATGTTGTAAAATATTATATCCGAGATGTTATGTTGCCTTACGTTAGGATATATAACGTTATAGACGTATATAATGTTCGCACCGAGAAGTACGAGCCGACACGCCAGGAATGTTGTAAACTATTACGGTAGAGATTTTAGGTTGCCTTAGGTTATGATATATAACGTTATAGACGTATATAATGTTACCACCGAGAAATAGGGGCCGAAGCGCCAGGAATGTTGTAAAATATGACATCCGGGATGTTAGTTTCCCTTAAGTTTGGATATATATCGTTATAGACGTATATAACGTTCCCACCGAGACGTAGGGACCGACATGCCAGGAATGTTGTAAAATATTACATCCGAGATGTTAGATTGCTTAGGCTAGGATATACAACGTTATAGACGTATATACTGTCCCCATCGAGAAGCAGGCGACGACACGCCAGGAATGTTGTAAAATATAACATCCGAGATGTTATGTTGCCTTACGTTAGGATATGTAACGGTATAGACGTATATAATGTTCCCACCGAAAAGTAGGAGCCGAAGCGCCAGGAATGTTGTAAAATATTACATCCGAGATGTTAGTTTCCCTTAAGTTTGGATATATATCGTTATAGACGTATATAATGTGCAGATCGAGACGTGAGGACCGACAAGCCAGAATGTTGTAAAATATTACATCCGAGATGTTAGGTTGCGTTAGATTAGGATATACAACGTTATAGACGTATATAATGTCCCCATCGAGAAACAGGCGACGACACGCCAGGAATGTTGTAAAATATAACATCCGAGATGTTATGTTGCCTTACGTTAGGATATGTAACGTTATAGACGTATATAATGTTCCCACCGAAAAGTAGGAGCCGAAGCGCCAGGAATGTTATAAAATATTACATCCGAGATGTTAGTTTCCCTTAAGTTTGGATATATATCGTTATAGACGTATACAATGTCCAGATCGAGACGTGGGGACCGACAAGCCAGAATGTTGTAAAATATTACATCCGAGATGTTAGGTTGCGTTAGGTTAGGATATACAACGTTATAGACGTATATAATGTTCGCACCGCGGAAGTACGAGCCGACACGCCAGGAATGTTGTAAAATATTACATCCGAGATGTTAGATTGCTTAGGCTAGGATATACAACGTTATAGACGTATATAATGTCCCCATCGAGAAGCAGGCGACGACACGCCAGGAATGTTGTAAAATATAACATCCGAGATGTTATGTTGCCTTACGTTAGGATATGTAACGTTATAGACGTATATAATGTTCCCACCGAAAAGTAGGAGCCGAAGCGCCAGGAATGTTGTAAAATATGACACCCGAGAAGTTAGTTTCCCTTAAGTGTGGATATATATCGTTATAGACGTATATAACGTTCCCACCGAGACGTAGGGACCGACATGCCAGGAATGTTGTAAGATATTACATCCCAGATGTTAGGTTGCGTTAAGTTAGGATATACAACGTTATAGACGTATATAATGTCCCCATCGAGAAGCAGGCGACGACACGCCAGGAATGTTGTAAAATATTACATCCGAGATGTTATGTTGCCTTACGTTAGGATATGTAACGTTAGAGACGTATATAATGTTCCCACCGAAAAGTAGGAGCCGAAGCGCCAGGAATGTTGTAAAATATTACATCCGATATGTTAGGTTGCCTTACGTTAGTATATATAACGTTATAGACGTATATAATGTTCGCACCGAGAAGTACGAGCCGACACGCCAGGAATGTTGTAAACTATTACGGTAGAGATTTTAGGTTGCCTTAGGTTATGATATATAACGTTATAGACGTATATAATGTTACCACCGAGAAATAGGGGCCGAAGCGCCAGGAATGTTGTAAAATATGACATCCGAGATGTTAGTTTCCCTTAAGTTTGGATATATATCGTTATAGACGTATATAACATTCCCACCGAGACGTAGGGACCGACATGCCAGGAATGTTGTAAAATATTACATCCGAGATGTTAGGTTGCGTTAGGTTAGGATATATAACGTTATAGACGTATATAATGTTCGCACCGAGAAGTACGAGCCAACACGCCAGGAATGTTGTAAACTATTACGGTAGAGATTTTAGTTTGCCATAGGTTATGATGTATAACGTTATAGACGTATATAATGTTCCCACCGAGAAATAGGGGCCGACGCGTCAGGAATCTTGTAAAATATTAAACTCGAGATGTTAGGTTGCCTTAGGCTAGGATATATAACGTTATAGACGTATATAATATTCCCACCGTGAAATAGGGGCCGACATGCCAGGAATGTTGTAAAATATTACATCCCAGATGTTAGGTTGCTTAGGCTAGGATATACAACGTTATAGACGTATATAATGTCCCCATCGAGAAGCAGGCGACGACACGCCAGGAATGTTGTAAAATATAACATCCGAGATGTTATGTTGCCTTACGTTAGGATATGTAACGTTATAGACGTATATAATGTTCCCACCGAAAAGTAGGAGCCGAATCGCCAGGAATGTTGTAAAATATTACATCCGAGATGTTAGTTTCCCTTAAGTTTGGATATATGTCGTTATAGACGTATCTGACGTTCCCACCGAGACGTAGGGACCGACATGCCAGGAATGTTGTAAAATATTACATCCCAGATGTTAGGTTGCGTTAGGTTAGGATATACAACGTTATAGACGTATATAATGTCCCCATCGAGAAGCAGGCGACGACACGCCAGGAATGTTGTAAAATATTATATCCGAGATGTTATGTTGCCTTACGTTAGGATATATATCGTTATAGACGTATATAATGTTCGCACCGAGAAGTACGAGCCGACACGCCAGGAATGTTGTAAACTATTACGGTAGAGATTTTAGGTTGCCTTAGGTTATGATATATAACGTTATAGACGTATATAATGTTACCACCGAGAAATAGGGGCCGAAGCGCCAGGAATGTTGTAAAATATGACATCCGGGATGTTAGTTTCCCTTAAGTTTGGATATATATCGTTATAGACGTATATAACGTTCCCACCGAGACGTAGGGACCGACATGCCAGGAATGTTGTAAAATATTACATCCGAGATGTTAGATTGCTTAGGCTAGGATATACAACGTTATAGACGTATATACTGTCCCCATCGAGAAGCAGGCGACGACACGCCAGGAATGTTGTAAAATATAACATCCGAGATGTTATGTTGCCTTACGTTAGGATATGTAACGGTATAGACGTATATAATGTTCCCACCGAAAAGTAGGAGCCGAAGCGCCAGGAATGTTGTAAAATATTACATCCGAGATGTTAGTTTCCCTTAAGTTTGGATATATATCGTTATAGACGTATATAATGTGCAGATCGAGACGTGAGGACCGACAAGCCAGAATGTTGTAAAATATTACATCCGAGATGTTAGGTTGCGTTAGATTAGGATATACAACGTTATAGACGTATATAATGTCCCCATCGAGAAACAGGCGACGACACGCCAGGAATGTTGTAAAATATAACATCCGAGATGTTATGTTGCCTTACGTTAGGATATGTAACGTTATAGACGTATATAATGTTCCCACCGAAAAGTAGGAGCCGAAGCGCCAGGAATGTTATAAAATATTACATCCGAGATGTTAGTTTCCCTTAAGTTTGGATATATATCGTTATAGACGTATACAATGTCCAGATCGAGACGTGGGGACCGACAAGCCAGAATGTTGTAAAATATTACATCCGAGATGTTAGGTTGCGTTAGGTTAGGATATACAACGTTATAGACGTATATAATGTTCGCACCGCGGAAGTACGAGCCGACACGCCAGGAATGTTGTAAAATATTACATCCGAGATGTTAGATTGCTTAGGCTAGGATATACAACGTTATAGACGTATATAATGTCCCCATCGAGAAGCAGGCGACGACACGCCAGGAATGTTGTAAAATATAACATCCGAGATGTTATGTTGCCTTACGTTAGTATATGTAACGTTATAGACGTATATAATGTTCCCACCGAAAAGTAGGAGCCGAATCGCCAGGAATGTTGTAAAATATTACATCCGAGATGTTAGTTTCCCTTAAGTTTGGATATATGTCGTTATAGACGTATCTGACGTTCCCACCGAGACGTAGGGACCGACATGCCAGGAATGTTGTAAAATATTACATCCCAGATGTTAGGTTGCGTTAGGTTAGGATATACAACGTTATAGACGTATATAATGTCCCCATCGAGAAGCAGGCGACGACACGCCAGGAATGTTGTAAAATATTATATCCGAGATGTTATGTTGCCTTACGTTAGGATATATAACGTTATAGACGTATATAATGTTCGCACCGAGAAGTACGAGCCGACACGCCAGGAATGTTGTAAACTATTACGGTAGAGATTTTAGGTTGCCTTAGGTTATGATATATAACGTTATAGACGTATATAATGTTACCACCGAGAAATAGGGGCCGAAGCGCCAGGAATGTTGTAAAATATGACATCCGGGATGTTAGTTTCCCTTAAGTTTGGATATATATCGTTATAGACGTATATAACGTTCCCACCGAGACGTAGGGACCGACATGCCAGGAATGTTGTAAAATATTACATCCGAGATGTTAGATTGCTTAGGCTAGGATATACAACGTTATAGACGTATATACTGTCCCCATCGAGAAGCAGGCGACGACACGCCAGGAATGTTGTAAAATATAACATCCGAGATGTTATGTTGCCTTACGTTAGGATATGTAACGGTATAGACGTATATAATGTTCCCACCGAAAAGTAGGAGCCGAAGCGCCAGGAATGTTGTAAAATATTACATCCGAGATGTTAGTTTCCCTTAAGTTTGGATATATATCGTTATAGACGTATATAATGTGCAGATCGAGACGTGAGGACCGACAAGCCAGAATGTTGTAAAATATTACATCCGAGATGTTAGGTTGCGTTAGATTAGGATATACAACGTTATAGACGTATATAATGTCCCCATCGAGAAACAGGCGACGACACGCCAGGAATGTTGTAAAATATAACATCCGAGATGTTATGTTGCCTTACGTTAGGATATGTAACGTTATAGACGTATATAATGTTCCCACCGAAAAGTAGGAGCCGAAGCGCCAGGAATGTTATAAAATATTACAACCGAGATGTTAGTTTCCCTTAAGTTTGGATATATATCGTTATAGACGTATACAATGTCCAGATCGAGACGTGGGGACCGACAAGCCAGAATGTTGTAAAATATTACATCCGAGATGTTAGGTTGCGTTAGGTTAGGATATACAACGTTATAGACGTATATAATGTTCGCACCGCGGAAGTACGAGCCGACACGCCAGGAATGTTGTAAAATATTACATCCGAGATGTTAGATTGCTTAGGCTAGGATATACAACGTTATAGACGTATATAATGTCCCCATCGAGAAGCAGGCGACGACACGCCAGGAATGTTGTAAAATATAACATCCGAGATGTTATGTTGCCTTACGTTAGTATATGTAACGTTATAGACGTATATAATGTTCCCACCGAAAAGTAGGAGCCGAATCGCCAGGAATGTTGTAAAATATTACATCCGAGATGTTAGTTTCCCTTAAGTTTGGATATATGTCGTTATAGACGTATCTGACGTTCCCACCGAGACGTAGGGACCGACATGCCAGGAATGTTGTAAAATATTACATCCCAGATGTTAGGTTGCGTTAGGTTAGGATATACAACGTTATAGACGTATATAATGTCCCCATCGAGAAGCAGGCGACGACACGCCAGGAATGTTGTAAAATATTACATCCGAGATGTTAGGTTGCCTTAGGTTAGGGTATATATCTTTATAGACGTATATAATGTTCCCAATGAGACGTGGGGACAGACATGCCAGGAATCTTGTAAAATATTACATCCCAGATGTTAGGTTGCGTTAGGTAAGGATATACAACGTTATAGACGTATATTATGTCCCCATCCAGAAGCAGGCGACGACACGCCAGGAATGTTGTAAAATATTACATCCCAGATGTTAGGTTGCGTTATGTTAGGATATACAACGTTATAGACGTATATTATGTTCCCATCGAGAAGCAGGCGACGACACGCCCGGAATGCTGTAAAATATTACATTCGACATGTTATGTTGCCTTAGGCTAGGATATATAACGTTATAGACGTATATAATGTTCCCACCGAGAAGTACGGGCGGACACGCCAGGAATGTTGTCAACTATTACATCCGAGATGCTAGGTTGCCTTAGGTTAGTATATATAACGTTATAGACGTATATAAGCTCCCCATCCAGAAGTAGGCGACGACACGCCAGGAATATTACATCCCAGATGTTAGGTTGCGTTAGGTTAGGATACACAACGTTATAGACGTATATAATGTTCCCATCGAGAAGCAGGCGACGACACGCCAGGAATGATGTAAAATATTACATTCGACATGCTAGGTCGCCTTAGGCTAGGATATATAACGTTACAGACGTATACAATGTTCCCACCGAGAAATACGGGCCTACACGCCAGGAATGTTTTCAACTATTACATCCGAGATGTTAGGTTCCCTTAGGGTAGTATATACAACGTTATACACGTATAGTATATTCCCACCGAGATGTAGGGACCGACATGCCAGGAATGCTGTAAAATATTACATCCGAGATGTTAGGCTGCCTTAGGTTAGGATATACAAGGTTCTAGATGTATATAATGTCCCCATCGAGAAGTAGGCGACGACACGCCAGGAATGTTTAAAATTTTACATTCGACATGTTAGATTGCCTTAGGCTAGAATATATAACGTTATAGACGTATATAATGTTCCCACTGAAAAAAAGGGCCGACGCGTCAGGAATGTTGTAAAATATTACACCCGAGATGTTAGGTTCCCATATGTTAGGATATACAACGTTATAGTCGTATAGTATGTTCCCACCTAGATGTAGGCACCGACATGCAAGGAATGTTGTAAAATATTACATCCCAAATGTTAGGTTGCGTTAGGTTAGGATATACAACGTTATAGACGTATATAATCTCCCCATCGAGAAGCAGTCGACGACACGCCAGAATGTTGTAAAATATTACATCCGAGATGTTAGGCTGCCTTAGGTTAGGATATACAATGTTATAGATGTATATAATGTCCCCATCGAGAAGTAGGCGACGACACGCCAGGAATGTTGTAAAATTTTACATTCGACATGTTAGGTCGCCTTAGGCTAGGATATATAACGTTATAGACGTATACAATGTTCCCACCGAGAAGTACGGGCCTACACGCCAGGAATGTTGTCAACTATTACATCGGAGGTGTTAGGTTGCCTTACGTTAGGATATATATCGTTATAGACGCATATAATGTTCCCACTGAGACGTAGGCAGCGACATGCAAGGAATGTTGTAAAATATTACATCCCAAATGTTAGTTTGCGTTAGGTTAGGATATACAACGTTATAGACGTATATAATCTCCCCATCGAGAAGCAGTCGACGACACGCCAGAATGTTGTAAAATATTACATTCGACATGCTAGGTCGCCTTAGGCTAGGATGTACAATGTTATAGATGTATATAATGTCCCCATCGAGAAGTAGGCGACGACACGCCAGGAATGTTGTAAAATATTACATCGCAGATGTTAGGTTGCGTTAGGTAAGGATATACAACGTTATAGACGTATATTATGTCCCCATCCAGAAGCAGGCGACGACACGCCAGGAATGTTGTAAAATATTACATCCCAGATGTTAGGTTGCGTTATGTTAGGATATACAACGTTATAGACGTATATTATGTCCCCATCGAGAAGCAGGCGACGACACGCCCGGAATGCTGTAAAATATTATATTCGACATGTTATGTTGCCTTAGGCTAATATATATAACGTTATAGACGTATATAATGTTCCCACCGAGTAGTACGGGCGGACACGCCAGGAATGTTGTGAACTATTACATCCGAGATGCTAGGTTGCCTTAGGTTAGTATATATAACGTTATAGACGTATATAAGCTCCCCATCCAGAAGTAGGCGACGACACGCCAGGAATATTACATCCCAGATGTTAGGTTGCGTTAGGTTAGGATACACAACGTTATAGACGTATATAATGTTCCCATCGAGAAGCAGGCGACGACACGCCAGGAATGATGTAAAATATTACATTCGACATGCTAGGTCGCCTTAGGCTAGGATATATAACGTTACAGACGTATACAATGTTCCCACCGAGAAGTACGGGCCTACACGCCAGGAATGTTTTCAACTATTACATCCGAGATGTTAGGTTCCCTTAGGGTAGTATATACAACGTTATAGACGTATAGTATATTCCCACCGAGATGTAGGGACCGACATGCCAGGAATGCTGTAAAATATTACATCCGAGATGTTAGGCTGCCTTAGGTTAGGATATACAAGGTTATAGATGTATATAATGTCCCCATCGAGAAGTAGGCGACGACACGCCAGGAATGTTTAAAATTTTACATTCGACATGTTAGATTGCCTTAGGCTAGAATATATAACGTTATAGACGTATATAATGTTCCCACTGAAAAATAGGTGCCGACGCGTCAGGAATGTTGTAAAATATTACACGCGAGATGTTAGGTTCCCATATGTTAGGATATACAACGTTATAGTCGTATAGTATGTTCCCACCGAGATGTAGGCACCGACATGCAAGGAATGTTGTAAAATATTACATCCCAAATGTTAGGTTGCGTTAGGTTAGGATATACAACGTTATAGACGTATATAATCTCCCCATCGAGAAGCAGTCGACGACACGCCAGAATGTTGTAAAATATTACATCCGAGATGTTAGGTTGCCTTAGGTTAGGATATACAATGTTATAGATGTATATAATGTCCCCATATAGAAGTAGGCGACGACACGCCAGGAATGTTGTAAAATTTTACATTCGACATGTTAGGTCGCCTTAGGCTAGGATATATAACGTTATAGACGTATACAATTTTCCCACAGAGAAGTACGGGCCTACACGCCAGGAATGTTGTCAACTATTACATCGGAGGTTTTAGGTTGCCTTACGTTAGGATATATATCGTTATAGACGCATATAATGTACCCACCGAGACGTAGGCAGCGACATGCAAGGAATGTTGTAAAATATTACATCCCAAATGTTAGTTTGCGTTAGGTTAGGATATACAACGTTATAGACGTATATAATCTCCCCATCGAGATGCAGTCGACGACACGCCAGAATGTTGTAAAATATTACATTCGACATGCTAGGTCGCCTTAGGCTAGGATATATAACGTTATAGACGTATACAATGTTCCCACCGAGAAGTACGGGCCTACACGCCAGGAATGTTGTCAACTATTACATCCGAGATGTTAGGTTGCCTTAGGTTAGGATATATACCGTTATAGACGTATACAATGTTTCCACCGAGAAGTAGGGACCGACATGCCAGGCATGTTATAAAATATTACATCCGAGATGATAGGTTGCCTTAGGTTAGGATATACAATGTTATAGATGTATATAATGACCCTATCCAGAAGTAGGCGACGACACTCCAGGAATGTTGTAAAATATTACATCCCAAATGTTAGGTTGCGTTAGGTTAGGATATACAACGTTATAGACGTATATAATCTCCCCATCGAGAAGCAGTCGACGACACGCCAGAATGTTGTAAAATATTACATCCGAGATGTTAGGTTGCCTTAGGTTAGGATATACAATGTTATAGATGTATATAATGTCCCCATCGAGAAGTAGGCGACGACACGCCAGGAATGTTGTAAAATTTTACATTCGACATGTTAGATTGCCTTAGGCTAGAATATATAACGTTATAGACGTATATAATGTTCCCACTGAAAAATAGGGGCCGACGCGTCAGGAATGTTGTAAAATATTACACCCGAGATGTTAGGTTCCCTTAGGTTAGGATATACAACGTTATAGACGTATAGTATGATCCCACCGAGATGTAGGGATCGACATGCCAGGAATGTTGTAAAATATTACACCCGAGATGTTTGGTTCCCTTAGGTTAGGACATATAACGTTATAGATGTATATAATGTCCCCATCCAGAAGTAGGCGACGACACGCCAGGAATGTTGTAAAATATTACATCCGAGATGTTAGGTTGCCTTAGGTTAGGGTATATATCTTTATAGACGTATATAATGTTCCCAATGAGACGTGGGGACAGACATGCCAGGAATCTTGTAAAATATTACATCCCAGATGTGAGGTTGCTTTAGGTTAGGATATACAACGTTATAGACGTATATAATGTCCCCATCGAGAAGCGGGCGACGACACGCCAGGAATGTTGTAAAATATTACATCCGAGATGTTATGTTGCCTTACGACAGGATATATATCGTTATGGACGTATATAACGTTCCCACCTGAAAGTAGGGGCCGACGCGCCAGGAATGTTGTAAAATATTACATCCGAGATATTAGGTTGCCTTCGTTTAGGATATATACAGCTATAGACGTATATGATGTTTCTTGCGAGAAGTGCGAGCTAACACGCCAGGAATGTTGTCAAATATTACATCCGAGATGTTAGGTTGCGTTAGGTTAGGATATACAACGTTATAGACGTATATAATCTCCCCATCGAGAAGCAGTCGACGACACGCCAGAATGTTGTAAAATATTACATCCGAGATGTTAGGTTGCCTTAGGTTAGGATATACAATGTTATAGATGTATATAATGTCCCCATCGAGAAGTAGGCGACGACACGCCAGGAATGTTGTAAAATTTTACATTCGACATGTTAGGTCGCCTTAGGCTAGGATATATAACGTTATTGACGTATACAATGTTCCCACCGAGAAGTACGGGCCTACACGCCAGGAATGTTGTCAACTATTACATCGGAGGTGTTAGGTTGCCTTACGTTAGGATATATATCGTTATAGACGCATATAATGTTCCCACCGAGACGTAGGCAGCGACATGCAAGGAATGTTGCAAAATATTACATCCAAAATGTTAGTTTGCGTTAGGTTAGGATATACAACGTTATAGACGTATATAATCTCCCCATCGAGAAGCAGTCGACGACACGCCAGAATGTTGTAAAATATTACATTCGACATGCTAGGTCGCCTTAGCCTAGGATATATAACGTTATAGACGTATACAATGTTCCCACCGAGAAGTACGGGCCTACACGCCAGGAATGTTGTCAACTATTACATCCGAGATGTTAGATTGCCTTAGGTTAGGATATATACCGTTATAGACGTATACAATGTTTCCACCGAGAAGTAGGGACCGACATGCCAGGCATGTTATAAAATATTACATCCGAGATGATAGGTTGCCTTAGGTTAGGATATACAATGTTATAGATGTATATAATGACCCTATCCAGAAGTAGGCGACGACACTCCAGGAATGTTGTAAAATATTACATCCCAGATGTTAGGTTGCCTTAGGTTAGGATATACAATGTTATAGATGTATATAATGACCCTATCCAGAAGTAGGCGACGACACTCCAGGAATGTTGTAAAATATTACATCCCAAATGTTAGGTTGCGTTAGGTTAGGATATACAACGTTATAGACGTATATAATCTCCCCATCGAGAAGCAGTCGACGACACGCCAGAATGTTGTAAAATATTACATCCGAGATGTTAGGTTGCCTTAGGTTAGGATATACAATGTTATAGATGTATATAATGTCCCCCATCGAGAAGTAGGCGACGACACGCCAGGAATGTTGTAAAATTTTACATTCGACATGTTAGGTTGCCTTAGGCTAGAATATATAACGTTGTAGACGTATATAATGTTCCCACTGAAAAAAAGGGCCGACGCGTCAGGAATGTTGTAAAATATTACACCCGGGATGTTAGGTTCCCTTAGGTTAGGATATACAACGTTATAGACGTATAGTATGTTCCCACCGAGATGTAGGGACCGACATGCCAGGAATGTTGTAAAATATTACACCCGAGATGTTTGGTTCCCTTAGGTTAGGACATATAACGTTATAGATGTATATAATGTCCCCATCCAGAAGTAGGCGACGACACGCCAGGAATGTTGTAAAATATTACATCCGAGATGTTAGGTTGCCTTAGGTTAGGGTATATATCTTTATAGACGTATATAATGTTCCCAATGAGACGTGGGGACAGACATGCCAGGAATCTTGTAAAATATTACATCCCAGATGTGAGGTTGCTTTAGGTTAGGATATACAACGTTATAGACGTATATAATGTCCCCATCGAGAAGCGGGCGACGACACGCCAGGAATGTTGTAAAATATTACATCCGAGATGTTATGTTGCCTTACGACAGGATATATATCGTTATAGACGTATATAACGTTCCCACCTGAAAGTAGGGGCCGACGCGCCAGGAATGTTGTAAAATATTACATCCGAGATATTAGGTTGCCTTCGTTTAGGATATATACAGCTATAGACGTATATGATGTTTCTTGCGAGAAGTGCGAGCTAACACGCCAGGAATGTTGTCAAATATTACATCCGAGATGTTAGGTTGCGTTAGGTTAGGATATACAACGTTATAGACGTATATAATCTCCCCATCGAGAAGCAGTCGACGACACGCCAGAATGTTGTAAAATATTACATCCGAGATGTTAGGTTGCCTTAGGTTAGGATATACAATGTTATAGATGTATATAATGTCCCCATCGAGAAGTAGGCGACGACACGCCAGGAATGTTGTAAAATATTACATCCGAGATGTTAGGTTGCCTTAGGTTAGGATATACAACGTTATAGACGTATATAATGTCCCCATCGAGAAGCGGGTGACGACACGCCAGGAATGTTGTAAAATATTACATCCGAGATGTTATGTTGCCTTACGACAGGATATATATCGTTATAGATGTATACAACGTTCCCACCTGAAAGTAGGGGCCGACGCGCCAGGAATGTTGTAAAATATTACATCCGAGATATTAGGTTGCCTTCGTTTAGGATATATACAGCTATAGACGTATATGATGTTTCTTGCGAGAAGTGCGAGCTAACACGCCAGGAATGTTGTCAAATATTACATCCGAGATGTTAGGTTGCGTTAGGTTAGGATATACAACGTTATAGACGTATATAATCTCCCCATCGAGAAGCAGTCGACGACACGCCAGAATGTTGTAAAATATTACATCCGAGATGTTAGGTTGCCTTAGGTTAGGATATACAATGTTATAGATGTATATAATGTCCCCATATAGAAGTAGGCGACGACACGCCAGGAATGTTGTAAAATTTTACATTCGACATGTTAGGTCGCCTTAGGCTAGGATATATAACGTTATAGACGTATACAATGTTCCCACCGAGAAGTACGGGCCTACACGCCAGGAATGTTGTCAACTATTACATCGGAGGTTTTAGGTTGCCTTACGTTAGGATATATATCGTTATAGACGCATATAATGTTCCCACCGAGACGTAGGCAGCGACATGCAAGGAATGTTGTAAAATATTACATCCCAAATGTTAGTTTGCGTTAGGTTAGGATATACAAAGTTATAGACGTATATAATCTCCCCATCGAGAAGCAGTCGACGACACGCCAGAATGTTGTAAAATATTACATTCGACATGCTAGGTCGCCTTAGGCTAGGATATATAACGTTATAGACGTATACAATGTTCCCACCGAGAAGTACGGGCCTACACGCCAGGAATGTTGTCAACTATTACATCCGAGATGTTAGATTGCCTTAGGTTAGGATATATACCGTTATAGACGTATACAATGTTTCCACCGAGAAGTAGGGACCGACATGCCAGGCATGTTATAAAATATTACATCCGAGATGATAGGTTGCCGTAGGTTAGGATATACAATGTTATAGATGTATATAATGACCCTATCCAGAAGTAGGCGACGACACTCCAGGAATGTTGTAAAATATTACATCCCAGATGTTAGGTTGCGTTAGGTAAGGATATACAACGTTATAGACGTATATTATGTCCCCATCCAGAAGCAGGCGACGACACGCCAGGAATGTTGTAAAATATTACATCCCAGATGATAGGTTGCGTTATGTTAGGATATACAACGTTATAGACGTATATTATGTCCCCATCGAGAAGCAGGCGACGACACGCCCGGAATGCTGTAAAATATTACATTCGACATGTTATGTTGCCTTAGGCTAGGATATATAACGTTATAGACGTATATAATGTTCCCACCGAGAAGTACGGGCGGACACGCCAGGAATGTTGTCAACTATTACATCCGAGATGCTAGGTTGCCTTAGGTTAGTATATATAACGTTATAGACGTATATAAGCTCCCCATCCAGAAGTAGGCGACGACACGCCAGGAATATTACATCCCAGATGTTAGGTTGCGTTAGGTTAGGATACACAACGTTATAGACGTATATAATGTTCCCATCGAGAAGCAGGCGACGGCACGCCAGGAATGATGTAAAATATTACATTCGACATGCTAGGTCGCCTTAGGCTAGGATATATAACGTTACAGACGTATACAATGTTCCCACCGAGAAGTACGGGCCTACACGCCAGGAATGTTGTCAACTATTACATCCGAGATATTAGGTTTCCTTAGGTTAGGATATACAACGTTATATACGTATAGTATGTTCCCACCGAGATATAGGGACCGACATGCCAGGAATGTTGTAAAATATTACATCCGAGATGTTATGTTGCCTTACGACAGGATATATATCGTTATAGACGTATATAACGTTCCCACCTGAAAGTAGGGGCCGACGCGCCAGGAATGTTGTAAAATATTACATCCGAGATATTAGGTTGCCTTCGTTTAGGATATATACAGCTATAGACGTATATGATGTTTCTTGCGAGAAGTGCGAGCTAACACGCCAGGAATGTTGTCAAATATTACATCCGAGATGTTAGGTTGCGTTAGGTTAGGATATACAACGTTATAGACGTATATAATCTCCCCATCGAGAAGCAGTCGACGACACGCCAGGATGTTGAAAAATATTACATCCGAGATGTTAGGTTGCCTTAGGTTAGGATATACAATGTTATAGATGTATATAATGTCCCCATCGAGAAGTAGGCGACGACACGCCAGGAATGTTGTATAATTTTACATTCGACATGTTAGGTCGCCTTAGGCTAGGATATATAACGTTATAGACGTATACAATGTTCCCACCGAGAAGTACGGGCCTACACGCCAGGAATGTTGTCAACTATTACATCGGAGGTGTTAGGTTGCCTTACGTTAGGATATATATCGTTATAGACGCATATAATGTTCCCACCGAGACGTAGGCAGCGACATGCAAGGAATGTTGTAAAATATTACATCCCAAATGTTAGTTTGCGTTAGGTTAGGATATACAACCTTATAGACGTATATTATGTCCCCGTCGAGAAGCAGGCTACGACACGCCAGGAATGTTGTAAAATATTACATCCCAGATGTTAGGTTGCGTTAGGTTAGGATATACAACGTTATAGACGTATATTATGTCCCCATCGAGAAGCAGGCGACGACACGCCAGGAATGTTGTAAAATATTACATCCGAGATGTTAGGTTCCCTTCGGTTTGGATATATTTCGTTATAGACGTATATAATGTTCCTACCGAGACTTGGGGACCGACATGCCAGGAATCTTGTATAATATTACATCCCAGATGTTAGGTTGCTTTAGGTTAGGATATACAACGATATAGACGTATATAATGTCCCCATCGAGAAGCAGGCGACGACACGCTAGGAATGTTGTAAAATTTTACATTCGACATGTTAGGTTGCCTTAGGCTAGTATATATAACGTTATAGACGTATATAATGTTCCCACTGAAAAATAGGGGCCGACGCGTCAGGAATGTTGTAAAATAATACATCCGAGATGTTATGTTGCCTTACGACAGGATATATATCGTTATAGACGTATATAACGTTCCCACCTGAAAGTAGGGGCCGACGCGCCAGGAATGTTGTAAAATATTACATCCGAGATATTAGGTTGCCTTCGTTTAGGATATATACAGCTATTGACGTATATGATGTTTCTTGCGAGAAGTGCGAGCTAACACGCCAGGAATGTTGTCAAATATTACATCCGAGATGTTAGGTTGCGTTAGGTTAGGATATACAACGTTATAGACGTATATAATCTCCCCATCGAGAAGCAGTCGACGACACGCCAGAATGTTGTAAAATATTACATCCGAGATGTTAGGTTGCCTTAGGTTAGGATATACAATGTTATAGATGTATATAATGTCCCCATCGAGAAGTAGGCGACGACACGCCAGGAATGTTGTAAAGTATTACATTCGACATGTTAGGTTGCCTTAGGCTAGAATATATAACGTTATAGACGTATATAATGTTCCCACTGAAAAATAGGGGCCGACGCGTCAGGAATGTTGTAAAATATTACACCCGAGATGTTAGGTTCCCATATGTTAGGATATACAACGTTATAGTCGTATAGTATGTTCCCACCGAGATGTAGGCACCGACATGCAAGGAATGTTGTAAAATATTACATCCCAAATGTTAGGTTGCGTTAGGTTAGGATATACAACGTTATAGACGTATATAATCTCCCCATCGAGAAGCAGTCGACGACACGCCAGAATGTTGTAAAATATTACATCCGAGATGTTAGGTTGCCTTAGGTTAGGATATACAATGTTATAGATGTATATAATGTCCCCATCGAGAAGTAGGCGACGACACGCCAGGAATGTTGTAAAATTTTACATTCGACATGTTAGGTTGCCTTAGGCTAGAATATATAACGTTATAGACGTATATAATGTTCCCACTGAAAAAAAGGGTCGACGCGTCAGGAATGTTGTAAAATATTACACCCGGGATGTTAGGTTCCCTTAGGTTAGGATATACAACGTTATAGACGTATAGTATGTTCCCACCGAGATGTAGGGACCGACATGCCAGGAATGTTGTAAAATATTACACCCGAGATGTTTGGTTCCCTTAGGTTAGGACATATAACGTTATAGATGTATATAATGTCCCCATCCAGAAGTAGGCGACGACACGCCAGGAATGTTGTAAAATATTACATCCGAGATGTTAGGTTGCCTTAGGTTAGGGTATATATCTTTATAGACGTATATAATGTTCCCACCGAGACGTTGGGACAGACATGCCAGGAATCTTGTAAAATATTACATCCCAGATGTGAGGTTGCTTTAGGTTAGGATATACAACGTTATAGACGTATATAATGTCCCCATCGAGAAGCGGGCGACGACACGCCAGGAATGTTGTAAAATATTACATCCGAGATGTTATGTTGCCTTACGACAGGATATATATCGTTATAGACGTATATAACGTTCCCACCTGAAAGTAGGGGCCGACGCGCCAGGAATGTTGTAAAATATTACATCCGAGATATTAGGTTGCCTTCGTTTAGGATATATACAGCTATAGACGTATATGATGTTTCTTGCGAGAAGTGCGAGCTAACACGCCAGGAATGTTGTCAAATATTACATCCGAGATGTTAGGTTGCGTTAGGTTAGGATATACAACGTTATAGACGTATATAATCTCCCCATCGAGAAGCAGTCGACGACACGCCAGGATGTTGAAAAATATTACACCCGAGATGTTAGGTTCCCATATGTTAGGATATACAACGTTATAGTCGTATAGTATGTTCCCACCGAGACGTAGGCAGCGACATGCAAGGAATGTTGTAAAATATTACATCCCAAATGTTAGGTTGCGTTAGGTTAGGATATACAACGTTATAGACGTATATAATCTCCCCATCGAGAAGCAGTCGACGACACGCCAGAATGTTGTAAAATATTACACCCGAGATGTTTGGTTCCCTTAGGTTAGGACATATAACGTTATAGATGTATATAATGTCCCCATCCAGAAGTAGGCGACGACACGCCAGGAATGTTGCAAAATATTACATCCGAGATGTTAGGTTGCCTTAGGTTAGGGTATATATCTTTATAGACGTATATAATGTTCCCACCGAGATGTAGGGACCGACATGCCAGGAATGTTGTAAAATATTACATCCGAGATGTTAGGTTGCGTTAGGTTAGGATATACAACGTTATAGACGTATATTATGTCCCCATCGAGAAGCAGGCGACGACAAGACAGGAATGTTGTAAAATATTACATCCGAGATGTTAGGTTCTCTTCGGTTTGGATATATATCGTTATAGACGTATATAATGTTCCTACCGCGACTTGGGGTCCGACATTCCTGGAATCTTGTATAATATTACATCCCAGATGTTAGGTTGCTTTAGGTTAGGATATACAACGATATAGACGTATATAATATTCCCACCGAGAAGTAGGGACCGACATGCCAGGAATGTTGTAAAATATTACATCCGAGATGTTAGGTTCCCTTAGGTTTGGATATATATCGTTATAGACGTATATAATGTTACCACCGAGATGTGGGGGCCGACAAGACCGGGATTCTGTAAAACATTATCACCGAGGGTGTAGATGGGTTAGGTTAGGTTATATTACGGTAATGACGTATATAATGTTCCCACGGAGAAGTAGGGGCCGACCCGCCTGGAATGTTCTAAAACACTACATTCGAGATGTTAGGTTGCCTTAGGTTAGGATATATAACGTTATGAGAGATTCGCATGGCGGACGAGTAAGCTGACGGACGTGCGTACGATAGCTCTCTGAAATCCGTTCTAATTTTCGAGGAAGATGGCGAGTTTCGTGTCAAAACTTGTTTTTGGCACGTTACGGGTACGCGAAACTACGCGTTGAGACGAAAATCTCACGTTAAAGTCGCGAGTAGGAGGCAAATCGAGCATAATACGTGCGCGTCTTTGTTCGATTTGCACGTGGTGACGCGTTTGCTGCCGTACGGTACGCGCTTCGGGGCACGTTTCGCGAATTTCAGGGTTTGAGCGGAGCTGAGGGTGTTCCAGGAGGTGAAGAGGATCCGCTAGGTAAGTGTAGTGAAGTGAAGTTCAGTGAAAAGGTGGAAAAACGGTGAAAAAGTGTAACACTTTGTTTTGCTGCGTGAAAACACGTGTTGTCATATACGGCAATAAACTTTGAAAATTGACCGTTTGTGCGTGTGAATTTACGACGAGAATGTGTAAAGTGACCACAGACACTAGAAATAAACTTATTCGTGGTGAAAAAACGCTTAAAAAAGTGAAAATAAGCGATTTTAAGTGAAATAGGAGTGACGTGTGACGTCACTCCTTTGTGTGGGAAAACGTGCACGTGGCGAAAAATCAAGAACTTTAAATAGGCCTTTTTCGGTGCGGAAATTGCCATAACCGGGTGTGAAGTGACAATAGACACTGATTTTGTGCAATTACGAGGCGGAAAAACTGTTAAAAACAGTAAAAAACAGTAAATTTTGGCGAAGTGGAACCGAGTAGTGCTGCCACCACGGAACATAGTTGACGGAGGTGAAAATTTTGCAGCAACTCTACCAAGGTTGCACCGTGTGCCAGTGAGTGGACGTAGAATTGTTTATTGGACACGTAGAAACAGTGCATGCGGTAATAAACAAGTCAAAAATCAATTCTTGCAAGAGTTTGACAGCTCACGGTCGGTAAAGTTTGCCGACCGTCGTAGGTAACATTCCGGTCGCACGAATTGGAATTTCTCGCCGTTTTTTCCTGCCAGCCGTGCGAAATTGATCGTTGACGAAGGTGTAGTGCGTTTTCAACAAATAATAACTGAAATAAACGCAGCGGGAACTGAAAAATTTCGAATTACCGACAGCAGCGGTACCACCTGCGGTCGATAACCGTGCGGTTGGTAATTTTGCAAAAACACCGATTGCCACGATATTGGTTGTTAGTTTAGGGTATTGTTGGTTAAAACAAACCAAGCAACAACCCGGAAGTCGGGTTTTGAGACGGAGGCATTACCGACGGTCGGGCGAACCCAGCATCGGTAACCGGGCAGTCGGTAACTTAACAATTGCCGGCCGCGGATTAAACTGCAGCGTTTTGCGTACTCATCGACGGCCAATAAACAGTAACTGACAGTTCCTCGGTCGAAACGAGTGAGTGCAGTACGTGGTAACTTACCGACAGCTCTGCTGTCGGTAACTGAACGGTCGGTAACCGGACAATTTCCGACCGAGGGTGATTTTTTTGTGTCCGTGGTGTCTATCGGTGGCCGATAAACTATAATTGACACCTCCTCGGTCTCTGCGAACAGGCACCAGGTGGTGACTTATGGACGGTCGAAAACTACATCCACCCTCGATAACCTTCGATAGGTAACCGCAAAATTCGCGGACCGAGTGTTGGTAAAGAGTGCGCGCGTACATTTAGCGACTGTCGGACCGTGCACAGGGCAAACCAGGCCACTCGGCGGAGGAGTGTGCCGGTAACTTTCCGACGGTTCAATAATACCTACGCGACAAACAAATGTGTTTTTCGTGAAGTTTCGTGCAAAACTGAGGAACACGAACACGAACAGAAACACGAAGAGGGAAGCGAACATGTCTGGCAGGGGTAATCCCAAAATGGACTACGCCGACTATTTCATACAGCCACAGGCTCCAGCCTGTGGAAAAGGGCCAGGCCCCAGCTGTCTATTCTCGGCAAGATCGGAGGACCACTCGACATCCGAGATGGAAGAGCGATCCCTCAAGAGGCGAAACAGCCGCCTCGCGGCTAAGAAGAGGCGCGCAGGAGATCCGTCCAGCGTTGGAGGCGACTCCGATGAGTCGCTCGCCTCCATCATATCCATGACGACGAGGCCATGCCCTAAGTCCAGCAAAGGACAGAAGGAGGCAAGGCAGACCACGGAGGCGTATGACACGGACGCCTCTGTGACATCGATGGTGTCGACCTTGTCCGAGAGAGCCACGAAGGGCGCAAGGCGCTGGCAAAGGAAAGCTGCCACCGCTGACGTAGACAGCGCCCTGGAAGACGAAGAGATCGACTGGGCAACAGTCGTCCCCCCTCGACCGGCAAGGTCGACAAAGCCTGTGCCGACAGACGAGGAGCTGCAGGCGGAGGCTAGAAGGGCCACACTGCCAGATCTTGGACTGACTGCCTTGAAAGAGGCGAACAAGATCGAATGGGTTGCAGCAAAATCGCGCAACCTACAAGGCCCAATGAAGAGGGCAGTACGCGTAGGCGCAAGAACGCTGCGCGCCACTCTCTTGGAGCTCGCAGAGCGAGCGAAGGGCAACCCCGCTGCGGTGAGCTCTGAAGCCCAAGAGTGGAGGCTGCAGGCAGAAAGCCTGCGCCTCGAGAACGAGAAGCTAAAGAGGAAGCTGGCAGCCGTGGAGGAGCGGGTTTCCCCCCAACCAGCGGCGAGGAGGAGCCCGGTGCCAGAAAGGCGAGAAGAACCGCCTACAACGGAGGCAAGAGAGGATATCCTACTGGTTGGACTCAAGAATATCCTTTCAAGCCTCGAGGAAATATTCGATCGACGGATCGAGAAGATCTGGGGGAGAATTAAGGAGAGACTCCCTCCGAAGAAGAAGGATCAGACAACTGCAATGATCGTAAAAGAGCGCCCCACCGCGGCGAAACGTGCCTTCCTCGTAAAGGTAAGAAAAACGGGGGAGA
The DNA here is from genome assembly GCA_963969225.1 of Xylocopa violacea. Lineage (NCBI taxonomy): Eukaryota > Metazoa > Arthropoda > Insecta > Hymenoptera > Apidae > Xylocopa > Xylocopa violacea. The sequence goes on along the minus strand of CAXAJV010000001.1, from coordinate 44,124,479 downwards.
CGACGACGGACGTCGAAAAGGGGAAGGCCCCCTTAAAGTCCGCTAAGGGCAAACGGACGGCCCTCCCACCCGCAACAGGAACAACGGCACCTGCGAAAACCGAGTCCTCCTTGGAGGCGCGTATGAAGAGGATACGCGAGGAATCCGTGAGGAAGGAAAACGAGTGGCAGGCAGCACTCCGCCCTGCCCCTCCCCCCCCTGCGGAGAAGAAAACCACGCAGGTGGAGCTCCCCTGGACAAAGGTCCTGGGCAGAAGGGGAAAGAAAACGGCGGCTGGCAAGCCATCAAAGGCCGCCGCTGAGAAGGAAAGGAGGCAGGTGCGCGTCAGCGCAGCGAAACGCAACGCAAGGACGACACTGGGAAAGGTTCCCAGAACAGCAGCCGTCGTCCTCACCATCCCTCAGGATAGCAAAGCCACGTACGCTGAGGTGATGACAGCTGCCCGGCAGCGAGTAAAGCTCGCAGAGGTGGGCATAGAAGAGGTCCGCCCGAAAAAGGCCAGAACGGGCGGACTGATCCTAGAAGTTACCGGCAAGGAGAAGGAGGCCAAAGCGGCTGCCCTTGCCGGCAAACTCAGGGAGGCGTTGGGCGACAGAGAGGTATATGTCGCGACGCCTCACAAGAGGGCAGACCCGAGGGTCTACGGGCTCGAGGGCTCCATAATGCCACAAGAAGTGGCGGAAGCCATCGCATCCGCAGGAGGATGCAAGGCCGAGGAAATACGGACCGGGATACGACGGGACTCGTCAAACGGGCTCGGCACCATGTGGGTGCAGTGTCCCCTCGCCGCTGCCACGAAAGTGGCATATGCCGGCAGAATAAGGATCGGTTGGTCCTTGATCCGGGTGGCGGCTTTAAAGCCGAGACCGGATCGATGCTTCAAGTGCTGGGAAACTGTCCACGTACAGCAAAGCTGTACCAGCAAACCTGTGTTACAGGTGCGGTGAGTCCGGCCACAGAGCCAGTGAGTGCAGGCAAACTGCGCCCACATGCATCGTCTGCAAGGCTGAAGGCAGACGAGCACACCACAAGGCTGGTGGGGAAGTGTGCAAGGCGCCTAAAGCTACGAAAAAGAGCAGCAAGCCGGCTGTAGAAGCCGTAACGGCAGCGGCATGTAGGAAGGAACCAGCGACCGCTCTGGAAGAAGGAAAGACCGCGGAGCCGGCAACAACGACTCCAGCAGGTAAGGGCCAGGAGGAAGCCATGGATACGGCATAAAATTCACGCCATGCCGTATCCTGCAGACTAACTCGAATCATGCTGCCCGTGCCCAAGACCTGGTAGTAGCAAGACTACAGGGCGGCGATTTCGAGTTGGCAGTGATAGCGGAGCCGTACTCCATCCGCGACAATCGAGCGTGGATAGGAGATAGAGACGGCTCGGTGGTGATCGTGCAGTCTGCACGGACACGTGTACGACCAATCAAGACGGTCGCACGCGAGGAAGGATTCGTCGCGATAACCTGGGCGGGATTCACCGTTATCGGACTATACGCCCCTCCCAGGTGGTCCATCAGCAAGTACGAGGACCTGTTGGACAGGACGGGACGGACAGTTGCGAGATATGCAGAGTCGCCCGTCCCAGTGCTAGGAGACTATAATGCGCACGTGACGGCGTGGGGATCATCTAGGACGGACGCAAGAGGCCACGCCACGCTAGACTGGGCGTCTGGCCTGGGCCTGACGCTACTAAACGAAGGCTCAGCCAGCACATGCGTGCGGTACCAGGGAGAAAGCATCGTGGACCTCTCCTTTGGTAACCGCAAGGCAGCACGGCAAATTAGAGAATGGAGGGTGGAAGAGAAGGAGACACTGTCCGATCATCTGTACATCTCCATGGATGTCTCCGTCCCACACACGGCCCGGCAGGCTAATCACCACCGCCAGAAGTGGTCGCTGAGGAGAATCGAGGAAGACCACCTGATGGCAGCAATCCTCGCGGTAGGCTGGCAGGAGACGCCGGTCAGCCCGATAGAAGATGTCAACACCGAGGCGGACTGGTTTGTCAACGCGATGACAGCGGTATGCGACACGGGCATGCCAAGAGCCCGCGGCAGTGCGCCGAAGCGTCCAGTATACTGGTGGAACGCAGAGATCGCGCAGCTCCGTGCAACTTGCACCGTTGGGCGCCGCCAGTACACCAGAGAGAGAAGAAAAAGGAACTCGGACGCGACGAGGACTTTGCAGCTGTACAACAGCTACAGGGACAAGAAGAAGGAGCTGCAGGCTGCCATCAGGAAGTCCAAGGCACGCGCATTGGATGGACTCCTCCAAACTCTCGAAGAGGATCCATGGGGGCGTCCCTACAAGATAGTGATGGACAAACTGCGACCATGGGCGCCCCCGTTGACGGAAACCTTAGAGGTCCCGCTGCTGGAGAGGGAGGGAACGAAGAGCCCCCAGCAGCGGCCCGATACGGGTGGACACCGGAGTTGGAGGTTTCCGAAGAGGAACTGGCCGGGGCCGTCAAGAGGATGGCGAAGAAGAACACAGCCCCCGGCCGGGATGGAATACCCGGCCGTGTCTGGACGATGGCGCTGAGCGTCCTCGGTTCGAGACTGAGAAGACTGTTCTCAGCCTGCATCAAGGCGGGGACGCTCCCTCGAAGATGGAAGTCCGGCAGGTTGGTGCTCCTCCGAAAGGAAGGCAAACCGGAGGATTCACCATCAGCGTTCCGGCCCATAGTGTTGCAGGACGAGGTAGGAAAGCTGTTCGAAAGAATAATACACGAACGAATCGTCCAGCACCTGTCGCGCGTCGGACCTGCACTGGCGGACTGCCAGTACGGATTCAGGGCGGGCACGTCGACACACGATCGACGCGGTGAGTGAAGTCAAGAGACTCACCGAGATGGTTGTGTCGAGGGTGGGAGTTACATACGCTGTCTCGTTAGACATCAAGAACGCGTTCAACTCCCTGCAATGGCCAGCTATTTACGCAGCCCTGGACAGGCATGGAATCCCACCACACATCAGGAACGTGGTGGTAGACTATCTCAGCGACAGGGCGATAGTCTACGATAGCCAGGATGGGCCACAAAGCAGACCTGTCAACCGTGGCGTACCCCAGGGATCGGTGCTAGGACCGCTCCTGTGGAACATCGGGTACAATGCCGCGTTGACAGCAGCAATGCCGGCGGGCGTGCGCCTGATATGCTACGCAGACGACACGTTTGTGTTCGCCGCCGGTAAGACAGATACGCGAGCTGCCTGCCGGGCAGAATTGGAAAAGGCAGTCGTGGCTAACCGCATCCGGAAGATGGGCCTCGAGCTGGCTCCGCAGAAGACGGAGATCGTGTGCTTCAGCAGACGGAGCCGGAGGAGACCCACAAGAGGAACACCTCGCGTGGCGGTAAGTGTGGGACCGGCAAGGATCGAGCCGGGCCGAGACATCAACTACCTCGGCCTTCGGCTCGACGAGGACTGGAGATTCTCTAGCCACATAGAGAAACTTGCCGGCAGGTTGGAGACAGCGGCACTCAAGCTAAGCCGCATAATGCCCAACCTGAAGGGCCCTAACGAGAGGGCGCGAAGACTATACGCCGGGGTGATCCGTGGCATAGCATTGTACGGAGCTCCGGTGTGGTACAGCTCCATCGCGGAGCGGAGACACGCCGACAAGAGGATCTCGTCCCTGCGCAGCGCGTGGAGGAGGATGGCCATTCGTGCGATACGAGGATACAGGACGGTATCACACGATGTGGCCACCGCGCTTGCTGGGCTGGTGTCTATCGAATACATGGTCAGCGAGGATGCGTTCGTCTACCATTCGCTTCGAAACGTGGACCAGGAAGATGACGATGACGCACCAGCACTGAGTAAAAAAGAACTCAGGGACGCGGTAAGATCGGCTTCGATAGAGGAGTGGAAGAGACACCTCTCCACTCGCTCCGAACACAGGACGATCGGAGCGGTCCTAACCATCCTAGATAAGTGGGTGGACCGCCGAAGAGGGCTACTTAGCTTTAGAACCACGCAGATACTGACCGGACATGGATGCTTCGGTCAGTACCTGCAGAGGATTGGCAAGGAAGACACGGCTGCATGCCACACTGTGGCGAAGAGGACGACACGGCGCAGCACACACTGGAGAGGTGTCCAGCGTGGGAACGGCTGCATCGACTACTGATAGTCGAGGTAGGGTCGAATCTCTCACTGAAGAGCATCATGTCAAAGATGCTCGAAGGTGAGAGATACTGGCGGGCCGTGACGGCGTTTTGCGACAAAGTCATGGCCGCGAAGGAGGCCGCCGAGCGCGAAAGGGAGCGCGGTGTCCCTGCTCAACGCTGCCTACGGGGTCGGCGTCCTTGACGTTTGCCCCGTTCCCTTTCAAGATAGAGGACTCCCGTTATCGGACGGGGGTCACTTCCAAGATCCCATCGGGGAACGGAACTTCGCCGCCAACCACCTCATCTCAAAGGCTATCTTCATCCGGAAGATGGGCGAAGAAGAGCCCGAAGAGATGAAGAGGTCAAGACGACCGAAGTGGATGCCAAGACGGCGAAGAGGTCAAGAAGACCGGGATTGGACAGGACGACGAGCTGCAAAAGACTTGCAGCTGTACCGTCACAAGAGGCCAAGACGGCCAGGACCGGAAGGATGCACAGCTGCGAAAGACTCGCAGCTGCAACGGCAGCAAACAGGAGTATGGCAGCTGTGCGTCAAGGTGAGCACAGATGGTCACATGTTTGGGCTTGCGATCGTGATTGCACGTGTACCTTTGACGTAGCGCCGCTCGTGAGTGGCTCACGAGCGGCGCTTGGCGCACACAGATATCTTTGCGCGTCACCATGGTAGAACATCAGGCTACAGGCAAGAGTAGCCGAGCAGAAGGTCAACTGGAGACCCCAGCGCAGGAGGATGCCGATCGTCGACCGTTAAGAGTTCCCGGCTCCCGTCCGACACGCGCAGATGATGGCCACCGTGGGGCTTTAGTCGGAAAGAGTCCGACATAACCTCGGATAGTCCCCAAAGTCCGAGGTACCCATGAGGGTTTCCCCACGATAAAAAAAAGAAAAAAAAAGGATATATAACGTTATAGATATATATAATGTCCCCAGCGAGACGTACGGTACGACACGAACGGGATTCTGTAAAATATTACCGGCGATGGGCTAGATGGGTTAAGTTAGGTTATATTACGTTATAGACGTATATAATGTTCCCACCGAGAAGTAGGGGCCGACCCGCCAGGAATGTTGGAGAATACTACATCCGAGATGTTAGATTGCCTTAGGTTGGGATATATATCGTTATAGACGTATATAATGTCCCCACCGAGAAGGACGGACCGACACGAAAGGAATGTTGTAAAATATTACCGCCGAGAGGTTAAATTTCCTTATGTTAGGATATATAACGATATTGACGTATATAATTAGCCCGCCGTGAAGTAGAGGCCGACGCGCCAGCAATGTTGTAGAATATCACGGTGGGAATATCATATACGTCTATGACGGTATATATCCTCACCTAAGGCAACCTAACTGCTCGACGGTATTATTTTACAATATACCTCGCGTGTCGGCGTGTTGTACACGGTGGGAACATTATATACGTCTATAGAATAATATAACCTATCCTAACCTATCTAGCACCTCACGGGTAATGTTTTACAGCATCCCGGGCACGTCGGCCCGTACGTCTCGGTGGGGATATTATATACGGCTATATCGTTATATATCCTAACCTAAGGCAGCCTAACATGTCGGATGTAGTATTTTACAACATTCCTGGTGGGTCGGGCCCTACTTCTCGGTGGGAACATTATATACGTCTATAACGTAATATAACCTAACCTAACCCATCTAACCCTTCGCTGGTATTGTTTTACAGAATCCCGGTCGTGTCGTCCCGTACTTCTGGGTGCGGACATCATATAAGTCTACAACGTTATGTAGCCTAACCTAACCCATCCAGCCCCTAGGTGGTAATGTTTTACTGACTCGCAGTCGTGTCGTACCGAACTTCTCGGTTGGGACATTATATACGTCTATAGCGTTATATATCCTAACCTGAGGCAGCGTAACACCTCGGATGTAGTATTTTACAACATTCCTGGCGGGTCGTCGCCTACTTCTCGATGGCGACATTATATACGTCTATAACGTTGTATATCCTAACCTAATGGAACCTAACATCTCGGGTGTAATGTTTTACGTCATTCCTGGCGTGTCGGCCCGTATTTCGCGGTGGTAACATTATATACGTCTATAGCGTTATATATCCTAGCCTAAGGCAACCTAACATGTCGAATGTAATAATTTACAACATTCCTGGAGCGTCAGCCCCTACTTCTCGGTGGGAACATTATATACGTCTATAACGTACTATAACCTAACCTAACCCATCTAACACCTCGGTGGTAATGGTTAACAGAATCCCGGTCGTGTGTGCCCGTACTTCTAGGTGGGGCATTATATAAGTCTAGAATGTCATATATCCTAACCTAAGGCAACCTAACATCTTGGATGTAATATTTTACAACATTTCTGGCGTGTCGGCCCCTACTTCTGGGTGGGAACATTATATACGCTTGTAACGTTATATAACGTAGCATGACACAACTTAGTCACTGGGTGGTAGTGTTTTACAAAAGCCCAGAAGTTTCAGCTGCTAGGTATTGGGTGGGAATATTATATACGTCTATAACGTTATATATCCTAACCTAAGGTAACCGTACATCTCGGATGTAATATTTTACAACATTCCTGGCAAGCAAGACCCTTCTTCTAGGTGGGAACATTATATACGTCTATAACGTTATATGTCATAACCTAAGGCAACCTAACCTCTCGAGGGTAATATTTAACAACATTCCTAGCAGGTTAGTCCCTGCTTCACGGTGTGGACATTATATACGTTCTATGACGTTATATAACCTAACGTAACGCAACCTAACTTGTCGCTCGTAATATTTTACAACATTAGTGGCGGGTCGGCCCATACTTCTCGGTCGGAACGTTATCTACGTCTGAAACGTTATGTAACCGGACCTAACGCAAGCTGAGGTCTCGGCGGTCATGTTTCGTTTTAGATTCTTTAAAACACTACCATCGTGGGGCTAGATGGGTTAGGTTAGGTTATAGTACGTTATAGACGTATATAATGTTATTACCGAGATGTAGGTTCCGACACGCCAGGAACGTTGTAAAATGTTACCGCCGAGAGGTTAGGCTGCCGTAAGTTATAATATATAACGTTATAGACGCATATAATGTTCCCACCGCGATGTAGGGCCAGCATGCCCGGGATCCTGTGAAACACTACTACACAAGTGCTGCGTCGAATTAGGTTAATTTATTTTAGATTCTATTTATGTATAATGTTCCCTACGAGAAGTAGTGGCCGACACGTCAGGAATGTTGTAAAATATTACTGCCGAGATGTTAGGTTGCCTTAGGTTAGGATATATAACATTGTAGACGTAAATAATGTTCCCGCCGAGAAGTTGGGGCCGACACGTCAGGAATTTTATAAAATATTAACGTCGAGAGGTTAGGTTTTGTTGGGTTAGGTTACATTTGTTTGTATTTATATATAATTGTCGAGCGGATAAAATGTATCATGTTTGGAATACCTTGGGTTGAATATGCGGGCTACGAAATGCTAGGGGGTTACGAATGACCCAGATCCAATAAGTAATTAAATGAGACCAACACTACAGGCCCTTGGAAAGCATCGCGGACCCCGGGTGTCGAATTAGGTGGCAGGGAATCTCTTGGCGCGGTTAGTAATAGCACAGCTTCAATAGGGGGTTGAATGTATCCAATTCTAGTGGCCCCTGTTACAGTATGTTCGGTCCTATGTTTCGAAGTAGTCGGCTATAGAACTCCTGGAGCGATTACTACTGGCCAAGAGCCAATAAGTACTTAAATGAATCCAATATTAGGGGCCCCAGGCACGGCATATCCGGCCCTAGGTGTCAAGTAAGTGGAGGTTGACGAACTTCTGGAGGGGTCGTTAATGGCCAACAGACAATATATACTTAAATCAAACCAATACTAGGGTCCACAGACATGATATGTCCGACCCTATGTTTCGTATAAGGAGGTAGAACTCATGGATTGGTTATTAATGGCGCAGAGCGAATCAGTACATAAGTGAAGTCAATTCTAGGGGTACTAGATACGGCATGTCTGGCTCTGGGAGTCGAAATATGTGGAGAGCGAACTCCTGGAGCGGTCACTAGTGGCCCATAGACAATATGTACTTGAATGAAAAAAATTCTAGAGGCCCGAGATTCGGTATGTCATCTCCTAGGTGTAGAATTTGTAGGACCGGTAGCTGATGCGTTACGATGCACGCGTGACTCCGCTATTTATTGCGAAAATCGCGGAATCATTCCGTGTCAAGGAGTATCGAAATCTCGAGATCCGTGAAGCCGATACAAACGCGAAATGTCACTGGTCGCAATTTTTGTTCGCAGGCACATCTGCGAGCATTATGACTCTACGCTAGCCACCCCTTTGGAACGTCGCCTCTTAGGACCTCGCGCTTTTTCTTGGACTTTCTGCTTTGCCAATCAATGCGGAAAATGGAAAAATGAATTCCTCGTGTCCTATATCGCGTTGTGTGTGCTTACGCGAACGTGCTACCCTTCCTCAATTACACGGCGTTATAGGCGGTTATAAAACTGTATCAACGAACTTCTAGTTCAAATAGTTCATGGTATCATTTCCTATACGCGACGATAAGAAAATCCAAGGTACAACGAAAGCTGCTTACAGCCAGTCTACGAAATTTCTAATAAAAATCTCGCGATCCCTCCCATCGGCGGAGGGGAGAAAAACTCAGCTTAAATCTTCATGGAGTTTTAATAAAAACTTTAAGAGAAATTATAAGAGCATTAAAGTTTCGTAAGAAATAAAACCTTGCTGTGTTTATAGAAGCTTTTCCCTGGGAAAAAATCGTTCGCTGGCTCCCGATAAAAATTCCTCTTATCACATTCCAGTCATCGTTCGCCACAGATTATCAACAGTGGTACATCGTAGCGGACAAACAAAAAAAGAAGGGAGCAGTTAAGCTCGCCAACAGATCACGGACCAATCTAGCTGCGAATTTAAGTGATAGCGCCGATTTAAAAGGTCGGTTGGAAAGCATCCAATATTAACAATACATTGCTTGCTTTTCAAAAGAGGTAGCACTGATCGTTCGGAGAAGATTAAAGGTCCATTCTCACCGTCTATGCGGGAGATTAAAGCGGAGACCCTTGTGCCGGCCGCGAAGTCGCTCGTGAAACAAAAGGAGCACGGCCGCTGAACCAATGTAAACCCATCAAATGGAAAAATCGCTCCATTAGCGAGTGTTCTCGAAAGTAAACGAGGGATACCTATCGAGAACAAAAACAACTTCCCTCTTCTAAAGTGCAGTTCCGTATAATCGAACAAAGATATATCGTCAGAAGAATAATCAATCCAATTTACACGTCACGGGAATGGAGACTTTTGTCTCCAATTATTTGCCAGTAGACGATCTTTGCGTGCCATTAAGGATTCCCTTTGTTCCCACCTTGGTCCCCTTTTGACTTGCAGGGGATGCTGCGTCGCCGCGGAACTCCATTCTATGGGTTCTTTCTTCTCGCGGACGAAAGAACGTACGCGATCACGTTCGAAATTGTATCCGTGGAATTCGCTTGACGAAAAATATTTTGTAGCACTTGAATGCCAGGTGGAAACGCCGTCATGGAACTCGTCGAAATGATTAAAATCCTTAGAAAAATGCCACGCGGATTCCTCAATCGAACCAAGGAGTGATCACACCCATCTGTTTCGCGCACATGTACCTTATACAAGCCTGTATAATTGAACGGATCCCGAATACGATTGAGAAAGTTACGACAACATATGTTGTCATAGACAATGCAGATGTCAGCGGCTCGAACCAGACCAATTAGGGCGAGGAGCTGATACAAATGTACAATATACAGTCGTAATTACATGCACCAGTTAAACGATCCAACAATGAGGATTTGCTGATCACTTCGCGCTGAATTCCTTCTACTGGTCGCGATTAAGAGATCGATCATTAAAAGATGACAATTCAGATTCCGTTTGAATAAATTCACGACAGATTATCTCTGTCACACGCGTGTCAAATTTTAACACCACGAAAGGTATTCACGGTAACCCCTTCAGTTGCGGATTCTACAGGATGTCTAATGTCTTTTAGAAAGTGTAATTTCTCTTTCAGGGGTTGAGAAGGAACGGAACACAATATTGGCTACTAATTTTCGCTGTTGAGGATAATGATAGACTGCCGTGATAAAATTTCACGAAAACATGCATTCTTGTATGTAATATTTGTTATCAGTTTAACTTTATACCTCGAAATACGGGGGTAGATGAAAAAAATGTTCAAACACGAACAATGGAAGAATCCCTGAATTTTTCCCGCGGCATACTGTTCTTCTTATTCTCTTCCTCTTCAATATTGGCTTCTTATTTTCTCTTGATGAAGGCATCGCTCCCAAAATCCACATCCAGATAGTAATATGTACTACCCAGTATTCACCATATCCAGTTATTGTTGCTCTCTTTTCAAACAAATTTTCAAGTTTCTTACTAATGCTGGTTCCTTTCCGTAAACCGTCAAATTCTCTAGTGAATTCGTCAAGCGATAAAACAGAAATGAACTACTTACAACGTGAATTACTGATTTCATCAACTGAAAGGTAAAAAATGAATCCTTCGGATATTCCATTCAAATTATCACCCACGGATAAGAGAAGATTAGGAAATCAAAGTTACCGTTGAAATTACGCGTGAAGATAATTGAATTAAAGACATCTGAGACCTCCAAAATGTCAATTTAAGCTGGAAAGTGTCGTGAGAATCGAAGACCAAGTTTAATACGCTCTGCAAGGAAGTATGCTTACCTCACCTAAATCGTCCAATAACCGTTTAACGGGGCTCGATCGATTCCTACCAACCTATCGCTGTCCCCGCGAAATCACCGTTTCCGTCGATACATCTGACAATAAACCTGGCATGTGCCTACTCCGAGAGACGGGGCGAAACGGGGTCCATTTCGTACGATTCAATCCTATCGAGCGCGGCAGCCCTTCGATAAAGTAACGGCCTTATTAAAGCCCTGTAACTCCATTGTTCCGACAGATATTTAGCCCACGAACGCGTCAAACCTGGACACGAGCACGGAAAGGAGATCAAGTAATATAACCTTCGTTTCCGAGGCTTTCCTTCAGGATTCGCAGCCGCGCGAAATTTATTGGACAAAGAGGAAAGACCGTGCCTCGAAACGGACTAATTAACGCGCAAGCAGTGTTAAAATAATGGATGCTCGCGTTGAATCGCGACGATCCACGGTTAGATAGGATACAACGGTTATAGCGCGAGGGGTTAATTTTCTGGAAGAGCGACTAGGGGATCGCTGCGCGGCCTGGCAACAATAAGATGTCGCTTAAAGAGATTATATTGGCTTTCGAGATAGCGTTAACCGAGTGGTAATTAATTCTGCATCAATTGTATAGATTATATCGACATCGCGATAGCTTCGTTCCTAAGCTATCATATTCTCGGATTATTAAAATTTCATTCGATTAACTGCGCGAGGGTGATCCATCAACGATACTGCTGATCGTATCGGTCTATAGAAAGGCGATCGATAAATCTGATTTATAGAAACTAGGAAAATCACTCTCGATCAAATCGCAGTTTGGCTCCGTGCCAACCAAATGAAAACGCTTGTACTAAGAGTAATCGGATCAACGTATTATGGCTACAAAAAGCATTCGCACGAGCGAGATTTCCACCGACGCTGTTCAAATAAATGGATTTCCAGGGTATTAATCTTTTACAGTCACTTGAAGGTACTATCAGAAGTGATGGAGAATTTAATATGAACGCATTGAACACAATTAATCAATACACCGATGCTAAAATATGTACAACGGTGCACCAGGACTCTGTATGCGCCTGTTGCGGCCACTGGCTCCTTCGATTTGGATACGAGAAATTTAGTGGTAATATTCCACGCTTAACTGATAGCCAATGTTTGATCGAGGTTAGTTCCTGCTTTGACTATGCACGTGTAATGCTCGGAGTTCCAACTATGCGGTATTCTTCTGTAATTTCGAAAATGTGCAACACTCGCAGAGATATTTACTGGTTCGTTATTGCATCATGATTAATAACTTAGCTCAAAATAAACTCCACGATATTAATGCACTTCACGTATCTGTAATACAAAGCTTCAACCCTTAACCTCTAAGTTGATTGCATACACAATATACGTATGAATAATTAATCTTCAAACATTTCCATTCCTCTGCAAATAGATTAAACCGCTCTCAAACAGAGCGAATCAAATTTAACCCTTTTGTACCATTCAAATAGTTTCAACCAAATTGCCTCGAACCGTCTCGGTGCAACAAACACGTACATCTCGTAGAGAACGATATTCGATACGTTTCTCCTCGATTAGCATAAGATTACTAGATCGATAGGTCTTATTATGCGATGTGGTGGATTCACAGAGACGCTGCGTATTTTTGCAGGACCAGGACATGTTTGTCACGGGAGGCAGATGGTGCGGCGGAACAGCTGTTGGCTGGCCGTACTGGCCGTGTCAGTGGTGCTATCGATTCTTCGAAACAGTTTGGCGGGCGAACTGTATCCGCTCGATTATGGTAACAACCAGCTGTCGGTTAACCGCGCCGAAGTCGCTTACGGGGCTCGCGGCGCTAATGAACCATCCCTGAAATTCCAAAACCATTCAAATACTCCGTCATCCCGGCACCCTTAAAAGTTATCATTGCCATCAACTACCGCTCGGCAAACATTCCGTCCACTCGTCAAGAATGACATCACGGAGGAGTCGCCGAGAGCAATTTCCTGGCGAACCGCCCAGGCGGTGGGCGCGAATCAAACCGACGAAGATGACGATCGATCGATCCGGTCGAGCGATCGTCGACTCGCGGATCCCGACCCGTCGAACGACTGCCACAAGGAACGACGCGATAAACGCCGAGCCGGGCCAACTGCGAGGGGATCGACCGGATTCACCGGGAGTTCAGTGAATATTCCGGAAGAGCCCCGCTTATCCTCCCGGGTTTCCCGTGTCGCGATGAAAGACGTCGCTAGAGAGGCGGCGATGCGACCGTTGATTACGGTCACGTTGTTGTGGATTCGTGCAATGACGACTCGCTAAAGGCTTTCAGACGAGAGAACAAGGACGTGAGAAGGCAAAGGGGATTCAGTGGCGAGCTTCGACGTCTTCGGATGAAAAGGTCCTATAGGGTGGACGGTCAAAGGACCATGGACTATTTTCAGGCTGACGGTATCGTGGGTTCTCGGAGCTTGGGAGATGGCGAGGAAACCGCAATGGAAGCGACATTCGACTGAGATTCCTGAATCCGTTGTTTCTATCGGTAAAGCATTCGAAACAGGATTGAAATCGGAGAAATTCGCGGATCCAGGGGGATTGAGTGGTAGGAAGCCGTCGGAAGGCTCGGTTGAGCAATATTTAATCGATTCCGCCGAGTCTTCCACCTCTATTAATCAACTATTAAGGATTGGACGGTTGAAATTGAAAACGCTGACGGGTCGAAAAAGATTAAAAGACGCGAAGAGACGAGCATCTACGAAAGGTAAGAAAGATACGCGAGATGTTGAGCCCAAAGGATACATCCAGAAACGATATTTCATTGAAACTCCTAAATCTTCCGCTTCTATTAGTGAACTGTTCGACGGAGAATTGATACCAAAAGGGAAATCGGAAATAGAAGTCGACGGGCATGATAATTCCATGTATCAGTTGATGAGCAGAAGGTCCATTAAAATTCGGGAATAAAACTTGACGAAGAGCCGAGTTCGTTCGATTTTGGTGATGTAATAAATCTGGAGTGGTCGTACCTCTGCCAGAATTCGGGATCCTCGAATTGCGAGCCGCGAGGCAAAAGAGTCAAAGCAATCAAGACAGAAGGGAGGACTCCTCATTCTTCAGAGTTCGAAGGTTCCTGGTGAACGTCGACGTCTCGTAAATCAACGCTGATTCGGAGAGAGATGGAGTATACGCGCCAGTTGAATGGAATCTCCGTGAAACAGATATCAACAAATGGAAGCGATGATGAGGCAGACAGGAGAACCCGTGGAAATTTTTCGATCCGCGAGAAGAGAAATATTATTCCGTCTAGCGACGCGGTCACGTTGCATTCGTCGCAATACGATGGAACTTCATTGAATGTTACTTTCAACGAAACGACAAATGATTTTTTGGATAACGATGCGAAAGTTGTTGAGACAGAATTGGAGATCGACTTCATTTCAGAGAACGTTAAGTATAACTCACTGGACGATCGAGATGCTGCAGCACACGTACAGCAGTGGAATGATTCGACGTTAAATTTGAGTACTTTAACATTGAGCAATGAATTCAGTTCAACAAGTCACGACGGAAGCACAGGATGAGTTAACAGAGTAACACTCGAAGCACCAGATGTGGTGAGTGAGAACGATTCACTGCTATCGGATAGCTCGATGTTAAATGGCAAACCGAATTCGACGTTGAAATGACAATGCACAGTTACCGGAAAACGTTTCAAGTCTAAGTAACGATGTGATCTCGATAAGACTCAATTTGAGCGCGGATTCGTCGCAAGATATGGAATTAGACGCTCCGCGGAGCGAGATTGATAAGGCTAAAGAAGAGGCGAATAAAGCGACAACGGAAGAGGCTTCTGCGCAAAGTAACGTGACAAAGGAGTCTGACGGCGTCCTCGTGAACTCCGAGCATAGCTCTGTTGCGGCGCCAAGGAGTGCCCCGTACCTAAGAAACGATATGAACTGTCTAACCGAAAGGGGCTATACGTCGGAGAACAGTGGCCTTCCTGAATTCGGCGAGGGAAATTCCGACGATACGTTCAGGAACTCACCTTCGACTGAGCAAGAGCGGAAGATTACGAAGGATATCAAAACAAACGCGAACCATAAGCAATCGCTCGTGAATAAAACGAAATATTCGAAATCGAAGCTTCCTTTAACCCCTTCTGAACGACCATCCGCGTCTAGAAAAGCCGTTATCCAAACAATTGGGACGATAAATAGGAAAATCGACGACCAGGCGGAACGGTTCGATACAGCTACGGATGGTTTGACAGAAGATGATGAAGTAACGTTTAACGATCCTCTAATGGTTTCGAAGAAACGGCAACCCGTCGGTTCAAGGGCGACAGAGTCGTTGAATCGAAATATTCAAACATGACTGCGACATTAAGCCTGATGAACCGTCCGTCGGGTTTAGCTCGAAAAATGAGAGGGCTCAAACCCGCTCGTTGGATAATGGAACGGTGAATGAAGTTAATCCGTCCGACGGGTTTAACTCCTTGAGCACGATGCCCATCCCGGTGATCGATCATCCTACGAGAGAACGAAAGTCCAGGTCGTCCACGGTGCAAACTTCGACATCGACGAGCCTGAAACTTGATTCATCTATGAAGGTCGGAGGCCCGGTGTCGGGACGAACTTCTACGCCGACGTGGGTCAAGGACGAGGTCCAACGAAGAACCGCCTCGACCATGCAAATGGAATACGTCCAAGCGAATGCCAGCAACGATGCTCCCGGGGGGCTAAGAGTCTCGTTGACACGTCCACTAGAATTCGTCTCCAGAGTGCAGGATTGATCAAAGGTTTCGCTCCCGTTTGAAAAGTACGAATGGTTCTCTGGACAACTACCTTAACGAAAATCTCGCGCTTTCGTCTACAGAGAGGGAACAACTTCCAGTTACCGCCGAAACGTCGACCATCGGATTGATTAACGACGTGAACCAATTTATGTTCACTTTTGACATGATCGCCACTTCTTCTGACCATGAACCGTTACCATGGACGAGGCGTCCTCGCAAACGACGAACAACTCGTCGCATGAGCTGGAACCGCCGAATCAGTGGCCAGTTAAGCACAGCGCGATGGTCGAGTATAATCTAGTGTTCAGTCGTCTAATGATGGTCCATGAGAGGAAGGATACCATTACCTGCGGGCCAGTGATGCCGCAACGTGACGTTCAAGCGCTCGAGGTGATGCTTTACACTCTGGACAGGCTCAACGATCGTGGAATTGTACCCGGTGTTAAGATCGGCGCCTACATTCTCGATGATTACGACAAGGATACGTACGGCTTGGGAATGGCTGTGGACTTTATCAAAGGTACGTGTTGTTTTGTCAGTTGATTAGCTGAAGGCTGATAATTCAATGGTCGTCGGTGTCCGATGTTGTAGATTGATGTTATGATTGACGAGTGCGATGCATTCGCGCGTCGGAAATGTAAATTCGTACGAGTTTCAGCAATACCCGCGAGCAACTGTCAACGTGTTTAATACGTTTTTGATTAGAGAAACAATTCGAGTTAAACGACTAAGAAAATTGAATTTCTCTTTAAAGGAAAAAGATGTTCCGTTTCACCACATTGTTACTAATTATTTGCGAAGATCAGAAAAATGGAAAGAACACCGCTTATTTGCCGACTTCATTCTTTTTGAGAGATAAAGAGAATGTTCGATTTGCTTAAGTTCGTTCATTTCCAAGATACGACAAGTGAAATTGACAATGTGAAACTTCGCGAACATCTCACGGAGGTCTACGGAACCATTGCGTACTCTGAATTTTTCAATCCAACAATACAATCACATGCATTCACATTATAGGGAGAAAAATGAAATTCCGCGAATGTAGGTCACGCTGTGGGCACGATTCCACTGAAACTGTGAAAATTTTAACTGCTTTGAAGGCTAGGAGAATCTCACAGCGATAGCTCAAAGAAGCGATAAGATGTTCAGCGTGCGCGATGCTTTATATGGAAAATTCCGCTCGTGTAACGAACTTACGCGGCGCGGTGCTAGATGAAATTGCGGCAACTTTCTTCCAACTTTTCCGTTCTCTCCTCTCTGTCACGAGTCATGTTAATCTATTATTCTCCGCGAAATGCCAGGTTCATGTTTACCAAATGAATCAACCCGACAGGAAGTTTCATCAACCTTCAAATCAAAGAACGAACGTAGTATAATAAAAGAAGCCTCGTCACGCGTACTTGAACTTCGTCGAATTTTACATCGGTTACATCGCGTTCTTTGACGTAACGAATTCGTCTGTGGAAATACCGAACCGTTGCTTTTACTTCTTGTATTTCATTTTATCACCCTTTCTCATTTCGAAGCGAGTGTGAATACATTGTATACATTGTGTCGGAGATTCGTATTGTCGTTTTTTCTCTCTAATGATTCTTCAGTAAATTCTCGACCTAGATATTTGGCCAATGCCAGATGTTAATTTATCCTTTCTACACGATTATCGATGCGCGACCAGGTTTGATAGATTCTAGGACCGTTTCTTTCGACAGTGAACATGAGCCTCTATAGCGATTCAGTGGTGATGAAAAATTGTACCCCTTGAAGAAAGAAGAGTATACTCTGTTGGGATATCGAACGGAAAGTTACACAAAACTCCGCTCGGAACGGAGAAGAAAAATTTGTATTTCTACTTCAGATTCCAAAAATATGCAATGCCTAACGAGCTCAACGCTTCGAAAATGAGACTTCAATAGAAACATCTATGACCTAGCGACCATTACATAATTATGAATTAATTTCAGCATACGGTTTACGTGTCCCCAGAGATTCAAATCCTGGATATTTAATCTAGTTTGCTTCCTTTGAATGGAATCAACACACGGATTACGTTTTTGCTAGTGGGTAATTTCGCAGGGCATTGAAGCAAACCAGTTAACGAATTGTTAGCGCAGAGCTATTTTAATTAACGTGAATGATAGCTCCAGCGAAAACGCGCGCTGGACCTACAATCAAGTTTCTGATTAACACAATTCAGAGGGCGCAAACTGCTTCGCTGTAAAGCCTATCGTGTGTCGAGCGAAGTTTCTTTAATCGAACCATTTTCACAAAGTAATTTGGTGTTTAAAATTGTTAACGTACGCAACTACTGAATTATTACTGTGTCACAAATACAATGAAGATCAACTGAATAGTTAACATCGCTAATCTAAATGTCGAAACTTCAAAATGATTCTAACATTAATACACGTTCTCCAAAGTTTTCTAGTAGTTGTCATATTTGCCTTTCAATTAGAATAAAAATTAAGATATAATATAACAAGAAGCGGCACTAGACAATTCTGAAACGATAAGCTCTATAGAATTCAATTTCCTCGAAAAGGAAATCGTAAATGCAGAGCTATCACACTGCTAGTTTACCGTGAGATAGTTTGCATTCGTGATAGACGTGCGTTATATCACGATACTGCACTCTCCTACAAAAATAGGTAATTAGGATTTCCCTTGTTCCGAAACAATCAGAATCTACACCAAAAACATGCAACACTGCTTTTAAATACCCATCGAGATGCAACAAAACAGAACAATACAGCCTCATCCTTTTACGTACAAAAAAGATGTAATAACGCGTGTATAGAAGACCGCCTCATCCGAATGAAAGCATCTTTCCTACCCTTCGCCATTGTTAGATTTCCGTGTAACGAAGAATACTTGACGTTTCGTTTGCTTCCATTATACAGGCTAGGGGAACTCCATTCCCCAGAGTAGATCATGTCTTAACTAGAGAAGACATTCAGTCGCTAGCGGCTGGACCATTACGAGGCATAAAAATTCCAATGAAAAGAACACAACTTCCCATGCACTCGGCGGTAAAGTAAAGTGCGGATATTAAAATTTGATGTCCGTAGCAATAGCCCGACACTCGGTGAAAGCGAATTCGCATTGAAAGTTGACATTATTCATGTGTTTCCGCGAGATCACGTCGCGATACTGACAATTTCACCGCAGCACGAATGCGAAAGCAGGCGAACGAAACGTGCAAACACTGCAAAGATGAGGCAGAGCGGACATAGCGTTTCTAAATGAAAAACTCTGGCAGAAGTATTGAATTACTGAATTCCTTTTATAAGTTGCTGTATGAGAATGCAATGCTAATACAAATTTCGAGATTGATGTCGCGAATGTTTCAAAAAATTCGCGAGATTCTCTGTCTTTGCTTGTTGCGCGGTTCTAACGATTTCTGATCGACTAATTGAATTCTTGTACGAATATAATACACTTGCAACATATACGCTATTTGATTGAATATCGGTAAGGAGATTTTCTGCTCCGTGCTGCGATTGTATCTACAAAGAAATTTGCTTCTGAAGAAATCTAGAATCCCGCATAGATAACATGCAGGCATCGAGACGAGTCGATACGGAGGTGTCGTGAAGCTTTCCACGGTGCACTGCAAGCTCAAGTATCGCCTGTCGGTAAGCTCGTGATACTCTGTAAGCTCGTGATACTCTGCAAGCTCAAGTCGACAACTTCGTCTCGATTTATCCTAGTACCGACGAGCTAGTCTAATGGAATTTTATGACCATTACTGTCCGAAATATTGATCGCGTACAAATTTTTACACCCTGTACAATATAGGATTCGAAATTGATAAAGTAGCAGTTCTTGCAAGATTCGTGGATATATTTTACGCAAAAGGGAGGACCGAATTAAAAATTTTCCAAAGCTCATAAAATGTGAATTATTGCAGACATAAAACCTCTTGCCAGATAAAGATTTGATTTAAATTAAAATCCAAAAAGACCAGAGAGAAAGTAGAATTCTTCGACGGTTCCAGGTTGATGCCACGAGAGTAAAATTTTACTTAACTTAATTTAAATTATGGCTTCAACTATTACCTGAAGTACAACGTAAATAGAATTTCCAAGTCCTGAAAAGGACTTAGATAATTTAAATTGTACTGCAAAATACTCGATGCTAAAAATACCAGTAATCCAGTTATTCTAATCTCGCGCAAAGTTAATGAAATAATGGAATGAATGAGTATCATAGAAAATTGTTGAAAGTAAATCTATGAAACCTTTGATCAAGTGAAAAATCTATCTATCTCTATCAAAAGCTACGACCACCATCTTTTAACTAGTTTGGTACATCTAGCATCAAGTTTACTACAATACTTATGTCTACAAGCGCAGTCCTTAGCATGATATCGTCTTTCAGAGACCAGGATCTCGAAAACGTTACCAAGTACCCAGGTCCACCAACGAGGAGGTGACTACGCAGGAACACATCCATATTTCCCTAATCCCATCCACCCTCCATTACATGTTGACGATCTCGGTACAGAAGGTACCGAGATCCAACTCTACTTGAATTCAATACACGCCAAATCCATGGTACATTTTCTTAGAAATTGCAACGTGGACTTTACGAATCGCGAAAGGGAAGAAGGGACTGGAAGTATATATCATGTTCTTATCCAGAGAGTAATTTACAAAGTCTCTTTATCGACACTTTAGAAACATTAAAGCGTTTCTCAAAAGGGATTACGATGCGATAAACACTAAACTCTATTATACTCTATTCTGAAAAAAAGAAATTAAAAAGGTAATTAAAGTTGGACAAACTTGTGATAAGTAATAAATCAAAGAGATGTTTCCGGCGCTGTCCACTTTCCAAACCACGGTCTTTTCGACCCATGGAGCTACTCATGGCAGCGACTTACGTGTAACATTAAGTTAGCGTGCTCACTACTTGCTTGCCACATGCGATGCATGCCAGCGAGTACGCAGAGTAATAAAACTATTACTGATAAACATCAGTAGTGTGCAAATGGAGACTAAGAATAATTATATTCAATTTCGATAAAACGGGGATTTTGAGGAAAAATTCTATGGTTTCGCTCTTGATAAGACAATGTACATACTCCCTTACAATTTCATTACAATTATTATCACAATTACTATTATCTAATTATAATTACTATTATCTATGACTAATAATATACGCATCCAGCGGCGATCCAACGGCGAACGTAGAAATATCTGTTGAAATTATTTATTGACATCACAGGAATTTTATTATAGAAATCATAAAAATTGGATAACAGAATGGAAATGAAAAGGATTGGTTGAAATTCGACTCAAAACCATTGAATTTTTGACAAGAACGGAGAAAATACGTCAAATTTCACGATTCCCTAATAATCATTCTCAATTATAATTTCGTACAGCCTATTTGCGTGAAACAATTGGAAAGAACCTTGGAAAACGTGGAAATGGCAATTTCTTTACGTAAAACAATACCATGCGTCAAACGCTGCATTCACCGAAAATATCATTTCCTCATTTCCAAATTTAAAGAGAATAATGAAGTCACTTTGCGACTACAGAATTAAATTTTCTGTTGTTGTAATTATTGAAATCAAGAGCCAACCTTTGATCAAGGGAAGATACCATGGAGACAGAAAGAGAGAGAAAGAGAGATGGAGAGAGAGAGATGCCGGATTATTTAAACAATTCCCTGATTTTCCACCGTCGCATATATTTCTTTAATCACAGAATGATTACTTCTATTTCAACTACACCTGCTCTCAGTTTCAATACTTAAGATAACTCATCTACCGATCACTGAATAGATTACTAATACCGAATGAATTGATTAGCATGAGAATAGTCATGGGAAAGGAACAAAGATGGAACGTAATTAAATTATATTAATGGAGAATATGTAGTAAGTTATATCACGACATCCAGCCGCGTTCCAGCGGCGAAGGGAGGGGTTAAAATAAATCAGAATAAACCAAAAACTAAGCGGATTTCCGAACATCAATCACCTACCCATCGAACATTAAAGAATCAAACAACCCTCCTTCGATGAGGCACGATAAATTTAACAAGTTATATCAAGTCATCCAACGGCGGTCCAGCGGCGATCCAGCGGCGAACGCAAAAATTAACTTAAACTATATCTTATTCTCTAATTACACTAATTATATAATCTACGTGCGTAGTCCTTAGCATGATATCGTTTTCGGGAGGCCGGTCTCTCGAAAACGTTACCAAGGGCCCAGGTCCACCCCGTGGAGGTGACTACGCAGGGACCCATCCCTAAACCCTAATCCCATCCACCCTCCATTATATATTTACGATCTCGGTACAGAAGGTACCGAGATCTGACTCTACTTGAATTTAATACACGCGAAATCCATAATACATTTCCTAAAATCTATCAGATATTTAGAAACTGCAGTATGGACTTTACGAAAGGGGTGACGAGAAATACCACTGTCTTACCCGAAGAGAGATTTATTAAGTGACTCTTCCAACACTTTCGACAAACGAAAGTGTCTCGCAAAAGGTTCTACGGTACGATACTCTAAATTCTACTATTATATTAAAGAGCATTCCAATCCGATGCTTCCGCGTTAGCCATTTGGCAAACCGTACCCGACGCGAATCGCGAGCAAGTTTTATGCCACGTCTTACGTCGAAACAATCGCAACCGCGCTCTCCCCGACGGTGAGTGAGATGTCCATCTGAACCCCAGCGAGGCCCAACTCTAGGATTGCTCTGCGATAGAGACGAACCTCGTGGAACCGCCCGAATCCGTCTTACAGCAGGTCAGACCCCAGCGCCTCGGGTTGGGAACCACTCAGCCCGCTCCATCGTGAGCGCGTCCACGGCTGAACCCGTGAAGATCCAGGTGGCCACGACAAACACGCATCGGTTTGATTGAGTCGCAACTGTTTCCCTGCGTGACGATTAAAATCTAAATCTCGAGCGAAGGAGAAAAAAGGAAAGGGAAAAAAGGAAGAAGAAAAAAAGAGGAAATCTACGTGAAGCGATCTTACGAAGCATAAAGTTAGAGTGCTCGAGCAAATAAACGCGAACTAATTTACGCGAGAAAAATTAAAAGTTCTGTCTTGATAAACGAGGGGTGCAAGAAAGGGGAGCAGTTATTTCTCTCTCCGGGTAAGAAAACGTATTTCTTTACAAGACGATTACAATTAAATTACAGAGATATACAATATACAAGTACTTATGACTAAAAACGCACGCATCCGTCAGCGAGCCAGCGGCGATCCAACGGCGTTCCAACGGCGAACAGAGATTTAAGTAAACCAGAATAAACGAGAAAGAAAGTGATTTTCTAACCATCAAATATCAAACCATCGATCATCAAACCATCGATCATCAAACCATCAAACATCAAACCATCAAACATCAAGCCATCAAACATCAAGCCATCAAACATCAAACCATCAAACCTTCAAACGTCAAACCATCAGACGTCGAACGATCAAACAACCCTTCATCGAAGGGACACCATAGCGAGATAGAAGTCACCATATATAATTAATAATAAAAACGGGGGAAATCGGGATAAAAGGGGATGATTATCTTATTAAAATTACATTACATGAATGTACAAATTGGATGGCAATAATTAACTTAAACTAAACTATTCGCAGTCCAATTTAAAGTTTCAAAGTCCTGAGAAGGACTTGGAAATTTCAATTGTACTGAAAAAGACTCGACGCTAGAAGTACCAGTGATTAAATTATTCTAATCTCTAACGAAATTAATGAAATAATAAAAAATTGTTAAAAGTGAATCTATGAAATCTTTATACAAATGAAAAATCAAACTATCTCTATTAGAAGCTACGAACCACGATCTTTTGATCAGCTTGGTATTTCTAGCGTCAAGTTTACAATTATACTTATGTCTACGCGCGTAGTCCTTAGCTTGATATCGTTTTCGAGAAGGCAATCTCTCGAAAACGTTACCAAGGGCCCAGGTCCACCCCGTGGAGGTGACTACGCAAGGACCCACCCCTAAACCCAAATCCCATCCACTCTCCATTACATATTTACGATCTCGTTACAGAAGGTACCGAGATCTGACTCTATTTCAGTTAAAAAACCGAGATCCATAATACATTTTCTAAAATCTACCAAAGAATTCTAGAAATTGCAGTATGGACTTTACGAATCGCAAAAGGAAACACTTTCTTATTCAGAGAGAAACATTATTATAGAATGATTATACGATGATTCTATTTTACAAAAGTTAAAGTATTGCACAAAAAGCAATACGAAAGGATACTTTAAATTCTATTATTCTACTTTAAAACGACTCAAAATTAAACGGAATAAATCAAAGTGTGTGTTTCCCTCTGAATAAGAAGAATGTGTTTCCCTCTGAATAAGAAGAATGTGTTTCCGTACAATTTTATTACAATAATCAGTACAATACATATACAAAGTTTGGTACAGTAATCATAACAATTTCATTGCAATAATCATAACAATTTCATTACAATAGTCATAACAATTTCATCATAGTAATCATATAAATTTGATAACAAAGGAAGTGGAAAGGATTAGGGGTATTATTCTCGACGAAGTTGGTGAAGTTGTTGAAATTCGCCCCAAAACCAATGAATTTTTGACAAGAACGGAGAAAATACGTCCAATTTCAAGATTCTCTTAATAGTGATTCTCCTAATAGAATTTCGTATAGCCTGTTTGCGTGAAGCAATTGGAAAGAATCTTAAAGATTGTGGAAATGGAGACTTTTTGACGTAAAATAATACCATAGTGATATCTCCAACGTTATATTCACCGAAAATACCATTTTCTTATTTCCAAATGTAAAAAGAATAATGAAACCACTTTGCGATCACAAAATAGGTAAATATAAAATCATTGATTAAACTTTACGTTCAGAGACGTATCCAACGACGTTCCAACGATGAACGTAGAAATTAAAATAAATTAGGAATGGAGTGAATTTCCAACAATCAGACCAATCTCTTTCGAGAACAAACACCACAAAGAGATAGAAATTGCCATAGATTATGCAGGATTCTCTTAAACGAGCCCCTGAGTTTTGACCGACGTGTTTTTATGAATAGAATATGAATAGAAAATGAATGATTTTATCGCTGACAACAAAGAAATGCGAGATACCGGTTTCGAAACAACTATTCTACCACATATCGAAGAATCTGTTAGTACCCAATGAACTGGGATACCATTCTTACGAACTAATTAAAGCGAGAATAACTACGCTCGGTTGTGATAAGTGAGAGAAGTCAGGATAAGAGGGAAAGGGTTACACAATTACAAATTTACATTACACAAGTGTACAAATATAATAGTAAAAATTAACTTAAATGAGTCAGGATAAGAGGGAAAGGCTCACACAATTATAAATTTACATTATATGAGTACAAATATGATCTTATAAATTAACTTAAACTAAACAATTTGCTGTCCAATTTAAAGTTTCAACGTCCTGAAAAGGACTTGGAAAATTTAAATTGTATTGCAAAATATTCGGTGCTAAAAGTACCAGTAATTAAATTATTCTAATCTCGCGTAAAGTTAATGAAATAATAGAATGAATGAGCATCATGGAAAATTGTTAAAGGTAAATCTATGTAATCTTTGTACAAGTGGAAAATCTATCTAGCTTTATCAGAAGTTACGAAGCATGGTCTTCTAACTAGTTTGGTACTTCTAGCACCGAGTTTACAACAATACTTATGTCTACGCGCGTAGTCCTTAGCTTGATATCGTTTTCGAGAGAGCAGTCTCTCGAAAACGTTACCAAGGGCCCAGGTCCACCACGTGGAGGTGACTGCGCAGGGACCCTTACTTACATGCAGCATGCGATGCATGCAAGCGAATGCGCAGCTAAGTGATTTATTAATACCAAGCAAATATGAATTGATTTGCACTAGATCAATTAGTAATTCTGTTTTCTTAAACGAGAAGTATAAGAAAAATAGGGATAGGTTGTGTTTACTTTGGGTAAGATTATTTATTTTATTTAGCATATAAATCTAAATTAATTCTAACTAAAGATGTATTCTCATCCCTCGGCGATCCCACGAGTAACGCAGAAATTTGATTTATTTTCACAGAAATCTTAAGTACGAGATAAAGGAGCGAGATCAGATACCAACGAAGAATGACAGAGTAAGAATTCGAACGAAAAGAGATGCGAAATAAAACAGAATATGGAATAATGGAATAATATCGACACTTGACAAGAACATCGCAACGAACATTGATATCCTTACGCAAATAACTTAAATCTGACTCTTGAATCTGACTCTTAAATTTAACTCTTAAATCTAAGTCTTAAATCTAATGTTACTCGATATCGTTTTAGAAAGACCGGTCTTTCAAAAACGTTATCAAGGAATTAGGTCCCTGCATACTTGCCTCCACGTTTAGAGATGAGTACGCAGGGACCTATCCCCAAACACAAATCCCATCCACCCTTCCATTATATGCAGCCTCGGCACTGAGGTACCAAGATTTCATTCAACTTTTCTCTTAAACTTGTGTAATGCCAAATGGATACGGTGCGCAGCACGGCTATTTGCTTACGCACGCAACTTATTAGGAATTCTTTTATCGTTACTCTAATACACTATTTTTATTTTGTTATATCGTTACTTTAATAAACTATTTTTATTATAAATCTAACATATAATAGGTGTGGACTTTCAATTCTCTGAAGTCCAAAAATATTTCAGTAATATGTCAAGAATTCGGAGACAAAAATTCGGCGTCAAAAATTCGGTAATAATTGCAAAAAGCTAAATTCTTCAAATACAAAAGTTTGGTAGCAAAAAGAAAATTAAAATTGAAAAATAAGAAAAACAAATAATAAATCATAAAAGTAATAAAAGTAATAAAACTAATCGTTCAATCCCAAGAGTGTTCGCGATATACACTAGTCATTCAATCGCGAAACTATTCTCAACACATAACAATCTCTCATGTTTTAAACCGATAAACTAATAAAAAGAACGATTACAATTATATAAAATAGGAGGGCTATATATGCTAGCATTCAGTCGAATGCGCTAGCTGATAGCCCTCCAGTTTGTTCAAGTATATATCAAAATTACTACTACTGCTACCTCATCTACCCCACCACCTCTAATTAAAAATTCGGTTTGTACAAACTCACCGTTCGCAGACAAGTGACGTCATCAGCGGCTAGCATCCTCTCCATGATCCTCTACCATCGACTCAGCTAGCTGACCATTGTCCACTACTAAGCAGGCAGCACCCTCTCCGTAATCCTCCAGCATCGACTCAGCTCGCTGACCACTTTCCATTACCAAGGGGTTATCGCGATGACCAGTGTCCACTATCATGGGGCTCAGCAGCCTCTCCGTGATCCACCACCATCGACTCAGCTCGCTTGACCACTGTCACCTACCAAGGGATCATCAGGCTGACCAGTGTCCGCCACCATGGAGGGCAGCACCCTCTTCGTGGTCCCCCACCACCATCATAACACGTTGATCATGGTCCATCTTCCTGAACTAGGCCCAAGAGGAGCTCCGATCGGTACCGCGTCTATCGAGCAACTGATTAAAACAGCGGAAGTGCCCTCCTTATATACCCATGGCTCCCCGCCCTTGCGCTTAAATTTTAAATTGATTTTTCGTTAAAATTGGCCGTAATTTAGCTATTTTCGCAATTTTTTTTACCAATTAATATTCTTAACGATTACTCACAACTATTGGTAATAATGATTTATAAATTTTATGTAAACTAAAGCTACATTTACGTTTTAAAGGAGAATTATTGTTATTTTTCGCGAGTTTACTTCTTAATCATTTATGTATTATTATCGCGGACAAGATGCATCTACTGGGATCACTATTGCTACTTCCGGTACCTATTTGGAGCCATATGCTGAATTGGTAACATTTCGAAAGACAGTAAAATTGTACGACTTTGGTGATCGTACTTTGATCATAGTCGTAAGGGAAGTAGTAGAGCTTTCACTGCTAACTCGTAGCTTTTACCGGTAACAACAATCTCTCCAATATCAAAATCTGATAACTTTTAAAAATCTTCACGAAACTCGAATTGTTACAACTATTTGCGTAATTCAATTAGATTTAGAAATATTTGCCGATATATAAAACCATTTATTCTTTCTCTAATTTTCAGTGATATCAATCAATATACCAGACTGGCAATTAAGTGACCAACAATTTTCCTCAAACAAGAGCAAAATTAAAAGTAACAAAAATTGTACAATCGTACACATAATTTTCCAGAAACTTGCCTATATTATAAACTAAACACGAAGCACGCTAGCCATAAATGCAGAAATTTTACGAGCTCAATAAGAAGCACGCTTTATTACTCCGCGAATGTCTATCGTCGGTGCAATGCCGTTCCTCACTACTTGTTCAATTAAATATTCAAACCTCAACGTTTAATCTCGCTACAAAGTAATGGTAGGTGTAATGCGGGTTACAGTTTTTAACGTCCAAGCTCCTCCACCCAGTTACTCTTGCTGACGCAATCTCGTTGATATTCAAAGTAGTATTCGAGTTTTTATTAATACTTTTATGGGCAGTGCTTAAAACGCGTGCACTCGGATATTCTGCAGATCGGACGTGGAGGTGTTGCTATTCCACTCTCGCCTAGCCTTTTCCACATTTTTCTTTTTCCGACGTCCTCTTTTTTCCTGTTTTTTTCTTTTTCTTTTAAAGCTTCTCAGCGAACGTGGAACACGTATACGTATCGGGAGATTCGTACGTAGGGAACATACGTAATTCCATAGCGTAAATATTTCAACAATTTTCATAACCCACTGGTTGGCCACGATATCGTGACGCGTTAGAGGAAAACCTCGTCTAAAATTGAATAAAACAGAGAGATGAAAAAGGAATCATGGTATGAAAATTATGTACTTTATTCGCGTAAAGGAACAAACTTTTGTGCCCAGCGCACTGGCTGTATAAAATTCTTCTGTATAAAGGAACACGTCAAATACGCTGCTTTGCAAATGAACTATTTACTGAACGTGAATTTTATTAAATTACACAGGTTGAAGTTAATAACTACACGAAAGTCCGATGGTAATGAATGTAATATAAGGCAAACTAGTTGAGTTAGCATATGATTATTGTAATACCACGTTGACCTTCTTTTGCACGTGAAGGCTTCCAGCTTTTTCGTTTTCCTCGTTCTAGCTATTCGTGGATAATTAACTTTCCCATTGAAATTAGTCGAATCGCTTTTCAATTTTAATTACGATTTGCGCAGAAAAGAAAAATGTCGGCACCGTCGAGCGATCCCTAGAGAACGATTTTTATAATTATCTAGTTAAATTGGAAACGTTTATATTCTCGTATAAAAACAGTCAGGGAAATCGCGCATATAAATTAACGAGAATTTTCGTTATTTCGCAGAAATTTCCAATTGATATCGTCCAATGTAGACGCTCGATTACGCGGATACTTTTCGCGACGTTCCCACGCGAATATCGGCTCTATTATTCGCGTACAACCGGGGGATTGATATTAAATTTCCATTAATTTTCACCGCGAGGAAACATCAATTTCTGGCCAGAAGGTGCACGTAAATACGCGTAGATAACGCTACTGTGAACAGTGGACGCGATAATTTGTCACGACTTACTTCTGGACAAACAGTTTAGAACCTCCATTTTTCATGAAGCGACCAACTCAAGTTGGGGGGGGGGGGGTGATAATGACAAAATCGAAGCAATGCCACGATCTATTAAAAACTTGTTGATATGATAAAAACAATGTTTATCCGGTTGAAAATTTCAGTACGTTTGCGTGTCCATATCAGACGACGTAAATGTAATTTCGAAAGGACTGAAATCGATTAAAATGGCAAACGAGAAAAAGTTACGGATTCTCTGATACGTACATATTTTGGTAAACTGACTTTGAAATAGTTCCATATTTCTGTTAGATGCATTTATCTATTTTTTCGCCCCTGCTCGTATTCTCTCTCTCTCTCTGTTTCCCTACGTTACTTAAAAAGCACGCTGGCAATATTTCGCAAAGGATAAATTAAGTTGGCTGCTAGGTTTTTAAAATATTCCCTCTCGCGTAGCGTTTTAGGAATTTACTTTGTAACTCGCGGGGCGTCGTGTAAAATAATTGGGATCGAGCTATCGATTTCATTATGAAACGGAGCTTTGAAAGAATTCGTGTTTCGGGTCAACGGAAATTCCAGAACGAAGAAATTGCAATTTCCTGATGGAAAAGCTTCCTCGATTTGTTGCGACTGTAGTCGTTGCAGATCAAACCCAGTGTCGTAATTTCTACTACGTTGGTGTTTGGAAATGTTTTTAGTCGCGCTTCCGAGAAGAATTTCCAATTTCATTGCATTAACATGCAGTATATTAACGTATCTTCTTTTTTATTCATTAGACAAAAATATTTACAACTAATAGCACGGATCAGGCGTCACCGTCCACGATTTTCCTGTTCAAACGGAAAGATATTTCACGTAGTATATCAAAGAAGACGAGACGCTACGATAGTGTCAATTAATCATTAATTGAATTGAAAAAAAGTGAAAAAAAAAGTATGAAGAAGAGCGACACAGAAATTTCTCGTTCACACTCATTAACTCGTGAACGATGCTTCAGATATTCCATAAACGGGGAAGCATCTCTTCTGGTGGAAGACTCGTCCTCTGTTGGACGATTTTTCGTATAACCGTCGACGCTTGACACGGCCAGGTAGCCAGTCATGTAAATAAAAATTAGAACCATGGTGTATTCTGTATTTATGAAGCGGATGAGGTGGAAAAATAGCGAATTTATTCGATTTTCAAGGAACTGAAGAATAAAAGAAGGAGCAGTTTGTATTCATAACCGCTGGGAGCAGAACGACGAGATCTCGAGAGAACTTTAAGGAGACGCTGAAAACGAACAGCGAAGCTCGAGTGAATGTTAATAAACACCCGTTAAACAACACAAGAGAGAAAAAATTCGCTCACAAGCCGGAAGTGCGAGAGGTAGAGCTGTGCAGCTTCAACGGAGGGAAACGAGTGACGCCTCGTTACAGAATAATAAAATTTAATTAAAAGGAGGCAAAAATAAGAAGCAACATTTCATTATGGAAAAATTAAAGCATCCTGGTTCAGCAACGTTCCTGTTAACTGAAAAATGTAACGTTTCGAATTAAAATGATACACCCCTTCACCTCGCAGCCAATTCGAAATGACTGCATTAAATTTTCATGCTGCAAACTGTGAAGAAAATATGAAAACTCGTACCATAAAGGATGCCTAGTGTAACAGAGGAAGCCCAGTATAATAGACTTCATATGCATTTCCTATACGACTCGAGAATTGTGTAACGATCGACGATGTTTCGATGCTGGTATATTTAAAGGTAGTTGTAACCAATTTATAGCGAACCACCAAACACAATCATACACCCTTTGTGCCGACGAAATCGAACAGACTCGTCGGTTTCGCCGCATACGTTTTGTTCGAGAGAAAGTGAGAAAAAAAAATGAAAGTTGTATCATTTCTGCCTCTGCGTTTATCGATTTTCAATATTTATAAGATACAAACTTGTTCATTATCAACGTCATTTCATAACCTGTTAAAATGCAGATTTTAATTTATCCATCGTTATCTTCTTTTATCACGCGGCGATTAAAAAGTTAATTCGCCTAGCGATAACAACAGGAGTCTGAAAAAATATTCTCTACGTCCGCTCATGCGCAGCCACTCTCCACTTTCTGACCTCTCCTCTACGACTTGAAAGTGTTTCTTCAAAAAGATGAAACTTCGATCGTAGCTGCAGATATTTGCTCTTTGAAATTAGACTACGCGTTTCCCGCGTTCATCGCATTTTCCTCGATGAATAATGCAACAATGCCTGTAACATTTTAAACCTGGAATTTTCAACGGTCTAGAAAGCTCTCCCATTATTCGCATCGAATCAATTATCCTGAAATATCGAATCGCCCTTATCGGATTTCGTTTTAATTGTGATAATCCGACTAGATAAGATACAAGCAACCTTGTCCACTGAAGGAAACGGTCGATTAAACGTTCAATTAACCATCAATCCACGAATTATTTAGGGTAACGTTCAATGGGATACAATGATCGCGCGAAATTTCTTCTTTTTCCAGAGAGATGTCTCAGGTGTAGATACTTATTTTCTGGTTTTTTACCACTAGACGATAAATATCAAAAAATGGGGCGGGAAAGTTAGGGGAAAAGAAGGAACGAAACCACTGAAAGGAAAGGACTGAAATTACGCAGAAGTTTGTGGCTTGTTCGTGAAGAAAATTGCCTCATAAACTTTCCTTATCGTGTAAATATAACGCCTCTCTGCTTGTTGCGAGGGATAATATTCAGTTAGGATATCGTAGGCAAAAAGCGAATGCTTTCGTTAATAAGATACTCCGCAACGAGTTCTGGGCACGCAGTTCTCGGAACTTAGTGAAGGAACGTTTAACGCTTGCACGTGTCATCCTATTTTTCACCATCGACTGGAAGGGATATGGAGATTCATCGAGTCTAGAGGAACCAATGAAATTCACGTCGCCGATGATGTTTTTCGGCATCGCATACTTTATCCGCACAGATGCTTACTACACATCATTCACTTTTATTCCAGTGTATCCATCTCGTTCCAAGTTCCATTCCAAACATCGCCGTTTTACTCGAGCCAAAAGGAAAACGAAATTAAAGTGTCGACGGAGAGGTCAAAGAAGGAGGAGCTTGAACTCGCTTTTGAAGTAATTTCCGTCCTTTTGCAACATGGGAATTTTTTTTATGTCGCTGCACACCAATACCATCGACGCGACGTAATGCCCGAGCAATACCGTTATGGCATTTCCTGCGATGTTGGTCTCGAATCCTTTCAAACCTACCGCACCCATTACAAGTTTCCAATAGAAGGAGCGATCCGGCGTGATGCAATGAAAGGAATAATAATACAAGGGGAACGAGCGAAAAAAGAGAAACGTCAAAGTAAAGCAACGCCAAAAGCGGTCCGAATCGATGCGCTGGCTCCATGAAAAAGCATCCGACGTGTCGTATAACTGTCACGCACCCGTCAAAAGGGAAATTCTTTTACGAAAAATGAATCTGTCCGCCATTTGACAAACCCGATAATCGCGCGTCTTGTCCGACATAGCTACACGATCCGCCGCTATAATTGGATGGCTCGCATCAGTTTTCCCTCACTGTTCGTTCCTGTTGCGGGAACTTGTTCCGGGAATCGCTACGAACCTGATTAACTTCGATGCCTGAATTTAATGAGAACGCGATGCGCGAAACTTTCGGACAACGAAACAGAACCGCGCTGGTTGCAAATACAAAGCAACGCTGAAACGCGTAGTAAGTAATGCTCAATGTGGATTCGATATGAAACTCTCAACTCGCGACCTGACGGCTTGGAAATTTATAATTACTCGTCAAATTTTTTCTTCTATCTCGGTGACAGAACCGAAGTTATGAACCGAAGAAGGGAAAATTCTGCAGCTTCATTCTGCGAGAAGTAACCTGCTCCGCTTAACCGAATCGTAATATTCTACAATTTGTCTTTTATTACCTCCAGCCTCCCCGTGAACCAACTATCGCAGCAATCTAAAGAACATTACCAAAGAAAACAGCAGATAAGCAGGAGAAGTCGCATCGAAGTACCGTCCCAGCGTTATGACTGGCGCGTCGGTCCTCCCTCCGGGAACTCTTCGAGAAATAAATAAAAGACACAACCCCGGCCCCGTTATTTTCCTCGCCTTTCGCTCCCAGACCATCTACATGGGACACGCGCACACGCGCATACCGGCCATCACGGGATTAGCTCCTTACGTACGACGACAATAATTTATCAAAGTACTTCTTACAAGACTAAAAGTGCCAATGCTGACAACCGGTGGAATAAAGAAAACTTCCACTTCTTCCGTTCCTCTCTTCTTTACATTTCGTTCTGGCTTTCTTTAATTCCTACCCGCGAGAGAATTATGATCGACGATTTAAACAGTCGCACGCGGCAAAATGAAAGGAACAGGGTTCGCGAGGCGTGACGTGGGACAGGGTAAGACGGTTTGGAGGAAACGAGGAAGAGAATGAACGGGAGGGAGAGGGAAGGTAGGGTAGTAGGAAACGAGGCAGGGCTTCGAGGGTGGCGGAGGGTTGATGCGTTCCACAGGAGGGTAGTGTTGATACAGTCGCAGAGCCAGTCAGTAGCTGCTACGACACGGGGCCGCGCACGCGTGCTCAAACTACTCCAACGGCTCTCTGTCCTACGATGCCGTTGGATTATTGTGGCCGAAGAAATGTGTACGAAGAGTCAAACAAGTGGACGAAAAACCGACCGGCTCATTTCCCGCGAATCCTGCCGCGGTTTTTCGGCGTTTTATTGAACGATTCCATGAAATTGCTATTGTCACAGTGGTGTTCCGTCACCGATGTGAAAATCGTAAGCATCGTTAAAATATCTCTCTGATAACAGAGTACATTGAAGACACGGGTGTAATCGATCGATCCATTGGATAAAACGGGGGGCAAAATTATTCGAGCGAGGAGCAAAAAGAAATTAACTACGGAAATTCATTCGCGGGTAAAGAATGAACACATTGTTTAACAAAAACCGTTTAAAACAAAAATGATACAATGGCGAAAGGGAGAAACTAATCCCCATGCGATTACGCTTAGCGCATGATATAACACGAGAAACAGTTTGGAAGATTACTTCTGAAATTCTCTGGCAATACAGCTTGACGAGACGGAGGTGATTGAAAAATACCACGTTCGTTAAGTGGCAGCTACCGCGGTTTTATAGCAATTTACGCGACCCTGTGCTTGTCGCGCAAGCAAGAACGTTATCGCCGGAGTAATTGCGCCGTAAACTAGTGAATAATTGTCTCAATGAAAATGAAGGAAAAAGAAAAGAGACTGTTTGAAAACTTTTTTCGTAGGTTCGAGTAACATTTTCGAGATAGCGTTACCAGAAGCACGCGTCGGTACAATTTTCTGGTAATGAATGAAGGAAAGTAAATGTTATCCGTCGTTGACCGTAATCGGTCAGATTAGAGACTTCGAGCGTAAGATCTGTTAATTAGAAATTTAATTACCGAGTAAGCGGTGAAACCAGTCGTAGCTTCCATATCATCGTCGATGCCTTTTGTAATTAATATTTTCAGGAAGCCGTTTAAAAAAAGTAAATTTCAAAGTCGGAACACCGCGAACCGGGCCCACACTACACAAAGCGTGCAAATAAGATTAAAAAATAATCCCCAAACTTAGAGAAATGAACAGATGTGTCTCGTGGACCAGTTATTCCTGTGGTTTACATTTTTCAACGCATTCATAAATCACTCGTTCCAGAATGCTCAAAGATAATTACTGGAAGTAACGATGAAAAATGTTTATGTCGGTTCAGGAAACAAATCCATTCTGTATCCAATAATCCACCACACATTAGCTTGATAAATTAATTTTTATAAAAAGAAAAAGATATATAATATACTCCATCATGCGAATAACAAATGTTTACATTTTAAAAGATATTTTCTGGCGATAAAAATGTATTATTTGACAATTCTAGCGGAATAGGAAGTCCAGTAAAAATTATACGAATGTTTCCCCACAACCAATTAATGCTGTTAACTGACAGAAGACTCCACTTATTTGTAATTTAATTGAGATTAATTTCGAGGGAAAAACAAACTGATACGTGCACACTGCAACGTTCTATTCTCTTTCACGTCCGTTTAACCGAATAATTTAGAAAGTCATATAAATTTTCATGTCAAAAGTTTCGTAATGCTGCACAGTATATGCGAATTTTTTTTCAACGTGATGAAGTTTTGTACGAAAAAGGAAAAACTAGGCAGACAGACAAAATGGAATGAAAGAAAAAAGTCTATGGCTATCTGGAAAGGCTCCTTTGTTTTTCAATGAGATTCCGAAATTGTAATGTAATATTATATTCTATTCATCGCGGTTGAAACAGAAACTAACAGTGCTTCAGCAAATTTTCTCTCGGGAACTTTTTACATTAATTATACACCATCTCCATTTAGCCACAGAATAATAGCGAATACCAAACAGATACAATAAAATATCCGTCCGTTTATTCCAATTTGATCGATTCCAATCGTGATTTCGCGATGAATTATGAGTTAAAATTTGAGAATTAAAAACTTTATTAATCATAATTATGCAAATTAAAAACTGTAGAGATTAGAAATACTGATCATTGACTTCCCTGAACTAAATCAGTAATGACCAATAGAATAGATCTCGTAGAAAAGATCCTCGAACGCCCACAAAACGAACGTCCGTTCTCCGTCAGGCGTTCGACAGAGTAGCCATCCAGACGTCCGTCAGCGCCACTTGGAACCATCGAGTGGCAACGGTGCAAGGCGTCGCGTTCTCAATATCGATCGTTGTCGAGTTACTTCCTAGACAATCCGTGATCCAATTCCAGATAGAGTCGGACAAAACTACGCTAGACCAGGTAATGGTTCCTCGTCGAGGGACGCAACAGGTAACGCGACCACATCCCTCGTTACAATGCGCTGCGTAACAGTTCGTCGCGTTTGAAAAAACACGGGGAGCGGTCCAAAAATCACAGCGACGAGAACGGGAGGGAGGCATAATGAAATGGAAATGGATTTTCGTGGCCACCACCGCGGAGCAACAGGTACGCCTCGTAACGAATTATCGCGGGCGCGATAAACGGTAATTCGAACGGAGAAAGGAAGTTCCACCAGCCACCGGAGACACGAGAACCAAGAAGGGCGCGACGTGTCAAAGCTTTTAATTAGTTCGCGAAGCGATCGGGTCGCTATCGGAACGCGAGTGGCTCGTTGCAAATCAAAAGCAATTTACACTTTTGCTGTCTTGGCACCGACTGGTCCATGCCCTATAGATTCTCCGACGAAATTATCCAATCAGAGAATCCCGATAGTTCCGAGGCTGCTGGCGCGGCGTTTTCAAATAGGCTTTCGATCTCGTCGACATGTAAACGTAAGAAAATTGCCCTGCCTCAAGTTCGACTCGGAATTTTATCGAGAAGCAGTCGCGACACATAGACGATTTCGCGAATATTTGCGAAATAAAAATAAAGATCCCAAGCCTAGGAGAAACATTTGTAATCGTGACAAAAGTTTTAGAAGCAAACAGGAACCGTACCACTGACGAGAAAGGGGTAACTGCTAACGAACAGTGGCCAAAAGCAAATGTTGCTTACTTTCCTTCTCGATGAGCTCTCTTGCGAGGAGCAAAGCTAGGTAGATATTTCCCATGACATTCGAGTAAATCCAGAATATCGCGAGACTACCAAACGAATCAACAGTTCCACGTGGAACGAACGATTACACCGGTTACCCCGCAAACAAGTCACCATCCACGATCACCCATTCATCACTCTAAACTTCCGCAGCGCCGTGTCAACCTCCACTTTTCGTTTCTTTACCCGATCGCAGAACTTCAGCAATTAGTACCAGACCAGCGGAACTCTCAGCGAAAGTGAAACGGATCGAACTTTCTTGCTCCAAAACAGCCGGTTCCAGTGGCCCCATAAAGGCCCTGTCACCATCGACTACCATCGCGATGTACCATCCAACGCCGCAACGCAACGTAACTAGAAACCATGGACTTGGAGAAAGCGGACCACCGATCTCCCATTGAGGAGCGACCATAGCCGCTCTGAACTGCAAGTTCCACTCGAACCCACCACCCGACGCAAACACAGGACAACGTGTGAAGCCGTTCGCAAGCTCAACCATTCACAATTATGAAGTCATGAAGCTTCTGTTACCTGCCGTGCTGATATACATGTGCTCGGCCAACAGCGAGCCGGGCGATAGATGGTTATTGAGCTCCGAGCAGGTTCGACTCGACGATGACGGCGACGATTACTCCAATAGCGAGTCGATCGATCGTGAAAAAATTAATCAGGAACTTCGCCGAGACTTCCCACCCCGGGCTGGTCCATCGACGCGGAAAGGGATCGCGCTCGTTTGAGGGCGCGACACGAGCGTGGCTTCTGGTTCGAGAACCCGGAAACTCATCATCTGATTCGATACGGCCGCAGATAGTTCCGATCTATGGACCTGAGCGCGCAGGTTCTCGTCGCCTGACCAGTGAAGAAGAAGGCGGTCGTCGAGGGCGACCTCTTCCTCGGAGGGTTTATGCTGTTGCACGAGAGGCAGGACCCGATCACGTGCGGCCCTGTTATGCCGTAGGGCGGAGTACAAGCATTGGAGGCGAGGCTTTACACCCTGGATAACCTCAATGAGGGCGAGGGCATTCTGCCGGGTGTGAAAATCGGGGCGCACATCTTTGACGATTGTGATAAGGACACGTACGGTCTGGAGATGGCGGTGGATTTCATAAGAGGTGAGTAACTGAGAATAACGAGGTCGCTAAGCTTACTTTTTCTCCGTTTCTTCGTATGCTAACGATCTGCGCGTTGCGCAGAAGGTAAAACGGTTCACCCTCAGAAACTCGAGTATATTTCCGTCGATTTGGAGAATTAATTCGTCGTAATTTTTAAAAACCTTGAGAGACCGTCGAATTTTGAACGCGGAAATAGACTGATACTGGATGTTTGTTGTTTCGCACATTTTTTTGCAGAAAATCAAATAGAAAGGAAAAACTTTTATCTCGAGTTATATGAAGCTACGTTCAATCGTGAGATTCGTAAACATTGTAAAGCAGCATTGAAATTTATGGACTGTATCCTATGCATTCCGAATGTTTGTTCAGCCGATATACGAGCGACTAAAGCTGATTTAGAATAAAAGAATCAAAGCGACTTTCGAACAATCCTGCAGTTTGCCGCTGAGCAATTAAACAAATATATTATAACATCATATATTAATAAATCAGAGTGTTACTTCGCGCGCTAATGGAGAGGGACGCGCGGCAAAGTCGCAATATTAAAACAACCTAACAATTTTCCTGATTCGTTAGCCCAGATGCTTCTTGCAGTTGCGACGATAAACCGTGAAAGCGCGACGGGAAGATAATCATGCTGGCAGCGCATCGCTCGCTTCGAAATTATGACGACCAAACGCCGTTTACGACCTTCCTGTTTGCGAAGTACGAAATTTCACTGATAAATAGAATCACGGGAAAGAGAAACGACAAGGGCTTGTTGGAATTTCTATTTTCTGTGTTTTTCTGGTTTCTCACAGTCGGCGCTCACGAAATATTCAGAGAACAAAATCAGAAATTAACGGGAGAACGAACGGAAAGAAGGAGAACGTACGAAAGAAAAAATAATGCATGGGTATGCATGGGTATGCATGGGTATAATAAAAGGCAGAAAAGAACGAACAATGAGATTGTTTCAGTGTTACAGCTTAAATGCGAAACTGTAAGTACGAAGCATGAGGAAATGGACTTCTAAAGTCCATTAATTCAATATCGCGCATTTGTCGCGGGGAAAAGTTGTAGTAGACACTGAAGTTATCCTGGTATTAAAATGAATATCCAGCCCGAGAAACGGCCAAGTTTCGCGAAACCACGGTGTAGTAAACCACGCCACTGAAGAACAGATGCGTAAAGGATGTCGTCAACTTTTAAGCTTTTACGACGCAACAGAGGTAGCTAGAGGATTGCTATAATTAGCACAATTTTCCATTAGATTTAGTTCAGAAGTGACAGCTGGAGAACCATCGAGAACTTTTGCGACATAACCCTTTTCCCCAATTAGCATATTCCTTCACTTATAGCTAATAATTAGTGTACCACCATCGAATCGAGTCGAGACTGAATTACGAAATTAGACAAATTTCAGACAACGCTCAATTACGTTTAAAAATAATAGTGAAAAGCACGCGTAAGGCATTCGTTTGCAAAAAACATTCGATTAATCTTCATAGCGTCTGCGATCAATAGCGCACCGAATAATTAACCAACCCTCCTCAATAGTTCGCCAACTTTTGAAAAAGAGATTACGTTCATTCATTATCGCAAGTCGTTATCAAAAGTCGTTCGAATTAGAGAGGATTTGACACCGCAGATTCAGGACTGCATCCCTTCTGCATCCCATTATGGGATGACCAGGAGCAATTAAAAGTCGCACTGAATAGACACCAGAGATTCGATTAAACCGCACAAAGGACTGATGCAAATAGAAACGGAAGAATTGCTTATAGTAACGTACTCACGCTTGCACGTAGATGTGACGCAACATAAATTATTTACAGACTTTCCCAGGTCTCTGACCACATCATCCTCGTTCACAGCTATTATGACGCCAACTGACGGGGATAATAATGATGTCAAACTCAGCAGCGTAAAACAATGAACAATTATTTATCCATCGATTCGTCAGGGAATGATATACATATGTATATACTTGCTCCTGACCCACAAATTCTACAAATTTTACTTCTTTTATTATTTCTTGTTGCAAACCAGGATGAGATCATATTTCGATGAACAAAATTGAGTATAACAACGATCGTGCTATTACTGAATGTAGAATTACTCTCTATTCTTTGTTACTTCATTTAAATAGGCTAGTATTTGGCCATTTTTTTACGAGATCCTTGAAACGTACGAACATACAGTAATTTTACGACGTAAGCGGTTAAGTAACCAATGTAACGTTACAATTAATTAATTATGGGATACGCCGATGTTTAATGATCAACTACGATTTCAAACTACCTAGTAACTCGACTCCAATTGCAACGGAACCCACACCCCACTGAAAGCATGCTACGCCTTTCTACCTTGCGCCTTCACAAGCATTTAGGTCTCTATCAACCAATTATTCAATTCATTTAATGAAACTGTTGTCACGTGTTAAAATTATCCAAAATTTCCCAATTTCTCTCACTCGATATCACACTCCACATTTATTTTCGATTAAAAATATATTTCTAATTTATGCGGAATCTTCATTCGTAAACTTACTTCGTTCGCTCAAATAACAGCCGCTATTTTGAAGCAGCCAGTGTCTCTCTTTGGATTTAATACACTGCGCCCACAGGCCTTTAAACTTCGTTCCTAGTCGAAGCACGCTCCGGCGTAATTTGATCAGTGCCAGTCGTATTTTCTGAGTGTAGTAGGAAACCTAAATGAGACTGGCGCAACTGAATTTTACCCGGCCAGCAACGTTTTCGGTATGCGTCTCGTAAAAATGAACACGGTTCCTCACCTAAATATCTCGCATCGCTCAGTGTTTGTCTTGGCTGAGCTGTTGAATTATTTCTTCGCTGCTGTGGATATTTAAACAGGCTTGCGCGCGGTAGCTGCCTCTGCGGTTACATTAAAATTACTTAAGTCCTTGAATTTTCGCGAAAATCCGTTGCGATACGCGCCTGGCTTGCCGCCAGCACTCTTTTCCATTACGAATCAGACTTTCAAGTCGCTAATGGTGCTTAACGATTTAAACAGGTCCATCGAGGGAGCATTAACTCATTTGTCAGGTAGAGCGTCCATTATACGTCCCATAATTCATAATGAATGGCGTCTCGCTCCTAAGGAATATTATTGCTTTACTTTTAATTCTATCGCTTTACATGTCGATATTTCTCGGACATTTTACAAGCCTCATCGAGAGAGAGAGAGAGAGAGAGAGAGAGGGAGAGAGAGAGGGAGAGAGAGAGGACAGAATGTGTAATTGCTAATAAAAGAAAATTGGTAAAGGAATTAATTTGAAGAGAAAATGTTAAGAAAGCCCTCTATTCGCTGAAATGCGATTAAAATATTTCGCATCGGTGAAGAGGATTGAGAATTCCGCTTCCATTAGCCAGAATGACCCGATACGATAAAGTTTTGTCTAAACGATCAGGAATTTCGTTCGAAATTATACATGAAACGAATCCTCTTATACTTTCTGTATTGAAAACTGATAAAAATCAAGTAACAAGCATCAACTATATCTCCATGCTTCACGAATGATAAAAACATTATTGATTTTTTTGTTGCTCGTCAAAATACATCGAATATAAAGGAAGAAAATTATCTTTCTATACCTTTCCACGCTGCTATAAATTATACAAATCTAACAGTAGATATTTGAAGTAAAAGTTGTATTTCTCCTCTGCCGACGAAAAATTTGTCATAAAAGGAAGAAGGAACAAGGAATTTAAAAAAGGAGAACACTATCTCGAAAGGAAAAATATATGAACATTAATTGGCGAAAAAGGAAGGAATAATTATTTGGAAAGACGCCAAGCGTCGCATCCATTGAAATCTCACGACGGCAGCAATGGACAACGATTAATTACCGCTTTATCATTCCACCGGGCCATTAAAATTCGAAACGCGGTAACGCGACGCATTCTGGCGTTTTCCTTGCATATCCATCCTACTTTATTGCCTCTGACCGGTTAAAAAAAAATTCATTCCGATTGCTACATCTAGAACGATTTTGTTACGTCGAACGTTATTCCGCGAATAGCGCTGATCAAAATTCATGGTACGAACGAGGATGTAACACCAACCCTGATCCTACGAAATTATCAACTGGGTACCCTAGTAAAAATGTTAAATAAATAAAACGTTTATCTCTGATATTTGATTAAAATTCGTATTATAGGAAGAGAATTTAAAAAATGTAATACTTTTCGAATTCGTGGAAAATAATTGAACTGGAAGTTTAATAAAAATTCTATGAGAGATTTTTTTGAAATTTTAGCTCGTTTCAAACGTGAATGGTGATTTCATTTTACTGGATTTGACAAATTTTATTGCCAATTACGCTTGGCGCCGTTAATATCAACACAGTGTCAATAAGTGATTAAATGAATCCAATTTTATGGACTCCAGATACGGTATATCCGCCCTTAGGTGTTGAATTTGGGGGAAGAGTATAGACGCATTTCACATCGCTCCGTG
Organism: Xylocopa violacea; assembly: GCA_963969225.1. Taxonomy (NCBI): domain Eukaryota; kingdom Metazoa; phylum Arthropoda; class Insecta; order Hymenoptera; family Apidae; genus Xylocopa; species Xylocopa violacea. Next base: position 44,082,026 of record CAXAJV010000001.1, on the reverse strand, counting down.
CATTTTCGAGTTTTCGAGTTGAAATCTTGAAATTTCGAATACAAGCTACGCCTTAATCGAATTTTGGTAAGTATCGCGTGAAATCCAGACGTATAAATCTGGGATTCTTTCGGTATTAGGGTCGAATAATAGCGAATTTCGTGCTCGGATTCGCTATCCTTCACGGTTACGACATGTGCGCGGTCGTTCGCCATTTCCAAATCTAATTTCGAGTCGTGGAGGCTGCTGACGACGTCGTGGGAGAACTGAAGAGGAAGAGGATATCGGAAGCTACACCGGTCAACACCTCAAGAAGTGTAAGAAGTGCGGAAAGTGCTGATAAAAAGCTATTAAAGAACGGGAAGAAGGCGATGTGGTGCGGTAGAGAGTGAAGATAATTATCATGCGCGCGTAATAATAACTCACAAAACGGAATATTAATCGCCAAAAACAACGATAAAAAGAGTTGAAATAGTAGACCGAGCGCCAACGTGCATTCACTATCAGCAAACTTTACCTTTCACGAGGGACAAAGGTGCAGAGGTGTAAGCGAGTAGACAATAGATCGCAAGTATCAATCTGTCACGGTGATAAAGGACCCGTAGTGCGAGAGAGACAGCATCTCAATAATGATTATAATTCGTGATACGTCACGAATTTAAAAGAAAATAAAAACTCTAATAAATTCGTAACGCACCGAAGAAAGACAACAAATAAGCGCAGTGAGTGCGAGCACACACTGTAAACAGAATGACAGAATTGTAAATAACAATCGTACATCAAGTGCAATAAAAGTAGTTTTGATTATAAATAAATTAAAACTACCGGATGGGTGAAAATAAACATGAAAAGTTAAAAGAAAAAAGACTTGTGCCCACGCTGACAGAAGGGGGTCGGGCAGATAAGTGTTTCACGGCAGGGGAGCTCTTGACCCACCGCGGAAAGTGTTCTCAAAAGTCGACTGTCACTGTCCTACCTCTCAAGTGCCAACCTGTTTACCTACAAAAAAGGGGGACAGGAAGGCAATAAATAGACAGTGTAGAGGGGGTAAACACTCGTCGGCGTCGCACGCATGTCGACAAGTCAAAACAGGTTAAAAAGCTCGTTAAATACGGAAGCTTTACATCCTGTGCAGTTTGCAGTGAAGTAAATAAACACTTTCTACATGCAAATGTATGATAAGTGAAACAAACATAGTGAAGATACGACAGAATCAATTCCAAACAAAGAAAGACAGAATAAAAATATTACATGCATTACAAAAAGTTAAAGTGAATGGTATAAAAGATATTGTTCAACAAACTGCAGTAAGTGTGTAATATTAAGAAGACCAAGACGTGGGTAGAGTGTTTGTAATCCTCTCCATATCTGTAACACAAACAATTATAAGAACCATTCACTAAAAATGCACTTATAGATATATATTGTGAAGTGAGGAACTATAACTGAAGAGAAAGAACTAAGTGTCTAGCAGACATAACAAAGATAGGTTAAAGGCTGTTTAATACATACTGAAAACGAAATCTGATTCACGCGTACTATAGAAAAACGAATAATAAGGAGCTCCTGGTGTGAATAAAGCTCATTGCACACCTAAAACAAAGAATTTCAAGAGTTAGAAGAAGAAGAAAATACAATCTGTTTACATGTCAAAAAACGAACATATCATACCTCTGTAAATAGAGAGTCTAGAATACAGTTCCTACGTGCGGGTTGGGGATAAATCACTCCACGCATGCCTAAAACAGGCAATAAGTACTAAGATAATTAACGGTGCATAAAGCTGAGAGAAGAGAAGAGAAGATTTGTAACAAGTGCGTAGTGGGAAGGATGCAAACAATACCATACGTACCTAAACAGATAAAAATGCAAACAATCAATGCGAGAGTTTCAAATTAGAGCAAAGCAGGCAGTTTTTACACCGGTAAACCCGCCAATAAGACGGACAACAAAGCTGGTAATAAAACGGAAACCAGTAAAAAGAGCAGCGGTGACAACAGGATCACCAAATATTTTAGAAAGGAAATAAAAGAGCTGCTTAAAGACGACGCCGTCCCGACAACTAGCAAGGGAATGAGTGGCGGCAAAAAAATAGAGCACTCCATCGTTGGAATGGCGGTGGAAAACAGGTTTGCCGCCCTAGATATCGAAGGAGATTCAAATGAAAATACATTTAGCCTGGAGGAGGCGATGGACAAAGCTTAAAATTCACCCTGCTGTGTCAAATACTACAAGTGAATGTGCACCATGCTGCCAAAGCACAGGACTTAGTAATAAGCGAAATGAAGCGCAGCATGGTGGAACTTATAGTCATCGCAGAACCGTATCGGATACCATTGAGTCAATATTGGATCGAGGATACAAGCCTATAACCAAAATAGCAAATGGAAACAGCTACATCGCGGTGAACTGGGCGGAATACGTGGTGGTGGGTGTGTACGCACCGCTGAATTAGCCGTTGAGTGATTAAGAGCGCTTACTGGACGAAATATGGAGCGCAATTAAAAACATTTGGAACCGCCCAGTATTTGTACTTGGAGATTTCAATGCGCATGCAGTCATGTGACATTCGAAAAGCACAATAGATCGCGGTCACTCGATGCTGAAGTGGGCGAATGCTGCAAACTTACAGATCCTAAATCGTGGAGCGGAAGCAACGTGCTCGCGATTTCAAGGAGATAGCATAGTAGATATCTCCGTGGGAAATGCTCTCGCAGCGAAAAGAGTGCAAAATTGAGAAGTCGACAACATGGACAATCTGTCGGACCATAAGTGTATTTGGATACAGATTTCCACAGCCCAAGCAAAACGCCTCAGAAATTCTTGATAGCAGCACCACGTAAGAAAATGAGCCGTTAAGAAGCTGAACGACGATTATATGCGGGTTGCTGCTTTATCCGCAACATGGACTCGAAAAAAAGAAGGTCCAGTGAATGTGGACGAGATAATAGCAGAATTAATGGATTCCGTGACAGCGGTGTACAACGCTTGCATGCTAAAACCCAATGTGCAAAGACGACCTGTGTATTGGTGGAACGAAACAATATCGCGAATTTGTGCAGAATGTACGCTAACGCGCCACCAGTACAAAAGAGAGAAGGGTCGCCGGTCCATGAGAAACATAGAAAACATCCTGCTGTGCAACGAAAGCTATAAAAATAAGAAAAACAAGCTGCAGTCCGCAATATCTGACTCCAAGACACGGGCACGGGAGCGACTAATGTCCACCTTGCAAGAGGATCCGTGGGGGCGTCCATACAAAATGGTAATGGACAAACTAAGACCATGGGCGCCTCCTATATCAGAAACGATGCAACCAAACTTCCTGGAGCGGGTTGTTGAGAATCTATTTCCACGAGAGGAAAATGGCGCAACCAGAGATCGCCCGCGCAGTGCAAAAACTTAAGAGAAAGAGCACTGCGCCAGGCCCGAATGAAGTTCCTGGCTGAACTTGGCTAGGAATTCTAGGTTTCTTTGCCCGACGGCTGCAGAGGATCTTCACGGAATGCTTGCAGACCGGAAAATTTCTAAGAAAGTGGAAATCTGGCAGAATGTTCTTGCTGAAAAAGCCCGGAAGGCCGGAAGAAGATCCGTCTGCTTATCGTCCTATCGTTCTGCTGGACGAGATAGGAAAAATCTTCGAAAGAGTAATTCACCGGAGACTCGTTCAGCATTTTACGACGAGAGGACGAGATTTAGCGGATTGCCAGTACGGTTTCAGGGAAGGTCGATCCGTAATCGATGCGATAAGGAATGTAAAGTCGATTGCAGAAACAGCCACAAAAAACGGGGGGATTGCTTTTGCGGTATCTTTTGACATAAAGAATGCCTTCAATTCCCTCTCATGGGCGGCCATACGTGGAGCAATGATTTTCCGGAATACCTACGTATGGTAATAAATAACTACCTGAGCGATAGAACCATTACTTACAATGGAAAAGACAGATACTTTGAGAGGGTGGTCAATCGCGGTGTTCCGCAGGGATCGGTTCTTGAACCGTTACTGTGGAACATCGGATATAACATAGCTATCTTTCAGCCACTTCCGATAGGAGTACATATTACATGTTATGCCGATGACACGCTAGTACTTGCCACTAGAAGCAACGAAAGCAGGACCATCTGTCGTGCAGAAGGGGGAGTGTTATCGGTAACGATGGAGTTCCGTGAACTTGGCTTTCAGATTGCCGCGGAAAAAACGGAAGTTTTACTCTTGATTTACCCGCGTGACAATAAAAGAAGAGCTGAATGCCGAGAGATGAAAAAATTGCGAATACAACTGTTGAGGTAAAAAAAGATATTAAATATCTTGGACTTCACCTCGATAGCAAGTGGAATTTCGAGTCGCATTTTGCAAAATTGGCGCCCAGATTGGATAGTGCGACACTACATTTTAGCCACATTATGCCAAATCTCGGTGGTCCCAACGCAAATGTCAAACGGTTGTACGGCAGAATCGTATACAGCGAAGTATCGCTCTATAGGGTGCGCCCGTATAGAGCGAAGTTCTTGTCGCGAGTAAAAAGAACTTGAAAACGGTGCGTAGACCGTGGAGAGAGGATGCGATAAGAGTATACAGGACGATCTCGTACGAAAGCAAGCCATGAGCCGTCACACGAACCATTAGACGATAAGTTTGCTCCGTCAAAATCTCATGAGATGGACGGAAGGAAAAAGCGGCATGCTCACGTACAGAATGACGCAGATATTCACCGGAATATTTTGCGTCATTTCTGAAGCAGATGGGCAAAGAAAACACGTCATTGTGCCCCCATTGCGAAGAGGAGGACGACAGCGGGTGTCACACGCTACAGCGCTGTCCAGCACGGCAGCTGCCACGACGCGCTCTGGTAAGCGAGGTAGGGCCAGATTTAACTCTGAGCAGTATCTTTGATAAAATGATGCTAAAACAGAGTTCCTGGCAGGCAATGGCTTTGTTTTGTGATAAAGTCACGGCTTTGAAGGAAGTGGAAGGAAGGAGGAGGAAGGAGGAGGAAGGAGGAGGAAGGAGGAGGAAGAGCGCGAATTCCCTGCCCGGCGTGTCCTGAGTGGTCGGCGTCGTAGACGTCTGCCGCGTCCAACCGTGCGAGCGGGGGCTGTTGTTTCCTGAAACGGTACGACAGTTCAGCTTCAAAGATCCTTTCGGTAGGCTGGTCTTCTCCTGCATTGCTACCATGACGCTAGTGGCAAGCTCAATGGAGACGCGATCTTTGCGGATCATGCGAAGACGAAGAAGAAGCTTCGCTGAAGACAAAAACAATGATATATACACAGAAGAGTTGCATCGTTGGAAACCACAGACCGAAGAAGGAAGAAAAACCCCAAGAGGAAAGTGAACAATGCGTATAGCGCGGGCGCGAACAATCTCGTGTGCGTGAGTGCGCGAGAATTTCGTGTGTGTGAATGCGCGAGGTTTTCGTGTACGGGAGTCATCATGACAAACATTTGCAAAATGACAACCGAAAGCGAGGCAAGGTACTGGTAATGGATAAATAAATGAAGAAAGAAGACATTGCGTGGCAGACAGTTGCTGAATACATAATGGTCGGTAACTGGTCGACCACAAATGAAGAAGAGGAAAAATAAAAGTAGACGGAGAGTTACCGACACCTGAATGTTTAATAACCAAGGTCGGTAACTGAAGAAGATCCATGTAACCAAACGACAGAGGAAAAACAGAAGTTACCGACGACGCAAGACACTGTAACCACGGTGGGTAACTCAAAGAAAAAAAAAAGAAATGGACTTAGATTATCATGCTCGTACAAAACACATAGACTCAAAAGATTCGGGATCAACCTTTGAGCCATTGCACGCGTATTGCGAGATGCGGAGATAAACGGGTGATCACGTCTATCTCCCACATGCCTTGGCACATCAAGAGCACAATGCAGTGCGTGCACTGCCCAGAAGAGAGTCTCCTGAAAACATTCAGAGACTCAGCGCGGGGGGGGGGGGGGGCGGCTGATGTAAACGATGTTAAGTGCCGGGCCTCCTCCATATATTTGTGCGCTATGATAAGCACTGTTAGGTTTTAGTCAGTAAGAGTCTGGCATAACCACCTAGCAAATTAATCCAAGTCGAGTGGAATCTATGAACATTTCCCAACGAAAAAAAAAGGTGTCGAATTTGGAGGCTGGAGAACTCCTGCAGCGGTTACTAATGCCCCGGAGCCAATATGCAGTTATATGAACCCAATTCTGAAGGGCCTAGGTATGGCATCTCCGGCCATCTGATTCGAATTAAGAGCCCGGATAACCGTTGGAACAGTTAATAATGACACAGCGTCAACAGGTGATTAAATGATACCATCTCTTATGGCCCCAGTTACGGTATGTCTACTCCTATGTGTCGAAGTAGGGGGCTCTGGAACTCCTGGAGCGATTACTAATGCCGCAGAGCCAATAATAAGTTATATAAACCCGACTCTGCAGATCGTAGGTACGGCATCTCCGGCCATGGAATTCGAATTACGCGCGCGGAAAACTGTTGGAGCCGTTAATGACAACACGGAGTCAATAGGTGATTAAATGAAACCAATTCTTGAGGACACAGTTAGGACATGTCCGCTAATACGAGCCGAATTAGGCGGCTGTAGAACTCCTGGAGCGATTACTGATTCCCCAGAGCCAATAAGAAGTTACTTGAACCCAACTCTGCAGGGAATAGGTATGGCATCTCATGACATGGCATTATGTTCCCAGCGATATGAAGGAACCGACACGCCTGGAATCTTGTAAAACACTACTACCGAGAGGCTAGATGGGTTAGGTTAGGTTATATTACGTTATAGACGTATATAATGATCCCTCCGAGACGTAGGGGCCGACCCGCCGGGAATGTAGTGAAATACTACATTCGAGATGTTAGGTTGCCTTAGGGTAGGATATATATCGTTATAGACGTATATGATGTCCCCACCGAGAAGTACGGGTTGACACGACCGTGATACTGTAAAACATTCTCACCGAGGGGCAAGATAGGTTAGGTTAGGTTATAGTACGATATAGACGTATATAATGTTCCCACCGAGAAGTGGGGCCGACCCGCCAGGAATGTTGTGAAATACTACATTCGAGATGTTAGGTTGCCTTAGGTTAGGATATATAACGTTATAGACGTATATAATGTCCGCGCCGAGATGTACGGTACGACACGAACGGGATTCTGTGAAACATTACCAGCGAGGGTCTGGCTGGGTTAGGTTAGGTTATGTTACGTTATAGACGTATATAATGTGCCCACCGAGGAGTAGGTGCCAGCCCTCCAGGAATGATGGAAAATACTACATTCGAGATGTTAGGTTGCCTTATGGTAATATATACAACGTTATAGACGTATAAAATGTTCCCACCGAGAAGTATGGGCCGACACGCCTTGAACGTTGTAAAATCCTACATTCGAGATGTTAGGTTGCCTTAGGTTAGGATATATAACGTTATAGACGTATATAATGTCCGCACCGAGACGTACGGGGCGACACGAACGGGATTCTGTAAAACATAGCCAGCGAGGGTCTAGATGGGTTAGGTTAGGTTATATTACGTTATAGATGTAAATAATGTTCCCACCGAGAAGTGGGGCCGACACGCCTTGAACGTTGTAAAATCCTACATTCGAGATGTTAGGTTGCCTTAGGTTAGGATATATAACGTTATAGACGTATATAATGTCCGCACCGAGACGTACGGGGCGACACGAACGGGATTCTGTAAAACATAGCCAGCGAGGGTCTAGATGGGTTAGGTTAGGTTATATTACGTTATAGATGTAAATAATGTTCCCACCGAGAAGTGGGGCCGACACGCCTTGAACGTTGTAAAATCCTACATTCGAGATGTTAGGTTGCCTTAGGTTAGGATATATAACGTTATAGACGTATATAATGTCCGCACCGAGACGTACGGGGCGACACGAACGGGATTCTGTAAAACATAGCCAGCGAGGGTCTAGATGGGTTAGGTTAGGTTATATTACGTTATAGATGTAAATAATGTTCCCACCGAGAAGTGGGGCCGACACGCCTTGAACGTTGTAAAATACTACGTTCGAGATGTTAGGTTGCCTTAGGTTAGGATATATAACGTTATAGACGTATATAATGTCCGCACCGAGACGTACGGGGCGACACGAACGGGATTCTGTAAAACATAGCCAGCGAGGGTCTAGATGGGTTAGGTTAGGTTATATTACGTTATAGATGTAAATAATGTTCCCACCGAGAAGTGGGGCCGACACGCCTTGAACGTTGTAAAATCCTACATTCGAGATGTTAGGTTGCCTTAGGTTAGGATATATAACGTTATAGACGTATATAATGTCCGCACCGAGACGTACGGGGCGACACGAACGGGATTCTGTAAAACATTGCCAGCGAGGGTCTAGATGGGTTAGGTTAGGTTATATTACGTTATAGATGTAAATAATGTTTCCACCGAGAAGTGGGGCCGACACGCCTTGAACGTTGTAAAATACTACGTTCGAGATGTTAGGTTGCCTTAGGTTAGGATATATAACGTTATAGACGTATATAATGTCCGCACCGAGACGTACGGGGCGACACGAACGGGATTCTGTAAAACATTGCCAGCGAGGGTCTAGATGGGTTAGGTTAGGTTATATTACGTTATAGACGTAAATAATGTTCCCACCGAGAAGTGGGGCCGACCCGCCAGGAATGTTGTGAAATACTACATTCGAGATGTTAGGTTGCCTTAGGTTAGGATAACTAACGTTATAGACGTATATAATGCCCGCACCGAGACGTACGGGACGACACAAACGGCATTCTGTAAAACATTACCAGCGAGGGTATAGATGGGTTAGGTTAGGATCTATTACGTTATAGACGTATATGATGTTCCCACCGAGAAGTAGGGGTCGACGAGCCAGGAATGCTGTAAAATATTACATTCGACATGTTAGATCGCCTTAGGCTAGGAAATATAACGTTATAGCCGTATATAATGTTCCCACCGAGAAGCAGGCGACGACACGCCAGAATGTTGTAAAATATTACATCCGAGATGTTAGGTTGCTTTAGGTTAGGATATACATCTTTATGGACGTATATAATGTTCCCACCGAGACGTGGGGACCGACATGCCAGGAATGTTGTAAAATATTACATCCGAGATGTTATGTTGCCTTACGTTAGGATATATAACGTTATAGACGTATATAATATCCCCATCGGGAAGTAGGCGCCGTAGCACCAGGAATGTTGTAAAACGTTACGGTAGAGAGGTAAGATTGCCTTAGGTTATGATATATAACGTTACAGACGTATATAATGTTCCCACCGAGTAGTTGAGACCGACAGGCCAGGACTGTAGTAAAATATTATATCCGAAGTGTTAGGTTGCTTTAGGTTACGATATATATCGTTATAGACGTATATAATGTCCAGATCGAGACGTGGGGACCGACACGCCAGAATGTTGTAAAATATTACATCCGAGATGTTAGGTTGCCTTATGCTAGTATATATATCGTTATAGAGGTATACAATGTTCCCACCGAGAAGTACGGGCCGGCACGCCAGGAATGTTGTCAGATATTACATCCGAGATGTTAGGTTGCCTTAGGTTAGAATATACAACGTTATAGATGTATATAGTGTCGCCATCCAGAAGTAGGCGACGACACGCCAGGAATGTTGTAAAATATTACATCCCAGATGTTAGGCTACGTTAGGTTAGGATATACAACGTTATGGACGTATATAATGTTACCACCGAGAACTACGGGCCGACACGCCAGGAATGTTGTAAAATATTACACCCGAGATGTTAGGTTCCCTTAGGTTAGGATATATAAGGTCATAGACATATGTAATGTTCCCAACGAGAAGTAGGGGCCGACCCGCTGGGAATTTTGTAAAATATTACGTTCAACATGTTAGATTGAGGTAGGCTAGGATACATAGCGTTGTTGATGTATATAATGTTCCCACCGAGAAGTAGGGGCCGGCGCGCCTGGAATGTTGTAAAATATTACATTCGACATGTTAGGTTGCCTTACACTAGCATATATAGCGTTATAGACGTATATAATGTTCCCACCGTGAAGTAGGGCCCGACATGCCAGGATGGTTGTAAAATATTACATCCGAGATATTAGGTTTCCTTAGGTTAGGATATATAACGTTATAGACTTATATAATGTTCCCACCAAGAAGTAGGGGCCGACGCGCAAAGAATGTTGTAAATTATTACATTCGACCTGTTAGATTGCCTTATGCTCGGATATATAACGTTATAGACGTATATAATGTTACCACCGAGAACTACCTATCTACACGCCAGGACTGTTGTAAAATATTACACCGGAGATGATACGTTCCCTTAGGTTAGGATATACAACGTTATAGACGTATATAATATCCCCATCGGGAAGGAGACGCCGTCACGCCATAAATGATGTAAATCATTACATACCAGATGTTAGGTGACCTTAGGTTAGGATATATAACATTATTGACTTGTATAATGTTCCCACAGAGAAGTAGGGCCCGACGCGCAAGGAATGATGTAAAGTATTACGGTAGAGAGGATAGGTTGCCTTAGGTTAGGATGTATAACGATATAGACGTATATAATGTTCCGACGGAGAGATACGGGCCTAAACGACCGCGATTCTGTAAAACATTACCAGCGAGGGGCTAGATGGGGTAGGTTAGGGTATATTACGTTATAGACGTATATAACGTTAGCACCCAGTAGTAGGGGCCGACCCGCCAGGAATGTTGTAAAATACTACATCTGAGATGTTATGCTGCCTTAGGTTAGGATATAAAACGTTATAGACGTATATATTGTTCCCACCAAGAAGTAGAGGCCGACACGCCAGGAATGGTGTAAAATACTACATTCGACATGTTAGGTCGCCTTAGGCTAGGATATATAACGTTATAGACGTATATAATGTTCCCACCAATAAGTAGGGGCCGACGCGCCAGGAATATTGTAAAATATTACATTCGACAGGTTAGGTTGCCTTAGGCTAGGATATATAGCGTTATAGACATATATAATGTTCCCACCGAAATGTAGGGGCCGACGTGCCAAGAATGTAGTAAAATATCACATTCGACATGTTTGGTTGCCTTAGGCTAGGATATATAGCGTTATAGACATATATAATGGTCCCACCGAAAAGTAGGGGCCGACGTGCCAGGAATGTAGTTAAATATTACATCCGAGATGGTAGGTTACCTAAGGTTATGATATATATCGCTATAGGCGTATATGATGTTCCCACCGAGAAGTATGCACCGACATGCCAGGAATGTTGTAAAATATTACATCCCAGATGTTAGGTTACGTTAGGTTAGTATATACAACTTTATAGACGTATATAATGTTCCCACCGAGAAATAGGGGCCGACGCGTCAGGAATGTTGTAAAATATTACACCGGATATTTTAGGTTCCCTTAGGTTAGGATATACAACGTTATAGACGTATATAATGTTCCCACCGAAAAGTAGGAGCCGACGCGCCAGCAATGTTGTAAAATATTGCATCCGAGATGTTAGGTTGCCTTCGGTTAGGACATATATCGCTATAGACGTATATAATGTTACCACCGAGAACTACGCGCCGACACGCCAGGAATGTTGTAAAATATTACACCCGAGATGTTAGGTTCCCTTAGGTTAGGATATACAACGTTATAGATGCATATAACGTCCCAATCGAGAAGCAGGCGACGACACGCCAGGAATGTTGTAAAATATTACATTCGACATGTTAGGTCGCCTTAGGCTAGGATATATAACGTTATAGACGTATATAATATTCCCACCGAGAAGTACGGGCCGACGCGCCAGGAATGTTGTCAACTATTACATGCGAGATGTTAGGTTGCCTTAGGTTAGAATATATATCGTTATAGACGTATATAATGTTACCACCGAGACGCAGGGACCGACATGTCAGGAATGTTGTTAAATATTACATCCCAGATGTTTGGTTGCGTTAGACTAGGATATACAACGTTATAGACGTATATAATGTCCCCATCGAGAAGCAGGCGACGACACGCCAGGAATGTTGCAAAATATAACATCTGAGATGTTATGTTGCCTTACGTTAGGATATATAACGTTATAGACGTATAGAATGTTCCCACCGAAATGTAGGTTCCGACGCGCCAGGAATGTAGTTAAATATTACATCCGAGGTGGTAGGTTGCCTAAGGTTAGGATATATATCGCTATAGACGTATATGATGTTCCCACCGAGAAGTACGGGCCGACACGCCAGGAATGTTGTCAAATATTACATCCGAGGTGTTCGGTTGCCTTAGGTTAGGATATAAAACGTTATAGATGTATAAAATGTCCCCATCCTGAAGCAGGCGACGACACGCCAGGAATGTTGTAAAATATTACATCCGAGATGGTAGGTTGCCTTAGGATAGGATAAATATCGTTATCGACGTATACAATGTTCTCACCGAGAAGTAGGGTCCGACATGCCAGGAATGTTGTAAAATAATACATCCGAGATGTTAGGTTGCCTTGGATTAGGATATATATCGTTATAGACGTATATAATGTTCCCGCCGGGACGTAGGGACCGACATGCCAGGAATGTTGTGAAATTTTACATACCAGGTGTTATCTTGCCTTACGTTGGGATATATAACGTTGTAGACGTATAGAATGTTCCCACCGAGACGTAGGAACCGACATGCCAGGAATGTTGTAAAATAATACATCCGAAATGTTAGGTTGCCTTACGTTAGGATATATAACGTTATAGACGTATATAATGTCCCTATCGAGAAGTTGGCGACGACACCCCACGAATTTTGTAAAATTATAAATTCGATATGTTAAGTCGCCTTAGGCTAGTATATATAACGCTATAGGCGTATATAATGTCCCCATCGAGAAGCAGGCGGCGACACGCCAGGAATGTTGTAAAATATAACATCCGAGATGTTATGTTGCCTTACGTTAGGATACATAGCATTATAGACGTATATAATGATCCCAACGAGCAGTACGGGCCGACAGGCTAGGAATGTTATCAACTATTACATCCGAGATGTTAGGTTGCCTTAGGTTAGTATATACAACGTTATAGACGTATATAATATCCGCATCGGGAAGTAGGCGCCGTTACGCCTGGAATGTTGTAAAATATTACGGTAGAGATGTCAGGTTGCCTTACGCTAGGATATATAACATTATAGACTTATATAAGGTTCCTACCGAGACGTAGGGACCGACATGCCACGAATGTTGTAAAATATTACATTCCACGTGTTAGGATTGCCTTAGGCTAGGATATATAGCGTTGTAGACGTATACAATGTTCCCACCGCGAAATAGGGGCCGACACGCCAGGAATGTTGTAAAACATTACATCCGAGGTGTTAGGTTGCCTTAGGTTAGGATATATAACGTTATCGACGTATATACTGTACCCACCGGGCAGTAGGTGCCAGCGCGCCTGGAATGTAGTAAAATATTACATCCGAGATGTTAGGTTGCCTTAGGCTAGGATATGTAACGTTATAGACGTATATAATGTTCCCACCGAGAAGTATAGGTCAACGAGCCAGGAATGTGGTTAAATGTAACATTCGACATGTTAGGTTGCCTTAGGTTAGGATATATAGCGATATAGATATATATAATGTTCCCACCGAGAAGTAGGGGCCGGCGCGCCAGGAATGTAGTAAAATATTACATCCGAGATGTTAGGTTGCCTTAGGCTAGGATATGTAACGTTATAGACGTATGTAATGTTCCCACCGAGACGTAGGGGCCGAAGTGACGGGAATGTTGTAAAATATTACATTCTATAAGTTAGTTTGCCTTAGGCTAGGATATATAACGTTATAGACGTATATAATGTTCCCACCGAGACGTAGGGGCCGAAGTGACGGGAATGTTGTAAAATATTACATCCGAGATGTTATGTAGCCTTAGGTTAGGATATATAACGTTATTGACTTATATAATGTTCCACCGAGAAATAGGGGCCGACGCGCCAGGAATGTTCTAAAATATTACATCCGAGATGTTAGGTTGCCTTAGGTTAGGATATACAACGCTATTGACTTATATAATGTTCTCACCGAGAAGTAGTTGCCGACGCACAGGTAATGTTGTAAAATATTACATTCCACGTGTTAGGATTGCCTTAGGCTAGGATATATAGCGTCATTGAATCATATAATGTTCCCACCGAGAAGTAGGGGCCGACGCCCCAGGAATATTGTAAAATTTTACATTCGACATGTTAGGATTGGTTAGGCTAGGATATATAACGTTATAGACGTCTATACTGTTCCGACCGAGAAGTGGGTGCCGACGCGACAGGAATGTAGTAAAATATTACATCCGAGATGTTAGGTTGCCTTAGGCTAGGATATGTAACGTTATAGACGTATGTAATGTTCCCACCGAGACGTAGGGGCCGAAGTGACGGGAATGTTGTAAAATATTACATTCTATAAGTTAGTTTGCCTTAGGCTAGGATATATAACGTTATAGACGTATATAATTTTCCCACCGTGAAGTAGGGACCGACATGCCAGGAATGTTGTAAAACATTACATCCGAGGTGTTAGGTTTCATTAGGTTAGGATATATAACGTTATAGACGTATATAATGTTCCACCCGAGAAGTAGGGGCCGACGCGCCAGGAATGCTGTAAAATATTACATTCGACATGTTAGGATTGCCTTAGGCTAGGATATATAACGTTATAGACGTATATACTGTTCCAACCTAGAAGTAGGTGCCGACGCGCCAGGAATGTTGTATAATATTACGCTCGACAAGTTAGGTTGCCTTAGGCTAGGATATGTAAAGTTATAGACGTATATAATGTTCCCACCGAGAAATAGGTGCCGACGCGCCAGGAATGTTGTAAAATATTACATCCGAGATGTTAGGATGCCTTAGGCTAGGATATATAACGTTATAGACGTATATAATGTTCCCACCGAGAAGTAGGGGCCGAAGTGACGGGAATGTTGTAAAATATTACATCCGAGATGTTAGGTTGCCTTAGGTTAGGATATATAATGTTATCGACTTATATAATGTTCCCACCGAGAAATAGGGGCCGGCGCCCCAGGAATGTTGTAAAATTTTACGTTCGACATGTTAGGATTGGTTAGGCTAGGATATATAACGTTATAGACGTCTATACTGTTCCGACCGAGAAGTGGGTGCCGACGCGCCAGGAATGTAGTAAAATATTACATCCGAGATGTTAGGTTGCCTTAGGTTAGGATATATAACGTTATAGGCGTATATACTGTTCCGACCGAGATGTAGGTGCCGACGCGCCAGGAATGTTGTAAAATATTACGCTCGAAATGTTAGGTTGCCTTAGGCTATGATATATAGCGATATAGACGTATATAATGTTCCCACCGAGAAGTAGGGGCCGTCGTGCCAGGAATGTAGTAAAATATTACGACCCACATTTTTGGTTGCCTTAAGTTAGGATATATGGCGTTATAGACGTATATAATGTTCCCACCGAGAAGTAGGGGCCAGCGCGCCAGGAATGTAGCAAAATATTACATCCGATATGTTAGGTTGCCTTAGGCTAGGATATATAACGTTATAGACGTATATAATGTTCCCACCGAGAAATAGGTGCCGACGCGCCAGGAATGTTGTAAAATATTACATCCGAGATGTTAGGATGCCTTAGGCTAGGATATATAACGTTATAGACGTATATAATGTTCCCACCGAGAAGTAGGGGCCGAAGTGACGGGAATGTTGTAAAATATTACATCCGAGATGTTAGGTTGCCTTAGGTTAGGATATATAATGTTATCGACTTATATAATGTTCCCACCGAGAAATAGGGGCCGGCGCCCCAGGAATGTTGTAAAATTTTACGTTCGACATGTTAGGATTGGTTAGGCTAGGATATATAACGTTATAGACGTCTATACTGTTCCGACCGAGAAGTGGGTGCCGACGCGCCAGGAATGTAGTAAAATATTACATCCGAGATGTTAGGTTGCCTTAGGTTAGGATATATAACGTTATAGGCGTATATACTGTTCCGACCGAGATGTAGGTGCCGACGCGCCAGGAATGTTGTAAAATATTACGCTCGAAATGTTAGGTTGCCTTAGGCTATGATATATAGCGATATAGACGTATATAATGTTCCCACCGAGAAGTAGGGGCCGTCGTGCCAGGAATGTAGTAAAATATTACGATCCACATTTTTGGTTGCCTTAAGTTAGGATATATGGCGTTATAGACGTATATAATGTTCCCACCGAGAAGTAGGGGCCAGCGCGCCAGGAATGTAGCAAAATATTACATCCGATATGTTAGGTTGCCTTAGGCTAGGATATATAACGTTATAGACGTATATAATGTTCCCACCGAGACGTAGGGGCCGAAGTGACGGGAATGCTGTAAAATATTACATTCGACATGTTAGTTTGCCTTAGGCTAGGATATTTAGCGTTATAGACGTATATAATGTTCCCACCGAGAAGTAGGGGCCGACGAGCCAGGAATGTAGTAAAATATTACATCCGAGATGTTAGGTTGCTTTAGGTTAGGATATGTAACGTTATAGATGTATATAATGTTCCCACCGAGAAGTAGGGGCCGGCGCTGCACGAATGTAGTAAAATATTACATCCGAGATGTTAGGTTGCCTTAGGTTAGGATACATAACGTTATAGGCGTATATACTGTTCCGACCGTGAAGTAGGTGCCGACGCGCCAGTTATGTTGTAAAATATTACGCTCGACATGTTAGGTTGCCTTACGCTATGATATATAGCGATATAGACGTATATAATGTTCCCACCGAGAAGTGGGGCCCGGCGCGCCAGGAATGTAGTAAAATATTACATCCGAGATGTTAGGTTGCCTTAGGTTAGGATATATAACGTTATAGGCGTATATACTGTTCCGACCGAGATGTAGGTGCCGACGCGCCAGGAATGTTGTAAAATTTTACGCTCGAAATGTTAGGTTGCCTTAGGCTATGATATATAGCGATATAGACGTATATAATGTTCCCACCGAGAAGTAGGGGCCGTCGTGCCAGGAATGTAGTAAAATATTACGATCCACATTTTTGGTTGCCTTAAGTTAGGATATATGGCGTTATAGACGTATATAATGTTCCCACCGAGAAGTAGGGGCCAGCGCGCCAGGAATGTGGTAAAATATTACATCCGGTATGTTAGGTTGCCTTAGGCTAGGATATATAACTTTATAGACGTATATAATGTTCCCACCGAGAAGTAGGGGCCAGCGCGCCAGGAATGTAGGAAAATATTACATCCGATATGTTAGGTTGCCTTAGGCTAGGATATATAACGTTATAGACGTATATAATGTTCCCACCGAGACGTAGGGGCCGAAGTGACGGGAATGCTGTAAAATATTACATTCGACATGTTAGTTTGCCTTAGGCTAGGATATTTAGCGTTATAGACGTATATAATGTTCCCACCGAGAAGTAGGGGCCGACGAGCCAGGAATGTAGTAAAATATTACATCCGAGATGTTAGGTTGCCTTAGGTTAGGATATGTAACGTTATAGATGTGTATAATGTTCCCACCGAGAAGTATGGGTCTACGAGCCAGTAATGTGGTAAAATATTACATTCGACATGTTAGGTTGCCTTAGGTTAGGACATATAGCGTTATAGACGTATACAATGCTCCCACCGCGAAATAGGGGCCGACACGCCAGGAATGTTGTAAAACATTACATCCGAGGTGTTAGGTTGCCTTATGATAGGATATATAACGTTATAGACGTATATAATGTTCCCACCGAGACGTAGGGGCCGAAGTGACGGGAATGTTGTAAAATATTACATTCGACATGTTAGTTTGCCTTAGGCTAGGATATTTAGCGTTATAGACGTATATAATGTTCCCACCGAGAAGTAGGAGCCGACGTGCCAGGAATGTAGTAAAATATTACATCCGAGATGTTAGGTTGCCTTAGGTTAGGATATGTAACGTTATAGATGTATATAATGTTCCCACCGCGAAGTAGGGGCCGAAGTGACGGGAATGTTGTAAAATATTACATCCGAGATGTTAGGTTGCCCTAGGTTAGGATATATAACGTTATTGACTTATATAATGTTTCCACCGAGAAATAGGGGCCGACGCCCCAGGAATGTTGTAAAATTTTACATTCGACATGTTAGGATTGCCTTAGGCTAAGATATATAACGTTATAGACGTATATACTGTCCCGTCCGAGAAGTAGGTGCCGACGCGCCAGGAATGTTGTAAAATATTACGCTCGACAAGATAGGTTGCCTTAGGCTAGGATATGTAATGTTATAGACGTATATAATGTTCCCACCGAGAAATAGGTGCCGACGCGCCAGGAATGTTGTAAAATATTACATCCGACATGTTAGGTTGCCTTAGGCTAGTATATATAACGTTATAGACGTATATAATGTTCCCACCGAGAAGTAGGGGCCGGCGCGCCACGAATGTAGTAAAATATTACATCCGAGATGTTAGGTTGCCTTAGGCTAGGATATATAACGTTATAGACGTATATAATTTTCCCACCGAGAAGTAGGGGCCGAAGTGACGGGAATGTTGTAAAATATTACATCCGAGATGTTAGGTTGCCCTAGGTTAGGATATATAACGTTATAGACGTATATAATATTCCCACCGAAAACTACTGGCCTACACGCCAGGAATGTTATCAAATATTACATCCGAGATGTTAGGTTGCCTTAGGCTGGGATATATAACGTTATAGACGTATATAATGTTCCCACCGAGAAGTAGGGGCCGGCGCTGCACGAATGTAGTAAAATATTACATCCGAGATGTTAGGTTGCCTTAGGTTAGGATACATAACGTTATAGGCGTATATACTGTTCCGACCGTGAAGTAGGTGCCGATGCGCCAGTTATGTTGTAAAATATTACGCTCGACATGTTAGGTTGCCTTACGCTATGATATATAGCGATATAGACGTATATAATGTTCCCACCGAGAAGTGGGTCCCGGCGCGCCAGGAATGTAGTAAAATATTACATCCGAGATGTTAGGTTGCCTTAGGTTAGGATATATAACGTTATAGGCGTATATACTGTTCCGACCGAGATGTAGGTGCCGACGCGCCAGGAATGTTGTAAAATTTTACGCTCGAAATGTTAGGTTGCCTTAGGTTAGTATATATAACGTCATAGACGTATATAATGTTCCCACCGAGAAGTAGGGGCCGAAGTGACGGGAATGTTGTAAAATATTACATTCGATACGTTAGTTTGCCTTGGGCTAGGATATATAACGTTATAGACGTATATAATGTTCCCACCGCGAAGTAGGGGCCGAAGTGACGGGAATGTTGTAAAATATTACATCCGAGATGTTAGGTTGCCCTAGGTTAGGATATATAACGTTATTGACTTATATAATGTTTCCACCGAGAAATAGGGGCCGACGCCCCAGGAATGTTGTAAAATTTTACATTCGACATGTTAGGATTGCCTTAGGCTAGGATATATAACGTTATAGACGTATATACTGTCCCGTCCGAGAAGTAGGTGCCGACGCGCCAGGAATGTTGTAAAATATTACGCTCGACAAGATAGGTTGCCTTAGGCTAGGATATGTAAAGTTATAGACGTATATAATGTTCCCACCGAGAAATAGGTGCCGACGCGCCAGGAATGTTGTAAAATATTACATCCGAGGTGTTAGGTTGCCTTAGGCTAGGAGATATAACGTTATAGACGTATATAATGTTCCCACCGAGAAGTAGGGGCCGAAGTGACGGGAATGTTGTAAAATATTACATTCGATACGTTAGTTTGCCTTAGGCTAGGATATATAACGTTATAGACGTATATAATGTTCCCACCGCGAAGTAGGGGCCGAAGTGACGGGAATGTTGTAAAATATTACATCCGAGATGTTAGGTTGCCCTAGGTTAGGATATATAACGTTATTGAGTTATATAATGTTCCCACCGAGAAATAGGGGCCGACGCGCCAGGAATGCTCTAAAATATTACATTCGACATGTTAGGATTGCCTTAGACTAGGATATATAACGTTATAGACGTATATGATATTTCCACCGAGAACTACGGGCCTACACGCCATGAATGTTATCAAATATTACATCCGAGATGTTAGGTTGCCCTAGGTTAGGATATATAACGTTATTGACTTATATAATGTTCCCACCGAGAAATAGGGGCCGACGCGCCAGGAATGTTGTAAAATATTACATCCGAGATGTTAGGTTGCCTTAGGCTAGGATATATAGCGTTATAGACGCATGTAGTGATCCCACACAGAAGTAGGGGCCGACGAGCCAGTAATGTGGTAAAATAATACATTCGACATATTAGGTTGCCTTAGGTTATGATATATAACTTTATAGACGTATATACTGTTCCCCCCGAGAAGTAGTTGCCAACGCGCCAGGGATGTTGTAAAACATTACATCCGCGGTGTTAGGTTGCTTTAGGTTAGGATATATAACGTTATGGACGTATATACTGTTACCACCGAGAAGTAGTTGCTGACGGGTCGGGAATGTTGTAAAATATTACGCTCAACATATTAGATTGCCTTAGGCTAGGATATATAGCTTTATAGACGTATATAATGTTCCCACCGAGAAGTAGGGGCCGAAGCGCCGGGAATGTAGTAAAATATTACATCCGATATGTTAGGTTGACTTATCCTACGATATATATCGTTATAGACGTATACAATGTTCCCATCGAGAAGTAGGGACCGAAATGCCAGGAATGTTGTAAAATATTACACCCGAGATGTTAGTTTCCCTGAGGTTAGAATATACAACGTTATAGACGTATAGAATGTTCCCACCGAGAAATAGGGGCCGACGGGTCAGGAATGTTGTAAAATATTACACCCGAGATGTTAGGTTCCCTTAGGTTAGGATATATAACGTTATAGACGTGTAGAATGTTCCCACCGAGATATAGGGACCGACATGCCAGGAATGTTGTAAAATATTACATCCGAGACGTTAGGTTGCGTTAGGTTAGTATCTAC
Organism: Xylocopa violacea; assembly: GCA_963969225.1. NCBI lineage: Eukaryota > Metazoa > Arthropoda > Insecta > Hymenoptera > Apidae > Xylocopa > Xylocopa violacea. Next base: position 44,060,999 of record CAXAJV010000001.1, on the reverse strand, counting down.
AACGTTATAGACGTATCTAATGTCCCCATCGAGAAGCAGGCGACGACACGCAAGAATGTTGTAAAATATTACATTCGACATGTTAGGTTGCCTTAGGCTAGGATATGTAACGTTATAGACGTATATAATGTTACCACCGAGAAGTAGGGACTGACATGCCAGGAATGTTGTAAAATATTACATCCGAGATGTTAGGTTGCGTTAGGTTAGGATATACAACGTTATAGACGTATAGAATGTTCCCACCGAGAAATAGGGGCCGACGCGTCAGGAATGTTGTAAAATAATACACCCGAAATGTTAGGTTTCCTTAGGTTAGGATATACAACGTTATAGACGTATAGAATGTTCCCACCGAGAAATAGGGACCGACATGCCAGGAATATTGTAAAATATTACATCCGAGATGTTACGTTGCTTTAGGTTAGGATATATATCGTTATAGACGAATATAATGTTCCCACCGAGACGTGGGGACCGACATGCCAGGAATCTTGTAAAATATGACATCCGAGTTGTTAGGTTGCTTTAGGTTAGGATATATATCGTTATAGACTTATATAATGTCCCTATCGAGAAGCAGGCGACGACACGCCAGGATTGTTGTAAAATATTACATCCGAGATGTTAGGTTGCCTTGCGTTAGGATATATTACGTTATAGACGTATATAATGTTACCACCGAGATGTACGGGCCGACACGACAGGAATGTTATCAACTATTACATCCGAGATGATAGGTTGCCTTAGGATAGGGTATACAACGTTATAGACGTATATAATATCCCCATCAGGAAGTAACTGCCGTCACGCCAGGAATGTTGTAAAATATTACATCCGAAATGTTAGGTTGCTTTACGTTAGGATATATAACGTTATAGACGTATATAAGGTTCGCACCGAGAAGTAGGGACCGACATGCCAGGAATGTTGTAAAATACTACATCCCCGAAGTTAGGTTGCGTTAGGTTAGCATATACAACGTTATAGACGTATATAATGTCCTCATCGAGAAGCAGGCGACGACACGCCAGGAATGTTGTAAAATATTACATCCGAGATGTTAGGTTGCCTAAGGTTAGGATATACAAGGTTATAGATGTATATAATGTCCCCATCGAGAAGTAGTCGACGACACGCCAGGAATGTTAGAAAATATTACATTCGACATGTTAGGTTGCCTTAGGCTAGGATATATAACGTTATAGACGTATATAATGTTCCCACCGAGACGTAGTGACCGACATGCCAGGAATGTTGTAAAATATTACACCCGAGATGTTAGGTTCCATTAGGTTAGGGTATATATCGTTACAGACGTATACAATGTTCCCACCGAGACGTAGTGACCGACATGCCAGGAATGTTGTAAAATATTACGTTCGAGATGTTAGGTTGCCTTAGGTTATAATATATATCGTTATAGACGTATATAATGATCCCACCGAGACGTAGGGACCGACATGCCAGGAAATTTTTAAAATACTACATCCGAGATGTTAGGTTCCCTTAGGTTAGGATATACAACGTTATAGACATATAGAATGTTCCCACCGAGAAGTAGGGACCGACATGCCAGGAATGTTGTAAAATATTACATCCGAGGTGTTAGGTTGCCTTAGGGTCGGATATACAACGTTATAGATATATATAATGTCCCCATCGAGAAGTAGGCGACGACACGCCGGGAATGCTGTACAATATTACATTCGACATGTTAGGTTGCCATAGGCTAGGATATATAGCGTTATAGACGTATATAATGTTCCCACCGAGAAGTAGGGGCCGACGAGCCAGGAATGTTGTAAAATATTACATTCGACATGTTAGGTTGCCTTAGGCTGGGATATATAGCGTTATAGACGTATATAAAGTTCCCACCGAGATGTAGGTGCCGCCGCGCCAGGAATGTAGTAAAATATTACATCCGAGATGTTAGGTTGCCTTAGGTTAGGATATATAACGTTATAGACGTATATAATGTTACAACAGAGAAGTAGGGACCGAAGCGCCGGGAATGTTGTAAAATATTACATTCGGAATGTTAGGTTGCCTTAGGTTGGGATATATAACGTTATAGACGTATATACTGTTCCCACCGAGAAGTAGGGGCCGACGTGCCAGGAATGTAGTAAAATATTACATCCGAGATGTTAGGTTGCCTACGGTTAGGATATATATCGCTATAGACGCATATGATTTAGACACCGAGAAGTACGGGCCAACACGCCAGGAATGTTGTCAAATATTACATCCGAGATGTTAGGTTGCCTTAGGTTAGGATATACAACGTTGTAGATTTATATAATGTCCCCATCCAGAAGTAGGCGACGACACGCCAGGAATGTTATAAAATATTACATCCCAGATGTTAGGTTGCGTTAGGTTGGATATGCAACGTTATAGACGTATATAATGTCCCCATCGAGAAGCAGGCGACGACACGGCAGGAATGTTGAATAATATTACATTCGACATGTTAGGTCGCCTTAGGCTAGGATATATAACGTTGGGTTCTAAAGTTGTTGCGGACTGCAGTTGCAGTTTGCAACAACACGTGCCATCCCCTCCTCCTCGTGGTGGAACCTGGTAACACTGGTCTCGTCCCAGTGGCAAACGGGGCTCTGGCTGATACCGTAGACCGGTGGTCATGTTTCGCCGGAGCGGGGGGCTTGCCTTAACCGGCCGGCCCGCGAGGGGATAAACCTCTATAAAAAGTCTCTGTCTCAAGTTTCGGTCCGCGGCGAGGAGACGCGCTCAGTCCTTCGCGACTGGGTGTGGCCGGTGGGTGCATCGGTGCTGAGCGGACCAACCCCGGGGTACCTGGCGCCCCCCGGGTGTATAAATGCCTTCCCCCGGTACGCGGCTCTGCCGGGGGTGACAGGGTTATTCCGACACTACTCGTGGGATTCTTATGGATTCTTCTAATAAAACCGGGTTGGGGGGGAGTAGGTGTGGGAGGGGCGATGGAGCTGGCACTTCGATGCCGGCGCCAGTGCGTCCAGTGGTTGTATCTGTGGAGAGGCTTGCCTCTTCGCAGATCGCCGATGAGAGGGCCGGAGCGCCGAGATTGGAGTCGCTCCGTTCTGGGAGAGAAGGGAGGGTAGGGAGGAATAACCCAGGTGGGTGGTCCCTTTCTCGTCCTCGCAGCAGGGAGGAAGCCGTGCCTTCCAGGGCGGCCTCCCCGGCCCCCTCGGAGCACGACTACGACACTGATGTGTCCTGGTCGTCTCTGAGGGATGCTGGGTCGGGACCGTCCAGGAAGAGGGGACGCCCCCCGACAACGGGCGAGTATATGGGCCTTCGAGCGGCCAAGGAGAAACACCTCCAGACGGAGTTGATGATGTTCAGACTCCAGGAGGAAAAGAAAATTCTGGATTGCGGGCCCGATGATCCGGCCCCGCCGCCAAGCAAGTCGGCGAAATATATTCCCTCCGTAGAGGAATATGCAAGGGAATTCAGGGGCGTCTCCTCTGCGGAGTTGGGACGGGAAGCCCTCGCGGCAATGAACCGCGTCGAATGGGTGGCGGCCAGGTCCACCAACCTGAAGGGCGAGTTCGTGCGACGATTGCGCGAAAGTGCGCGCACTTTGTGCGCACTTGTTCAAAGCGCGTTGGGGTCTTCGGACTCCACCGCACGGGAAGGACCTGAAGTTAGGGCGGATTTGTATGCCCTGAGGGGGGAATTGGAGGCCATGAAGGCCGAAAATGCGGTCCTACGCGACCGCATTAAGGACTTGGAGAGACGACCTCCGCCTCCGGCGCATGGGGCGGATACTGATAAAGTCGGCGGTGCGGTCGACATGATGTCGCTCGCAGACACAGTCGCCCGCATCGTCGACGAAAAGTTGCTAGCCTATACGGCGAGTTTGAAGGGGACTTCTTCTTCCCCTTCGTCTCAAACCGCGGCCGTCACCATCCCTACTACTGCGAGTGGGGGTGATGCGGCTGCTGGGGAGGCGACGGGGAAGAAGAAGAGGAAGAAGAAGAAGAAAACCTCTTCTTCGAAGAAGGAGGTGGGTCGCCGCCGCTCGGTTTCCGGGCGGAGGGGAACGGTGGAGGCACCTAAGGTGCCGACAGCGGGCCCATCATCTGGTGGGTCGGCTCAGCGCGAGGTGTCGTGGGCTAAGGTGGTCGGGCGGAAGGCACATCGGGCTGCGAAGAAGCAGAAGCAGGAGACCTCTGGGTCTACCAAGGCGCCCGTCAGGCTCGGGAGGCCCCCTCGAGCCGCGGCTGTGGCCCTTACGCTGCCTTCGGGCAGCAAAGGTTCTTATCAGGAGATCCTGGTCGCGGCTCGGCAGAGGGTCTCCCTAGGCGAGTTAGAGATCGAGGAGGTGCGCCCAAGGCGCGCAAGGACCGGGGGTTTCCTGTTGGAAATCCCCGGTCCTGAGAGGGCGGCAAAGGCCGCCCTCTTAGCAGATAAGCTAAGGGCGGCCTTGGCGGACACAGAGGTCCGGGTCTCATGCCCTTCTAAGAGGGCGGAGTTGAGGGTGAGTGGGCTGGACGACTCCGTCACCTCATCTGAGGTGGCGGAATCGGTTGCTGCGGCGGCAGGGTGCCTGGCCGCGGAGGTGAGGACCGGTGAGATAAGGTCCTCACCTCTGGGACTAGGAACCCTGTGGATACAATGCCCCTTGGTTGTCGCTCGTAAAGCAGCAACCCTGGGGTGGATCAGGGTGGGTTGGTGCAGGGCCAAGGTGGAGGCCCTGAAACCTCGTCCCCAGCAGTGTTATCGCTGTCTGGTTAAGGGGCACTTGCGGCAGCATTGCTCTGCCGAAGTTGACCGGGGCGACCGCTGTTATAACTGCGGTTCCCCCGGGCACCGGGCGAACGTGTGTCGGGCGGCCGCCCCCAACTGCCCACTGTGTGCGGACTTGGGACGACCGGCCGACCACAGACTCGGGGGGGTTAAGTGTAACCCCCCGACGCGGAAGGGGCGCCTGGGGACGAGGGCGCCGCAGCCACCGAAGGGGGGTGTGGAGGGTGGGCCGCCGGGAGGGGGCACTAAGGGGGTGAATGAGGCCGGGGGCATTGTTACCCCGGCGGATGACTCTGGCCGGGGGGAGGCCATGGATATGGCATAATCTTCCCCTCGACCAGAGTCCTCCAGGCGAACGTCAACCACGCCCGCCGAGCCCACGATCTCTTGGTCGAGGGTCTTATGGCGGGCGGGGTTGACGTTGCGGTGGTCGCTGAACCCTTCGTGATCCCCGACCGACCGTCCTGGGTCGGGGATCGCGAAGGGTCGGTGGCCATAGCTCAGGCTGTGGCCTCGCGGGTTCCGCCGTTCGCCTTTCTGGGCAATGGGCGGGGCTTCGTGGCTGTAGACTGGGCGGGCTTCGTGCTGGTGGGGACCTATGCTCCACCGCGCTGGCCCCTGGAGTCGTTCGAGGAGTATCTGGACGGGCTTGGGAACTTTTTGTCCCAGTTCTCGGCCCGCCAGGTACTCGTCTTGGGGGACTTCAACGCCCATGCTTCGGCATGGGGGTCCCCCAGGACGGACGCTAGGGGCGAGACGGTTTTGGAGTGGGCTGCTGGTCTCGATCTTCGGTTGCTCAACCGAGGATCGACCAGTACGTGCGTGCGACGGCAGGGTACAAGCATCGTGGATCTTTCATGGGCTTCCCCTGCCGCCGCGCCGCGGGTCACGGGGTGGACGGTGGACGAGTCCACGGAGACTCTATCCGATCACTTGTACGTTAGGATAGAAGTCTCCGGGACCGCCCCGGGCCGCCAAGCTAGTCTACGCCAGCAGCGAAGGAGGTGGGCTCTCAGAGCCCTTGACGAGGACGCCCTGATGGCTGCCGTCCATGCTGTGGCTTGGTCGGAGCCGTCGGCCGAGCCCATCGCTGACGTGGAGGCGGAGGCCGACTGGTTCGATGGCGCCCTGACTGCAATCTGCAGGACGGCGATGCCGGGGGCCGGTCGACTTCCGCCCCGGAGGCCGGTGTACTGGTGGTCGGGCGACATCGCGCGGCTCCGAGCGAGTTGCGCGATGGCGCGACGCCGGTACACCAGGTCTCGGAGGAGGAGATGTCGGGACGAGGCACGGACGGCCCTGTTGTACGCTGAATATCGTCAGCTGACGGTTCAGCTGCAACAGGCCATCGGGAGGGCCAAGACCAGCGCTTGGGACGGACTTCTTCGTTCGTTGGATCAGGATCCGTGGGGGCGTCCATATAGGCTTGTTTTAAACAAGCTTAGAGCTTATGGCCCCCCGGTGACTGAGACGATGGAACCCCGGCTTCTCGGGAGGGTGGTCGATGCGTTGTTCCCGTCTGGGAGCGCATCGGCCGCCTTCCCGACTCAGGTGGACGGGTGGTCCGCGGGGCTGGAGGTTACGGAGGAGGAGTTGGCCGGGGCGGTGGGGCGTCTCGGGGCTCGGAATACGGCTCCGGGTCCCGACGGCGTCCCCGGCCGCGTGCTGGTCTTGGCACTGCGCGTTCTGGGTCCCCGACTTCGGAGGCTTTTTACAGCCATTCTGAAGTCGGGGACGTTCCCATCTCGGTGGCGGCTCGGACGCCTGGTCCTCCTGCGGAAGGAGGGCCGGGACGCTGAATCTCCCTCGGGCTATCGACCCATCGTGCTCCTGGATGAGATCGGGAAGCTCTACGAGAGAATCGTGGCTTCCCGAATCACCAGGCATCTGGAGCGGGTAGGACCCGACCTGGCCGAGTGTCAGTTCGGCTTCCGCCGGGGGCGGTCCACGATCGACGCGATCGATCGGGTCCGTACCTTGGCGGGCTCGGCTACTTCCCGGGGAGGGATGGCATTGGCGGTGTCCTTGGACATCGTCAATGCCTTCAACTCCCTCTCCTGGGAGGCCATCCGCAGGGGACTCGAACGACATGAAGTCCCTCAATACCTGCGGGTGGCGGTCGGCTCCTACCTTAGCGGCAGGTGCGTCGAGTACGTGGGCCGGGGTGGAAACACCTGCACGAGGGAGATTAGTCGCGGCGTACCCCAGGGGTCAGTTTTGGGACCCCTCTTGTGGGACGTGGGGTACGACGCGGCGCTGCGGGTCCTCCTTCCCACCGGTGTCAGCGTAGTCTGCTACGCTGACGATACCGTGTTGGTAGCCGGTGGGCGTACAAGCGGGAGGATCGTCCGGCGCGCCGAGGTGGGAGTGGCCAACGTGGCTTCCCTGATCCGGGGTATGGGTTTGGAGCTGGCTCCTCACAAGACGGAGGCGATGTGGTTCTTGGACCGTCATCTCCTCCGTCGAAATGGGAGGTCACTCGCCGATACCTGGATCCGAGTAGGGGACACCCGCATCCAGGTGAAGCCCGCGATAAAATATCTCGGACTTCACCTGGACGGCTCCTGGGCTTTTGGGCGCCACTTCGCGCTCCTGGCACCCAGGTTGGAAAAAGCGGCGGCCAGCTTGGGTCGCTTGCTGCCCAACCTGGGGGGCCCGGACGCGAGGGTACGCCGCCTTTATGCAGGCATCGTGCGGTCGATGGCTCTATATGGAGCCCCGATCTGGGCGGACGCCCTGATGGCCAACCGGCGCAGCCGGGCACTGCTTCGCAGTGTTTGGCGGCGCCTTGCCATCAGGGTGATCAGGGGATACCGCACGGTGTCTCATGAGGCGGCGCGAACTCTGGCGGGGTTACCACCCCTGGAGCTCCTGGCGGAGCGCGAAGCGTTTGTCTACGGACACCTTCGTCTCTGCCAGGATATCTCACCCCCGTCGGAGGAGGTGGTCAGAGCCTGGGCCTGGCGGTCTTTGGTGACCAAGTGGGAGGAGCGTCTTCGCGCCACCCATGGGAGTCACCGGACCGTCGGGGCGGTATTGCCCATCCTCGATAGATGGGTGAGCCGAAGCCGAGGGCTATCCTACCGGACCACGCAGGTCCTCACCGGGCACGGATGCTTCGGTGAGTACCTGCGCCGGATAGGACGGGAAGCCACGGCGGCGTGTCACCACTGTGGTGACCAGAGGGACACGGCGCAGCACACGCTGGAGTTTTGTCCAGCGTGGGAGGTGCGGCGTCGTGTCCTTCGGAGCGAGGTGGGCCAGGATCTGGCATTGCCATCCGTACTTAGAAGGATGGTAGAGGATGCCAGATCCTGGCGGGCTATGGCGGCCTTCTGTGAGGCCGTCATGCGGGCGAAGGAGGCGGCGGAGAGGGATCGCGAAGTTAGCGATCCCACCCGTCGACGGCGGCGACGCAGGCGTCGTCGCCCTCCACCGGCGCCCGGGGATGTCCACCATGTGGATATCGCCGGGCGCCCATAGGGGACTCAGTCCCCGGGGGGTGACAGCCCCTCGCGCGGGCTGGGGCGTAGCCGCGTACGCCACGGCCGTCACCCGCGCGTGGGGACGTCCGGAGGGGTGACTCGGTCGGGATGGACGGGGGCCCATCGCGACCATTGCACGTCACCCCTGCGAGACGTGCAGCGACTTCGGACGTGGCCCCGAAGTCGCTGCAAGGGTATCCTTTGGGAGGGGGAGGGGTCGCATCTTGGATGCGACCTCTCCCTCCCGGGATGAGAGCCTCCCAGACTTCTTCTGGGAGGCTCCAGACGCTGAGGGGGAGCCGGTCGCGTTCGTAAGAGATCCCGGCTCTCCCTCAGTAGCGTCGTTGGTGGCCACCGTGGGGTTTTAGCCGGTAAGAGTCCGGCATAACCTCGGAGTTTCCCCGAACTCCGAGGTATCCATGAGGATTTCCCCACGTTAAAAAAAAAAAAAAAAAAAAAAAAAAAAAAAGGATATATAACGTTATAGACGTATAAAATGTTCCCACCGAGAAGTACGGGCGGACACGCCAGGAATGCTGTAAACTATTACATCCGACATGTTATGTCGCCTTAGGCTAGGATATATAAGGTTATAGACGTATATAATGTTCCCACCGAGAAATAGGGGCGTCGCGTCAGGAAAGTTGTAAAATATTACACCCGAGATGTTAGGTTCCCTTAGGTTAGGATATACAACGTTATAGACGTATATAGTGTCCCCATCGAGAAACAGGCGACGACACGACAGGAATGTTGTAAAATATTACATCCGAGATGTTATATTGCCTTACGTTAGGATATATAACGTTATAGACGTATATAATGTTCCCACCGAGAAGTACGGGCCGACACGCAAGGAATGTTATCAACTATTACATCCGAGATGTTAAGTTGCCTTAGGTTAGGATATACAACTTTATAGACGTATATAATGTCCCTATCGGGAAGTAGGTGCCGTAGCGCCAGGATTGTTCTAAAATATTACGGTAGAGAAGTAAGGTTGCCTTAGGTTATGATATATAACGTTACAGACGTATATAATGTTCCTACCGAGAAGTAGGGACCGAAATGCCAGGAATGTTGTAAAATATTACATCCGAGATGTTAGGTTGCTTTAGGTTAGGATATATATCGTTATAGGCGTATATAAAGTCCAGGTCGAGACGTGGGGACCGACAAGCCAGAATGTTGTAAAATATTATATCCGATATGTTAGGTTGCCTTAGGCTAGGATATATATCGTTATAGACGTATACAATGTTCCCACCGAGAAGTAGGGACTGACATGCCAGGAATGTTGTAAAATATTACATTCGAGATGTTATGTTGCCTTAGGTTAGCATATACAACGTTATAGATGTATATAATGTCGCCATCGAGAAGCAGGCGACGACACGCCAGGAATGTTGTAAAATATTACATCCGAGATGTTAGGTTGCATTAGGCTAGGACATATATCGTTATAGACGTATACAATGATCACACAGAGTAGTAGGGACCGACATGCTAGGAATGTTGTGAAATATTACATCCGAGATGTTAGGTTCCCTTAGGTTAGGATATACAACGTTATAGACGTATTGAATGTTCCCACCGAGAAGCAGGCGACGACACGCCAGGAACGATGTAAAATATTACATTCGACATGTTAGGTCGCCTTAGGCTAGGATATGTAACGTTATAGACACATATAATGTTACCACCGAGAACTACGTGCCGACACGCCAGGAATGATGTAAAATATTACATTCGACGTGTTAGGTCGCCTTAGGATAGGATATACAACGTAATAGACGTATAGAATGTTCCCACCGAGAAATAGGGGCCGACGCGTCAGCAATGTTGTAAAATATTACACCCGAGATGTTAGGTTCCCTTAGGTTAGGATATACAACGTTATAGACGTATAGAATGTTCCCACTGAGAAGTAGGGACCGACATGCCAGGATTGTTGTAAAATATTACATCCGAGATGTTAGGTTGCCTTAGGTTAGGGTATATATCGTTACAGACCTATATAATGTTCCCACCGAGACGTAGTGACCGACATGCCAGGAATGTTGTAAAATATTACATCCGAGATGTTAGGTTGCGTTAGGTTAGAATATACAACGTTATAGACGTATATAATGTCCCCATCGAGAAACAGGCGACGACACGCCAGGAACGTTGTAAAATATTACATTCGACATGTTAGATCGCCTTAGGCTAGGATATGTAACGTTATAGACACATATAATGTTACCACCGAGAACTACGGGCCGACACGCCAGGAATGATGTAAAATATTACATTCGACATGTTAGGTCGCCTTAGGCTAGGATATATAACGTTATAGACGTATATAATGTTTCCACCGAGAAATAGGGGCCGACGCGTCAGGAATGTTGTAAAATTATACATCCGAGATGTTATGTTGCCTTACGTTAGGATATATAACGTTATAGACGTATATAATGTTCCCACCGAGAAGTACGGGCCGACACGCAAGGAATGTTATCAACTATTACATCCGAGATGTTAAGTTGCCTTAGGTTAGGATATACAACGTTGTAGATTTAGATAATGCTACCACAGAGAACTAGGCACTTGCATGCCAGGAATGTTGTAAAATATTACGGTAGAGATGATAGTTTGCCTTAGTTTAGGATATATAACGTTATAGGCGTATAAGCTGTTCCCACCGAGAAGTAGGTGCCGCCGCGCCAGGTATGTTGTAAAATATTACATTCGACATGTTAGGTTGCCTTAGGCTAGGATATATAGCGTTATAGACGTATATAATGTTCCCACCGAGAAGTAGGGGCCGACGTGCCAGGAATGTAGTAAAATATTACATCCGAGATGTTAGGTTGCCTTACGTTAGGATATATAACGTTATAGACGTATATAATGTTCCCACCGAGATGTAGGAGCCGACATGCCAGGAATGTTGTGAAATATTACATTCGACATGTTAGGTTGCCTTAGGCTAGGATATATAGCGTTATAGACGAATATAATGTTCCCACCGAGAAGTAGAGGCCGACGTGCCAGGAATGTAGTAAAATATTACATCCGAGATGTTAGGTTGCCTTAGGATAGGATATATAACATTATAGACGTATATAATGTGACCACCGAGAAGTAGGAGCCGACGAGCCAGGAATGTTGTAAAATATTACATCCGAGATATTAGGTTGCCTTCGGTTAGGATATATATCGCTGTAGACGTATATGCTGTTCCCACCGAGAAGTAGGAGCCGACGAGCCAGGAATGTTGTAAAATATTGCGCTCGACATGTTAGGTTATCCTAGGCTAGGATATATAGCGTTATAAACGTATATAATGTTCCCACCGAGAAGTGGAGGCCGACTAGCCAGGAATGTAGTAAAATATTACATCCGAGATGTTAGGTTGCCTACGGTTAGGATATATATCGCTATAGACGCATATGACTTAGACACCGAGAAGTACGGGCCAACACGCCAGGAATGTTGTCAAATATTACATCCGAGATGTTAGGTTGCCTTAGGTTAGGATATACAACGTTGTAGATCTATATAATGTCCCCATCCAGAAGTAGGCGACGACACGCCAGGAATGTTGTAAAATATTACATTCGAGATGTTATGTTGCCTTAGGTTAGCATATACAACGTTATAGATGTATATAATGTCGCCATCGAGAAGCAGGCGACGACACGCCAGGAATGTTGTAAAATATTACATCCGAGATGTTAGGTTGCATTAGGCTAGGACATATATCGTTATAGACGTATACAATGATCACACAGAGTAGTAGGGACCGACATGCTAGGAATGTTGTGAAATATTACATCCGAGATGTTAGGTTCCCTTAGGTTAGGATATACAACGTTATAGACGTATTGAATGTTCCCACCGAGAAGCAGGCGACGACACGCCAGGAACGATGTAAAATATTACATTCGACATGTTAGGTCGCCTTAGGCTAGGATATGTAACGTTATAGACACATATAATGTTACCACCGAGAACTACGGGCCGACACGCCAGGAATGATGTAAAATATTACATTCGACGTGTTAGGTCGCCTTAGGATAGGATATACAACGTAATAGACGTATAGAATGTTCCCACCGAGAAATAGGGGCCGACGCGTCAGCAATGTTGTAAAATATTACACCCGAGATGTTAGGTTCCCTTAGGTTAGGATATACAACGTTATAGACGTATAGAATGTTCCCACTGAGAAGTAGGGACCGACATGCCAGGATTGTTGTAAAATATTACATCCGAGATGTTAGGTTGCCTTAGGTTAGGGTATATATCGTTACAGACCTATATAATGTTCCCACCGAGACGTAGTGACCGACATGCCAGGAATGTTGTAAAATATTACATCCGAGATGTTAGGTTGCGTTAGGTTAGAATATACAACGTTATAGACGTATATAATGTCCCCATCGAGAAACAGGCGACGACACGCCAGGAACGTTGTAAAATATTACATTCGACATGTTAGATCGCCTTAGGCTAGGATATGTAACGTTATAGACACATATAATGTTACCACCGAGAACTACGGGCCGACACGCCAGGAATGATGTAAAATATTACATTCGACATGTTAGGTCGCCTTAGGCTAGGATATATAACGTTATAGACGTATATAATGTTTCCACCGAGAAATAGGGGCCGACGCGTCAGGAATGTTGTAAAATTATACATCCGAGATGTTATGTTGCCTTACGTTAGGATATATAACGTTATAGACGTATATAATGTTCCCACCGAGAAGTACGGGCCGACACGCAAGGAATGTTATCAACTATTACATCCGAGATGTTAAGTTGCCTTAGGTTAGGATATACAACGTTGTAGATTTAGATAATGCTACCACAGAGAACTAGGCACTTGCATGCCAGGAATGTTGTAAAATATTACGGTAGAGATGATAGTTTGCCTTAGTTTAGGATATATAACGTTATAGGCGTATAAACTGTTCCCACCGAGAAGTAGGTGCCGCCGCGCCAGGTATGTTGTAAAATATTACATTCGACATGTTAGGTTGCCTTAGGCTAGGATATATAGCGTTATAGACGTATATAATGTTCCCACCGAGAAGTAGGGGCCGACGTGCCAGGAATGTAGTAAAATATTACATCCGAGATGTTAGGTTGCCTTACGTTAGGATATATAACGTTATAGACGTATATAATGTTCCCACCGAGATGTAGGAGCCGACATGCCAGGAATGTTGTGAAATATTACATCCGAGATGTTAGGTTGCCTTAGGATAGGATATATAACATTATAGACGTATATAATGTGACCACCGAGAAGTAGGAGCCGACGAGCCAGGAATGTTGTAAAATATTACATCCGAGATATTAGGTTGCCTTCGGTTAGGATATATATCGCTGTAGACGTATATGCTGTTCCCACCGAGAAGTAGGAGCCGACGAGCCAGGAATGTTGTAAAATATTGCGCTCGACATGTTAGGTTATCCTAGGCTAGGATATATAGCGTTATAAACGTATATAATGTTCCCACCGAGAAGTGGAGGCCGACTAGCCAGGAATGTAGTAAAATATTACATCCGAGATGTTAGGTTGCCTACGGTTAGGATATATATCGCTATAGACGCATATGACTTAGACACCGAGAAGTACGGGCCAACACGCCAGGAATGTTGTCAAATATTACATCCGAGATGTTAGGTTGCCTTAGGTTAGGATATACAACGTTGTAGATCTATACAATGTCCCCATCCAGAAGTAGGCGACGACACGCCAGGAATGTTGTAAAATATTACATTCGAGATGTTATGTTGCCTTAGGTTAGCATATACAACGTTATAGATGTATATAATGTCGCCATCGAGAAGCAGGCGACGACACGCCAGGAATGTTGTAAAATATTACATCCGAGATGTTAGGTTGCATTAGGCTAGGACATATATCGTTATAGACGTATACAATGATCACACAGAGTAGTAGGGACCGACATGCTAGGAATGTTGTGAAATATTACATCCGAGATGTTAGGTTCCCTTAGGTTAGGATATACAACGTTATAGACGTATTGAATGTTCCCACCGAGAAGCAGGCGACGACACGCCAGGAACGATGTAAAATATTACATTCGACATGTTAGGTCGCCTTAGGCTAGGATATGTAACGTTATAGACACATATAATGTTACCACCGAGAACTACGGGCCGACACGCCAGGAATGATGTAAAATATTACATTCGACGTGTTAGGTCGCCTTAGGATAGGATATACAACGTAATAGACGTATAGAATGTTCCCACCGAGAAATAGGGGCCGACGCGTCAGCAATGTTGTAAAATATTACACCCGAGATGTTAGGTTCCCTTAGGTTAGGATATACAACGTTATAGACGTATAGAATGTTCCCACTGAGAAGTAGGGACCGACATGCCAGGATTGTTGTAAAATATTACATCCGAGATGTTAGGTTGCCTTAGGTTAGGGTATATATCGTTACAGACCTATATAATGTTCCCACCGAGACGTAGTGATCGACATGCCAGGAATGTTGTAAAATATTACATCCGAGATGTTAGGTTGCGTTAGGTTAGAATATACAACGTTATAGACGTATATAATGTCCCCATCGAGAAACAGGCGACGACACGCCAGGAACGTTGTAAAATATTACATTCGACATGTTAGATCGCCTTAGGCTAGGATATGTAACGTTATAGACACATATAATGTTACCACCGAGAACTACGGGCCGACACGCCAGGAATGATGTAAAATATTACATTCGACATGTTAGGTCGCCTTAGGCTAGGATATATAACGTTATAGACGTATATAATGGTTCCACCGAGAAATAGGGGCCGACGCGTCAGGAATGTTGTAAAATTATACATCCGAGATGTTATGTTGCCTTACGTTAGGATATATAACGTTATAGACGTATATAATGTTCCCACCGAGAAGTACGGGCCGACACGCAAGGAATGTTATCAACTATTACATCCGAGATGTTAAGTTGCCTTAGGTTAGGATATACAACGTTGTAGATTTAGATAATGCTACCACAGAGAACTAGGCACTTGCATGCCAGGAATGTTGTAAAATATTACGGTAGAGATGATAGTTTGCCTTAGTTTAGGATATATAACGTTATAGGCGTATAAACTGTTCCCACCGAGAAGTAGGTGCCGCCGCGCCAGGTATGTTGTAAAATATTACATTCGACATGTTAGGTTGCCTTAGGCTAGGATATATAGCGTTATAGACGTATATAATGTTCCCACCGAGAAGTAGGGGCCGACGTGCCAGGAATGTAGTAAAATATTACATCCGAGATGTTAGGTTGCCTTACGTTAGGATATATAACGTTATAGACGTATATAATGTTCCCACCGAGATGTAGGAGCCGACATGCCAGGAATGTTGTGAAATATTACATTCGACATGTTAGGTTGCCTTAGGCTAGGATATATAGCGTTATAGACGAATATAATGTTCCCACCGAGAAGTAGAGGCCGACGTGCCAGGAATGTAGTAAAATATTACATCCGAGATGTTAGGTTGCCTTAGGATAGGATATATAACATTATAGACGTATATAATGTGACCACCGAGAAGTAGGAGCCGACGAGCCAGGAATGTTGTAAAATATTACATCCGAGATATTAGGTTGCCTTCGGTTAGGATATATATCGCTGTAGACGTATATGCTGTTCCCACCGAGAAGTAGGAGCCGACGAGCCAGGAATGTTGTAAAATATTGCGCTCGACATGTTAGGTTATCCTAGGCTAGGATACATAGCGTTATAAACGTATATAATGTTCCCACCGAGAAGTGGAGGCCGACTAGCCAGGAATGTAGTAAAATATTACATCCGAGATGTTAGGTTGCCTACGGTTAGGATATATATCGCTATAGACGCATATGACTTAGACACCGAGAAGTACGGGCCAACACGCCAGGAATGTTGTCAAATATTACATCCGAGATGTTAGGTTGCCTTAGGTTAGGATATACAACGTTGTAGATCTATATAATGTCCCCATCCAGAAGTAGGCGACGACACGCCAGGAATGTTGTAAAATATTACATTCGAGATGTTATGTTGCCTTAGGTTAGCATATACAACGTTATAGATGTATATAATGTCGCCATCGAGAAGCAGGCGACGACACGCCAGGAATGTTGTAAAATATTACATCCGAGATGTTAGGTTGCATTAGGCTAGGACATATATCGTTATAGACGTATACAATGATTACACAGAGTAGTAGGGACCGACATGCTAGGAATGTTGTGAAATATTACATCCGAGATGTTAGGTTCCCTTAGGTTAGGATATACAACGTTATAGACGTATTGAATGTTCCCACCGAGAAGCAGGCGACGACACGCCAGGAACGATGTAAAATATTACATTCGACATGTTAGGTCGCCTTAGGCTAAGATATGTAACGTTATAGACACATATAATGTTACCACCGAGAACTACGGGCCGACACGCCAGGAATGATGTAAAATATTACATTCGACGTGTTAGGTCGCCTTAGGATAGGATATACAACGTAATAGACGTATAGAATGTTCCCACCGAGAAATAGGGGCCGACGCGTCAGCAATGTTGTAAAATATTACACCCGAGATGTTAGGTTCCCTTAGGTTAGGATATACAACGTTATAGACGTATAGAATGTTCCCACTGAGAAGTAGGGACCGACATGCCAGGATTGTTGTAAAATATTACATCCGAGATGTTAGGTTGCCTTAGGTTAGGGTATATATCGTTACAGACCTATATAATGTTCCCACCGAGACGTAGTGACCGACATGCCAGGAATGTTGTAAAATATTACATCCGAGATGTTAGGTTGCGTTAGGTTAGAATATACAACGTTATAGACGTATATAATGTCCCCATCGAGAAACAGGCGACGACACGCCAGGAACGTTGTAAAATATTACATTCGACATGTTAGATCGCCTTAGGCTAGGATATGTAACGTTATAGACACATATAATGTTACCACCGAGAACTACGGGCCGACACGCCAGGAATGATGTAAAATATTACATCCGAGATGTTAGGTTGCGTTAGGTTAGAATATACAACGTTATAGACGTATATAATGTCCCCATCGAGAAACAGGCGACGACACGCCAGGAACGTTGTAAAATATTACATTCGACATGTTAGATCGCCTTAGGCTAGGATATGTAACGTTATAGACACATATAATGTTACCACCGAGAACTACGGGCCGACACGCCAGGAATGATGTAAAATATTACATTCGACATGTTAGGTCGCCTTAGGCTAGGATATATAACGTTATAGACGTATATAATGTTTCCACCGAGAAATAGGGGCCGACGCGTCAGGAATGTTGTAAAATTATACATCCGAGATGTTATGTTGCCTTACGTTAGGATATATAACGTTATAGACGTATATAATGTTCCCACCGAGAAGTACGGGCCGACACGCAAGGAATGTTATCAACTATTACATCCGAGATGTTAAGTTGCCTTAGGTTAGGATATACAACGCTGTAGATTTAGATAATGCTACCACAGAGAACTAGGCACTTGCATGCCAGGAATGTTGTAAAATATTACGGTAGAGATGATAGTTTGCCTTAGTTTAGGATATATAACGTTATAGGCGTATAAACTGTTCCCACCGAGAAGTAGGTGCCGCCGCGCCAGGTATGTTGTAAAATATTACATTCGACATGTTAGGTTGCCTTAGGCTAGGATATATAGCGTTATAGACGTATATAATGTTCCCACCGAGAAGTAGGGGCCGACGTGCCAGGAATGTAGTAAAATATTACATCCGAGATGTTAGGTTGCCTTACGTTAGGATATATAACGTTATAGACGTATATAATGTTCCCACCGAGATGTAGGAGCCGACATGCCAGGAATGTTGTGAAATATTACATTCGACATGTTAGGTTGCCTTAGGCTAGGATATATAGCGTTATAGACGAATATAATGTTCCCACCGAGAAGTAGGGGCCGACGTGCCAGGAATGTAGTAAAATATTACATCCGAGATGTTAGGTTGCCTTAGGATAGGATATATAACATTATAGACGTATATAATGTGACCACCGAGAAGTAGGAGCCGACGAGCCAGGAATGTTGTAAAATATTACATCCGAGATATTAGGTTGCCTTCGGTTAGGATATATATCGCTGTAGACGTATATGCTGTTCCCACCGAGAAGTAGGTGCCGACGAGCCAGGAATGTTGTAAAATATTGCGCTCGACATGTTAGGTTATCCTAGGCTAGGATATATAGCGTTATAAACGTATATAATGTTCCCACCGAGAAGTGGAGGCCGACTAGCCAGGAATGTAGTAAAATATTACATCCGAGATGTTAGGTTGCCTACGGTTAGGATATATATCGCTATAGACGCATATGACTTAGACACCGAAAAGTACGGGCCAACACGCCAGGAATGTTGTCAAATATTACATCCGAGATGTTAGGTTGCCTTAGGTTAGGATATACAACGTTGTAGATCTATATAATGTCCCCATCCAGAAGTAGGCGACGACACGCCAGGAATGTTGTAAAATATTACATCCCAGATGTTAGGTTGCGTTAGGTTGGATATGCAACGTTATAGACGTATATAATGTCCCCATCAAGAAGCAGGCGACGACACGGCAGGAATGTTGAATAATATTACATTCGACATGTTAGGTCGCCTTAGGCTAGGATATATAACGTTATAGACGTATAAAATGTTCCCACCGAGAAGTACGGGCGGACACGCCAGGAATGCTGTAAACTATTACATCCGACATGTTATGTCGCCTTAGGCTAGGATATATAAGGTTATAGACGTATATAATGTTCCCACCGAGAAATAGGGGCGTCGCGTCAGGAAAGTTGTAAAATATTACACCCGAGATGTTAGGTTCCCTTAGGTTAGGATATACAACGTTATAGACGTATATAGTGTCCCCATCGAGAAACAGGCGACGACACGACAGGAATGTTGTAAAATATTACATCCGAGATGTTATATTGCCTTACGTTAGGATATATAACGTTATAGACTTATATAATGTTCCCACCGAGAAGTACGGGCCGACACGCAAGGAATGTTATCAACTATTACATCCGAGATGTTAAGTTGCCTTAGGTTAGGATATACAACTTTATAGACGTATATAATGTCCCTATCGGAAGTAGGTGCCGTAGCGCCAGGATTGTTCTAAAATATTACGGTAGAGAAGTAAGGTTGCCTTAGGTTATGATATATAACGTTACAGACGTATATAATGTTCCCACCGAGAAGTAGGGACCGAAATGCCAGGAATGTTGTAAAATATTACATCCGAGATGTTAGGTTGCGTTAGGTTAGAATATACAACGTTATAGGCGTATATAAAGTCCAGGTCGAGACGTGGGGACCGACAAGCCAGAATGTTGTAAAATATTATATCCGATATGTTAGGTTGCCTTAGGCTAGGATATATATCGTTATAGACGAATACAATGTTCCCACCGAGAAGTAGGGACTGACATGCCAGGAATGTTGTAAAATATTACATTCGAGATGTTATGTTGCCTTAGGTTAGCATATACAACGTTATAGATGTATATAATGTCGCCATCGAGAAGCAGGCGACGACACGCCAGGAATGTTGTAAAATATTACATCCGAGATGTTAGGTTGCATTAGGCTAGGACATATATCGTTATAGACGTATACAATGATCACACAGAGTAGTAGGGACCGACATGCTAGGAATGTTGTGAAATATTACATCCGAGATGTTAGGTTCCCTTAGGTTAGGATATACAACGTTATAGACGTATTGAATGTTCCCACCGAGAAGCAGGCGACGACACGCCAGGAACGATGTAAAATATTACATTCGACATGTTAGGTCGCCTTAGGCTAGGATATGTAACGTTATAGACACATATAATGTTACCACCGAGAACTACGGCCGACACGCCAGGAATGATGTAAAATATTACATTCGACGTGTTAGGTCGCCTTAGGATAGGATATACAACGTAATAGACGTATAGAATGTTCCCACCGAGAAATAGGGGCCGACGCGTCAGCAATGTTGTAAAATATTACACCCGAGATGTTAGGTTCCCTTAGGTTAGGATATACAAAGTTATAGACGTATAGAATGTTCCCACTGAGAAGTAGGGACCGACATGCCAGGATTGTTGTAAAATATTACATCCGAGATGTTAGGTTGCCTTAGGTTAGGGTATATATCGTTACAGACCTATATAATGTTCCCACCGAGACGTAGTGACCGACATGCCAGGAATGTTGTAAAATATTACATCCGAGATGTTAGGTTGCGTTAGGTTAGAATATACAACGTTATAGACGTATATAATGTCCCCATCGAGAAACAGGCGACGACACGCCAGGAACGTTGTAAAATATTACATTCGACATGTTAGGTCGCCTTAGGCTAGGATATATAACGTTATAGACGTATATAATGTTTCCACCGAGAAATAGGGGCCGACGCGTCAGGAATGTTGTAAAATTATACATCCGAGATGTTATGTTGCCTTACGTTAGGATATATAACGTTATAGACGTATATAATGTTCCCACCGAGAAGTACGGGCCGACACGCAAGGAATGTTATCAACTATTACATCCGAGATGTTAAGTGGCCTTAGGTTAGGATATACAACGTTGTAGATTTAGATAATGTTACCACAGAGAACTAGGCACTTGCATGCCAGGAATGTTGTAAAATATTACGGTAGAGATGATAGTTTGCCTTAGTTTAGGATATATAACGTTATAGGCGTATAAACTGTTCCCACCGAGAAGTAGGTGCCGCCGCGCCAGGTATGTTGTAAAATATTACATTCGACATGTTAGGTTGCCTTACGATAGGATATACAACGTTATAGAGGTATAGAGTGTTCCCACCGAGATGTAGCGACCGACATGCCAGGAATGTTGTAAAATAATACATCCGAGATGTTAGGTTCCCTTAGGTTAGGATATATAACGTTATAGACGAATATAATATTCCCACCGAGAAGTAGGGACCGACATGCAAGGAATGTTGTTAAATAATACATCCGAGATGTTAGGTTGCCTTAGGTTAGGGTATATATCGCTATAGACGTATATAACGTTCCCGCCGGGTCGTAGGGACCGACATTCCAGGAATGATGTAAAATAGTACATACGAGATGTTATCTTGCCTTACGTTAGGATATATAACGTTATA
The DNA here is from genome assembly GCA_963969225.1 of Xylocopa violacea. Lineage (NCBI taxonomy): Eukaryota > Metazoa > Arthropoda > Insecta > Hymenoptera > Apidae > Xylocopa > Xylocopa violacea. The sequence goes on along the minus strand of CAXAJV010000001.1, from coordinate 44,039,524 downwards.
GACGTATATAATGTTCCCACAGAGAAGTAGGGGCCCACCCGCCAGGCATGTTGTAAAATACAACATTCGAGGTGTTAGGTTGCCTTAGGTTAGGATGTATAACGTTATAGACGTATATAATGTCCCCACCGAGTAGTACGGGGCGACACGCCCGGGATTCTGCAAAACAATATCACCGAGGGGCAAAATGGGTTAGGTTAGGATATACAACGTTATAGACATATAGAATGTTCCCACCGAGAAGTAGGGGCCGACCCGCCTGGAATGTGGTAAAATAGTATATTTGAGATGTTACGTTACCTTAGGTTAGGATATATAACGTTATAGACTTATATAATGTCCGCACCGAGACGTACGGGACGGCACGAACGGAATTCTGTAAAACATTACCAGCGAAGATCTAGATGGGTTAGGTTAGGCTGTATTACGTTATAGACGTATATAATGTTCCCACCGAGAAGTAGAGGCCGACCCGCCAGGAATGTTGTCAAATACTATATCCGAGATGTTAAGTTGCCTTAGGTTGAGATATATAAACTTATAGACGTATATAATGTTCCCACCGAGAAGTAGAGGCCGACCCGCCAGGAATGTTGTCAAATACTATATCCGAGATGTTAAGTTGCCTTAGGTTGAGATATATAAACTTATATACGTATATAATGTTCCCACCGAGAAGTAGGGGCCGATCCGCCTGGAATGTTGCAAAATACTACAATCGAGATGTTAGGTTGCCTTAGGTTAGGATATATAGCGTTATAGACTTATATAATGTCCGCACCGAGACGTACGGGACGACACGCCAGAATTTTGTAAAATATTACATCCGCTATGTTAGGTTGCCTTAGGCTAGAATATATATCGTTATAGAAGTATACAATGTTCCCACCGAGAAGTAGGGACCGACGCGTCAGGAATGTTGTAAAATATTACATCCCAGATGTTAGGTTGCGTTAGGTTAGGATATATAACGTTATGGATGTATAAAATGTCCCCTTCGATAAGCAGGCGACGACACGACAGAATGTTGTAAAATATTACATTCGACATGTTAGGTTGCCTTAGGCTAGGATATATAACGTTATAGACGTATATTATATTCGCACCGAGAAATAGGGGCCGACGCGTCAGGAATGTTGTAAAATATTACACCCGAGATGTTAGGTTGCTTTAGGTTAGGATATACAACGTTATAGACGTATATAATGTCCCCATCGAGAAGCAGGCGACGACACTCCAGGAATGTTGTAAAATATTACATTCGAGATGTTATGTTGCCTTACGTTAGGATATATAACGTTATAGACGTATATAATGTTCCCACCGAGAAGTACGGGCCGACACGCCAGGAATGTTATCAACTATTACATCCGAGATGTTAGGTTGCCTTAGGTTATGATATATAACGCTATAGACGTATGTAATTTTACCACCGAGAACTACGGGCCGACACGCAAGGAATGATGTAAAATATTACATACGACATGCTAGGTCGCCTTAGGCTTGGATATATAACGTTATAGACGTATATAATATTCCCACCGAGAAATAGGGGAGGACGCGTCAGGAATGTTGTAAAATATTACACCCGAGATGTTAGGTTGCTTTAGGTTAGGATATACAACGTTACAGGCGTATAGAATTTTCTCACCGAGATGTAGGGACCGACATGCCAGAAATGTTGTAAAATATTACATCCGAGTTGTTAAGTTGCTTTAGGTTAGGATATATAACGTTATAGACGTATATAATGTTCCCACCGAGAAGTAGGGACTGACATGCCAGGAATGTTGTAAAATATTACATCCGAGATGTTAGGTTGCTTTAGGTTAGGATATACAACGATATACGTATATAATGTCCCCATCGAGAAGCAGGCGACGACACGCCAGGAATGTTGTAAAATATTACATCCGAGATGTTAGGTTGCCTTCGGTTAGGATATATATCGCTATAGACGTATATGATGTTCCCACCGCGAAGTACGCGCTAAAAACGCAAGGAATGTTGTCAAATATTACATCCGAGATGTTAGGTTGCCTTAGGCTAGGATATATAACGTTATAGACGTATATAATGTTCCCAACGAGAAATAGGGACCGACGCGTCAGGAATGTTCTAAAATATTACACCCGATATGTTAGGTTCCCTTAGGTTAAGATATACAACGTTATAGGCCTATATAATGTTCCCATCGAGACGTAGTGACCGACATGCCAGGAATATTGTAAAGTATTACATCCGAGATGTTAGGTTGCCTTAGGTTAGGATATACAAGGTTATAGATGTATATAATGTCACCATCGAGAAGTAGGCGACGACACGCCAGGAATGTTGGAAAATATTACATTCGACATGTTAGGTTGCCTTAGGCTAGGATATATAACGTTACAGACGTATATAATATTCCCACCGAGACGTAGTGACCGACATGCCAGGAATGTTGTAAAATATTACACCCGAGATGTTAGGTTCCCTTAGGTTAGGGTATATATCGTTACAGACGTATACAATGTTCCCACCGAGACGTAGTGACCGACATGCCAGGAATGTTGTAAAATTTTACGTCCGAGATGTTAGGTTGCCTTAGGTTATAATATATATCGTTATAGACGTATATAATGATCCCACCGAGACGTAGGGACCGACATGCCAGGAAATTTTTAAAATATTACATCCGAGATGTTAGGTTCCCTTAGGTTAGAATATACAACGTTATAGACATATAGAATGTTCCCACCGAGAAGTAGGGACCGACATGCCAGGAATGTTGTAAAATATTACATCCGAGGTGTTAGGTTCCCTTAGTTTAGGGTATATATCGTTACAGACGTATACAATGTTCCCACCGAGACGTAGTGACCGACATGCCAGGAATGTTGTAAAATATTACGTCCGAGATGTTAGGTTGCCTTAGGTTATAATATATATCGTTATAGACGTATATAATGATCCCACCGAGGCGTAGGGACCGACATGCCAGGAAATTTTAAATATTACATCCGAGATGTTAGGTTCCCTTAGGTTAGGATATACAACGTTATAGACATATAGAATGTTCCCACCGAGAAGTAGGGACCGACATGCCAGGAATGTTGTAAAATATTACATCCGAGGTGTTAGGTTGCCTTAGGGTAGGATATACAACGTTATAGATATATATAATGTCCCCATCGAGAAGTAGGCGACGACACGACAGGAATGTTGTAAAATATTACATTCGAGATGTTAGGTTGCCTTAGGCTAGGATATATATCGTTATAGACGTATACAATGTTCCCACCGTGAAGTAGGGACCGACATGCCAGGAATGTTGTAAAATATTACATCCGAGATGTAAGGTTCCCTTAGGTTAGGATATATATCGTTATAGACGTATATAACGTTCCCACCGAGACGCAGGGACCGACATGCCAGGAATGTTGTAAAATATTACATCCCAGATGTTAGGTTGCGTTAGGTTAGGATATACAACGTATATAAAGTCCCCATCGTGAAGCAGGCGACGACACGACAGGAATGTTGTAAAATATTACATTCGAGATGTTAGGTTGCCTTAGGCTAGGATATATATCGTTATAGACGTATACAATGTTCCCACCGTGAAGTAGGGACCGACATGCCAGGAATGTTGTAAAATATTACATCCGAGATGTAAGGTTCCCTTAGGTTAGGATATATATCGTTATAGACGTATATAACGTTCCCACCGAGACGTAGGGACCGACATGCCAGGAATGTTGTAAAATATTACATTCTAGATGTTAGGTTGCGTTAGGTTAGGATATACAACGTATATAAAGTCCCCATCGTGAAGCAGGCGACGACACGACAGGAATGTTGTAAAATATTACATTCGACATGTTAGGTTGCCTTAGGCTAGGATATATATCGTTATAGACGTATACAATGTTCTCACCGAGAAATAGGGGCCGACGCGTCAGCAATCTTGTAAAATATTACACCCGAGATGTTAGGTTCCCTTAGGTTAGGATATACAACGTTATAGACGTATAGAATGTTCCCACCGAGAAGTAGGGACCGACATGCCAGGAATGTTGTAAAATATTACATCCCCGAAGTTAGGTTGCGTTAGGTTAGCATATACAACGTTATAGACGTATATAATGTCCCCATCGAGAAGCAGGCGACGACACGCCAGGAATGTTGTAAAATATTACATCCGAGATGTTAGGTTGCCTAAGGTTAGGATATACAAGGTTATAGATGTATATAATGTCCCCATCGAGAAGTAGGCGACGACACGCCAGGAATGTTGGAAAATATTGCATTCGACATGTTAGGTTGCCTTAGGCTAGGATATATAACGTTATAGACGTATATAATGTTCCCACCGAGACGTAGTGACCGACATGCCAGGAATGTTGTAAAATATTACACCCGAGATGTTAGGTTCCCTTAGGTTAGGGTATATATCGTTACAGACGTATACAATGTTCCCACCGAGACGTAGTGACCGACATGCCAGGAATGTTGTAAAATATTACGTCCGAGATGTTAGGTTGCCTTAGGTTATAATATATATCATTATAGACGTATATAATGATCCCACCGAGACGTAGGGACCGACATGCCAGGAAATTTTTAAAATATTACATCCGAGATGTTAGGTGCCCTTAGGTTAGGATATACAACGTTATAGACATATAGAATGTTCCCACCGAGAAGTAGGGACCGACATGCCAGGAATGTTGTAAAATATTACATCCGAGGTGTTAGGTTGCTTTAGGTTAGGATATATATCGTTATAGACGTATATAATGTCCAGATCGAGACGTGGGGACCGACCAGCCAGAATGTTGTAAAATATTATATCCGATACGTTAGGTTGCCTTAGGCTAGGATATATATCGTTATAGACGTATACAATGTTCCCACCGAGAAGTAGGGACTGACGTGCCAGGAATGTTGTAAAACATTACATTCGAGATGTAAGGTTCCCTTAGGTTAGGATATATATCGTTATAGACGTATATAACGTTCCCACCGAGACGTAGGGACCGATATGCCAGGAATGTTGTAAAATATTACATCCCATATGTTAGGTTGCGTTAGGTTAGGATATACAACGTATATAAAGTCCCCATCGTGAAGCAGGCGACGACACGACAGGAATGTTGTAAAATATTACATTCGAGATGTTAGGTTGCCTTAGGCTAGGATATATATCGTTATAGACGTGTACAATGTTCCCACCGTGAAGTAGGGACCGACATGCCAGGAATGTTGTAAAATATTACATCCGAGATGTAAGGTTCCCTTAGGTTAGGATATATATCGTTATAGACGTATATAACGTTCCCACCGAGACGTAGGGACCGACATGCCAGGAATGTTGTAAAATATTACATTCCAGATGTTAGGTTGCGTTAGGTTAGGATATACAACGTATATAAAGTCCCCATCGTGAAGCAGGCGACGACACGACAGGAATGTTGTAAAATATTACATTCGACATGTTAGGTTGCCTTAGGCTAGGATATATATCGTTATAGACGTATACAATGTTCTCACCGAGAAATAGGGGCCGACGCGTCAGCAATCTTGTAAAATATTACACCCGAGATGTTAGGTTCCCTTAGGTTAGGATATACAACGTTATAGACGTATAGAATGTTCCCACCGAGAAGTAGGGACCGACATGCCAGGAATGTTGTAAAATATTACATCCGAGATGTTAGGTTGCCTTAGGTTAGGATATACAAGGTTATAGATGTATATAATGTCACCATCGAGAAGTAGGCGACGACACGCCAGGAATGTTGGAAAATATTACATTCGACATGTTAGGTTGCCTTAGGCTAGGATATATAACGTTACAGACGTATATAATGTTCCCACCGAGACGTAGTGACCGACATGCCAGGAATGTTGTAAAATATTACATTCGACATGTTAGGTTGCCTTAGGCTAGGATATATAACGTTATAGACGTATATAATGTTCCCACCGAGACGTAGTGACCGACATGCCAGGAATGTTGTAAAATATTACACCCGAGATGTTAGGTTCCCTTAGGTTAGGGTATATATCGTTACAGACGTATACAATGTTCCCACCGAGACGTAGTGACCGACATGCCAGGAATGTTGTAAAATTTTACGTCCGAGATGTTAGGTTGCCTTAGGTTATAATATATATCGTTATAGACGTATATAATGATCCCACCGAGACGTAGGGACCGACATGCCAGGAAATTTTTAAAATATTACATCCGAGATGTTAGGTTCCCTTAGGTTAGAATATACAACGTTATAGACATATAGAATGTTCCCACCGAGAAGTAGGGACCGACATGCCAGGAATGTTGTAAAATATTACATCCGAGGTGTTAGGTTCCCTTAGTTTAGGGTATATATCGTTACAGACGTATACAATGTTCCCACCGAGACGTAGTGACCGACATGCCAGGAATGTTGTAAAATATTACGTCCGAGATGTTAGGTTGCCTTAGGTTATAATATATATCGTTATAGACGTATATAATGATCCCACCGAGACGTAGGGACCGACATGCCAGGAAATTTTTAAAATATTACATCCGAGATGTTAGGTTCCCTTAGGTTAGGATATACAACGTTATAGACATATAGAATGTTCCCACCGAGAAGTAGGGACCGACATGCCAGGAATGTTGTAAAATATTACATCCGAGGTGTTAGGTTGCCTTAGGGTAGGATATACAACGTTATAGATATATATAATGTCCCCATCGAGAAGTAGGCGACGACACGACAGGAATGTTGTAAAATATTACATTCGAGATGTTAGGTTGCCTTAGGCTAGGTTATATATCGTTATAGACGTATACAATGTTCCCACCGTGAAGTAGGGACCGACATGCCAGGAATGTTGTAAAATATTACATCCGAGATGTAAGGTTCCCTTAGGTTAGGATATATATCGTTATAGACGTATATAACGTTCCCACCGAGACGTAGGGACCGACATGCCAGGAATGTTGTAAAATATTACATCCCAGATGTTAGGTTGCGTTAGGTTAGGATATACAACGTATATAAAGTCCCCATCGTGAAGCAGGCGACGACACGACAGGAATGTTGTAAAATATTACATTCGAGATGTTAGGTTGCCTTAGGCTAGGATATATATCGTTATAGACGTATACAATGTTCCCACCGTGAAGTAGGGACCGACATGCCAGGAATGTTGTAAAATATTACATCCGAGATGTAAGGTTCCCTTAGGTTAGGATATATATCGTTATAGACGTATATAACGTTCCCACCGAGACGTAGGGACCGACATGCCAGGAATGTTGTAAAATATTACATTCCAGATGTTAGGTTGCGTTAGGTTAGGATATACAACGTATATAAAGTCCCCATCGTGAAGCAGGCGACGACACGACAGGAATGTTGTAAAATATTACATTCGACATGTTAGGTTGCCTTAGGCTAGGATATATATCGTTATAGACGTATACAATGTTCTCACCGAGAAATAGGGGCCGACGCGTCAGCAATCTTGTAAAATATTACACCCGAGATGTTAGGTTCCCTTAGGTTAGGATATACAACGTTATAGACGTATAGAATGTTCCCACCGAGAAGTAGGGGCCGACGAGCCAGGAATGTTGTAAAATATTACATTCGACATGTTAGGTTGCCTTAGGCTGGGATATATAGCGTTATAGACGTATATAATGTTCCCACCGAGATGTAGGTGCCGCCGCGCCAGGAATGTAGTAAAATATTACATCCGAGATGTTAGGTTGCCTTAGGTTAGGATATATAACGTTATAGACGTATATAATGTTACAACAGAGAAGTAGGGACCGAAGCGCCGGGAATGTTGTAAAATATTACATTCGGAATGTTAGGTTGCCTTAGGTTGGGATATATAACGTTATAGACGTATATACTGTTCCCACCGAGAAGTAGGGGCCGACGTGCCAGGAATGTAGTAAAATATTACATCCGAGATGTTAGGTTGCCTACGGTTAGGATATATATCGCTATAGACGCATATGATTTTCACACCGAGAAGTACGGGCCAACACGCCAGGTATGTTGTCAAATATTACATCCGAGATGTTAGGTTGCCTTAGGTTAGGATATACAACGTTGTAGATTTATATAATGTCCCCATCCAGAAGTAGGCGACGACACGCCAGGAATGTTGTAAAATATTACATCCCAGATGTTAGGTTGCGTTAGGTTGGATATGCAACGTTATAGACGTATATAATGTCCCCATCGAGAAGCAGGCGACGACACGGCAGGAATGTTGAATAATATTACATTCGACATGTTAGGTCGCCTTAGGCTAGGATATATAACGTTATAGACGTATAAAATGTTCCCACCGAGAAGTACGGGCGGACACGCCAGGAATGCTGTAAACTATTACATCCGACATGTTATGTCGCCTTAGGCTAGGATATATAAGGTTATAGACGTATATAATGTTCCCACCGAGAAGTAGGGACCGAAATGCCAGGAATGTTGTAAAATATTACATCCGAGATGTTAGGTTGCTTTAGGTTAGGATATATATCGTTATAGGCGTATATAAAGTCCAGGTCGAGACGTGGGGACCGACAAGCCAGAATGTTGTAAAATATTATATCCGATATGTTAGGTTGCCTTAGGCTAGGATATATATCGTTATAGACGTATACAATGTTCCCACCGAGAAGTAGGGACTGACATGCCAGGAATGTTGTAAAATATTACATCCCAGATGTTAGGTTGCGTTAGGTTGGATATGCAACGTTATAGACGTATATAATGTCCCCATCGAGAAGCAGGCGACGACACGGCAGGAATGTTGAATAATATTACATTCGACATGTTAGGTCGCCTTAGGCTAGGATATATAAGGTTATAGACGTATATAATGTTCCCACCGAGAAGTAGGGACCGAAATGCCAGGAATGTTGTAAAATATTACATCCGAGATGTTAGGTTGCTTTAGGTTAGGATATATATTGTTATAGGCGTATATAAAGTCCAGGTCGAGACGTGGGGACCGACAAGCCAGAATGTTGTAAAATATTATATCCGATATGTTAGGTTGCCTTAGGCTAGGATATATATCGTTATAGACGTATACAATGTTCCCACCGAGAAGTAGGGACTGACATGCCAGGAATGTTGTAAAATATTACATCCCAGATGTTAGGTTGCGTTAGGTTGGATATGCAACGTTATAGACGTATATAATGTCCCCATCGAGAAGCAGGCGACGACACGGCACGAATGTTGAATAATATTACATTCGACATGTTAGGTCGCCTTAGGCTAGGATATATAAGGTTATAGACGTATATAATGTTCCCACCGAGAAGTAGGGACCGAAATGCCAGGAATGTTGTAAAATATTACATCCGAGATGTTAGGTTGCTTTAGGTTAGGATATATATCGTTATAGGCGTATATAAAGTCCAGGTCGAGACGTGGGGACCGACAAGCCAGAATGTTGTAAAATATTATATCCGATATGTTAGGTTGCCTTAGGCTAGGATATATATCGTTATAGACGTATACAATGTTCCCACCGAGAAGTAGGGACTGACATGCCAGGAATGTTGTAAAATATTACATTCGAGACGTTATGTTGCCTTAGGTTAGCATATACAACGTTATAGATGTATATAATGTCGCCATCGAGAAGCAGGCGACGACACGCCAGGAATGTTGTAAAATATTACATCCGAGATGTTAGGTTGCATTAGGCTAGGACATATATCGTTATAGACGTATACAATGATCACACAGAGTAGTAGGGACCGACATGCTAGGAATGTTGTAAAATATTACATCCGAGATGTTAGGTTCCCTTAGGTTAGGATATACAACGTTACAGACGTATTGAATGTTCCCACCGAGAAGCAGGCGACGACACGCCAGGAACGATGTAAAATATTACATTCGACATGTTAGGTCGCCTTAGGCTAGGATATGTAACGTTATAGACACATATAATGTCCCCACCGAGAAGTACGGGCCAACACGCCAGGAATGTTATCAAATATTACATCCGAGATGTTATGTTGCCTTACGTTAGGATATATAACGTTATAGACGTATATAATGTTACCACAGATAACTAGGCACTTGCATGCCAGGAATGTTGTAAAATATTACGGTAGAGATGATAGTTTGCCTTAGTTTAGGATATATAACGTTATAGACGTATATAATGTTCCCACCGAGATGTAGGGACAGACATGCCAGGGATGTTGTAAAATATTACATCCGAGATGTTAGGTTGCCTTAGGTTAGGATATACAACATTATAGACGTATCTATTGACCCCATCGAGAAGCAGGCGCCGACACGCCAGAATGTTGTAAAATATTACATTCGATATGTTAGGTTGCCTTAGGCTAGGATATGTAACGTTATAGACGTATATAACATTCCCACCGAGAAATAGGGGCCGACGCGTCAGGAATGTTGTAAAATATTACACCCGAAATGTTAGGTTCCCTTAGGTTAGGATATACAACGTTATAGACGCATAGAATGTTCCCACCGAGATGTAGGGACAGACATGCCAGGAATGTTGTAAAATATTACATCCGAGTTGTTAAGTTGCTTTAGGTTAGGATATATAACGTTATAGATGCATATAATGTTCCCACCGAGAAGTACGGGCCGACACAAACGAGATTCTGTAAAACATTACCAGCGAAGTTCTAGATGGGTTAGGTTAGGTTATATTACGTTATAGAGGTATATAATGTTTCCATAGAGAATTAAGGGCCGACCCGCCTGAAATGTTGTAAAATTCTACATTCGAGAAGTTAGGTTGCCTTAGGTTAGGATATATAACGTTATAGACTTATATAATGTTCGCACCGAGAAGTACGGGCCGACACGCCCGGGATTCTGTAAAACATTATCACCGAGAGGCAAAATGGGTTAGGTTAGGTTATATTACGATGTAGACGTATATAATGTTCCCACTCAGAAGTAGGGGCCGACCCGCTTGGAATGTTGTAAAATTCTACATTCGAGATGTTAGGTTGCCCTAGGTTAGGATGTATAACGTTATAGACTTATATAATGTCCGCACCGAGACGTACGGGACGACACGAACGGGATTCTGTAAAACTACCGCCGAGGGGCTAGATGGGTTATTTTAGGTTATATTACGTTATGGACATATATAATGTTCCCACCGAGAAGTAGGGGCCGACCCGCCAGGTATTTTGAAAATACTACATCCGAGATGTTAGGTTGCCTTAGGTTAGCATATATAACGTTATAGACGTATATAATGTCCGCACCGTGACGTACGGGGCGACACGAACGGGATTCTGTGAAACATGACCAGCGAGGGTCTAGATGGGTTAGGTTAGGTTATATTTGTGATATAGACTTATATAATGTCCCTACTGAGAAGTGGGACCGAGACGCCAGGAGTGTTGTAAAATACTACATTCGAGATGATAGGTTGCCATAGGCTAGGATATATAACGTTATAGACGTACATAATGTTACCACAGAGATATAGGTACTTGCATGCCAGGAATGTTGTAAAATTTTACGGTAGAGATGTTAGGTTCCTTAGGTTAGGACATATAACGTTATTGACTTATATAATGTTTCCACCGAGAAGTAGGGGCCAACGTGCCAGGAATGTAGTAAAATATTACATCCCAGATGTTAGATTGCCTTAGGCTAGGATATATAACCTAATAGACGTATATAATGTTAACACAGAGAAGTAGGGACCGAAGCGCCGGGAATGTTGTAAAATATTACATTCGGCATGTTTGGTTGCTTTAGGTTAGGATATATAACATTTTAGACGTATATAGTATTACCACAGAGAAGTAGAGACCGAAGCGCCGGGAATGTTGTAAAATATTACATTCGGCATGTTAGGTTGCCTTAGGTTAGGATATATAACGCTTTAGACGTATATACTGTTCCCACCGAGAAGTAGGTGCCGCCGCGCCAGGAATGTAGTGAAATATAACATCCGAGATATTAGGTTGCCTTAGGTTAGGATATATAACGTTATAGACGTATATAGTGTTACCACAGAGAACTAGGCACTTGCATGCCAGGAATGTTGTAAAATATTACGGTAGAGATGATAGGTTGCCTTGGTTTAGGATATATAACGTTATAGACGTATATACTGTTCCTACCGAGAAGAAGGTGCCGACGCGCCAGGTGTGTTGTAAAATATTACATTCGACATGCTAGGTTGCCTTAGGTTAGGATATACAACGATACAGATGTATATAAGGTCCCCACCGAGAAATAGGGGCCGACGGGTCAGGAATGTTGTAAAATACTACGGTAGAGAGGATAGGTTCCCTTAGGTTAGGATATATAACGTTATAGACGTATATAATGTTCCCACCGAGAAATAGGGGCGACGCGTAAGGAATGTTGTAAAATATTACATACGAGATGTTATGTTGCCTTACGTTAGGTTATATAACGTTATAGACGTATATGTTGTTCCCACCGAGAAGTACGGGCCGACACGCCAGGAATGTTATCAACTATTACATCCGAGATGTTACGTTGCCTTAGGTTAGGATATACAACGATATAGATGTATATAAGGTCCCCGCCTAGAAATAGGGGCCGACGCGTCAGGAATGTTGTAAAATACTACGGTAGAGGGGTAAGGTTGCCTTATGTTATGATATATAACGTTACAGACGTATATAATGTTCCCACCGAGAAGTAGGGACTGACATGCCAGGAATATTGTAATGTATTACATCCGAGATGATAGGTTGCCTTAGGTTAGGATATACAACGCTATAGATGTATATAATGTCCCCCTCGAGAAGTAGGCGACGACACGCCAGGAATGTTGTAAAATATTACATTCGACATGTTAGGTTGCATTAGGTTAGGATATACAACGATATAGATGTATATAAGGTCCCCACCGAGAAATAGGGGCCGACGCGTCAGGAATGTTGTAAAATACTACGGTAGAGAGGTTAGGTTGCCTTAGGTTATGATATATAACGTTATAGACGTATATAATGTTCCCACCGAGACGTAGGGACCGACATGCCAGGAATGTTGTAAAATATTACATCCCAGAAGTTAGGTTGCGTTAGGTTAGCATATACAACGTTATAGACGTATATAATGTCCCGATCGAGAAGCAGGCGACGACACGCCAGGAATGTTGTAAAATATTACATCCGAGATGTTAGGTTGCCTTAGGTTAGGATATACAAGGTTATAGATGTATATAATGTCACCATCGAGAAGTAGGCGACGACACGCCAGGAATGTTGGAAAATATTACATTCGACATGTTAGGTTGCCTTAGGCTAGGATATATAACGTTATAGACGTATATAATGTTCCCACCGAGACGTAGTGACCGACATGCCAGGGATGTTGTAAAATATTACACCCGAGATGTTAGGTTCCCTTAGGTTAGGATATACAACGTTATAGACGTATAGAATGTTCCCACCGAGAAGTAGGGACCGACATGCCAGGAATGTTGTAAAATATTACATCCGAGATGTTAGGTTGCCTTAGGTTAGGGTATATATCGTTACAGGCGTATACAATGTTCCCACCGAGACGTAGTGACCGACATGCCAGGAATGTTGTAAAATATTACGTCCGAGATGTTAGGTTGCCTTAGGTTATAATATATATCGTTATAGACGTATATAATGATCCCACCGAGACGTAGGGACCGACATGCCAGGAAATTTTTAAAATATTACATCCGAGATGGTAGGTTCCCTTAGGTTAGGATATACAACGTTATAGACATATAGAATGTTCCCACCGAGAAGTAGGGACCGACATGCCAGGAATGTTGTAAAATATTACATCCGAGGTGTTAGGTTGCCTTAGGGTGGGATATACAACGTTATAGATGTATATAATGTCCCCATCGAGAAGTAGGCGACGACACGCCAGGAATGTTGTAAAATATTACATCCCAAATGTTAGGTTGCGTTAGGTTAGAATATACAACGTTGTAGACGTATATACTGTCCCCAACGAGAAGCAGGCGACGACACGACAGGAATGTTGTAAAATATTACATTCGAGATGTTAGGTTACCTTAGGCTAGGATATATATCGTTATAGACGTATACAATGTTCCCACCGTGAAGTAGGGACCGACGCGTCAGCAATCTTGTAAAATATTACACCCGAGATGTTAGGTTCCCTTAGGTTAGGATATACAACGTTATAGACGTATAGAATGTTCCCACCGAGAAGTAGGGACCGACATGCCAGGAATGTTGTAAAATATTACATCCCCGAAGTTAGGTTGCGTTAGGTTAGCATATACAACGTTATAGACGTATATAATGTCCCCATCGAGAAGCAGGCGTCGACACGCCAGGAATGTTGTAAAATATTACATCCGAGATGTTAGGTTGCCTAAGGTTAGGATATACAAGGTTATAGATGTATATAATGTCCCCATCGAGAAGTAGGCGACGACACGCCAGGAATGTTGGAAAATATTACATTCGACATGTTAGGTTGCCTTAGGCTGGGATATATAACGTTATAGACGTATATAATGTTCCCACCGAGACGTAGTGACCGACATGCCAGGAATGTTGTAAAATATTACGTCCGAGATGTTAGGTTGCCTTAGGTTATAATATATATCGTTATAGACGTATATAATGATCCCACCGAGACGTAGGGACCGACATGCCAGGAAATTTTTAAAATATTACATCCGAGATGTTAGGTTCCCTTAGCTTAGGATATACAACGTTATAGACATATAGAATGTTCCCACCGAGAAGTAGGGACCGACATGCCAGGAATGTTGTAAAATATTACATCCGAGGTGTTAGGTTGCCTTAGGGTAGGATATACAACGTTATAGATATATATAATGTCCCCATCGAGAAGTATGCGACGACACGCCAGGAATGTTGTAAAATATTACATCCCAAATGTTATGTTGCGTTAGGTTAGAATATACAACGTTGTAGACGTATATAATGTCCCGATCGAGAAGCAGACGACGACACGACAGGAATGTTGTAAAATATTACATTCGAGATGTTAGGTTGCCTTAGGCTAGGATATATATCGTTATAGACGTATACAATGTTCCCACCGTGAAGTAGGGACCGACATGCCAGGAATGTTGTAAAATATTACATCCGAGATGTAAGGTTCCCTTAGGTTAGGATATATATCGTTATAGACGTATATAACGTTCCCACCGAGACGTACGGACCGACATGCCAGGAATGTTGTAAAATATTACATCCCAGATGTTAGGTTGCGTTAGGTTAGGATATATAACGTATATAAAGTCCCCATCGTGAAGCAGGCGACGACACGACAGGAATGTTGTAAGATATTACATTCGACATGTTAGGTTGCCTTAGGCTAGGATATATATCGTTATAGACGTATACAATGTTCCCACCGAGAAATAGGGGCCGACGCGTCAGCAATGTTGTAAAATATTACACCCGAGATGTTAGGTTCCCTTAGGTTAGGATATACAACGCTATAGACGTATAGAATGTTCCCACCGAGAAGTAGGGACCGACATGCCATGAATGTTGTAAAATATTACATCCGAGATGTCAGGTTGCCTTAGGTTAGGATATACAACGTTATAGACGTATATAATGTACCCACGGAGACGTAGGGACCGACATGCCAGGAATGTTGTAAAACATTACATCCCAGGTGTTAGGTTGCGTTAGGTTAGTATATACAAGGTTATAGACGTATATAATGTCCCCATCAAGATGCAGGCGACGACACGCCAGAATGTTGTAAAATATTACGTCCGAGATGTTAGGTTGCCTTAGGTTAGGATATACAACGTTATAGATGTATATAATGTCCCCATCGAGAAGTAGGCGACGACACGCCAGGAATGTTGTAAAATATTACATCCGAGATGTTAGGTTGCCTTTGGCTAGGATATATATCGTTATAGACGTATAGAATGTTCCCACCGAGATGTAGGGACCGACATGCCAGGAATGTTGTAAAATATTACATCCGAGATGTTAGGTTGCCTTAGGTTAGGGCATATATCGTTACAGACGTATATAATATTCCCACCGAGACGTAGTGACCGACATGCCAGGAATGTTGTAAAATATTACATCCGAGATGTTAGGATGCTTTAGGTTAGGATATATATCGTTATAGAAGTATATAATGTCCAGATCGAGACGTGGGGACCGACCAGCCAGAATGTTGTAAAATATTATATCCGATACGTTAGGTTGCCTTAGGCTAGGATATATATCGTTATAGACGTATACAATGTTCCCACCGAGAAGTAGGGACTGACATGCCAGGAATGTTGTAAAATATTACATTCGAGATGTTAGGTTGCCTTAGGTTAGCATATACAACGTTATAGATGTATATAATGTCGCGATCGAGAAGCAGGCGACGACACGCCAGGAATGTTGTAAAATATTACATTCGACATGTTATGTTGCCTTAGGTTAGGATATACAAGGTTATAGATGTATATAATGTCACCATCGAGAAGTAGACGACGACACGCCAGGAATGTTGGAAAATATTACATTCGACATGTTAGGTTGCCTTAGGCTAGGATATATAACGTTATAGACGTATATAATGTTCCCACAGAGAAGTAGGGACCGACATGCCAGGAATGTTGTAAAATATTACATCCGAGATGTAAGGTTCCCTTAGGTTAGGATATATATCGTTATAGACGTATATAACGTTCCCACCGAGACGTAGGGACCGACATGCCAGGAATGTTGTAAAATATTACATCCCAGATGTTAGGTTGCGTTAGGTTAGGATATACAACGTATATAAAGTCCCCATCGTGAAACAGGCGACGACACGACAGGAATGTTGTAAAATATTACATTCGACATGTTAGGTTGCCCTAGGCTAGGATATATATCGTTATAGACGTGTACAATGTTCCCACCGAGAAATAGGGGCCGACGCGTCAGCAATGTTGTAAAATATTACACCCGAGATGTTAGGTTCCCTTAGGTTAGGATATACAACAATACAGGTTATAGACGTATAGAATGTTCCCACTGAGAAGTAGGGACCGACATGCCAGGAATGTTGTAAAATATTACATCCCCGAAGTTAGGTTGCGTTAGGTTAGCATATACAACGTTATAGACGTATTGAATGTTCCCACCGAGAAGCAGGTGACGACACGCCAGGAACGATGTAAGATATTACATTCGACATGTTAGGTCGCCTTAGGCTAGGATATGTAACGTTATAGACACATATAATGTTACCACCGAGAACTGCGGGCCGACACGCCAGGAATGACGTAAAATATTACATTCGACATGTTAGGTCGCCTTAGGCTGGGATATACAACGTAATAGACGTATATAATGTTTCCACCGAGAAATAGGGGCCGACGCGTCAGGAATGTTGTAAAATTATACATCCGAGATGTTATGTTGCCTTACGTTATGATATATAACGTTATAGACGTATATAATGTTCCCACCGAGAAGTACGGGCCGACACGCAAGGAATGTTATCAACTATTACATCAGAGATGTTAAGTTGCCTTAGGTTAGGATATACAACGTTGTAGATTTAGATAATGTTACCACAGAGAACTAGGCACTTGCATGCCAGGAATGTTGTAAAATATTACGGTAGAGATGATAGTTTGCCTTAGTTTAGGATATATAACGTTATAGGCGTATAAACTGTACCCACCGAGAAGTAGGTGCCGCCGCGCCAGGTATGTTGTAAAATATTACATTCGACATGTTAGGTTGCCTTAGGCTAGGATATATAGCGTTATAGACGTATATAATGTTCCCACCGAGAAGTAGGGGCCGACGTGCCAGGAATGTAGTAAAATATTACATCCGAGATGTTATGTTGCCTTACGTTAGGATATATAACGTTATAGACGTATATAATGTGACCACCGAGAAGTAGGAGCCGACGCGCCAGGCATGTTGTAAAATATTACATTCGACATGTTAGGTTACCCTAGGCTAGGATATATAGCGTTATAGACGTATATAATGTTCCCACCGAGAAGTGGTGGCCGCCGCGCCAGGTATGTTGTAACATATTACATTCGACATGTTAGGTTGCCTTAGGCTAGGATATATAGCGTTATAGACGTATATAATGTTCCCACCGAGAAGTAGGGGCCGACGTGCCAGGAATGTAGTAATATATTGCATCCGAAATGTTAGGTTGCCTTATGTTAGGATACATAACGTTATTGACTTATATAATGTCCCCACCGAGAAGTAGGTGCCGACGCGCCTGGTATGTTGTAAAATACTACATTCGACATGTTAGGTTGCCTTAGGCTAGGATATATAGCGTTATAGAAGTATATAATGTTCCCACCGAGAAGTAGGGGCCGACGTGCCAGGAATGTAGTAATATATTGCATCCGAAATGTTAGGTTGCCTTAGGTTAGGATACATAACGTTATTGACTTATATAATGTCCCCACCGAGAAATAGGCGCCGACGCGCCGGGAATGCTGTAAAATATTACATCCGAGATGTTAGATTGCCTTAGGGTAGGATATATAACCTTATAGACGGATATAATGTTACCACAGAGAAGCAGGGGCCGAAGCGCCGGGAATGTTGTAAAATATTACATTCGGCATGTTAGGTTGCCTTAGGTTAGGATATATAACGTTTTAGACGTATATAATGTTACCACAGAGAACTAGGCACTTGCATGCCAGGAATGTTGTAAAATATTACGGTAGAGATGATAGGTTGCCTTAGTTTAGGGTATATAACGTTATAGGCGTATATACTGTTCCCACCGAGAAGTAGGTGCCGACGCACCAGGTGTGCTGTAAAATATTACATTCGACATGTTAGGTTGCCTTAGGCTAGGATATATAGCGTTATAGACGTATAGAATGTTCCCACCGAGAAGTAGGGTCCGACGTGCCAGGAATGTAGTAAAATATAACATCATAGATGTTAGGTTGCCTTAGGTTAGGATATATAACGTTATAGACGTATATAATGTTACCACAGAGAACTAGGCACTTGCATGCCAGGAATGTTGTAAAATGTTACGGTAGAGATGATAGTTTGCCTTAGTTTAGGATATATAACGTTATAGGCGCATATACTGTTCCCACTGAGAAGTAGGTGCCGACGCGCGAGGTGTGTTGTAAAATATTACATTCGACATGTTAGGTTGCCTTAGGCTAGGATATATAGCGTTATAGACGAATATAATGTTCCCACCGAGAAGTAGGGGCCGACGTGCCAGGAATGTAGTAAAATATTACGGTAGAGATGATAGGGTGCCTTAGTTTAGGGTATATAACGTTATAGGCGTATATATTGTTCCCACCGAGAAGTAGGTGCCGACGCACCAGGTGTGCTGTAAAATATTACATTCGACATGTTAGGTTGCCTTAGGTTAGAATATATAACATTATTGACATATATAATGTTCCCACCCAGAAGTAGGTGCCGACGCGCCAGGCTAGATGTAATATATTACATTCGACATATTAGGTTGCCTTAGGCTAGGATATGTAGCGTTATAGAAGTATATAATGTTCCCACCGAGAAGTAGGGGCCGACGTGCCAGGAATGTAGTAAAACATCCGAGATGTTAGGTTGCCTTAGGTTAGGATATATAACGTTATTGGCTTATATAACTTTCCCACCGAGAAATAGGCGCCGACGCGCCGGGAATGCTATAAAATATTACATTCGACATGTTACGTTGCCTTAGGCTAGGATATATAGCGTTATAGACGTATACAATGTTCCCGCCGAGAAATAGGGGCTGACGCGTCAGGAATGTTGTAAAATATTACGCCCGAGATGTTAGGTTCCCTTAGGTTAGCATATACAACGTTATAGACGTATATAATGTTCCCACCGAGAAGTAGGGACCGGCATGCCAGGAATGTTGTAAAATATTACATCCGAGATGTTAGGTTGCTTTAGGTTAGGATATATATCGTTATAGACTTATATAATGTTCCCACCGAGACGTGGGGACCAACATGCCAGGAATGTTGTAAAATGTTACATCCCAGAAGTTAGATTGCTTTGGGTTAGGATATACAACGTTATAGACGTATATAATGTCCCCATCGTGAAGCAGGCGACGACACGCCAGAATGTTGTAAAATATTACATCCGAGATGTTAGGTTCTCTTAGGTTAGGATATACAACTTTATAGTCGTATCTAATGTCCCCATTGAGAAGCAGGCGACGACACGCCAGAATGTTGTAAAATATTGCATCCGAGATGTTAGGTTGCTTTATGTTAGGATATATATCGTTATAGACTTATATAATGTTCCCACCGAGACGTGGGGACCGACATGCCAGGAATGTTGTAAAATATGACATCCCAGATGTTAGGTTGCGTTAGGTTAAGATATGCAACGTTATAGACGTATATAATGTCCCCTTCGAGAAGCAGGTGACGACACGCCAGAATGTTGTAAAATATTACATTCGACATGTTAGGTTGCCTTAGGCCAGGATATATAACGTTATAGACGTATATAATATTCCCACAGAGAAATAGGGGCCGACGCGTCAGGAATGTTGTAAAATATTACACCCGAGATGTTAGGTTCCCTTAGGTTAGCATATACAACGTTATGGACGTATATAATGTTTCCACCGAGAAGTAGGGACCGACATGCTAGGAATGTTGTAAAATATTACATCCGAGATTTAGGTTGCTTTATGTTAGGATATATATCGTTATAGACTTATATAATGTTCCCACCGAGACGTGGGGACCAACGTGCCAGGAATGTTGTAAAATATTACATCCCAGAAGTTAGGTTGCTTTGGGTTAGGATATACAACGTTATAGACGTATATCATGTCCCCATCGAGAAGCAGGCGACGACACGCCAGGAATGTTGTAAAATATTATATCCGAGATGTTAGGTTGCCATAGTCTAGGACATATATCGTTATAGAAGTATACAATGTTCCCACCGAGAAATAGGGGCCGACGCGTCAGGAATGTTGTAAAACATTACACCCGAGATGTTAGGTTGCCTTAGGCTAGTATATACATCGTTATAGACGTATACAATTTTGCTACCGAGAAGTAGGGACCGACTTGCCAGGAATGTTGTAAAATATTACACCCGAGATGTTAGGTTCCCTTAGGTTAGCATATACAACGTTATGGACGTATATAATGTTTCCACCGAGAAGTAGGGACCGACATGCCAGGAATGTTGTAAAACATTACACCCGAGATGTTAGGTTCCCTTAGGTTAGCATATACAACGTTATAGACGTATATAATGTTCCCACCGAGAAGTAGGGACCGACGCGTCAGGAATGTTGTAAAATAAAACATCCCAGATGTTAGGTTGCTTTAGGTTAGGATATACAACGTTATAGACGTATATAATGTTCCCACCGAGAAGTGGGGGCCGACTAGCCAGGCATGTTATAAAATACTACATTCGACATATTAGGTTGCCTTAGGCTAGGCTATATAGCGTTATAGACGTATATAATGTTCCCACCAACAAGTAGGGGCCGACGTGCCAGGAATGTAGTAAAATATTACATCCGCGATGTTAGGTTGCCTTAGGTTAGGATATATAACATTATTGACATATATAATGTTCCCACCGAGAAGTAGGTGCCGACGCGCCAGGCATGTTGTAAAATATTACATTTGACATATTAGGTTGCCTTAGGCTAGGATATGTAGCGTTATAGAAGTATATAATGTTCCCACCGAGAAGTAGTGCCGACGTGCCAGGAATGTAGTAAAATATTACATCCGAGATGTTAGGTTGCTTTAGGATAGGATATATAACGTTATTGGCTTATATAACTTTCCCACCGAGAAATAGGCGCCGACGCGCCGGTAATGCTGTAAAATATTACATCCGAGATGTTAGATTGCCTTAGGGTAGGATATATAACCTTATAGACGGATATAATGTTACCACAGAGAAGCAGGGGCCGAAGCGCCGGGAATGTTGTAAAATATTACATTCGGCATGTTAGGTTGCCTTAGGTTAGGATATATAACGTTTTAGACGTATATAATGTTACCACAGAGAACTAGGCACTTGCATGCCAGGAATGTTGTAAAATATTACGGTAGAGATGATAGGTTGCCTTAGTTTAGGGTATATAACGTTATAGGCGTATATACTGTTCCCACCGAGAAGTAGGTGCCGACGCACCAGGTGTGCTGTAAAATATTACATTCGACATGTTAGGTTGCCTTAGGCTAGGATATATAGCGTTATAGACGTATAGAATGTTCCCACCGAGAAGTAGGGTCCGACGTGCCAGGAATGTAGTAAAATATAACATCATAGATGTTAGGTTGCCTTAGGTTAGGATATATAACGTTATAGACGTATATAATGTTACCACAGAGAACTAGGCACTTGCATGCCAGGAATGTTGTAAAATGTTACGGTAGAGATGATAGTTTGCCTTAGTTTAGGATATATAACGTTATAGGCGCATATACTGTTCCCACTGAGAAGTAGGTGCCGACGCGCGAGGTGTGTTGTAAAATATTACATTCGACATGTTAGGTTGCCTTAGGCTAGGATATATAGCGTTATAGACGAATATAATGTTCCCACCGAGAAGTAGGGGCCGACGTGCCAGGAATGTAGTAAAATATTACGGTAGAGATGATAGGGTGCCTTAGTTTAGGGTATATAACGTTATAGGCGTATATATTGTTCCCACCGAGAAGTAGGTGCCGACGCACCAGGTGTGCTGTAAAATATTACATTCGACATGTTAGGTTGCCTTAGGTTAGAATATATAACATTATTGACATATATAATGTTCCCACCCAGAAGTAGGTGCCGACGCGCCAGGCTAGATGTAATATATTACATTCGACATATTAGGTTGCCTTAGGCTAGGATATGTAGCGTTATAGAAGTATATAATGTTCCCACCGAGAAGTAGGGGCCGACGTGCCAGGAATGTAGTAAAACATCCGAGATGTTAGGTTGCCTTAGGTTAGGATATATAACGTTATTGGCTTATATAACTTTCCCACCGAGAAATAGGCGCCGACGCGCCGGGAATGCTATAAAATATTACATTCGACATGTTACGTTGCCTTAGGCTAGGATATATAGCGTTATAGACGTATACAATGTTCCCGCCGAGAAATAGGGGCTGACGCGTCAGGAATGTTGTAAAATATTACGCCCGAGATGTTAGGTTCCCTTAGGTTAGCATATACAACGTTATAGACGTATATAATGTTCCCACCGAGAAGTAGGGACCGGCATGCCAGGAATGTTGTAAAATATTACATCCGAGATGTTAGGTTGCTTTAGGTTAGGATATATATCGTTATAGACTTATATAATGTTCCCACCGAGACGTGGGGACCAACATGCCAGGAATGTTGTAAAATGTTACATCCCAGAAGTTAGATTGCTTTGGGTTAGGATATACAACGTTATAGACGTATATAATGTCCCCATCGTGAAGCAGGCGACGACACGCCAGAATGTTGTAAAATATTACATCCGAGATGTTAGGTTCTCTTAGGTTAGGATATACAACTTTATAGTCGTATCTAATGTCCCCATTGAGAAGCAGGCGACGACACGCCAGAATGTTGTAAAATATTGCATCCGAGATGTTAGGTTGCTTTATGTTAGGATATATATCGTTATAGACTTATATAATGTTCCCACCGAGACGTGGGGACCGACATGCCAGGAATGTTGTAAAATATGACATCCCAGATGTTAGGTTGCGTTAGGTTAAGATATGCAACGTTATAGACGTATATAATGTCCCCTTCGAGAAGCAGGTGACGACACGCCAGAATGTTGTAAAATATTACATTCGACATGTTAGGTTGCCTTAGGCCAGGATATATAACGTTATAGACGTATATAATATTCCCACAGAGAAATAGGGGCCGACGCGTCAGGAATGTTGTAAAATATTACACCCGAGATGTTAGGTTCCCTTAGGTTAGCATATACAACGTTATGGACGTATATAATGTTTCCACCGAGAAGTAGGGACCGACATGCTAGGAATGTTGTAAAATATTACATCCGAGATTTAGGTTGCTTTATGTTAGGATATATATCGTTATAGACTTATATAATGTTCCCACCGAGACGTGGGGACCAACGTGCCAGGAATGTTGTAAAATATTACATCCCAGAAGTTAGGTTGCTTTGGGTTAGGATATACAACGTTATAGACGTATAACATGTCCCCATCGAGAAGCAGGCGACGACACGCCAGGAATGTTGTAAAATATTACATCCGAGATGTTAGGTTGCCATAGTCTAGGACATATATCGTTATAGAAGTATACAATGTTCCCACCGAGAAATAGGGGCCGACGCGTCAGGAATGTTGTAAAACATTACACCCGAGATGTTAGGTTGCCTTAGGCTAGTATATATATCGTTATAGACGTATACAATTTTGCTACCGAGAAGTAGGGACCGACTTGCCAGGAATGTTGTAAAATATTACACCCGAGATGTTAGGTTCCCTTAGGTTAGCATATACAACGTTATGGACGTATATAATGTTTCCACCGAGAAGTAGGGACCGACATGCCAGGAATGTTGTAAAACATTACACCCGAGATGTTAGGTTCCCTTAGGTTAGCATATACAACGTTATAGACGTATATAATGTTCCCACCGAGAAGTAGGGACCGACGCGTCAGGAATGTTGTAAAATAAAACATCCCAGATGTTAGGTTGCTTTAGGTTAGGATATACAACGTTATAGACGTATATAATGTTCCCACCGAGAAGTGGGGGCCGACTAGCCAGGCATGTTATAAAATACTACATTCGACATATTAGGTTGCCTTAGGCTAGGATATATAGCGTTATAGACGTATATAATGTTCCCACCAACAAGTAGGGGCCGACGTGCCAGGAATGTAGTAAAATATTACATCCGCGATGTTAGGTTGCCTTAGGTTAGGATATATAACATTATTGACATATATAATGTTCCCACCGAGAAGTAGGTGCCGACGCGCCAGGCATGTTGTAAAATATTACATTTGACATATTAGGTTGCCTTAGGCTAGGATATGTAGCGTTATAGAAGTATATAATGTTCCCACCGAGAAGTAGTGCCGACGTGCCAGGAATGTAGTAAAATATTACATCCGAGATGTTAGGTTGCTTTAGGATAGGATATATAACGTTATTGGCTTATATAACTTTCCCACCGAGAAATAGGCGCCGACGCGCCGGTAATGCTGTAAAATATTACATCCGAGATGTTAGATTGCCTTAGGGTAGGATATATAACCTTATAGACGGATATAATGTTACCACAGAGAAGCAGGGGCCGAAGCGCCGGGAATGTTGTAAAATATTACATTCGGCATGTTAGGTTGCCTTAGGTTAGGATATATAACGTTTTAGACGTATATAATGTTACCACAGAGAACTAGGCACTTGCATGCCAGGAATGTTGTAAAATATTACGGTAGAGATGATAGGTTGCCTTCGTTTAGGGTATATAACGTTATAGGCGTATATACTGTTCCCACCGAGAAGAAGGTGCCGACGCACCAGGTGTGCTGTAAAATATTACATTCGACATGTTAGGTTGCCTTAGGCTAGGATATATAGCGTTATAGACGTATATAATGTTCCCACCGAGAAGTAGTGCCGACGTGCCAGGAATGTAGTAAAATATTACATCCGAGATGTTAGGTTGCCTTAGGATAGGATATATAACGTTATTGTATTATATAACGTTCCCACCGAGAAAAAGGCGCCGACGCGCCGGGAATGCTGTAAAATATTACATTCGACATGTTAGGTTGCCTCAGGCTAGGATATATAGCGTTATAGACGTATAGAATGTTCCAACCGAGAAGTAGGGACCGACGTGCCAGGAATGTAGTAAAATATAACATCATAGATGTTAGGTTGCCTTAGGTTAGGATATATAACGTTATAGACGTATATAATGTTACCACAGAGAACTAGGCACTTGCATGCCAGGAATGTTGTAAAATATTACGGTAGAGATGATAGTTTGCCTTAGTTTAGGATATATAACGTTATAGGCGTATATACTGTTCCCACTGAGAAGTAGGTGCCGACGCGCGAGGTGTGTTGTAAAATATTACATTCGACATGTTAGGTTGCCTTAGGCTAGGATATATAGCGTTATAGACTTATATAATGTTCCCACCGAGAAGCAGGGGCGGATGTGTCAGGAACGTAGTAAAATATTACATCGGAGCTGTTAGGTTGCCTTACGTTAGGATGTATAACGTTATAGACGTACATAATGTTCCCACCGAGATGTAGGAGCCGACATGCCAGGAATGTTGTAAAATATTACATTCGACATGTTAGGTTGCCTTAGGCTAGGATATATAGCGTTATAGACGAATATAATGTTCCCACCGAGAAGTAGGTACCGACGCGTCAGGAATGTTGTAAAATATTACATGCCAGATGTTAGGTTGCGTTAGGTTAGGATATACAACGTTATAGACGTATATAATGTCCCCTTCGAGAAGCAGGCGACGACACGCCAGAATGTTGTAAAATATTACATTCGACATGTTAGGTTGCCTTAGGCTAGGATATATAACGTTATAGACGTATATAATATTCCCACCGAGAAATAGGGGCGGACGCGTCAGGAATGTTATAAAATATTACGCCCGAGATGTTAGGTTCCCTTAGGCTAGCATATACAACGTTATAGACGTATATAATGATCCCACCGAGAAGTAGGGACCGGCATGTCAGGAATGTTGTAAAATATTACATCCGAGATGTTAGGTTGCGTTAGGTTAAGATATGCAACGTTATAGACGTATATAATGTCCCCTTCGAGAAGCAGGCGACGACACGCCGGAATGTTGTAAAATATTACATTCGACATGTTAGGTTGCCTTAGGCCAGGATATATAACGTTATAGACGTATATAATATTCCCACCGAGAAATAGGGGCCGACGCGTCAGGAATGTTGTAAAATATTACACCCGAGATGTTAGGTTCCCTTAGGTTAGCATATACAACGTTATGGACGTATATAATGTTTCCACCGAGAAGTAGGGACCGACATGCCAGGAATGTTGTAAAATATTACATCCGAGATTTAGGTTGCTTTATGTTAGGACATATATCGTTATAGACTTATATAATGTTCCCAACGAGACGTGGGGACCAACATGCCAGGAATGTTGTAAAATATTACATCCCAGAAGTTAGGTTGCTTTGGGTTAGGATATACAACGTTATAGACGTATATAATGTCCCCATCGAGCAGCAGGCGACGACACGCCAGGAATGTTGTAAAATATTACATCCGAGATGTTAGGTTGCCATAGTATGGACATATATCGTTATAGACGTATACAATGTTCCCACCGAGAAATAGGGGCCGACGCGTCAGGAATGTTGTAAAACATTACACCCGAGATGTTAGGTTGCCTTAGGCTAGGATATATAACGTGATAGACGTATATAATGTTCCCACCGAGAAATAGGGGCCGACGCGTCAGGAATGTTGTAAAATATTACATCCCAGATGTTAGGTTGCGTTAGGTTAGGATATACAACGTTATAGACGTATATAATGTCCAGATCGAGACGTGGCTACCGACACGCCAGAATGTTGTAAAATATTACATCCGAGATGTTAGGTTGCCTTAGGCTAGTATATATATCGTTATAGACGTATACAATTTTGCCACCGAGAAGTAGGGACCGACATGCCAGGAATGTTGTAAAATATTACATCCGAGATGTTAGGTTGCGTTAGGTTAGGACATACAACGTTATAGACGTATCTAATGTCCCCATCGAGAAGCAGGCGACGACACGCCAGAATGTTGTAAAATATTACATCCGAGATGTTAGGTTCTCTTAGGTTAGGATATACAACTTTATAGTCGTATCTAATGTCCCCATTGAGAAGCAGGCGACGACACGCCAGAATGTTGTAAAATATTACATTCGACATGTTAGGTTGCCTTAGGCTAGGATATGTAACGTTATAGACTTATATAATGTTCCCACCGAGACGTGGGGACCGTCATGCCAGGAATGTTGTAAAATATTACATCCCAGAAGTTAGGTTGCTTTGGGTTAGGATATACAACATTATAGACGTATATAATGTCCCCATCGAGAAGCAGGCGACGACACGTCAGGAATGTTGTAAAATATTACATCCGAGATGTTAGGTTGCTTTATGTTAGGATATATATCGTTATAGACTTATATAATGTTCCCACCGAGACGTGGGGACCGACATGCCAGGAATGTTGTAAAATATGACATCCCAGATGTTAGGTTGCGTTAGGTTAAGATATGCAACGTTATAGACGTATATAATGTCCCCTTCGAGAAGCAGGTGACGACACGCCAGAATGTTGTAAAATATTACATTCGACATGTTAGGTTGCCTTAGGCCAGGATATATAACGTTATAGACGTATATAATATTCCCACAGAGAAATAGGGGCCGACGCGTCAGGAATGTTGTAAAATATTACACCCAAGATGTTAGGTTCCCTTAGGTTAGCATATACAACGTTATGGACGTATATAATGTTTCCACCGAGAAGTAGGGACCGACATGCCAGGAATGTTGTAAAATATTACATCCGAGATTTAGGTTGCTTTATGTTAGGATATATATCGTTATAGACTTATATAATGTTCCCACCGAGACGTGGGGACCAACATGCCAGGAATGTTGTAAAATATTACATCCCAGAAGTTAGGTTGCTTTGGGTTAGGATATACAACGTTATAGACGTATATCATGTCCCCATCGAGAAGCAGGCGACGACACGCCAGGAATGTTGTAAAATATTACATCCGAGATGTTAGGTTGCCATAGTCTAGGACATATATCGTTATAGAAGTATACAATGTTCCCACCGAGAAATAGGGGCCGACGCGTCAGGAATGTTGTAAAACATTACACCCGAGATGTTAGGTTGCCATAGGCTAGTATATATATCGTTATAGACGTATACAATTTTGCCACCGAGAAGTAGGGACCGACATGCCAGGAATGTTGTAAAATATTACACCCGAGATGTTAGGTTCCCTTAGGTTAGCATATACAACGTTATGGACGTATATAATGTTTCCACCGAGAAGTAGGGACCGACATGCCAGGAATGTTGTAAAACATTACACCCGAGATGTTAGGTTCCCTTAGGTTAGCATATACAACGTTATAGACGTATATAATGTTCCCACCGAGAAGTAGGGACCGACGCGTCAGGAATGTTGTAAAATAAAACATCCCAGATGTTAGGTTGCTTTAGGTTAGGATATACAACGTTATAGACGTATATAATGTTCCCACCGAGAAATGGGGGCCGACTAGCCAGGCATGTTATAAAATACTACATTCGACATATTAGGTTGCCTTAGGCTAGGATATATAGCGTTATAGACGTATATAATGTTCCCACCAACAAGTAGGGGCCGACGTGCCAGGAATGTAGTAAAATATTACATCCGCGATGTTAGGTTGCCTTAGGTTAGGATATATAACGTTATTGGCTTATATAACTTTCCCACCGAGAAATAGGCGCCGACGCGCCGGTAATGCTGTAAAATATTACATCCGAGATGTTAGATTGCCTTAGGGTAGGATATATAACCTTATAGACGGATATAATGTTACCACAGAGAAGCAGGGGCCGAAGCGCCGGGAATGTTGTAAAATATTACATTCGGCATGTTAGGTTGCCTTAGGTTAGGTTATATAACGTTTTAGACGTATATAATGTTACCACAGAGAACTAGGCACTTGCATGCCAGGAATGTTGTAAAATATTACGGTAGAGATGATAGGTTGCCTTAGTTTAGGGTATATAACGTTATAGGCGTATATACTGTTCCCACCGAGAAGAACGTGCTGACGCACCAGGTGTGCTGTAAAATATTACATTCGACATGTTAGGTTGCCTTAGGCTAGGATATATAGCGTTATAGACGTATATAATGTTCCCACCGAGAAGTAGGGGCCGACGTGCCAGGAATGTAGTAAAATATTACATCCGAGATGTTAGGTTGCCTTAGGATAGGATATATAACGTTATTGTCTTATATAACTTTCCCACCGAGAAAAAGGCGCCGACGCGCCGGGAATGCTGTAAAATATTACATTCGACATGTTAGGTTGCCTTAGGCTAGGATATATAACGTTATAGACGTATATAATATTCCCACCGAGAAATAGGGGCGGACGCGTCAGGAATGTTGTAAAATATTACGCCCGAGATGTTAGGTTCCCTTAGGTTAGCATATACAACGTTATAGACGTATATAATGTTCCCACCGAGAAGTAGGGACCGGCATGCCAGGAATGTTGTAAAATATTACATCCGAGATGTTAGGTTGCGTTAGGTTAAGATATGCAACGTTATAGACGTATATAATGTCCCCTTCGAGAAGCAGGCGACGACACGCCAGAATGTTGTAAAATATTACATTCGACATGTTAGGTTGCCTTAGGCCAGGATATATAACGTTATAGACGTATATAATATTCCCACCGAGAAATAGGGGCCGACGCGTCAGGAATGTTGTAAAATATTACACACGAGATGTTAGGTTCCCTTAGGTTAGCATATACAACGTTATGGACGTATATAATGTTTCCACCGAGAAGTAGGGACCGACATGCCAGGAATGTTGTAAAATATTACATCCGAGATTTAGGTTGCTTTATGTTAGGATATATATCGTTATAGACTTATATAATGTTCCCACCGAGACGTGGGGACCAACATGCCAGGAATGTTGTAAGATATTACATCCCAGAAGTTAGGTTGCTTTGGGTTAGGATATACAACGTTATAGACGTATATAATGTCCCCATCGGGAAGCAGGCGACGACACGCCAGGAATGTTGTAAAATATTACATCCGAGATGTTAGGTTGCCATAGTCTAGGACATATATCGTTATAGACGTATACAATGTTCCCACCGAGAAATAGGGGCCGACGCGTCAGGAATGTTGTAAAACATTGCACCCGAGATGTTAGGTTGCCTTAGGCTAGGATATATAACGTGATAGACGTATATAATGTTCCCACCGAGACATAGGGGCCGACGCGTCAGGAATGTTGTAAAATATTACATCCCAGATGTTAGGTTGCGTTAGGTTAGGATATACAACGTTATGGATGTATATAATGTACAGATCGAGACGTGGCTACCGACACGCCAGAATGTTGTAAAATATTACATCCGAGATGTTAGGTTGCCTTAGGCTAGTATATATATCGTTATAGTCGTATACAATTTTGCCACCGAGAAGTAGGGACCGACATGCCAGGAATGTTGTAAAATATTACATCCGAGATGTTAGGTTGCGTTAGGTTAGGACATACAACGTTATAGACGTATCTAATGTCCCCATCGAGAAGCAGGCGACGACACGCCAGAATGTTGTAAAATATTACATCCGATATGTTAGGTTGCCTTATGCTACGATATATATCGTTATAGACGTATACAATGTTCCCTCCAAGAAGTAGGGACCGAAATGCCAGGAATGTTGTAAAATATTACACCCGAGATGTTAGGTTCCCTTAGGTTAGCATATACAACGTTATAGACGTATATAATGTTCCCACCAAGAAGTAGGGACCGACGCGTCAGGAATGTTGTAAAATAAAACATCCCAGATGTTAGGTTGCTTTAGGTTAGGATATACAACCTTATAGACGTATATAATGTCCCCTTCGAGAAGCAGGCGACGACACGCCAGAATGTTGTAAAATATTACATTCGACATGTTAGGTTGCCTTAGGCTAGGATATGTAACGTTATAGACTTATATAATGTTCCCACCGAGACGTGGAGACCGACATGCCAGGAATGTTGTAAAATATTACATCCCAGAAGTTAGGTTGCTTTGGGTTAGGATATACAACGTTATAGACGTATATAATGTCCCCATCGAGAAGCAGGCGACGACACGCCAGGAATGTTGTAAAATATTACATCCGAGTTTTTAGGTTGCCTTAGTCTAGGACATATATCGTTATAGACGTATACAATGTTCCCACCGAGAAGTAGGGACCGACGCGTCAGGAATGTTGTAAAATATTACATCCCAGATGTTAGGTTGCGTTAGGTTAGGATATACAACGTTATAGACGTATATAATGTCCCCTTCGAGAAGCAGGCGACGACACGCCAGAATGTTGTAAAATATTACATCCGATATGCTAGGTTGCCTTAGGCTAGGATATACAACGTTATAGACGTATATAATATTCCCACCGAGAAATAGGGGCCGACGCGTCAGGAATGTTGTAAAATAAAACATCCGAGATGTTAGGTTGCTTTATGTTAGGATATATATCGTTATAGACTTATATAATGTTCCCACCGAGACGTGGAGACCGACATGCCAGGAATGTTGTAAAATGTTACATCCCAGAAGTTAGATTGCTTTGGGTGAGGATATACAACGTTATAGACGTATATAATGTCCCCATCGAGAAGCAGGCGACGACACGCCAGAATGTTGTAAAATATTACATCCGAGATGTTAGGTTCCCTTAGGTTAGGATATACAACGTTATAGACGTATCTAATGTCCCCATTGAGAAGCAGGCGACGACACGTCAGAATGTTGTGAAATGTTACATCCGATATGTTAGGTTGCCTTAGGCTAGGATATATAACGTGATAGACGTATATAATGTTCCCACCGAGAAATAGGCGCCGACGCGTCAGGAATGTTGTAAAATATGACATCCCAGATGATAGGTTGCGTTAGGTTAAGATATACAACGTTATAGACGTATATAATGTCCCCTTCGAGAAGCAGGCGACGACACGCCAGAAGGTTGTAAAATGTTACATTCGACATGTTAGGTTGCCTTAGGCCAGGATATATAACGTTATAGACGTATATAATATTCCCACCGAGAAATAGGGGCCGACGCGTCAGGAATGTTGTAAAATTTTACACACGAGATGTTAGGTTCCCTTAGGTTAGCATATACAACGTTATGGACGTATATAATGTTTCCACCGAGAAGTAGGGACCGACATGCCAGGAATGTTGTAAAATATTACATCCGAGATTTAGGTTGCTTTATGTTAGGATATATATCGTTATAGACTTATATAATGTTCCCACCGAGACGTGGGGACCAACATGCCAGGAATGTTGTAAGATATTACATCCCAGAAGTTAGGTTGCTTTGGGTTAGGATATACAACGTTATAGACATATAGAATGTTCCCACCGAGAAATAGGGGCCGACGGGACAGGAATGTTGTAAAATATTACACCCGAGATGTTAGATTCCCTTAGGTTAGGATATACAACGTTATAGACGTATAGAAAGTTCCCACGGAGATGTGGGGGCCGACATGCCAGGAATGTTGTAAAATATTGCATCCGAGATATTACGTTGCTTTAGGTTAGGATATATATCGTTATAGACTTATATAATGTTCCCACCGAGACGTGGGGACCGACATGCCAGGAATGTTGTAAAATATTACATCCCAGAAGTTAGGTTTCTTTGGGTTAGGATATACAACGTTATAGACGTATCTAATGTCCCCATCGAGAAGCAGGCGACGACACGCCAGAATGTTGTAATACATTACATCCGATATGTTAGGTTGCCTTAGGCTAGGATATATAACGTGATAGACGTATATAATGTTCCCACCGAGAAGTAAGGACCGAAATGTAAGGAATGTTGTAAAATATTACACCCGAGATGTTAGGTTCCCTTAGGTTAGCATATACAACGTTATAGACGTATATAATGTTCCCACTAAGAAGTAGGGACCGACGCGTCAGGAATGTTGTAAAATAAAACATCCCAGATGTTAGGTTGCTTTAGGTTAGGATATACAACGTTATAGACGTATATAATGTCCCCTTCGAGGAGCAGGCGACGACACGCCAGAATGTTGTAAAATATTACATTCGACATGTTAGGTTGCCTTAGGCTAGGATATGTAACGTTATAGACTTATATAATGTTCCCACCGAGACGTGGGGACCGACATGCCAGGAATGTTGTAAAATATTATATCCCAGAAGTTAGGTTGCTTTGGGTTAGGATATACAACGTTATAGACGTATATAATGTCCCCATCGAGAAGCAGGCGACGACACGCCAGGAATGCTGTAAAATATTACATCCGAGTTGTTAGGTTGCCTTAGTCTAGGACATATATCGTTATAGACGTATACAATGTTCCCACCGAGAAGTAGGTACCGACGCGTCAGGAATGTTGTAAAATATTACATCCCAGATGTTAGGTTGCGTTAGGTTAAGATATACAACGTTATAGAAGTATGTAATGTCCCCTTCGAGAAGCAGGCGACGACACGCCAGAATGTTGTAAAATATTACATCCGATATGCTAGGTTGCCTTAGGCTAGGATATACAACGTTATAGACGTATATAATATTCCCACCGAGAAATAGGGGCCGACGCGTCAGGAATGTTGTAAAATATTACATTCGACATGTTAGGTTGCCTTAGGCTAGGATATATAGCGTTATAGACGTATATAATGTTCCCACCGAGAAGTAGGGGCCGACGTGCCAGGAATGTAATAATATATTGCATCCGAAATGTTAGGTTGCCTTAGGTTAGGATACATAACGTTATTGACTTATATAATGTCCCCACCGAGAAGTAGGTGCCGACGCGCCTGGTATGTTGTAAAATACTACATTCGACTTGTTAGGTTGCCTTAGGCTAGGATATATAGCGTTATAGAAGTATATAATGTCCCCACCGAGAAATAGGCGCCGACGCGCCGGGAATGCTGTAAAATATTACATCCGAGACGTTAGATTGCCTTAGGGTAGGATATATAACCTTATAGACGGATATAATGTTACCACAGAGAAGCAGGGGCCGAAGCGCCGGGAATGTTGTAAAATATTACATTCGGCATGTTAGGTTGCCTTAGGTTAGGATATATAACGTTTTAGACGTATATAATGTTCCCACCGAGAAGTAGGGGCCGACGTGCCAGGAATGTAGTAAAATATTACATCCGAGATGTTAGGTTGCCTTAGGATAGGATATATAACGTTATTGTCTTATATAACGTTCCCACCGAGAAAAAGGCGCCGACGCGCCGGGAATGCTGTTAAATATTACATTCGACATGTCAGGTTGCCTCAGGCTAGGATGTATAGCGTTATAGACGTATAGAATGTTCCCACCGAGAAGTAGGGTCCGACGTGCCAGGAATGTAGTAAAATATAACATCATAGATGTTAGGTTGCCTTAGGTTAGGATATATAACGTTATAGACGTATGTAATGTTACCACAGAGAACTAGGCACTTGCATGCCAGGAATGTTGTAAAATATTACGGTAGAGATGATAGTTTGCCTTAGTTTAGGATATATAACGTTATAGGCGCATATACTGTTCCCACAGAGAAGTAGGTGCCGACGCGCGAGGTGTGTTGTAAAATATTACATTCGACATGTTATTTTGCCTTAGGCTAGGATATATAGCGTTATAGACTTATATAATGTTCCCACCGAGAAGCAGGGGCGGACGTGTCAGGAACGTAGTAAAATATTACATCCGAGATGTTAGGTTGCCTTACGTTAGGATGTATAACGTTATAGACGTACATAATGTTCCCACCGAGATGTAGGAGCCGACATGCCAGGAATGTTGTAAAATATTACATTCGACATGTTAGGTTGCCTTAGGCTAGGATATATAGCGTTATAGACGAATATAATGTTCCGACCGAGAAGTAGGGGCCGACGTGCCAGGAATGTAGTAAAATATTACGGTAGAGATGATAGGTTGCCTTAGTTTAGGGTATATAACGTTATAGGCGTATATACTGTTCCCACCGACAAGTAGGTGCCGACGCACCAGGTGTGCTGTAAAATATTACATTCGACATGTTAGGTTGCCTTAGGTTAGGATATATAACATTATTGACATATATAATGTTCCCACCGAGAAGTAGGTGCCGACGCGCCAGGCTAGATGTAAAATATTACATTCGACATATTAGGTTGTCTTAGGCTAGGATATATAGCGTTATAGACGTATACAATGTTCCCGCCGAGAAATAGGGGCTGACGCGTCAGGAATGTTGTAAAATATTACGCCCGAGATGTTAGGTTCCCTTAGGTTAGCATATACAACGTTATAGACGTATATAATGTTCCCACCGAGAAGTAGGGACCGGCATGCCAGGAATGTTGTAAAATATTACATCCCAGAAGTTAGGTTGCTTTGGGTTAGGATATACAACGTTATAGACGTATATAATGTCCCCATCGAGAAGCAGGCGACGACACGGCAGGAATGTTGTAAAATATTACATCCGAGATGTTAGGTTGCCATAGTCTAGGACATATATCGTTATAGACGTATACAATGTTCCCACCGAGAAATAGGGGCCGACGCGTCAGGAATGTTGTAAAACATTACACCCGAGATGTTAGGTTGCCTTAGGCTAGGATATATAACGTGATAGACGTATATAATGTTCCCACCGAGAAATAGGGGCCGACGCGTCAGGAATGTTGTAAAATATTACATCCCCGATGTTAGGTTGCGTTAGGTTAGGATATACAACGTTATAGACGTATATAATGTTCCCTTCGAGAAGCAGGCGACGACACGCCAGAATGTTGTAAAATATTACATTCGACATGTTAGGTTGCCTTAGGCTAGGATATATAACGTTATAGACGTATATAATATTCCCACCGAGAAATAGTGGCCGACGCGTCAGGAATGTTGTAAAATATTACACCCGAGATGTTCGGTTCCCTTAGGTTAGCATATACAACGTTATAGACGTATATAATGTTCCCACCGAGAAGTAGGGACCGACATGCCAGGAATGTTGTAAAATATTACATCCGAGATGTTAGGTTGCTTTATGTTAGGATATATATCGTTATAGACTTATATAATGTTCCCACCGAGACGTGGGGACCGACATGCCAGGAATGTTGTAAAATATGACACCCCAGATGTTAGGTTGCGTTAGGTTAAGATATGCAACGTTATAGACGTATATAATGTCCCCTTCGAGAAGCAGGCGACGACACGCCAGAATGTTGTAAAATATTACATTCGACATGTTAGGTTGCCTTAGGCTAGGATATATAACGTTATAGACGTATATAATATTCCCACCGAGAAATAGGGGCCGACGCGTCAGGAATGTTGTAAAATATTACACACGAGATGTTAGGTTCCCGTAGGTTAGCATATACAACGTTATGGACGTATATAATGTTTCCACCGAGAAGTAGGGACCGACATGCCAGGAATGTTGTAAAATATTACATCCGAGATTTAGGTTGCTTTATGTTAGGATATATATCGTTATAGACTTATATAATGTTCCCACCGAGACGTGGGGACCAACATGCCAGGAATGTTGTAAAATATTACATCCCAGAAGTTAGGTTGCTTTGGGTTAGGATATACAACGTTATAGACGTATATAATGTCCCCATCGGGAAGCAGGCGACGACACGCCAGGAATGTTGTAAAATATTACATCCGAGATGTTAGGTTGCCATAGTCTAGGACATATATCGTTATAGACCTATACAATGTTCCCACCGAGAAGTAGGGACCGACGCGTCAGGAATGTTGTAAAATTAAACATCCGAGATGTTAGGTTGCTTTATGTTAGGATATATATCGTTATAGACTTATATAATGTTCCCACCGAGACGTGGGGACCGACATGCCAGGAATGTTGTAAAATGTTACATCCCAGAAGTTAGATTGCTTTGGGTGAGGATATACAACGTTATAGACGTATATAATGTCCCCATCGAGAAGCAGGCGACGACACGCCAGAATGTTGTGAAATGTTACATCCCATATGTTAGGTTGCCTTAGGCTAGGATATATAACGTGATAGACGTATATAATGTTCCCACCGAGAAATAGGCGCCGACGCGTCAGGAATGTTGTAAAATATGACATCCCAGATGTTAGGTTTTCGTTAGGTTAAGATATACAACGTTATAGACGTGTATAATGTCCCCTTCGAGAAGCAGGCGACGACACGCCAGAATGTTGTAAAATGTTACACCCGAGATGTTAGCTTCCCTTAGGTTAGCATATACAACGTTATAGACGTATATAATGTTCCCAGCGAGAAGTAGGGACCGACATGCCAGGAATGTTGTAAAATATTACATACGAGATGTTAGGTTGCTTTGGGTTAGGATATACAACGTTATAGACGTATATAATGTCCCCATCGAGAAGCAGGCGACGACGCGTCAGGAATGTTGTAAAATATTACACCCGAGATGTTAGGTTGCCTTAGGTTAGGATATATAACGTTATTGGCTTATATAACTTTCCCAGCGAGAAATAGGCGCCGACGCGCCGGTAATGCTGTAAAATATTACATCCGAAATGTTAGATTGCCTTAGGGTAGGATATATAACCTTATAGACGGATATAATGTTACCACAGAGAAGCAGGGGCAGAAGCGCCGGGAATGTTGTAAAATATTACATTCGGCATGTTAGGTTGCCTTAGGTTAGGATATATAACGTTTTAGACGTATATAATGTTACCACAGAGAACTAGGCACTTGCATGCCAGGAATGTTGTAAAATATTACGGTAGAGATGATAGTTTGCCTTAGTTTAGGATATATAACGTTATAGGCGTATATACTGTTCCCACTGAGAAGTAGGTGCCGACGCGCGAGGTGTGTTGTAAAATATTACATTCGACATGTTAGGTTGCCTTAGGCTAGGATATATAGCGTTATAGACTTATATAATGTTCCCACTGAGAAGCAGGGGCGGACGTGTCAGGAACGTAGTAAAATATTACATCCGAGCTGTTAGGTTGCCTTACGTTAGGATGTATAACGTTATAGACGTACATAATGTTCCCACCGAGATGTAGGAGCCGACATGCCAGGAATGTTGTAAAATATTACATTCGACATGTCAGGTTGCCTTAGGCTAGGATATATAGCGTTATAGACGAATATAATGTTCCCACCGAGAAGTAGGTACCGACGCGTCAGGAATGTTGTAAAATATTACATGCCAGATGTTAGGTTGCGTTAGGTTAGGATATACAACGTTATAGACGTATATAATGTCCCCTTCGAGAAGCAGGCGACGACACGCCAGAATGTTGTAAAATATTACATTCGACATGTTAGGTTGCCTTAGGCTAGGATATATAACGTTATAGACGTATATAATATTCCCACCGAGAAATAGGGGCGGACGCATCAGGAATGTTGTAAAATATTACGCCCGAGATGTTAGGTTCCCTTAGGTTAGCATATACAACGTTATAGACGTATATAATGTTCCCACCGAGAAGTAGGGACCGGCATGCCAGGAATGTTGTAAAATATTACATCCGAGATGTTAGGTTGCGTTAGGTTAAGATATGCAACGTTATAGACGTATATAATGTCCCCTTCGAGAAGCAGGCGTCGACACGCCAGAATGTTGTAAAATATTACATTCGACATGTTAGGTTGCCTTAGGCCAGGATATATAACGTTATAGACGTATATAATATTCCCACCGAGAAATAGGGGCCGACGCGTCAGGAATGTTGTAAAATATTACACCCGAGATGTTAGGTTCCCTTAGGTTAGCATATACAACGTTATGGACGTATATAATGTTTCCACCGAGAAGTAGGGACCGACATGCCAGGAATGTTGTAAAATATTACATCCGAGATTTAGGTTGCTTTATGTTAGGATATATATCGTTATAGACTTATATAATGTTCCCAACGAGACGTGGGGACCAACATGCCAGGAATGTTGTAAAATATTACATCCCAGAAGTTAGGTTGCTTTGGGTTAGGATATACAACGTTATAGACGTATATAATGTCCCCATCGAGAAGCAGGCGACGACACGCCAGGAATGTTGTAAAATATTACATCCGAGATGTTAGGTTGCCATAGTCTAGGACATATATCGTTATAGACGTATACAATGTTCCCACCGAGAAATAGGGGCCGACGCGTCAGGAATGTTGTAAAACATTACACCCGAGATGTTAGGTTGCCTTAGGCTAGGATATATAACGTGATAGACGTATATAATGTTCCCACCGAGAAATAGGGGCCGACGCGTCAGGAATGTTGTAAAATATTACATCCCAGATGTTAGGTTGCGTTAGGTTAGGATATACAACGTTATAGACGTATATAATGTCCCCTTCGAGAAGCAGGCGACGACACGCCAGAATGTTGTAAAATATTACATTCGACATGTTAGGTTGCCTTAGGCTAGGATATATAACGTTATAGACGTATATAATATTCCCACCGAGAAATAGGGGCCGACGCGTCAGGAATGTTGTAAAATATTACACCCGAGATGTTAGGTTCCCTTAGGTTAGCATATACAACGTTATAGACGTATATAATGTTCCCACCGAGAAGTAGGGACCGACATGCCAGGAATGTTGTAAAATATTACATTCGACATGTTAGGTTGCCTTAGGCTAGGATATATAACGTGATAGACGTATATAATGTTCCCACTGAGAAATAGGGGCCGACGCGTCAGGAATGTTGTAAAATATGACATCCCAGATGTTAGGTTGCGTTAGGTTAAGATATACAACGTTATAGACGTGTATAATGTCCCCTTCGAGAAGCAGGCGACGACACGCCAGAATGTTGTAAAATGTTACACCCGAGATGTTAGCTTCCCTTAGGTTAGCATATACAACGTTATAGACGTATATAATGTTCCCAGCGAGAAGTAGGGACCGACATGCCAGGAATGTTGTAAAATATTACATACGAGATGTTAGGTTGCTTTGGGTTAGGATATACAACGTCATAGACGTATATAATGTCCCCATCGAGAAGCAGGCGACGACGCGTCAGGAATGTTGTAAAATATTACACCCGAGATGTTAGGTTGCCTTAGGTTAGGATATATAACGTTATTGGCTTATATAACTTTCCCTGCGAGAAATAGGCGCCTCACGCGCCGGTAATGCTGTAAAATATTACATCCGAAATGTTAGATTGCCTTAGGGTAGGATATATAACCTTATAGACGGATATAATGTTACCACAGAGAAGCAGGGGCCGAAGCGCCGGGAATGTTGTAAAATATTACATTCGGCATGTTAGGTTGCCTTAGGTTAGGATATATAACGTTTTAGACGTATATAATGTTACCACAGAGAACTAGGCACTTGCATGCCAGGAATGTTGTAAAATATTACAGTAGAGATGATAGGTTGCCTTAGTTTAGGGTATATAACGTTATAGGCGTATATACTGTTCCCACCGAGAAGAAGGTGCCGACGC
This sequence comes from Xylocopa violacea, assembly GCA_963969225.1. NCBI lineage: Eukaryota > Metazoa > Arthropoda > Insecta > Hymenoptera > Apidae > Xylocopa > Xylocopa violacea. The sequence continues at coordinate 43,998,206 of CAXAJV010000001.1, read as the reverse complement.
ACCAGGTGTGCTGTAAAATATTACATTCGACATGTTAGGTTGCCTTAGGCTAGGATATATAGCGTTATAGACGTATATAATGTTCCCACCGAGAAGTAGGGGCCGACGTGCCAGGAATGTAGTAAAATATTACATCCGAGATGTTAGGTTGCCTTAGGATAGGATATATAACGTTATTGTCTTATATAACGTTCCCACCGAGAAAAAGGCGCCGACGCGCCGGGAATGCTGTAAAATATTACATTCGACATGTTAGGTTGTCTCAGGCTAGGATATATAGCGTTATAGACGTATAGAATGTTCCCACCGAGAAGTAGGGTCCGACGTGCCAGGAATGTTGTAAAATATAACATCATAGATGTTAGGTTGCCTTAGGTTAGGATATATAACGTTATAGACGTATATAATGTTACCACAGAGAACTAGGCACTTGCATGCCAGGAATGTTGTAAAATATTACGGTAGAGATGATAGTTTGCCTTAGTTTAGGATATATAACGTTATAGGCGTATATACTGTTCCCACTGAGAAGTAGGTGCCGACGCGCGAGGTGTGTTGTAAAATATTACATTCGACATGTTAGGTTGCCTTAGGCTAGGATATATAGCGTTATAGACTTATATAATGTTCCCACCGAGAAGCAGGGGCGGACGTGTCAGGAACGTAGTAAAATATTACATCCGAGCTGTTAGGTTGCCTTACGTTAGGATGTATAACGTTATAGACGTACATAATGTTCCCACCGAGATGTAGGAGCCGACATGCCAGGAATGTTGTAAAATATTACATTCGACATGTTAGGTTGCCTTAGGCTAGGATATATAGCGTTATAGACGAATATAATGTTCCCACCGAGAAGTAGGTACCGACGCGTCAGGAATGTTGTAAAATATTACATGCCAGATGTTAGGTTGCGTTAGGTTAGGATATACAACGTTATAGACGTATATAATGTCCCCTTCGAGAAGCAGGCGACGACACGCCAGAATGTTGTAGAATATTACATTCGACATGTTAGGTTGCCTTAGGATAGGATATATAACGTTATAGACGTATATAATATTCCCATCGAGAAATAGGGGCGGACGCGTCAGGAATGTTGTAAAATATTACGCCCGAGATGTTAGGTTCCCTTAGGTTAGCATATACAACGTTATAGACGTATATAATGTTCCCACCGAGAAGTAGGGCCCGTCATGCCAGGAATGTTGTAAAATATTACATCCGAGATGTTAGGTTGCGTTAGGTTAAGATATGCAACGTTATAGACGTATATAATGTCCCCTTCGAGAAGCAGGCGACGACACGCCAGAATGTTGTAAAATATTACATTCGACATGTTAGGTTGCCTTAGGCCAGGATATATAACGTTATAGACGTATATAATATTCCCACCGAGAAATAGGGGCCGACGCGTCAGGAATGTTGTAAAATATTACACCCGAGATGTTAGGTTCCCTTAGGTTAGCATATACAACGTTATGGACGTATATAATGTTTCCACCGAGAAGTAGGGACCGACATGCCAGGAATGTTGTAAAATATTACATCCGAGATTTAGGTTGCTTTATGTTAGGATATATATCGTTATAGACTTATATAATGTTCCCAACGAGACGTGGGGACCAACATGCCAGGAATGTTGTAAAATATTACATCCCAGAAGTTAGGTTGCTTTGGGTTAGGATATACAACGTTATAGACGTATATAATGTCCCCATCGAGAAGCAGGCGACGACACGCCAGGAATGTTGTAAAATATTACATCCGAGATGTTAGGTTGCCATAGTCTAGGACATATATCGTTATAGACCTATACAATGTTCCCACCGAGAAATAGGGGCCGACGCGTCAGGAATGTTGTAAAACATTGCACCCGAGATGTTAGGTTGCCTTAGGCTAGGATATATAACGTGATAGACGTATATAATGTTCCCACCGAGAAATAGGGGCCGACGCGTCAAGAATGTTGTAAAATATTACATCCCAGATGTTAGGTTGCGTTAGGTTAGGATATGCAACGTTATAGACGTATATAATGTACAGATCGAGACGTGGCTACCGACACGCCAGAATGTTGTAAAATATTACATCCGAGATGTTAGGTTGCCTTAGGCTAGTATATATATCGTTATAGACGTATACAATTTTGCCACCGAGAAGTAGGGACAGACATGCCAGGAATGTTGTAAAATATTACATCCGAGATGTTAGGTTGCGTTAGGTTAGGACATACAACGTTATAGACGTATCTAATGTCCCCATCGAGAAGCAGGCGACGACACGCCAGAATGTTGTAAAATATTACATCCGATATGTTAGGTTGCCTTAGTCTAGGACATATATCGTTATAGACGTATACAATGTTCCCACCGAGAAGTAGGGACCGACGCGTCAGGAATGTTGTAAAATATTACATCCCAGATGTTAGGTTGCGTTAGGTTAGGATATACAACGTTATAGACGTATATAATATCCCCTTCGAGAAGCAGGCGACGACACGCCAGAATGTTGTAAAATATTACATCCGATATGCTAGGTTGCCTTAGGCTAGGATATACAACGTTATAGACGTATATAATATTCCCACCGAGAAATAGGGGCCGACGCGTCAGGAATGTTGTAAAATAAAACATCCGAGATGTTAGGTTGCTTTATGTTAGGATATATATCGTTATAGACTTATATAATGTTCCCACCGAGACGTGGGGACCGACATGCCAGGAATGTTGTAAAATGTTACATCCCAGAAGTTAGATTGCTTTGGGTGAGGATATACAACGTTATAGACGTATATAATGTCCCCATTGAGAAGCAGGCGACGACACGCCAGAATGTTGTAAAATATTACACCCGAGATGTTAGGTTCCCTTAGGTTAGGATATACAACGTTATAGGCGTATAGAAAGTTCCCACGGAGATGTAGGGACCGACATGCCAGGAATGTTGTAAAATATTACATCCGAGATGTTACGTTGCTTTAGGTTAGGATATATATCGTTATAGACTAATATAATGTTCCCACCGAGATGTAGGGACCGACATGCCAGGAATGTTGTAAAATATTACATCCCAGAAGTTAGGTTTCTTTGGGTTAGGATATACAACGTTATAGACGTATCTAATGTCCCCATCGCGAAGCAGGCGGCGACACGCCAGAATGTTGTAATACATTACATCCGATATGTTAGGTTGCCTTAGGCTAGGATATATAACGTGATAGACGTATATAATGTACCCACCGAGAAGTAAGGACCGAAATGACAGGAATGTTGTAAAATATTACACCCGAGATGTTAGGTTCCCTTAGGTTAGCATATACAACGTTATAGACGTATATAATGTTCCCACCAAGAAGTAGGGACCGACGCGTCAGGAATGTTGTAAAATAAAACATTCCAGATGTTAGGTTGCTTTAGGTTAGGATATACAACGTTATAGACGTATATAATGTCCCCTTCGCGAAGCAGGCGACGACACGCCAGAATGTTGTAAAATATTACATTCGACATGTTAGGTTGCCTTAGGCTAGGATATGTAACGTTATAGACTTATATAATGTTCCCACCGAGACGTGGGGACGGACATGCCAGGAATGTTGTAAAATATTACACCCGAAGTGTTAGGTTCCCTTAGGTTAGGATATACAACGTTATAGACGTATAGAAAGTGCCCAGCGAGATGTAGGGACCGACATGCCAGGAATGTTGTAAAATATTACATCCCAGAAGTTAGGTTGCTTTGGGTTAGGATATACAACGTTATAGACGTATACAATGTCCCCATCGAGAAGCAGGCGACGACACGCCAGGAATGAAGTAAAATATTACATCCGAGATGTTAGGTTGCCTTAGGCTAGGATATACAACGTTATAGACGTATAGAATGTTCCCACCGAGATGTAGGCACCGACATGCCACGAATGTTGTAAAATATTACATCCCAGAAGTTAGGTTTCTTTGGGTTAGGATATGCAACGTTATAGACATATAGAATGTTCCCACCGAGAAATAGGGGCCGACGGGACAGGAATGTTGTAAAATATTACACCCGAGATGTTAGGTTCCCTTAGGTTAGGATATACAACGTTATAGGCGTATAGAAAGTTCCCACGGAGATGTAGGGACCGACATGACATGAATGTTGTAAAATATTACATCCGAGATGTTACATTGCTTTAGGTTAGGATATATATCGTTATAGACTAATATAATGTTCCCACCGAGATGTAGGGACCGACATGCCAGGAATGTTGTAAAATATTACATCCGAGATGTTATTTTGCCTTAGGCTAGGACATATATCGTTATAGACGTATACAATGTTCCCACCGAGAAGTAGGGACGGACATGCCAGGAATGTTGTAAAATATTACATACGAGATGTTAGATTGCTTTGGGTTAGGATATACAACGTTATAAACGTATATAATGTCCCCATCGAGAAGCAGGCGACGACGCGTCAGGAATGTTGTAAAATATTACACCCGAGATGTTAGGTTCCCTTAGGTTAGGATATACAACGTTATAGATATATAGAATGTTCCCACCGAGAAATAGGGGCCGACGGGACAGGAATGTTGTAAAATATTACACCCGAGATGTTAGATTCCCTTAGGTTAGGATATACAACGTTATAGACGTATAGAAAGTTCCCACGGAGATGTAGGGGCCGACATGCCAGGAATGTTGTAAAATATTGCATCCGAGATATTACGTTGCTTTAGGTTAGGATATATATCGTTATAGACTTATATAATGTTCCCACCGAGACGTGGGGACCGACATGCCAGGAATGTTGTAAAATATTACATCCCAGAAGTTTTGTTTCTTTGGGTTAGGATATACAACGTTATAGACGTATCTAATGTCCCCATCGAGAAGCAGGCGACGACACGCCAGAATGTTATAATACATTACATCCGATATGTTAGGTTGCCTTAGGCTAGGATATATAACGTGATAGACGTATATAATGTTCCCACCGAGAAGTAAGGACCGAAATGTAAGGAATGTTGTAAAATATTACACCCGAGATGTTAGGTTCCCTTAGGTTAGCATATACAACGTTATAGACGTATATAATGTTCCCACCAAGAAGTAGGGACCGACGCGTCAGGAATGTTGTAAAATAAAACATCCCAGATGTTAGGTTGCTTTAGGTTAGGATATACAACGTTATAGACGTATATAATGTCCCCTTCGAGGAGCAGGCGACGACACGCCAGAATGTTGTAAAATATTACATTCGACATGTTAGGTTGCCTTAGGCTAGGATATGTAACGTTATAGACTTATATAATGTTCCCACCGAGACGTGGGGACCGACATGCCAGGAATGTTGTAAAATATTACATCCCAGAAGTTAGGTTGCTTTGGGTTAGGATATACAACGTTATAGACGTATACAATGTCCCCATCGAGAAGCAGGCGACGACACGCCAGAATGTTGTGAAATGTTACATCCCATATGTTAGGTTGCCTTAGGCTAGGATATATAACGTGATAGACGTATATAATGTTCCCACCGAGAAATAGGGGCCGACGCGTCAGGAATGTTGTAAAATATGACATCCCAGATGTTAGGTTGCGTTAGGTTAAGATATACAACGTTATAGACGTGTATAATGTCCCCTTCGAGAAGCAGGCGACGACACGCCAGAATGTTGTAAAATGTTACACCCGAGATTTTAGCTTCCCTTAGGTTAGCATATACAACGTTATAGACGTATATAATGTTCCCACCGAGAAGTAGGGACCGACATGCCAGGAATGTTGTAAAATATTACATACGAGATGTTAGGTTGCTTTGGGTTAGGATATACAACGTTATAGACGTACATAATGTCCCCATCGAGAAGCAGGCGACGACGCGTCAGGAATGTTGTAAAATATTACACCCGAGATGTTAGGTTCCCTTAGGTTAGGATATACAACGTTATAGACGTATCTAATGTCACCATCGAGAAGCAGGCAACGACACGCCAGAATGTTGTAAAACATTACATCCGATATGTTAGGTTGCCTTAGGCTAGGATATATAACGTGATAGACGTATATAATGTTCCCACCGAGAAATAGGGGCCGACACGTCAGGAATGTTGTAAAATATGACATCCCAGATGTTAGGTTGCGTTAGGTTAAGATATACAACGTTATAGACGTATATAATGTCCCCTTCGAGAAGCAGGCGACGACACGCCAGAATGTTGTAAAATATAACATTCGACATGTTAGGTTGCCTTAGGCTAGGATATACAACGTCATAGACGTATAGAATGTTCCCACCGAGATGTAGGGACCGACATGCCAGGAATGTTGTAAAATATTACATCCGAGATGTTAGGTTGCCTTAGGCTAGGACATATATCGTTATAGCCGTATACAATGTTCCTACCGAGAAATTGGGGCCGACGGGTCAGGAATGTTGTAAAATATTACACCCGAGATGTTAGGTTCCCTTAGGTTAGGATATACAACGTTATAGACGTATAGAATGTTCACACCGAGAAATAGGGGCCGACGCGTCAGGAATGTTGTAAAATATTACACCCGAGATGTTAGGTTCCCTTAGGTTAGGATATACAACGTTATAGACATATAGAATATTCCCACCGAGAAATAGGGGCCGACGGGACAGGAATGTTGTAAAATATTACACCCGAGATGTTAGATTCCCTTAGGTTAGGATATACAACGTAATAGACGTATAGAAAGTGCCCAGCGAGATGTAGGGACCGACATGCCAGGAATGTTGTAAAATATTACATCCCAGAAGTTAGGTTGCTTTGGGTTAGGATATACAACGTTATAGACGTATACAATGTCCCCATCGAGAAGCAGGCGACGACACGCCAGGAATGAAGTAAAATATTACATCCGAGATGTTAGGTTGCCTTAGGCTAGGATATACAACGTTATAGACGTATAGAATGTTCCCACCGAGATGTAGGGACCGACATGCCACGAATGTTGTAAAATATTACATCCCAGAAGTTAGGTTTCTTTGGGTTAGGATATACAACGTTATAGACATATAGAATGTTCCCACCGAGAAATAGGGGCCGACGGGACAGGAATGTTGTAAAATATTACACCCGAGATGTTAGGTTCCCTTAGGTTAGGATATACAACGTTATAGACGTATATGATGTTCCCACCAAGAAGTAGGGACCGACGCGTCAGGAATGTTGTAAAATAAAACATCCCAGATGTTAGGTTGCTTTAGGTTAGGATATACAACGTTATAAACGTATATAATGTCCCCTTCGAGAAGCAGGCGACGACACGCCAGAATGTTGTAAAATGTTACACCAGAGATGTTAGCTTCCCTTAGGTTAGCATATACAACGTTATAGACGTATATAATGTTCCCACCGAGACGTGGGGACCGACATGCCAGGAATGTTGTAAAATTTTACACCCGAGATGTTAGGTTCCCTTAGGTTAGGATATACAACGTTATAGACGTATAGAATGTTCCCACCGAGAAACTGGGGCCGACGGGTCAGGAATGTTGTAAAATATTACACCCGAAGTGTTAGGTTCCCTTAGGTTAGGATATACAACGTTATAGACGTATAGAAAGTGCCCAGCGAGATGTAGGGACCGACATGCCAGGAATGTTGTAAAATATTACATCCCAGAAGTTAGGTTGCTTTGGGTTAGGATATACAACGTTATAGACGTATACAATGTCCCCATCGAGAAGCAGGCGACGACACGCCAGAATGTTGTAAAATATTACATCCGAGATATTAGGTTCCCTTAGGTTAGGATACACAACGTTATAGACGTATCTAATGTCACCATCGAGAAGCAGGCAACGACACGCCAGAATGTTGTAAAACATTACATCCGATATGTTAGGTTGCCTTAGGCTAGGATATATAACGTGATAGACGTATATAATGTTCCCACCGAGAAATAGGGGCCGACACGTCAGGAATGTTGTAAAATATGACATCCCAGATGTTAGGTTCCCTTAGGTTAGGATACACAACGTTATAGACGTATCTAATGTCACCATCGAGAAGCAGGCAACGACACGCCAGAATGTTGTAAAACATTACATCCGATATGTTAGGTTGCCTTAGGCTAGGATATATAACGTGATAGACGTATATAATGTTCCCACCGAGATGTAGGGACCGACATGCCAGGAATGTTGTAAAATATTACATCCGAGATGTTAGGTTGCCTTAGGCTAGGACATATATCGTTATAGCCGTATACAATGTTCCTACCGAGAAATTAGGGCCGACGGGTCAGGAATGTTGTAAAATATTACACCCGAGATGTTAGGTTCCCTTAGGTTAGGATATACAACGTTATAGACGTATAGAATGTTCACACCGAGAAATAGGGGCCGACGCGTCAGGAATGTTGTAAAATATTACACCCGAGATGTTAGGTTCCCTTGGGTTAGGATATACAACGTTATAGACGTATAGAATGTTCCCACCGAGAAATTGGGGCCGACGGGTCAAGAATGTTGTAAAATATTACACCCGAGATGTTAGGTTCCCTTAGGTTAGGATATACAACGTTATAGACGTATAGAAAGTTCCCAGCGAGATGTAGGGACCGACATGCCAGGAATGTTGTAAAATATATCATCCCAGAAGTTAGGTTGCTTTGGGTTAGGATATACAACGTTGTAGACGTATATAATGTCCCAATCGAGCAGCAGGTGACGACACGCCAGGAATGTTGTAAAATATTACATCCTAGATGTTAGGTTCCCTTAGGATAGGATATAAAACGTTATAGACGTATCTAATGTCCCCATCGTGAAGCAGGCGACGACACGCCAGAATGTTGTGAAATGTTACATCCGATATGTTAGGTTGCCTTAGGCTAGGATATATAACGTGATAGACGTATATAATGTTCCCACCGAGAAATAGGGGCCGACGCGTCAGGAATGTTGTAAAATATGACATCCCAGATGTTAGGTTGCGTTAGGTTAAGATATACAACGTTATAGACGTATATAATGTCCCCTTCGAGAAGCAGGCGACGACACGCCAGAATGTTGTAAAATGTTACACCCGAGATGTTAGCTTCCCTTAGGTTAGCATATACAACGTTATAGACGTATATCATGTTCCCACCGAGAAGTAGGGACCGACATGCCAGGAATGTTGTAAAATATTACATCCGAGATGTTAGGTTGCTTTGGGTTAGGATATACAACGTTATAGACGTATATAATGCCCCATCGAGAAGCAGGCGACGACGCGTCAGGAATGTTGTAAAATATTACACCCGAGATGTTAGGTTCCCTTAGGTTAGGATATACAACGTTATAGACATATAGAATATTCCCACCGAGAAATAGGGGCCGACGGGACAGGAATGTTGTAAAATATTACACCCGAGATGTAAGATTCCCTTAGGTTAGGATATACAACGTTATAGACGTATAGAAAGTTCCCACGGAGATGTAGGGGCCGACATGCCAGGAATGTTGTAAAATATTACATCCGAGATGTTACGTTGCTTTAGGTTAGGATATATATCGTTATAGACTAATATAATGTTCCCACCGAGATGTAGGGACCGACATGCCAGGAATGTTGTAAAATATTACATCCGAGATGTTATTTTGCCTTAGGCTAGGACATATATCGTTATAGACGTATACAATGTTCCCACCGAGAAGTAGGAACGGACGCGTCAGGAATGTTGTAATATATTACATCCCAGATGTTAGGTTCCCTTAGGTTAGGATATACAACTTTATAGACGTATAGAAAGTTCCCAGCGAGATGTAGGGACCGACGTGCCAGGAATGTTGTGAAATATTACATCCCAGAAGTTAGGTTGCTTTGGGTTAGGATATACAACGTTATAGACGTATACAATGTCCCCATCGAGAAGCAGGCGTCGACACGCCAGGAATGATGTAAAATATTACATCCGAGATGTTAGGTTGCCTTAGGCTAGGATATACAACGTTATAGACGTATAGAATGTTCCCACCGAGATGTAAGGACCGACATGCCACGAATGTTGTAAAATATTACATCCCAGAAGTTAGGTTTCTTTGGGTTAGGATATACAACGTTATAGACATATAGAATGTTCCCACCGAGAAATAGGGGCCGACGGGACAGGAATGTTGTAAAATATTACACCCGAGATGTTAGGTTCCCTTAGGTTAGGATATACAACGTTATAGGCGTATAGAAAGTTCCCACGGAGATGTAGGGACCGACATGCCAGGAATGTTGTAAAATTTTACATCCGAGACGTTACTTTGCTTTAGGTCAGGATATATATCGTTATAGACTTATATAATGTTCCCACCGAGAAATAGGGGCCGACGCGTCAGGAATGTTGTAAAATATGACATCCCAGGTGTTAGGTTGCGTTAGGTTAAGATATACAACGTTATAGACGTATATAATGTCCCCTTCGAGAAACAGGCGACGACACGCCAGAATGTTGTAAAATGTTACACCCGAGATGTTAGCTTCCCTTAGGTTAGCATATACAACGTTATAGACGTATTTCATGTTCCCACCGAGAAGTAGGGACCGACATGCCAGGAATGTTGTAAAATATTACATACGAAATGTTAGGTTTCCTTGGGTTAGGATATACAACGTTATAGACGTATATAATGTCCCCATCGAGAAGCAGGCGACGACGCGTCAGGAATGTTGTAAAATATTACACCCGATATGTTAGGTTGCCTTAGGCTAGGATATATAACGTGATAGACGTATATAATGTTCCCACTGAGAAATAGGGGCCCACGCGTCAGGAATGTTGTAAAATATGACATCCCAGATGTTAGGTTGCGTTAGGTTAAGATATACAACGTTATAAACGTATATAATGTCCCTTTCGAGAAGCAGGCGACGACACGCCAGAATGTTGTAAAATGTTACACCCGAGATGTTAGCTTCCCTTAGGTTAGCATATACAACGTTATAGACGTATATAATGTTCCCACCGAGAAGTAGGGGCCGACATGCCAGGAATGTTGTAAAATATTACATAGGAGATTTTAGGTTGCTTTGGGTTATTATATACAACGTTATAGACGTATATAATGTCCCCATCGAGAAGCAGGCGACGACGCGTCAGGAATGTTGTAAAATATTACACCCGAGATGTTAGGTTCCCTTAGGTTAGGATATACAACGTTATAGACTTATATAATGTTGCCACCGAGACGTGGGGACCGACATGCCAGGAATGTTGTAAAATATTACACCCGAGATGTTAGGTTCCCTTAGGTTAGGATATACAACGTTATAGACATATAGAGTGTTCCCACCGAGAAATAGGGGCCGACGCGTCGGGAATGTTGTAAAGTATGACATCCCAGATGTTAGGTTGCGTTAGATTAAGATATACAACGTTATAGACGTATATGATGTCCCCTTCGAGATGCAGGCGACGACACGCCAGAATGTTGTAAAATGTTACACCCGAGATGTTAGCTTCCCTTAGGTTAGCATATACAACGTTATAGACGTATTTCATGTTCCTACCGAGAAGAAGGGACCGACATGCCAGGAATGTTGTAAAATATTACATACGAAATGTTAGGTTTCTTTGGGTTAGGATATACAACGTTATAGACGTATATAATGTCCCCATCGAGAAGCAGGCGACGACGCGTCAGGAATGTTGTAAAATATTACACCCGAGATGTTAGGTTCCCGTAGGGTAGGATATACAACGTTATAGACATATAGAATGTTCCCACCGAGAAATAGGGGCCGACGGGACAGGAATGTTGTAAAATATTACACCCGAGACGTTAGATTCCCTTAGGTTAGGATATGCAACGTTATAGACGTATAGAAAGTTCCCACGGAGATGTAGGGGCCGACATGCCAGGAGTGTTGTAAAATATTACATACGAAATGTTAGGTTGCTTTGGGTTAGGATATACAACGTTATAGACGTATATAATGTCCCCATCGAGAAGCAAGCGACGACGCGTCAGGAATGTTGTAAAATATTACATCCGAGATGTTACGTTGCCTTAGGCTAGGATATACAACGTTATAGACATATAGAATGTTCCCACCGAGAAATAGGGGCCGACGCGTCAGGAATGTTGTAAAATATGACATCCCAGATGTTAGGTTGCGTTAGGTTAGGATATACAACGTTATAGACGTATATAATGTCCCCTTCGAGAAGCAGGCGACGACACGCCAGAATGATGTAAAATATTACACCCGAGATGTTAGGTTCCCTTAGGCTAGGATATATAACGTTATAGACGTATATAATATTCCCACCGAGAAATAGGGGCCGACGCGTCAGGAATGTTGTAAAATATTACACCCGAGATGTTAGGTTCCCTTTGGTTAGGATATACAGCGTTATCGACGTATAGAATGTTCCCAACGAGATGTAGGGACCGACATGCCAGGAATGTTGTAAAATATTACATCCGAGATGTTAGTTTGCCTTAGGTTAGGATATACAACCTTATAGATGTATATAATGTCCACATCGAGAAGCAGGCGACGACACGCCAGGAATGTTATCAACTATTACATCCGAGATTTTAGGTTGCCTTAGGTTAGGATATACAACGTTATAGACGTATAAAATGCCCCATCGGGAAGTAAGTGCCGTCACGCCAGGAATGCTGTAAAATATTACGGTAGAGAGGTTAGGTTGCCTTAGGTTATGATATATAACCTTACAGACGTATATAATTTTCCCACCGAGATGTAGGGACCGAAATGCCAGGAATGTTGTAAAATATTACACCCGAGATGTTAGGTTCCCTTAGGTTAGGATATACAACGTTATAGACGTATAGAATGTTCCCACCGAGAAATAGGGGCCGACGCGTCAGGAATGTTGTAAAATATTACACCCGAGACGTTAGGTTCTCTTAGGTTAGGATATACAACGTTATAGACATATAGAATGTTCCCACCGAGAAATAGAGGCCGACGCGTCAGGAATGTTGTAATATATTACATCCCAGATGTCAGGTTGCGTTATGTTAGGATATACAACGTTATAGACGTATATAATGTCCCCTTCGAGAAGCAGGCAACGACACGCCAGAATGTTGTAAAATATTACATTCGACATGTTAGGTTGCCTTAGGCTAGGATATATAACGTTATAGACGTATATAATATTCCCACCGAGAAATAGGGGCCGACGCGTCAGGAATGTTGTAAAATATTACACCCGAGATGTTAGGTTACCTTAGGTTAGGATATACAGCGTTATAGACGTATAGAATGTTCCCACCGAGATGTAGGGACCGACATGCCAGGAATGTTGTAAAATATTACATCCGAGATGTTACGTTGCTTTAGGTTAGGATATACAACGTTATAGACGTATAGAATGTTCCCACCGAGAAATAGGGGCCGACGCGTCAGGAATGTTGTAAAATATTACACCGGAGACTTTAGGTTCTCTTAGGTTAGGATATACAGCGTTATAGACATATAGAATGTTCCCACCGAGAAATAGGGGCCGACGCGTCAGGAATGTTGTAAAATATGACATCCCAGATGTTAGGTTGCCTTAGGTTAGGATATACAACGTTATAGACGTATATAATGCCCCATCGGGAAGTAAGTGCCGTCACGCCAGGAATGCTGTAAAATATTACGGTAGAGAGGTTAGGTTGCCTTAGGTTATGATATATAACCTTGCAGACGTATATAATGTTCCCACCGAGATGTAGGGACCGACATGCCAGGAATGTTGTAAAATATTACATCCGAGATGTTAGGTTACCTTAGGTTAGGATATACAACGTCATAGACGTATAGAATGTTCCCACCGAGATGTAGGGACCGACATGCCAGGAATGTTTTAAAATATTACATCCGAGATGTCAGGTTGCCTTAGGCTAGGACATATATCGTTATAGACGTATACAATGTTCCCACCGAGAAGTAGGGACCGACGCGTCAGGAATGTTGTAATATATTACATCCCAGATGTTAGGTTGCGTTAGGTTAGGATATACAACGTTATAGACGTATATAATGTCCCCTTCGAGGAGCAGGCGACGACACGCCAGAATGTTGTAAAATATTACATTCGACATGTTAGGTTGCCTTAGGCTAGGATATACAACGTTATAGACGTATAGAATGTTCCCACCGAGAAATTGGGGCCGACGGGTCAGGAATGTTGTAAAATATTACACCCGAGATGTTAGGTTCCCTTAGGTTAGGATATACAATGTTATAGACGTATAGAATGTTCCCACCGAGATGTAGGGACCGACATGCCAGGAATGTCGTAAAATATTACATCCGAGATGTTAGGTTACCTTAAGCTAGGACATATATATTTATAGACGTATACAATGTTCCCACCGAGAAGTAGGGATCGACGCGTCAGGAATGTTGTAAAATATTACATCCCAGATGTTAGGTTGCGTTAGGTTAGGATATACAACGTTATAGACGTATATAATGTCCCCTTCGAGAAGCAGGAGACGACACGCCAGAATGTTGTAAAATATTACATTCGACATGTTAGGTTGCCTTAGGGTAGGATATATAACGTTATAGACGTATATAACATTCCCACCGAGAAATAGATGCCGACGCGTCAGGAATGTTGTAAAATATTACACCCGAGATGTTAGGTTGCTTTAGGTTAGGATATACAACGTTATAGACGTATATAATGTCCCCTTCGAGAAGCAGGCGACGACACGCCAGAATGTTGTAAAATATTACATTCGACATGTTAGGTTGCCTTAGGCTAGGATATACAACGTTATAGACGTATAGAATGTTCCCACCGAGAAATTGGGGCCGACGGGTCAGGAATGTTGTAAAATATTACACCCGAGATGTTAGGTTCCCTTAGGTTATGATATACAACGTTATAGACGTATAGAAAGTTCCCAGCGAGATGTAGGGACCGACATGCCAGGAATGTTGTAAAATATTACATACGAAATGTTAGGTTTCCTTGGGTTAGGATATACAACGTTATAGACGTATATAATGTCCCCATCGAGAAGCAGGCGACGACGCGTCAGGAATGTTGTAAAATATTACACCCGATATGTTAGGTTGCCTTAGGCTAGGATATATAACGTGATAGACGTATATAATGTTCCCACTGAGAAATAGGGGCCCACGCGTCAGGAATGTTGTAAAATATGACATCCCAGATGTTAGGTTGCGTTAGGTTAAGATATACAACGTTATAAACGTATATAATGTCCCTTTCGAGAAGCAGGCGACGACACGCCAGAATGTTGTAAAATGTTACACCCGAGATGTTAGCTTCCCTTAGGTTAGCATATACAACGTTATAGACGTATATAATGTTCCCACCGAGAAGTAGGGGCCGACATGCCAGGAATGTTGTAAAATATTACATAGGAGATTTTAGGTTGCTTTGGGTTATTATATACAACGTTATAGACGTATATAATGTCCCCATCGAGAAGCAGGCGACGACGCGTCAGGAATGTTGTAAAATATTACACCCGAGATGTTAGGTTCCCTTAGGTTAGGATATACAACGTTATAGACTTATATAATGTTGCCACCGAGACGTGGGGACCGACATGCCAGGAATGTTGTAAAATATTACATCCCAGAAGTTAGGTTTCTTTGGGTTAGGATATACAACGGTATAGACATATAGAATGTTCCCACCGAGAAATAGGGGCCGACGGGACAGGAATGTTGTAAAATATGACATCCCAGGTGTTAGGTTGCGTTAGGTTAAGATATACAACGTTATAGACGTATATAATGTCCCCTTCGAGAAGCAGGCGACGACACGCCAGAATGTTGTAAAATGTTACACCCGAGATGTTAGCTTCCCTTAGGTTAGCATATACAACGTTATAGACGTATTTCATGTTCCCACCGAGAAGTAGGGACCGACATGCCAGGAATGTTGTAAAATATTACATCCCAGAAGTTAGGTTTCTTTGGGTTAGGATATACAACGTTATAGACGTATCTAATGTCCCCATCGAGAAGCAGGCGACGACACGCCAGAATGTTGTAATACATTACATCCGATATGTTAGGTTGCCTTAGGCTAGGATATATAACGTGATAGACGTATATAATGTTCCCACCGAGAAGTAAGGACCGAAATGCCAGGAATGTTGTAAAATATTACACCCGAGATGTTAGGTTCCCTTAGGTTAGGATATACAACGTGATAGACGTATAGATTGTTCCCACCGAGAAATTGGGGCCGACGGGTCAGGAATGTTGTAAAATATTACACCCGAGATGTTAGGTTCCCTTAGGTTAGGATATACAACGTTATAGACGTATAGAAAGTTCCCAGCGAGATGTAGGGACCGACATGCCAGGAATTTTGTAAAATATTACATCCCAGAAGTTATGTTGCTTTGGGTTAGGATATACAACGTTATAGCCGTATACAATGTTCCCACCAAGAAATTGGGGCCGACGGGTCAGGAATGTTGTAAAATATTACACCCGAGATGTTAGGTTCCCTTAGGTTAGGATATACAACGTTATAGACATATAGAGTGTTCCCACCGAGAAATAGGGGCCGACGCGTCGGGAATGTTGTAAAGTATGACATCCCAGATGTTAGGTTGCGTTAGATTAAGATATACAACGTTATAGACGTATATGATGTCCCCTTCGAGATGCAGGCGACGACACGCCAGAATGTTGTAAAATGTTACACCCGAGATGTTAGCTTCCCTTAGGTTAGCATATACAACGTTATAGACGTATTTCATGTTCCTACCGAGAAGAAGGGACCGACATGCCAGGAATGTTGTAAAATATTACATACGAAATGTTAGGTTTCTTTGGGTTAGGATATACAACGTTATAGACGTATATAATGTCCCCATCGAGAAGCAGGCGACGACGCGTCAGGAATGTTGTAAAATATTACACCCGAGATGTTAGGTTCCCGTAGGGTAGGATATACAACGTTATAGACATATAGAATGTTCCCACCGAGAAATAGGGGCCGACGGGACAGGAATGTTGTAAAATATTACACCCGAGACGTTAGATTCCCTTAGGTTAGGATATGCAACGTTATAGACGTATAGAAAGTTCCCACGGAGATGTAGGGGCCGACATGCCAGGAGTGTTGTAAAATATTACATACGAAATGTTAGGTTGCTTTGGGTTAGGATATACAACGTTATAGACGTATATAATGTCCCCATCGAGAAGCAAGCGACGACGCGTCAGGAATGTTGTAAAATATTACACCCGAGATGTTAGGTTGCCTTAGGCTAGGATATACAACGTTATAGACATATAGAATGTTCCCACCGAGAAATAGGGGCCGACGCGTCAGGAATGTTGTAAAATATGACATCCCAGATGTTAGGTTGCGTTAGGTTAGGATATACAACGTTATAGACGTATATAATGTCCCCTTCGAGAAGCAGGCGACGACACGCCAGAATGATGTAAAATATTACACCCGAGATGTTAGGTTCCCTTAGGCTAGGATATATAACGTTATAGACGTATATAATATTCCCACCGAGAAATAGGGGCCGACGCGTCAGGAATGTTGTAAAATATTACACCCGAGATGTTAGGTTCCCTTTGGTTAGGATATACAGCGTTATCGACGTATAGAATGTTCCCAACGAGATGTAGGGACCGACATGCCAGGAATGTTGTAAAATATTACATCCGAGATGTTAGTTTGCCTTAGGTTAGGATATACAACCTTATAGATGTATATAATGTCCACATCGAGAAGCAGGCGACGACACGCCAGGAATGTTATCAACTATTACATCCGAGATTTTAGGTTGCCTTAGGTTAGGATATACAACGTTATAGACGTATAAAATGCCCCATCGGGAAGTAAGTGCCGTCACGCCAGGAATGCTGTAAAATATTACGGTAGAGAGGTTAGGTTGCCTTAGGTTATGATATATAACCTTACAGACGTATATAATTTTCCCACCGAGATGTAGGGACCGAAATGCCAGGAATGTTGTAAAATATTACACCCGAGATGTTAGGTTCCCTTAGGTTAGGATATACAACGTTATAGACGTATAGAATGTTCCCACCGAGAAATAGGGGCCGACGCGTCAGGAATGTTGTAAAATATTACACCCGAGACGTTAGGTTCTCTTAGGTTAGGATATACAACGTTATAGACATATAGAATGTTCCCACCGAGAAATAGAGGCCGACGCGTCAGGAATGTTGTAATATATTACATCCCAGATGTCAGGTTGCGTTATGTTAGGATATACAACGTTATAGACGTATATAATGTCCCCTTCGAGAAGCAGGCAACGACACGCCAGAATGTTGTAAAATATTACATTCGACATGTTAGGTTGCCTTAGGCTAGGATATATAACGTTATAGACGTATATAATATTCCCACCGAGAAATAGGGGCCGACGCGTCAGGAATGTTGTAAAATATTACACCCGAGATGTTAGGTTACCTTAGGTTAGGATATACAGCGTTATAGACGTATAGAATGTTCCCACCGAGATGTAGGGACCGACATGCCAGGAATGTTGTAAAATATTACATCCGAGATGTTACGTTGCTTTAGGTTAGGATATACAACGTTATAGACGTATAGAATGTTCCCACCGAGAAATAGGGGCCGACGCGTCAGGAATGTTGTAAAATATTACACCGGAGACTTTAGGTTCTCTTAGGTTAGGATATACAGCGTTATAGACATATAGAATGTTCCCACCGAGAAATAGGGGCCGACGCGTCAGGAATGTTGTAAAATATGACATCCCAGATGTTAGGTTGCCTTAGGTTAGGATATACAACGTTATAGACGTATATAATGCCCCATCGGGAAGTAAGTGCCGTCACGCCAGGAATGCTGTAAAATATTACGGTAGAGAGGTTAGGTTGCCTTAGGTTATGATATATAACCTTGCAGACGTATATAATGTTCCCACCGAGATGTAGGGACCGACATGCCAGGAATGTTGTAAAATATTACATCCGAGATGTTAGGTTACCTTAGGTTAGGATATACAACGTCATAGACGTATAGAATGTTCCCACCGAGATGTAGGGACCGACATGCCAGGAATGTTTTAAAATATTACATCCGAGATGTCAGGTTGCCTTAGGCTAGGACATATATCGTTATAGACGTATACAATGTTCCCACCGAGAAGTAGGGACCGACGCGTCAGGAATGTTGTAATATATTACATCCCAGATGTTAGGTTGCGTTAGGTTAGGATATACAACGTTATAGACGTATATAATGTCCCCTTCGAGGAGCAGGCGACGACACGCCAGAATGTTGTAAAATATTACATTCGACATGTTAGGTTGCCTTAGGCTAGGATATACAACGTTATAGACGTATAGAATGTTCCCACCGAGAAATTGGGGCCGACGGGTCAGGAATGTTGTAAAATATTACACCCGAGATGTTAGGTTCCCTTAGGTTAGGATATACAATGTTATAGACGTATAGAATGTTCCCACCGAGATGTAGGGACCGACATGCCAGGAATGTCGTAAAATATTACATCCGAGATGTTAGGTTACCTTAAGCTAGGACATATATATTTATAGACGTATACAATGTTCCCACCGAGAAGTAGGGATCGACGCGTCAGGAATGTTGTAAAATATTACATCCCAGATGTTAGGTTGCGTTAGGTTAGGATATACAACGTTATAGACGTATATAATGTCCCCTTCGAGAAGCAGGAGACGACACGCCAGAATGTTGTAAAATATTACATTCGACATGTTAGGTTGCCTTAGGGTAGGATATATAACGTTATAGACGTATATAACATTCCCACCGAGAAATAGATGCCGACGCGTCAGGAATGTTGTAAAATATTACACCCGAGATGTTAGGTTGCTTTAGGTTAGGATATACAACGTTATAGACGTATATAATGTCCCCTTCGAGAAGCAGGCGACGACACGCCAGAATGTTGTAAAATATTACATTCGACATGTTAGGTTGCCTTAGGCTAGGATATACAACGTTATAGACGTATAGAATGTTCCCACCGAGAAATTGGGGCCGACGGGTCAGGAATGTTGTAAAATATTACACCCGAGATGTTAGGTTCCCTTAGGTTATGATATACAACGTTATAGACGTATAGAAAGTTCCCAGCGAGATGTAGGGACCGACATGCCAGGAATGTTGTAAAATATTACATCCCAGAAGTTAGGTTGCTTTGGGTTAGGATATACAACGTTATAGACGTATATAATGTCCCCATCGAGAAGCAGGCGACGACACGCCAGGAATGTTGTAAAATATTACATCCGAGATGTTAGGTTGCCTTAGGCTAGGATATATAACGTGATAGACGTATATAATGTTCCCACCGAGAAGTAGGGACCGAAATGCCAGGAATGTTGTAAAATATTACATCCGAGATGTTAGGTTGCCTTAGGCTAGGACATATATCGTTATAGACGTATACAGTGTTCCCACCGAGAAGTAGGGACCGACGCGTCAGGAATGTTATAATATATTACATCCCAGATGTTAGGTTGCGTTAGGTTAAGATATACAACGTTATAGACGTATATAATGTCCCCTTCGAGAAGCAGGCGACGACACGCCAGAATGTTGTAAAATATTACATTCGACATGTTAGGTTGCCTTAGGCTAGGATATACAACGTTATAGACGTTTAGAATGTTCCCACCGAGAAATTGGGGCCGACGGGTCAGGAATGTTGTAAAATATTACACCCGAGATGTTAGGTTCCCTTAGGTTAGGATATACAACGTTATAGACGTATAGAAAGTTCCCAGCGAGATGTAGGGACCGGCATGCCAGGAATTTTGTAAAATATTACATCCCAGAAGTTAGGTTGCTTTGGGTTAGGATATTCAACGTTATAGACGTATATAATGTCCCCATCGAGAAGCAGGCGACGACACGCCAGGAATGTTGTAAAATATTACATCCGAGATGTTAGGTTGCCTTAGGTCAGGATATACAACGTTATAGACGTATAGAATGTTCCCACCGAGATGTAGGGTCCGACATGACAGGAATGTTGTAAAATATTACATCCGAGTTGTTAGGTTGCTTTAGGTTTGGATATACATCGTTATAGACTTATATAATGTTCCCACCGAGACGTGGGGACCGACATGCCAGGAATGTTGTAATATATTACATCCCAGATGTTAGGTTGCGTTAGGTTAAGATATACAACGTTATAGACGTATATAATGTCCCCTTCGAGAAGCAGGCGACGACACGCCAGAATGTTGTAAAATATTACATTCGACATGTTAGGTTGCCTTAGGCTGGGATATACAACGTTATAGACGTATAGAATGTTCCCACCGAGAAATTGGGGCCGACGGGTCAGGAATGTTGTAAAATATTACACCCGAGATGTTAGGTTCCCTTAGGTTAGGATATACAACGTTATAGACGTATAGAAAGTTCCCAGCGAGATGTAGGGACCGACATGCCAGGAATTTTGTAAAATATTACATCCCAGAAGTTAGGTTGCTTTGGGTTAGGATATACAACGTTATAGACGTATATAATGTCCCCATCGAGAAGCAGGCGACGACACGCCAGAATGTTGTAAAATATTACATCCGAGATGTTAGGTTCCCTTGGGTTAGGATATACAAGGTTATAGACGTATCTCATGTCCCCATCGAGAAGCAGGCGACGACACGCCAGAATGTTGTAAAACATTACATCCGATATGTTAGGTTGCCTTAGGCTAGGATATATAACGTGATAGACGTATATAATGTTCCCACCGAGAAGTAGGGACCGAAATGCCAGGAACGTTGTAAAATATTACACCCGAGATGTTAGGTTCCCTTAGGTTAGGATATACAACGTTATAGACGTATAGAATGTTCCCACCGAGAAATTGGGGCCGACGGGTCAGGAATGTTGTAAAATATTACACCCGAGATGTTAGGTTCCCTTAGGTTAGGATATACAACGTTATAGACGTATAGAAAGTTCCCAGCGAGATGTAGGGACCGACATGCCAGGAATGTTGTAAAATATTACATCCCAGAAGTTAGGTTGCTTTGGGTTAGGATATACAACGTTATAGACGTATATAATGTCCCCATCGAGAAGCAGGCGACGACACGCCAGGAATGTTGTAAAATATTACATCCGAGATGTTAGGTTGCCTTAGGCTAGGATATATAACGTGATAGACGTATATAATGTTCCCATCGAGAAGCAGGCGACGACACGCCAGGAATGTTGTAAAATATTACATCCGAGATGTTAGGTTGCCTTAGGCTAGGATATACAACGTTATAGACGTATATAATGTCCCCATCGAGAAGCAGGCGACGACACGCCAGAATGTTGTAAAATATTACATCCGAGATGTTAGGTTCCCTTAGGTTAGGATATACAACGTTATAGACGTATCTAATGTCCCCATCGAGAAGCAGGCGACGACACGCCAGAATGTTGTAAAACATTACATCCGATATGTTAGGTTCCCTTAGGTTAGGATATACAACGTTATAGACGTATAGAATGTTCCCACCGAGAAATTGGTGCCGACGGGTCAGGAATGTTGTAAAATATTACACCCGAGATGTTAGGTTCCCTTAGGTTAGGATATACAACGTTATAGACGTATAGAAAGTCCCCAGCGAGATGTAGGGACCGACATGCCAGGAATGTTGTAAAATATTACATCCCAGAAGTTAGGTTGCTTTGGGTTAGGATATACAACGTTATAGACGTATATAATGTCCCCATCGAGAAGCAGGCGACGACACGCCAGGAATGTTGTAAAATATTGCGTCCGAGATGTTAGGTTGCCTTAGGCCAGGATATACAACGTTATAGACGTATAGAATGTTCCCACCGAGATGTAGGGTCCGACATGCCAGGAATGTTGTAATATATTACATCCCAGATGTTAGGTTGCGTTAGGTTAGGATATACAACGTTATAGACGTATATAATGTCCCCTTCGAGAAGCAGGCGACGACACGCCAGAATGTTGTAAAATATTACATTCGACATGTTAGGTTGCCTTAGGCTAGGATATACAACGTTATAGACGTATAGAATGTTCCCACCGAGAAATTGGGGCCGACGGGTCAGGAATGTTGTAAAATATTACACCCGAGATGTTAGGTTCCCTTAGGTTAGGATATACAACGTTATAGACGTATAGACAGTTCCCAGCGAGATGTAGGGACCGACATGCCAGGAATTGTGTAAAATATTACATCCCAGAAGTTAGGTTGCTTTGGGTTAGGATATACAACGTTATAGACGTATATAATGTCCCCATCGAGAAGCAGGCGACGACACGCCAGAATGTTGTAAAATATTACATCCGAGTTGTTAGGTTGCTTTAGGTTTGGATATACATCGTTATAGACGTATATAATATTCCCACGGAGAAATAGGGGCCGACGCGTCAGGAATGTTGTAAAATATTACACCCGAGATGTTAGGTTCCCTTATGTTAGCATATACAACGTTATAGACGTATATAATGTTCCCACCGAGAAGTAGGGACCGACATGCCAGGAATGTTGTAAAATATTACATACGAGATGTTAGGTTGCTTTGGGTTAGGATATACAACGTTATCGACATATATAATGTCCCCATCGAAAAGCAGGCGACGACACGCCAGAATGTTGTAAAATATTACACCCGAGATGTTAGGTTCCCTTAGGTTAGGATATACAACGTTATAGACGTATCTAATGTCCCCATCGAGAAGCAGGCGACGACACGCCAGAATGTTGTGAAATGTTACATCCGATATGTTAGGTTGCCTTGGGCTAGGATATATAACGTGATAGACGTATATAATGTTCCCACCGAGAAATAGGGGCCGACGCGTCAGGAATGTTGTAAAATATGACATCCCAGATGTTAGGTTGGGTTAGGTTAAGATATACAACGTTATAGACGTATATAATGTCCCCTTCGAGAAGCAGGCGACGACACGCCAGAATGTTGTAAAATATTACATTCGACATGTTAGGTTGCCTTAGGCTAGGATATACAACGTTATAGACGTATAGAATGTTCCCACCGAGAAATTGGGGCCGACGGGTCAGGAATGTTGTAAAATATTACACGCGAGATGTTAGGTTCCCTTAGGTTAGGATATACAACGTTATAGACGTATAGAAAGTTCCCAGCGAGATGTAGGGACCGACATGCCAGGAATGTTGTAAAATATTACATCCCAGAAGTTAGGTTGCTTTGGGTTAGGATATACAACGTTATAGACGTATATAATGTCCCCATCGAGAAGCAGGCGACGACACGACAGGAATGTTGTAAAATATTACATCCGAGATGTTAGGTTGCCTTAGGCCAGGATATACAACGTTATAGACGTATAGAATGTTCCCATCGAGATGTAGGGTCCGACATGACAGGAATGTTGTAAAATATTACATCCGAGTTGTTAGGTTGCTTTAGGTTTGGATATACATCGTTATAGACGTATAGAAAGTCCCCTTCGAGAAGCAGGCGACGACACGCCAGAATGTTGTAAAACATTACATCCGATATGTTAGGTTGCCTTAGGCTAGGATATATAACGTGATAGACGTATATAATGTTCCCACCGAGAAGTAGGGACCGAAATGCCAGGAATGTTGTAAAATATTACATCCGAGATGTTAGGTTGCCTTAGGCTAGGACATATATCGTTATAGACGTATACAGTGTTCCCACCGAGAAGTAGGGACCGACGCGTCAGGAATGTTATAATATATTACATCCCAGATGTTAGGTTGCGTTAGCTTAAGATATACAACGTTATAGACGTATATAATGTCCCCTTCGAGAAGCAGGCGACGACACGCCAGAATGTTGTAAAATATTACATTCGACATGTTAGGTTGCCTTAGGCAAGGATATACAACGTTATAGACGTATAGAATGTTCCCACCGAGAAATTGGGGCCGACGGGTCAGGAATGTTGTAAAATATTACACCCGAGATGTTAGGTTCCCTTAGGTTAGGATATACAACGTTATAGACGTATAGAAAGTTCCCAGCGAGATGTAGGGACCGACATGCCAGGAATTTTGTAAAATATTACATCCCAGAAGTTAGGTTGCTTTGGGTTAGGATATACAACGTTATAGACGTATATAATGTCCCCATCGAGAAGCAGGCGACGACACGCCAGAATGTTGTAAAATATTACATCCGAGTTGTTAGGTTACTTTAGGTTTGGATATACATCGTTATAGACTTATATAATGTTCCCACCGAGACGTGGGGACCGACATGCCAGGAATGTTGTAAAATATTACATCCCAGAAGTTAGGTTTCTTTGGGTTACTATATACAACGTTATAGACGTATATAATGTCCCCTTCGAGAAGCAGGCGACGACACGCCAGAATGTTGTAAAATATTACATTCGACATGTTAGGTTGCCTTAGGCTAGGATATATAACGTTATAGACGTATATAATATTCCCACGGAGAAATAGGGGCCGACGCGTCAGGAATGTTGTAAAATATTACACCCGAGATGTTAGGTTCCCTTATGTTAGCATATACAACGTTATAGACGTATATAATGTTCCCACCGAGAAGTAGGGACCGACATGACAGGAATGTTGTAAAATATTACATACGAGATGTTAGGTTGCTTTGGGTTAGGATATACAACGTTATCGACATATATAATGTCCCCATCGAAAAGCAGGCGACGACACGCCAGAATGTTGTAAAATATTACACCCGAGATGTTAGGTTCCCTTAGGTTAGGATATACAACGTTATAGACGTATCTAATGTCCCCATCGAGAAGCAGGCGACGACACGCCAGAATGTTGTGAAATGTTACATCCGATATGTTAGGTTGCCTTGGGCTAGGATATATAACGTGATAGACGTATATAATGTTCCCACCGAGAAATAGGGGCCGACGCGTCAGGAATGTTGTAAAATATGACATCCCAGATGTTAGGTTGGGTTAGGTTAAGATATACAACGTTATAGACGTATATAATGTCCCCTTCGAGAAGCAGGCGACGACACGCCAGAATGTTGTAAAATATTACATTCGACATGTTAGGTTGCCTTAGGCTAGGATATACAACGTTATAGACGTATAGAATGTTCCCACCGAGAAATTGGGGCCAACGGGTCAGGAATGTTGTAAAATATTACACGCGAGATGTTAGGTTCCCTTAGGTTAGGATATACAACGTTATAGACGTATAGAAAGTTCCCAGCGAGATGTAGGGACCGACATGCCAGGAATGTTGTAAAATATTACATCCCAGAAGTTAGGTTGCTTTGGGTTAGGATATACAACGTTATAGACGTATATAATGTCCCCATCGAGAAGCAGGCGACGACACGACAGGAATGTTGTAAAATATTACATCCGAGATGTTAGGTTGCCTTAGGCCAGGATATACAACGTTATAGACGTATAGAATGTTCCCATCGAGATGTAGGGTCCGACATGACAGGAATGTTGTAAAATATTACATCCGAGTTGTTAGGTTGCTTTAGGTTTGGATATACATCGTTATAGACGTATAGAATGTCCCCTTCGAGAAGCAGGCGACGACACGCCAGAATGTTGTAAAACATTACATCCGATATGTTAGGTTGCCTTAGGCTAGGATATATAACGTGATAGACGTATATAATGTTCCCACCGAGAAGTAGGGACCGAAATGCCAGGAATGTTGTAAAATATTACATCCGAGATGTTAGGTTGCCTTAGGCTAGGACATATATCGTTATAGACGTATACAGTGTTCCCACCGAGAAGTAGGGACCGACGCGTCAGGAATGTTATAATATATTACATCCCAGATGTTAGGTTGCGTTAGCTTAAGATATACAACGTTATAGACGTATATAATGTCCCCTTCGAGAAGCAGGCGACGACACGCCAGAATGTTGTAAAATATTACATTCGACATGTTAGGTTGCCTTAGGCTAGGATATACAACGTTATAGACGTATAGAATGTTCCCACCGAGAAATTGGGGCCGACGGGTCAGGAATGTTGTAAAATATTACACCCGAGATGTTAGGTTCCCTTAGGTTAGGATATACAACGTTATAGACGTATAGAAAGTTCCCAGCGAGATGTAGGGACCGACATGCCAGGAATTTTGTAAAATATTACATCCCAGAAGTTAGGTTGTTTTGGGTTAGGATATACAACGTTATAGACGTATATAATGTCCCCATCGAGAAGCAGGCGACGACACGCCAGAATGTTGTAAAATATTACATCCGAGTTGTTAGGTTGCTTTAGGTTTGGATATACATCGTTATAGACGTATATAATATTCCCACGGAGAAATAGGGGCCGACGCGTCAGGAATGTTGTAAAATATTACACCCGAGATGTTAGGTTCCCTTATGTTAGCATATACAACGTTATAGACGTATATAATGTTCCCACCGAGAAGTAGGGACCGACATGCCAGGAATGTTGTAAAATATTACATACGAGATGTTAGGTTGCTTTGGGTTAGGATATACAACGTTATCGACATATATAATGTCCCCATCGAAAAGGAGGCGACGACACGCCAGAATGTTGTAAAATATTACACCCGAGATGTTAGGTTCCCTTAGGTTAGGATATACAACGTTATAGACGTATCTAATGTCCCCATCGAGAAGCAGGCGACGACACGCCAGAATGTTGTGAAATGTTACATCCGATATGTTAGGTTGCCTTGGGCTAGGATATATAACGTGATAGACGTATATAATGTTCCCACCGAGAAATAGGGGCCGACGCGTCAGGAATGTTGTAAAATATGACATCCCAGATGTTAGGTTGGGTTAGGTTAAGATATACAACGTTATAGACGTATATAATGTCCCCTTCGAGAAGCAGGCGACGACACGCCAGAATGTTGTAAAATATTACATTCGACATGTTAGGTTGCCTTAGGCTAGGATATACAACGTTATAGACGTATAGAATGTTCCCACCGAGAAATTGGGGCCGACGGGTCAGGAATGTTGTAAAATATTACACGCGAGATGTTAGGTTCCCTTAGGTTAGGATATACAACGTTATAGACGTATAGAAAGTTCCCAGCGAGATGTAGGGACCGACATGCCAGGAATGTTGTAAAATATTACATCCCAGAAGTTAGGTTGCTTTGGGTTAGGATATACAACGTTATAGACGTATATAATGTCCCCATCGAGAAGCAGGCGACGACACGACAGGAATGTTGTAAAATATTACATCCGAGATGTTAGGTTGCCTTAGGCCAGGATATACAACGTTATAGACGTATACAATGTTCCCATCGAGATGTAGGGTCCGACATGACAGGAATGTTGTAAAATATTACATCCGAGTTGTTAGGTTGCTTTAGGTTTGGATATACATCGTTATAGACGTATAGAATGTCCCCTTCGAGAAGCAGGCGACGACACGCCAGAATGTTGTAAAACATTACATCCGATATGTTAGGTTGCCTTAGGCTAGGATATATAACGTGATAGACGTATATAATGTTCCCACCGAGAAGTAGGGACCGAAATGCCAGGAATGTTGTAAAATATTACATCCGAGATGTTAGGTTGCCTTAGGCTAGGACATATATCGTTATAGACGTATACAGTGTTCCCACCGAGAAGTAGGGACCGACGCGTCAGGAATGTTATAATATATTACATCCCAGATGTTAGGTTGCGTTAGCTTAAGATATACAACGTTATAGACGTATATAATGTCCCCTTCGAGAAGCAGGCGACGACACGCCAGAATGTTGTAAAATATTACATTCGACATGTTAGGTTGCCTTAGGCTAGGATATACAACGTTATAGACGTATAGAATGTTCCCACCGAGAAATTGGGGCCGACGGGTCAGGAATGTTGTAAAATATTACACCCGAGATGTTAGGTTCCCTTAGGTTAGGATATACAACGTTATAGACGTATAGAATGTTCCCACCGAGATGTAGGGACCGACATGCCAGGAATGTCGTAAAATATTACATCCGAGATGTTAGGTTACCTTAAGCTAGGACATATATATTTATAGACGTATACAATGTTCCCACCGAGAAGTAGGGATCGACGCGTCAGGAATGTTGTAAAATATTACATCCCAGATGTTAGGTTGCGTTAGGTTAGGATATACAACGTTATAGACGTATATAATGTCCCCTTCGAGAAGCAGGAGACGACACGCCAGAATGTTGTAAAATATTACATTCGACATGTTAGGTTGCCTTAGGGTAGGATATATAACGTTATAGACGTATATAACATTCCCACCGAGAAATAGATGCCGACGCGTCAGGAATGTTGTAAAATATTACACCCGAGATGTTAGGTTGCTTTAGGTTAGGATATACAACGTTATAGACGTATATAATGTCCCCTTCGAGAAGCAGGCGACGACACGCCAGAATGTTGTAAAATATTACATTCGACATGTTAGGTTGCCTTAGGCTAGGATATACAACGTTATAGACGTATAGAATGTTCCCACCGAGAAATTGGGGCCGACGGGTCAGGAATGTTGTAAAATATTACACCCGAGATGTTAGGTTCCCTTAGGTTAGGATATACAACGTTATAGACGTATAGAAAGTTCCCAGCGAGATGTAGGGACCGACATGCCAGGAATGTTGTAAAATATTACATCCCAGAAGTTAGGTTGCTTTGGGTTAGGATATACAACGTTATAGACGTATATAATGTCCCCATCGAGAAGCAGGCGACGACACGCCAGGAATGTTGTAAAATATTACATCCGAGATGTTAGGTTGCCTTAGGCTAGGATATATAACGTGATAGACGTATATAATGTTCCCACCGAGAAGTAGGGACCGAAATGCCAGGAATGTTGTAAAATATTACATCCGAGATGTTAGGTTGCCTTAGGCTAGGACATATATCGTTATAGACGTATACAGTGTTCCCACCGAGAAGTAGGGACCGACGCGTCAGGAATGTTATAATATATTACATCCCAGATGTTAGGTTGCGTTAGGTTAAGATATACAACGTTATAGACGTATATAATGTCCCCTTCGAGAAGCAGGCGACGACACGCCAGAATGTTGTAAAATATTACATTCGACATGTTAGGTTGCCTTAGGCTAGGATATACAACGTTATAGACGTTTAGAATGTTCCCACCGAGAAATTGGGGCCGACGGGTCAGGAATGTTGTAAAATATTACACCCGAGATGTTAGGTTCCCTTAGGTTAGGATATACAACGTTATAGACGTATAGAAAGTTCCCAGCGAGATGTAGGGACCGACATGCCAGGAATTTTGTAAAATATTACATCCCAGAAGTTAGGTTGCTTTGGGTTAGGATATACAACGTTATAGACGTATATAATGTCCCCATCGAGAAGCAGGCGACGACACGCCAGAATGTTGTAAAATATTACATCCGAGATGTTAGGTTCCCTTGGGTTAGGATGTACAAGGTTATAGACGTATCTCATGTCCCCATCGAGGAGCAGGCGACGACACGCCAGAATGTTGTAAAACATTACATCCGATATGTTAGGTTGCCTTAGGCTAGGATATATAACGTGATAGACGTATATAATGTTCCCACCGAGAAGTAGGGACCGAAATGCCAGGAATGTTGTAAAATATTACACCCGAGATGTTAGGTTCCCTTAGGTTAGGATATACAACGTTATAGACGTATAGAATGTTCCCACCGAGAAATTGGGGCCGACGGGTCAGGAATGTTGTAAAATATTACACCCGAGGTGTTAGGTTCCCTTAGGTTAGGATATACAACGTTATAGACGTATAGAAAGTTCCCAGCGAGATGTAGGGACCGACATGCCAGGAATGTTGTAAAATATTACATCCCAGAAGTTAGGTTGCTTTGGGTTAGGATATACAACGTTATAGACGTATATAATGTCCCCATCGAGAAGCAGGCGACGACACGCCAGGAATGTTGTAAAATATTACATCCGAGATGTTAGGTTGCCTTAGGCCAGGATATACAACGTTATAGACGTATAGAATGTTCCCATCGAGATGTAGGGTCCGACATGAGAGGAATGTTGTAAAATATTACATCCGAGTTGTTAGGTTTCTTTGGGTTACGATATACAACGTTATAGACGTATATAATGTCCCCATCGAGAAGCAGGCGACGACACGCCAGGAATGTTGTAAAATATTACATCCTAGATGTTAGGTTCCCTTAGGATAGGATATACAACGTTCTAGACGTATCTAATGTCCCCATCGAGAAGCAGGCGACGACACGCCAGAATGTCGTGAAATGTTACATCCGATATGTTAGGTTCCCTTAGGTTAGGATATATAACGTGATAGACGTATATAATGTTCCCACCGAGAAACAGGGGCCGAAGCGTCAGGAATGTTGTAAAATATGACATCCCAGAAGTTAGGTTGCGTTAGGTTAAGATATACAACGTTATAGACGTATATAATGTCCCCTTCGAGAAGCAGGCGACGACACGCCAGAATGTTGTAAAATATTACATTCCACATGTTAGGTTGCCTTAGGCTAGGATATACAACGTTATAGACGTATAGAATGTTCCCACCGAGAAATTGGGGCCGACGGGTCAGGAATGTTGTAAAATATTACACCCGAGATGTTAGGTTCCCTTAGGTTAGGATATACAACGTTATAGACGTATAGAAAGTTCCCAGCGAGATGTAGGGACCGACATGCCAGGAATTTTGTAAAATATTACATCCCAGAAGTTAGGTTGCTTTGGGTTAGGATATACAACGTTATAGACGTATAGAAAGTTCCCAGCGAGATGTAGGGACCGACATGCCAGGAATGTTGTAAAATATTACATCCCAGAACTTAGGTTGCTTTGGGTTAGGATATACAACGTTATAGACGTATACAATGTCCCCATCGAGAAGCAGGCGACGACACGCCAGGAATGTTGTAAAATATTACATCCGAGATGTTAGGTTGCCTTAGGTTAGGATATACAACGTTATAGACGTATATAATGTCCCCATCGAGAAGCAGGCGACGACACGCCAGGAATGTTGTAAAATATTACATCCGAGATGTTAGGTTGCCTTAGGTTAGGATATACAACGTTATAGACGTATATAATGTCCCCATCGAGAAGCAGGCGACGACACGCCAGAATGTTGTAAAATATTACATCCGAGATGTTAGGTTCCCTTAGGTTAGGATATACAACGTTATAGACGTATAGAATGTTCCCACCGAGAAATTGGGGCCGACGGGTCAGGAATGTTGTAAAATATTACACCCGAGATGTTAGGTTCCCTTAGGTTAGGATATACAACGTTATAGACGTATAGAAAGTTCCCAGCGAGATGTAGGGACCGGCATGCCAGGAATTTTGTAAAATATTACATCCCAGAAGTTAGGTTGCTTTGGGTTAGGATATTCAACGTTATAGACGTATATAATGTCCCCATCGAGAAGCAGGCGACGACACGCCAGGAATGTTGTAAAATATTACATCCGAGATGTTAGGTTGCCTTAGGTCAGGATATACAACGTTATAGACGTATAGAATGTTCCCACCGAGATGTAGGGTCCGACATGACAGGAATGTTGTAAAATATTACATCCGAGTTGTTAGGTTGCTTTAGGTTTGGATATACATCGTTATAGACTTATATAATGTTCCCACCGAGACGTGGGGACCGACATGCCAGGAATGTTGTAATATATTACATCCCAGATGTTAGGTTGCGTTAGGTTAAGATATACAACGTTATAGACGTATATAATGTCCCCTTCGAGAAGCAGGCGACGACACGCCAGAATGTTGTAAAATATTACATTCGACATGTTAGGTTGCCTTAGGCTGGGATATACAACGTTATAGACGTATAGAATGTTCCCACCGAGAAATTGGGGCCGACGGGTCAGGAATGTTGTAAAATATTACACCCGAGATGTTAGGTTCCCTTAGGTTAGGATATACAACGTTATAGACGTATAGAATGTTCCCACCGAGAAATTGGGGCCGACGGGTCAGGAATGTTGTAAAATATTACACCCGAGATGTTAGGTTCCCTTAGGTTAGGATATACAACGTTATAGACGTATAGAAAGTTCCCAGCGAGATGTAGGGACCGACATGCCAGGAATGTTGTAAAATATTACATCCCAGAAGTTAGGTTGCTTTGGGTTAGGATATACAACGTTATAGACGTATATAATGTCCCCATCGAGAAGCAGGCGACGACACGCCAGGAATGTTGTAAAATATTACATCCGAGATGTTAGGTTGCCTTAGGCTAGGATATATAACGTGATAGACGTATATAATGTTCCCATCGAGAAGCAGGCGACGACACGCCAGGAATGTTGTAAAATATTACATCCGAGATGTTAGGTTGCCTTAGGCTAGGATATACAACGTTATAGACGTATATAATGTCCCCATCGAGAAGCAGGCGACGACACGCCAGAATGTTGTAAAATATTACATCCGAGATGTTAGGTTCCCTTAGGTTAGGATATACAACGTTATAGACGTATCTAATGTCCCCATCGAGAAGCAGGCGACGACACGCCAGAATGTTGTAAAACATTACATCCGATATGTTAGGTTCCCTTAGGTTAGGATATACAACGTTATAGACGTATAGAATGTTCCCACCGAGAAATTGGTGCCGACGGGTCAGGAATGTTGTAAAATATTACACCCGAGATGTTAGGTTCCCTTAGGTTAGGATATACAACGTTATAGACGTATAGAAAGTCCCCAGCGAGATGTAGGGACCGACATGCCAGGAATGTTGTAAAATATTACATCCCAGAAGTTAGGTTGCTTTGGGTTAGGATATACAACGTTATAGACGTATATAATGTCCCCATCGAGAAGCAGGCGACGACACGCCAGGAATGTTGTAAAATATTGCGTCCGAGATGTTCGGTTGCCTTAGGCCAGGATATACAACGTTATAGACGTATAGAATGTTCCCACCGAGATGTAGGGTCCGACATGCCAGGAATGTTGTAATATATTACATCCCAGATGTTAGGTTGCGTTAGGTTAGGATATACAACGTTATAGACGTATATAATGTCCCCTTCGAGAAGCAGGCGACGACACGCCAGAATGTTGTAAAATATTACATTCGACATGTTAGGTTGCCTTAGGCTAGGATATACAACGTTATAGACGTATAGAATGTTCCCACCGAGAAATTGGGGCCGACGGGTCAGGAATGTTGTAAAATATTACACCCGAGATGTTAGGTTCCCTTAGGTTAGGATATACAACGTTATAGACGTATAGAAAGTTCCCAGCGAGATGTAGGGACCGACATGCCAGGAATTTTGTAAAATATTACATCCCAGAAGTTAGGTTGCTTTGGGTTACGATATACAACGTTATAGACGTATATAATGTTCACATCGAGAAGCAGGCGACGACACGCCAGGAATGTTGTAAAACATTACATCCGATATGTTAGGTTGCCTTAGGCTAGGATATATAACGTGATAGACGTATATAATATTCCCACCGAGAAGTAGGGACCGAAATGCCAGGAATGTTGTAAAATATTACACCCGAGATGTTAGGTTCCCTTAGGTTAGGATATACAACGTTATAGAGGTATAGAATGTTCCCACCGAGAAATTGGGGCCGACGGGTCAGGAATGTTGTAAAATATTACACCCGAGATGTTAGGTTCCCTTAGGTTAGGATATACAACGTTATAGACGTATAGAAAGTTCCCAGCGAGATGTAGGGACCGACATGCCAGGAATGTTGTAATATATTACATCCCAGATGTTAGGTTGCTTTAGGTTAGGATATACAACGTTATAGACGTATATAATGTCCCCTTCGAGAAGCAGGCGACGACACGCCAGAATGTTGTAAAATATTACATTCGACATGTTAGGTTGCCTTAGGCTAGGATATACAACGTTATAGACGTATAGAATGTTCCCACCGAGAAATTGGGGCCGACGGGTCAGGAATGTTGTAAAATATTACACCCGAGATGTTAGGTTCCCTTAGGTTAGGATATACAACGTTATAGACGTATAGAAAGTTCCCAGCGAGATGTAGGGACCGACATGCCAGGAATGTTGTAAAATATTACATCCCAGAAGTTAGGTTGCTTTGGGTTAGGATATACAACGTTATAGACGTATATAATGTCCCCATCGAGAAGCAGGCGACGACACGCCAGAATGTTGTAAAATATTACATCCGAGTTGTTAGGTTACTTTAGGTTTGGATATACATCGTTATAGACTTATATAATGTTCCCACCGAGACGTGGGGACCGACATGCCAGGAATGTTGTAAAATATTACATCCCAGAAGTTAGGTTTCTTTGGGTTACGATATACAACGTTATAGACGTATATAATGTCCCCTTCGAGAAGCAGGCGACGACACGCCAGAATGTTGTAAAATATTACATTCGACATGTTAGGTTGCCTTAGGCTAGGATATATAACGTTATAGACGTATATAATATTCCCACGGAGAAATAGGGGCCGACGCGTCAGGAATGTTGTAAAATATTACACCCGAGATGTTAGGTTCCCTTATGTTAGCATATACAACGTTATAGACGTATATAATGTTCCCACCGAGAAGTAGGGACCGACATGCCAGGAATGTTGTAAAATATTACATACGAGATGTTAGGTTGCTTTGGGTTAGGATATACAACGTTATCGACATATATAATGTCCCCATCGAAAAGCAGGCGACGACACGCCAGAATGTTGTAAAATATTACACCCGAGATGTTAGGTTCCCTTAGGTTAGGATATACAACGTTATAGACGTATCTAATGTCCCCATCGAGAAGCAGGCGACGACACACCAGAATGTTGTGAAATGTTACATCCGATATGTTAGGTTGCCTTGGGCTAGGATATATAACGTGATAGACGTATATAATGTTCCCACCGAGAAATAGGGGCCGACGCGTCAGGAATGTTGTAAAATATGACATCCCAGATGTTAGGTTGGGTTAGGTTAAGATATACAACGTTATAGACGTATATAATGTCCCCTTCGAGAAGCAGGCGACGACACGCCAGAATGTTGTAAAATATTACATTCGACATGTTAGGTTGCCTTAGGCTAGGATATACAACGTTATAGACGTATAGAATGTTCCCACCGAGAAATTGGGGCCGACGGGTCAGGAATGTTGTAAAATATTACACGCGAGATGTTAGGTTCCCTTAGGTTAGGATATACAACGTTATAGACGTATAGAAAGTTCCCAGCGAGATGTAGGGACCGACATGCCAGGAATGTTGTAAAATATTACATCCCAGAAGTTAGGTTGCTTTGGGTTAGGATATACAACGTTATAGACGTATATAATGTCCCCATCGAGAAGCAGGCGACGACACGACAGGAATGTTGTAAAATATTACATCCGAGATGTTAGGTTGCCTTAGGCCAGGATATACAACGTTATAGACGTATAGAATGTTCCCATCGAGATGTAGGGTCCGACATGACAGGAATGTTGTAAAATATTACATCCGAGTTGTTAGGTTGCTTTAGGTTTGGATATACATCGTTATAGACGTATAGAAAGTCCCGTTCGAGAAGCAGGCGACGACACGCCAGAATGTTGTAAAACATTACATCCGATATGTTAGGTTGCCTTAGGCTAGGATATATAACGCGATAGACGTATATAATGTTCCCACTGAGAAGTAGGGACCGAAATGCCAGGAATGTTGTAAAATATTACATCCGAGATGTTAGGTTGCCTTAGGCTAGGACATATATCGTTATAGACGTATACAGTGTTCCCACCGAGAAGTAGGGACCGACGCGTCAAGAATGTTATAATATATTACATCCCAGATGTTACGTTGCGTTAGCTTAAGATATACAACGTTATAGACGTATATAATGTCCCCTTCGAGAAGCAGGCGACGACACGCCAGAATGTTGTAAAATATTACATTCGACATGTTAGGTTGCCTTAGGCAAGGATATACAACGTTATAGACGTATAGAATGTTCCCACCGAGAAATTGGGGCCGACGGGTCAGGAATGTTGTAAAATATTACACCCGAGATGTTAGGTTCCCTTAGGTTAGGATATACAACGTTATAGACGTATAGAAAGTTCCCAGCGAGATGTAGGGACCGACATGCCAGGAATTTTGTAAAATATTACATCCCAGAAGTTAGGTTGCTTTGGGTTAGGATATACAACGTTATAGACGTATATAATGTCCCCATCGAGAAGCAGGCGACGACACGCCAGAATGTTGTAAAATATTACATCCGAGTTGTTAGGTTACTTTAGGTTTGGATATACATCGTTATAGACTTATATAATGTTCCCACCGAGACGTGGGGACCGACATGCCAGGAATGTTGTAAAATATTACATCCCAGAAGTTAGGTTTCTTTGGGTTACGATATACAACGTTATAGACGTATATAATGTCCCCTTCGAGAAGCAGGCGACGACACGCCAGAATGTTGTAAAATATTACATTCGACATGTTAGGTTGCCTTAGGCTAGGATATATAACGTTATAGACGTATATAATATTCCCACGGTGAAATAGGGGCCGACGCGTCAGGAATGTTGTAAAATATTACACCCGAGATGTTAGGTTCCCTTATGTTAGCATATACAACGTTATAGACGTATATAATGTTCCCACCGAGAAGTAGGGACCGACATGCCAGGAATATTGTAAAATATTACATACGAGATGTTAGGTTGCTTTGGGTTAGGATATACAACGTTATCGACATATATAATGTCCCCATCGAAAAGCAGGCGACGACACGCCAGAATGTTGTAAAATATTACACCCGAGATGTTAGGTTCCCTTAGGTTAGGATATACAACGTTATAGACGTATCTAATGTCCCCATCGAGAAGCAGGCGACGACACGCCAGAATGTTGTGAAATGTTACATCCGATATGTTAGGTTGCCTTGGGCTAGGATATATAACGTGATAGACGTATATAATGTTCCCACCGAGAAATAGGGGCCGACGCGTCAGGAATGTTGTAAAATATGACATCCCAGATGTTAGGTTGGGTTAGGTTAAGATATACAACGTTATAGACGTATATAATGTCCCCTTCGAGAAGCAGGCGACGACACGCCAGAATGTTGTAAAATATTACATTCGACATGTTAGGTTGCCTTAGGCTAGGATATACAACGTTATAGACGTATAGAATGTTCCCACCGAGAAATTGGGGCCAACGGGTCAGGAATGTTGTAAAATATTACACGCGAGATGTTAGGTTCCCTTAGGTTAGGATATACAACGTTATAGACGTATAGAAAGTTCCCAGCGAGATGTAGGGACCGACATGCCAGGAATGTTGTAAAATATTACATCCCAGAAGTTAGGTTGCTTTGGGTTAGGATATACAACGTTATAGACGTATATAATGTCCCCATCGAGAAGCAGGCGACGACACGACAGGAATGTTGTAAAATATTACATCCGAGATGTTAGGTTGCCTTAGGCCAGGATATACAACGTTATAGACGTATAGAATGTTCCCATCGAGATGTAGGGTCCGACATGACAGGAATGTTGTAAAATATTACATCCGAGTTGTTAGGTTGCTTTAGGTTTGGATATACATCGTTATAGACGTATAGAATGTCCCCTTCGAGAAGCAGGCGACGACACGCCAGAATGTTGTAAAACATTACATCCGATATGTTAGGTTGCCTTAGGCTAGGATATATAACGTGATAGACGTATATAATGTTCCCACCGAGAAGTAGGGACCGAAATGCCAGGAATGTTGTAAAATATTACATCCGAGATGTTAGGTTGCCTTAGGCTAGGACATATATCGTTATAGACGTATACAGTGTTCCCACCGAGAAGTAGGGACCGACGCGTCAGGAATGTTATAATATATTACATCCCAGATGTTAGGTTGCGTTAGCTTAAGATATACAACGTTATAGACGTATATAATGTCCCCTTCGAGAAGCAGGCGACGACACGCCAGAATGTTGTAAAATATTACATTCGACATGTTAGGTTGCCTTAGGCTAGGATATACAACGTTATAGACGTATAGAATGTTCCCACCGAGAAATTGGGGCCGACGGGTCAGGAATGTTGTAAAATATTACACCCGAGATGTTAGGTTCCCTTAGGTTAGGATATACAACGTTATAGACGTATAGAAAGTTCCCAGCGAGATGTAGGGACCGACATGCCAGGAATGTTGTAAAATATTACATCCGAGTTGTTAGGTTGCTTTAGGTTTGGATATACATCGTTATAGACTTATATAATGTTCCCACCGAGACGTGGGGACCGACATGCCAGGAATGTTGTAAAATATTACATCCCAGAAGTTAGGTTTCTTTGGGTTACGATCTACAACGTTATAGACGTATATAATGTCCCCTTCGAGAAGCAGGCGACGACACGCCAGAATGTTGTAAAATATTACATTCGACATGTTAGGTTGCCTTAGGCTAGGATATATAACGTTATAGACGTATATAATATTCCCACGGAGAAATAGGGGCCGACGCGTTAGGAATGTTGTAAAATATTACACCCGAGATGTTAGGTTCCCTTATGTTAGCATATACAACGTTATAGACGTATATAATGTTCCCACCGAGAAGTAGGGACCGACATGCCAGGAATGTTGTAAAATATTACATACGAGATGTTAGGTTGCTTTGGGTTAGGATATACAACGTTATCGACATATATAATGTCCCCATCGAAAAGCATGCGACGACACGCCAGAATGTTGTAAAATATTACACCCGAGATGTTAGGTTGCCTTGGGCTAGGATATATAACGTTATAGACGTATATAATGTCCCCTTCGAGAAGCAGGCGACGACACGCCAGAATGTTGTAAAATATTACATTCGACATGTTAGGTTGCCTTAGGCTAGGATATGTAACGTTATAGACGTATATAATATTCCCAACGAGAAATAGGGGCCGACGCGTCAGGAATGTTGTAAAATATTACACCCGAGATGTTAGGTTCCCTTAGGTTAGGATATACAGCGTTATAGACGTATAGAATGTTCCCACCGAGATGTAGGGACCGACATGCCAGGAATGTTTTAAAATATTACATCCGAGCTGTTAGGTTGCCTTAGGCTTGGACATATATCGTTATAGACGTATACAATGTTCCCACCGAGAAGTAGGGACCGACGCGTCAGGAATGTTGTAATATATTACATCCCAGATGTTAGGTTCCCTTAGGTTAGGATATACAACGTTATAGACGTATAGAAAGTTCCCAGCGAGATGTAGGGACCGACATGCCATGAATGTTGTAAAATATTACATCCGAGATGTTAGGTTGCTTTAGGTTAGGATATACAACCTTATAGATGTATATAATGTCCACATCGAGAAGCAGGCGACGACACGCCAGGAATGTTATCAACTATTACATCCGAGATTTTAGGTTGCCTTAGGTTAGGATATACAACGTTATAGACGTATATAATGCCCCATCGGGAAGTAAGTGCCGTCACGCCAGGAATGCTGTAAAATATTACGGTAGAGAGGTTAGGTTGCCTTAGGTTATGATATATAACCTTGCAGGCGTATATAATGTTCCCACCGAGATGTAGGGACCGACATGCCAGGAATGTTCTGAAATATTACATCCGATATGTTAGGTTGCCTTAGGCTAGGATATATAACGTGATAGACGTATATAATGTTCCCACCGAGAAATAGGGGCCGACGCGTCAGGAATGTTGTAAAATATGACATCCCAGATGTTAGGTTGCGTTAGGTTAAGATATACAACGTTATAGACGTATATAATGTCCCCTTCGAGAAGCAGGCGGCGACACGCCAAAATGTTGTAAAATATTACATTCGACATGTTAGGTTGCCTTAGGCTAGGATATGTAACTTTATAGACGTATATAATATTCCCACCGAGAATTAGGGGCCGACTCGTCAGGAATGTTGTAAAATATTACACCCGAAGTGTTAGGTTCCCTTAGGTTAGGATATACAACGTCATAGACGTATAGAATGTTCCCACCGAGATGTAGGGACCGACATGCCAGGAATGTTTTAAAATATTACATCCGAGCTGTTAGGTTGCCTTAGGCTTGGACATATATCGTTATAGACGTATACAATGTTCCCACCGAGAAGTAGGGACCGACGCGTCAGGAATGTTGTAATATATTACATCCCAGATGTTAGGTTCCCTTAGGTTAGGATATACAACGTTATAGACGTATAGAAAGTTCCCAGCGAGATGTAGGGACCGACATGCCATGAATGTTGTAAAATATTACATCCGAGATGTTAGGTTGCTTTAGGTTAGGATATACAACCTTATAGATGTATATAATGTCCACATCGAGAAGCAGGCGACGACACGCCAGGAATGTTATCAACTATTACATCCGAGATTTTAGGTTGCCTTAGGTTAGGATATACAACGTTATAGACGTATATAATGCCCCATCGGGAAGTAAGTGCCGTCACGCCAGGAATGCTGTAAAATATTACGGTAGAGAGGTTAGGTTGCCTTAGGTTATGATATATAACCTTGCAGGCGTATATAATGTTCCCACCGAGATGTAGGGACCGACATGCCAGGAATGTTCTGAAATATTACATCCGATATGTTAGGTTGCCTTAGGCTAGGATATATAACGTGATAGACGTATATAATGTTCCCACCGAGAAATAGGGGCCGACGCGTCAGGAATGTTGTAAAATATGACATCCCAGATGTTAGGTTGCGTTAGGTTAAGGTATACAACGTTATAGACGTATATAATGTCCCCTTCGAGAAGCAGGCGGCGACACGCCAAAATGTTGTAAAATATTACATTCGACATGTTAGGTTGCCTTAGGCTAGGATATGTAACTTTATAGACGTATATAATATTCCCACCGAGAAATAGGGGCCGACTCGTCAGGAATGTTGTAAAATATTACACCCGAAGTGTTAGGTTCCCTTAGGTTAGGATATACAACGTCATAGACGTATAGAATGTTCCCACCGAGATGTAGGGACCGACATGCCAGGAATGTTTTAAAATATTACATCCGAGCTGTTAGGTTGCCTTAGGCTTGGACATATATCGTTATAGACGTATACAATGTTCCCACCGAGAAGTAGGGACCGACGCGTCAGGAATGTTGTAATATATTACATCCCAGATGTTAGGTTCCCTTAGGTTAGGATATACAACGTTATAGACGTATAGAAAGTTCCCAGCGAGATGTAGGGACCGACATGCCATGAATGTTGTAAAATATTACATCCGAGATGTTAGGTTGCTTTAGGTTAGGATATACAACCTTATAGATGTATATAATGTCCACATCGAGAAGCAGGCGACGACACGCCAGGAATGTTATCAACTATTACATCCGAGATTTTAGGTTGCCTTAGGTTAGGATATACAACGTTATAGACGTATATAATGCCCCATCGGGAAGTAAGTGCCGTCACGCCAGGAATGCTGTAAAATATTACGGTAGAGAGGTTAGGTTGCCTTAGGTTATGATATATAACATTGCAGACGCATATAATGTTCCCACCGAGATGTAGGGACCGATATGCCAGGAATGTTGTAAAATATTACACCCGAGATGTTAGGTTCCCTTAGGTTAGGATATACAACGTTATAGACGTATAAAATGATCCCACCGAGAAATAGGGGCCGAAGCGTCAGGAATGTTGTAAAATATTACATCCGAGATGTTAGGTTGCCTTCGGCTAGGACATATATCGTTATAGACGTATACAATGTTCCCACCGAAAAGTAGGGACCGACGCGTCAGGAATGTTGTAATATATTACATCCCAGATGTTAGGTTGCGTTAGGTTAGGATATATAACGTTATAGACGTATATAATGTCCCCTTCGAGAAGCAGGCGACGACACGCCAGAATGTTGTAAAATATTCCATTCGACATGTTAAGTTGCCTTAGGCTAGGATATATAACGTTATAGACGTATATAATATTCCCACGGAGAAATAGGGGCCGATGCGTCAGGAATGTTGTAAAATATTACACCCGAGATGTTAGGTTCCCTTAGGTTAGGATATACAGCGTTATAGACGTATAGAATGTTCCCACCGAGATGTAGGGACCGACATGCCAGGAATGTTGTAAAATATTACATCCGAGATGTTAGGTTGCCTTAGGTTAGGATATACAACCTTATAGATGTATATAATGTCCATATCGAGAAGCAGGCGACGACACGCCAGGAATGTTATCAAATATTACATCCGAGATTTTAGGTTGCCCTAGGTTAGGATATACAACGTTATAGACGTATATAATGCCCCATCAGGAAGTAAGTGCCGTCACGCCAGGAATGCTGTAAAATATTACGGTAGAGAGGTTAGGTTGCCTTAGGTTATGATATATAACCTTGCAGACATATATAATGTTCCCACCGAGATGTAGTGACCGACATGCCAGGAATGTTGTAAAATATTACACCCGAGATGTTAGGTTCCCTTAGGTTAGGATATACAACGTTATAGACGTATAGAAAGTTCCCAGCGAGATGTAGGGACCGACATGCCAGGAATTTTGTAAAATATTACATCCCAGAAGTTAGGTTGCTTTGGGTTAGGATATACAACGTTATAGACGTATATAATGTCCCCATCGAGAAGCAGGCGACGACACGCCAGAATGTTGTAAAATATTACATCCGAGTTGTTAGGTTGCTTTAGGTTTGGATATACATCGTTATAGACGTATATAATATTCCCACGGAGAAATAGGGGCCGACGCGTCAGGAATGTTGTAAAATATTACACCCGAGATGTTAGGTTCCCTTATGTTAGCATATACAACGTTATAGACGTATATAATGTTCCCACCGAGAAGTAGGGACCGACATGCCAGGAATGTTGTAAAATATTACATACGAGATGTTAGGTTGCTTTGGGTTAGGATATACAACGTTATCGACATATATAATGTCCCCATCGAAAAGGAGGCGACGACACGCCAGAATGTTGTAAAATATTACACCCGAGATGTTAGGTT
This sequence comes from Xylocopa violacea, assembly GCA_963969225.1. Lineage (NCBI taxonomy): Eukaryota > Metazoa > Arthropoda > Insecta > Hymenoptera > Apidae > Xylocopa > Xylocopa violacea. Next base: position 43,954,237 of record CAXAJV010000001.1, on the reverse strand, counting down.
CCCTTAGGTTAGGATATACAACGTTATAGACGTATCTAATGTCCCCATCGAGAAGCAGGCGACGACACGCCAGAATGTTGTGAAATGTTACATCCGATATGTTAGGTTGCCTTGGGCTAGGATATATAACGTGATAGACGTATATAATGTTCCCACCGAGAAATAGGGGCCGACGTGTCAGGAATGTTGTAAAATATGACATCCCAGATGTTAGGTTGGGTTAGGTTAAGATATACAACGTTATAGACGTATATAATGTCCCCTTCGAGAAGCAGGCGACGACACGCCAGAATGTTGTAAAATATTACATTCGACATGTTAGGTTGCCTTAGGCTAGGATATACAACGTTATAGACGTATAGAATGTTCCCACCGAGAAATTGGGGCCGACGGGTAAGGAATGTTGTAAAATATTACACGCGAGATGTTAGGTTCCCTTAGGTTAGGATATACAACGTTATAGACGTATAGAAAGTTCCCAGCGAGATGTAGGAACCGACATGCCAGGAATGTTGTAAAATATTACATCCCAGAAGTTAGGTTGCTTTGGGTTAGGATATACAACGTTATAGACGTATATAATGTCCCCATCGAGAAGCAGGCGACGACACGACAGGAATGTTGTAAAATATTACATCCGAGATGTTAGGTTGCCTTAGGCCAGGATATACAACGTTATAGACGTATAGAATGTTCCCATCGAGATGTAGGGTCCGACATGACAGGAATGTTGTAAAATATTACATCCGAGTTGTTAGGTTGCTTTAGGTTTGGATATACATCGTTATAGACGTATAGAATGTCCCCTTCGAGAAGCAGGCGACGACACGCCAGAATGTTGTAAAACATTACATCCGATATGTTAGGTTGCCTTAGGCTAGGATATATAACGTGATAGACGTATATAATGTTCCCACCGAGAAGTAGGGACCGAAATGCCAGGAATGTTGTAAAATATTACATCCGAGATGTTAGGTTGCCTTAGGCTAGGACATATATCGTTATAGACGTATACAGTGTTCCCACCGAGAAGTAGGGACCGACGCGTCAGGAATGTTATAATATATTACATCCCAGATGTTAGGTTGCGTTAGGTTAAGATATACAACGTTATAGACGTATATAATGTCCCCTTCGAGAAGCAGGCGACGACACGCCAGAATGTTGTAAAATATTACATTCGACATGTTAGGTTGCCTTAGGCTAGGATATACAACGTTATAGACGTATAGAATGTTCCCACCGAGAAATTGGGGCCGACGGGTCAGGAATGTTGTAAAATATTACACCCGAGATGTTAGGTTCCCTTAGGTTAGGATATACAACGTTATAGACGTATAGAAAGTTCCCAGCGAGATGTAGGGACCGACATGCCAGGAATGTTGTAAAATATTACATCCGAGTTGTTAGGTTGCTTTAGGTTTGGATATACATCGTTATAGACTTATATAATGTTCCCACCGAGACGTGGGGACCGACATGCCAGGAATGTTGTAAAATATTACATCCCAGAAGTTAGGTTTCTTTGGGTTACGATCTACAACGTTATAGACGTATATAATGTCCCCTTCGAGAAGCAGGCGACGACACGCCAGAATGTTGTAAAATATTACATTCGACATGTTAGGTTGCCTTAGGCTAGGATATATAACGTTATAGACGTATATAATATTCCCACGGAGAAATAGGGGCCGACGCGTTAGGAATGTTGTAAAATATTACACCCGAGATGTTAGGTTCCCTTATGTTAGCATATACAACGTTATAGACGTATATAATGTTCCCACCGAGAAGTAGGGACCGACATGCCAGGAATGTTGTAAAATATTACATACGAGATGTTAGGTTGCTTTGGGTTAGGATATACAACGTTATCGACATATATAATGTCCCCATCGAAAAGGAGGCGACGACACGCCAGAATGTTGTAAAATATTACACCCGAGATGTTAGGTTCCCTTAGGTTAGGATATACAACGTTATAGACGTATCTAATGTCCCCATCGAGAAGCAGGCGACGACACGCCAGAATGTTGTGAAATGTTACATCCGATATGTTAGGTTGCCTTGGGCTAGGATATATAACGTGATAGACGTATATAATGTTCCCACCGAGAAATAGGGGCCGACGTGTCAGGAATGTTGTAAAATATGACATCCCAGATGTTAGGTTGGGTTAGGTTAAGATATACAACGTTATAGACGTATATAATGTCCCCTTCGAGAAGCAGGCGACGACACGCCAGAATGTTGTAAAATATTACATTCGACATGTTAGGTTGCCTTAGGCTAGGATATACAACGTTATAGACGTATAGAATGTTCCCACCGAGAAATTGGGGCCGACGGGTAAGGAATGTTGTAAAATATTACACGCGAGATGTTAGGTTCCCTTAGGTTAGGATATACAACGTTATAGACGTATAGAAAGTTCCCAGCGAGATGTAGGAACCGACATGCCAGGAATGTTGTAAAATATTACATCCCAGAAGTTAGGTTGCTTTGGGTTAGGATATACAACGTTATAGACGTATATAATGTCCCCATCGAGAAGCAGGCGACGACACGACAGGAATGTTGTAAAATATTACATCCGAGATGTTAGGTTGCCTTAGGCCAGGATATACAACGTTATAGACGTATAGAATGTTCCCATCGAGATGTAGGGTCCGACATGACAGGAATGTTGTAAAATATTACATCCGAGTTGTTAGGTTGCTTTAGGTTTGGATATACATCGTTATAGACGTATAGAATGTCCCCTTCGAGAAGCAGGCGACGACACGCCAGAATGTTGTAAAACATTACATCCGATATGTTAGGTTGCCTTAGGCTAGGATATATAACGTGATAGACGTATATAATGTTCCCACCGAGAAGTAGGGACCGAAATGCCAGGAATGTTGTAAAATATTACATCCGAGATGTTAGGTTGCCTTAGGCTAGGACATATATCGTTATAGACGTATACAGTGTTCCCACCGAGAAGTAGGGACCGACGCGTCAGGAATGTTATAATATATTACATCCCAGATGTTAGGTTGCGTTAGGTTAAGATATACAACGTTATAGACGTATATAATGTCCCCTTCGAGAAGCAGGCGACGACACGCCAGAATGTTGTAAAATATTACATTCGACATGTTAGGTTGCCTTAGGCTAGGATATACAACGTTATAGACGTATAGAATGTTCCCACCGAGAAATTGGGGCCGACGGGTCAGGAATGTTGTAAAATATTACACCCGAGATGTTAGGTTCCCTTAGGTTAGGATATACAACGTTATAGACGTATAGAAAGTTCCCAGCGAGATGTAGGGACCGACATGCCAGGAATGTTGTAAAATATTACATCCGAGTTGTTAGGTTGCTTTAGGTTTGGATATACATCGTTATAGACTTATATAATGTTCCCACCGAGACGTGGGGACCGACATGCCAGGAATGTTGTAAAATATTACATCCCAGAAGTTAGGTTTCTTTGGGTTACGATCTACAACGTTATAGACGTATATAATGTCCCCTTCGAGAAGCAGGCGACGACACGCCAGAATGTTGTAAAATATTACATTCGACATGTTAGGTTGCCTTAGGCTAGGATATATAACGTTATAGACGTATATAATATTCCCACGGAGAAATAGGGGCCGACGCGTTAGGAATGTTGTAAAATATTACACCCGAGATGTTAGGTTCCCTTATGTTAGCATATACAACGTTATAGACGTATATAATGTTCCCACCGAGAAGTAGGGACCGACATGCCAGGAATGTTGTAAAATATTACATACGAGATGTTAGGTTGCTTTGGGTTAGGATATACAACGTTATCGACATATATAATGTCCCCATCGAAAAGGAGGCGACGACACGCCAGAATGTTGTAAAATATTACACCCGAGATGTTAGGTTCCCTTAGGTTAGGATATACAACGTTATAGACGTATCTAATGTCCCCATCGAGAAGCAGGCGACGACACGCCAGAATGTTGTGAAATGTTACATCCGATATGTTAGGTTGCCTTGGGCTAGGATATATAACGTGATAGACGTATATAATGTTCCCACCGAGAAATAGGGGCCGACGTGTCAGGAATGTTGTAAAATATGACATCCCAGATGTTAGGTTGGGTTAGGTTAAGATATACAACGTTATAGACGTATATAATGTCCCCTTCGAGAAGCAGGCGACGACACGCCAGAATGTTGTAAAATATTACATTCGACATGTTAGGTTGCCTTAGGCTAGGATATACAACGTTATAGACGTATAGAATGTTCCCACCGAGAAATTGGGGCCGACGGGTAAGGAATGTTGTAAAATATTACACGCGAGATGTTAGGTTCCCTTAGGTTAGGATATACAACGTTATAGACGTATAGAAAGTTCCCAGCGAGATGTAGGAACCGACATGCCAGGAATGTTGTAAAATATTACATCCCAGAAGTTAGGTTGCTTTGGGTTAGGATATACAACGTTATAGACGTATATAATGTCCCCATCGAGAAGCAGGCGACGACACGACAGGAATGTTGTAAAATATTACATCCGAGATGTTAGGTTGCCTTAGGCCAGGATATACAACGTTATAGACGTATAGAATGTTCCCATCGAGATGTAGGGTCCGACATGACAGGAATGTTGTAAAATATTACATCCGAGTTGTTAGGTTGCTTTAGGTTTGGATATACATCGTTATAGACGTATAGAATGTCCCCTTCGAGAAGCAGGCGACGACACGCCAGAATGTTGTAAAACATTACATCCGATATGTTAGGTTGCCTTAGGCTAGGATATATAACGTGATAGACGTATATAATGTTCCCACCGAGAAGTAGGGACCGAAATGCCAGGAATGTTGTAAAATATTACATCCGAGATGTTAGGTTGCCTTAGGCTAGGACATATATCGTTATAGACGTATACAGTGTTCCCACCGAGAAGTAGGGACCGACGCGTCAGGAATGTTATAATATATTACATCCCAGATGTTAGGTTGCGTTAGGTTAAGATATACAACGTTATAGACGTATATAATGTCCCCTTCGAGAAGCAGGCGACGACACGCCAGAATGTTGTAAAATATTACATTCGACATGTTAGGTTGCCTTAGGCTAGGATATACAACGTTATAGACGTATAGAATATTCCCACCGAGAAATTGGGGCCGACGGGTCAGGAATGTTGTAAAATATTACACCCGAGATGTTAGGTTCCCTTAGGTTAGGATATACAACGTTATAGACGTATAGAAAGTTCCCAGCGAGATGTAGGGACCGACATGCCAGGAATGTTGTAAAATATTACATCCGAGTTGTTAGGTTGCTTTAGGTTTGGATATACATCGTTATAGACTTATATAATGTTCCCACCGAGACGTGGGGACCGACATGCCAGGAATGTTGTAAAATATTACATCCCAGAAGTTAGGTTTCTTTGGGTTACGATCTACAACGTTATAGACGTATATAATGTCCCCTTCGAGAAGCAGGCGACGACACGCCAGAATGTTGTAAAATATTACATTCGACATGTTAGGTTGCCTTAGGCTAGGATATATAACGTTATAGACGTATATAATATTCCCACGGAGAAATAGGGGCCGACGCGTTAGGAATGTTGTAAAATATTACACCCGAGATGTTAGGTTCCCTTATGTTAGCATATACAACGTTATAGACGTATATAATGTTCCCACCGAGAAGTAGGGACCGACATGCCAGGAATGTTGTAAAATATTACATACGAGATGTTAGGTTGCTTTGGGTTAGGATATACAACGTTATCGACATATATAATGTCCCCATCGAAAAGCATGCGACGACACGCCAGAATGTTGTAAAATATTACACCCGAGATGTTAGGTTGCCTTGGGCTAGGATATATAACGTTATAGACGTATATAATGTCCCCTTCGAGAAGCAGGCGACGACACGCCAGAATGTTGTAAAATATTACATTCGACATGTTAGGTTGCCTTAGGCTAGGATATGTAACGTTATAGACGTATATAATATTCCCAACGAGAAATAGGGGCCGACGCGTCAGGAATGTTGTAAAATATTACACCCGAGATGTTAGGTTCCCTTAGGTTAGGATATACAGCGTTATAGACGTATAGAATGTTCCCACCGAGATGTAGGGACCGACATGCCAGGAATGTTTTAAAATATTACATCCGAGCTGTTAGGTTGCCTTAGGCTTGGACATATATCGTTATAGACGTATACAATGTTCCCACCGAGAAGTAGGGACCGACGCGTCAGGAATGTTGTAATATATTACATCCCAGATGTTAGGTTCCCTTAGGTTAGGATATACAACGTTATAGACGTATAGAAAGTTCCCAGCGAGATGTAGGGACCGACATGCCATGAATGTTGTAAAATATTACATCCGAGATGTTAGGTTGCTTTAGGTTAGGATATACAACCTTATAGATGTATATAATGTCCACATCGAGAAGCAGGCGACGACACGCCAGGAATGTTATCAACTATTACATCCGAGATTTTAGGTTGCCTTAGGTTAGGATATACAACGTTATAGACGTATATAATGCCCCATCGGGAAGTAAGTGCCGTCACGCCAGGAATGCTGTAAAATATTACGGTAGAGAGGTTAGGTTGCCTTAGGTTATGATATATAACCTTGCAGGCGTATATAATGTTCCCACCGAGATGTAGGGACCGACATGCCAGGAATGTTCTGAAATATTACATCCGATATGTTAGGTTGCCTTAGGCTAGGATATATAACGTGATAGACGTATATAATGTTCCCACCGAGAAATAGGGGCCGACGCGTCAGGAATGTTGTAAAATATGACATCCCAGATGTTAGGTTGCGTTAGGTTAAGATATACAACGTTATAGACGTATATAATGTCCCCTTCGAGAAGCAGGCGGCGACACGCCAAAATGTTGTAAAATATTACATTCGACATGTTAGGTTGCCTTAGGCTAGGATATGTAACTTTATAGACGTATATAATATTCCCACCGAGAAATAGGGGCCGACTCGTCAGGAATGTTGTAAAATATTACACCCGAAGTGTTAGGTTCCCTTAGGTTAGGATATACAACGTCATAGACGTATAGAATGTTCCCACCGAGATGTAGGGACCGACATGCCAGGAATGTTTTAAAATATTACATCCGAGCTGTTAGGTTGCCTTAGGCTTGGACATATATCGTTATAGACGTATACAATGTTCCCACCGAGAAGTAGGGACCGACGCGTCAGGAATGTTGTAATATATTACATCCCAGATGTTAGGTTCCCTTAGGTTAGGATATACAACGTTATAGACGTATAGAAAGTTCCCAGCGTGATGTAGGGACCGACATGCCATGAATGTTGTAAAATATTACATCCGAGATGTTAGGTTGCTTTAGGTTAGGATATACAACCTTATAGATGTATATAATGTCCACATCGAGAAGCAGGCGACGACACGCCAGGAATGTTATCAACTATTACATCCGAGATTTTAGGTTGCCTTAGGTTAGGATATACAACGTTATAGACGTATATAATGCCCCATCGGGAAGTAAGTGCCGTCACGCCAGGAATGCTGTAAAATATTACGGTAGAGAGGTTAGGTTGCCTTAGGTTATGATATATAACATTGCAGACGCATATAATGTTCCCACCGAGATGTAGGGACCGATATGCCAGGAATGTTGTAAAATATTACACCCGAGATGTTAGGTTCCCTTAGGTTAGGATATACAACGTTATAGACGTATAAAATGATCCCACCGAGAAATAGGGGCCGAAGCGTCAGGAATGTTGTAAAATATTACATCCGAGATGTTAGGTTGCCTTCGGCTAGGACATATATCGTTATAGACGTATACAATGTTCCCACCGAAAAGTAGGGACCGACGCGTCAGGAATGTTGTAATATATTACATCCCAGATGTTAGGTTGCGTTAGGTTAGGATATATAACGTTATAGACGTATATAATGTCCCCTTCGAGAAGCAGGCGACGACACGCCAGAATGTTGTAAAATATTCCATTCGACATGTTAAGTTGCCTTAGGCTAGGATATATAACGTTATAGACGTATATAATATTCCCACGGAGAAATAGGGGCCGATGCGTCAGGAATGTTGTAAAATATTACACCCGAGATGTTAGGTTCCCTTAGGTTAGGATATACAGCGTTATAGACGTATAGAATGTTCCCACCGAGATGTAGGGACCGACATGCCAGGAATGTTGTAAAATATTACATCCGAGATGTTAGGTTGCCTTAGGTTAGGATATACAACCTTATAGATGTATATAATGTCCATATCGAGAAGCAGGCGACGACACGCCAGGAATGTTATCAAATATTACATCCGAGATTTTAGGTTGCCCTAGGTTAGGATATACAACGTTATAGACGTATATAATGCCCCATCAGGAAGTAAGTGCCGTCACGCCAGGAATGCTGTAAAATATTACGGTAGAGAGGTTAGGTTGCCTTAGGTTATGATATATAACCTTGCAGACATATATAATGTTCCCACCGAGATGTAGCGACCGACATGCCAGGAATGTTGTAAAATATTACACCCGAGATGTTAGGTTCCCTTAGGTTAGGATATACAACGTTATAGACGTATAGAATATTCCCACCGAGAAATAGGGGCCGACGCGTCAGGAATGTTGTAAAATATTACACCCGAGACGTTAGGTTCTCTTAGTTTAGGATACACAACGTTATAGACATATAGAATGTTCCCACCGAGATGTAGGGACCGACATGCCAGGAATGTTGTAAAATATTACATCCGAGATGTTAGGTTGCCTTAGGTTAGGATATACAACCTTATAGATATATATAATGACCACATCGAGAAGCAGGCGACGACACGCCAGGAATGTTATCAACTATTACATCCGAGATTTTAGGTTGCCTTAGGTTAGGATATACAACGTTATAGACGTATAGAATGTTCCCACCGAGAAATAGGGGCCGACGCGTCAGGAATGTTGTAAAATATGACATGCCAGATGTTAGGTTGCGTTAGGTTAAGATATACAACGTTATAGACGTATATAATGTCCCCTTCGAGAAGCAGGCGACGACACGCCAGAATGTTGTAAAATATTACATTCGACATGTTAGGTTGCCTTAGGCTAGGATATATAACGTGATAGACGTATATAATGTTCCCACCGAGAAATAGGGGCCGACGCATCAGGAATGTTGTAAAATATGACATCCCAGATGTTAGGTTGCGTTAGGTTAAGATATACAACGTTATAGACGTATATAAAGTCCCCTTCGAGAAGCAGGCGGCGACACGCCAAAATGTTGTAAAATATTACATTCGACATGTTAGGTTGCCTTAGGCTAGGATATGTAACTTTATAGACGTATATAATATTCCCACCGAGAAATAGGGGCCGACTCGTCAGGAATGTTGTAAAATATTACACCCGAAGTGTTAGGTTCCCTTAGGTTAGGATATACAACGTCATAGACGTATAGAATGTTCCCACCGAGATGTAGGGACCGACATGCCAGGAATGTTGTAAAATATTACATCCGAGATGTTAGGTTGCCTTAGGTTAGGATATACAACCTTATAGATATATATAATGACCACATCGAGAAGCAGGCGACGACACGCCAGGAATGTTATCAACTATTACATCCGAGATTTTAGGTTGCCTTAGGTTAGGATATACAACGTTATAGACGTATAGAATGTTCCCACCGAGAAATAGGGGCCGACGCGTCAGGAATGTTGTAAAATATTACACCCGAGACGTTAGGTTCTCTTAGGTTAGGATATACAACGTTATAGACATATAGAATGTTCCCACCGAGAAATAGGGGCCGACGCGTCAGGAATGTTGTAAAATATGACATCCCAGATGTTAGGTTGCGTTAGGTTAAGATATACAACGTTATAGACGTATATAATGTCCCCATCGAGAAGCAGGCGACGACACGCCAGAATGTTGTGAAATGTTACATCCGATATGTTAGGTTGCCTTAGGCTAGGATATATAACGTGAAAGACGTATATAATGTTCCCACCGAGATGTAGGGACCGACATGCCAGGAATGTTGTAAAATATTACACCCGAGATGTTAGGTTCCCTTAGGCTAGGGTATGTAACGTTATAGACGTATATAATATTCCCACCGAGAAATAAGGGCCGACGCGTCAGGAATGTTGTAAAATATTACACCCGAAATGTTAGGCACCGTTAGGTTAGGATATACAACGTTATAGACGTATAGAATGTTCCCACCGAGATGTAGGGACCGACATGCCAGGAATGTTCTGAAATATTACATCCGATATGTTAGGTTGCCTTAGGCTAGGATATATAACGTGATAGACGTATATAATGTTCCCACCGAGAAATAGGGGCCGACGCGTCAGGAATGTTGTAAAATATGACATCCCAGATGTTAGGTTGCGTTAGGTTAAGATATACAACGTTATAGACGTATATAATGTCCCCTTCGAGAAGCAGGCGGCGACACGCCAAAATGTTGTAAAATATTACATTCGACATGTTAGGTTGCCTTAGGCTAGGATATGTAACTTTATAGACGTATATAATATTCCCACCGAGAAATAAGGGCCGACTCGTCAGGAATGTTGTAAAATATTACACCCGAAGTGTTAGGTTCCCTTAGGTTAGGATATACAACGTCATAGACGTATAGAATGTTCCCACCGAGATGTAGGGACCGACATGCCAGGAATGTTTTAAAATATTACATCCGAGCTGTTAGGTTGCCTTAGGCTTGGACATATATCGTTATAGACGTATACAATGTTCCCACCGAGAAGTAGGGACCGACGCGTCAGGAATGTTGTAATATATTACATCCCAGATGTTAGGTTCCCTTAGGTTAGGATATACAACGTTATAGACGTATAGAAAGTTCCCAGCGAGATGTAGGGACCGACATGCCATGAATGTTGTAAAATATTACATCCGAGATGTTAGGTTGCTTTAGGTTAGGATATACAACCTTATAGATGTATATAATGTCCACATCGAGAAGCAGGCGACGACACGCCAGGAATGTTATCAACTATTACATCCGAGATTTTAGGTTGCCTTAGGTTAGGATATACAACGTTATAGACGTATATAATGCCCCATCGGGAAGTAAGTGCCGTCACGCCAGGAATGCTGTAAAATATTACGGTAGAGAGGTTAGGTTGCCTTAGGTTATGATATATAACATTGCAGACGTATATAATGTTCCCACCGAGATGTAGGGACCGATATGCCAGGAATGTTGTAAAATATTACACCCGAGATGTTAGGTTCCCTTAGGTTAGGATATACAACGTTATAGACGTATAAAATGATCCCACCGTGAAATAGGGGCCGAAGCGTCAGGAATGCTGTAAAATATTACATCCGAGATGTTAGGTTGCCTTCGGCTAGGACATATATCGTTATAGACGTATACAATGTTCCCACCGAAAAGTAGGGACCGACGCGTCAGGAATGTTGTAATATATTACATCCCAGATGTTAGGTTGCGTTAGGTTAGGATATATAACGTTATAGACGTATATAATGTCCCCTTCGAGAAGCAGGCGACGACACGCCAGAATGTTGTAAAATATTCCATTCGACATGTTAAGTTGCCTTAGGCTAGGATATATAACGTTATAGACGTATATAATATTCCACGGAGAAATAGGGGCCGATGCGTCAGGAATGTTGTAAAATATTACACCCGAGATGTTAGGTTCCCTTAGGTTAGGATATAGAGCGTTATAGACGTATAGAATGTTCCCACCGAGAAATAGGGGCCGACGCGTCAGGAATGTTGTAAAATATTACACCCGAGATGTTAGGTTCCCTTAGGTTAGGATATACAGCGTTATAGACGTATCTAATGTCCCCATCGAGAAGCAGGCGACGACACGCCAGAATGTTGTGAAATGTTACATCCGATATGTTAGGTTGCCTTAGGCTAGGATATATAACGTGATAGACGTATATAATGTTCCCACCGAGAAATAGGGGCCGACGCGTCAGGAATGTTGTAAAATATGACATGCCGGATGTTAGGTTGCGTTAGGTTAAGATATACAACGATATAGACGTATATAATGTGCCCTTCGAGAAGCAGGCGACGACACGCCAGAATGTTGTAAAATATTACATTCGACATGTTAGGTTGCCTTAGGCTAGGATATATAACGTGATAGACGTATATAATATTCCCACCGAGAAATAAGGGCCGACGCGTCAGGAATGTTGTAAAATATTACACCCGAAATGTTAGGCACCGTTAGGTTAGGATATACAACGTTATAGACGTATAGAATGTTCCCACCGAGATGTAGGGACCGACATGCCAGGAATGTTCTGAAATATTACATCCGATATGTTAGGTTGCCTTAGGCTAGGATATATAACGTGATTGACGTATATAATGTTCCCACCGAGAAATAGGGGCCGACGCGTCAGGAATGTTGTAAAATATGACATCCCAGATGTTAGGTTGCGTTAGGTTAAGATATACAACGTCATAGACGTATAGAATGTTCCCACCGAGATGTAGGGACCGACATGCCAGGAATGTTGTAAAATATTACATCCGAGATGTTAGGTTGCCTTAGGTTAGGATATACAACCTTATAGATATATATAATGACCACATCGAGAAGCAGGCGACGACACGCCAGGAATGTTATCAACTATTACATCCGAGATTTTAGGTTGCCTTAGGTTAGGATATACAACGTTATAGACGTATATAATGCCCCATCGGGAAGTAAGTGCCGTCACGCCAGGAATGCTGTAAAATATTACGGTAGAGAGGTTAGGCTGCCTTAGGTTATGATATATAACCTTGCAGACACATATAATGTTCCCACCGAGATGTAGGGACCGACATGCCAGTAATGTTCTGAAATATTACATCCGATATATTAGGTTGCCTTAGGATAGGATATACAACGTTATAGACGTATAGAATGTTCCCACCTAGAAATAGGGGCCTACGCGTCAGGAATGTTGTAAAATATTACACCCGAGACGTTAGGTTCTCTTAGGTTAGGATATACAACGTTATAGACATATAGAATGTTCCCACCGAGAAATAGGGGCCGACGCGTCAGGAATGTTGTAAAATATGACATCCCAGATGTTAGGTTGCGTTAGGTTAAGATATACAACGTTATAGACGTATATAATGTCCCCTTCGAGAAGCAGGCGACAACACGCCAGAATGTTGTAAAATATTACATTCGAAATGTTAGGTTGCCTTAGGCTAGGATATATAATGTTATAGACGAATATAATATTCCCACCGAGAAATAGGGGCCGACGCGTCAGGAACGTTGTAAAATATTACACCCGAAATGTTTGGCACCCTTAGGTTAGGATATACAACGTTATAGACGTATAGAATGTTCCCACCGAGATGTAGGGACCGACATGCCAGGAATGTTGTAAAATATTACATCCGAGATGTTAGGTTGCCTTAAGCTAGGACATATATATTTATAGACGTATACAATGTTCCCACCGAGAAGTAGGGATCGACGCGTCAGGAATGTTGTAAAATATTACATCCCAGATTTTAGGTTGCGTTAGGTTAGGATATACAACGTTATAGACGTATATAATATTCCCACCGAGAAATAGGGGCCGACGCGTCAGGAATGTTGTAAAATATTACACCCGAGGTGTTAGGTTCCCTTAGGTTAGCATATACAACGTTATAGACATATAGAATGTTCCCACCGAGATGTAGGGACCGACATGCCAGGAATGTTGTAAAATATTACATCCGAGATGTTAGGTTGCCTTAGGTTAGGATATACAACCTTATAGATGTATATAATGTCCACATCGAGAAGCAGGCGACGACACGCCAGGAATGTTGTAAAATATTACATGCTAGATGTTAGGTTCCCTTAGGTTAGGATATACAACGTTATAGACGTATCTAATGTCCCCATCGAGAAGCAGGCGACGACACGCCAGAATGTTGTGAAATGTTACATCCGATATGTTAGGTTGCCTTAGGCTAGGATATATAACGTGATAGACGTATATAATGTTCCCACCGAGAAATAGGGGCCGCAGCGTCAGGAATGTTGTAAAATATGACATCCCAGAAGTTAGGTTGCGTTAGGTTAAGATATACAACGTTATAGACGTATATAATGTCCCCTTCGAGAAGCAGGCGACGACTCGCCAGAATGTTGTAAAATTATTACATTCGACATGTTAGGTTGCCTTAGGCTAGGATATGTAACTTTATAGACGTATATAATATTCCCACCGAGAAATAGGGGCCGACTCGTCAGGAATGTTGTAAAATATTATACCCGAAGTGTTAGGTTCCCTTAGGTTAGGATATACAACTTCATAGACGTATAGAATGTTCCCACCGAGAAGTAGGGACCGACATGCCAGGAATGTTGTAAAATATTACATACGAGATGTTAGGTTGCTTTGGGTTAGGATATACAACGTTTTCGACGTATATAATGTCCCCATCGAAAAGCAGGCGACGACACGCCAGAATGTTGTAAAATATGACACCCGAGATGATAGGTTCCCTTAGGTTAGGATATACAACTTTATAGACGTATCTAATGTCCCCATCGAGGAGCAGGCGACGACACGCCAGAATGTTGTGAAATGTCACATCCGATATGTTAGGTTGCCTTAGGCTAGGATATATAACAGGATAGACGTATATAATGTTCCCACCGAGAAATAGGGGCCGACGCGTCAGGAATGTTGTAAAATATGACATCCCAGATGTTAGGTTGCGTTAGGTTAAGATATACAACGTTATAGACGTATATAATGTCCCCTTCGAGAAGCAGGCGACGACACGCCAGAATGTTGTAAAATATTACATTCGACATGTTAGGTTGCCTTAGGCTAGGATATGTAACGTTATAGACGTATATAATATTCCCACCGAGAAATAGGGGCCGACGCGTCAGGAATGTTGTATAATATTACACCCGAGATGTTAGGTTCCCTTAGGTTAGGATATACAGCGTTATAGACGTATAGAATGATCCCACCGAGATGTAGGGACCGACATGCCAGGAATGTTGTAAAATATTACATCCGAGATGTTAGGTTGCCTTAGGCTAGGATATACAACCTTATAGATGTATATAATGTCCACATCGAGAAGCAGGCGACGACACGCCAGGAATGTTATCAACTATTACATCCGAGATTTTAGGTTGCCTTAGATTAGGGTATACAACGTTATAGACGTATATAATGCCCCATCGGGAAGTAAGTGCCGTCACGCCAGGAATGCTGTAAAATATTACGGTAGAGAGGTTAGGTTGCCTTAGGTTATGATATATAACATTGCAGACGTATATAATGTTCCCACCGAGATGTAGGGACCGACATGCCAGGAATGTTGTAAAATATTACACCCGAGATCTTAGGTTCCCTTAGGTTAGGATATACAACGTTATAGACGTATAGAATGTTCCCACCGAGAAATAGGGGCCGACGCGTCAGGAATGTTGTAAAATATTACACCCGAGACGTTAGGTTCTCTTAGGTTAGGATATACAACGTTATAGACATATAGAATGTTCCCACCGCGAAATAGGGGCCGACGCGTCAGGAATGTTGTAAAATATGACATCCCAGATGTTAGGTTGCGTTAGGTTAAGATATACAACGTTATAGACGTATATAATGTCCCCTTCGAGAAGCAGGCGACAACACGCCAGAATGTTGTAAAATATTACATCCGAGATGTTAGGTTGCCTTAGGCTAGGACATATATCGTTATAGACGTATACAATGTTCCAACCGAAAAGTAGGGACCGACGCGTCAGGAATGTTGTAATATATTACATCCCAGATGTTAGGTTGCGTTAGGTTAGGATATACAACGTTATAGACGTATATAATGTCCCCTTCGCGAAGCAGGCGACGACACGCCAGGAATGTTATCAACTATTACATCCGAGATTTTAGGTTGCCTTAGGTTAGGATATATAACGCTATAGACGAATATAATATTCCCACCGAGAAATAGGGGCCGACGCGTCAGGAACGTTGTAAAATATTACACCCGAAATGTTAGGCACCCTTAGGTTAGGATATACAACGTTATAGACGTATAGAATGTTCCCACCGAGAAGTAGGGACCGACATGCCAGGAATGTTGGAAAATATTACATACGAGATGTTAGGTTGCTTTGGGTTAGGATATACAACGTTATCGACGTATATAATGTCCCCATCGAAAAGCAGGCGACGACACGCCAGAATGTTGTAAGATATTACACCCGAGATGTTAGGTTCCCTTAGGTTAGGATATACAACTTTATAGACGTATCTAATGTCCCCATCGAGGAGCAGGCGACGACACGCCAGAATGTTGTAAAATGTTACATCCGATATGTTAGGTTGCCTTAGGCTAGGATATGTAACGTGATAGACGTATATAATGTTCCCACCGAGAAATAGGGGCCGACGCGTCAGGAATGTTGTAAAATATGACATCCCAGATGTTAGGTTGCGTTAGGTTAAGATATACAACGTTATAGACGTATATAATGTCCCCTTCGAGAAACAGGCGACGACACGCCAGAATGTTGTAAAATATTACATTCGACATGTTAGGTTGCCTTAGGCTAGGATATGTAACGTTATAGACGTATATAATATTCCCACCGAGAAATAGGGGCCGACGCGTCAGGAATGTTGTAAAATATTACACCCGAGATGTTAGGTTCCCTTAGGTTAGGATATACAGCGTTATAGACGTATAGAATGTTCCCACCGAGATGTAGGGACCGACATGCCAGGAATGTTGTAAAATATTACATCCGAGATGTTAGGTTGCCTTCGGCTAGGATATACAACCTTATAGATGTATATAATGTCCACATCGAGAAGCAGGCGACGACACGCCAGGAATGTTATCAACTATTACATCCGAGATTTTAGGTTGCCTTAGGTTAGGGTATACAACGTTATAGACGTATATAATGCCCCATCGAGAAGTAAGTGCCGTCACGCCAGGAATGCTGTAAAATATTACGGTAGAGAGGTTAGGTTGCCTTAGGTTATGATATATAACATTGCAGACGTATATAATGTTCCCACCGAGATGTAGGGACCGACATGCCAGGAATGTTGTAAAATATTACACCCGAGATGTTAGGTTCCGTTAGGTTAGGATATTCAACGTTATAGACGTATAGAATGTTCCCACCGAGAAATAGGGGCCGACGCGTCAGGAATGTTGTAAAATATTACACCCGAGACGTTAGGTTCTCTTAGGTTAGGATACACAACGTTATAGACATATAGAATGTTCCCACCGAGAAATAGGGGCCGACGCGTCAGGAATGTTGTAAAATATGACATCCCAGAAGTTAGGTTGCGTTAGGTTAAGATATACAACGTTATAGACGTATATAATGTCCCCTTCGAGATGCAGGCGGCGACACGCCAAAATGTTGTAAAATATTACATTCGACATGTTAGGTTGCCTTAGGCTAGGATATGTAACTTTATAGACGTATATAATATTTCCACCGAGAAATAGGGGCCGACTCGTCAGGAATGTTGTAAAATATTACACCCGAAGTGTTAGGTTCCCTTAGGTTAGGATATACAACGTCATAGACGTATAGAATGTTCCCACCGAGATGTAGGGACCGACATGCCAGGAATGTTGTAAAATATTACATACGAGATGTTAGGTTGCCTTAGGTTAGGATATACAACCTTATAGATGTATATAATGTCCACATCGAGAAGCAGGCGACGACACGCCAGGAATGTTGTAAAATATTACATGCTAGATGTTAGGTTCCCTTAGGTTAGGATATACAACGTAATAGACGTATCTAATGTCCCCATCGAGAAGCAGGCGACGACACGCCAGAATGTTGTGAAATGTTACATCCGATATGTTAGGTTGCCTTAGGCTAGGATATATAACGTGATAGACGTATATAAT
The DNA here is from genome assembly GCA_963969225.1 of Xylocopa violacea. Taxonomy (NCBI): domain Eukaryota; kingdom Metazoa; phylum Arthropoda; class Insecta; order Hymenoptera; family Apidae; genus Xylocopa; species Xylocopa violacea. Next base: position 43,936,259 of record CAXAJV010000001.1, on the reverse strand, counting down.
GTTCCCACCGAGAAATAGGGGCCGAAGCGTCAGGAATGTTGTAAAATATGACATCCCAGAAGTTAGGTTGCGTTAGGTTAAGATATACAACGTTATAGACGTATATAATGTCCCCTTCGAGAAGCAGGCGACGACTCGCCAGAATGTTGTAAAATTATTACATTCGACATGTTAGGTTGCCTTAGGCTAGGATATGTAACGTTATAGACGTATATAATATTCCCACCGAGAAATAGGGGCCGACGCGTTAGGAATGTTGTAAAATATTACACCCGAGATGTTAGGTTCCCTTAGGTTAGGATATACAGCGTTATAGACGTATAGAATGATCCCACCGAGATGTAGGGACCGACATGCCAGGAATGTTGTAAAATATTACATCCGAGATGTTAGGTTGCCTTAGGCTAGGATATACAACCTTATAGATGTATATAATGTCCACATCGAGAAGCAGGCGACGACACGCCAGGAATGCTATCAACTATTACATCCGAGATTTTAGGTTGCCTTAGGTTAGGGTATACAACGTTATAGACGTATATAATGCCCCATCGGGAAGTAAGTGCCGTCACGCCAGGAATGCTGTAAAATATTACGGTAGAGAGGTTAGGTTGCCTTAGGTTATGATATATAACATTGCAGACGTATATAATGTTCCCACCGAGATGTAGGGACCGACATGCCAGGAATGTTGTAAAATATTACACCCGAGATGTTAGGTTCCCTTAGGTTAGGATATACAACGTTATAGACGTATAGAATGTTCCCACCGAGAAATAGGGGCCGACGCGTCAGGAATGTTGTAAAATATTACACCCGAGACGTTAGGTTCTCTTAGGTTAGGATATACAACGTTATAGACATATAGAATGTTCCCACCGCGAAATAGGGGCCGACGCGTCAGGAATGTTGTAAAATATGACATCCCAGATGTTAGGTTGCGTTAGGTTAAGATATACAACGTTATAGACGTATATAATGTCCCCTTCGAGAAGCAGGCGACAACACGCCAGAATGTTGTAAAATATTACATCCGAGATGTTAGGTTGCCTTAGGCTAGGATATACAACGTTATAGACGTATATAATATTCCCACCGAGAAATAGGGGCCGACGCGTCAGGAATGTTGTAAAATATTACACTCGAGATGTTAGGTTCCCTTAGGTTAGGATATACAACGTTATAGACGTATAGAAAGTTCCCACCGAGATGTAGGGACCGACATGCCAGGAATGTTGTAAAATATTACATCCGAGATGTTAGGTTGCCTTAGGTTAGGTTATACAACCTTATAGATGTATATAATGTCCACATCGAGAAGCAGGCGACGACACGCCAGGAATGTTGTAAAATATTACATGCTAGATGTTAGGTTCCCTTAGGATAGGATATACAACGTTATAGACGTATCTAATGTCCCCATCGAGAAGCAGGCGACGACACGCCAGAATGTTGTGAAATGTTACATCCGATATGTTAGGTTGCCTTAGGCTAGGATATATAACGTGATAGACGTATATAATGTTCCCACCGAGAAATAGGGGCCGAAGCGTCAGGAATGTTGTAAAATATGACATCCCAGAAGTTAGGTTGCGTTAGGTTAAGATATACAACGTTATAGACGTATATAATGTCCCCTTCGAGAAGCAGGCGGCGACACGCCAAAATGTTGTAAAATTTTACATTCGACATGTTAGGTTGCCTTAGGCTAGGATATACAACGTTATAGACGTATATAATATTCCCACCGAGAAATAGGGGCCGACGCGTCAGGAATGTTGTAAAATATTACACCCGAGATGTTAGGTTCCCTTAGGTTAGGATATACAACGTTATAGACGTATAGATAGTTCCCACCGAGATGTAGGGACCGACATGCCAGGAATGTTGTAAAATATTACATCCGAGATGTTGCCTTAGGTTAGGATATACAACCTTATAGATGTATATAATGTCCACATCGAGAAGCAGGCGACGACACGACCGGAATGTTATCAACTATTACATCCGAGATTTTGGGTTGCCTCAGGTTAGAATATACAACGTTATAGACGTATATAATGCCCCATCGGGAAGTAAGTGCCGTCACGCCAGGAATGCTGTAAAATATTACGGTAGAGAGGTTAGGTTGCCTTAGGTTATGATATATAACATTGCAGACGTATATAATGTTCCCACCGAGATGTAGGGACCGACATGCCAGGAATGTTGTAAAATATTACACCCGAGATGTTAGGTTCCCTTAGGTTAGGATATACAGCGTTATAGACGTATAGAATGTTCCCACCGAGATGTAGGGACCGACATGCCAGGAATGTTGTAAAATATTACATCCGAGATGTTAGGTTGCCTTAGGTTAGGATATACAACCTTATAGATGTATATAATGTCCACATCGAGAAGCAGGCGACGACACGCCAGGAATGTTATCAACTATTACATCCGAGATTTTAGGTTGCCTTAGGTTAGGATATACAACGTTATAGACGTATATAATGCCCCATCGGGAAGTAAGTGCCGTCACGCCAGGAATGCTGTAAAATATTACGGTAGAGAGGTTAGGTTGCCTTAGGTTATGATATATAACATTGCAGACGTATATAATGTTCCCACCGAGATGTAGGGACCGACATGCCAGGAATGTTGTAAAATATTACACCCGAGATGTTAGGTTCCCTTAGGTTAGGATATATAACCTTGCAGACGTATATAATGTTCCCACCGAGATGTAGGGACCGACATGCCAGGAATGTTGTAAAATATTACACCCGAGATGTTAGGTTCCCTTAGGTTAGGATATACAACGTTATAGACGTATAGAATATTCCCACCGAGAAATAGGGGCCGACGCGTCAGGAATGTTGTAAAATATTACACCCGGGACGTTAGGTTCTCTTAGGTTAGGATATACAACGTTATAGACATATAGAATGTTCCCACCGAGAAATAGGGGCCGACGCGTCAGGAATGTTGTAAAATATGACATCCCAGATGTTAGGTTGCGTTAGGTTAAGATATACAACGTTATAGACGTATATAATGTCCCCTTCGAGAAGCAGGCGACAACACGCCAGAATGTTGTAAAATATTACATTCGAAATGTTAGGTTGCCTTAGGCTAGGATATATAACGTTATAGACGAATATAATATTCCCACCGAGAAATAGGGGCCGACGCGTCAGGAACGTTGTAAAATATTACACCCGAAATGTTAGGCACCCTTAGGTTAGGATATACAACGTTATAGACGTATAGAATGTTCCCACCGAGATGTAGGGACCGACATGCCAGGAATGTTGTGAAATATTACATCCGATATGTTAGCTTGCCTTAGGCTAGGATATATAACGTGATAGACGTATATAATGTTCCCACCGAGAAATAGGGGCCGACGCGTCAGGAATGTTGTAAAATATGACATCCCAGATGTTAGGCTGCGTTAGGTTAAGATATACAACGTTATAGACGTATATAATGTCCCCTTCGAGAAGCAGGCGACGACAAGCCAGAATGTTGTAAAATATTACATTCGACATGTTAGGTTGCCTTAGGCTAGGATATACAACGTTATAGACGTATATAATATTCCCACCGAGAAATAGGGGCCGACGCGTCAGGAATGTTGTAAAATATTACACCCGAGATGTTAGGTTCCCTTAGGTTAGGATATACAACGTTATAGACGTATAGAATGTTCCCACCGAGATGTAGGGACCGACATGCCAGGAATGTTGTAAAATATTACATCCGAGATGTTAGGTTGCCTTAGGTTAGGTTATACAACCTTATAGATGTATATAATGTCCACATCGAGAAGCAGGCGACGACACGCCAGGAATGTTGTAAAATATTACATGCTAGATGTTAGGTTCCCTTAGGATAGGATATACAACGTTATAGACGTATCTAATGTCCCCATCGAGAAGCAGGCGACGACACGCCAGAATGTTGTGAAATGTTACATCCGATATGTTAGGTTGCCTTAGGCTAGGATATATAACGTGATAGACGTATATAATGTTCCCACCGAGAAATAGGGGCCGAAGCGTCAGGAATGTTGTAAAATATGACATCCCAGAAGTTAGGTTGCGTTAGGTTAAGATATACAACGTTATAGACGTATATAATGTCCCCTTCGAGAAGCAGGCGGCGACACGCCAAAATGTTGTAAAATATTACATTCGACATATTAGGTTGCCTTAGGCTAGGATATACAACGTTATAGACGTATATAATATTCCCACCGAGAAATAGGGGCCGACGCGTCAGGAATGTTGTAAAATATTACACCCGAGATGTTAGGTTCCCTTAGGTTAGTATATACAACGTTATAGACGTATAGAAAGTTCCCACCGAGATGTAGGGACCGACATGCCAGGAATGTTGTAAAATATTACATCCGAGATGTTAGGTTGCCTTAGGTTAGGATATACAACCTTATAGATGTATATAATGTCCACATCGAGAAGCAGGCGACGACACGACCGGAATGTTATCAACTATTACATCCGAGATTTTGGGTTGCCTCAGGTTAGAATATACAACGTTATAGACGTATATAATGCCCCATCGGGAAGTAAGTGCCGTCACGCCAGGAATGCTGTAAAATATTACGGTAGAGAGGTTAGGTTGCCTTAGGTTATGATATATAACATTGCAGACGTATATAATGTTCCCACCGAGATGTAGGGACCGACATGCCAGGAATGTTGTAAAATATTACACCCGAGATGTTAGGTTCCCTTAGGTTAGGATATACAGCGTTATAGACGTATAGAATGTTCCCACCGAGATGTAGGGACCGACATGCCAGGAATGTTGTAAAATATTACATCCGAGATGTTAGGTTGCCTTAGGTTAGGATATACAACCTTATAGATGTATATAATGTCCACATCGAGAAGCAGGCGACGACACGCCAGGAATGTTATCAACTATTACATCCGAGATTTTAGGTTGCCTTAGGTTAGGATATACAACGTTATAGACGTATATAATGCCCCATCGGGAAGTAAGTGCCGTCACGCCAGGAATGCTGTAAAATATTACGGTAGAGAGGTTAGGTTGCCTTAGGTTATGATATATAACATTGCAGACGTATATAATGTTCCCACCGAGATGTAGGGACCGACATGCCAGGAATGTTGTAAAATATTACACCCGAGATGTTAGGTTCCCTTAGGTTAGGATATACAGCGTTATAGACGTATAGAATGTTCCCACCGAGATGTAGGGACCGACATGCCAGGAATGTTGTAAAATATTACATCCGAGATGTTAGGTTGCCTTAGGTTAGGATATACAACCTTATAGATGTATATAATGTCCACATCGAGAAGCAGGCGACGACACGCCAGGAATGTTATCAACTATTACATCCGAGATTTTAGGTTGCCTTAGGTTAGGATATACAACGTTATAGACGTATATAATGCCCCATCGGGAAGTAAGTGCCGTCACGCCAGGAATGCTGTAAAATATTACGGTAGAGAGGTTAGGTTGCCTTAGGTTATGATATATAACATTGCAGACGTATATAATGTTCCCACCGAGATGTAGGGACCGACACGCCAGGAATGCTGTAAAATATTACGGTAGAGAGGTTAGGTTGCCTTAGGTTATGATATATAACATTGCAGACGTATGTAATGTTCCCACCGAGATGTAGGGACCGACATGCCAGGAATGTTGTAAAATATTACACCCGAGATGTTAGGTTCCCTTAGGTTAGGATATACAACGTTATAGACGTATAGAATATTCCCACCGAGAAATAGGGGCCGACGCGTCAGGAATGTTGTAAAATATTACACCCGAGACGTTAGGTTCTCTTAGGTTAGGATATACAACGTTATAGACATATAGAATGTTCCCACCGAGAAATAGGGGCCGACGCGTCAGGAATGTTGTAAAATATGACATCCCAGATGTTAGGTTGCGTTAGGTTAAGATATACAACGTTATAGACGTATATAATGTCCCCTTCGAGAAGCAGGCGACAACACGCCAGAATGTTGTAAAATATTACATTCGAAATGTTAGGTTGCCTTAGGCTAGGATATATAACGTTATAGACGAATATAATATTCCCACCGAGAAATAGGGGCCGACGCGTCAGGAACGTTGTAAAATATTACACCCGAAATGTTAGGCACCCTTAGGTTAGGATATACAACGTTATAGACGTATAGAATGTTCCCACCGAGATGTAGGGACCGACATGCCAGGAATGTTGTGAAATATTACATCCGATATGTTAGGTTGCCTTAGGCTAGGATATATAACGTGATAGACGTATATAATGTTCCCACCGAGAAATAGGGGCCGACGCGTCAGGAATGTTGTAAAATATGACATCCCAGATGTTAGGCTGCGTTAGGTTAAGATATACAACGTTATAGACGTATATAATGTCCCCTTCGAGAAGCAGGCGACGACAAGCCAGAATGTTGTAAAATATTACATTCGACATGTTAGGTTGCCTTAGGCTAGGATATACAACGTTATAGACGTATATAATATTCCCACCGAGAAATAGGGGCCGACGCGTCAGGAATGTTGTAAAATATTACACCCGAGATGTTAGGTTCCCTTAGGTTAGGATATACAACGTTATAGACGTATAGAATGTTCCCACCGAGATGTAGGGACCGACATGCCAGGAATGTTGTAAAATATTACATCCGAGATGTTAGGTTGCCTTAGGTTAGGTTATACAACCTTATAGATGTATATAATGTCCACATCGAGAAGCAGGCGACGACACGACCGGAATGTTATCAACTATTACATCCGAGATTTTGGGTTGCCTCAGGTTAGAATATACAACGTTATAGACGTATATAATGCCCCATCGGGAAGTAAGTGCCGTCACGCCAGGAATGCTGTAAAATATTACGGTAGAGAGGTTAGGTTGCCTTAGGTTATGATATATAACATTGCAGACGTATATAATGTTCCCACCGAGATGTAGGGACCGACATGCCAGGAATGTTGTAAAATATTACACCCGAGATGTTAGGTTCCCTTAGGTTAGGATATACAGCGTTATAGACGTATAGAATGTTCCCACCGAGATGTAGGGACCGACATGCCAGGAATGTTGTAAAATATTACATCCGAGATGTTAGGTTGCCTTAGGTTAGGATATACAACCTTATAGATGTATATAATGTCCACATCGAGAAGCAGGCGACGACACGCCAGGAATGTTATCAACTATTACATCCGAGATTTTAGGTTGCCTTAGGTTAGGATATACAACGTTATAGACGTATATAATGCCCCATCGGGAAGTAAGTGCCGTCACGCCAGGAATGCTGTAAAATATTACGGTAGAGAGGTTAGGTTGCCTTAGGTTATGATATATAACATTGCAGACGTATATAATGTTCCCACCGAGATGTAGGGACCGACACGCCAGGAATGCTGTAAAATATTACGGTAGAGAGGTTAGGTTGCCTTAGGTTATGATATATAACATTGCAGACGTATGTAATGTTCCCACCGAGATGTAGGGACCGACATGCCAGGAATGTTGTAAAATATTACACCCGAGATGTTAGGTTCCCTTAGGTTAGGATATACAACGTTATAGACGTATAGAATATTCCCACCGAGAAATAGGGGCCGACGCGTCAGGAATGTTGTAAAATATTACACCCGAGACGTTAGGTTCTCTTAGGTTAGGATATACAACGTTATAGACATATAGAATGTTCCCACCGACAAATAGGGGCCGAAGCGTCAGGAATGTTGTAAAATATGACATCCCAGAAGTTAGGTTGCGTTAGGTTAAGATATACAACGTTATAGACGTATAGAATGTCCCCTTCGAGAAGCAGGCGACAACACGCCAGAATGTTGTAAAATATTACATTCGAAATGTTAGGTTGCCTTAGGCTAGGATATATAACGTTATAGACGAATATAATATTCCCACCGAGAAATAGGGGCCGACGCGTCAGGAACGTTGTAAAATATTACACCCGAAATGTTAGGCACCCTTAGGTTAGGATATACAACGTTATAGACGTATAGAATGTTCCCACCGAGATGTAGGGACCGACATGCCAGGAATGTTGTGAAATATTACATCCGATATGTTAGGTTGCCTTAGGCTAGGATATATAACGTGATAGACGTATATAATGTTCCCACCGAGAAATAGGGGCCGACGCGTCAGGAATGTTGTAAAATATGACATCCCAGATGTTAGGTTGCGTTAGGTTAAGATATACAACGTTATAGACGTATATAATGTCCCCTTCGAGAAGCAGGCGACGACAAGCCAGAATGTTGTAAAATATTACATTCGACATGTTAGGCTGCCTTAGGCTAGGATATACAACGTTATAGACGTATATAATATTCCCACCGAGAAATAGGGGCCGACGCGTCAGGAATGTTGTAAAATATTACACCCGAGATGTTAGGTTCCCTTAGGTTAGGATATACAACGTTATAGACGTATAGAAAGTTCCCACCGAGATGTAGGGACCGACATGCCAGGAATGTTGTAAAATATTACATCCGAGATGTTAGGTTGCCTTAGGTTAGGTTATACAACCTTATAGATGTATATAATGTCCACATCGAGAAGCAGGCGACGACACGCCAGGAATGTTGTAAAATATTACATGCTAGATGTTAGGTTCCCTTAGGATAGGATATACAACGTTATAGACGTATCTAATGTCCCCATCGAGAAGCAGGCGACGACACGCCAGAATGTTGTGAAATGTTACATCCGATATGTTAGGTTGCCTTAGGCTAGGATATATAACGTGATAGACGTATATAATGTTCCCACCGAGAAATAGGGGCCGAAGCGTCAGGAATGTTGTAAAATATGACATCCCAGAAGTTAGGTTGCGTTAGGTTAAGATATACAACGTTATAGACGTATATAATGTCCCCTTCGAGAAGCAGGCGGCGACACGCCAAAATGTTGTAAAATATTACATTCGACATGCTAGGTTGCCTTAGGCTAGGATATGTAACTTTATAGACGTATATAATATTCCCACCGAGAAATAGGGGCCGACTCGTCAGGAATGTTGTAAAATATTACACCCGAAGTGTTAGGTTCCCTTAGGTTAGGATATACAACGTCATAGACGTATAGAATGTTCCCACCGAGATGTAGGGACCGACATGCCAGGAATGTTGTAAAATATTACATCCGAGATGTTAGGTTGCCTTAGGTTAGGATATACAACCTTATAGATGTATATAATGTACACATCGAGAAGCAGGCGACGACACGCTAGGAATGTTATCAACTATTACATCCGAGATTTTAGGTTGCCTCAGGATAGGATATACAACGTTATAGACGTATATAATGCCCCATCGGGAAGTAAGTGCCGTCACGCCAGGAATGCTGTAAAATATTACGGTAGAGAGGTTAGGTTGCCTTAGGTTATGATATATTACATTGCAGACGTATATAATATTCCCACCGAGATGTAGGGACCGACATGCCAGGAATGTTGTAAAATATAACACCCGAGATGTTAGGTTCCCTTAGGTTAGGATATACAGCGTTATAGACGTATAGAATGTTCCCACCGAGATGTAGGGACCGACATTCCAGGAATGTTGTAAAATATTACATCCGAGATGTTAGGTTGCCTTAGGTTAGGATATACAACCTTATAGATGTATGTAATGTCCACATCGAGAAGCAGGCGACGACACGCCAGGAATGTTATCAACTATTACATCCGAGATTTTAGATTGCCTTAGGTTAGGATATACAACGTTATAGACGTATATAATGCCCCATCGGGAAGTAAGTGCCGTCACGCCAGGAATGCTGTAAAATATTACGGTAGAGAGGTTAGGTTGCCTTAGGTTATGATATATAACATTGCAGGCGTATGTAATGTTCCCACCGAGATGTAGGGACCGACATGCCAGGAATGTTGTAAAATATTACACCCGAGATGTTAGGATATACAACGTTATAGACGTATATAATGTCCCCTTCGAGAAGCAGGCGACGACACGCCAGAATGTTGTAAAATATTACATTCGACATGTTAGGTTGCCTTAGGCTAGGATATGTAACGTTATAGACGTATATAATGTTCCCACCGAGAAATAGGGGCCGACGCGTCAGGAACGTTGTAAAATATTACATCCGAAATGTTAGGTACCCTTAGGTTAGGATATACAACGTTATAGACGTATAGAATGTTCCCACCGAGATGTAGGGACCGACCCAGACATGCCAGGAATGTTGTAAAATATTACATCCGAGATGTTAGGTTGCCTTTGGCTAGGACATATATCGTTATAGACGTATACAATGTTCCCACCGAGAAGTAGGGACCGAAATGCCAGGAATGTTGTAAAATATTACACCCGAGATGTTAGGTTCCCTTAGGTTAGGATATACAACGTTATAAAGTATAGAAAGTTCCCAGCGAGATGTAGGGACCGACATGCCAGGAATGTTGTAAAATATTACATCCCAGAAGCTAGGTTGCTTTGGGTTAGTATATACAACGTTATAGACGTATATAATGTCCCCATCGAGAAGCAGGCGACGACACGCCAGGAATGCTGTAAAATATTACATCCTAGATGTTAGGTTCCCTTAGGATAGGATATACAACGTTATAGACGTATTTAATGTCCCCATCGAGAAGCAGGCGACGACACGCCAGAATGTTGTAAAATATTACATCCGAGATGTTAGGTTGCCTTATGCTAGGATATACAACGTTATAGACGTATAGAATGTTCCCACCGAGATGTAGGGACCGACATGCCAGGAATGTTGTAAAATATTACATCCGAGTTGTTAGGTTGCTTTAGGTTAGGATATATATCGTTATAGACTTATATAATGTTCCCGCCGAGACGTGGGGACCGACATGCCAGGAATGTTGTAAAATATTACATCCGAGATGTTAGGTTGCCTTAGGCTAGGATATGTAACGTTATAGACGTATATAATATTCCCACCGAGAAATAGGGGCCGACGCGTCAGGAATGTTGTAAAATATTACACCCGAGATGTTAGGTTGCCTTAGGTTAGGATATACAACCTTATAGATGTATATAATGTCCACATCGAGAAGCAGGCGACGACACGCCAGGAATGTTATCAACTATTACATCCGAGATTTTAGGTTGCCTCAGGTTAGGATATACAACGTTATAGACGTATATAATGCCCCATCGGGAAGTAAGTGCCGTCACGCCAGGAATGCTGTAAAATATTACGGTAGAGAGGTTAGGTTGCCTTAGGTTATGATATATAACATTGCAGACGTATGTAATGTTCCCACCGAGATGTAGGGACCGACATGCCAGGAATGTTGTAAAATATTACACCCGAGATGTTAGGTTCCCTTAGGTTAGGATATACAACGTTATAGACGTATAGAATGTTCCCACCGAGAAATAGGGGCCGACGCGTCAGGAATGTTGTAAAATATTACACCCGAGACGTTAGGTTCTCTTAGGTTAGGATATAAAACGTTATAGACATATAGAATGTTCCCACCGAGAAATAGGGGCCGACGCGTCAGGAATGTTGTAAAATATGACATCCCAGATGTTAGGTTGCGTTAGGTTAAGATATACAACGTTATAGACGTATAGAATGTTCCCACCGAGATGTAGGGACCGACATGCCATGAATGTTGTAAAATATTACATCCGAAATGTTAGGTTGCCTTTGGCTAGGACATATATCGTTATAGACGTATACAATGTTCCCACCGAGAAGTAGGGACCGACGCGTCAGGAATGTTGTAAAATATTACATCCCAGATGTTAGGTTGCGTTAGGTTAGGATATACAACGTTATAGACGTATATAATGTCCCCTTCGAGAAGCAGGCGACGACACGCCAGAATGTTGTAAAATATTACATTCGACATGTTAGGTTGCCTTAGGCTAGGATATGTAACGTTATAGACGAATATCATATTCCCACCGAGAAATAGGGGTCGACGCGTCAGGAACGTCGTAAAATATTACACCCGAAATGTTAGGTTCCCTTAGGTTAGGATATACAACGTTATAGACGTATATAATGTTCCCACCGAGAAGTAGGGACCGACATGCCAGGAATGATGTAAAATATTACATACGAGATGTTAGGTTGCTTTGGGTCAGGATATACAACGTTATCGACGTATATAATGTCCCCATCGAGAAGCAGGCGACGACACGCCAGAATGTTGTAAAATATTACATCCGAGATGTTAGGTTCCCTTAGGTTAGGATATACAACGTTATAGACGTATCTAATGTCCCCATCGAGAAGCAGGCGACGACACGCCAGAATGTTGTGAAATATTACATCCGATATGTTAGGTTGCCTTAGGCTAGGATATATAACGTGATAGACGTATATAATGTTCCCACCGAGAAATAGGGGCCGACGCGTCAGGAACGTTGTAAAATATTACATCCGAAATGTTAGGTACCCTTAGGTTAGGATATACAACGTTATAGACGTATAGAATGTTCCCACCGAGATGTAGGGACCGACATGCCAGGAATGTTGTAAAATATTACATCCGAGATGTTAGGTTGCCTTTGGCTAGGACATATATCGTTATAGACGTATACAATGTTCCCACCGAGAAGTAGGGACCGAAATGCCAGGAATGTTGTAAAATATTACACCCGAGATGTTAGGTTCCCTTAGGTTAGGATATACAACGTTATAAAGTATAGAAAGTTCCCAGCGAGATGTAGGGACCGACATGCCAGGAATGTTGTAAAATATTACATCCCAGAAGTTAGGTTGCTTTGGGTTAGTATATACAACGTTATAGACGTATATAATGTCCCCATCGAGAAGCAGGCGACGACACGCCAGGAATGCTGTAAAATATTACATGCTAGATGTTAGGTTCCCTTAGGATAGGATATACAACGTTATAGACGTATCTAATGTCCCCATCGAGAAGCGGGCGAAGACACGCCAGAATGTTGTAAAATATTACATCCGAGATGTTAGGTTGCCTTATGCTAGGATATACAACGTTATAGACGTATAGAATGTTCCCACCGAGATGTAGGGACCGACATGCCAGGAATGTTGTAAAATATTACATCCGAGTTGTTAGGTTGCTTTAGGTTAGATATATATCGTTATAGACTAATATAATGTTCCCGCCGAGACGTGGGGACCGACATGCCAGGAATGTTGTAAAATATTACATCCCAGAAGTTAGGTTTCTTTGGGTTAGGATATACAACGTTATAGACGTATATAATGTCCCCATCGAGAAGCAGGCGACGACACGCCAGAATGTTGTAAAACATTACATCCGATATATTAGGTTGCCTTAGGCTAGGATATATAACGTGATAGACGTATATAATGTTCCCACCGAGAAGTAGGGCCCGAAACGCCAGGAATGTTGTAAAATATTACACCCGAGATGTTAGGTTCCCTTAGGTTAGGATATACAACGTTATAGACGTATAGAATGTTCCCACCGAGAAATTGGGGCCGACGGGTCAGGAATGTTGTAAAATATTACATCCGAGATGTTAGGTTGCCTTTGGCTAGGACATATATCGTTATAGACGTATACAATGTTCCCACCGAGAAGTAGGGACCGAAATGCCAGGAATGTTGTAAAATATTACACCCGAGATGTTAGGTTCCCTTAGGTTAGGATATACAACGTTATAAAGTATAGAAAGTTCCCAGCGAGATGTAGGGACCGACATGCCAGGAATGTTGTAAAATATTACATCCCAGAAGTTAGGTTGCTTTGGGTTAGTATATACAACGTTATAGACGTATATAATGTCCCCATCGAGAAGCAGGCGACGACACGCCAGGAATGCTGTAAAATATTACATGCTAGATGTTAGGTTCCCTTAGGATAGGATATACAACGTTATAGACGTATCTAATGTCCCCATCGAGAAGCAGGCGACGACACGCCAGAATGTTGTAAAATATTACATCCGAGATGTTAGGTTGCCTTATGCTAGGATATACAACGTTATAGACGTATATAATGCCCCATCGGGAAGTAAGTGCCGTCACGCCAGGAATGCTGTAAAATATTACGGTAGAGAGGTTAGGTTCCCTTAGGTTAGGATATACAACGTTATAGACGTATAGAATGTTCCCACCGAGAAATTGGGGCCGACGGGTCAGGAATTTTGTAAAATATTACACCTGAGATGTTAGGTTCCCTTAGGTTAGGATATACAACTTTATAGACGTATAGAAAGTTAGCAGCGAGATGTAGGGACCGACATGCCAGGAATGTTGTAAAATATTACATCCCAGAAGTTAGGTTTCTTTGGGTTAGGATATACAACGTTATAGACGTATATAATGTCCCCATCGAGAAGCAGGCGACGACACGCCAGAATGTTGTAAAACATTACATCCGATGTGTTAGGTTGCCTTAGGCTAGGATATATAACGCGATAGACGTATATAATGTTCCCACCGGGAAGTAGGGACCGAAATGCCAGGAATGTTGTAAAATATTACACCCGAGATGTTAGGTTCCCTTAGGTTAGGATATACAACGTTATAGACGTATAGAATGTTCCCACCGAGAAATTGGGGCCGACGGGACAGGAATGTTGTAAAATATTACACCCGAGATGTTAGGTTCCCTTAGGTTAGGATATACAACGTTATAAAGTATAGAAAGTTCTCAGCGAGATGTAGGGACCGACATGCCAGGAATGTTGTAAAATATTACAACCCAGAAGTTAGGTTGCTTTGGGTTAGGATATACAACGTTATAGACGTATATAATGTCCCCACCGAGAAATAGGGGCCGACTCGTCAGGAATGTTGTAAATTATTACACCCGAGATGTTAGGTTGCCTTATGCTAGGATATACAACGTTATAGACGTATAGAATGTTCCCACCGAGATGTAGGGACCGACATGCCAGGAATGTTGTAAAATATTACATCCGAGTTGTTAGGTTGCTTTAGGTTAGGATATATATCGTTATAGACTTATATAATGTTCCCGCCAAGACGTGGGGACCGACATGCCAGGAATGTTGTAAAATATTACATCCCAGAAGTTAGGTTTCTTTGGGTTAGGATATACAACGTTATAGACGTATATAATGTCCCCATCGAGAAGCATGCGACGACACGCCAGAATGTTGTAAAATATTACATCCCAGCAGTTAGGTTTCTTTGGGTTAGGATATACAACGTTATAGACGTATATAATGTCCCCATCGAGAAGCAGGCGACGACACGCCAGAATGTTGTAAAACATTACATCCGATATGTTAGGTTGCCTTAGGCTAGGATATATAACGTGATAGACGTATATAATGTTCCCACCGGGAAGTAGGGACCGAAATGCCAGGAATGTTGTAAAATATTACACCCGAGATGTTAGGTTCCCTTAGGTTAGGATATACAACGTTATAGACGTATAGAATGTTCCCACCGAGAAATTGGGGCCGACGGGTCAGGAATGTTGTAAAATATTACACCCGAGATGTTAGGTTCCCTTAGGTTAGGATATACAACGTTATAAAGTATAGAAAGTTCTCAGCGAGATGTAGGGACCGACATGCCAGGAATGTTGTAAAATATTACAACCCAGAAGTTAGGTTGCTTTGGGTTAGGATATACAACGTTATAGACGTATATAATGTCCCCACCGAGAAATAGGGGCCGACTCGTCAGGAATGTTGTAAAATATTACACCCGAAGTGTTAGGTTCCCTTAGGTTAGGATATACAATGTCATAGACGTATAGAATGTTCCCACCGAGATGTAGGGACCGACATGCCAGGAATGTTGTAAAATATTACATCCGATATGTTAGGTTGCCTTAGGCTAGGATATATAACCTGATAGACGTATATAATGTTCCCACCGAGAAATAGGGGCCGACGCGTCAGGAATGTTGTAAAATATTTCACCCGAGACGTTAGGTTCTCTTAGGTTAGGATACACAACGTTATAGACATATAGAATGTTCCCACCGAGAAATAGGGGCCGACGCGTCAGGAATGTTGTAAAATATGACATCCCAGAAGTTAGGTTGCGTTAGGTTAAGATATACAACGTTATAGACGTATATAATGTCCCCTTCGAGAAGCAGGCGACGACAAGCCAGAATGTTGTAAAATATTACATTCGACATGTTAGGTTGCCTTAGGCTAGGATATACAACGTTATAGACGTATGTAATATTCCCACCGAGAAATAGGGGCCGACGCGTCAGGAATGTTGTAAAATATTACACCCGAGATGTTAGGTTCCCTTAGGTTAGGATATACAACGTTATAGACGTATAGAATGTTCCCACCGAGATGTAGGGACCGACATGCCAGGAATGTTGTAAAATATTACATCCGAGATGTTAGGTTGCCTTAGGTTAGGATATACAACCTTATAGATGTATATAATGTCCACATCGAGAAGCAGGCGACGACACGCCAGGAATGTTGTAAAATATTACATGCTAGATGTGAGGTTCCCTTAGGATAGGATATACAACGTTATAGATGTATCTAATGTCCCCATCGAGAAGCAGGCGACGACACGCCAGAATGTTGTGAAATGTTACATCCGATATGTTAGGTTGCCTTAGGCTAGGATATATAACGTGATAGACGTATATAATGTTCCCACCGAGAAATAGGGGCCGAAGCGTCAGGAATGTTGTAAAATATGACATCCCAGAAGTTAGGTTGCGTTAGGTTAAGATATACAACGTTATAGACGTATATAATGTCCCCTTCGAGAAGCAGGCGGCGACACGCCAAAATGTTGTAAAATATTACATTCGACATGTTAGGTTGCCTTAGGCTAGGATATGTAACTTTATAGACGTATATAATATTCCCACCGAGAAATAGGGGCCGACTCGTCAGGAATGTTGTAAAATATTACACCCGAAGTGTTAGGTTCCCTTAGGTTAGGATATACAACGTCATAGACGTACAGAATGTTCCCACCGAGATGTAGGGACCGACATGCCAGGAATGTTGTAAAATATTACATCCGAGATGTATAGGTTGCCTTAGGTTAGGATATACAACCTTATAGATGTGTATAATGTCCACATCGAGAAGCAGGCGACGACACGCCAGGAATGTTATCAACTATTACATCCGAGATTTTAGGTTGCCTCAGGTTAGGATATACAACGTTATAGACGTATATAATGCCCCATCGGGAAGTAAGTGCCGTCACGCCAGGAATGCTGTAAAATATTACGGTAGAGAGGTTAGGTTGCCTTAGGTTATGATATATAACATTGCAGACGTATATAATGTTCCCACCGAGATGTAGGGACCGACATGCCAGGAATGTTGTAAAATATTACACCCGAGATGTTAGGTTCCCTTAGGTTAGCATATACAACGTTATAGACGTATATAATGTTTCCACCGAGAAGTAGGGACCGACATGCCAGGAATGTTGTAAAATATTACATACGAGATGTTAGGTTGCTTTGGGTTAGGATATACAACGTTATCGACGTATGTAATGTCCCCATCGAGAAGCAGGCGACGACACGCCAGAATGTTGTAAAATATTACATTCTACATGTTAGGTTGCCTTAGGCTAGGATATGTAACGTTATAGACGTATATAATATTCCCACCGAGAAATAAGGGCCGACGCGTCAGGAATGTTGCAAAATATTACACCCGAGATGTTAGGTTCCCTTAGGTTAGGATATACAACGTTATAGACGCATAGAATGTTCCCACCGAGATGTAGGGACCGACATGCCAGGAATGTTGTAAAATATTACATCCGAGATGTTAGGTTGCCTTAGGTTAGGATATACAACCTTATAGATGTATATAATGTCCACATCGAGAAGCAGGCGACGACACGCCAGGAATGTTATCAACTATTACATCCGAGATTTTAGGTTGCCTTAGGTTAGGGTATACAACGTTATAGACGTATATAATGCCCCATCGGGAAATAAGTGCCGTCACGCCAGGAATGCTGTAAAATATTACGGTAGAGAGGTTAGGTTGCCTTAGGTTATGATATATAACATTGCAGACGTATATAATGTTCCCACCGAGATGTAGGGACCGACATGCCAGGAATGTTGTAAAATATTACACCCGAGATGTTAGGTTCCCTTAGGTTAGGATATACAACGTTATAGACGTATAGAATGTTCCCACCGAGAAATAGGGGCCGACGCGTCAGGAATGTTGTAAAATATTACACCCGAGACGTTAGGTTCTCTTAGGTTAGGATACACAACGTTATAGACATATAGAATGTTCCCACCGAGAAATAG
This sequence comes from Xylocopa violacea, assembly GCA_963969225.1. Classification (NCBI taxonomy): domain Eukaryota; kingdom Metazoa; phylum Arthropoda; class Insecta; order Hymenoptera; family Apidae; genus Xylocopa; species Xylocopa violacea. Next base: position 43,917,990 of record CAXAJV010000001.1, on the reverse strand, counting down.
GGGCCGACGCGTCAGGAATGTTGTAAAATATGACATCCCAGAAGTTAGGTTGCGTTAGGTTAAGATATACAACGTTATAGACGTATATAATGTCCCCTTCGAGAAGCAGGCGACGACAAGCCAGAATGTTGTAAAATATTACATTCGACATGTTAGGTTGCCTTAGGCTAGGATATACAACGTTATAGACGTATATAATATTCCCACCGAGAAATAGGGGCCGACGCGTCAGGAATGTTGTAAAATATTACACCCGAGATGTTAGGTTCCCTTAGGTTAGGATATACAACGTTATAGACGTATAGAATGTTCCCACCGAGATGTAGGGACCGACATGCCAGGAATGTTGTAAAATATTACATCCGAGATGTTAGGTTGCCTTAGGTTAGGATATACAACCTTATAAATGTATATAATGTCCACATCGAGAAGCAGGCGACGACACGCCAGGAATGTTGTAAAATATTACATGCTAGATGTTAGGTTCCCTTAGGATAGGATATACAACGTTATAGATGTATCTAATGTCCCCATCGAGAAGCAGGCGACGACACGCCAGAATGTTGTGAAATGTTACATCCGATATGTTAGGTTGCCTTAGGCTAGGATATATAACGTGATAGACGTATATAATGTTCCCACCGAGAAATAGGGGCCGAAGCGTCAGGAATGTTGTAAAATATGACATCCCAGAAGTTAGGTTGCGTTAGGTTAAGATATACAACGTTATAGACGTATATAATGTCCCCTTCGAGAAGCAGGCGGCGACACGCCAAAATGTTGTAAAATATTACATTCGACATGTTAGGTTGCCTTAGGCTAGGATATGTAACTTTATAGACGTATATAATATTCCCACCGAGAAATAGGGGCCGACTCGTCAGGAATGTTGTAAAATATTACACCCGAAGTGTTAGGTTCCCTTAGGTTAGGATATACAACGTCATAGACGTACAGAATGTTCCCACCGAGATGTAGGGACCGACATGCCAGGAATGTTGTAAAATATTACATCCGAGATGTTAGGTTGCCTTAGGTTAGGATATACAACCTTATAGATGTGTATAATGTCCACATCGAGAAGCAGGCGACGACACGCCAGGAATGTTATCAACTATTACATCCGAGATTTTAGGTTGCCTCAGGTTAGGATATACAACGTTATAGACGTATATAATGCCCCAACGGGAAGTAAGTGCCGTCACGCCAGGAATGCTGTAAAATATTACGGTAGAGAGGTTAGGTTGCCTTAGGTTATGATATATAACATTGCAGACGTATATAATGTTCCCACCGAGATGTAGGGACCGACATGCCAGGAATGTTGTAAAATATTACACCCGAGATGTTAGGTTCCCTTAGGTTAGCATATACAACGTTATAGACGTATATAATGTTTCCACCGAGAAGTAGGGACCGACATGCCAGGAATGTTGTAAAATATTACATACGAGATGTTAGGTTGCTTTGGGTTAGGATATACAACGTTATCGACGTATGTAATGTCCCCATCGAGAAGCAGGCGACGACACGCCAGAATGTTGTAAAATATTACATTCTACATGTTAGGTTGCCTTAGGCTAGGATATGTAACGTTATAGACGTATATAATATTCCCACCGAGAAATAAGGGCCGACGCGTCAGGAATGTTGTAAAATATTACACCCGAGATGTTAGGTTCCCTTAGGTTAGGATATACAACGTTATAGACGTATAGAATGTTCCCACCGAGATGTAGGGACCGACATGCCAGGAATGTTGTAAAATATTACATCCGAGATGTTAGGTTGCCTTAGGTTAGGATATACAACCTTATAGATGTATATAATGTCCACATCGAGAAGCAGGCGACGACACGCCAGGAATGTTATCAACTATTACATCCGAGATTTTAGGTTGCCTTAGGTTAGGGTATACAACGTTATAGACGTATATAATGCCCCATCGGGAAGTAAGTGCCGTCACGCCAGGAATGCTGTAAAATATTACGGTAGAGAGGTTAGGTTGCCTTAGGTTATGATATATAACATTGCAGACGTATATAATGTTCCCACCGAGATGTAGGGACCGACATGCCAGGAATGTTGTAAAATATTACACCCGAGATGTTAGGTTCCCTTAGGTTAGGATATACAACGTTATAGACGTATAGAATGTTCCCACCGAGAAATAGGGGCCGACGCGTCAGGAATGTTGTAAAATATTACACCCGAGACGTTAGGTTCTCTTAGGTTAGGATACACAACGTTATAGACATATAGAATGTTCCCACCGAGAAATAGGGGCCGACGCGTCAGGAATGTTGTAAAATATGACATCCCAGAAGTTAGGTTGCGTTAGGTTAAGATATACAACGTTATAGACGTATATAATGTCCCCTTCGAGAAGCAGGCGACGACAAGCCAGAATGTTGTAAAATATTACATTCGACATGTTAGGTTGCCTTAGGCTAGGATATACAACGTTATAGACGTATATAATATTCCCACCGAGAAATAGGGGCCGACGCGTCAGGAATGTTGTAAAATATTACACCCGAGATGTTAGGTTCCCTTAGGTTAGGATATACAACGTCATAGACGTATAGAATGTTCCCACCGAGATGTAGGGACCGACATGCCAGGAATGTTGTAAAATATTACATCCGAGATGTTAGGTTGCCTTAGGTTAGGATATACAACCTTATAGATGTATATAATGTCCACATCGAGAAGCAGGCGACGACACGCCAGGAATGTTGTAAAATATTACATGCTAGATGTTAGGTTCCCTTAGGATAGGATATACAACGTTATAGACGTATCTAATGTCCCCATCGAGAAGCAGGCGACGACACGCCAGAATGTTGTGAAATGTTACATCCGATATGTTAGGTTGCCTTAGGCTAGGATATATAACGTGATAGACGTATATAATGTTCCCACCGAGAAATAGGGGCCGAAGCGTCAGGAATGTTGTAAAATATGACATCCCAGAAGTTAGGTTGCGTTAGGTTAAGATATACAACGTTATAGACGTATATAATGTCCCCTTCGAGAAGCAGGCGGCGACACGCCAAAATGTTGTAAAATATTACATTCGACATGTTAGGTTGCCTTAGGCTAGGATATGTAACTTTATAGACGTATATAATATTCCCACCGAGAAATAGGGGCCGACTCGTCAGGAATGTTGTAAAATATTACACCCGAAGTGTTAGGTTCCCTTAGGTTAGGATATACAACGTCATAGACGTATAGAATGTTCCCACCGAGATGTAGGGACCGACATGCCAGGAATGTTGTAAAATATTACATCCGAGATGTTAGGTTGCCTTAGGTTAGGATATACAACCTTATAGATGTATATAATGTCCACATCGAGAAGCAGGCGACGACACGCCAGGAATGTTATCAACTATTACATCCGAGATTTTAGGTTGCCTCAGGTTAGGATATACAACGTTATAGACGTATATAATGCCCCATCGGGAAGTAAGTGCCGTCACGCCAGGAATGCTGTAAAATATTACGGTAGAGAGGTTAGGTTGCCTTAGGTTATGATATATTACATTGCAGACGTATATAATATTCCCACCGAGATGTAGGGACCGACATGCCAGGAATGTTTTAAAATATTACACCCGAGATGTTAGGTTCCCTTAGGTTAGGATATACAGCGTTATAGACGTATAGAATGTTCCCACCGAGATGTAGGGACCGACATGCCAGGAATGATGTAAAATATTACATCCGAGATGTTAGGTTGCCTTAGGTTAGGATATACAACCTTATAGATGTATGTAATGTCCACATCGAGAAGCAGGCGACGACACGCCAGGAATGTTATCAACTATTACATCCGAGATTTTAGATTGCCTTAGGTTAGGATATACAACGTTATAGACGTATATAATGCCCCATCGGGAAGTAAGTGCCGTCACGCCAGGAATGCTGTAAAATATTACGGTAGAGAGGTTAGGTTGCCTTAGGTTATGATATATAACATTGCAGACGTATATAATGTTCCCACCGAGATGTAGGGACCGACATGCCAGGAATGTTGTAAAATATTACACCCGAGATGTTAGGTTCCCTTAGGTTAGGATATACAACGTTATAGACGTATAGAATGTTCCCACCGAGAAAAAGGGGCCGACGCGTCAGGAATGTTGTAAAATATTACACCCGAGACGTTAGGTTCTCGTAGGTTAGGATATACAACGTTATAGACATATAGAATGTTCCCACCGAGAAATAGGGGCCGACGCGTCAGGAATGTTGTAAAATATGACATCCCAGAAGTTAGGTTGCGTTAGGTTAAGATATACAACGTTATAGACGTATATAATGTCCCCTTCGAGAAGCAGGCGGCGACACGCCAAAATGTTGTAAAATATTACATTCGACATGTTAGGTTGCCTTAGGCTAGGATATGTAACTTTATAGACGTATATAATATTCCCACCGAGAAGTAGGGGCCGACTCGTCAGCAATGTTGTAAAATATTACACCCGAAGTGTTAGGTTCCCTTAGGTTAGGATATACAACGTCATAGACGTATAGAATGTTCCCACCGAGATGTAGGGACCGACATGCCAGGAATGATGTAAAATATTACATCCGAGATGTTAGGTTGCCTTAGGTTAGGATATACAACCTTATAGATGTATGTAATGTCCACATCGAGAAGCAGGCGACGACACGCCAGGAATGTTATCAACTATTACATCCGAGATTTTAGATTGCCTTAGGTTAGGATATACAACGTTATAGACGTATATAATGCCCCATCGGGAAGTAAGTGCCGTCACGCCAGGAATGCTGTAAAATATTACGGTAGAGAGGTTAGGTTGCCTTAGGTTATGATATATAACATTGCAGACGTATATAATGTTCCCACCGAGATGTAGGGACCGACATGCCAGGAATGTTGTAAAATATTACACCCGAGATGTTAGGTTCCCTTAGGTTAGGATATACAACGTTATAGACGTATAGAATGTTCCCACCGAGAAAAAGGGGCCGACGCGTCAGGAATGTTGTAAAATATTACACCCGAGACGTTAGGTTCTCGTAGGTTAGGATATACAACGTTATAGACATATAGAATGTTCCCACCGAGAAATAGGGGCCGACGCGTCAGGAATGTTGTAAAATATGACATCCCAGAAGTTAGGTTGCGTTAGGTTAAGATATACAACGTTATAGACGTATATAATGTCCCCTTCGAGAAGCAGGCGGCGACACGCCAAAATGTTGTAAAATATTACATTCGACATGTTAGGTTGCCTTAGGCTAGGATATGTAACTTTATAGACGTATATAATATTCCCACCGAGAAGTAGGGGCCGACTCGTCAGCAATGTTGTAAAATATTACACCCGAAGTGTTAGGTTCCCTTAGGTTAGGATATACAACGTCATAGACGTATAGAATGTTCCCACCGAGATGTAGGGACCGACATGCCAGGAATGTTGTAAAATATTACATCCGAGATGTTAGGTTGCCTTAGGCTAGGATATGTAACGTTATAGACGTATATAATATTCCCACCGAGAAATAGGGGACGACGCGTCAGGAATGTTGTAAAATATTACAACCAAGATGTTAGGTTGCCTTAGGTTAGGATATACAACCTTATAGATGTATATAATGTCCACATCGAGAAGCAGGCGACGACACGCCAGGAATGTTATCAACTATTACATCCGAGATTTTAGGTTGCCTCAGGTTAGGATATACAACGTTATAGACGTATATAATGCCCCATCGGGAAGTAAGTGCCGTCACGCCAGGAATGCTGTAAAATATTACGGTAGAGAGGTTAGGTTGCCTTAGGTTATGATATATAACATTGCAGACGTATGTAATGTTCCCACCGAGATGTAGGGACCGACATGCCAGGAATGTTGTAAAATATTACACCCGAGATGTTAGGTTCCCTTAGGTTAGGATATACAACGTTATAGACGTATAGAATGTTCCCACCGAGAAATAGGGGCCGACGTGTCAGGAATGTTGTAAAATATTACACCCGAGACGTTAGGTTCTCTTAGGTTAGGATATACAACGTTATAGACGTATAGAATGTTCCCACCGAGAAATAGGGTCCGACGCGTCAGGAATGTTGTAAAATATGACATCCCAGATGTTAGGTTGCGTTAGGTTAAGATATACAACGTTATAGACGTATAGAATGTTCCCACCGAGATGTAGGGACCGACATGCCAGGAATGTTGTAAAATATTACATCCGTGATGTTAGGTTGCCTTTGGCTAGGACATATATCGTTATAGACGTATACAATGTTCCCACCGAGAAGTAGGGACCGACGCGTCAGGAATGTTGTAAAATATTACATCCCAGATGTTAGGTTGCGTTAGGTTAGGATATACAACGTTATAGACGTATATAATGTCCCCTTCGAGAAGCAGGCGACGACACGCCAGAATGTTGTAAAATATTACATTCGACATGTTAGGTTGCCTTAGGCTAGGATATGTAACGTTATAGACGAATATTATATTCCCACCGAGAAATAGGGGCCGACGCGTCAGGAACGTTGTAAAATATTACACCCGAAATGTTAGGTTCCCTTAGGTTAGGATATACAACGTTATAGACGTATATAATGTTCCCACCGAGAAGTAGGGACCGACATGCCAGGAATGATGTAAAATATTACATACGAGATGTTAGGTTGCTTTGGGTTAGGATATACAACGTTATCGACGTATATAATGTCCCCATCGAGAAGCAGGCGACGACACGCCAGAATGTTGTAAAATATTACATCCGAGATGTTAGGTTCCCTTAGGTTAGGATATACAACGTTATAGACGTCTCTAATGTCCTCATCGAGAAGCATGCGACGACACGCCAGAATGTTGTAAAATATTATATCCGATATGTTAGGTTGCCTTAGGCTAGGATATATAACGTGAGAGACGTATATAATGTTCCCACCGAGAAGTAGGGACCGAAATGCCGGGAATGTTGTAAAATATTACACCCGAGATGTTAGGTTCCCTTAGGTTAGGATATACAACGTTATAGACGTATCTAATGTCCCCATCGAGAAGCAGGCGACGACACGCCAGAATGTTGTAAAATATTACATCCGAGATGTTAGGTTGCCTTAGGCTAGGATATACAACGTTATAGACGTATAGAATGTTCCCACCGAGATGTAGGGACCGACATGCCAGGAATGTTATCAACTATTACATCCGAGTTGTTAGGTTGCTTTAGGTTAGGATATATATCGTTATAGACTTATATAATGTTCCCACCGAGACGTGGGGACCGACATGCCAGGAATGTTGTAAAATATTACATCCCAGAAGTTAGGTTTCTTTGGGTTCGGATATACAACGTTATAGACGTATATAATGTCCCCATCGAGAAGCAGGCGACGACACGCCAGAATGTTGTAAAACATTACATCCGATATATTAGGTTGCCTTAGGCTAGGATATATAACGTGATAGACGTATATAATGTTCCCACCGAGAAGTAGGGACCGAAATGCCAGGAATGTTGTAAAATATAACACCCGAGATGTTAGGTTCCCTTAGGTTAGGATATACAACGTTATAGACGTATAGAATGTTCCCACCGAGAAATTGGGGCCGACGGGTCAGGAATTTTGTAAAATATTACACCCGAGATGTTAGGTTCCCTTAGGTTAGGATATACAACGTTATAGACGTATAGAAAGTTCCCAGCGAGATGTAGGGACCGACATGCCAGGAATGTTGTAAAATATTACATCCCAGAAGTTAGGTTTCTTTGGGTTAGGATATACAACGTTATAGACGTATATAATGTTCCCATCGAAAAGCAGGCGACGACACGCCAGAATGTTGTAAAACATTACATCCGATATGTTAGGTTGCCTTAGGCTAGGACATATAACGTGATAGACGTATATAATGTTCCCACCGGGAAGTAGGGACCGAAATGCCAGGAATGTTGTAAAATATTACACCCGAGATGTTAGGTACCCTTAGGTTAGGATATACAACGTTATAGACGTATAGAATGTTCCCACCGAGATGTAGGGACCGACATGCCAGGAATGTTGTAAAATATTACATCCGAGATGTTAGGTTGCCTTTGGCTAGGACATATATCGTTATGGACGTATACAATGTTCCCACCGAGAAGTAGGGACCGACGCGTCAGGAATGTTGTAAAATATTACATCCCAGATGTTAGGTTGCGTTAGGTTAGGATATACAACGTTATAGACGTATATAATGTCCCCTTCGAGAAGCAGGCGACGACACGCCAGAATGTTGTAAAATATTACATTCGACATGTTAGGTTGCCTTAGGCTAGGATATGTAACGTTATAGACGAATATAATATTCCCACCGAGAAATAGGGGCCGACATGCCAGGAATGTTGTAAAATATTACATCCGATTTGTTAGGTTGCTTTAGGTTAGGATATATATCGTTATAGACTTATATAATGTTCCCACCGAGACGTGGGGACCGACATGCCAGGAATGTTGTAAAATATTACATCCCAGAAGTTAGGTTTCTTTGGGTTAGGATATACAACGTTATAGACGTATATAATGTCCCCATCGAGAAGCAGGCGACGACACGCCAGAATGTTGTAAAACATTACATCCGATATATTAGGTTGCCTTAGGCTAGGATATATAACGTGATAGACGTATATAATGTTCCCACCGAGAAGTAGGGACCGAAATGCCAGGAATGTTGTAAAATATTACACCCGAGATGTTAGGTTCCCTTAGGTTAGGATATACAACGTTATAGACGTATAGAAAGTTCCCACGGTGATGTAGGGACCGACATGCCAGGAATGTTGTAAAATATTACACTCGAGATGTTAGGTTCCCTTAGGTTAGGATATACAACGTTATAGACGTATAGAATGTTCCCACCGAGAAATTGGGGCCGACTGGTCAGGAACGTTGCAAAATATTACACCCGAGATGTTAGGTTCCCTTAGGTTAGGATATACAACGTTATAAAGTATAGAAAGTTCTCAGCGAGATGTAGGGACCGACATGGCAGGATTGTTGTAAAATATTGCATCCCAGAAGTTAGGTTGCTTTGGGTTAGGATATACAACGTTATAGACGTATATAATGTCCCCATCGAGAAGCAGGCGACGACACGCCAGAATGTTGTAAAATATTACATCCGAGATGTTAGGTTCCCTTAGGTTAGGATGTACAACGTTATAGACGTATCTAATGTCCCCATCGAGAAGCAGGCGACGACACGCCAGAATGTTGTAAAATATTACATTGTATGTGTTAGGTTGCCTTAGGCTAGGATATATAACGTGATAGACGTATATAATGTTCCCACCGGGAAATAGGGGCCGACGAGTCAGGAATGTTGTAAAATATTACATCCCAGATGTTAGGTTGCGTTAGGTTAGGATATACGACGTTACAGACGTATATAATGTCCCCTTCGAGAAGCAGGCGACGACACGCCAGAATGTTGTAAAATATTACATTCGACATGTTAGGTTGCCTTAGGCTAGGATATGTAACGTTATAGACGTATATAATATTCCCACCGTGAAATAGGGGCCGACGCGTCAGGAATGTTGTAAAATATGACATCCCAGATGTTAGGTTGCGTTAGGTTAAGATATACAACGTTATAGACGTATAGAATGTTCCCACCGAGATGTAGGGACCGACACGCCAGGAATGTTGTAAAATATTACATCCGAGATGTTAGGTTGCCTTTGGCTAGGACATATATCGTTATAGACGTATACAATGTTCCCACCGAGAAGTAGGGACCGACGCGTCAGGAATGTTGTAAAATATTACATCCCAGATGTTAGGTTGCGTTAGGTTAGGATATACAACGTTATAGACGTATATAATGTCCCCTTCGAGAAGCAGGCGACGACACGCCAGAATGTTGTAAAATATTACATTCGACATGTTAGGTTGCCTTAGGCTAGGATATGTAACGTTATAGACGAATATTATATTCCCACCGAGAAATAGGGGCCGGCGCGTCAGGAACGTTGTAAAATATTACACCCGAAATGTTAGGTTCCCTTAGGTTAGGATATACAACTTTATAGACGTATATAATGTTCCCACCGAGAAGTAGGGACCGACATGCCAGGAATGATGTAAAATATTACATACGAGATGTTAGGTTCCCTTAGGTTAGGATATACAACGTTATAGACGTATCTAATGTCCCAATCGAGAAGCAGGCGACGACACGCCAGAATGTTGTGAAATGTTACATCCGATATGTTAGGTTGCCTTAGGCTAGGATATATAACGTGATAGACGTATATAATGTTCCCACCGAGAAATAGGGGCCGACGCGTCAGGAATGTTGTAAAATATGACATCCCAGATGTTAGGCTGCGTTAGGTTAAGATATACAACGTTATAGACGTATATAATGTCCCCTTCGAGAAGCAGGCGACGACAAGCCAGAATGTTGTAAAATATTACATTCGACATGTTAGGTTGCCTTAGGCTAGGATATACAACGTTATAGACGTATATAATATTCCCACCGAGAAATAGGGGCCGACGCGTCAGGAATGTTGTAAAATATTACACCCGAGTTGTTAGGTTCGCTTAGGTTAGGATATACAACGTTATAGACGTATAGAATGTTCCCACCGAGATGTAGGGACCGACATGCCAGGAATGTTGTAAAATATTACATCCGAGATGTTAGGTTGCCTTAGGTTAGGATATACAACCTTATAGATGTATATAATGTCCACATCGAGAAGCAGGCGACGACACGCCAGGAATGTTGTAAAATATTACATGCTAGATGTTAGGTTCCCTTAGGATAGGATATACAACGTTATAGACGTATCTAATGTCCCCATCGAGAAGCATGCGACGACACGCCAGAATGTTGTAAAATATTATATCCGATATGTTAGGTTGCCTTAGGCTAGGATATATAACGTGAGAGACGTATATAATGTTCCCACCGAGAAGTAGGGACCGAAATGCCGGGAATGTTGTAAAATATTACACCCGAGATGTTAGGTTCCCTTAGGTTAGGATATACAACGTTATAGACGTATCTAATGTCCCCATCGAGAAGCAGGCGACGACACGCCAGAATGTTGTAAAATATTACATCCGAGATGTTAGGTTGCCTTAGGCTAGGATATACAACGTTATAGACGTATAGAATGTTCCCACCGAGATGTAGGGACCGACATGCCAGGAATGTTATCAACTATTACATCCGAGTTGTTAGGTTGCTTTAGGTTAGGATATATATCGTTATAGACTTATATAATGTTCCCACCGAGACGTGGGGACCGACATGCCAGGAATGTTGTAAAATATTACATCCCAGAAGTTAGGTTTCTTTGGGTTAGGATATACAACGTTATAGACGTATATAATGTCCCCATCGAGAAGCAGGCGACGACACGCCAGAATGTTGTAAAACATTACATCCGATATATTAGGTTGCCTTAGGCTAGGATATATAACGTGATAGACGTATATAATGTTCCCACCGAGAAGTAGGGACCGAAATGCCAGGAATGTTGTAAAATATAACACCCGAGATGTTAGGTTCCCTTAGGTTAGGATATACAACGTTATAGACGTATAGAATGTTCCCACCGAGATGTAGGGACCGACATGCCAGGAATGTTGTAAAATATTACATCCGAGATGTTAGGTTGCCTTTGGCTAGGACATATATCGTTATGGACGTATACAATGTTCCCACCGAGAAGTAGGGACCGACGCGTCAGGAATGTTGTAAAATATTACATCCCAGATGTTAGGTTGCGTTAGGTTAGGATATACAACGTTATAGACGTATATAATGTCCCCATCGAGAAGCAGGCGACGACACGCCAGAATGTTGTAAAACATTACATCCGATATATTAGGTTGCCTTAGGCTAGGATATATAACGTGATAGACGTATATAATGTTCCCACCGAGAAGTAGGGACCGAAATGCCAGGAATGTTGTAAAATATTACACCCGAGATGTTAGGTTCCCTTAGGTTAGGATATACAACGTTATAGACGTATAGAAAGTTCCCACGGTGATGTAGGGACCGACATGCCAGGAATGTTGTAAAATATTACACTCGAGATGTTAGGTTCCCTTAGGTTAGGATATACAACGTTATAGACGTATAGAATGTTCCCACCGAGAAATTGGGGCCGACTGGTCAGGAACGTTGCAAAATATTACACCCGAGATGTTAGGTTCCCTTAGGTTAGGATATACAACGTTATAAAGTATAGAAAGTTCTCAGCGAGATGTAGGGACCGACATGGCAGGATTGTTGTAAAATATTGCATCCCAGAAGTTAGGTTGCTTTGGGTTAGGATATACAACGTTATAGACGTATATAATGTCCCCATCGAGAAGCAGGCGACGACACGCCAGAATGTTGTAAAATATTACATCCGAGATGTTAGGTTCCCTTAGGTTAGGATGTACAACGTTATAGACGTATCTAATGTCCCCATCGAGAAGCAGGCGACGACACGCCAGAATGTTGTAAAATATTACATTGTATGTGTTAGGTTGCCTTAGGCTAGGATATATAACGTGATAGACGTATATAATGTTCCCACCGGGAAATAGGGGCCGACGAGTCAGGAATGTTGTAAAATATTACATCCCAGATGTTAGGTTGCGTTAGGTTAGGATATACGACGTTACAGACGTATATAATGTCCCCTTCGAGAAGCAGGCGACGACACGCCAGAATGTTGTAAAATATTACATTCGACATGTTAGGTTGCCTTAGGCTAGGATATGTAACGTTATAGACGTATATAATATTCCCACCGTGAAATAGGGGCCGACGCGTCAGGAATGTTGTAAAATATGACATCCCAGATGTTAGGTTGCGTTAGGATAAGATATACAACGTTATAGACGTATAGAATGTTCCCACCGAGATGTAGGGACCGACACGCCAGGAATGTTGTAAAATATTACATCCGAGATGTTAGGTTGCCTTTGGCTAGGACATATATCGTTATAGACGTATACAATGTTCCCACCGAGAAGTAGGGACCGACGCGTCAGGAATGTTGTAAAATATTACATCCCAGATGTTAGGTTGCGTTAGGTTAGGATATACAACGTTATAGACGTATATAATGTCCCCTTCGAGAAGCAGGCGACGACACGCCAGAATGTTGTAAAATATTACATTCGACATGTTAGGTTGCCTTAGGCTAGGATATGTAACGTTATAGACGAATATTATATTCCCACCGAGAAATAGGGGCCGGCGCGTCAGGAACGTTGTAAAATATTACACCCGAAATGTTAGGTTCCCTTAGGTTAGGATATACAACGTTATAGACGTATATAATGTTCCCACCGAGAAGTAGGGACCGACATGCCAGGAATGATGTAAAATATTACATACGAGATGTTAGGTTGCTTTGGGTTAGGATATACAACGTTATCGACGTATATAATGTCCCCATCGAGAAGCAGGCGACGACACGCCAGAATGTTGTAAAATATTACATCCGAGATGTTAGGTTCCCTTAGGTTAGGATATACAACGTTATAGACGTATCTAATGTCCCCATCGAGAAGCAGGCGACGACACGCCAGAATGTTGTGAAATATTACATCCGATATGTTAGGTTGCCTTAGGCTAGGATATATAACGTGATAGACGTATATAATGTTCCCACCGAGAAATAGGGGCCGACGCGTCAGGATTGTTGTAAAATATGACATCCCGGATGTTAGGTTGCGTTATGTTAAGATATTCAACGTTATAGACGTATATAATGTCCCCTTCGAGAAGCAGGCGACGACACGCCAGAATGTTGTAAAATATTACACCCGAGATGTTAGGTTCCCTTATGTTAGGATATACAACGTTATAGACGTATCTAATGTCCCCATCGAGAAGCAGGCGACGACACGCCAGAATGTTGTGAAATGTTACATTCGACATGTTAGGTTGCCTTAGGCTAGGACATGTAACTTTATAGACGTATATAATATTCCCACCGAGAAATAGGGGCCGACTCGTCAGGAATGTTGTAAAATATTACACCCGAAGTGTTAGGTTCCCTTAGGTTAGGATATACAACGTCATAGACGTATAGAATGTTCCCACCGAGATGTAGGGACCGACAAGCCAGGAATGTTGTAAAATATTACATCCGAGATGTTAGGTTGCCTTAGGCTAGGACATATATCGTTATAGACGTATACAATTTTCGCACCGAAAAGTAGGGACCGACGCGTCAGGAATGTTGTAATATATTACATCCCAGATGTTAGGTTGCGTTAGGTTAGGATATACAACGTTATAGACGTATATAATATCCCCTTCGAGAAGCAGGCGACGACACGCCAGGAATGTTATCAACTATTACATCCGAGATTTTAGGTTGCCTTAGGCTAGGATATATAACGTTATAGACGTATATAATATTCCCACCGAGAAATATGGGCCGACGCGTCAGGAATGTTGTAAAATATTACACTCGAGATGTTAGGTTCCCTTAGGTTAGGATATACAACGTTATAGACGTATCTAATGTCCCCATCGAGAAGCAGGCGACGACACGCCAGAATGTTGTGAAATGTTACATCCGATATGTTAGGTTGCCTTAGGCTAGGATATATAACGTGATAGACGTATATAATGTTCCCACCGAGAAATAGGGGCCGACGCGTCAGGAATGTTGTAAAATATGACATCCCAGATGTTAGGCTGCGTTAGGTTAAGATATACAACGTTATAGACGTATATAATGTCCCCTTCGAGAAGCAGGCGACGACAAGCCAGAATGTTGTAAAATATTACATTCGACATGTTAGGTTGCCTTAGGCTAGGATATACAACGTTATAGACGTATATAATATTCCCACCGAGAAATAGGGGCCGACGCGTCAGGAATGTTGTAAAATATTACACCCGAAGTGTTAGGTTCCCTTAGGTTAGGATATACAACGTCATAGACGTATAGAATGTTCCCACCGAGATGTAGGGACCGACATGCCAGGAATGTTGTAAAATATTACATCCGAGATGTTAGGTTGCCTTAGGTTAGGATATACAACCTTATAGATGTATATAATGTCCACATCGAGAAGCAGGCGACGACACGCCAGGAATGTTATCAACTATTACATCCGAGATTTTAGGTTGCCTCAGGTTAGGATATACAACGTTATAGACGTATATAATGCCCCATCGGGAAGTAAGTGCCGTCACGCCAGGAATGCTGTAAAATATTACGGTAGAGAGGTTAGGTTGCCTTAGGTTATGATATATTACATTGCAGACGTATATAATATTCCCACCGAGATGTAGGGACCGACATGCCAGGAATGTATTAAAATATTACACCCGAGATGTTAGGTTCCCTTAGGTTAGGATATACAGCGTTATAGACGTATAGAATGTTCCCACCGAGATGTAGGGACCGACATGCCAGGAATGTTGTAAAATATTACATCCGAGATGTTAGGTTGCCTTAGGTTAGGATATACAACCTTATAGATGTATGTAATGTCCACATCGAGAAGCAGGCGACGACACGCCAGGAATGTTATCAACTATTACATCCGAGATTTTAGATTGCCTTAGGTTAGGATATACAACGTTATAGACGTATATAATGCCCCATCGGGAAGTAAGTGCCGTCACGCCAGGAATGCTGTAAAATATTACGGTAGAGAGGTTAGGTTGCCTTAGGTTATGATATATAACATTGCAGACGTATATAATGTTCCCACCGAGATGTAGGGACCGACATGCCAGGAATGTTGTAAAATATTACACCCGAGATGTTAGGTTCCCTTAGGTTAGGACATACAACGTTATAGACGTATAGAATGTTCCCACCGAGAAATAGGGGCCGACGCGTCAGGAATGTTGTAAAATATTACACTCGAGACGTTAGGTTCTCTTAGGTTAGGATATACAACGTTATAGACATATAGAATGTTCCCACCGAGAAATAGGGGCCGACGCGTCAGGAATGTTGTAAAATATGACATCCCAGATGTTAGGTTGCGTTAGGTTAAGATATACAACGTTATAGACGTATAGAATGTTCCCACCGAGATGTGGGGACCGACATGCCAGGAATGTTGTAAAATATTACATCCGTGATGTTAGGTTGCCTTTGGCTAGGACATATATCGTTATAGACGTATACAATGTTCCCACCGAGAAGTAGGGACCGACGCGTCAGGAATGTTGTAAAATATTACATTCCAGATGTTAGGTTGCGTTAGGTTAGGATATACAACGTTATAGACGTATATAATGTCCCCTTCGAGAAGCAGGCGACGACACGCCAGAATGTTGTAAAATATTACATTCGACATGTTAGGTTGCCTTAGGCTAGGATATGTAACGTTATAGACGAATATAATATTCCCACCGAGAAATAGGGGCCGACGCGTCAGGAACGTTGTAAAATATTACACCCGAAATGTTAGGTTCCCTTAGGTTAGGATATACAACGTTATAGACGTATATAATGTTCCCACCGAGAAGTAGGGACCGACATGCCAGGAATGTTGTAAAATATGACATACGAGATGTTAGGTTGCTTTGGGTTAGGATATACAACGTTATCGACGTATATAATGTCCCCATCGAGAAGCGTGCGACGACACGCCAGAATGTTGTAAAATATTACATCCGAGATGTTAGGTTCCCTTAGGTTAGGATATACAACGTTATAGACGTATCTAATGTCCCCATCGAGAAGCATGCGACGACACGCCAGAATGTTGTAAAATATTATATCCGATATGTTAGGTTGCCTTAGGCTAGGATATATAACGTGATAGACGTATATAATGTTCCCAGCTAGAAGTAGGGACCGAAATGCCAGGAATGTTGTAAAATATTACACCCGAGATGTTAGGTTCCCTTAGGTTAGGATATACAACGTTATAGACGTATAGAATGTTCCCACCGAGAAATTGGGGCCGACGGGTCAGGAATGTTGCAAAATATTACACCCGAGATGTTAGGTTCCCTTAGGTTAGGATATACAACGTTATAAAGTATAGAAATTTCTCAGCGAGATGTAGGGACCGACATGCCAGGAATGTTGTAAAATATTACATCCCAGAAGTTAGGTTGCTTTGGGTTAGGATATACAACGTTATAGACGTATATAATGTCCCCATCGAGAAGCAGGCGACGACACGCCAGAATGTTGTAAAATATTACATCCGAGATGTTAGGTTCCCTTAGGTTAGGATGTACAACGTTATAGACGTATCTAATGTCCCCTTCGAGAAGCAGGCGACGACACGCCAGAATGTTGTAAAATATTACATTCGACATGCTAGGTTGCCTTAGGCTAGGATATATAACGTGATAGACGTATATAATGTTCCCACCGAGAAGTAGGGACCGAAATGCCAGGAATGTTGTAAAATATTACTCCCGAGATGTTAGGTTCCCTTAGGTTAGGATATACAACGTTATAGACGTATAGAATGTTCCCACCGAGAAATTGGGGCCGACGGGTCAGGAATGTTGCAAAATATTACACCCGAGATGTTAGGTTCCCTTAGGTTAGGATATACAACGTTATAAAGTATAGAAATTTCTCAGCGAGATGTAGGGACCGACATGCCAGGAATGTTGTAAAATATTACATCCGAGATGTTAGGTTGCCTTAGGTTAGGATATACAACGTTATCGACGTATATAATGTCCCCATCGAGAAGCAGGCGACGACACGCCAGAATGTTGTAAAATATTACATCCGAGATGTTAGGTTCCCATAGGTTAGGATATACAACGTTATAGATGTATCTAATGTCCCCATCGAGAAGCAGGCGACGACACGCCAGAATGTTGTAAAATATTACATTCGACACGTTAGGTTGCCTTAGGCTAGGATATGTAACGTTATAGACGTATATAATATTCCCACCGAGAAATAGGGGCCGACGCGTCATGAATGTTGTAAAATGTTACATCCCAGAAGTTAGATTGCTTTGGGTTAGGATATACAACGTTATCGACGTATATAATGTCCCCATCGAGAAGCAGGCGACGACACGCCAGAATGTTGTAAAATATTACACCCGAGATGTTAGGTTGCCTTAGGTTAGGATATACAACGTTATAGACGAATATAATAGTCCCACCGAGAAATAGGGGCCGACGCGTCAGGAACGTTGTAAAATATTACACCCGAAATGTTAGGTACCCTTAGGTTAGGATATACAACGTTATAGACGTATAGAATGTTCCCACCGAGATGTAGGGACCGACATGCCAGTAATGTAGTAAAATATTACATCCGAGATGTTAGGTTGCCTTAGGCTAGGACATATATCGTTATAGACGTATACAATGTTCCCACCGAGAAGTAGGGACCGACGCGTCAGGAATGTTGTAAAATATTACATCCCAGATGTTAGGTTGCGTTAGGTTAGGATATACAACGTTTATAGACGTATATAATGTCCCCTTCGAGAAGCAGGCGACGACACGCCAGAATGTTGTAAAATATTACATTCGACATGTTAGGTTGCCTTAGGCTAGAATATATAACGTTATAGACGTATATAATATTCCCACCGAGAAATAGGGGCCGACGCGTCAGGAATGTTGTAAAATATTACAGCCGAAATGTTAGGTTCCCTTACGTTAGGATATACAACGTTATAGACGTATAGAATGTTCCCACCGAGATGTAGGGACCGACATGCCAGGAATGTTCTAAAATATGACATCCGAGTTGTTAGGTTGCTTTAGGTTAGGATATGTATCGTTATAGACTTATATAATGTTCCCACTCAGACGTGGGGAACGACATGCCAGGAATGCTGTCAAATATTACATCCGAGATGCTAGGTTGCCTTAGGTTAGGATACACAAAGTTATAGATGTATATAATGTCCGCATCCAGAAGTAGGCGACGACACGCCAGGAATGTTTTAAATATTACATCCGAGATGTTAGGTTGCCTTATGCTATGATATATATCGTTATAGACGTATACAATGTTCCCACCGAGAAGTAGGGACCGAAATGCCAGGAATGTGGTAAAATATTACATCCGAGATGTTAGGTTGCCTTAGGTTAGGATATACAACGTTATAGACGTATATAATGTCCCCATCGAAAAGCAGGCGACGACACGCCAGGAATGTTGTAAAATATTACATCCGAGATGTTATGTTGCCTTGCGTTAGGATATATAACGTTATAGACGTATATAATGTTACCACCGAGATGTACGTGCCGACACGCCAGGAATGTTATCAACTATTACATCCGAGATGTTCGGTTGCCTTGGGTTATGATATATAACGTTATAGACGTATATAATGTTACCACCGAGAAGTAGGGACTGACATGCCAGGAATGTTGTAAAATATTACATTCAACATGCTAGGTTGCCTTCGGCTAGGATATATAACGTTATAGACGTATATAATATTCCCACGGAGAAATAGGGGCCGACGCGTCAGGAATGTTGTAAAATGTTACATCCCAGAAGTTAGATTGCTTTGGGTTAGGATATACAACGTTATCGACGTATATAATGTCCCCATCGAGAAGCAGGCGACGACACGCCAGAATGTTGTAAAATATTACATCCGAGATGTTACCTTGCTTTAGGTTAGGATATATAACGTTATTGACGTATAGAATGTTCCCACCGAGAAATAGGGGCCGAGGGGTCAGGAATGATGTAAAATGTTACACCCGAGATGTTAGGTTCCCTTAGGTTAGGATATACAACGTTATAGACGTATAGAAAGTTCCCACGGTGATGTAGGGACCGACATGCCAGGAATGTTGTAAAATATTACATCCGAGATGTAACGTTGCTTTAGGTTAGGATATATATCGTTATAGACTAATATAATGTTCCCACCGAGACGTGGGGACCGACATGCCAGGAATCTTGTAAAATATTACATCCGAGACGTTAGGTTGCCTTAGGTTAGGATATACAACGTTATAGACGTATATAATGTCCCCATCGAAAAGCAGGCGACGACACGCCAGAATGTTGTAAAATATTACATTCGACATGTTAGGTTGCCTTAGGCTAGGATATGCAACGTTATAGACGTGTAGAATGTTCCCACCGCGAAATAGGGGCCGACGGGTCAGGAATGCTGTAAAATATTACACCCGAGATGTTAGGTTCCCTTAGGTTAGGATATACAACGTTATAGAGTTATAGAAAGTTCCCACCGAGATGTAGGGACCGACATGCCAGGAATGTTGTAAAATATTACATACGAGATGTTAGGTTGCTTTAGGTTAGGATATATATCGTTATAGACGTATACAATGTTCCCACCGAGAAGTAGGGACCGACGCGTCAGGAATGTTGTAAAATATTACATCCCATATGTTAGGTTGCGTTAGGTTAGGATATACAACGTTTATAGACGTATATAGTATCCCCTTGGAGAAGCAGGCGACGACACGCCAGAATGTTGTAAAATATTACATCCGAGATGTTAGGTTGCCTTAGGCTAGGACATATATCGTTATAGACGTATACAATGTTCCCACCGAGAAGTAGGGACCGACGCGTCAGGAATGTTGTAAAATATTACATCCCAGATGTTAGGTTGCGTTAGGTTAGGATATACAACGTTTATAGACGTATATAGTGTCCCCTTCGAGAAGCAGGCGACGACACGCCAGAATGTTGTAAAATATTACATCCGAGATGTTAGGTTGCCTTAGGCTAGGACATATATCGTTATAGACGTATACAATGTTCCCACCGAGAAGTAGGGACCGACGCGTCAGGAATGTTGTAAAATATTACATCCCAGATGTTAGGTTGCGTTAGGTTAGGATATACAACGTTATAGACGTATAGAATGTTCCCACCGAGATGTAGGGACCGACATGCCAGGAATGTTGTAAAATATTACATCCGAGATGTTAGGTTGCCTTAGGCTAGGACATATATCGTTATAGACGTATACAATGTTCCCACCGAGAAGTAGGGACCGACGCGTCAGGAATGTTGTAAAATATTACATCCCAGATGTTAGGTTGCGTTAGGTTAGGATATACAACGTTTATAGACGTATATAATGTCCCCTTCGAGAAGCAGGCGACGACACGCCAGAATGTTGTAAAATATTATATTCGACATGTTAGGTTGCCTTAGGCTAGGATATATATCGTTATAGACGTATACAATGTTCCCACCGAGAAGTAGGGACCGACGCGTCAGGAATGTTGTAAAATATTACATCCC
Source organism: Xylocopa violacea (assembly GCA_963969225.1). Classification (NCBI taxonomy): domain Eukaryota; kingdom Metazoa; phylum Arthropoda; class Insecta; order Hymenoptera; family Apidae; genus Xylocopa; species Xylocopa violacea. The sequence goes on along the minus strand of CAXAJV010000001.1, from coordinate 43,896,756 downwards.
ATATGTTAGGTTGCGTTAGGTTAGGATATACAACGTTTATAGACGTATATAGTATCCCCTTGGAGAAGCAGGCGACGACACGCCAGAATGTTGTAAAATATTACATCCGAGATGTTAGGTTGCCTTAGGCTAGGACATATATCGTTATAGACGTATACAATGTTCCCACCGAGAAGTAGGGACCGACGCGTCAGGAATGTTGTAAAATATTACATCCCAGATGTTAGGTTGCGTTAGGTTAGGATATACAACGTTTATAGACGTATATAGTGTCCCCTTCGAGAAGCAGGCGACGACACGCCAGAATGTTGTAAAATATTACATCCGAGATGTTAGGTTGCCTTAGGCTAGGACATATATCGTTATAGACGTATACAATGTTCCCACCGAGAAGTAGGGACCGACGCGTCAGGAATGTTGTAAAATATTACATCCCAGATGTTAGGTTGCGTTAGGTTAGGATATACAACGTTATAGACGTATAGAATGTTCCCACCGAGATGTAGGGACCGACATGCCAGGAATGTTCTAAAATATGACATCCGAGTTGTTAGGTTGCTTTAGGTTAGGATATATATCGTTATAGACTTATATAATGTTCCCACTCAGACGTGGGGAACGACATGCCAGGAATGCTGTCAAATATTACATCCGAGATGTTAGGTTGCCTTAGGTTAGGATACACAAAGTTATAGATGTATATAATGTCCGCATCCAGAAGTAGGCGACGACACGCCAGGAATGTTTTAAATATTACATCCGAGATGTTAGGTTGCCTTATGCTATGATATATATCGTTATAGACGTATACAATGTTCCCACCGAGAAGTAGGGACCGAAATGCCAGGAATGTGGTAAAATATTACATCCGAGATGTTAGGTTGCCTTAGGTTAGGATATACAACGTTATAGACGTATATAATGTCCCCATCGAAAAGCAGGCGACGACACGCCAGGAATGTTGTAAAATATTACATCCGAGATGTTATGTTGCCTTGCGTTAGGATATATAACGTTATAGACGTATATAATGTTACCACCGAGATGTACGTGCCGACACGCCAGGAATGTTATCAACTATTACATCCGAGATGTTCGGTTGCCTTGGGTTATGATATATAACGTTATAGACGTATATAATGTTACCACCGAGAAGTAGGGACTGACATGCCAGGAATGTTGTAAAATATTACATTCAACATGCTAGGTTGCCTTCGGCTAGGATATATAACGTTATAGACGTATATAATATTCCCACGGAGAAATAGGGGCCGACGCGTCAGGAATGTTGTAAAATGTTACATCCCAGAAGTTAGATTGCTTTGGGTTAGGATATACAACGTTATCGACGTATATAATGTCCCCATCGAGAAGCAGGCGACGACACGCCAGAATGTTGTAAAATATTACATCCGAGATGTTACCTTGCTTTAGGTTAGGATATATAACGTTATTGACGTATAGAATGTTCCCACCGAGAAATAGGGGCCGAGGGGTCAGGAATGATGTAAAATATTACACCCGAGATGTTAGGTTCCCTTAGGTTAGGATATACAACGTTATAGACGTATAGAAAGTTCCCACGGTGATGTAGGGACCGACATGCCAGGAATGTTGTAAAATATTACATCCGAGATGTAACGTTGCTTTAGGTTAGGATATATATCGTTATAGACTAATATAATGTTCCCACCGAGACGTGGGGACCGACATGCCAGGAATCTTGTAAAATATTACATCCGAGACGTTAGGTTGCCTTAGGTTAGGATATACAACGTTATAGACGTATATAATGTCCCCATCGAAAAGCAGGCGACGACACGCCAGAATGTTGTAAAATATTACATTCGACATGTTAGGTTGCCTTAGGCTAGGATATGCAACGTTATAGACGTGTAGAATGTTCCCACCGCGAAATAGGGGCCGACGGGTCAGGAATGCTGTAAAATATTACACCCGGGATGTTAGGTTCCCTTAGGTTAGGATATACAACGTTATAGACTTATAGAAAGTTCCCACCGAGATGTAGGGACCGACATGCCAGGAATGTTGTAAAATATTACATACGAGATGTTAGGTTGCTTTAGGTTAGGATATATATCGTTATAGACGTATACAATGTTCCCACCGAGAAGTAGGGACCGACGCGTCAGGAATGTTGTAAAATATTACATCCCATATGTTAGGTTGCGTTAGGTTAGGATATACAACGTTTATAGACGTATATAGTATCCCCTTGGAGAAGCAGGCGACGACACGCCAGAATGTTGTAAAATATTACATCCGAGATGTTAGGTTGCCTTAGGCTAGGACATATATCGTTATAGACGTATACAATGTTCCCACCGAGAAGTAGGGACCGACGCGTCAGGAATGTTGTAAAATATTACATCCCAGATGTTAGGTTGCGTTAGGTTAGGATATACAACGTTTATAGACGTATATAGTGTCCCCTTCGAGAAGCAGGCGACGACACGCCAGAATGTTGTAAAATATTACATCCGAGATGTTAGGTTGCCTTAGGCTAGGACATATATCGTTATAGACGTATACAATGTTCCCACCGAGAAGTAGGGACCGACGCGTCAGGAATGTTGTAAAATATTACATCCCAGATGTTAGGTTGCGTTAGGTTAGGATATACAACGTTATAGACGTATAGAATGTTCCCACCGAGATGTAGGGACCGACATGCCAGGAATGTTGTAAAATATTACATCCGAGATGTTAGGTTGCCTTAGGCTAGGACATATATCGTTATAGACGTATACAATGTTCCCACCGAGAAGTAGGGACCGACGCGTCAGGAATGTTGTAAAATATTACATCCCAGATGTTAGGTTGCGTTAGGTTAGGATATACAACGTTTATAGACGTATATAATGTCCCCTTCGAGAAGCAGGCGACGACACGCCAGAATGTTGTAAAATATTATATTCGACATGTTAGGTTGCCTTAGGCTAGGATATATATCGTTATAGACGTATACAATGTTCCCACCGAGAAGTAGGGACCGACGCGTCAGGAATGTTGTAAAATATTACATCCCATATGTTAGGTTGCGTTAGGTTAGGATATACAACGTTTATAGACGTATATAGTATCCCCTTGGAGAAGCAGGCGACGACACGCCAGAATGTTGTAAAATATTACATCCGAGATGTTAGGTTGCCTTAGGCTAGGACATATATCGTTATAGACGTATACAATGTTCCCACCGAGAAGTAGGGACCGACGCGTCAGGAATGTTGTAAAATATTACATCCCAGATGTTAGGTTGCGTTAGGTTAGGATATACAACGTTTATAGACGTATATAGTGTCCCCTTCGAGAAGCAGGCGACGACACGCCAGAATGTTGTAAAATATTACATCCGAGATGTTAGGTTGCCTTAGGCTAGGACATATATCGTTATAGACGTATACAATGTTCCCACCGAGAAGTAGGGACCGACGCGTCAGGAATGTTGTAAAATATTACATCCCAGATGTTAGGTTGCGTTAGGTTAGGATATACAACGTTATAGACGTATAGAATGTTCCCACCGAGATGTAGGGACCGACATGCCAGGAATGTTGTAAAATATTACATCCGAGATGTTAGGTTGCCTTAGGCTAGGACATATATCGTTATAGACGTATACAATGTTCCCACCGAGAAGTAGGGACCGACGCGTCAGGAATGTTGTAAAATATTACATCCCAGATGTTAGGTTGCGTTAGGTTAGGATATACAACGTTTATAGACGTATATAATGTCCCCATCGAGAAGCAGGCGACGACACGCCAGAATGTTGTAAAATACTACATTCGACATGCTAGGTTGCCTTAGGCTAGGATATGTAACGTTATAGACGTATATAATATTCCCACCGAGAAATAGGGGCCGACGCGTCAGGAATGTTGTAAAATATTACACCCGAAATGTTAGGTTCCCTTACGTTAGGATATACAACGTTATAGACGTATAGAATGTTCCCACCGAGATGTAGGGACCGACATGCCAGGAATGTTCTAAAATATGACATCCGAGTTGTTAGGTTGCTTTAGGTTAGGATATATATCGTTATAGACTTATATAATGTTCCCACTCAGACGTGGGGAACGACATGCCAGGAATGCTGTCAAATATTACATCCGAGATGTTAGGTTGCCTTAGGTTAGGATACACAAAGTTATAGATGTATATAATGTCCGCATCCAGAAGTAGGCGACGACACGCCAGGAATGTTTTAAATATTACATCCGAGATGTTAGGTTGCCTTATGCTATGATATATATCGTTATAGACGTATACAATGTTCCCACCGAGAAGTAGGGACCGAAATGCCAGGAATGTGGTAAAATATTACATCCGAGATGTTAGGTTGCCTTAGGTTAGGATATACAACGTTATAGACGTATATAATGTCCCCATCGAAAAGCAGGCGACGACACGCCAGGAATGTTGTAAAATATTACATCCGAGATGTTATGTTGCCTTGCGTTAGGATATATAACGTTATAGACGTATATAATGTTACCACCGAGATGTACGTGCCGACACGCCAGGAATGTTATCAACTATTACATCCGAGATGTTCGGTTGCCTTGGGTTATGATATATAACGTTATAGACGTATATAATGTTACCACCGAGAAGTAGGGACTGACATGCCAGGAATGTTGTAAAATATTACATTCAACATGCTAGGTTGCCTTCGGCTAGGATATATAACGTTATAGACGTATATAATATTCCCACGGAGAAATAGGGGCCGACGCGTCAGGAATGTTGTAAAATGTTACATCCCAGAAGTTAGATTGCTTTGGGTTAGGATATACAACGTTATCGACGTATATAATGTCCCCATCGAGAAGCAGGCGACGACACGCCAGAATGTTGTAAAATATTACATCCGAGATGTTACCTTGCTTTAGGTTAGGATATATAACGTTATTGACGTATAGAATGTTCCCACCGAGAAATAGGGGCCGAGGGGTCAGGAATGATGTAAAATATTACACCCGAGATGTTAGGTTCCCTTAGGTTAGGATATACAACGTTATAGACGTATAGAAAGTTCCCACGGTGATGTAGGGACCGACATGCCAGGAATGTTGTAAAATATTACATCCGAGATGTAACGTTGCTTTAGGTTAGGATATATATCGTTATAGACTAATATAATGTTCCCACCGAGACGTGGGGACCGACATGCCAGGAATCTTGTAAAATATTACATCCGAGACGTTAGGTTGCCTTAGGTTAGGATATACAACGTTATAGACGTATATAATGTCCCCATCGAAAAGCAGGCGACGACACGCCAGAATGTTGTAAAATATTACATTCGACATGTTAGGTTGCCTTAGGCTAGGATATGCAACGTTATAGACGTGTAGAATGTTCCCACCGCGAAATAGGGGCCGACGGGTCAGGAATGCTGTAAAATATTACACCCGAGATGTTAGGTTCCCTTAGGTTAGGATATACAACGTTATAGACTTATAGAAAGTTCCCACCGAGATGTAGGGACCGACATGCCAGGAATGTTGTAAAATATTACATACGAGATGTTAGGTTGCTTTAGGTTAGGATATATATCGTTATAGACGTATACAATGTTCCCACCGAGAAGTAGGGACCGACGCGTCAGGAATGTTGTAAAATATTACATCCCATATGTTAGGTTGCGTTAGGTTAGGATATACAACGTTTATAGACGTATATAGTATCCCCTTGGAGAAGCAGGCGACGACACGCCAGAATGTTGTAAAATATTACATCCGAGATGTTAGGTTGCCTTAGGCTAGGACATATATCGTTATAGACGTATACAATGTTCCCACCGAGAAGTAGGGACCGACGCGTCAGGAATGTTGTAAAATATTACATCCCAGATGTTAGGTTGCGTTAGGTTAGGATATACAACGTTTATAGACGTATATAGTGTCCCCTTCGAGAAGCAGGCGACGACACGCCAGAATGTTGTAAAATATTACATCCGAGATGTTAGGTTGCCTTAGGCTAGGACATATATCGTTATAGACGTATACAATGTTCCCACCGAGAAGTAGGGACCGACGCGTCAGGAATGTTGTAAAATATTACATCCCAGATGTTAGGTTGCGTTAGGTTAGGATATACAACGTTATAGACGTATAGAATGTTCCCACCGAGATGTAGGGACCGACATGCCAGGAATGTTGTAAAATATTACATCCGAGATGTTAGGTTGCCTTAGGCTAGGACATATATCGTTATAGACGTATACAATGTTCCCACCGAGAAGTAGGGACCGACGCGTCAGGAATGTTGTAAAATATTACATCCCAGATGTTAGGTTGCGTTAGGTTAGGATATACAACGTTTATAGACGTATATAATGTCCCCTTCGAGAAGCAGGCGACGACACGCCAGAATGTTGTAAAATATTATATTCGACATGTTAGGTTGCCTTAGGCTAGGATATATAACGTTATAGACGTATATAATATTCCCACCGAGAAATAGGGTCCGACGCGTCAGGAATGTTGTAAAATATTACACCCGAGATGTTAGGTTCCCTTAGGTTAGCATATACAACGTTATGGACGTATATAATGTTCCCACCGAGAAGTAGGGACCGACATGCCAGGAATGTTGTAAAATATTACATACGAGATGCAAGGTTGCTTTAGGTTAGGATATATATCGTTATAGACGTATACAATGTTCCCACCGAGAAGTAGGGACCGTCGCGTCAGGAATGTTGTAAAATATTACATCCCAGATGTTAGGTTGCGTTAGGTAAGGATATACAACGTTATGGACGTATATAATGTCCCCTTCGAGAAGCAGGCGACGACACGCCAGAATGTTGTAAAATATTACGTTCGACATGTTAGGTTGCCTTAGGCTAGGATATATAACGTTATAGACGTATATAATATTCCCACCGATAAATAGGGGCCGATGCGTCAGGAATGTTGTAAAATATTACACCAGAGATGTTAGGTTCCCTTAGGTTAGCATATACAACTTTATAGACGTATAGAATGTTCCCACCGAGATGTAGGGGCCGACATGCCAGGAATGTTGTAAAATATTACATCCGAGATGTTAGGTTGCCTTAGGCTAGGACATATATCGTTATAGACGTATACAATGTTCCCACCGAGAAGTAGGGACCGACGCGTCAGGAATGTTGTAAAATATTACATCCCAGATGTTAGGTTGCGTTAGGTTAGGATATACAACGTTTATAGACGTATATAATGTCCCCTTCGAGAAGCAGGCGACGACACGCCAGAATGTTGTAAAATATTATATTCGACATGTTAGGTTGCCTTAGGCTAGGATATATAACGTTATGGACGTATATAATATTCCCACCGAGAAATAGGGGCCGACGCGAGAGGAATGTTGTAAAATATTACACCCGAGATGTTAGGTTCCCTTAGGTTAGCATATGCAACGTTATAGACGTATATAATGTTCCCACCGAGAAGTAGGGACCGACATGCCAGGAATGTTGTAAAATATTACATACGAGATGTTAGGTTGCTTTAGGTTAGGATATATATCGTTATAGACTTATATAATGTTCCCACTCAGACGTGGGGAACGACATGCCAGGAATGTTGTCAAATATTACATCCGAGATGTTAGGTTGCCTTAGGTTAGGATATACAAAGTTATCGATGTATATAATGTCCGCATCCAGAAGTAGGCGACGACACGCCAGGAATGTTTTAAAATATTACATCCGAGATGTTAGGTTGCCTTAGGCTAGGATATGCAACGTTATAGACGTAAAGAATGTTCCCACCGAGAAATAGGGGCCTACGGGTCAGGAATGTTGTAAAATATTACACCCGAGATGTTAGGTTCCCTTAGGTTAGGATATACAACGTTATAGACGTAAAGAATGTTCCCACCGAGATGTAGGGACCGACATGCCAGGAATGTTGTCAAATATTACATCCGAGATGTTAGGTTGCCTTAGGTTAGGATATACAAAGTTATAGATGTATATAATGTCCGCATCCAGAAGTAGGCGACGACACGCCAGAATGTTGTAAAATATTACATTCGACATGTTAGGTTGCCTTAGGCTGGGATATATAACGTTATAGACGTATATAATATTCCCACCGATAAATAGGGGCCGATGCGTCAGGAATGTTGTAAAATAATACACCCGAGATGTTAGGTTCCCTTAGGTTAGCATATACAACGTTATAGACGAATAGAATGTTCCCACCGAGATGTAGGGGCCGACATGCCAGGAATGTTGTAAAATATTACATCCGAGATGTTAGGTTGCCTTAGGCTAGGACATATATCGTTATAGACGTATACAATGTTCCCACCGAGAAGTAGGGACCGACGCGTCAGGAATGTTGTAAAATATTATATACGAGATGTTAGGTTGCGTTAGGTTAGGATATACAACGTTTATAGACGTATATAATGTCCCCTTCGAGAAGCAGGCGACGACACGCCAGAATGTTGTAAAATATTATATTCGACATGTTAGGTTGCCTTAGGCTAGGATATATAACGTTATGGACGTATATAATATTCCCACCGAGAAATAGGGGCCGACGCGAGAGGAATGTTGTAAAATATTACACCCGAGATGTTAGGTTCCCTTAGGTTAGCATATACAACGTTATAGACGTATATAATGTTCCCACCGAGAAGTAGGGACCGACATGCCAGGAATGTTGTAAAATATTACATAGGAGATGTTAGGTTGCTTTAGGTTAGGATATATATCGTTATAGACTTATATAATGTTCCCACTCAGACGTGGGGAACGACATGCCAGGAATGTTGTCAAATATTACATCCGAGATGTTAGGTTGCCTTAGGTTAGGATATACAAAGTTATCGATGTATATAATGTCCGCATCCAGAAGTAGGCGACGACACGCCAGGAATGTTTTAAAATATTACATCCGAGATGTTAGGTTGCCTTAGGCTAGGATATGCAACGTTATAGACGTAAAGAATGTTCCCACCGAGAAATAGGGGCCTACGGGTCAGGAATGTTGTAAAATATTACACCCGAGATGTTAGGTTCCCTTAGGTTAGGATATACAACGTTATAGACTTATAGAAAGTTCCCACCGAGATGTAGGGACCGACATGCCAGGAATGTTGTAAAATATTACATCCGAGATGTTACGTTGCTTTAGGTTAGGATATATATCGTTATAGACTAATATAATGTTCCCACCGAGACGTGGGGACCGACATGCCAGGAATCTTGTAAAATATTACATCCGAGACGTTAGGTTGCGTTAGGTTAGGACCTACAACGTTATAGACGTATCTAATTTCCCCATCGAGAAGCAGGCGACGACACGCCAGAATGTTGTAAAATATTACATCCGATATGTTAGTTTGCCTTATGCTACAATATATATCGTTATAGACGTATACAATGTTCCCACCGAGAAGTAGGGACCGACGCGTCAGGAATGTTGTAAAATATTACATCCCAGATATTAGGTTGCGTTAGGTTAGGATATACAACGTTTATAGACCTATATAATGTCCCCTTCGAGAAGCAGGCGACGACACGCCAGAATGTTGTAAAATATTGCATCCGAGATGTTAGGTTCCGTTAGGTTAGGATATACTACGTTATAGATGTATCTAATGTCCCCATCGAGAAGCAGGCGACGACACGCCAGAATGTTGTAAAATATTACATTCGACATGTTAGGTTGCCTTAGGCTAGGATATATAACGTTATAGACGTATACAATGTTCCCACCGAGAAGTAGGGACCGTCGCGTCAGGAATGTTGTAAAATATTACATCCGAGATGTTAGGTTCCGTTAGGTTAGGATATACAACGTTATAGATGTATATAATGTCCCCATCGAGAAGCAGGCGACGACACGCCAGAATGTTGTAAAATATTACATTCGACATGTTAGGTTGCCTTAGGCTAGGATATGTAACGTTATAGACGTATATAATATTCCCACCGAGAAATAGGGGCCGACGCGAGAGGAATGTTGTAAAATATTACACCCGAGATGTTAGGTTCCCTTAGGTTAGCATATGCAACGTTATAGACGTATATAATGTTCCCACCGAGAAGTAGGGACCGACATGCCAGGAATGTTGTAAAATATTACATACGAGATGTTAGGTTGCTTTAGGTTAGGATATATATCGTTATAGACTTATATAATGTTCCCACTCAGACGTGGGGAACGACATGCCAGGAATGTTGTCAAATATTACATCCGAGATGTTAGGTTGCCTTAGGTTAGGATATACAAAGTTATCGATGTATATAATGTCCGCATCCAGAAGTAGGCGACGACACGCCAGGAATGTTTTAAAATATTACATCCGAGATGTTAGGTTGCCTTAGGCTAGGATATGCAACGTTATAGACGTAAAGAATGTTCCCACCGAGAAATAGGGGCCTACGGGTCAGGAATGTTGTAAAATATTACACCCGAGATGTTAGGTTCCCTTAGGTTAGGATATACAACGTTATAGACGTAAAGAATGTTCCCACCGAGATGTAGGGACCGACATGCCAGGAATGTTGTCAAATATTACATCCGAGATGTTAGGTTGCCTTAGGTTAGGATATACAAAGTTATAGATGTATATAATGTCCGCATCCAGAAGTAGGCGACGACACGCCAGAATGTTGTAAAATATTACATTCGACATGTTAGGTTGCCTTAGGCTGGGATATATAACGTTATAGACGTATATAATATTCCCACCGATAAATAGGGGCCGATGCGTCAGGAATGTTGTAAAATAATACACCCGAGATGTTAGGTTCCCTTAGGTTAGCATATACAACGTTATAGACGAATAGAATGTTCCCACCGAGATGTAGGGACCGACATGCCAGGAATGTTGTAAAATATTACATCCGAGATGTTAGGTTGCCTTAGGCTAGGACATATATCGTTATAGACGTATACAATGTTCCCACCGAGAAGTAGGGACCGACGCGTCAGGAATGTTGTAAAATATTATATACGAGATGTTAGGTTGCGTTAGGTTAGGATATACAACGTTTATAGACGTATATAATGTCCCCTTCGAGAAGCAGGCGACGACACGCCAGAATGTTGTAAAATATTATATTCGACATGTTAGGTTGCCTTAGGCTAGGATATATAACGTTATGGACGTATATAATATTCCCACCGAGAAATAGGGGCCGACGCGAGAGGAATGTTGTAAAATATTACACCCGAGATGTTAGGTTCCCTTAGGTTAGCATATACAACGTTATAGACGTATATAATGTTCCCACCGAGAAGTAGGGACCGACATGCCAGGAATGTTGTAAAATATTACATAGGAGATGTTAGGTTGCTTTAGGTTAGGATATATATCGTTATAGACTTATATAATGTTCCCACTCAGACGTGGGGAACGACATGCCAGGAATGTTGTCAAATATTACATCCGAGATGTTAGGTTGCCTTAGGTTAGGATATACAAAGTTATCGATGTATATAATGTCCGCATCCAGAAGTAGGCGACGACACGCCAGGAATGTTTTAAAATATTATATCCGAGATGTTAGGTTGCCTTAGGCTAGGATATGCAACGTTATAGACGTAAAGAATGTTCCCACCGAGAAATAGGGGCCTACGGGTCAGGAATGTTGTAAAATATTACACCCGAGATGTTAGGTTCCCTTAGGTTAGGATATACAACGTTATAGACTTATAGAAAGTTCCCACCGAGATGTAGGGACCGACATGCCAGGAATGTTGTAAAATATTACATCCGAGATGTTACGTTGCTTTAGGTTAGGATATATATCGTTATAGACTAATATAATGTTCCCACCGAGACGTGGGGACCGACATGCCAGGAATCTTGTAAAATATTACATCCGAGACGTTAGGTTGCGTTAGGTTAGGACCTACAACGTTATAGACGTATCTAATGTCCCCATCGAGAAGCAGGCGACGACACGCCAGAATGTTGTAAAATATTACATCCGATATGTTAGTTTGCCTTATGCTACAATATATATCGTTATAGACGTATACAATGTTCCCACCGAGAAGTAGGGACCGACGCGTCAGGAATGTTGTAAAATATTACATCCCAGATATTAGGTTGCGTTAGGTTAGGATATACAACGTTTATAGACCTATATAATGTCCCCTTCGAGAAGCAGGCGACGACACGCCAGAATGTTGTAAAATATTGCATCCGAGATGTTAGGTTCCGTTAGGTTAGGATATACTACGTTATAGATGTATCTAATGTCCCCATCGAGAAGCAGGCGACGACACGCCAGAATGTTGTAAAATATTACATTCGACATGTTAGGTTGCCTTAGGCTAGGATATATAACGTTATAGACGTATATAATATTCCCACCGAGAAATAGGGGCCGACGCGTCAGGAATGTTGTAAAATATTACACCCGAGATGTTAGGTTCCCTTAGGTTAGCATATACAACGTTATGGACGTATATAATGTTCCCACCGAGAAGTAGGGACCGACATGCCAGGAATGTTGTAAAATATTACATACGAGATGTTAGGTTGCTTTAGGTTAGGATATATATCGTTATAGACGTATACAATGTTCCCACCGAGAAGTAGGGACCGTCGCGTCAGGAATGTTGTAAAATATTACATCCGAGATGTTAGGTTCCGTTAGGTTAGGATATACAACGTTATAGATGTATATAATGTCCCCATCGAGAAGCAGGCTACGACACGCCAGAATGTTGTAAAATATTACATTCGACATGTTAGGTTGCCTTAGGCTAGGATATGTAACGTTATAGACGTATATAATATTCCCACCGAGAAATAGGGGCCGACGCGTCAGGAATGTTGTAAAATATTACATCCGAAATGTTAGGTTCCCTTACGTTAGGATATACAACGTTATAGACGTATAGAATGTTCCCACCGAGATGTAGGGACCGACATGCCAGGAATGTTGTAAAATATTACATCCGAGATGTTACGTTGCTATAGGTTAGGATATATATCGTTATACACTAATATAATGTTCCCACCGAGACGTGGGGACCGACATGCCAGGAATCTTGTAAAATATTACACCCGAGACGTTAGGTTGCGTTAGGTTAGGACCTACAATGTTATAGACGTATCTAATGTCCCCATCGAGAAGCAGGCGACGACACGCCAGAATGTTGTAAAATATTACATCCGATATGTTAGGTTGCCTTATGCTACAATATATATCGTTATAGACGTATACAATGTTCCCTCCGAGAAGTAGGGACCGACGCGTCAGGAATGTTGTAAAATATTACACCCGAGATGTTAGGTTCCCTTAGGTTAGCATTTACAACGTTATATACGTATAGAATGTTCCCACCGAGATGTAGGCACCGACATGCCAGGAATGTTGTAAAATATTACATCCGAGATGTTAGGTTGCCTTAGGCTAGGACATATATCGTTATAGACGTATACAATGTTCCCTCCGAGAAGTAGGGACCGACGCGTCAGGAATGTTGTAAAATATTACATCCCAGATGTTAGGTTGCCTTAGGCTAGGATATACAACGTTATAGACGTATATAATATTCCCACCGAGAAATATGGGCCGACGCGTCAGGAATGTTGTAAAATATTACACCCGAGATGTTAGGTTCCCTTAGGTTAGCATATACAACGTTATAGACGTATATAATGTTCCCACCGAGAAGTGGGGACCGACATGCCAGGAAAGTTGTAAAATATTACATACGAGATGTTAGGTTGCTTTAGGTTAGGATATATATCGTTATAGACTTATATAATGTTCCCACCGAGACGTGGGGACCGACATGCCAGGAATGTTGTAAAATGTTACATCCCAGAAGTTAGATTGCTTTGGGTTAGGATATACAACGTTATCGACGTATATAATGTCCCCATCGAGAAGCAGGCGACGACACGCCAGAATGTTGTAAAATATTACATCCGATATGCTAGGTTGCCTTAGGTTAGGATATACAACGTTATAGACGTATATAATGTCCCCATCGAGAAGCAGGCGACGACACGCCAGAATTTTGTATAATATTACATCCGCTATGTTAGGTTGCCTCAGGCTAGGATATACAACGTTATAGACGTATATAATATTCCCACCGAGAAATAGGGGCCGATGCGTCAGGAATGTTGTAAAATATTACACCCGAGATGTTAGGTTCCCTTAGGTTAGGATATACAACGTTATAGACGTATAGAATGTTCCCACCGAGATGTAGGGACGACATGCCAGGAATGTTGTAAAATATTACATCCGAGATGTTAGGTTGCTTTAGGTTAGGATATACAACGATATACGTATATAATATTCCCACCGAGAAATAGGGGCCGATGCGTCAGGAATGTTGTAAAATATTACACCCGAGATGTTAGGTTCCCTTAGGTTAACATATACAACGTTATAGACGTATATAATGTTCCCACCGAGAAATGGGGACCGACATGCCAGGAAAGTTGTAAAATATTACATACGAGATGTTAGGTTGCTTTAGGTTAGGATATATATCGTTATAGACTTATATAATGTTCCCACCGAGACGTGGGGACCGACATGCCAGGAATGTTGTAAAATGTTACATCCCAGAAGTTAGATTGCTTTGGGTTAGGATATACAACGTTATCGACGTATATAATGTCCCCATCGAGAAGCAGGCGACGACACGCCAGAATGTTGTAAAATATTACATCCGATATGCTAGGTTGCCTTAGGTTAGGATATACAACGTTATAGACGTATATAATGTCCCCATCGAGAAGCAGGCGACGACACGCCAGAATGTTGTAAAATGTTACATTCTAGATGTTAGGTTCCCTTAGGTTAGGATATACAACGTTATAGACGTATCTAATGTCCACATCGAGAAGCAGGCGGCGACACGCCAGAATGTTGTAAAATATTACATCCGAGTTGTTAGGTTGCTTTAGGTTAGGATATATATCGTTATAGACTTATATAATGTTCCCACTCAGACGTGGGGAACGACATGTCAGGAATGTTGTCAAATATTACATCCGAGATGTTAGGTTGCCTTAGGTTAGGATATACAAAGTTATAGATGTATATAATGTCCGCATCCAGAAGTAGGCGACGACACGCCAGGAATGTTTTAAAATATTACATCCGAGATGTTAGGTTGCCTTAGGCTAGGATATGCAACGTTATAGACGTATAGAATGTTCCCACCAAGAAATAGGGGCCGACGGGTCAGGAATGTTGTAAAATATTACACCCGAGATGTTAGGTTCCCTTAGGTTAGGATATACAACGTTATAGGCGTATATAATGTCCCCATCGAGAAGCAGGCGACGACACGCCAGAATTTTGTATAATATTACATCCGCTATGTTAGGTTGCCTCAGGCTAGGATATACAACGTTATAGACGTATATAATATTCCCACCGAGAAATAGAGGCCGATGCGTCAGGAATGTTGTAAAATATTACACCCGAGATGTTAGGTTCCCTTAGGTTAGGATATACAACGTTATAGACGTATAGAATGTTCCCACCGAGATGTAGGGACGACATGCCAGGAATGTTGTAAAATATTACATCCGAGATGTTAGGTTGCTTTAGGTTAGGATATACAACGATATACGTATATAATATTCCCACCGAGAAATAGGGGCCGATGCGTCAGGAATGTTGTAAAATATTACACCCGAGATGTTAGGTTCCCTTAGGTTAGCATATACAACGTTATAGACGTATATAATGTTCCCACCGAGAAATGGTGACCGACAAGACAGGAAAGTTGTAAAATATTACATACGAGATGTTAGGTTGCTTTAGGTTAGGATATATATCGTTATAGACTTATATAATGTTCCCACCGAGACGTGGGGACCGACATGCCAGGAATGTTGTAAAATGTTACATCCCAGAAGTTAGATTGCTTTGGGTTAGGATATACAACGTTATCGACGTATATAATGTCCCCATCGAGAAGCAGGCGACGACACGCCAGAATGTTGTAAAATATTACATCCGATATGTTAGTTTGCCTTATGCTACAATATATATCGTTATAGACGTATACAATGTTCCCACCGAGAAGTAGGGACCGACGCGTCAGGAATGTTGTAAAATATTACATCCCAGATATTAGGTTGCGTTAGGTTAGGATATACAACGTTTATAGACCTATATAATGTCCCCTTCGAGAAGCAGGCGACGACACGCCAGAATGTTGTAAAATATTGCATCCGAGATGTTAGGTTCCGTTAGGTTAGGATATACTACGTTATAGATGTATCTAATGTCCCCATCGAGAAGCAGGCGACGACACGCCAGAATGTTGTAAAATATTACATTCGACATGTTAGGTTGCCTTAGGCTAGGATATATAACGTTATAGACGTATATAATATTTCCACCGAGAAATAGGGGCCGACGCGTCAGGAATGTTGTAAAATATTACACCCGAGATGTTAGGTTCCCTTAGGTTAGCATATACAACGTTATGGACGTATATAATGTTCCCACCGAGAAGTAGGGACCGACATGCCAGGAATGTTGTAAAATATTACATACGAGATGTTAGGTTGCTTTAGGTTAGGATATATATCGTTATAGACGTATACAATGTTCCCACCGAGAAGTAGGGACCGTCGCGTCAGGAATGTTGTAAAATATTACATCCGAGATGTTAGGTTCCGTTAGGTTAGGATATACAACGTTATAGATGTATATAATGTCCCCATCGAGAAGCAGGCTACGACACGCCAGAATGTTGTAAAATATTACATTCGACATGTTAGGTTGCCTTAGGCTAGGATATGTAACGTTATAGACGTATATAATATTCCCACCGAGAAATAGGGGCCGACGCGTCAGGAATGTTGTAAAATATTACATCCGAAATGTTAGGTTCCCTTACGTTAGGATATACAACGTTATAGACGTATAGAATGTTCCCACCGAGATGTAGGGACCGACATGCCAGGAATGTTGTAAAATATTACATCCGAGATGTTACGTTGCTATAGGTTAGGATATATATCGTTATACACTAATATAATGTTCCCACCGAGACGTGGGGACCGACATGCCAGGAATCTTGTAAAATATTACACCCGAGACGTTAGGTTGCGTTAGGTTAGGACCTACAATGTTATAGACGTATCTAATGTCCCCATCGAGAAGCAGGCGACGACACGCCAGAATGTTGTAAAATATTACATGCGATATGTTAGGTTGCCTTATGCTACAATATATATCGTTATAGACGTATACAATGTTCCCTCCGAGAAGTAGGGACCGACGCGTCAGGAATGTTGTAAAATATTACACCCGAGATGTTAGGTTCCCTTAGGTTAGCATTTACAACGTTATATACGTATAGAATGTTCCCACCGAGATGTAGGCACCGACATGCCAGGAATGTTGTAAAATATTACATCCGAGATGTTAGGTTGCCTTAGGCTAGGACATATATCGTTATAGACGTATACAATGTTCCCTCCGAGAAGTAGGGACCGACGCGTCAGGAATGTTGTAAAATATTACATCCCAGATGTTAGGTTGCCTTAGGCTAGGATATACAACGTTATAGACGTATATAATATTCCCACCGCGAAATAGGGGCCGACGCGTCAGGAATGTTGTAAAATATTACACCCGAGATGTTAGGTTCCCTTAGGTTAGCATATACAACGTTATAGACGTATATAATGTTCCCACCGAGAAGTGGGGACCGACATGCCAGGAAAGTTGTAAAATATTACATACGAGATGTTAGGTTGCTTTAGGTTAGGATATATATCGTTATAGACTTATATAATGTTCCCACCGAGACGTGGGGACCGACATGCCAGGAATGTTGTAAAATGTTACATCCCAGAAGTTAGATTGCTTTGGGTTAGGATATACAACGTTATCGACGTATATAATGTCCCCATCGAGAAGCAGGCGACGACACGCCAGAATGTTGTAAAATATTACATCCGAGATGTTAGGTTCCCTTAGGTTAGGATATACAACGTTATAGACGTATATAATATTCCCACCGAGAAATAGGGGCGGACCCGTCAGGAATGTTGTAAAATATTACACCCGAGATGTTAGGTTGCCTTAGGTTAGGATATACAACGTTATAGACGTATATAATGTCCTCTCAGAGAAGCAGGCGACGACACGCCAGAATGTTGTAAAATGTTACATTCTAGATGTTAGGTTCCCTTAGGTTAGGATATACAACGTTATAGACGTATCTAATGTCCACATCGAGAAGCAGGCGGCGACACGCCAGAATGTTGTAAAATATTACATCCGAGCTGTTAGGTTGCTTTAGGTTAGGATATATATCGTTATAGACTTATATAATGTTCCCACTCAGACGTGGGGAACGACATGCCAGGAATGTTGTCAAATATTACATCCGGGATGTTAGGTTGCCTTAGGTTAGGATATACAAAGTTATAGATGTATATAATGTCCGCATCCAGAAGTAGGCGACGACACGCCAGGAATGTTTTAAAATATTACATCCGAGATGTTAGGTTGCCTTATGCTAGGATATGCAACGTTATAGACGTATAGAATGTTCCCACCAAGAAATAGGGGCCGACGGGTCAGGAATGTTGTAAAATATTACACCCGAGATGTTAGGTTCCCTTAGGTTAGGATATACAACGTTATAGACGTATATAATGTCCCCATCGAGAAGCAGGCGACGACACGCCAGAATTTTGTAAAATATTACATCCGCTATGTTAGGTTGCCTTAGGCTAGGATATACAACGTTATCGACGTATATAATGTCCCCATCGAGAAGCAGGCGACGACACGCCAGAATGTTGTAAAATATTACATCCGAGATGTTAGGTTCCCTTAGGTTAGGATATACAACGTTATAGACGTATATAATATTCCCACCGAGAAATAGGGGCGGACCCGTCAGGAATGTTGTAAAATATTACACCCGAGATGTTAGGTTGCCTTAGGTTAGGATATACAACGTTATAGACGTATCTAATGTCCACATCGAGAAGCAGGCGGCGACACGCCAGAATGTTGTAAAATATTACATCCGAGCTGTTAGGTTGCTTTAGGTTAGGATATATATCGTTATAGACTTATATAATGTTCCCACTCAGACGTGGGGAACGACATGCCAGGAATGTTGTCAAATATTACATCCGAGATGTTAGGTTGCCTTAGGTTAGGATATACAAAGTTATAGATGTATATAATGTCCGCATCCAGAAGTAGGCGACGACACGCCAGGAATGTTTTAAAATATTACATCCGAGATGTTAGGTTGCCTTATGCTAGGATATGCAACGTTATAGACGTATAGAATGTTCCCACCAAGAAATAGGGGCCGACGGGTCAGGAATGTTGTAAAATATTACACCCGAGATGTTAGGTTCCCTTAGGTTAGGATATACAACGTTATAGACGTATAGAATGTTCCCACCGAGATGTAGGGACGACATGCCAGGAATGTTGTAAAATATTACATCCGAGATGTTAGGTTGCTTTAGGTTAGGATATACAACGATATACGTATATAATATTCCCACCGAGAAATAGGGGCCGATGCGTCCGGAATGTTGTAAAATATTACACCCGAGATGTTAGGTTCCCTTAGGTTAGCATATACAACGTTATAGACGTATAGAATGTTCCCACCGAGATGTAGGGACCGACATGCCAGGAATGTTGTAAAATATTACATCCGAGATGTTAGGTTGCCTTAGGCTGGGACATATATCGTTATAGACGTATACAATGTTCCCACCGAGAAGTAGGGACCGACGCGACAGGAATGTTGTAAAATATTAAATCCCAGATGTTAGGTGGCGTTAGGTTAGGATATACAACGTTTATAGACGTATATAATGTCCCCTTCGAGAAGCAGGCGACGACACGCCAGAATGTTGTAAAATATTACATTCGACATGTTAGGTTGCCTTAAGCTAGGATATATAACGTTATAGACGTATATAATATTCCCACCGAGAAATAGGGGCCGACGCGTCAGGAATGTTGTAAAATATTACACCCGAGATGTTAGGTTCCCTTAGGTTAGCATATACAACGTTATAGACGTATATAATGTTCCCAGCGAGAAGTGGGGACCGACATGCCAGGAAAGTTGTAAAATATTACATACGAGATGTTAGGTTGCTTTAGGTTAGGATATATATCGTTATAGACTTATATAATGTTCCCACCGAGACGTGGGGACCGACATGCCAGGAATGTTGTAAAATGTTACATCCCAGAAGTTAGATTGCTTTGGGTTAGGAAATACAACGTTATCGACGTATATAATGTCCCCATCGAGAAGCAGGCGACGACACGCCAGAATGTTGTAAAATATTACATCCGAGATGTTAGGTTCCCTTAGGTTAGGATATACAACGTTATAGATGTATCTAATGTCCCCATCGAGAAGCAGGCGACGACACGCCAGAATGTTGTAAAATATTACATTCGACATGTTAGGTTGCCTTAGGCTAGGATATGTAACGTTATAGACGAATATAATATTCCCACCGAGAAATAGGGGCCGACGCGTCAGGAACGTTGTAAAATATTACACCCGAAATGTTAGGTTCCCTTAGGTTAGGATATACAACGTTATAGACGTATAGAATGTTCCCACCGAGATCTAGGGACCGACATGCCAGGAATGTTGTAAAATATTACATCCCAGATGTTAGGTTGCTTTGGGTTAGGATATACAACGTTATAGACGTAGATAATGTCCCCATGGAGAAGCAGGCGACGACACGCCAGGAATGTTGTAAGATGTTACATACTAGATGTTAGGTTCCCTTAGGTTAGGATATACAACGTTATAGACGTATCTAATGTCCCCATCGAGAAGCAGGCGACGACAGGCCAGAATGTTGTAAAATATTACATCCGATATGTTAGGTTGCCTTAGGATAGGATATATAACGTAATAGACGTATATAATGTTCCCACCGAGAAATAGGGGCCGACGCGTCAGGAATGTTGTAAAATATTACATACCAGATGTTAGGTTGCGTTAGGTTAGGATATACAACGTTATAGACGTATAAAATGTCCCCTTCGAGAAGCAGGCGACGACACGCCAGAATGTTGTATAATATTACAATCGACATGTTAGGTTGCCTTAGGCTAGGATATATAACGTTATAGACGTATATAATATTCCCACCGAGAAATAGGGGCGGACCCGTCAGGAATGTTGTAAAATATTACACCCGAGATGTTAGGTTGCCTTAGGTTAGGATATACAACGTTATAGACGTGTATAATGTCCCCTCAGAGAAGCAGGCGACGACACGCCAGAATGTTGTAAAATGTTACATTCTAGGTGTTAGGTTCCCTTAGGTTAGGATATACATCGTTATAGACGTATCTAATGTCCACATCGAGAAGCAGGCGGCGACACGCCAGAATGTTGTAAAATATTACATCCGAGATGTTAGGTTCCATTAGATTAGGATATACAACGTTATAGACGTATAGAATGTACCCACCGAGAAGTAGGGACCGACATGCCACGAATGTTGTAAAATATTACATCCGTTATGTTAGGTTGCCTTACATTAGGATATACAACGTAATAGATGTATATAATGTCCCCATCGGGAAGTAGGCGACGACACGCCAGGAATGTTGTAAAATATTACTTTCGACATGTTAGGATGCCTTAGGCTAGGATATATAACGTTATAGACGTATCTAATGTTCCCACCGAGAAATAGGGGCCGACGCGTCAGGAATGTTGTAAAATATTACACCCGAGATGTTAGGTTCCCTTAGGTTAGCATATACAACGTTATAGACGTATATAATGTTCCCACCGAGAAGTAGGGACCGACATGCCAGGAATGTTGTAAAATATTACATACCAGATGTTAGGTTGCTTTGGGTTAGGATATACAACGTTATAGACGTATATAATGTCCCCATCGAGAAGCAGGCGACGACACGCCAGAATGTTGTAAAATATTACATCAGAGATGTTAGGTTCCCTTAGGTTAGGATATACAACGTTATAGACGTATCTAATGTCCCCATCGAGAAGCAGGCGACGACACGCCAGATTGTTGTAAAATATTACATCCGATAAGTTAGGTTGCCTTAGGCTAGGATATATAACATGATAGACGTATATAATGTTCCCACCGAGAAATAGGGGCCGACGCGTCAGGAATGTTGTAAAATATTACATCCCAGATATTTGGTTGCGTTAGGTTAGGATATACAACGTTATATACGTATATAATGTCCCCCTCGAGAAGCAGGCGACAACACGCCAGAATGTTGTAAAATATTACATTCGACATGTTAGGTTGCCTTAGGCTAGGATATGTAACGTTATAGACGTATATAATATTCCCACCCAGAAATAGGGGCCGACGCGTCAGGAATGTTGTAAAATATTACACACCATATGTTAGGTCGCGTTAGGTTAGGATATACAACGTTATAGACGTATATAATGTCCCCTTCGAGAAGCAGGCGAC
Source organism: Xylocopa violacea (assembly GCA_963969225.1). Lineage (NCBI taxonomy): Eukaryota > Metazoa > Arthropoda > Insecta > Hymenoptera > Apidae > Xylocopa > Xylocopa violacea. Next base: position 43,874,277 of record CAXAJV010000001.1, on the reverse strand, counting down.
GACACGCCAGAATGTTGTAAAATATTACATTCGACATTTTAGGTTGCCTTAGGCTAGGATATGTAACGTTATAGACGTATCTAATGTCCCCATCGAGAAGCAGGCGACGACAGGCCAGAATGTTGTAAAATATTACATCCGATATGTTAGGTTCCGTTAGGCTAGGATATATAACGTGATAGACGTATATAATGTTACCACCGAGAAATAGGGGCCGACGCGTCAGGAATGTTGTAAAATATTACATCCCAGATGTTAGGTTGCGTTAGGTTAGGATATACAACGTTATAGACGTATAAAATGTCCCCTTCGAGAAGCAGGCGACGACACGCCATAATGTTGTAAAATATTGCATCCGAGATATTAGGTTCCATTAGGTTAGGATATACAACGTTATAGGCGTATAGAATGTTCCCACCGAGAAGTAGGGACCGACAGGCCAGGAATGTTGTAAAATATTACTTTCGACATGTTAGGATGCCTTAGGCTAGGATATATAACGTTATAGACGTATCTAATGTTCCCACCAAGAAATAGGGGCCGACGCGTCAGGAATGTTGTAAAATATTACACCCGAGATGTTAGGTTCCCTTAGGTTAGCATATACAACGTTATAGACGTATATAATGTTCCCACCGAGAAGTAGGGACCGACATGCCAGGAATGTTGTAAAATATTACATACCAGATGTTAGGTTGCTTTGGGTTAGGATATACAACGTTATAGACGTATATAATGTCCCCATCGAGAAGCAGGCGACGACACGCCAGAATGTTGTAAAATATTACATCAGAGATGTTAGGTTCCCTTAGGTTAGGATATACAACGTTATAGACGTATCTAATGTCCCCATCGAGAAGCAGGCGACGACACGCCAGATTGTTGTAAAATATTACATCCGATAAGTTAGGTTGCCTTAGGCTAGGATATATAACATGATAGACGTATATAATGTTCCCACCGAGAAATAGGGGCCGACGCGTTAGGAATGTTGTAAAATATTACATCCCAGATATTTGGTTGCGTTAGGTTAGGATATACAACGTTATATACGTATATAATGTCCCCCTCGAGAAGCAGGCGACGACACGCCAGAATGTTGTAAAATATTACATTCGACATGTTAGGTTGCCTTAGGCTAGGATATGTAACGTTATAGACGTATATAATATTCCCACCCAGAAATAGGGGCCGACGCGTCAGGAATGTTGTAAAATATTACATCCCAGAAGTTAGGTTGCTTTGGGTTAGGATATACAACGTTATAGACGTATATAATGTCCCCATGGAGAAGCAGGCGATGACACGCCAGGAATGTTGTAAAATGTTACATCCTAGATGTTAGGTTCCCTTAGGTTAGGATATACAACGCTATAGACTTATCTAATGTCCCCATCGAGAAGCAGGCGACGACAGGCCAGAATGTTGTAAAATATTACATCCGATATGTTAGGTTGCCTTAGGCTAGGGTATACAACGTTATAGACGTATATAATATCCCCATCGGGAAGTAGGTGCCGTCACGCCAGGAATGTTGTAAAATATTACACCCGAGATGTTAGGTTCCCTTAGGTTAGCATATACAACGTTATAGACGTATATAATGTTCCCACCGAGAAGCAGGAGACGTCACGCCAGAATGTTGTAAAATATTACATTCGACATGTTAGGTTGCCTTAGGCTAGGATATGTAACGTTATAGACGTATATAATATTCCCACCGAGAAATAGGGGCCGACGCGTCAGGAATGCTGTAAAATATTACACCCGAGGTGTTAGGTTCCCTTAGGTTAGCATGTACAACGTTATAGACGTATATAATGTTCACACCGAGAAGTAGGGACCGACATGCCAGGAATGTTGTAAAATATTACATCCGAGATGTTAGGTTGCCTTACATTAGGATATACAACGTTATAGATGTATATAATGTCCCCATCGAGAAGTAGGCGACGACACGCCAGGAATGTTGTAAAATATTACTTTCTACATGTTAGGTTGCCTTAGGCTAGGATATATAACGTTATAGACGTATATAATGTTCCCACCGAGAAATAGGGGCCGACGCGTCAGGAATGTTGTAAAATATTACACCCGAGATGTTAGGTTCCCTTAGGTTATCATATACAACGTTATAGACGTATATAATGTTCCCACCAAGAAGTAGGGGCCGACCCGCCAGGTATTTTGGAAAATACTACACCCGAGATGTTAGGTTGCCTTAGGTTAGGATATATAACGTTATAGACGCATACAATGTCCCCACCGAGACGTACGGGGCGACACGAACTGGATTCTGTAAAACATTATGACCGAGAGGCAAAATGGGTTAGATTAGGTTATATTACGATGTAGACGTATATAATGTTCCCACTCAGAAGTAGGGGCCGACCCGCCTGGAATGTTGTAAAATTCTACAATCGAGATGTTAGGTTGCCCTAGGTTAGGATGTATAACGTTACAGACGTATATAGTGTCCCCACCGAGAAGTGCGGGCCGACACGACCGGGATTCCGTAAAACATTACCAGCGAGGGGCTAGATGTGTTAGGTTAGGTTATATTACGTTATATACGTATATAATGTTCCGACCGAGAAGTAGAGTCCGACCCTCCAGGAATATTGGAAAATACTACATCCGAGATGTTAGGTTGCCTTAGGTTGTGATATATAACGTTATAGACGTATATAGTGTCCCCACCGAGTAGTACGGGCCGATACGACCGGGAATCTGTAAAACGTTACCAGCGGGGGGCTAGATGGGTTAGGTTAGGTTATATTGCGATATAGACGTATATAATGTTCCCAACGAGAAGTAGGGGCCGACACGCCTGGAATGTTGTAAAATACTACATCCGAGATGTTAGGTTGCCTTAGGTTAGGATATATAACGTTATAGACGTATATAATGTCCGCACCGAGAAGTACGGGCCGACACGACAGGGATTCTGTAAAACATTACCAGCGAGAGTCTAGATGGGTTAGGTTAGGTTATATTACGATATAGACGTATATTATGTGACCACCGAGAAGTAGGGTCTGACCAGCCTGGAATGTTGTAAAATAATACATCCGAGATGTTAGGTTGCCTTAGGTTAGGATATATAACGTTATAGACGTATATAATGTCCCCACCGAGAAGTATGAGCAAACACGACCGGGATTCTGTAAAACATTATCACCGAGGGGCAAAATGTGTTAGGTTACGTTATATTACGATATGGACGTATATAATGTTCCCACCGAGAAGTAGGGGCCGACATGCCTGGAATGTTGCAAAATACTACATTCGATATGTTAAGTTGCCTTAGGTTAGGATATATAACGTTTATAGACTTATATAATGTCCGCACAGAGACGTACGGGACGACACGAACGGGATTCTGTAAAACATTACCGCCGAGGAGCTAGCTGGGTTAGGTTAGGTTATATTACGTTATAGACGTATATAATGTTCCCACCGAGAAGTAGGTGCCGACCCGCCAGGTATTTTGGAAAATACTACACCCGAGATGTTAGGTTGCCTTAGGTTAGGATATATAACGTTATAGACTTATATAATGTCCGCACAGAGACGTATGGGACGACACGAACGAGAATCTGTAAAACATTACCAGCGAAGGTCTAGATGGGTTAGGTTAGGTTATATTACGTTATAGATGAATATAATGATCCCACCGAGAATTAGGGGCGGAACCGCCTGGAATGTTGTAAAATACTACATTCGAGATGTTAGGTTGCCTTAGGATAGGATGTATAACGTTATAGAAGCATATAATGTCCCCACAGAGACGTAGGGGCGACGCGTACGGGATTCTGTAAAACATTACCAGCGAGAGGCTAGATGGTTTAAGCTAGGTTATATTAGGTTGTAGACGTATATAATGTTCCCACCGAGAAGTAGGGGCCGACCCGCCAGGAATGTTGTAAAATACTACATCCGAGATGTTAGGTTGCCTTAGGTTAGGAAATATAACGTTATAGACGCATACAATGTCCCCACCGAGACGTACGGGACGACACGAACTGGATTCTGTAAAACATTACCAGCGAGGGGCTATATGGGTTAGGTTAGGTTATATTACGTTGTAGACGTATATAATGTTCCCACCGAGAAGTAGAGGCCGACCCGCCACGAATGTTGTCAAATACTACATCCGAGATGGTAGGTTGCCTTAGGTTGAGATATATAAAGTTATATACGTATATAATGTTCCCACTGAGAAGTAGGGGCCGACCCGCCAGGAATGTTGTAAAATACTACATCCGAGATGTTAGGTTGCCTTAGGTTAGGAAATATAACGTTATAGACGCATACAATGTCCCCACCGAGACGTACGGGACGACACGAACTGGATTCTGTAAAACATTACCAGCGAGGGGCTATATGGGTTAGGTTAGGTTATATTACGTTATAGATGTATATAATGTTCCCACCGAGAAGTAGAGGCCGACACGCCAGGAATGTTGTAAAATACAACATCCGAGATGTTAGGTTGCCTTCGGGTGCGATATACAATGTTATAAGGGTATATAATGTCCCCACCGAGAAGTATGAGCCAATACGACCGGGATTCTGTGAAACATTATCACCGAGGGGCAAAATAGGTTAGGTTAGGTTATATTACGGTATAGAAGTATATAATGTTCCCACTCAGAAGTAGGGGCCGTTCCGCCTGGAATGTTGGAAAATACTACATCCGAGATGTTAGGTTGCCTTAGGTTGGGATATATAACGTAATAGACGTATATAATGTCCCCACCGAGAAGTACGGGCCGACACGACAGGGATTCTGTAAAACATTACCAGCGAGAGTCTAGATGGGTTAGGTTAGGTTATATTACGATATAGACGTATATTATGTGACCACCGAGAAGTAGGGTCTGACCAGCCTGGAATGTTGTAAAATAATACATCCGAGATGTTAGGTTGCCTTAGGTTAGGATATATAACGTTATAGACGTATATAATGTCCCCACCGAGAAGTATGAGCAAACACGACCGGGATTCTGTAAAACATTATCACCGAGGGGCAAAATGTGTTAGGTTACGTTATATTACGATATGGACGTATATAATGTTCCCACCGAGAAGTAGGGGCCGACATGCCTGGAATGTTGCAAAATACTACATTCGATATGTTAAGTTGCCTTAGGTTAGGATATATAACGTTTATAGACTTATATAATGTCCGCACAGAGACGTACGGGACGACACGAACGGGATTCTGTAAAACATTACCGCCGAGGAGCTAGCTGGGTTAGGTTAGGTTATATTACGTTATAGACGTATATAATGTTCCCACCGAGAAGTAGGTGCCGACCCGCCAGGTATTTTGGAAAATACTACACCCGAGATGTTAGGTTGCCTTAGGTTAGGATATATAACGTTATAGACTTATATAATGTCCGCACAGAGACGTATGGGACGACACGAACGAGAATCTGTAAAACATTACCAGCGAAGGTCTAGATGGGTTAGGTTAGGTTATATTACGTTATAGATGAATATAATGATCCCACCGAGAATTAGGGGCGGAACCGCCTGGAATGTTGTAAAATACTACATTCGAGATGTTAGGTTGCCTTAGGATAGGATGTATAACGTTATAGAAGCATATAATGTCCCCACAGAGACGTAGGGGCGACGCGTACGGGATTCTGTAAAACATTACCAGCGAGAGGCTAGATGGTTTAAGCTAGGTTATATTAGGTTGTAGACGTATATAATGTTCCCACCGAGAAGTAGAGGTCGACCTGCCACGAATGATGTCAAATACTACATCCGGGATGTTAGGTTGCCTTAGGTTAGGATATATAACGTTATAGACGTATATAATGTCGCCACCGAGAAGTATGCGCCAACACGACCGGGATTCTGTAAAACATTATCACCGTGGGGCAAAATGTGTTAGGTTAGGTTATATTACGATATGGACGTATATAATGTGCCCACCGAGAAGTAGGGGTCGACACGCCTGGAATGTTCTAAAATACTACATCCGAGATGTTAGGTTGCCTTAGGTTAGGGTATATAACGTTATAGACGTATATAATGTCCGCACCGTGACGTACGGGGCGACAGGAATGGTATTCAGTGAAACATTACCAGCGAGGGTCTAGATGGGTTAGGTTAGGTTATATCACGATATAGACTTATGTACTGTTCCCACCGTGATGTAGGTTCCGCCCTGCCAGGAATGTTGTAAAATACTACATCCGAGATGTTAGGTTGCCTTAGGTTAGGATATATATCGTTATAGACGCATACAATGTCCCCACCGAGAAGTACGGGCCGACACTACCGGGATTCTGTAAAACATTACCAGCGAGGGGCTAGATGGGTTAGGTTAGGTTATACCACGTTGTAGACGTATATAATGTTCCCACCGAGAAGTAGGGGCCGACCCGCCAGGAATGTTGTAAAATACTACATCCGAGATGTTAGGTTGCCTTAGGTTAGGAAATATAACGTTATAGACGCATACAATGTCCGCACCGAGACGTACGGGACGACACGAACTGGATTCTGTAAAACATTACCAGCGAGGGGCTATATGGGTTAGGTTAGGTTATATTACGTTGTAGACGTATATAATGTTCCCACCGAGAAGTAGAGGCCGACCCGCCACGAATGTTGTCAAATACTACATCCGAGATGGTAGGTTGCCTTAGGTTGAGATATATAAAGTTATATACGTATATAATGTTCCCACTGAGAAGTAGGGGCCGACCCGCCAGGAATGTTGTAAAATACTACATCCGAGATGTTAGGTTGCCTTAAGTTAGGAAATATAACGTTATAGACGCATACAATGTCCCCACCGAGACGTACGGGACGACACGAACTGGATTCTGTAAAACATTACCAGCGAGGGGCTATATGGGTTAGGTTAGGTTATATTACGGTATAGAAGTATATAATGTTCCCACTCAGAAGTAGGGGCCGTTCCGCCTGGAATGTTGGAAAATACTACATCCGAGATGTTAGGTTGCCTTAGGTTGGGATATATAACGTAATAGACGTATATAATGTCCCCACCGAGAAGTACGGGCCGACACGACAGGAATGTTGTAAAATATTACATCCCAGATGTTAGGTTGCCTTAGGTTAGGATATACAACGTTACAGATGTATATAATGTCCCCATCGAGAAGTAGGCGATGACACGCCAGGAATGTTGTAAAATTTTACGTTCGACATGTTGGTTTGCCTTAGGCTAGGATATATATCGTAATAGACGTATACAATGTGCCTACCGAGAAACAGGGGCCGACGCGTCAGGAATGTTGTAAAATATTACATCCGAGATGTAAGGTTCCCTTAGGTTAGGATATACAACGTTATAGACGTATTGAATGTTCCCACCGAGAAGTAGGGACCGACATGCCAAGAATGTTGTAAAATATTACATCCGAGATGTTATGTTGCCTTACGTTAGGATATATAACGTTATAGATGTATATAATGTTCCTACCGAGAAGTACGGGCCGACACGCGAGGAATGTTGTAAAATATTACAATCGACATGTTAGAATTGCCTTAGGCTAGGATATATAACTTTATAGACGTATATACTGTTCCCACCGAGAAGCAGGTGCCGGCACGACAGGTATGTTGTAAAATATTACATTCGACATGTTAGGTGGCCTTAGGCTAGGATATATGTCGCTATAGACGTATATGATGTTCCCACCGAGAAGTACGTGCTAACACGCCAGGAATGTTGTCAAGTATTACATCCGAGATGTTAGGTTGCCTTAGGCTAGGATATATATCCTTATAGACGTGTACAATGTTCCCACCGAGAAGAAGGGACCGACATGCCAGGAATGTTGTAAAATATTACATCCGAGATTTAAGGTTCCCTTAGGTTAGGATATATATCTTTATAGACGTATATAACGTTCCCACCGGGACGTAGGGACCGACATGCTAGGAATGTTGTAAAATATTACACCCGAGATGTTAGGTTCCCTTAGGTTAGGATATATGACGTTATAGATGTATATAATGTCCCCATCCAGAAGTAGGCGAAGACACACCAGGAATGTTGTAAAATATTACATTCGAGATGTTAGGTTGCCTTAGGTTAGCATATACAACGTTATAGACGTATATAATGTCCCCATCGAGAAGCAGGCGACGACACGCCAGGAATGTTGTAAAATATTACATCCCAGATGTTAGGTTGCCTTAGGTTAGGATATATAACGTTATAGACGTATATAATGTTACCACAGAGAACTAGGCACTTGCATGCCAGGAATGTTGTAAAATATTACGGTAGAGATGATAGGTTGCCTTAGTTGAGGATATATAACGTTATAGATGTATATACTATTCCCACCGAGAAGTAGGTGCCGACGCGCCAGGTGTGCTGTAAAATATTACATTCGACATGTTAGGTTGCCTTAGGCTAGGATATATATCGTTATAGACGTATATAATGTTCCCACCGAGATGTAGGGGCCGACGTGCGAGGAATGTAGTAAAATATTACATCCGAGATGTTAGGTTGCCTTAGGCTAGGATATATAGCGTTATAGACGTATATAATGTTCCCACCGAGAAGTAGGGGCCGACGTGCCAGGAATGTAGTAAAATATTACATCCGAGATGTTAGGTTGCCTTACGTTAGGGTATATAACGTTATAGACGTATATATTGTTACCACAGAGAACTAGGCACTTTAATGCCAGGAATGTTGTAAAATATTACGGCAGAGATGATAGGTTGCCTTAGTTTACGATATATAACGTTTTAGACGTATATACTGTTCCCACCGAAAAGTAGGTGCCGACGCGCCAGGAATGTTGTAAGATATTACATTCGACATGTCAGGTTGCCTTAGGCTAGGATATATAGCGTTATAGACGTATATAATATTCCCACCGAGAAGTACGGGCCGACGTGCCAGGAATGTAGTAAAGTATTACATCCGAGAAGTTAGGTTGCCATAGGCTAGGGTATATAACGTTATAGACGTACATAATGTTACCACAGAGATATAGGTACTTGCGTGCCAGGAATGTTGTAAAATTTTACGGTAGAGATGTTAGGTTGCCTTAGGTTAGGACATATAACGTCATTGACTTATATAATGTTACCACCGAGAAGTAGGAGCCGACGTGCCAGGAATGTAGTAAAATATTACATCCGAGATGTGAGATTGCCTTAGGCTAGGATATATAACCTTATAGACGGATATAATGTTACCACGGAGAAGTAGGGAACGAAGCGCCGGGAATGTTGTAAAATATTACATTCGGCATGTTAGGTTGCCTTTGGTTAGGATATATAACGTTTTAGACGTATATAATGTTACCACAGAGAAGTAGGGACCGAAGCGCCGGGAATGTTGTAAAATATTACATTCGGCATGTTAGGTTGCCTCAGGTAAGGATATATAACGTTTTAGACGTATATACTGTTCCCACCGAGAAGTAGGTGCCGCCGCTCCAGGAATGTAGTAAAATATATCATCCGGGATATTAGGTTGCCTTAGGTTAGGATATATAACGTTATAGACGTATATAATGCTACCACAGAGAACTAGGCACTTGTATGCCAGGTATGTTGTAAAATAATACGGTAGAGATGATAGGTTGCCTTAGTTTAGGATATATAACGTTATAGACGTATATACTGTTCCCACCGAGAAGTAGGTGCCGACGCGCCAGGTGTGCTGTAAAATATTACATTCGGCATGTTAGGTTGCCTTAGGCTAGGATATATAGCGTTATAGACGTATATAATGTTCCCACCGAGAAGTAGGGGTCGACGTGCCAGGAATGTAGTAAAATATTACATCCGAGAAGTTAGCTTGCCATAGGCTAGGATATATAACGTTATAGACGTACATAATTTTACCACAGAGATATAGGTACTTGCATGCCAGGAATGTTGTAAAATTTTACGGTAGAGATGTTAGGTTGCCTTAGGTTAGGACATATAACGTCATTGACTTATATAATGTTCCCACCGAGAAGTAGGAGCCGACGTGCCAGGAATGTTGTAAAATATTACACCCGAGATGTTAGGTTCCCTTAGGTTAGGATATATAACGTTATAGATGTATATAATGTCCCAATCCAGAAGTAGGCGACGACACGCCAGGAATGTTGTAAAATATTACATCCCAGATGTTAGGTTGCGTTAGGTTAGGATATACAACGTTATAGACATATAGAATGTTCCCACTGAGAAGTAGGGGCCGACGCGTCAGGAATGTTGTAAAATATTACACCCGAGATGTTAGGTTCCCATAGCTGAGGATATATAACGTTATAGACGTATATAATGTCCCAATCGAGAAGCAGGCGACGACACGCCAGGAATGTTGTAAAATATTACATCCTAGATGTTATGTTGCCTTACGACAGGATATATAACGTTATGGACGTATATAATGTTCCCACCGAAAAGTAGGAGCCGACGCGCCAGAAATGATGTAAAATATTACATTCGACATGTTAGGTCGCCTTAGGCTAGGATATATAACGTTATAGACGTATATAATGTTCCCACCGAGAAATAGGGGCCGACGCTCCAGGAATGCTGCAAAATATTACATCCGAGATGTTAGGTTGCCTTAGGCTGGTATATGTATCGTTATAGACGTATACAATGTTCCCACCGAGAAGTAGGGACCGACATGCCAGGAATGTTGTTAAATATTACATCCGAGATGTTAGGTTGCCTTAGGTTAGGATATATATCATTATAGACGTATATAATGTACCCACCGAGACGTAGGGACCGACCTGCCAGGAATGTTTTAAAATATTACATCCGAGGTGTTAGGTTGCCTTAGGCTAGGATATATAACGTTATAGACGTATATAATATTCCCACCGAGAAATAGGGGCCGACGCGTCAGGAATGTTGTAAAATATTACATCCGAGATGTTAGGTTGCCTTAGGTTAGGATATATAACGTTATTGACTTACATAATGTTCCCGCCGATATGTACGGGCCGACGTGCCAGGAATGTAGTAAAATATTAAACCCGAGATGCTAGGTTGCCTTAGGCTAGGATATGTAACATTATAGACGTATATAATGTTCCCAGCGAGAAGTATGTGCCAACGAGCCGGGAATGTTGTAAAATATTACATTCGACATGTCAGGTTGCCTTAGGCTAGGATGTATAGCGTTATAGACGTATATAATGTTCCCACCGAGAAGTAGGTGCTGACGCGCCAGGAATGTTGTAAAATATTACATTCGACATGTCAGGTTGCCTTAGGCTAGGATATATAGCGTTATAGACGTATATAATATTCCCACCGAGAAGTAGGGGCCGACGTAACAGGAATGTAGTAAAGTATTACATCCGAGAAATAGGTTGCCATAGGCTAGGGTATATAACGTTATAGACGTACATAATGTTACCACAGAGATATAGGTACTTGCATGCCAGGAATGTTGTAAAATTTTACGGTAGAGATGTTAGGTTGCCTTAGGTTAGGACATATAACGTCATTGACTTATATAATGTTCCCACCGAGAAGTAGGTGCCGACGCTCCAGGAATGTAGTAAAATATATCATCCGGGATATTAGGTTGCCTTAGGTTAGGATATATAACGTTATAGACGTATATAATGCTACCACAGAGAACTAGGCACTTGCATGCCAGGTATGTTGTAAAATAATACGGTAGAGATGATAGGTTGCCTTAGTTTAGGATATATAACGTTATAGACGTATATACTGTTCCCACCGAGAAGTAGGTGCCGACGCGCCAGGTGTGCTGTAAAATATTACATTCGACATGTTAGGTTGCCTTAGGCTAGGATATATAGCGTTATAGACGTATATAATGTTCCCACCGAGAAGTAGGGGTCGACGTGCCAGGAATGTAGTAAAATATTACATCCGAGAAGTTAGCTTGCCATAGGCTAGGATATATAACGTTATAGACGTACATAATTTTACCACAGAGATATAGGTACTTGCATGCCAGGAATGTTGTAAAATATTACATCCGAAATGTTATGTTGCCTTACGACAGGATATATAACGTTATAGACGTATATAATGTTCCCACCGAAAAGTAGGAGCCGACGCGCCAGGAATGACGTAAAATATTACATTCGACATGTTAGGTCGCCTTAGGCTAGGATATATAAGGTTACAGACGTATATAATGTTCCCACCGAGAAATAGGTGCCGACGCTCCAGGAATGTTGTAAAATATTACATCCGAGATGTTAGGTTGCGTTAGGATAGGATATACAACGTTATAGACGTATATAATGTCCCCATCGAGAAGTAGGGACTGACGCGTCAGGAATGTTGTAAAATATTACACCCGAGATGTTAGGTTCCCTTAGGTTAGGATATACAACGTTATAGACGTATAGAATGTTCCCACCGAGAAGTAGGAACCGACATGCCAGGAATGTTGTAAAATATTACATCCGAGATGTTATGTTGCCTTACGTTAGGATATATAACGTTATAGATGTATATAATGTTCCTACCGAGAAGTACGGGCCGACCACCGAGGAATGTTGTAAAATATTACAATCGACATGTTAGGATTGCCTTAGGCTAGGATATATATCGTTATAGACGTATATACTGTTCCCACCGAGAAGCAGGTGCCGGCACGACAGGTATGTCGTAAAATATTACATTCGACATGTTAGGTTGCCTTAGGTTAGGATATATAACGTTATTGACTTATATAATGTTCCCACCGAGACGTAGGGGCGGACGCACCAGGAATGTTGTAAAATATTACATTCGACGTGTTAAGTTGCCTTAGGCTAGGATATATAGCGTTATAGACGTATATAATGTTCCCACCCGGAAGTAGGGGCCGACGAGCCAGGAATGTTGTAAAATATTACGCTCGACATGTTAAGTTGCCTTAGGCTAGGATATATAGCGATACAGACGTATATGATGTTCCCATCGAGAAATAGGAACCGACGCGCCAGGAAAGTTGTAAAATATTACAATCGACATGTTAGGATTGCCTTAGGCTAGGATATGTAACATTATAGAGGTATATAATGTTCCCAGCGAGAAGTATGTGCCAACGAGCCGGGAATGTTGTAAAATATTACATTCGACATGTCAGGTTGCCTTAGGCTAGGATGTATAGCGTTATAGACGTATATAATGTTCCCACCGAGATGTAGGTGCCGACGCGCCAGGAATGTTGTAAAATATTACATTCGACATGCCAGGTTGCCTTAGGCTAGGATATATAGCGTTATAGACGTATATAATATTCCCACCGAGAAGTAGGGGCCGACGTGCCAGGAATGTAGTAAAATATTACATCCGAGATGTTAGGTTGCCTTAGGATAGGATATATAACGTTTTAGACGTATATACTGTTCCCACCGAGAAGTAGGGGTCGACACGCCAGGAATGTTGTAAAATACAACATCCGAGATGTTAGGTTGCCTTCGGGTGCGATATACAATGTTATAAGGGTATATAATGTCCCCACCGAGAAGTATGAGCCAATACGACCGGGATTCTGTGAAACATTATCACCGAGGGGCAAAATAGGTTAGGTTAGGTTATATTACGGTATAGAAGTATATAATGTTCCCACTCAGAAGTAGGGGCCGTTCCGCCTGGAATGTTGGAAAATACTACATCCGAGATGTTAGGTTGCCTTAGGTTGGGATATATAACGTAATAGACGTATATAATGTCCCCACCGAGAAGTACGGGCCGACACGACAGGAATGTTGTAAAATATTACATCCCAGATGTTAGGTTGCCTTAGGTTAGGATATACAACGTTACAGATGTATATAATGTCCCCATCGAGAAGTAGGCGATGACACGCCAGGAATGTTGTAAAATTTTACGTTCGACATGTTGGTTTGCCTTAGGCTAGGATATATATCGTAATAGACGTATACAATGTGCCTACCGAGAAACAGGGGCCGACGCGTCAGGAATGTTGTAAAATATTACATCCGAGATGTAAGGTTCCCTTAGGTTAGGATATACAACGTTATAGACGTATTGAATGTTCCCACCGAGAAGTAGGGACCGACATGCCAAGAATGTTGTAAAATATTACATCCGAGATGTTATGTTGCCTTACGTTAGGATATATAACGTTATAGATGTATATAATGTTCCTACCGAGAAGTACGGGCCGACACGCGAGGAATGTTGTAAAATATTACAATCGACATGTTGGAATTGCCTTAGGCTAGGATATATAACTTTATAGACGTATATACTGTTCCCACCGAGAAGCAGGTGCCGGCACGACAGGTATGTTGTAAAATATTACATTCGACATGTTAGGTGGCCTTAGGCTAGGATATATGTCGCTATAGACGTATATGATGTTCCCACCGAGAAGTACGTGCTAACACGCCAGGAATGTTGTCAAGTATTACATCCGAGATGTTAGGTTGCCTTAGGCTAGGATATATATCCTTATAGACGTGTACAATGTTCCCACCGAGAAGAAGGGACCGACATGCCAGGAATGTTGTAAAATATTACATCCGAGATTTAAGGTTCCCTTAGGTTAGGATATATATCTTTATAGACGTATATAACGTTCCCACCGGGACGTAGGGACCGACATGCTAGGAATGTTGTAAAATATTACACCCGAGATGTTAGGTTCCCTTAGGTTAGGATATATGACGTTATAGATGTATATAATGTCCCCATCCAGAAGTAGGCGAAGACACACCAGGAATGTTGTAAAATATTACATTCGAGATGTTAGGTTGCCTTAGGTTAGCATATACAACGTTATAGACGTATATAATGTCCCCATCGAGAAGCAGGCGACGACACGCCAGGAATGTTGTAAAATATTACATCCCAGATGTTAGGTTGCCTTAGGTTAGGATATATAACGTTATAGACGTATATAATGTTACCACAGAGAACTAGGCACTTGCATGCCAGGAATGTTGTAAAATATTACGGTAGAGATGATAGGTTGCCTTAGTTGAGGATATATAACGTTATAGATGTATATACTATTCCCACCGAGAAGTAGGTGCCGACGCGCCAGGTGTGCTGTAAAATATTACATTCGACATGTTAGGTTGCCTTAGGCTAGGATATATATCGTTATAGACGTATATAATGTTCCCACCGAGATGTAGGGGCCGACGTGCGAGGAATGTAGTAAAATATTACATCCGAGATGTTAGGTTGCCTTAGGCTAGGATATATAGCGTTATAGACGTATATAATGTTCCCACCGAGAAGTAGGGGCCGACGTGCCAGGAATGTAGTAAAATATTACATCCGAGATGTTAGGTTGCCTTACGTTAGGGTATATAACGTTATAGACGTATATATTGTTACCACAGAGAACTAGGCACTTTAATGCCAGGAATGTTGTAAAATATTACGGCAGAGATGATAGGTTGCCTTAGTTTACGATATATAACGTTTTAGACGTATATACTGTTCCCACCGAAAAGTAGGTGCCGACGCGCCAGGAATGTTGTAAGATATTACATTCGACATGTCAGGTTGCCTTAGGCTAGGATATATAGCGTTATAGACGTATATAATATTCCCACCGAGAAGTAGGGGCCGACGTGCCAGGAATGTAGTAAAGTATTACATCCGAGAAGTTAGGTTGCCATAGGCTAGGGTATATAACGTTATAGACGTACATAATGTTACCACAGAGATATAGGTACTTGCGTGCCAGGAATGTTGTAAAATTTTACGGTAGAGATGTTAGGTTGCCTTAGGTTAGGACATATAACGTCATTGACTTATATAATGTTACCACCGAGAAGTAGGAGCCGACGTGCCAGGAATGTAGTAAAATATTACATCCGAGATGTGAGATTGCCTTAGGCTAGGATATATAACCTTATAGACGGATATAATGTTACCACGGAGAAGTAGGGACCGAAGCGCCGGGAATGTTGTAAAATATTACATTCGGCATGTTAGGTTGCCTTTGGTTAGGATATATAACGTTTTAGACGTATATAATGTTACCACAGAGAAGTAGGGACCGAAGCGCCGGGAATGTTGTAAAATATTACATTCGGCATGTTAGGTTGCCTCAGGTAAGGATATATAACGTTTTAGACGTATATACTGTTCCCACCGAGAAGTAGGTGCCGCCGCTCCAGGAATGTAGTAAAATATATCATCCGGGATATTAGGTTGCCTTAGGTTAGGATATATAACGTTATAGACGTATATAATGCTACCACAGAGAACTAGGCACTTGTATGCCAGGTATGTTGTAAAATAATACGGTAGAGATGATAGGTTGCCTTAGTTTAGGATATATAACGTTATAGACGTATATACTGTTCCCACCGAGAAGTAGGTGCCGACGCGCCAGGTGTGCTGTAAAATATTACATTCGGCATGTTAGGTTGCCTTAGGCTAGGATATATAGCGTTATAGACGTATATAATGTTCCCACCGAGAAGTAGGGGTCGACGTGCCAGGAATGTAGTAAAATATTACATCCGAGAAGTTAGCTTGCCATAGGCTAGGATATATAACGTTATAGACGTACATAATTTTACCACAGAGATATAGGTACTTGCATGCCAGGAATGTTGTAAAATTTTACGGTAGAGATGTTAGGTTGCCTTAGGTTAGGACATATAACGTCATTGACTTATATAATGTTCCCACCGAGAAGTAGGAGCCGACGTGCCAGGAATGTTGTAAAATATTACACCCGAGATGTTAGGTTCCCTTAGGTTAGGATATATAACGTTATAGATGTATATAATGTCCCAATCCAGAAGTAGGCGACGACACGCCAGGAATGTTGTAAAATATTACATCCCAGATGTTAGGTTGCGTTAGGTTAGGATATACAACGTTATAGACATATAGAATGTTCCCACTGAGAAGTAGGGGCCGACGCGTCAGGAATGTTGTAAAATATTACACCCGAGATGTTAGGTTCCCATAGCTGAGGATATATAACGTTATAGACGTATATAATGTCCCAATCGAGAAGCAGGCGACGACACGCCAGGAATGTTGTAAAATATTACATCCTAGATGTTATGTTGCCTTACGACAGGATATATAACGTTATGGACGTATATAATGTTCCCACCGAAAAGTAGGAGCCGACGCGCCAGAAATGATGTAAAATATTACATTCGACATGTTAGGTCGCCTTAGGCTAGGATATATAACGTTATAGACGTATATAATGTTCCCACCGAGAAATAGGGGCCGACGCTCCAGGAATGCTGCAAAATATTACATCCGAGATGTTAGGTTGCCTTAGGCTGGTATATGTATCGTTATAGACGTATACAATGTTCCCACCGAGAAGTAGGGACCGACATGCCAGGAATGTTGTTAAATATTACATCCGAGATGTTAGGTTGCCTTAGGTTAGGATATATATCATTATAGACGTATATAATGTACCCACCGAGACGTAGGGACCGACCTGCCAGGAATGTTTTAAAATATTACATCCGAGGTGTTAGGTTGCCTTAGGCTAGGATATATAACGTTATAGACGTATATAATATTCCCACCGAGAAATAGGGGCCGACGCGTCAGGAATGTTGTAAAATATTACATCCGAGATGTTAGGTTGCCTTAGGTTAGGATATATAACGTTATTGACTTACATAATGTTCCCGCCGATATGTACGGGCCGACGTGCCAGGAATGTAGTAAAATATTAAACCCGAGATGCTAGGTTGCCTTAGGCTAGGATATGTAACATTATAGACGTATATAATGTTCCCAGCGAGAAGTATGTGCCAACGAGCCGGGAATGTTGTAAAATATTACATTCGACATGTCAGGTTGCCTTAGGCTAGGATGTATAGCGTTATAGACGTATATAATGTTCCCACCGAGAAGTAGGTGCTGACGCGCCAGGAATGTTGTAAAATATTACATTCGACATGTCAGGTTGCCTTAGGCTAGGATATATAGCGTTATAGACGTATATAATATTCCCACCGAGAAGTAGGGGCCGACGTAACAGGAATGTAGTAAAGTATTACATCCGAGAAATAGGTTGCCATAGGCTAGGGTATATAACGTTATAGACGTACATAATGTTACCACAGAGATATAGGTACTTGCATGCCAGGAATGTTGTAAAATTTTACGGTAGAGATGTTAGGTTGCCTTAGGTTAGGACATATAACGTCATTGACTTATATAATGTTCCCACCGAGAAGTAGGTGCCGACGCTCCAGGAATGTAGTAAAATATATCATCCGGGATATTAGGTTGCCTTAGGTTAGGATATATAACGTTATAGACGTATATAATGCTACCACAGAGAACTAGGCACTTGCATGCCAGGTATGTTGTAAAATAATACGGTAGAGATGATAGGTTGCCTTAGTTTAGGATATATAACGTTATAGACGTATATACTGTTCCCACCGAGAAGTAGGTGCCGACGCGCCAGGTGTGCAGTAAAATATTACATTCGACATGTTAGGTTGCCTTAGGCTAGGATATATAGCGTTATAGACGTATATAATGTTCCCACCGAGAAGTAGGGGTCGACGTGCCAGGAATGTAGTAAAATATTACATCCGAGAAGTTAGCTTGCCATAGGCTAGGATATATAACGTTATAGACGTACATAATTTTACCACAGAGATATAGGTACTTGCATGCCAGGAATGTTGTAAAATATTACATCCGAAATGTTATGTTGCCTTACGACAGGATATATAACGTTATAGACGTATATAATGTTCCCACCGAAAAGTAGGAGCCGACGCGCCAGGAATGACGTAAAATATTACATTCGACATGTTAGGTCGCCTTAGGCTAGGATATATAAGGTTACAGACGTATATAATGTTCCCACCGAGAAATAGGTGCCGACGCTCCAGGAATGTTGTAAAATATTACATCCGAGATGTTAGGTTGCGTTAGGATAGGATATACAACGTTATAGACGTATATAATGTCCCCATCGAGAAGTAGGGACTGACGCGTCAGGAATGTTGTAAAATATTACACCCGAGATGTTAGGTTCCCTTAGGTTAGGATATACAACGTTATAGACGTATAGAATGTTCCCACCGAGAAGTAGGAACCGACATGCCAGGAATGTTGTAAAATATTACATCCGAGATGTTATGTTGCCTTACGTTAGGATATATAACGTTATAGATGTATATAATGTTCCTACCGAGAAGTACGGGCCGACCACCGAGGAATGTTGTAAAATATTACAATCGACATGTTAGGATTGCCTTAGGCTAGGATATATATCGTTATAGACGTATATACTGTTCCCACCGAGAAGCAGGTGCCGGCACGACAGGTATGTCGTAAAATATTACATTCGACGTGTTAAGTTGCCTTAGGCTAGGATATATAGCGTTATAGACGTATATAATGTTCCCACCCGGAAGTAGGGGCCGACGAGCCAGGAATGTTGTAAAATATTACGCTCGACATGTTAAGTTGCCTTAGGCTAGGATATATAGCGATACAGACGTATATGATGTTCCCATCGAGAAATAGGAACCGACGCGCCAGGAAAGTTGTAAAATATTACAATCGACATGTTAGGATTGCCTTAGGCTAGGATATGTAACATTATAGAGGTATATAATGTTCCCAGCGAGAAGTATGTGCCAACGAGCCGGGAATGTTGTAAAATATTACATTCGACATGTCAGGTTGCCTTAGGCTAGGATATATAGCGTTATAGACGTATATAATGTTCCCACCGAGAAGTAGGGGTCGACGTGCCAGGAATGTAGTAAAATATTACATCCGAGAAGTTAGCTTGCCATAGGCTAGGATATATAACGTTATAGACGTACATAATTTTACCACAGAGATATAGGTACTTGCATGCCAGGAATGTTGTAAAATTTTACGGTAGAGATGTTAGGTTGCCTTAGGTTAGGACATATAACGTCATTGACTTATATAATGTTCCCACCGAGAAGTAGGAGCCGACGTGCCAGGAATGTTGTAAAATATTACACCCGAGATGTTAGGTTCCCTTAGGTTAGGATATATAACGTTATAGATGTATATAATGTCCCAATCCAGAAGTAGGCGACGACACGCCAGGAATGTTGTAAAATATTACATCCCAGATGTTAGGTTGCGTTAGGTTAGGATATACAACGTTATAGACATATAGAATGTTCCCACTGAGAAGTAGGGGCCGACGCGTCAGGAATGTTGTAAAATATTACACCCGAGATGTTAGGTTCCCATAGCTGAGGATATATAACGTTATAGACGTATATAATGTCCCAATCGAGAAGCAGGCGACGACACGCCAGGAATGTTGTAAAATATTACATCCTAGATGTTATGTTGCCTTACGACAGGATATATAACGTTATGGACGTATATAATGTTCCCACCGAAAAGTAGGAGCCGACGCGCCAGAAATGATGTAAAATATTACATTCGACATGTTAGGTCGCCTTAGGCTAGGATATATAACGTTATAGACGTATATAATGTTCCCACCGAGAAATAGGGGCCGACGCTCCAGGAATGCTGCAAAATATTACATCCGAGATGTTAGGTTGCCTTAGGCTGGTATATGTATCGTTATAGACGTATACAATGTTCCCACCGAGAAGTAGGGACCGACATGCCAGGAATGTTGTTAAATATTACATCCGAGATGTTAGGTTGCCTTAGGTTAGGATATATATCATTATAGACGTATATAATGTACCCACCGAGACGTAGGGACCGACCTGCCAGGAATGTTTTAAAATATTACATCCGAGGTGTTAGGTTGCCTTAGGCTAGGATATATAACGTTATAGACGTATATAATATTCCCACCGAGAAATAGGGGCCGACGCGTCAGGAATGTTGTAAAATATTACATCCGAGATGTTAGGTTGCCTTAGGTTAGGATATATAACGTTATTGACTTACATAATGTTCCCGCCGATATGTACGGGCCGACGTGCCAGGAATGTAGTAAAATATTAAACCCGAGATGCTAGGTTGCCTTAGGCTAGGATATGTAACATTATAGACGTATATAATGTTCCCAGCGAGAAGTATGTGCCAACGAGCCGGGAATGTTGTAAAATATTACATTCGACATGTCAGGTTGCCTTAGGCTAGGATGTATAGCGTTATAGACGTATATAATGTTCCCACCGAGAAGTAGGTGCTGACGCGCCAGGAATGTTGTAAAATATTACATTCGACATGTCAGGTTGCCTTAGGCTAGGATATATAGCGTTATAGACGTATATAATATTCCCACCGAGAAGTAGGGGCCGACGTAACAGGAATGTAGTAAAGTATTACATCCGAGAAATAGGTTGCCATAGGCTAGGGTATATAACGTTATAGACGTACATAATGTTACCACAGAGATATAGGTACTTGCATGCCAGGAATGTTGTAAAATTTTACGGTAGAGATGTTAGGTTGCCTTAGGTTAGGACATATAACGTCATTGACTTATATAATGTTCCCACCGAGAAGTAGGTGCCGACGCTCCAGGAATGTAGTAAAATATATCATCCGGGATATTAGGTTGCCTTAGGTTAGGATATATAACGTTATAGACGTATATAATGCTACCACAGAGAACTAGGCACTTGCATGCCAGGTATGTTGTAAAATAATACGGTAGAGATGATAGGTTGCCTTAGTTTAGGATATATAACGTTATAGACGTATATACTGTTCCCACCGAGAAGTAGGTGCCGACGCGCCAGGTGTGCAGTAAAATATTACATTCGACATGTTAGGTTGCCTTAGGCTAGGATATATAGCGTTATAGACGTATATAATGTTCCCACCGAGAAGTAGGGGTCGACGTGCCAGGAATGTAGTAAAATATTACATCCGAGAAGTTAGCTTGCCATAGGCTAGGATATATAACGTTATAGACGTACATAATTTTACCACAGAGATATAGGTACTTGCATGCCAGGAATGTTGTAAAATATTACATCCGAAATGTTATGTTGCCTTACGACAGGATATATAACGTTATAGACGTATATAATGTTCCCACCGAAAAGTAGGAGCCGACGCGCCAGGAATGACGTAAAATATTACATTCGACATGTTAGGTCGCCTTAGGCTAGGATATATAAGGTTACAGACGTATATAATGTTCCCACCGAGAAATAGGTGCCGACGCTCCAGGAATGTTGTAAAATATTACATCCGAGATGTTAGGTTGCGTTAGGATAGGATATACAACGTTATAGACGTATATAATGTCCCCATCGAGAAGTAGGGACTGACGCGTCAGGAATGTTGTAAAATATTACACCCGAGATGTTAGGTTCCCTTAGGTTAGGATATACAACGTTATAGACGTATAGAATGTTCCCACCGAGAAGTAGGAACCGACATGCCAGGAATGTTGTAAAATATTACATCCGAGATGTTATGTTGCCTTACGTTAGGATATATAACGTTATAGATGTATATAATGTTCCTACCGAGAAGTACGGGCCGACCACCGAGGAATGTTGTAAAATATTACAATCGACATGTTAGGATTGCCTTAGGCTAGGATATATATCGTTATAGACGTATATACTGTTCCCACCGAGAAGCAGGTGCCGGCACGACAGGTATGTCGTAAAATATTACATTCGACGTGTTAAGTTGCCTTAGGCTAGGATATATAGCGTTATAGACGTATATAATGTTCCCACCCGGAAGTAGGGGCCGACGAGCCAGGAATGTTGTAAAATATTACGCTCGACATGTTAAGTTGCCTTAGGCTAGGATATATAGCGATACAGACGTATATGATGTTCCCATCGAGAAATAGGAACCGACGCGCCAGGAAAGTTGTAAAATATTACAATCGACATGTTAGGATTGCCTTAGGCTAGGATATGTAACATTATAGAGGTATATAATGTTCCCAGCGAGAAGTATGTGCCAACGAGCCGGGAATGTTGTAAAATATTACATTCGACATGTCAGGTTGCCTTAGGCTAGGATGTATAGCGTTATAGACGTATATAATGTTCCCACCGAGATGTAGGTGCCGACGCGCCAGGAATGTTGTAAAATATTACATTCGACATGCCAGGTTGCCTTAGGCTAGGATATATAGCGTTATAGACGTATATAATATTCCCACCGAGAAGTAGGGGCCGACGTGCCAGGAATGTAGTAAAATATTACATCCGAGATGTTAGGTTGCCTTAGGATAGGATATATAACGTTTTAGACGTATATACTGTTCCCACCGAGAAGTAGGGGTCGACACGCCAGGAATGTTGTAAAATATTACATCCGAAATGCTAGGTTGCCTTAGGTTAGGATATATGTCGTTGTAGACGTATATAATGTTCCAACCGAGAAGTAGGGGCCGACCCGCCTGGAATGTTGTAAAATACTACATTCGAGATCTTAGGTTATTTAGGTTAGGATGTATAACGTTATAGCCGCATATAATGTCCCAACCGAGACGTACGGAACGACACGAACTGGATGCTGTAAAACGTTACCAGCGAGGGGCTAGATGGGTTAAGTTAGGTTATATTACATTGTAGACGCATATAATTTGCCCACCGAGAAGTAGGGGCCGACCCGCCAGGAATGTTGGAAAATACTACATGCGAGATGCTAGGTTGCCTTAGGTTAGGATATATAACGTTATAGACGCATGCAATGTCCCCACCGAGACGTACGGGACGACACGAACTGGATTCTGTAAAACATTACCAGCGAAGGGCTAGATGGGTTAGGTTAGGTTATATTACGTTATAGAGGTATATAATGTTCCCACCGAGAAGTAGGGGCCGACCCGAGAGGAATGCTGTAAAATACTACATCCGAGATGTTAGGTTACTTAGGTTAGGATATATAACGTTATAGACGTATATAATATTCCCACCGAGAAGTACGGGCTGACACGTCAGGAATGTTGTAAAATATTACATACGAGATGTTATTATGCCTTACGTTAGGATATATAATGTTATAGACGTATATAATGTTCAGACCGAAAAGTAGGAGCCGACGCGCCAGGAATGTTGTAAAATATTACACCCGAGATGTTAGGTTCCCTTAGGTTAGGATATACAACGTTATAGACGTATATAATGTCCCCATCGAGAAGCAGGCGACGACACGCCAGGAATGTTGTAAAATATTACATCCCAGATGTTAGGTTGCGTTAGGTTAGGATATACAACGTTATAGACGTATATAATGTCCCCATCGAGAAGTAGGGACTGACGCGTCAGGAATGTTGTAAAATATTACACCCGAGATGTTAGGTTCCCTTAGGTTAGGATATACAACGTTATAGACGTATAGAATGTTCCCACCGAGAAGTGGGGACCGACATGCCAGGAATGTTGTAAAATATTACATCCGAGATGTTAGGTTGCTTTAGGTTAGGATATATATTGTTATAGACGTATATAATGTGCCCACCGAGACGTGCGGACCGACATGCCAGGAATCTTGTAAAATATTACATCGCAGATGTTAGGTTGCTTAAGGTTAGGATATACAACGTTATAGACGTATATAATGTCCCCATCGAGAAGCAGGCGACGACACGCCGGGAATGTTGTAAAATATTACTTTCGACATGCTAGGTTGCCTTAGGCTAGGATATATATCGTTATAGACGTATATAATGTTCCCACCGAGAAGTAGGGACCGACGCGTCAGGAATGTTGTAAAATATTACATCCGAGATGTTAGGTTGCCTTAGGTTAGGATATACAACGTTATGTACGTATATAATGTCCCTATCGGGAAGTAGGCGCCGTCACGCTAGGAATATTGTAAAATGTACGGTAGAGAGGTTAGGTTGCCTTAGGTTATGATATATAACGTTATAGACGTATATAATTTTCCCACCGACAAGTAGGGACCGACATGCCAGGAATGTTGTAAAATATTACATCCGAGATGTTAGGTTGCTTTAGTTTAGGATATATATCGTTATAGACGTATATAATGTTTCCACCGAAACGTGGGGACCGACATGCCAGGAATGCTGTAAAATATTACATCCCAGATGTTAGGTTGCGTTAGGTTAGGATATATAACGTTATAGACGTATATAATGTCCCCATCGAGAAGCAGGCCACGACACGCCAGGAATGTTGTCAAATATTGCATCCGAGATGTTAGGTTGCGTTAGGTTAGGGTATACAACGTTATAGACGTATATAATGTTCCCACCGAGAAGTACGGGCCGACACGCCAGGAATGTTATGAATTATTACATCCGCGAGGTTAGGTTGCCTTCGGTTAGGATAGGTATCGCTATAGACGTATATGATGTTCCCACCGAGATGTACGGGCCAACGCGTCAGGAATGTTGTAAGATATTACACGCGATATGTTAGGTTGCTTTAGGTTAGGATGTATATCGTTATAGACGTATATAATGTCCAGATCGAGACGTGGGGACCGGCACGCCAGAATGTTGTAAAATATTACATCCGAGATGTTAGGTTGCCTTAGGTTGGTATATATATCGTTATAGACGTATACAATGTTCCCACCGAGAAGTAGGGACCGACATGCCAGGAATGTTGTTAAATATTACATCCGAGATGTTAGGTTGCCTTAGGTTAGGATATATATCGCTATAGACGCATATGATGTTCCCACCGAGAAGTACGGGCCGACACCCCAGGAATGTTGTCAAATATTACATCCGAGATGCTAGGTTGCCTTAGGTTAGGATATACAACGGTATAGATGTATATAATGTCCCAATCGAGAAGTAGGCGACGATACGCCACGAATGATGTAAAATATTACATTCGACATGTTAGGTTCCCATATGTTAGGATATATAACGTTATAGACGTATATAATGTCCCCATCCAGAAGTAGGAGACGACGCGCCAGGAATATTACATCCCAGATGTTAGGTTGCGTTAGGTTAGGATACACAACGTTATAGACGTATATAATGTTCCCATCGAGAAGCAGGCGACGACACGCCAGAATGTTGTAAAACATTACATCCCAGATGTTAGGTTGCGTTAGGTTAGGATATACAACGTTATAGACATATATTATGTCCCCATCGAGAAGCAGGCGACGACACGCCAGGAATGTTGTAAAATATTACATTCGACATGTTAGGTGGCCCTAGGCTAGGATATATATCGCTATAGACGCATATGATGTTCCCACCGAGAAGTACGGGCCGACACCCCAGGAATGTTGTCAAATATTACATCCGAGTTGTTAGGTTGCCTTAGGTTAGGATATACAACGGTATAGATGTATATAATGTCCCAATCGAGAAGTAGGTGACGATACGCCACGAATGATGTAAAATATTACATTCGACATGTTAGGTCGCCTTAGGCTAGGTTATATATCGCTGTAGACGTATATGATGAGCCCACCGAGAAGTACGGGCTAACACGCCAGGAAAGTTGTCAAATATTACATCCGAGATGTTAGGTTCCCCTAGGCTAGGATATATAACGTTATAGACGTATATAATATTCCCACCGAGAAATAGGGGCCGACGCGTCAGGAATGTTGTAAAATATTACACCCGAGATGTTAGGTTCCCTTAGGTTAGGATATATAACGTTATAGACGTATATAATGTCCCCATCCAGAAGTAGGCGACGACACGCCAGGAATGTTGTAAAATATTACATCCCAGATGTTAGGTTGCGTTAGGTTAGGATATACAACGTTATAGACGTATATAATGTCCCCATCAAGAAGCGGACGACGACACGCCAGGAATGTTGTAAAATATTACATCCCAGATGTTAGGTTGCGTTAGGTTAGGATATACAACGTTATAGATGTATATAATGTCCCCATCCAGAAGTAGGCCACGACACGCCAGGAATGTTGTAAAATATTACATCCCAGATGTTAGGTTGCGTTAGGTTAGGATATACAACGTTATAGACGTATATAATGTCCCCATCGAGAAGCAGGCTACGACAAGCCAGGAATGTTGTAAAATATTACATCCGAGATGTTATGCTGCCTTACGTTAGGATTTATGACGTTATAGACGTATATAATGTTCCCACCGAAAAGTAGGAACCGAGGAGCCAGGAATGTTGTAAAATATTACATCCGAGATGTTAGGTTCCCTTAGGTTAGGATATACAACGTTATAGACATATAGGATGTTCCCACCGAGATGTAGGGACCGACATGCCAGGAATGTTGTAAAATATTACATCCCAGGTGTTAGGTTGCGTTAGGTTAGGATATATAACTTTATAGACGTATATAATGTCCCCATCGAGAACTAAGGCCGACACGCCAGGATTGATGTAAAATACTACATTCGACATGTTAGGTCGCCTTAGGCTAGGATATATAACGTTATAGACGTA
Organism: Xylocopa violacea; assembly: GCA_963969225.1. Taxonomy (NCBI): domain Eukaryota; kingdom Metazoa; phylum Arthropoda; class Insecta; order Hymenoptera; family Apidae; genus Xylocopa; species Xylocopa violacea. Next base: position 43,846,990 of record CAXAJV010000001.1, on the reverse strand, counting down.
TATAATGTTCCCACCGGGAAATAGGGGCCGACGCGTCAGGAATATTGTAAAATATAACACCCGTGATGTTAGGTTCCCTTAGGTTAGGATATACAACGTTATAGACGTATAGAATGTTCCCACCGAGAAGTAAGGACCGACATGCCAGGAATGTTGTAAAATATTACATTCCCGATGTTAGGTTGCGTTAGGTTAGGATATACAACATTACAGACGTATATAATGTCCCCATCGAGAAGCAGGCGACGACACGCAAGGAATGTTGTAAAATATTACATCCGAGATGTTATGTTGCCTTACTTTAGGATATATAACGTTATAGACGTATATAACCTTCCCATCGAGAAGCGGGCGACGACACGCCACGAATGTTGTAAAATATTACATCCGAGATGTTATGTTGCCTTACGACAGGATATACAACGTTATAGACGTATATAACGTTCCCACCGAAAAGTAGGAGCCTACGCGCCAGGAATGTTGTAAAATATTACATTCGACATGTTAGGTCGCCTTAGGCTAGGATATACATCGCTATAGACGTTTATGATGTTCCCACCGAGAAGTGCGTGCTAACACGCCAGGAATGTTGTCAAATATTACATCCGAGATTTTAGGTTGCCTCAGGCTAGGATATATAACGTTATAGACGTATATAATGTTCCCACCGAAAAGTAGCAGCCGAAGCGCCAGGAATGTTGTAAAATATTACATCCGAGATGTTAGGTTGCCTTAGGTTAGGATATATATCGTTATAGACGTATATAATGTTCCCACCGAGACGTAGGGACTGACATGCCAGGAATGTTTTAAAATATTACATCCCAGATGTTAGGTTGCGTTAGGTTAGAATATACAACGTTATAGACGTATATAGTGTACCCACGGAGACGTAGGGACCGACATGCCAGGAATGTTGTAAAATATTACATTCGACATGTTAGGTTCCCTTAGGTTAGGATATATAACCTTATAGACGTATATAATGTCCCCATCCAGAAGTAGGCGACGACACGCCAGGAATGTTGTAAAATATTACATTCGACATGTTAGGTGGCCCTCGGCTAGGATATATATCGCTATAGACGCATATGATGTTCCCACCGAGAAGTACGGGCCGACACCCCAGGAATGTTGTCAAATATTACATCCGAGATGTTAGGTTGCCTTGGGTTAGGATATACAACGCTATAGACGTATAGAGTGTTCCCACCGCGACGTAGGGACCGACATGCCAGGAATAATGTAAAATATTACATCCCAGATGTTAGGTTAGGTTAGGTTAGGATATACAATGTTATAGACGTATATAATGTCCCCATCGAGAAGCAGGCGACGACACGCCAGAATGTTGTAAAATATTACATCCCAGATGTTAGGTTGCGTTAGGCTAGGATATACAACATTATAGACGTATATAATGTCCCCATCGAGAAGCAGGAGACGACAAGCCAGGAATGTTGTAAAATATTACATTCGACATGTTAGGTGGCCCTCGGCTAGGATATATATCGCTATAGACGCATATGATGTTCCCACCGAGAAGTACGGGCCGACACCCCAGGAATGTTGTCAAATATTACATCCGAGATGTTAGGTTGCCTTAGGTTAGGATATACAACGGTATAGATGTATATAATGTCCCAATCGAGAAGTAGGCGACGATACGCCACGAATGATGTAAAATATTACATTCGACATGTTAGGTCGCCTTAGACTAGGTTATATATCGCTGTAGACGTATATGATGAGCCCACCGAGAAGTACGGGCTAACACGCCAGGAAAGTTGTCAAATATTACATCCGAGATGTTAGGTTCCCCTAGGCTAGGATATATAACGTTATAGACGTATATAATATTCCCACCGAGAAATAGGGGCCGACGCGTCAGGAATGTTGTAAAATATTACACCCGAGATGTTAGGTTCCCTTAGGTTAGGATATATAACGTTATAGACGTATATAATGTCCCCATCCAGAAGTAGGCGACGACACGCCAGGAATGTTGTAAAATATTTCATTCGGCATGTTATGTTGCCTTAGGCTAGGATATATAACGTTATAGACGTATATAATATCACCACCGAGAACTACGGGCCGGCAGGCCAGGAATGATGTAAAATATTACATTCGACATGTTAGGTCGCCTTAGGTTATGATATATAACGTTATAGACGTATCTAATGTTCCCACCCAGAAATAGGGGCCGACGCGTCAGAAATGTTGTAAAATATTACACCCGAGATGTTAGGTTCCCTTAGTTTAGGATTTACAACGCTATAGACGTATAGAATGTTCCCACCGAGACGTAGGGCGCGACACGCCAGGAATGTTGTAAAATATTACATCCCAGATGTTAGGTTGTGTTAGGTTAGGATATACAACGTTATAGACGTATATAATATCCCCGTCGAGAAGCAGGCGACGACACGCCAGGAATGTTGCAAAATATTACATCAAAGATGTTATGTTGCCCTACGTTAGGATATATAACGTTATAGACGTATATAATGTTCCCACCGAAAAGTAGGAGCCGACGCGCCAGGAATGTTGTAAAATATTACATACGAGATGTTAGGTTGCCTTCGGTTAGGGTATATATCGTTATAGACGTATATGATGTTCCTACCGAGAAGTACGGGCCGACACGCCAGGAATGTTGTCAGATATTACATTCGAGATGTTAGGTTGCCTTAGTTTACGATATACAACGTTATAGACGTATATAATGTCCCCAGCGCGAAGTAGGCGCCGTCACGCCAGGAATGTTGTAAAATATTACGGTATTGAGGTTAGTTTGCCTTAGGTCAGGATATATAACGTTATAGACGTATATAATGTCCCCTTCGAGAAGCAGGCGACGACACGCCAGGAATGTTGTAAAATATTACATTCGACATGTTAGGTGGCCCTCGGCTAGGATATATATCGCTATAGACGCATATGATGTTCCCACCGAGAAGTACGGGCCGACACCCCAGGAATGTTGTCAAATATTACATCCGAGATGTTAGGTTGCCTTGGGTTAGGATATACAACGCTATAGACGTACAGAGTGTTCCCACCGAGACGTAGGGACCGACATGCCAGGAATAATGTAAAATATTACATCCCAGATGTTAGGTTGCGTTAGGTTACGATATACAATGTTATAGACGTATATAATGTCCCCATCGAGAAGCAGGCGACGACACGCCAGAATGTTGTAAAATATTACATCCCAGATGTTAGGTTGCGTTAGGCTAGGATATACAACATTATAGACGTATATAATGTCCCCATCGAGAAGCAGGAGACGACAAGCCAGGAATGTTGTAAAATATTACATTCGACATGTTAGGTGGCCCTCGGCTAGGATATATATCGCTATAGACGCATATGATGTTCCCACCGAGAAGTACGGGCCGAAACCCCAGGAATGTTGTCAAATATTACATCCGAGATGTTAGGTTGCCTTAGGTTAGGATATACAACGGTATAGATGTATATAATGTCCCAATCGAGAAGTAGGCGACGATACGCCACGAATGATGTAAAATATTACCTTCGACATGTTAGGTCGCCTTAGACTAGGTTATATATCGCTGTAGACGTATATGATGAGCCCACCGAGAAGTACGGGCTAACACGCCAGGAAAGTTGTCAAATATTACATCCGAGATGTTAGGTTCCCCTAGCCTAGGATATATAACGTTATAGACGTATATAATATTCCCACCGAGAAATAGGGGCCGACGCGTCAGGAATGTTGTAAAATATTACACCCGAGATGTTAGGTTCCCTTAGGTTAGGATATCTAACGTTATAGACGTATAGAATGTTACCACCGAGAACTACGGGCCGACACGTCAGGAATGATGTAAAATATTCCATTCGACATGCTAGGTCGCCTTAGGCTAGGATATATTACGTTATAGACTTATATAATGTTCCCACCGAGAAGTACGGGCCGACACGTCAGGATTGTTGTAAAATATTACATCCGAGATGTTAGGTTGCCTTAGGTTATGATATATAACGTTATAGACGTATATAATATTCCCACCGAGAAGTAGGGACCGACATGCCAGGAACGTTGTAAAATATTACATCCCAGATGTTAGGTTGCGTTGGGTTAGGATATACAACGTTATAGACTTATATTATGTCCCCATCGAGAAGCAGGCGACGACACGCCAGCAATGTTGTAAAATATTACATCCCAGATGTTAGGTTGCGTTAGGTTAGGATGTACAACATTATAGACGTATATAATGTCCCCATCGAGAAGCAGGAGACGACACGCCAGGAATGTTGTAAAATATTACATTCGACATCTTAGGTCACCTTAGGCTAGGATATATAACGTTATAGACGTATTTAATGGACCCACCGAAAAGAAGAAGCCGACGCGCCAGGAATGTTGTAAAATATTACGTCCCAGATGTTAGGTTGCGTTAGGTTAGGATATGCAACGTTATAGACGTATATAGTGTCCCCATCGAGAAGCAGGCGACGACACGCCAGGAATGTTGAATAATATTACATTCGACATGTTAGGTCGCCTTAGGGTAGGATATATAACTTTATAGACGTATATCATGTTCCCACCCAGAAATAGGGGCCGACGCGTCAGGAATGTTGTAAAATATTACACCCGAAATGTTAGGTTCCCTTAGGTTAGGATATACAACGCTATAGACGCATAGAATGATCCCACCGAGACGTAGGGACCGACATGCCAGGAATGTTGTAAAATATTACATCTCAGAAGTTAGGTTGCGTTAGGTTAGGATATACAACGTTATAGACGTATATATTGTCCCCATCGAGAAGCAGGCGACAACACGCCAGGAACGTTCTAAATATTACATTCGACATGTTAGGTCGCCTTAGGCTAGGATATGTAACGTTATAGACGCATATAATGATACCACCGAGAACTACGGGCCGACACGCCAGGAATGATGTAAAATATTACATTCGACATGTTAGCTCGCCTTAGGCTAGGATATATAACGTTATAGTCGTATATAATGTTCCCACCGAGAAATAGGTGCCGACGCGTCAGGAATGTTGTAAAATATTACACGCGAGATGTTAGGTTCCCTTAGGTTAGGATATACAAAGTTATAGACATATAGAATGTTCCCATCGAGACGTAGGGACCGACATGCCAGGAATGTTGTAAAATATTACATCCCAGATTTTAGGTGCGTTAGGTTAGGATATACAATGCTATAGACGTATATAATGTCCCCATCGAGAAGCAGGCGACGACACGCCAGGAATGATGTAAAATATTAAATCCCAGATATTAGGTTGCGCTAGGTTAGGATATACAACGTTATAGACGTATATAATGTCCCCATCGGGAAGCAGGCGACGACACGCCAGGAATGTTGTAAAATATTACATCCGAGATGTTAGATTGCTTAGGATCGGATATATATCGTTATAGACGTATACAATGTTCCCACCGAGAAGTAGGGACCGACATGCCAGGAACGTTGTAAAATATTACACCTGAGATGTTAGGTTCCCTTAGGTTAGGATATACAACGCTATAGACGCATAGAATGTTCCCACCGAGACGTAGAGACCGACATGCCAGGAATGATGTAAAATATTACATCGTAGATGTTACGTTGCGTTAGGTTAAGATATACAACGTTATAGACGTATATAATGTCCCCATCGAGAAGCAGGCGACGACACGCCAGGAATGTTGTCAATTATTACATCCGAGATGTTAGGTTGCCTTAGGTTAGGATATACATTGTTATAGACGTATATAATGTTCCCACCGAGACGTACGGACCGACATGCCAGGAATGTTGTAAAATATTACATCTCAGATGTTAGGTTGCGTTAGGTTAGGATATACAACGTTATAGACTTATACAATGTCCCCATCGAGAAGCAGGCGACGACACGCCAGGAATGTTGTAAAATATTACATCCGAGATGTTAGATTGCCTTAGGCTAGGATATATAACGCTATAGACGTATATAATGGTCCCACCGAGAAATAGGGGCCGACGCGTCAAGAATGTTGTAAAATACTACACCCGAGATGTTAGGTTCCCTTAGGTTAGGATATACAACGCTATAGACGCATAGAATGTTCCCACCGAGACGTAGGGACCGACATGCCAGGAATGATGTAAAATATTACATCGTAGATGTTACGTTGCGTTAGGTTAGGATATACAACGTTATAGACGTATATAATGTCCCCATCGAGAAGCAGGCGACGATACGCCAGGAATGATGTAAAATATTACTTTCGACATGTTAGGTCGCCTTAGGATAGGATATATACTGTTATTGACGTATATAATGTTCCCACCGAGAAGTACGGGCCTACACGCCAGGAATGTTTTCAACTATTACATCCGAGATGTTAGGTACCCTTAGGTTAGGATATATAACGTTATAGACGTATATACTGTTCCCACCGAGAAGTAGGGGCCGACGAGCCAGGAATGTTGTAAAATAGTAGGCTCGACATGTTAGGATGCCTTAGGCTAGGACATATAACGTTATTGACTTATACAATGTTCCCACCGAGAAGTAGGTGCCGACGCGCCAGGAATGTTGTAAAATATTACATTCGACATGTTAGGTTGCCTTAAGCTAGGATATATAGCGTTATAGACGTATATAATGTTCCCACCGAGAAGTAGGGGCCGGCGCGCCAGGAATGTAGTAAAATATTACATTCGAAATGTTAGGTTGCCTTAGGCTAGGATATATAACGTTATTGACTTATATAATGTTCCCACCGAGAAGTAGGTGCCGACGCGCCATGAATGTTGTAAAATATTACATTCGACATGTTAGGTTGCCTTAAGCTAGGATATATAGCGTTATAGAAGTATATAATGTTCCCACCGAGAAGTAGGGGCCGGCGCGCCAGGAATGTAGTAAAATATTTCATTCGAAATGTTAGGTTGCCTTAGACTAGGATATATAGCGCTATAGACGTATATAATGATCGCACCAGGAAGTAGGTGCCGACGCGCCAGGAATGTTGTAAAATATTACATTCGACATGTTAGGTTGCCTTAAGCTAGGATATGTAGCGTTATAGATGTATATAGTGTTCCCACCGAGAAGTAGGGCCCGGCGCGCCAGGAATGTTGTAAAATATTACATCCGAGATGTTAGGATTGCCTTAGGCTAGGATATATAACGTTATAGACGTATATACTGTTCCCACCGAGAAGTAGGTGCAGACGCGCCAGGAATGTTGTAAAATATTGCATTCGACATGTTAGGTTGCCTTAAGCTAGGATATGTAGCTTTAAAGACGTACATAACGTTCCCACCGAGAAATCGGGGCCGACACGCCAGGAATGTTGTAAAACATTACATTCGACATGTTAGGTTGCCTTAAGCTAGGATATGTAGCGTTATAGACGTAAATAACGTTCCCACCGAGAAGTTAGGTGCCGACATGCGCGGAATGTAGTAAAATATTGCATCCGAGATGTTAGGTTGCCTTAGGTTAGGATATATAACGTTATTGACTTATATAATGTTCCCACCGAGAAGTAGGCGCCGACGAGACCGGAATGTTGTAAAATATTACATTCGACATGTTAGGATTGCCTTAGTCTAGGATATATAACGTTATAGACGTATATGATATTCCCACCGAGAAGTACGGGCCGACACGCCAGCAATTTTGTAAATATTACATCCGAGACGTTAGGTACCCTTAGGTTAGGATATATAACGTTATAGACGTATATAATGTTCCCACCGAGAAGTAGGGGCCGACGAGCCAGGAATGTTGTAAAATAGTAGGCTCGACACGTTAGGATGCCTTAGGCTAGGATATATAACGTTATTGACTTATATAATGTTCCCACCGAGAAGTAGGTGCCGACGCGCTAGGAATGTTGTAAAATATTACATTCGACATATTAGGTTGCCTTAAGCTAGGATATATAGCGTTATAGACGTATATAGTGTTCCCACCGAGAAGTAGGGGCCGGCGCGCCAGGAATGTAGTAAAATATTACACCCTAGATGTTAGGTTGCCTTAGGTTAGGATATATAACGTTATAGACGTATATGATATTCCCACCGAGAAGTACGGGCCGACACGCCAGCAATGTTGTCAAATATTACATCCGAGATGTTAGGTACCCTTAGGTTAGGATACATAACGTTATAGGCGTATATAATGTTCCCAACGAGAAGTAGGGGCCGACGAGCCAGGAATGTTGTAAAATAGTAGCCTCGACATGTTGGGATGCCTTAGGCTAGGATATATAGCGATATAGACGTATATAAAGTTCTCACCGAGAAGTAGGCGCCGGTGCGCCAGGAATGTAGTAAAATATTACATTAGAGATGTTAGGTCGCGTTAGGCTAGGATATATAACGTTATAGATGTAAATACTGTTCCCACCGAGAAGTAGGTGCCGACGAGCCAGGAATGTTGTAAAATATTACAATCGACATGTTAGGATTGCCTTAGGCTAGGATATATAACGTTATAGACGTATAAACTGTTCCCACCGAGAAGTTGGTGCCGACGCGCCAGGAATGTTGTAAAATATTACATTCGACATGTTAGGTTGCCTTAAGCTAGGATTTATAGCGTTATAGACGTATATAATGTTTCCACCGAGATGTAGCGGCCGAAGTGCCGGGAATGTTGTAAAATATTACACTCGACATTTTAGGTTGCCTTAGGCTAGGATATATAGCGTTATAGACATATATAATGTTCCCACCGAGAAGTAGGGTCCGACGCGCCAGGAATGCTGTAAAATATTACATTCGACATGTTAGGTTGCCTTAAGCTAGGATATATAGAGTTATAGAAGTATATAATGTTCCCACCGAGAAGTAGGGGCCGGCGCGCCAGGAATGTAGTAAAATATTACATTCGAAATGTTAGGTTGCCTTAGACTAGGATATATAGCGCTATAGACGTATATAATGTTCCCACCGAGAAGTAGGTGCCGACGCGCCAGGAATGTTGTAAAATATTACATTCGACATGTTAGGTTGCCTTAAGCTAGGATATGTAGCGTTATAGATGTATATGATGTTCCCACCGAGAAGTAGCGGCCGGCGCGCCAGGAATGCAGTAAAATATTACACCCGAGATGTTAGGTTGCCTTAGGTTAGGATATATAACGTTATTGACTTATATAATGTTCCCACCGAGAAGTAGGGGCCGACGCGCTAAGAATGTTGTAAAATATTACATCCGAGATGTTAGGATTGCCGTAGGCTAGGATATATAACGTTATAGTCGTATATACTGTTCCCACCGAGAAGTAGGGGTCGACGTGCGAGGAATGTAGTAAAATATTGCATCCGAGATGTTAGGTTGCCTTAGGTTAGGATATATAACGTTATTGCCTTATATAGTGTTCCCACCGAGAAGTAGGTGCCGACGAGCCAGGAATATTGTAAAATATTACAATCGACCTGTTAGGATTGCCTTAGGCTAGGATATATAACGTTATAGACGTATATACTGTTCCCACCGAGAAGTAGGTGCCGACGCGCCAGGAATGTTGTAAAATATTACATTCGACATGTTAGGTTGCCTTAAGCTAGGATATATAGCGTTATAAACGTATATAATGTTCCCACCGAGAAGTAGGGGCCGGCGCGCCAGGAATGTAGTAAAATATTACACCCGAGATGTTAGGTTGCCTTAGGTTAGGATATATAACGTTATAGACGTATATGATATTCCCACCGAGAAGTACGGGCCGACACGCCAGCAATGTTGTCAAATATTACATCCGAGATGTTAGGTACCCTTAGGTTAGGATACATAACGTTATAGGCGTATATAATGTTCCCAACGAGAAGTAGGGGCCGACGAGCCAGGAATGTTGTAAAATAGTAGCCTCGACATGTTGGGATGCCTTAGGCTAGGATATATAGCGATATAGACGTATATAAAGTTCTCACCGAGAAGTAGGCGCCGGCGCGCCAGGAATGTAGTAAAATATTACATTAGAGATGTTAGGTCGCGTTAGGCTAGGATATATAACGTTATAGATGTGAATACTGTTCCCACCGAGAAGTAGGTGCCGACGAGCCAGGAATGTTGTAAAATATTACAATCGACATGTTACTATTGCCTTAAGCTAGGATATGTAGCGTTATAGATGTATATGATGTTCCCACCGAGAAGTAGCGGCCGGCGCGCCAGGAATGGGGTAAAATATTACACCCGAGATGTTAGGTTGCCTTAGGTTAGGATATATAACGTTATTGACTTATATAATGTTCCCACCGAGAAGTAGGGGCCGACGCGCTAGGAATGTTGTAAAATATTACATCCGAGATGTTAGGATTGCCGTAGGCTAGGATATATAACGCTATAGTCGTATATACTGTTCCCACCGAGAAGTAGGGGTCGACGTGCGAGGAATGTAGTAAAATATTGCATCCGAGATGTTAGGTTGCCTTAGGTTAGGATATATAACGTTATTGACTTATATAGTGTTCCCACCGAGAAGTAGGCGCCGACGCGCCAGGAATGTTGTAAAATATTACATTCGACATGTTAGGATTGCCGTAGGCTAGGATATATAACGTTATAGTCGTATATACTGTTCCCACCGATAAGTAGGGGTCGACGTGCGAGGAATGTAGTAAAATATTGCATCCGAGATGTTAGGTTGCCTTAGGTTAGGATATATAACGTTATTGACTTATATAGGGTTCCCACCGAGAAGTAGGCGCCGACGCGCCAGGAATGTTGTAAAATATTACATTCGACATGTTAGGATTGCCTTAGGCTAGGATATATAACGTTATAGACGTATAAACTGTTCACACCGAGATGTTGGTGCCGACGCGCCAGGAATGTTGTAAAATATTACATTCGACATGTTAGGTTGCCTTAAGCTAGGATTTATAGCGTTATAGACGTATATAATGTTCCCACCGAGAAGTTAGGTGCCGACGTGCGCGGAATGTAGTAAAATATTGGATCCGAAATGTTAGGTTGCCTTAGGTTAGGATATATAACGTTATTGATTTATATAATGTTCCCACCGAGAAGTAGGCGCCGACGAGACCGGAATGTTGTAAAATATTACATTCGACATGTTAGGATTGCCTTAGTCTAGGATATATAACGTTATAGACGTATATGATATACCCACCGAGAAGTACGGGCCGACACGCCAGCAACCTTGTCAAATATTACATCCGAGATGTTAGGTACCCTTAGATTAGGATATATAACGTTGTAGGCGTATATAATGTTCCCAACGAGAAGTAGGGGCCGACGAGCCAGGAATGTTGTAAAATAGTAGCCTCGACATGTTAGGATGCCTTAGGCTAGGATATATAGCGATATAGACGTATATAAAGTTCCCACCGAGAAGTAGGCGCCGGCGCGCCAGGAATGTAGTAAAATATTACATTAGAGATGTTAGGTCGCCTTAGGCTAGGATATATAACGTTATAGATGTAAATACTGTTCCCACCGAGAAGTAGGTGCCGACGAGGCAGGAATGTTGTAAAATATTACAATCGACATGTTAGGATTGCCTTAGGCTAGGATATATAACGGTATAGACGTATAAACTGTTCCCACCGAGAAGTTGGTGCCGACGCGCCAGGAATGTTGTAAAATATTGCATTCGACATGTTAGGTTGCCTTAAGCTAGGATATGTAGCGTTATAGAGGTAAATAACGTTCCCTCCGAGAAGTAGGGGTCGACGTGCGAGGAATGTAGTAAAATATTGCATCCGAGATGTTAGGTTGCCTTAGGTTAGGATATATAACGTTATTGACTTATATAGTGTTCCCACCGAGAAATACGGGCTGACACGCCAGCAATGTTGTCAAATATTACATCCGAGATGTTAGGTACCCTTAGGTTAGGATATATAACGTTATAGGCGTATATAATGTTCCCACCGAGAAGTAGGGGCCGACGAGCCAGGAATGCTGTAAAATAGTAGGCTCGACATGTTAGGATGGCTTAGGCTAGGATATATAGCGATATAGACGTATATAAAGTTCCCACCGAGAAGTAGGCGCCGACGCGCCAGGAATGTTGTAAAATATTACATTCGACATGTTAGGTTGCCTTAAGCTAGGATATGTAGCCTTATAGACGTAAATAACGTTCCCTCCGAGAAGTAGGGGTCGACGTGCGAGGAATGTAGTAAAATATTGCATCCGAGATGTTAGGTTGCCTTAGGTTAGGATATATAACGTTATTGACTCATATAGTGTTCCCACCGAGAAGTTGGCGCCGACTGCGCCAGGAATGTTGTAAAATATTACATTCGACATGTTAGGATTGCCTTAGGCTAGGATATATAACGTTATAGACGTATAAACTGTTCACACCGAGATGTTGGTGCCGACGCGCCAGGAATGTTGTAAAATATTACATTCGACATGTTAGGTTGCCTTAAGCTAGGATTTATAGCGTTATAGACGTATATAATGTTTCCACCGAGATGTAGCGGCCGAAGTGCCGGGAATGTTGTAAAATATTACACTCGACATTTTAGGTTGCCTTAGGCTAGGATATATAGCGTTATAGACATATATAATGTTCCCACCGAGAAGTAGGGGCCGACGCGCCAGGAATGCTGTAAAATATTACATTCGACATGTTAGGTTGCCTTAAGCTAGGATATATAGAGTTATAGAAGTATATAATGTTCCCACCGAGAAGTAGGGGCCGGCGCGCCAGGAATGTAGTAAAATATTACATTCGAAATGTTAGGTTGCCTTAGACTAGGATATATAGCGCTATAGACGTATATAACGTTCCCACCGAGAAGTAGGTGCCGACGCGCCAGGAATGTTGTAAAATATTACATTCGACATGTTAGGTTGCCTTAAGCTAGGATATGTAGCGTTATAGATGTATATGATGTTCCCACCGAGAAGTAGCGGCCGGCGCGCCAGGAATGGGGTAAAATATTACACCCGAGATGTTAGGTTGCCTTAGGTTAGGATATATAACGTTATTGACTTATATAATGTTCCCACCGAGAAGTAGGGGCCGACGCGCTAGGAATGTTGTAAAATATTACATCCGAGATGTTAGGATTGCCGTAGGCTAGGATATATAACGCTATAGTCGTATATACTGTTCCCACCGAGAAGTAGGGGTCGACGTGCGAGGAATGTAGTAAAATATTGCATCCGAGATGTTAGGTTGCCTTAGGTTAGGATATATAACGTTATTGACTTATATAGTGTTCCCACCGAGAAGTAGGCGCCGACGCGCCAGGAATGTTTTAAAATATTACATTCGACATGTTAGGATTGCCGTAGGCTAGGATATATAACGTTATAGTCGTATATACTGTTCCCACCGAGAAGTAGGGGTCGACGTGCGAGGAATGTAGTAAAATATTGCATCCGAGATGTTAGGTTGCCTTAGGTTAGGATATATAACGTTATTGACTTATATAGGGTTCCCACCGAGAAGTAGGCGCCGACGCGCCAGGAATGTTGTAAAATATTACATTCGACATGTTAGGATTGCCTTAGGCTAGGATATATAACGTTATAGACGTATAAACTGTTCACACCGAGATGTTGGTGCCGACGCGCCAGGAATGTTCTAAAATATTACATTCGACATGTTAGGTTGCCTTAAGCTAGGATTTATAGCGTTATAGACGTATATAATGTTCCCACCGAGAAGTTAGGTGCCGACGTGCGCGGAATGTAGTAAAATATTGGATCCGAAATGTTAGGTTGCCTTAGGTTAGGATATATAACGTTATTGATTTATATAATGTTCCCACCGAGAAGTAGGCGCCGACGAGACCGGAATGTTGTAAAATATTACATTCGACATGTTAGGATTGCCTTAGTCTAGGATATATAACGTTATAGACGTATATGATATACCCACCGAGAAGTACGGGCCGACACGCCAGCAACCTTGTCAAATATTACATCCGAGATGTTAGGTACCCTTAGATTAGGATATATAACGTTGTAGGCGTATATAATGTTCCCAACGAGAAGTAGGGGCCGACGAGCCAGGAATGTTGTAAAATAGTAGCCTCGACATGTTAGGATGCCTTAGGCTAGGATATATAGCGATATAGACGTATATAAAGTTCCCACCGAGAAGTAGGCGCCGGCGCGCCAGGAATGTAGTAAAATATTACATTAGAGATGTTAGGTCGCCTTAGGCTAGGATATATAACGTTATAGATGTAAATACTGTTCCCACCGAGAAGTAGGTGCCGACGAGGCAGGAATGTTGTAAAATATTACAATCGACATGTTAGGATTGCCTTAGGCTAGGATATATAACGGTATAGACGTATAAACTGTTCCCACCGAGAAGTTGGTGCCGACGCGCCAGGAATGTTGTAAAATATTGCATTCGACATGTTAGGTTGCCTTAAGCTAGGATATGTAGCGTTATAGACGTAAATAACGTTCCCTCCGAGAAGTAGGGGTCGACGTGCGAGGAATGTAGTAAAATATTGCATCCGAGATGTTAGGTTGCCTTAGGTTAGGATATATAACGTTATTGACTTATATAGTGTTCCCACCGAGAAATACGGGCTGACACGCCAGCAATGTTGTCAAATATTACATCCGAGATGTTAGGTACCCTTAGGTTAGGATATATAACGTTATAGGCGTATATAATGTTCCCACCGAGAAGTAGGGGCCGACGAGCCAGGAATGCTGTAAAATAGTAGGCTCGACATGTTAGGATGGCTTAGGCTAGGATATATAGCGATATAGACGTATATAAAGTTCCCACCGAGAAGTAGGCGCCGACGCGCCAGGAATGTTGTAAAATATTACATTCGACATGTTAGGTTGCCTTAAGCTAGGATATGTAGCCTTATAGACGTAAATAACGTTCCCTCCGAGAAGTAGGGGTCGACGTGCGAGGAATGTAGTAAAATATTGCATCCGAGATGTTAGGTTGCCTTAGGTTAGGATATATAACGTTATTGACTTATATAGTGTTCCCACCGAGAAGTAGGCGCCGACGCGCCAGGAATGTTGTAAAATATTACATTCGACATGTTAGGATTGCCTTAGGCTAGGATATATAACGTTATAGACGTATAAACTGTTCACTCCGAGATGTTGGTGCCGACGCGCCAGGAATGTTTTAAAATATTACATTCGACATGTTAGGATGCCTTAAGCTAGGATTTATAGCGTTATAGACGTATATAATGTTCCCACCGAGAAGTAGGGGCCGGCGAGCCAGGAATGTAGTAAAATATTACACCCGAGATGTTAGGTTGCCTTAGGTTAGGATATATAACGTTATTGACTTATATAATGTTTCCACCGAGAAGTAGGTGCCGACGCGCCAGGAATGTTGCAAATATTACATTCGACATGTTAGGTTGCCTTAAGCTAGGATATGTAGCGTTATAGATGTATATAATGTTCCCACCGAGAAGTAGGGGCCGGCTCGCCAGGAATGTAGTAAAATATTACACCCGAGATATGAGGTTGCCTTAGGTTAGGATATATAACGTTATAGACGTTTATGATATTCCCACCGAGAAATACGGGCCGACACGCCAGCAATGTTGTCAAATATTACATCCGAGATGTTAGGTACCCTTAGGTTAGGATATATAACGTTATAGGCGTATATAATGTTCCCACCGAGAAGTAGGGGCCGACGAGCCAGGAATGTTGTAAAATAGTAGGCTCGACATGTTAGGATGCCTTAGGCTAGGATATATAGCGATATAGACGTATATAATGTTCCCACCGAGAAGTAGGCGCCGACGCGCCAGGAATGTTGTAAAATATTACATTCGACATGTTAGGTTGCCTTAAGCTAGGATATGTAGCGTTATAGACGTAAATAACGTTCCCTCCGGGAAGTAGGGGTCGACGTGCGAGGAATGTAGTAAAATATTGCATCCGAGATGTTAGGTTGCCTTAGGTTAGGATATATAACGTTATTGACTTATATAGTGTTCCCACCGAGAAGTAGGCGCCGACGCGCCAGGAATGTTGTAAAATATTACATCCGAGATGTTAGGATTGCCTTAGGCTAGGATATATAACGTTATAGATGTATATACTGTTCCCACCGAGAAGTAGGTGCCGACGCGCCAGGAATGTTGTAAAATATTGCATTCGACATGTTAGGTTGCCTTAAGCTAGGATATGTAGCGTTATAGACGTAAATAACGTTCCTACCGAGAAGTTAGGTGCCGACGTGCGCGGAATGTAGTAAAATATTGCATCCGAGATGTTAGGCTGCCTTAGGTTAGGATATATAACGTTATTGACTTATATAATGTTCCCACCGAGAAGTAGGCGCCGACGAGACCGGAATGTTGTAAAATATTACATTCGACATATTAGGATTGCCTTAGTCTAGAATATATAACGTTATAGACGTATATGATATTCCCACCGAGAAATACGGGCCGACACGCCAGCAATGTTGTCAAATATTACATCCGAGATGTTAGGTACCCTTAGGTTAGGATATATAACGTTATAGACGTATATACTGTTCCCACCGAGAAGTAGGGGCCGACGAGCCAGGAATGTTGTAAAATAGTAGGCTCGACATGTTAGGATGCCTTAGGCTAGGATATATAACGTTCTTGACTTATATAATGTTCCCACCGAGAAGTAGGTGCCGACGCGCCAGGAATGTTGTAAAATATTACATTCGACATGTTAGGATTGCCTTAGGCTAGGATATATAACGTTATAGACGTATAAACTGTTCACTCCGAGATGTTGGTGCCGACGCGCCAGGAATGCTGTAAAATATTACATTCGACATGCTAGATTGCCATAGGCTAGGATATATAGCTTTAAAGACGTACATAACGTTCCCACCGAGAAATAGGGGCCGACACACCAGGAATGTTGTAAAACATTACATTCGACATGTTAGGTTGCCTTAAGCTAGGATATGTAGCGTTATAGACGTAAATAACGTTCCCACTGAGAAGTAGGGGCCGGCGCGCCAGGAATGTAGTAAAATATAACACCCGAGATGTTAGGTTGCCTTAGGTTAGGATATATAACGTTATTGACTTATATAGTGTTCCCACCGAGAAGTAGGCGCCGACGCGCCAGGAATGTTGTAAAATATTACATTCGATATGTTAGGATTGCCTTAGGCTAGGATATATAAAGTTATAGACGTATAAACTGTTCACTCCGAGATGTTGGTGCCGACGCGCCAGGAATGTTGTAAAATATTACACTCGACATGTTAGGATGCCTTAAGCTAGGATTTATAGCGTTATAGACGTATATAACGTTCCCACCGAGATGTAGCGGCCGAAGTGCCGGGAATGTTGTAAAATATTACACTCGACATTTTAGGTTGCCTTAGGCTAGGATATATAGCGTTATAGACGTATATAATGTTCCCACCGAGAAGTAGGGGCCGACGCGCCAGGATTGTTGTGAAATATTACGGTCAACATGTTAGGATTGCCTTAAGCTAGGATATATAACGTCATAGTCGTATATACTGTTCCCACCGAGAAGTAGGTGCCGAAGTGACGGGAATGTTGTAAAATATTACATTCGACATGTCTGGTTGCCTTAGGCTTGGATATGTAACATTATAGACTTATATAATGTTCCCACCGTGAAGTTGGGGCCAACCAGCCAGGAATGTGGTAAAATATTACATTCGACATGTTAGGTTGCATTAAGGTAGGATATATAGCTTTATAGACGTATATAACGTTCCCACCGAGAAGTAGGTGCCGACGCGCCAGGAATGTTGTAAAATATTACATTCGACATGTTAGGTTGCCTTAAGCTAGGATTTATAGCGTTATAGACGTATATAATGTTCCCATCGAGATGTAGCGGCCGAAGTGCCGGGAATGTTGTAAAATATTACACTCGACATTTTAGGTTGCCTTAGGCTAGGATATATAGCGTTATAGACATATATAATGTTCCCACCGAGAAGTAGGGGCCGACGCGCCAGGAATGTTGTAAAATATTACATTCGACACTTTAGGTTGCCTTAGGCTAGGATATATAACGTCATAGACGTATATACTGTTCCCACCGAGAAGTAGGTGCCGAAGTGACGGGAATGTTGTAAAATATTACATTCGACATGTTAGGTTGCCTTAGGCTTGGATATGTAACATTATAGACGTATATAATGTTCCCATCGTGAAGTTGGGGCCAACCAGCCAGGAATGTGGTAAAATATTACATTCGACATGTTAGGTTGCCTTAAGGTAGGATATATAGCTTTATAGACGTATATAACGTTCCCACCGAGAAGTAGGTGCCGACACGACAGGTATGTTGTAAAATATTACATTCGAAATGTTAGGTTGCCTTAGACTAGGATATATAGCGCTATAGACGTATATAATGTTCCCACCGAGAAGTAGGTGCCGACGCGCCAGGAATGTTGTAAAATATTACATTCGACATGTTAGGTTTCCTTAGGTTAGGATATATAACGTTATTGACTTATATAATGTTCCCACCGTGAAGTAGGCGCCGACGCGCCAGGAATGTTGTAAAATATTACATTCGACATGTTAGGTTGCCTTAAGCTAGGATATGTAGCGTTATAGACGTAAATAACGTTCCCTCCGAGAAGTAGGGGTCGACGTGCGAGGAATGTAGTAAAATATTGCATCCGAGATGTTAGGTTGCCTTAGGTTAGGATATATAACGTTATTGACTTATATAGTGTTCCCACCGAGAAGTAGGCGCCGACGCGCCAGGAATGTTGTAAAATATTACATTCGATATGTTAGGATTGCCTTAGGCTAGGATATATAAAGTTATAGACGTATAAACTGTTCACTCCGAGATGTTGGTGCCGACGCGCCAGGAATGTTGTAAAATATTACACTCGACATGTTAGGATGCCTTAAGCTAGGATTTATAGCGTTATAGACGTATATAACGTTCCCACCGAGATGTAGCGGCCGAAGTGCCGGGAATGTTGTAAAATATTACACTCGACATTTTAGGTTGCCTTAGGCTAGGATATATAGCGTTATAGACGTATATAATGTTCCCACCGAGAAGTAGGGGCCGACGCGCCAGGATTGTTGTGAAATATTACGGTCAACATGTTAGGATTGCCTTAAGCTAGGATATATAACGTCATAGTCGTATATACTGTTCCCACCGAGAAGTAGGTGCCGAAGTGACGGGAATGTTGTAAAATATTACATTCGACATGTCTGGTTGCCTTAGGCTTGGATATGTAACATTATAGACTTATATAATGTTCCCACCGTGAAGTTGGGGCCAACCAGCCAGGAATGTGGTAAAATATTACATTCGACATGTTAGGTTGCATTAAGGTAGGATATATAGCTTTATAGACGTATATAACGTTCCCACCGAGAAGTAGGTGCCGACGCGCCAGGAATGTTGTAAAATATTACATTCGACATGTTAGGTTGCCTTAAGCTAGGATTTATAGCGTTATAGACGTATATAATGTTCCCATCGAGATGTAGCGGCCGAAGTGCCGGGAATGTTGTAAAATATTACACTCGACATTTTAGGTTGCCTTAGGCTAGGATATATAGCGTTATAGACATATATAATGTTCCCACCGAGAAGTAGGGGCCGACGCGCCAGGAATGTTGTAAAATATTACATTCGACACTTTAGGTTGCCTTAGGCTAGGATATATAACGTCATAGACGTATATACTGTTCCCACCGAGAAGTAGGTGCCGAAGTGACGGGAATGTTGTAAAATATTACATTCGACATGTTAGGTTGCCTTAGGCTTGGATATGTAACATTATAGACGTATATAATGTTCCCATCGTGAAGTTGGGGCCAACCAGCCAGGAATGTGGTAAAATATTACATTCGACATGTTAGGTTGCCTTAAGGTAGGATATATAGCTTTATAGACGTATATAACGTTCCCACCGAGAAGTAGGTGCCGACACGACAGGTATGTTGTAAAATATTACATTCGAAATGTTAGGTTGCCTTAGACTAGGATATATAGCGCTATAGACGTATATAATGTTCCCACCGAGAAGTAGGTGCCGACGCGCCAGGAATGTTGTAAAATATTACATTCGACATGTTAGGTTTCCTTAGGTCAGGATATATAGCGTTATAGACGTATATAATGTTCCCACCGAGAAGTAGGGGCCGACGCGCCAGGAAAGTTGTGAAATATTACGAGCAACATGTTAGGATTGCCTTAGGCTAGGATATATAACGTCATAGACGTATATACTGTTCCCACCGAGAAGTAGGTGCCGAAGTGCCGGGAATGTTGTAAAATATTACATTCGACATGTTAGGTTGCCTTAGGCTTGGATATGTAACATTATAGACGTATATAACGTTCCCACCGTGAAGTAGGGGCCAACCAGCCAGGAATGTGGTAAAATATTACATTCGACATGTTAGGTTGCCTTAAGGAAGAATATATAGCTTTATAGACGTATATAACGTTCCCACCGAGAAGTAGGTGCCGACACGTCAGGTATGTTGTAAAATATAACATTCGAAATGTTAGGTCGCCTTAGACTAGGATATATAGCGCTATAGACGTATATGATATTCCCGCCGAGAAGTACGGGCCGACACGCCAGTAATGTTTTCAAATATTACATTCGACATGTTAGTTTGCCTTAATCTAGGATATATAGCGTTATAGACGTATATAATGTTCCCACCGAGAAGTAGGGGCCGGCGCGCCAGGAATGTAGTAAAATATTACACCCGAGATGTTAGGTTGCCTTAGGTTAGGATATATAACGTTGTTGACTTATATAATGTTCCCACCGAGAAGTAGGTGCCGACGCTCCAGGAATGTTGTAAAATATTACATTCGACATGTTAGGTTGCCTTAAGCTAGGATATATAGCGTTATAGACGTATATAGTGTTCCCACCGAGAAGTAGGGGCCGGCGCGCCAGGAATGTAGTAAAATACTACACCCGAGATGTTAGGTTGCCTTAGGTTAGGATATATAACGTTATTGACTTATATAATGTTCCCACCGAGAAGTAGGGGCCGACGCGCCAGGAATAGTGTAAAATATTACATCCGAGATGTTAGGATTGCCTTAGGCTAGGATATATAACGTTATAGACGTATATACTGTTCCCACCGAGAAGTAGGTGCCGACGCGCCAGGAATGTTCTAAAGTATTGCATTCGACATGTTAGGTTTCCTTAGGTTAGGATATATAACGTTATTGACTTATATAATGTTCCCACCGAGAAGTAGGTGCCGACGCTCCAGGAATGTTGTAAAATATTACATTCGACATGTTAGGTTGCCTTAAGCTAGGATATGTAGCGTTATAGACGTAAATAACGTTCCCACCGAGAAATAGGGGCCGACACGCCAGGAATGTTGCAAAACATTACATTCGACATGTTAGGTTGCCTTAAGCTAGGATATGTAGCGTTATAGACGTAAATAACGTTCCCACCCAGAAGTTAGGTGCCGACGTGCGCGGAATGTAGTAAAATATTGCATCCGAGATGTTAGGTTGCCTTAAGCTAGGATATGTAGCGTTATTGACTTATATAATGTTCCCACCGAGAAGTAGGTCCCGACGCGCCAGGAATGTTGTAAAATATTACATTCGACATGTTAGGATTGCCTTAGGCTAGGATATATAACGTTATAGACGTATAAACTGTTCACACCGAGATGTTGGTGCCGACGCGCCAGGGATGTTCTAAAATATTACATTCGACATGTTAGGTTGCCTTAAGCTAGGATTTATAGCGTTATAGACGTATATAATGTTCCCACCGAGATGTAGCCGCCGAAGTGCCGGGAATGTTGTAAAATATTACACTCGACATTTTAGGTTGCCTTAGGCTAGGATATATAGCGTTATAGACATATATAATGTTCCCACCGAGAAGTAGGGGCCGACGCGCCAGGAATGCTGTAAAATATTACATTCGACATGTTAGGTTGCCTTAAGCTAGGATATATAGCGTTATAGAAGTATATAATGTTCCCACCGAGAAGTAGGGGCCGACGAGCCAGGAATGTTGTAAAATATTACAATCGACATGTTAGGATTGCCTTAGGCTAGGATATATAACGTTATAGACGTATAAACTGTTCCCACCGAGAAGTTGGTGCCGACGAGCCAGGAATGTTGTAAAATATTACATTCGACATTTAGGTTGCCTTAATCTAGGATATGTAGCGTTATAGACGTATATAATGTTCCCACCGAGATGTAGCGGCCGAAGTGCCGGGAATGTTGTAAAATATTACACTCGGCATTTTAGGTTGCCTTAGGCTAGGATATATAGCGTTATAGACGTATATAATGTTCCCACCGAGAAGTAGGGGCCGACGCGCCAGGATTGTTGTGAAATATTACGGTCAACATGTTAGGATTGCCTTAAGCTAGGATATATAACGTCATAGTCGTATATACTGTTCCCACCGAGAAGTAGGTGCCGAAGTGACGGGAATGTTGTAAAATATTACATTCGACATGTCTGGTTGCCTTAGGCTTGGATATGTAACATTATAGACTTATATAATGTTCCCACCGTGAAGTTGGGGCCAACCAGCCAGGAATGTGGTAAAATATTACATTCGACATGTTAGGTTGCCTTAGGTTAGGATATATAACGTTATTGACTTATATAATGTTCCCACCGAGAAGTAGGCGCCGACGAGACCGGAATGTTGTAAAATATTACATTCGACATGTTAGGATTGCCTTAGTCTAGGATATATAACGTTATAGACGTATATGATATTCCCGCCGAGCAGTACGGGCCGACACGCCAGTAATGTTGTAAAATATTACATCCGAGATGTTAGGTACCCTTAGGTTAGGATATATAACGTTATAGACGTATATAATGTTCCCACCGAAAAGTAGGGGCCGACGAGCCAGGAATGTTGTAAAATATTACATTCGACATGTTAGGTTGACTTAAACTAGGATATGTAGCGTTATAGACGTAAATAACGTTCCCTCCGAGAAGTAGCGGTCGACGTGCGAGGAATGTAGTAAAATATTGCATCCGAGATGTTAGGTTGCCTTAGGCTAGGATATGTAACGTTATAGACGTGTAAACTGTTCACACCGAGATGTTGGTGCCGACGCGCCAGGAATGTTGTAAAATATTACATTCGACATGTTAGGTTGCCTTAAGCTAGGATATATAGCGTTATAGACGTATATAATGTTCCCATCGAGATGTAGCGGCCGAAGTGCCGGGAATGTTGTAAAATATTACACTCGACATTTTAGGTTGCCTTAGGCTAGGATATATAGCGTTATAGACATATATAATGTTCCCACCGAGAAGTAGGGGCCGACTCGCCAGGAATGTTGTAAAATATTACATTCGACACTTTAGGTTTCCTTAGGCTAGGATATATAGCGTTATAGACGTATATAATGTTCCCACCGAGAAGTAGGGGCCGACGCGCCAGGAATGTTGTGAAATATTACGATCAACATGTTAGGATTGCCTTAAGCTAGGATATATAACGTCATAGACGTATATACTGTTCCCACCGAGAAGTAGGTGCCGAAGTGCCGGGAATGTTGTAAAATATTACATTCGACATGTTAGGTTGCCTTAGGCTTGGATATGTAACATTATAGACGTATATAATGTTCCCACCGTGAAGTTGGGGCCAACCAGCCAGGAATGTGGTAAAACATTACATTCGACATGTTAGGTTGCCTTAAGGTAGGATATGTAGCTTTATAGACGTATATAACGTTCCCACCGAGAAGTAGGTGCCGAAACGACAGGTATGTTGTAAAATATTACATTCGAAATGTTAGGTTGCCTTAGACTAGGATATATAGCGCTATAGACGTATATAATGTTCCCACCGAGAAGTAGGTGCCGACGCGCCAGGAATGTTGTAAAATATTACATTCGACATGTTAGGTTTCCTTAGGTTAGGATATATAGCGTTATAGACGTATATAATGTTCCCACCGAGAAGTAGGGTCCGACGCGCCAGGAATGTTGTGAAATATTACGAGCAACATGTTAGGACTGCCTTAGGGTAGGATATATAACGTCATAGACGTATATACTGTTCCCACCGAGAAGTAGGTGCCGAAGTGCCGGGAATGTTGTAAAATATTACATTCGACATGTTAGGTTGCCTTAGGCTTGGATATTTAACATTATAGACGTATATAATGTTCCCACCGTGAAGTAGGGGCCAACCAGCCAGGAATGTGGTAAAATATTACATTCGACATGTTAGGTTGCCTTAAGGTAGGATATATAGCTTTATAGACGTATATAACGTACCCACCGAGAAGTACGGGCCGACACGCCAGTAATGTTGTCAAATATTACACCCGAGATGTTAGGCACCCTTAGGTTAGGATATATAACGTTATAGACGTATATAATGTTCCCACCGAGAAGTAGGGGCCGACGAGCCAGGAATGTTGTAAAATATTACATTCGACATGTTAGGTTGCCTTAAACTCGGATATGTAGCGTTATAGACGTAAATAACGTTCCCTCCGAGAAGTAGGGGTCGACGTGCGAGGAATGCAGTAAAATATTGCATCCGAGATGTTAGGTTGCCTTAGGCTAGGACATATAACGTTATAGACGTATAAACTGTTCACACCGAGATGTTGGTGCCGACGCGCCAGGAATGTTGTAAAATATTACAATCGACATGCTAGGTTGCCTTAAGCTAGGATTCATAGCGTTATAGATGTATATAATTTTCCCACCGAGAAGTAGGTGCCGACGCGCCAGGAATGTTGTAAAATATTACATTCGACATGTTAGGTTTCCTTAGGTTAGGATATATAGCGTTATAGACGTATATAATGTTCCCACCGAGATGTAGCGGCCGAAGTGCCGGGAATGTTGTAAAATATTACACTCGACATTTTAGGTTGCCTTAGGCTAGGATATATAGCGTTATAGACATATATAATGTTCCCACCGAGAAGTAGGGGCCGACGCGCCAGGAATGCTGTAAAATATTACATTCGACATGTTAGGTTGCCTTAAGCTAGGATATATAGCGTTATAGAAGTATATAATGTTCCCACCGGGAAGTAGGGGCCGACGAGCCAGGAATGTTGTAAAATATTACAATCGACATGTTAGGATTGCCTTAGGCTAGGATATATAACGTTATAGACGTATAAACTGTTCCCACCGAGAAGTTGGTGCCGACGAGCCAGGAATGTTGTAAAATATTACATTCGACATTTAGGTTGCCTTAATCTAGGATATGTAGCGTTATAGACGTATATAATGTTCCCACCGAGAAGTAGGCGCCGACGCGCCAGGAATGTTGTAAAATATTACATTCGACATGTTAGGATTGCCTTAGGCTAGGATATATAACGTTATAGACGTATAAACTGTTCACACCGAGATGTTGGTGCCGACGCGCCAGGGATGTTCTAAAATATTACATTCGACATGTTAGGTTGCCTTAAGCTAGGATTTATAGCGTTATAGACGTATATAATGTTCCCACCGAGATGTAGCGGCCGAATTGCCGGGAATGTTGTAAAATATTACACTCGACATTTTAGGTTGCCTTAGGCTAGGATATATAGCGTTATAGACATATATAATGTTCCCACCGAGAAGTAGGAGCCGACGCGCCAGGAATGCTGTAAAATATTACATTCGACATGCTAGGTTGCCTTAGGCTGGGATATATAGCTTTAAAGACGTACATAACGTTCCCACCGAGAAGTAGGGCCCGACGCGCCAGGAATGTTGTAAAATATTACATCCGAGATGTTAGGATTGCCCTAGGCTAGGATATATAACGTTATAGACGTATATATTGTTCCCACCGAGAAGTAGGGGCCGATGAGCCAGGAATGTTGTAAAATATTACATTCGACATGTTAGGTTGCCTTCAGCTAGGATATATAGCGTTATGGACGTATATAATATTGCCACCGAGAAGTAACGGCCGACGTGCCAGGAATGTAGTAAAATATTACATCCGAGATGTTAGCTTGCCTTAGGTTAGGATATATAACGTTATAGACGTATATAGTGTTGCCACCGAGAAGTAGGGGCCGATGAGCCAGGAATGTTGTTAAACATAACATCCGAGGTGTTAGGTTGCCTTAGGTTAGGATATATAACGTTATAGACGTATATATTGTTCCCACCGAGAAGTAGGGGCCGATGAGCCAGGAATGTTGTAAAATATTACATCCGAGATGTTAGGTTGCCTCATGCTAGGATATATAGCGTTATAGACGTATATAATGTTCCCACCGAGATGTAGCGGCCGAAGTGCCGGGAATGTTGTAAAATATTACACTCGACATTTTAGGTTGCCTTAGGCTAGGATATATAGCGTTATAGACATATATAATGTTCCCACCGAGAAGTAGGGGCCGACGCGCCAGGAATGCTGTAAAATATTACATTCGACATGTTAGGTTGCCTTAAGCTAGGATATACAGCGTTATAGAAGTATATAATGTTCCCACCGAGAAGTAGGGGCCGGCGCGGCAGGAATGTAGTAAAATATTACATTCGAAATGTTAGGTTGCCTTAGACTAGGATATATAGCGCTATAGACGTATATAATGTTCCCACCGAGAAGTAGGTGCCGACGCGCCAGGAATGTTGTAAAATATTACATTCGACATGTTAGGTTTCCTTAGGTTAGGATATATAGCGTTATAGACGTATATAATGTTCCCACCGAGAAGTAGGGGCCGACGCGCCAGGAATGTTGTGAAATATTACGAGCAACATGTTAGGATTGCCTTAGGCTAGGATATATAACGTCATAGACGTATATACTGTTCCCACCGAGAAGTAGGTGCCGAAGTGCCGGGAATGTTGTAAAATATTACATTCGACATGTTAGGTTGCCTTAGGCTTGGATATGTAACATTATAGACGTATATAATGTTCCCACCGTGAAGTAGGGGCCAACCAGCCAGGAATGTGGTAAAATATTACATTCGACATGTTAGGTTGCCTTAAGGAAGGATATATAGCTTTATAGACGTATATAACGTTCCCACCGAGAAGTAGGTGCCGACACGTCAGGTATGTTGTAAAATATAACATTCGAAATGTTAGGTCGCCTTAGACCACGATATATAGCGCTATAGACGTATATAATGTTCCCACCGAGAAGTAGGTGCCGACGCGCCAGGAATGTTGTAAAATATTACATTCGACATGTTTGGTTGCCTTAAGCTAGGATATGTAGCGTTATAGATGTATATAATGTTCCCACCGAGAAGTAGAGGCCGGCGCGCCAGGAATGTAGTAAAATATTACACCCGAGATGTTAGGTTGCCTTAGGTTAGGATATATAACGTTATTGACTTATATAATGTTCCCACCGAGAAGTAGGCGCCGACGAGACCGGAATGTTGTAAAATATTACATTCGACATGTTAGGATTGCCTTAGTCTAGGATATATAACGTTATAGACGTATATGATATTCCCGCCGAGAAGTACGGGCCGACACGCCAGTAATGTTGTCAAATATTACATTCGACATGTTAGTTTGCCTTAATCTAGGATATATAGCGTTGTAGACGTATATAATGTTCCCACCGAGAAGTAGGGGCCGGCGCGCCAGGAATGTAGTAAAATATTACACCCGAGATGTTAGGTTGCCTTAGGTTAGGATATATAACGTTGTTGACTTATATAATGTTCCCACCGAGAAGTAGGTGCCGACGCTCCAGGAATGTTGTAAAATATTACATTCGACATGTTAGGTTGCCTTAAGCTAGGATATATAGCGTTATAGACGTATATAGTGTTCCCACCGAGAAGTAGGGGCCGGCGCGCCAGGAATGTAGTAAAATACTACACCCGAGATGTTAGGTTGCCTTAGGTTAGGATATATAACGTTATTGACTTATATAATGTTCCCACCGAGAAGTAGGGGCCGACGCGCCAGGAATGCTGTAAAATATTACATCCGAGATGTTAGGATTGCCTTAGGCTAGGATATATAACGTTATAGACGTATATACTGTTCCCACCGAGAAGTAGGTGCCGACGCGCCAGGAATTTTCTAAAGTATTGCATTCGACATGTTAGGTTGCCTTAAGCTAGGATATGTAGCGTTATAGACGTAAATAACGTTCCCACCGAGAAATAGGGGCCGACACGCCAGGAATGTTGCAAAACATTACATTCGACATGTTAGGTTGCCTTAAGCTAGGATATGTAGCGTTATAGACGTAAATAACGTTCCCACCCAGAAGTTAGGTGCCGACGTGCGCGGAATGTAGTAAAATATTGCATCCGAGATGATAGGTTGCCTTAAGCTAGGATATGTAGCGTTATTGACTTATATAATGTTCCCACCGAGAAGTAGGTCCCGACGCGCCAGGAATGTTGTAAAATATTACATTCGACATGTTAGGATTGTCTTAGGCTAGGATATATAACGTTATAGACGTATAAACTGTTCACACCGAGATGTTGGTGCCGACGCGCCAGGGATGTTCTAAAATATTACATTCGACATGTTAGGTTGCCTTAAGCTAGGATTTATAGCGTTATAGACGTATATAATGTTCCCACCGAGATGTAGCGGCCGAAGTGCCGGGAATGTTGTAAAATATTACACTCGACATTTTAGGCTGCCTTAGGCTAGGATATATAGCGTTATAGACATATATAATGTTCCCACCGAGAAGTAGGGGCCGACGCGCCAGGAATGCTGTAAAATATTACATTCGACATGTTAGGTTGCCTTAAGCTAGGATATATAGCGTTATAGAAGTATATAATGTTCCCACCGAGAAGTAGGGGCCGGCGCGGCAGGAATGTAGTAAAATATTACATTCGACATGTTAGGTTGCCATAAGCTAGGATATATAGCGTTATAGACGTATATAATGTTCCCACCGAGAAGTAGGGGCCGGCGCGCCGGGAATGTTGTAAAATATTACATTCGACATGTTAGGTTGCCTTAAGATAGGATTTATAGC
The DNA here is from genome assembly GCA_963969225.1 of Xylocopa violacea. Classification (NCBI taxonomy): domain Eukaryota; kingdom Metazoa; phylum Arthropoda; class Insecta; order Hymenoptera; family Apidae; genus Xylocopa; species Xylocopa violacea. Next base: position 43,818,079 of record CAXAJV010000001.1, on the reverse strand, counting down.
GTTATAGACGTATAGAATATTCCCACCGAGATGTAGCGGCCGAAGTGCCGGGAATGTTGTAAAATATTACACTCGACATTTTAGGTTGCCTTAGGCTAGGATATATAGCGTTATAGACATATATAATGTTCCCACCGAGAAGTAGGGGCCGACGCGCCAGGAATGCTGTAAAATATTACACTCCACATGTTAGGTTGCCTTAAGCTAGGATATGTAGCGTTATAGACGTAAATAACGTTCCCTCCGAGAAGTAGGGGTCGACGTGCGAGGAATGTAGTAAAATATTACATCCGAGATGTTAGGTTGCCTTAGGTTAGGATATATAACGTTATTGACTTATATAGTGTTCCCACCGAGAAGTAGGCGCCGACGCGACAGGAATGTTGTAAAATATTACATTCGACATGTTAGGATTGCCTTAGGCTAGGATATATAACGTTATAGACGTATAAACTGTTCACTCCGAGATGTTGGTGCCGACGCGCCAGGAATGTTGTAAAATATTACATTCGACATGTTAGGATGCCTTAAGCTAGGATATATAGCGTTATAGACGTATATAATGTTCCCACCGAGATGTAGCGGCCGAAGTGCCGGGAATGTTGTAAAATATTACACTCCACATTTTAGGTTGCCTTAGGCTAGGATATATAGCGTTATAGACATATATAATGTTCCCACCGAGAAGTAGGGGCCGACGCGCCAGGAATGCTGTAAAATATTACATTCGACATGCTAGGTTGCCTTAGGCTGGGATATATAGCTTTAAAGACGTACATAACGTTCCCACCGAGAGGTAGGGCCCGACGCGCCAGGAATGTTGTAAAATATTACATCCGAGATGTTAGGATTGCCCTAGGCTAGGATATATAACGTTATAGACGTATATATTGTTCCCACCGAGAAGTAGGGGCCGATGAGCCAGGAATGTTGTAAAATATTACATTCGACATGTTAGGTTGCCTTCAGCTAGGATATATAGCGTTATGGACGTATATAATATTGCCACCGAGAAGTAACGGCCGACGTGCCAGGAATGTAGTAAAATATTACATCCGAGATGTTAGCTTGCCTTAGGTTAGGATATATAACGTTATAGACGTATATAGTGTTGCCACCGAGAAGTAGGGGCCGATGAGCCAGGAATGTTGTTAAACATAACATCCGAGGTGTTAGGTTGCCTTAGGTTAGGATATATAACGTTATAGACGTATATATTGTTCCCACCGAGAAGTAGGGGCCGATGAGCCAGGAATGTTGTAAAATATTACATCCGAGATGTTAGGTTGCCTCATGCTAGGATATATAGCGTTATAGACGTATATAATGTTCCCACCGAGATGTAGCGGCCGAAGTGCCGGGAATGTTGTAAAATATTACACTCGACATTTTAGGTTGCCTTAGGCTAGGATATATAGCGTTATAGACATATATAATGTTCCCACCGAGAAGTAGGGGCCGACGCGCCAGGAATGCTGTAAAATATTACATTCGACATGTTAGGTTGCCTTAAGCTAGGATATACAGCGTTATAGAAGTATATAATGTTCCCACCGAGAAGTAGGGGCCGGCGCGGCAGGAATGTAGTAAAATATTACATTCGAAATGTTAGGTTGCCTTAGACTAGGATATATAGCGCTATAGACGTATATAATGTTCCCACCGAGAAGTAGGCGCCGACGAGACCGGAATGTTGTAAAATATTACATTCGACATGTTAGGATTGCCTTAGTCTAGGATATATAACGTTATAGACGTATATGATATTCCCGCCGAGAAGTACGGGCCGACACGCCAGTAATGTTGTCAAATATTACATTCGACATGTTAGTTTGCCTTAATCTAGGATATATAGCGTTGTAGACGTATATAATGTTCCCACCGAGAAGTAGGGGCCGGCGCGCCAGGAATGTAGTAAAATATTACACCCGAGATGTTAGGTTGCCTTAGGTTAGGATATATAACGTTGTTGACTTATATAATGTTCCCACCGAGAAGTAGGTGCCGACGCTCCAGGAATGTTGTAAAATATTACATTCGACATGTTAGGTTGCCTTAAGCTAGGATATATAGCGTTATAGACGTATATAGTGTTCCCACCGAGAAGTAGGGGCCGGCGCGCCAGGAATGTAGTAAAATACTACACCCGAGATGTTAGGTTGCCTTAGGTTAGGATATATAACGTTATTGACTTATATAATGTTCCCACCGAGAAGTAGGGGCCGACGCGCCAGGAATGCTGTAAAATATTACATCCGAGATGTTAGGATTGCCTTAGGCTAGGATATATAACGTTATAGACGTATATACTGTTCCCACCGAGAAGTAGGTGCCGACGCGCCAGGAATTTTCTAAAGTATTGCATTCGACATGTTAGGTTGCCTTAAGCTAGGATATGTAGCGTTATAGACGTAAATAACGTTCCCACCGAGAAATAGGGGCCGACACGCCAGGAATGTTGCAAAACATTACATTCGACATGTTAGGTTGCCTTAAGCTAGGATATGTAGCGTTATAGACGTAAATAACGTTCCCACCCAGAAGTTAGGTGCCGACGTGCGCGGAATGTAGTAAAATATTGCATCCGAGATGATAGGTTGCCTTAAGCTAGGATATGTAGCGTTATTGACTTATATAATGTTCCCACCGAGAAGTAGGTCCCGACGCGCCAGGAATGTTGTAAAATATTACATTCGACATGTTAGGATTGTCTTAGGCTAGGATATATAACGTTATAGACGTATAAACTGTTCACACCGAGATGTTGGTGCCGACGCGCCAGGGATGTTCTAAAATATTACATTCGACATGTTAGGTTGCCTTAAGCTAGGATTTATAGCGTTATAGACGTATATAATGTTCCCACCGAGATGTAGCGGCCGAAGTGCCGGGAATGTTGTAAAATATTACACTCGACATTTTAGGCTGCCTTAGGCTAGGATATATAGCGTTATAGACATATATAATGTTCCCACCGAGAAGTAGGGGCCGACGCGCCAGGAATGCTGTAAAATATTACATTCGACATGTTAGGTTGCCTTAAGCTAGGATATATAGCGTTATAGAAGTATATAATGTTCCCACCGAGAAGTAGGGGCCGGCGCGGCAGGAATGTAGTAAAATATTACATTCGAAATGTTAGGTTGCCTTAGACTAGGATATATAACGTTATTGACTTATATAATGTTCCCACCGAGAAGTAGGTGCCGACGCGCCAGGAATGTTGTAAAATATTACATTCGACATGTTAGCTTGCCTTAAGCTAGGATATATAGCGTTATAGACGTATATAATGTTCCCACCGAGAAGTAGGGGCCGGCGCGCCAGGAATGTAGTAAAATATTACACCCGAGATGTTAGGTTGCCTTAGGTTAGGATATATAACTTTATTGACTTATATAGTGTTCCCACCGAGAAGTAGGCGCCGACGCGCCAGGAATGTTGTAAAATATTACATTCGACATGTTAGGATTGCCTTAGGCTAGGATATATAACGTTATAGACGTATAAACTGTTCACACCGAGATGTTGGTGCCGACGCGCCAGGGATGTTCTAAAATATTACATTCGACATGTTAGGATGCCTTAAGCTACGATTTATAGCGTTATAGACGTATATAATGTTCCCACCGAGATGTAGCGGCCGAAGCGCCGGGAATGTTGTAAAATATTACACTCGACATTTTAGGTTGCCTTAGGCTAGGATATATAGCGTTATAGACATATATAATGTTCCCACCGAGAAGTAGGGGCCGTCGCGCCAGGAATGTAGTAAAATATTACACCCGAGATGTTAGGTTGCCTTAGGTTAAGATATATAACGTTATTGACTTATATAATGTTCCCACCGAGAAGTAGGGGCCGACGCGCCAGGAATGTTGTAAAATATTACATTCGACATGTTAGGTTGCCTTAAGCTAGGATATGTAGCGTTATAGACGTAAATAACGTTCCCTCCGAGAAGTAGGGGTCGACGTGCGAGGAATGTAGTAAAATATTACATCCGAGATGTTAGGTTGCCTTAGGTTAGGATATATAACGTTATTGACTTATATAGTGTTCCCACCGAGAAGTAGGCGCCGACGCGACAGGAATGTTGTAAAATATTACATTCGACATGTTAGGATTGCCTTAGGCTAGGATATATAACGTTATAGACGTATAAACTGTTCACTCCGAGATGTTGGTGCCGACGCGCCAGGAATGTTGTAAAATATTACATTCGACATGTTAGGATGCCTTAAGCTAGGATTTATAGCGTTATAGACGTATATAATGTTCCCACCGAGATGTAGCGGCCGAAGTGCCAGGAATGTTGCAAAATATTACACTCGACATTTTAGGTTGCCTTAGGCTAGGATATATAGCGTTATAGACTTATATAGTGTTCCCACCGAGAAGTAGGGGCCGACGCGCCAGGAATGCTGTAAAATATTACATTCGACATGTTAGGATTGCCTTAGGCTAGGTTATATAACGTTATAGACGTATATACTGTTCCCACCGAAAAGTAGTTTCCGCCGCGCCAGGAATGTTGTCAAATATTACATCCGAGATGTTAGGTACCCTTAGGTTAAGATATATAACGTTATAGGCGTATATAATGTTCCCACCGAGAAGTAGGGGCCGACGAGCCAGGAATGTTGTAAAATAGTAGGCTCGACATGTTAGGATGCCTTAGGCTAGGATATATAGCGATATAGACGTATATAAAGTTCCCACCGAGAAGTAGGCGCCAGCGCGCCAGGAATGTAGTAAAATATTACATTAGAGATGTTAGGTCGCCTTAGGCTAGGATATATAACGTTATAGATGTAAATACTGTTCCCACCGAGAAGTAGGTGCCGACGAGCCAGGAATGTTGTAAAATATTACAATCGACATGTTAGGATTGCCTTAGGCTAGGATATATAACGTTATAGATGTATAAACTGGTCCCACCGAGAAGTTGGTGCCGACGAGCCAGGAATGTTGTAAAATATTACATTCGACATGATAGGTTGCCTTAGGCTTGGATATGTAACATTATAGACGTATATAATGTTCCCACCGTGAAGTTGGGGCCAACCAGCCAGGAATGTGGTAAAATATTACATTCGACATGTTAGGTTGCCTTAAGGTAGGATATATAGCTTTATAGACGTATATAACGTTCCCACCGAGAAGTAGGTGCCGACACGACAGGTATGTTGTAAAATATTACATTCGAAATGTTTGGTTGCCTTAAGCTAGGATATGTAGCGTTATAGACGTAAATAACGTTCCCACCGAGAAATAGGGGCCGACACGCCAGGAATGTTGCAAAATATTACATTCGACATGTTAGGTTGCCTTAAGCTAGGATATGTAGCGTTATAGACGTAAATAACGTTCCTACCGAGAAGTTAGGTGCCGACGTGCGCCGAATGTAGCAAAATATTGCATCCGAGATGTTAGGTTGCCTTTGGTTAGGATATATAACGTTATTAACTTATATAATGTTCCCACCGAGAAGTAGGTGCCGACGCGCCAGGAATGTTGCAAATATTACATTCGAGATGTTAGGTTCCCTTAAGCTAGGATATGTAGCGTTATAGATGTATATAATGTTCCCACCGAGAAGTAGGGGCCGGCTCGCCAGGAATGTAGTAAAATATTACACCCGAGATGTTAGGTTGCCTTAGGTTAGGATATTTAACGTTATAGACGTATATGATATTCCCACCGAGAAATACGGGCCGACACGCCAGCAATGTTGTCAAATATTACATCCGAGATGTTAGGTACCCTTAGGTTAGGATATATAACGTTATAGGCGTAAATAATATTCCCACCGAGAAGTAGGGGCCGACGAGCCAGGAATGTTGTAAAATAGTAGGCTCGACATGTTAGGATGCCTTAGGCTAGGATATATAGCGATATAGACGTATATAAAGTTCCCACCGAGAAGTAGGCGCCGACGCGCCAGGAATGTTGTAAAATATTACATTCGACATGTTAGGTTGCCTTAAGCTAGGATATGTAGCGTCATAGACGTAAATAACGTTCCCTCCGAGAAGTAGGGGTCGACGTGCGAGTAATGTAGTAAAATATTGCATCCGAGATGTTAGGTTGCCTTAGGTTAGGATATATAACGTTATTGACTTATATAGTGTTCCCACCGAGAAGTAGGAGCCGACGCGCCAGGAATGTTGTAAAATATTACATTCGACATGTTAGGATTGCCTCAGGCTAGGATATATAACGTTATAGACGTATAAACTGTTCACTCCGAGATGTTGGTGCCGACGCGCCAGGAATGTTGTAAAATATTACATTCGACATGTTAGGATGCCTTAAGCTAGGATTTATAGCGTTATAGACGTATATAATGTTCCCACCGTGATGTAGCGGCCGAAGTGCCGGGAATGATGTAAAATATCACACTCGACATTTTAGGTTGCCTTAGGCTAGGATATATAGCGTTATAGACTTATATAGTGTTCCCACCGAGAAGTAGGGACCGACGCGCCAGGAATGCTGTAAAATATTACATTCGACATGTTAGGATTGCCTTAGGCTAGGTTATATAACGTTATAGACGTATATACTGTTCCCACCGAAAAGTAGTTGCCGCCGCGCCAGGATTGTTGTCAAATATTACATCCGAGATGTTAGGTACCCTTAGGTTAAGATATATAACGTTATAGGCGTATATAATGTTCCCACCGAAAAGTAGGGGCCGACGAGCCAGGAATGTTGCAAAATAGTAGGCTCGACATGTTAGGATGCCTTAGGCTAGGATATATAGTGATATAGACGTATATAAAGTTCCCACCGAGAAGTAGGCGCCGGCGCGCCAGGAATGTAGTAAAATATTACATTAGAGATGTTAGGTCGCCTTAGGCTAGGATATATAACGTTATAGACGTATATACTGTTCCCACCGAGAAGTAGGGGCCGACGCGCCAGGATTGTTGTGAAATATTACGGTCAACATGTTAGGATTGCCTTAAGCTAGGATATATAATGTCATAGTCGTATATACTGTTCCCACCGAGAAGTAGGTGCCGAAGTGACGGGAATGTTGTAAAATATTACATTCGACATGTTAGGTTGCCTTAGGCTTGGATATGTAACATTATAGACGTATATAATGTTCCCACCGAAAAGTAGGAGCCGACGCGCCAGGAATGTTGTAAAATATTACATCCGAGATGTTAGGTTGCCTTCGGTTAGGATATATATCGCTATAGACGCATATGATGTTCCCACCACGAAGTACGGGCGGACACGCCAGGAATGTTGTCAACTATTACATCCGAGATGTTAGGTTGCCTTAGGCTAGGATATATAACGTTATAGATGTATATAATGTCCCCATCCAGAAGTTGGCGACGACGCGCCAGGAATGTTGTAAAATATTACATTCGACATGTTAGGTTTCCTTAGGTCAGGATATATAGCGTTATAGACGTATATAATGTTCCCACCGAGAAGTAGGGGCCGACGCGCCAGGAATGTTGTGAAATATTACGAGCAACATGTTAGGATTGCCTTAGGCTAGGATATATAACGTCATAGACGTATATACTGTTCCCACCGAGAAGTAGGTGCCGAAGTGCCGGGAATGTTGTAAAATATTACATTCGACATGTTAGGTTGCCTTAGGCTTGGATATGTAACATTATAGACGTATATAATGTTCCCACCGTGAAGTTGGGGCCAACCAGCCAGGAATGTGCTAAAATATTACATTCGACATGTTAGGTTGCCTTAAGGTAGGATATATAGCTTTATAGACGTATATAACGTTCCCACCGAGAAGTAGGTGCCGACACGACAGGTATGTTGTCAAATATTACATCCGAGATGTTAGGTTGCCTTAGGTTAGGATATATAACGTTATAGACGTATATGATATTCCCACCGAGAAGTACGGGCCGACACGCCAGCAATTTTGTCAAATATTACGTCCGAGATGTTAGGTACCCTTAGGTTAGGATATATAACGTTATAGACGTATATAATGTTCCCACCGAGAAGTAGGGGCCGACGAGCCAGGAATGTTGTAAAATAGTCGGCTCGACACGTTAGGATGCCTTAGGCTAGGATATATAGCGCTATAGACGTATATAATGTTCCCACCGAGAAGTAGGTGCCGACGCGCCAGGAATGTTGTAAAATATTACATTCGAGATGTTAGGATTGCCTTAGGCTAGGATATATAACGTTATAGACGTATATACTGTTCCCACCGAGAAGTAGGTGCCGACGCGCCAGGAATGTTGTAAAATATTACATTCGACATGCTAGGTTGCCATAAGCTAGGATATATAGCGTTATAGACGTATATAATGTTCCCACCGAGAAGTAGGGGCCGGCGCGCCGGGAATGTTGTAAAATATTACATTCGACATGTTAGGTTGCCTTAAGCTAGGATTTATAGCGTTATAGACGTATATAATGTTCCCACCGAGATGTAGCGGCCGAAGTGCCGGGAATGTTGTAAAATATTACACTCGACATTTTAGGTTGCCTTAGGCTAGGATATATAGCGTTATAGACATATATAATGTTCCCACCGAGAAGTAGGGGCCGACGCGCCAGGAATGTTGTAAAATATTACATCCGAGATGTTAGGATTGCCTTAGGCTAGGATATATAACGTTATAGACGTATAAACTGTTCACTCCGAAATGTTGGTGCCGACGCGCCAGGAATGTTGTAAAATATTACATTCGACATGTTAGGTTGCCTTAAGCTAGGATTTATAGCGTTATAGACGTATATAATGTTCCCACCGAGATGTAGCGGCCGAAGTGCCGGGAATGTTGTAAAATATTACACACGACATTTTAGGTTGCCTTAGGCTAGGATATATAGCGTTATAGACATATATAATGTTCCCACCGAGAAGTAGGAGCCGACGCGCCAGGAATGCTGTAAAATATTACATTCGACATGTTAGGTTGCCTTAAGCTAGGATATATAGCGTTATAGAAGTATATAATGTTCCCACCGAGAAGTAGGGGCCGGCGCGGCAGGAATGTAGTAAAATATTACATTCGAAATGTTAGGTTTGCCTTAGACTAGGATATATAGCGCTATAGACGTATATAATGTTCCCACCGAGAAGTAGGGGCCGGCGCGCCGGGAATGTTGTAAAATATTACATTCGACATGTTAGGTTGCCTTAAGCTAGGATTTATAGCGTTATAGACGTATATAATGTTCCCACCGAGATGTAGCGGCCGAAGTGCCGGGAATGTTGTAAAATATTACACTCGACATTTTAGGTTGCCTTAGGCTAGGATATATAGCGTTATAGACATATATAATGTTCCCACCGAGAAGTAGGGGCCGACGCGCCAGGAATGCTGTAAAATATTACACTCCACATGTTAGGTTGCCTTAAGCTAGGATATGTAGCGTTATAGACGTAAATAACGTTCCCTCCGAGAAGTAGGGGTCGACGTGCGAGGAATGTAGTAAAATATTACATCCGAGATGTTAGGTTGCCTTAGGTTAGGATATATAACGTTATTGACTTATATAGTGTTCCCACCGAGAAGTTGGTGCCGACGAGCCAGGAATGTTGTAAAATATTACATTCGACATGATAGGTTGCCTTAGGCTTGGATATGTAACATTATAGACGTATATAATGTTCCCACCGTGAAGTTGGGGCCAACCAGCCAGGAATGTGGTAAAATATTACATTCGACATGTTAGGTTGCCTTAAGGTAGGATATATAGCTTTATAGACGTATATAACGTTCCCACCGAGAAGTAGGTGCCGACACGACAGGTATGTTGTAAAATATTACATTCGAAATGTTTGGTTGCCTTAAGCTAGGATATGTAGCGTTATAGACGTAAATAACGTTCCCACCGAGAAATAGGGGCCGACACGCCAGGAATGTTGCAAAATATTACATTCGACATGTTAGGTTGCCTTAAGCTAGGATATGTAGCGTTATAGACGTAAATAACGTTCCTACCGAGAAGTTAGGTGCCGACGTGCGCCGAATGTAGCAAAATATTGCATCCGAGATGTTAGGTTGCCTTTGGTTAGGATATTAACTTATATAATGTAATTAACGTTATTAACTTATATAATGTTCCCACCGAGAAGTAGGTGCCGACGCGCCAGGAATGTTGCAAATATTACATTCGAGATGTTAGGTTCCCTTAAGCTAGGATATGTAGCGTTATAGATGTATATAATGTTCCCACCGAGAAGTAGGGGCCGGCTCGCCAGGAATGTAGTAAAATATTACACCCGAGATGTTAGGTTGCCTTAGGTTAGGATATTTAACGTTATAGACGTATATGATATTCCCACCGAGAAATACGGGCCGACACGCCAGCAATGTTGTCAAATATTACATCCGAGATGTTAGGTACCCTTAGGTTAGGATATATAACGTTATAGGCGTAAATAATATTCCCACCGAGAAGTAGGGGCCGACGAGCCAGGAATGTTGTAAAATAGTAGGCTCGACATGTTAGGATGCCTTAGGCTAGGATATATAGCGATATAGACGTATATAAAGTTCCCACCGAGAAGTAGGCGCCGACGCGCCAGGAATGTTGTAAAATATTACATTCGACATGTTAGGTTGCCTTAAGCTAGGATATGTAGCGTCATAGACGTAAATAACGTTCCCTCCGAGAAGTAGGGGTCGACGTGCGAGTAATGTAGTAAAATATTGCATCCGAGATGTTAGGTTGCCTTAGGTTAGGATATATAACGTTATTGACTTATATAGTGTTCCCACCGAGAAGTAGGCGCCGACGCGCCAGGAACGTTGTAAAATATTACATTCGACATGTTAGGATTGCCTCAGGCTAGGATATATAACGTTATAGACGTATAAACTGTTCACTCCGAGATGTTGGTGCCGACGCGCCAGGAATGTTGTAAAATATTACATTCGACATGTTAGGATGCCTTAAGCTAGGATTTATAGCGTTATAGACGTATATAATGTTCCCACCGTGATGTAGCGGCCGAAGTGCCGGGAATGATGTAAAATATCACACTCGACATTTTAGGTTGCCTTAGGCTAGGATATATAGCGTTATAGACTTATATAGTGTTCCCACCGAGAAGTAGGGACCGACGCGCCAGGAATGCTGTAAAATATTACATTCGACATGTTAGGATTGCCTTAGGCTAGGTTATATAACGTTATAGACGTATATACTGTTCCCACCGAAAAGTAGTTGCCGCCGCGCCAGGAATGTTGTCAAATATTACATCCGAGATGTTAGGTACCCTTAGGTTAAGATATATAACGTTATAGGCGTATATAATGTTCCCACCGAAAAGTAGGGGCCGACGAGCCAGGAATGTTGCAAAATAGTAGGCTCGACATGTTAGGATGCCTTAGGCTAGGATATATAGCGATATAGACGTATATAAAGTTCCCACCGAGAAGTAGGCGCCGGCGCGCCAGGAATGTAGTAAAATATTACATTAGAGATGTTAGGTCGCCTTAGGCTAGGATATATAACGTTATAGACGTATATACTGTTCCCACCGAGAAGTAGGGGCCGACGCGCCAGGATTGTTGTGAAATATTACGGTCAACATGTTAGGATTGCCTTAAGCTAGGATATATAATGTCATAGTCGTATATACTGTTCCCACCGAGAAGTAGGTGCCGAAGTGACGGGAATGTTGTAAAATATTACATTCGACATGTTAGGTTGCCTTAGGCTTGGATATGTAACATTATAGACGTATATAATGTTCCCACCGAAAAGTAGGAGCCGACGCGCCAGGAATGTTGTAAAATATTACATCCGAGATGTTAGGTTGCCTTCGGTTAGGATATATATCGCTATAGACGCATATGATGTTCCCACCACGAAGTACGGGCGGACACGCCAGGAATGTTATCAACTATTACATCCGAGATGTTAGGTTGCCTTAGGCTAGGATATATAACGTTATAGATGTATATAATGTCCCCATCCAGAAGTTGGCGACGACGCGCCAGGAATGTTGTAAAATATTACATTCGACATGTTAGGTTTCCTTAGGTCAGGATATATAGCGTTATAGACGTATATAATGTTCCCACCGAGAAGTAGGGGCCGACGCGCCAGGAATGTTGTGAAATATTACGAGCAACATGTTAGGATTGCCTTAGGCTAGGATATATAACGTCATAGACGTATATACTGTTCCCACCGAGAAGTAGGTGCCGAAGTGCCGGGAATGTTGTAAAATATTACATTCGACATGTTAGGTTGCCTTAGGCTTGGATATGTAACATTATAGACGTATATAATGTTCCCACCGTGAAGTTGGGGCCAACCAGCCAGGAATGTGCTAAAATATTACATTCGACATGTTAGGTTGCCTTAAGGTAGGATATATAGCTTTATAGACGTATATAACGTTCCCACCGAGAAGTAGGTGCCGACACGACAGGTATGTTGTCAAATATTACATCCGAGATGTTAGGTTGCCTTAGGTTAGGATATATAACGTTATAGACGTATATGATATTCCCACCGAGAAGTACGGGCCGACACGCCAGCAATTTTGTCAAATATTACGTCCGAGATGTTAGGTACCCTTAGGTTAGGATATATAACGTTATAGACGTATATAATGTTCCCACCGAGAAGTAGGGGCCGACGAGCCAGGAATGTTGTAAAATAGTCGGCTCGACACGTTAGGATGCCTTAGGCTAGGATATATAGCGCTATAGACGTATATAATGTTCCCACCGAGAAGTAGGTGCCGACGCGCCAGGAATGTTGTAAAATATTACATTCGAGATGTTAGGATTGCCTTAGGCTAGGATATATAACGTTATAGACGTATATACTGTTCCCACCGAGAAGTAGGTGCCGACGCGCCAGGAATGTTGTAAAATATTACATTCGACATGTTAGGTTGCCATAAGCTAGGATATATAGCGTTATAGACGTATATAATGTTCCCACCGAGAAGTAGGGGCCGGCGCGCCGGGAATGTTGTAAAATATTACATTCGACATGTTAGGTTGCCTTAAGCTAGGATTTATAGCGTTATAGACGTATATAATGTTCCCACCGAGATGTAGCGGCCGAAGTGCCGGGAATGTTGTAAAATATTACACTCGACATTTTAGGTTGCCTTAGGCTAGGATATATAGCGTTATAGACATATATAATGTTCCCACCGAGAAGTAGGGGCCGACGCGCCAGGAATGCTGTAAAATATTACACTCGACATGTTAGGTTGCCTTAAGCTAGGATATATAGCGTTATAGACGTATACAATGTTCCCACCGAGAAGTAGGGGCCGGCGCGCCAGGAATGTAGTAAAATATTACACCCGAGATGTTAGGTTGCCTTAGGTTAGGATATATAACGTTATTGACTTATATAATGTTCCCACCGAGAAGTAGGGCCCGACGCGCCAGGAATGTTGTAAAATATTACATCCGAGATGTAAGGATTGCCTTAGGCTAGGATACATAACGTTATAGACGTATATGATATTCCCACCGAGAAGTACGGGCCGACACGCCAGCAATTTTGTCAAATGTTACGTCCGAGATGTTAGGTACCCTTAGGTTAGGATATATAACGTTATAGACGTATATAATGTTCCCACCGAGAAGTAGGGGCCGGCGCGCCGGGAATGTTGTAAAATATTACATTCGACATGTTAGGTTGCCTTAAGCTAGAATTTATAGCGTTATAGACGTATATAATGTTCCCACCGAGATGTAGCGGCCGAAGTGCCGGGAATGTTGTAAAATATTACACTCGACATTTTAGGTTGCCTTAGGCTAGGATATATAGCGTTATAGACATATATAATGTTCCCACCGAGAAGTAGGGGCCGACGCGCCAGGAATGCTGTAAAATATTACATTCGACATGTTAGGTTGCCTTAAGCTAGGATATATAGCGTTATAGAAGTATATAATGTTCCCACCGAGAAGTAGGGGCCGGCGCGGCAGGAATGTAGTAAAATATTACATTCGAAATGTTAGGTTGCCTTAGACTAGGATATATAAAGTTATTGACTTATATAATGTTCCCACCGAGAAGTAGGTGCCGACGCGCCAGGAATGTTGTAAAATATTACATTCGACATGTTAGTTTGCCTTAAGCTAGGATATATAGCGTTATAGACGTATATAATGTTCCCACCGAGAAGTAGGGGCCGGCGCGCCAGGAATGTAGTAAAATATTACCCCCGAGATGTTAGGTTGCCTTAGGTTAGGATATATAACTTTATTGACTTATATAGTGTTCCCACCGAGAAATAGGCGCCGACGCGCCAGGAATGTTGTAAAATATTACATTCGACATGTTAGGATTGCCTTAGGCTAGGATATATAACGTTATAGACGTATAAACTGTTCACACCGAGATGTTGGTGCCGACGCGCCAGGGATGTTCTAAAATATTACATTCGACATGTTAGGTTGCCTTAAGCTAGGATTTATAGCGTTATAGACGTATATAATGTTCCCACCGAGATGTAGCGGCCGAAGTGCCGGGAATGTTGTAAAATATTACACTCGACATTTTAGGTTGCCTTAAGCTAGGATATATAGCGTTATAGAAGTATATAATGTTCCCACCGAGAAGCAGGGGCCGGCGCGGCAGGAATGTAGTAAAATATTACATTCGAAATGTTAGGTTGCCTTAGACTAGGATATATAGCGTTATAGACGTATATAATGTTCCCACCGAGAAGTAGGGGCCGGCGCGCCAGGAATGTAGTAAAATATTACACCCAAGATGTTAGGTTGCCTTAGGTTAGGATATATAACTTTATTGACTTATATAGTGTTCCCACCGAGAAGTAGGCGCCGACGCGCCAGGAATGTTGTAAAATATTACATTCGACATGTTAGGATTGCCTTAGGCTAGGATATATAACTTTATAGACGTATAAACTGTTCACACCGAGATGTTGGTGCCGACGCGCCAGGGATGTTCTAAAATATTACATTCGACATGTTAGGTTGCCTTAAGCTAGGATTTATAGCGTTATAGACGTATATAATGTTCCCACCGAGATGTAGCGGCCGAAGTGCCGGGAATGTTGTAAAATATTACACTCGACATTTTAGGTTGCCTTAGGCTAGGATATATAACGTTATAGACATATATAATGTTCCCACCGAGAAGTAGGAGCCGACGCGCCAGGAATGCTGTAAAATATTACATTCGACATGTTAGGTTGCCTTAAGCTAGGATATATAGCGTTATAGAAGTATATAATGTTCCCACCGAGAAGTAGGGGCCGGCGCGGCAGGAATGTAGTAAAATATTACATTCGAAATGTTAGGTTGCCTTAGACTAGGATATATAGCGCTATAGACGTATATAATGTTCCCACCGAGAAGTAGGTGCCGACGCGCCAGGAATGTTGTAAAATATTACATTCGACATGTTAGGTTGCCTTAAGCTAGGATATATAGCGTTATAGACGTATATAGTGTTCCCACCGAGAAGTAGGGCCCGGCGCGCCAGGAATGTAGTAAAATATTACACCCGAGATGTTAGGTTGCCTTAGGTTAGGATATGTAACGTTATTGACTTATATAATGTTCCCACCGAGAAGTAGGGGCCGACGCGCCAGGAATGTTGTAAAATATTACATCCGAGATGTTAGGATTGCCTTAGGCTAGGATATATAACGTTATAGACGTATAAACTGTTCACTCCGAGATGTTGGTGCCGACGCGCCAGGAATGTTGTAAAATATTACATTCGACATGTTAGGATGCCTTAAGCTACGATTTATAGCGTTATAGACGTATATAATGCTCCCACCGAGATGTAGCGGCCGAAGCGCCGGGAATGTTGTAAAATATTACACTCGACATTTTAGGTTGCCTTAGGCTAGGATATATAGCGTTATAGACATATATAATGTTCCCACCGAGAAGTAGGGGCCGTCGCGCCAGGAATGTAGTAAAATATTACACCCGAGATGTTAGGTTGCCTTAGGTTAGGATATATAACGTTATTGACTTATATAATGTTCCCACCGAGAAGTAGGGGCCGACGCGCCAGGAATGTTGTAAAATATTACATCCGAGATGTTAGGATTGCCTTAGGCTAGGATATATAACGTTATAGACGTATATACTGTTCCCACCGAGAAGTAGGAGCCGACGCGCCAGGAATATTGTAAAATAATGCATTCGACATGTTAGGTTGCCTTAAGCTAGGATATGTAGCGTTATAGACGTAAATAACGTTCCCACCGAGAAATAGGGGCCGACACGCCAGGAATGTTGCAAAACATTACATTCGACATGTTAGGTTGCCTTAAGCTAGGATATGTAGCGTTATAGACATCAATAACGTTCCCACCGAGAAGTTAGGTGCCGACGTGCGCGGAATGTAGTAAAATATTGCATCCGAGATGTTAGGTTGCCTTAGGTTAGGATATATAACGTTATTGACTTATATAATGTTCCCACCGAGAAGTAGGGGCCGGCTCGCCAGGAATGTAGTAAAATATTACACCCGAGATGTTAGGTTGCCTTAGATTAGGATATATAACGTTATAGACGTATATGATATTCCCACCGAGAAGTACGGGCCGACACGCCAGCAATTTTGTCAAATATTACGTCCGAGATGTCAGGTACCCTTAGGTTAGGATATATAACGTTATAGACGTATATAATGTTCCCACCGAGAAGTAGGGGCCGACGAGCCAGGAATGTTGTAAAATAGTAGGCTCGACACGTTAGGATGCCTTAGGCTAGGATATATAGCGCTATAGACGTATATAATGTTCCCACCGAGAAGTAGGTGCCGACGCGCCAGGAATGTTGTAAAATATTACATTCGAGATGTTAGGATTGCCTTAGGCTAGGATATATAACGTTATAGACGTATATACAGTTCCCACCGAGAAGTAGGTGCCGACGCGCCAGGAATGTTGTAAAATATTACATTCGACATGTTAGGTTGCCATAAGCTAGGATATATAGCGTTATAGACGTATATAATGTTCCCACCGAGAAGTAGGGGCCGGCGCGCCAGGAATGTAGTAAAATATTACACCCGAGATGTTAGGTTGCCTTAGGTTAGGGTATATAACGTTGTTGACTTATATAATGTTCCCACCGAGAAGTAGGTGCCGACGCTCCAGGAATGTTGTAAAATATTACATTCGACATGTTAGGTTGCCTTAAGCTAGGATATATAGCGTTATAGACGTATATAGTGTTCCCACCGAGAAGTAGGGGCCGGCGCGCCAGGAATGTAGTAAAATACTACACCCGAGATGTTAGGTTGCCTTAGGTTAGAATATATAACGTTATTGACTTATATAATGTTCCCGCCGAGAAGTAGGGGCCGACGCGCCAGGAATGCTGTAAAATATTACATCCGAGATGTTAGGATTGCCTTAGGCTAGGATATATAACGTTATAGACGTATATACTGTTCCCACCGAGAAGTAGGTGCCGACGCGCCAGGAATATTGTAAAATAATGCATTCGACATGTTAGGTTGCCTTAAGCTAGGATATGTAGCGTTATAGACGTAAATAACGTTCCCACCGAGAAATAGGGGCCGACACGCCAGGAATGTTGCAAAACATTACATTCGACATGTTAGGTTGCCTTAAGCTAGGATATGTAGCGTTATAGACATCAATAACGTTCCCACCGAGAAGTTAGGTGCCGACGTGCGCGGAATGTAGTAAAATATTGCATCCGAGATGTTAGGTTGCCTTAGGTTAGGACATATAACGTTATTGACTTATATAATGTTCCCACCGAGAAGTAGGGGCCGGCTCGCCAGGAATGTAGTAAAATATTACACCCGAGATGTTAGGTTGCCTTAGGTTAGGATATATAACGTTATAGACGTATATGATATTCCCACCGAGAAGTACGGGCCGACACGCCAGCAATTTTGTCACATATTACGTCCGAGATGTTAGGTACCCTTAGGTTAGGATATATAACGTTATAGACGTATATAATGTTCCCACCGAGAAGTAGGGGCCGACGAGCCAGGAATGTTGTAAAATAGTAGGCTCGACACGTTAGGATGCCTTAGGCTAGGATATATAGCGCTATAGACGTATATAATGTTCCCACCGAGAAGTAGGTGCCGACGCGCCAGGAATGTTGTAAAATATTACATTCGAGATGTTAGGATTGCCTTAGGCTAGGATATATAACGTTATAGACGTATATACAGTTCCCACCGAGAAGTAGGTGCCGACGCGCCAGGAATGTTGTAAAATATTACATTCGACATGTTAGGTTGCCATAAGCTAGGATATATAGCGTTATAGACGTATATAATGTTCCCAAGGAGAAGTAGGGGCCGGCGCGCCGGGAATGTTGTAAAATATTACATTCGACATGTTAGGTTGCCTTAAGCTAGGATTTATAGCGTTATAGACGTATATAATGTTCCCACCGAGATGTAGCGGCCGAAGTGCCGGGAATGTTGTAAAATATTACACTCGACATTTTAGGTTGCCTTAGGCTAGGATATATAGCGTTATAGACATATATAATGTTCCCACCGAGAAGTAGGGGCCGACGCGCCAGGAATGCTGTAAAATATTACACTCGACATGTTAGGTTGCCTTAAGCTAGGATATATAGCGTTATAGACGTATATAATGTTCCCACCGAGAAGTAGGGGCCGGCGCGCCAGGAATGTAGTAAAATATTACACCCGAGATGTTAGGTTGCCTTAGGTTAGGATATATAACGTTATTGACTTATATAATGTTCCCACCGAGAAGTAGGGCCCGACGCGCCAGGAATGTTGTGAAATATTACATCCGAGATGTTAGGATTGCCTTAGGCTAGGATACATAACGTTATAGACGTATATGATATTCCCACCGAGAAGTACGGGCCGACACGCCAGCAATTTTGTGAAATATTACGTCCGAGATGTTAGGTACCCTTAGGTTAGGATATATAACGTTATAGACGTATATAATGTTCCCACCGAGAAGTAGGGGCCGGCGCGCCGGGAATGTTGTAAAATATTACATTCGACATGTTAGGTTGCCTTAAGCTAGGATTTATAGCGTTATAGACGTATATAATGTTCCCACCGAGATGTAGCGGCCGAAGTGCCGGGAATGTTGTAAAATATTACACTCGACATTTTAGGTTGCCTTAGGCTAGGATATATAGCGTTATAGACATATATAATGTTCCCACCGAGAAGTAGGGGCCGACGCGCCAGGAATGCTGTAAAATATTACATTCGACATGTTAGGTTGCCTTAAGCTAGGATATATAGCGTTATAGAAGTATATAATGTTCCCACCGAGAAGTAGGGGCCGGCGCGGCAGGAATGTAGTAAAATATTACATTCGAAATGTTAGGTTGCCTTAGACTAGGATATATAATGTTATTGACTTATATAATGTTCCCACCGAGAAGTAGGTGCCGACGCGCCAGGAATGTTGTAAAATATTACATTCGACATGTTAGTTTGCCTTAAGCTAGGATATATAGCGTTATAGACGTATATAATGTTCCCACCGAGAAGTAGGGGCCGGCGCGCCAGGAATGTAGTAAAATATTACACCCGAGATGTTAGGTTGCCTTAGGCTAGGATATATAACGTTATAGACGTATATACTGTTCCCACCGAGAAGTAGGTGCCGACGCGCCAGGAATGTTGTAAAATATTACATTCGACATGTTAGGTTGCCATAAGCTAGGATATATAGCGTTATAGACGTATATAATGTTCCCACCGAGAAGTAGGGGCCGGCGCGCCGGGAATGTTGTAAAATATTACATTCGACAATTTAGGTTGCATTAAGCTAGGATTTATAGCGTTATAGACGTATATAATGTTCCCACCGAGATGTAGCGGCCGAAGTGCCGGGAATGTTGTAAAATATTACACTCGACATTTTAGGTTGCCTTAGGCTAGGATATATAGCGTTATAGACATATATAATGTTCCCACCGAGAAGTAGGAGCCGACGCGCCAGGAATGCTGTAAAATATTACATTCGACATGTTAGGTTGCCTTAAGCTAGGATATATAGCGTTATAGAAGTATATAATGTTCCCACCGAGAAGTAGGGGCCGGCGCGGCAGGAATGTAGTAAAATATTACATTCGAAATGTTAGGTTGCCTTAGACTAGGATATATAGCGCTATAGACGTATATGATGTTCCCACCGAGAAGTAGGTGCCGACGCGCCAGGAATGTTGTAAAATATTACATTCGACATGCTAGGTTGCCTTAAGCTAGGATATATAGCGTTATAGACGTATATAGTGTTCCCACCGAGAAGTAGGGGCCGGCGCGCCAGGAATGTAGTAAAATATTACACCCGAGATGTTAGGTTGCCTTAGGTTAGGATATATAACGTTATTGACTTATATAATGTTCCCACCGAGAAGTAGGGGCCGACGCGCCAGGAATGTTGTAAAATATTACATCCGAGATGTTAGGAATGCCTTAGGCTAGGATATATAACGTTATAGACGTATAAACTGTTCACTCCGAGATGTTGGTGCCGACGCGCCCAGGAATGTTGTAAAATATTACATTCGACATGTTAGGATGCCTTAAGCTACGATTTATAGCGTTATAGACGTATATAATGTTCCCACCGAGAAGTAGGGGCCGGCGCGCCAGGAATGTTGTAAAATATTACATTCGACATGTTAGGTTGCCTTAAGCTAGGATTTATAGCGTTATAGACGTATATAATGTTCCCAAGGAGAAATAGGGGCCGGCGCGCCGGGAATGTTGTAAAATATTACATTCGACATGTTAGGTTGCCATAAGCTAGGATATATAGCGTTATAGACGTATATAATGTTCCCAAGGAGAAGTAGGGGCCGGCGCGCCGGGAATGTTGTAAAATATTACATTCGACATGTTAGGTTGCCCTAAGCTAGGATTTATAGCGTTATAGACGTATATAATGTTCCCACCGAGATGTAGCGGCCGAAGTGCCGGGAATGTTGTAAAATATTACACTCGACATTTTAGGTTGCCTTAGGCTAGGACATATAGCGTTATAGACATATATAATGTTCCCACCGAGAAGTAGGGGCCGACGCGCCAGGAATGCTGTAAAATATTACACTCGACATGTTAGGTTGCCTTAAGCTAGGATATATAGCGTTATAGACGTATATAATGTTCCCACCGAGAAGTAGGGGCCGGCGCGCCAGGAATGTAGTAAAATATTACACCCGAGATGTTAGGTTGCCTTAGGTTAGGATATATAACGTTATTGACTTATATAATGTTCCCACCGAGAAGTAGGGCCCGACGCGCCAGGAATGTTGTAAAATATTACATCCGATATGTTAGGATTGCCTTAGGCTAGGATACATAACGTTATAGACGTATATGATATTCCCACCGAGAAGTACGGGCCGACACGCCAGCAATTTTTTCAAATATTACGTCCGAGATGTTAGGTACCCTTAGGTTAGGATATATAACGTTATAGACGTATATAATGTTCCCACCGAGAAGTAGGGGCCGGCGCGCCGGGAATGTTGTAAAATATTACATTCGACATGTTAGGTTGCCTTAAGCTAGGATTTATAGCGTTATAGACGTATATAATGTTCCCACCGAGATGTAGCGGCCGAAGTGCCGGGAATGTTGTAAAATATTACACTCGACATTTTAGGTTGCCTTAGGCTAGGATATATAGCGTTATAGACATATATAATGTTCCCACCGAGAAGTAGGGGCCGACGCGCCAGGAATGCTGTAAAATATTACATTCGACATGTTAGGTTGCCTTAAGCTAGGATATATAGCTTTATAGAAGTATATAATGTTCCCACCGAGAAGTAGGGGCCGGCGCGGCAGGAATGTAGTAAAATATTACATTCGAAATGTTAGGTTGCCTTAGACTAGGATATATAACGTTATTGACTTATATAATGTTCCCACCGAGAAGTAGGTGCCGACGCGCCAAGAATGTTGTAAAATATTACATTCGACATGTTAGTTTGCCTTAAGCTAGGATATATAGCGTTATAGACGTATATAATGTTCCCACCGAGAAGTAGGGGCCGGCGCGCCAGGAATGTAGTAAAATATTACACCCGAGATGTTAGGTTGCCTTAGGCTAGGATATATAACGTTATATACGTATATACTGTTCCCACCGAGAAGTAGGTGCCGACGCGCCAGGAATGTTGTAAAATATTACATTCGACATGTTAGGTTGCCATAAGCTAGGATATATAGCGTTATAGACGTATATAATGTTCCCACCGAGAAGTAGGGGCCGGCGCGCCGGGAATGTTGTAAAATATTACATTCGACAATTTAGGTTGCATTAAGCTAGTATTTATAGCGTTATAGACGTATATAATGTTCCCACCGAGATGTAGCGGCCGAAGTGCCGGGAATGTTGTAAAATATTACACTCGACATTTTAGGTTGCCTTAGGCTAGGATATATAGCGTTATAGACATATATAATGTTCCCACCGAGAAGTAGGAGCCGACGCGCCAGGAATGCTGTAAAATATTACATTCGACATGTTAGGTTGCCTTAAGCTAGGATATATAGTGTTATAGAAGTATATAATGTTCCCACCGAGAAGTAGGGGCCGGCGCGGCAGGAATGTAGTAAAATATTACATTCGAAATGTTAGGTTGCCTTAGACTAGGATATATAGCGCTATAGACGTATATAATGTTCCCACCGAGAAGTAGGTGCCGACGCGCCAAGAATGTTGTAAAATATTACATTCGACAAGTTAGGTTGCCTTAAGCTAGGATTTATAGCGTTATAGACGTATATAATGTTCCCACCGAGATGTAGCGGCCGAAGTGCCGGGAATGTTGTAAAATATTACACTCGACATTTTAGGTTGCCTTAGGCTAGGATATATAGCGTTATAGACATATATAATGTTCCCACCGAGAAGTAGGGGCCGACGCGCCAGGAATGTAGTAAAATATTACACCCGAGATGTTAGGTTGCCTTAGGTTAGGATATATAACTTTATTGACTTATATAGTGTTCCCACCGAGAAGTAGGCGCCGACGCGCCAGGAATGTTGTAAAATATTACATTCGACATGTTAGGATTGCCTTAGGCTAGGATATATAACGTTATAGACGTATAAACTGTTCACACCGAGATGTTGGTGCCGACGCGCCAGGGATGTTCTAAAATATTACATTCGACATGTTAGGTTGCCTTAAGCTAGGATTTATAGCGTTATAGACGTATATAATGTTCCCACCGAGATGTAGCGGCCGAAGTGCCGGGAATGTTGTAAAATATTACACTCGACATTTTAGGTTGCCTTAGGCTAGGATATATAGCGTTATAGACATATATAATGTTCCCACCGAGAAGTAGGAGCCGACGCGCCAGGAATGCTGTAAAATATTACATTCGACATGTTAGGTTGCCTTAAGCTAGGATATATAGCGTTATAGAAGTATATAATGTTCCCACCGAGAAGTAGGGGCCGGCGCGGCAGGAATGTAGTAAAATATTACATTCGAAATGTTAGGTTGCCTTAGACTAGGATATATAACGTTATTGACTTATATAATGTTCCCACCGAGAAGTAGGTGCCGACGCGCCAGGAATGTTGTAAAATATTACATTCGACATGCTAGGTTGCCTTAAGCTAGGATATATAGCGTTATAGACGTATATAGTGTTCCCACCGAGAAGTAGGGGCCGGCGCGCCAGGAATGTAGTAAAATATTACACCCGAGATGTTAGGTTGCCTTAGGTTAGGATATATAACGTTATTGACTTATATAATGTTCCCACCGAGAAGTAGGGGCCGACGCGCCAGGAATGTTGTAAAATATTACATCCGAGATGTTAGGAATGCCTTAGGCTAGGATATATAACGTTATAGACGTATAAACTGTTCACTCCGAGATGTTGGTGCCGACGCGCCCAGGAATGTTGTAAAATATTACATTCGACATGTTAGGATGCCTTAAGCTACGATTTATAGCGTTATAGACGTATATAATGTTCCCACCGAGAAGTAGGGGCCGGCGCGCCAGGAATGTTGTAAAATATTACATTCGACATGTTAGGTTGCCTTAAGCTAGGATTTATAGCGTTATAGACGTATATAATGTTCCCAAGGAGAAATAGGGGCCGGCGCGCCGGGAATGTTGTAAAATATTACATTCGACATGTTAGGTTGCCATAAGCTAGGATATATAGCGTTATAGACGTATATAATGTTCCCAAGGAGAAGTAGGGGCCGGCGCGCCGGGAATGTTGTAAAATATTACATTCGACATGTTAGGTTGCCCTAAGCTAGGATTTATAGCGTTATAGACGTATATAATGTTCCCACCGAGATGTAGCGGCCGAAGTGCCGGGAATGTTGTAAAATATTACACTCGACATTTTAGGTTGCCTTAGGCTAGGACATATAGCGTTATAGACATATATAATGTTCCCACCGAGAAGTAGGGGCCGACGCGCCAGGAATGCTGTAAAATATTACACTCGACATGTTAGGTTGCCTTAAGCTAGGATATATAGCGTTATAGACGTATATAATGTTCCCACCGAGAAGTAGGGGCCGGCGCGCCAGGAATGTAGTAAAATATTACACCCGAGATGTTAGGTTGCCTTAGGTTAGGATATATAACGTTATTGACTTATATAATGTTCCCACCGAGAAGTAGGGCCCGACGCGCCAGGAATGTTGTAAAATATTACATCCGATATGTTAGGATTGCCTTAGGCTAGGATACATAACGTTATAGACGTATATGATATTCCCACCGAGAAGTACGGGCCGACACGCCAGCAATTTTTTCAAATATTACGTCCGAGATGTTAGGTACCCTTAGGTTAGGATATATAACGTTATAGACGTATATAATGTTCCCACCGAGAAGTAGGGGCCGGCGCGCCGGGAATGTTGTAAAATATTACATTCGACATGTTAGGTTGCCTTAAGCTAGGATTTATAGCGTTATAGACGTATATAATGTTCCCACCGAGATGTAGCGGCCGAAGTGCCGGGAATGTTGTAAAATATTACACTCGACATTTTAGGTTGCCTTAGGCTAGGATATATAGCGTTATAGACATATATAATGTTCCCACCGAGAAGTAGGGGCCGACGCGCCAGGAATGCTGTAAAATATTACATTCGACATGTTAGGTTGCCTTAAGCTAGGATATATAGCTTTATAGAAGTATATAATGTTCCCACCGAGAAGTAGGGGCCGGCGCGGCAGGAATGTAGTAAAATATTACATTCGAAATGTTAGGTTGCCTTAGACTAGGATATATAACGTTATTGACTTATATAATGTTCCCACCGAGAAGTAGGTGCCGACGCGCCAAGAATGTTGTAAAATATTACATTCGACATGTTAGTTTGCCTTAAGCTAGGATATATAGCGTTATAGACGTATATAATGTTCCCACCGAGAAGTAGGGGCCGGCGCGCCAGGAATGTAGTAAAATATTACACCCGAGATGTTAGGTTGCCTTAGGCTAGGATATATAACGTTATATACGTATATACTGTTCCCACCGAGAAGTAGGTGCCGACGCGCCAGGAATGTTGTAAAATATTACATTCGACATGTTAGGTTGCCATAAGCTAGGATATATAGCGTTATAGACGTATATAATGTTCCCACCGAGAAGTAGGGGCCGGCGCGCCGGGAATGTTGTAAAATATTACATTCGACAATTTAGGTTGCATTAAGCTAGTATTTATAGCGTTATAGACGTATATAATGTTCCCACCGAGATGTAGCGGCCGAAGTGCCGGGAATGTTGTAAAATATTACACTCGACATTTTAGGTTGCCTTAGGCTAGGATATATAGCGTTATAGACATATATAATGTTCCCACCGAGAAGTAGGAGCCGACGCGCCAGGAATGCTGTAAAATATTACATTCGACATGTTAGGTTGCCTTAAGCTAGGATATATAGTGTTATAGAAGTATATAATGTTCCCACCGAGAAGTAGGGGCCGGCGCGGCAGGAATGTAGTAAAATATTACATTCGAAATGTTAGGTTGCCTTAGACTAGGATATATAGCGCTATAGACGTATATAATGTTCCCACCGAGAAGTAGGTGCCGACGCGCCAAGAATGTTGTAAAATATTACATTCGACAAGTTAGGTTGCCTTAAGCTAGGATTTATAGCGTTATAGACGTATATAATGTTCCCACCGAGATGTAGCGGCCGAAGTGCCGGGAATGTTGTAAAATATTACACTCGACATTTTAGGTTGCCTTAGGCTAGGATATATAGCGTTATAGACATATATAATGTTCCCACCGAGAAGTAGGGGCCGACGCGCCAGGAATGTAGTAAAATATTACACCCGAGATGTTAGGTTGCCTTAGGTTAGGATATATAACTTTATTGACTTATATAGTGTTCCCACCGAGAAGTAGGCGCCGACGCGCCAGGAATGTTGTAAAATATTACATTCGACATGTTAGGATTGCCTTAGGCTAGGATATATAACGTTATAGACGTATAAACTGTTCACACCGAGATGTTGGTGCCGACGCGCCAGGGATGTTCTAAAATATTACATTCGACATGTTAGGTTGCCTTAAGCTAGGATTTATAGCGTTATAGACGTATATAATGTTCCCACCGAGATGTAGCGGCCGAAGTGCCGGGAATGTTGTAAAATATTACACTCGACATTTTAGGTTGCCTTAGGCTAGGATATATAGCGTTATAGACATATATAATGTTCCCACCGAGAAGTAGGAGCCGACGCGCCAGGAATGCTGTAAAATATTACATTCGACATGTTAGGTTGCCTTAAGCTAGGATATATAGCGTTATAGAAGTATATAATGTTCCCACCGAGAAGTAGGGGCCGGCGCGGCAGGAATGTAGTAAAATATTACATTCGAAATGTTAGGTTGCCTTAGACTAGGATATATAGCGCTATAGACGTATATAATGTTCCCACCGAGAAGTAGGTGCCGACGCGCCAGGAATGTTGTAAAATATTACATTCGACATGTTAGGTTGCCTTAAGCTAGGATATATAGCATTATAGACGTATATAGTGTTCCCACCGAGAAGTAGGGGCCGGCGCGCCAGGAATGTAGTAAAATATTACACCCGAGATGTTAGGTTGCCTTAGGTTAGGATATATAACGTTATTGACTTATATAATGTTCCCACCGAGAAGTAGGGGCCGACGCGCCAGGAATGTTGTAAAATATTACATCCGAGATGTTAGGATTGCCTTAGGCTAGGATATATAACGTTATAGACGTATAAACTGTTCACTCCGAGATGTTGGTGCCGACGCGCCAGGAATGTTGTAAAATATTACATTCGACATGTTAGGATGCCTTAAGCTACGATTTATAGCGTTATAGACGTATATAATGTTCCCACCGAGAAGTAGGGGCCGGCGCGCCAGGAATGTAGTAAAATACTACACCCGAGATGTTAGGTTGCCTTAGGTTAGGATATATAACTTTATTGACTTATATAGTGTTCCCACCGAGAAGTAGGCGCCGACGCGCCAGGAATGTTGCAAAACATTACATTCGACATGTTAGGTTGCCTTAAGCTAGGATATGTAGCGTTATAGACATCAATAACGTTCCCACCGAGAAGTTAGGTGCCGACGTGCGCGGAATGTAGTAAAATATTGCATCCGAGATGTTAGGTTGCCTTAGGTTAGGACATATAACGTTATTGACTTATATAATGTTCCCACCGAGAAGTAGGGGCCGGCTCGCCAGGAATGTAGTAAAATATTACACCCGAGATGTTAGGTTGCCTTAGGTTAGGATATATAACGTTATAGACGTATATGATATTCCCACCGAGAAGTACGGGCCGACACGCCAGCAATTTTGTCAAATATTACGTCCGAGATGTTAGGTACCCTTAGGTTAGGATATATAACGCTATAGACGTATATAATGTTCCCACCGAGAATTAGGGGCCGACGAGCCAGGAATGTTGTAAAATAGTAGGCTCGACACGTTAGGATGCCTTAGGCTAGGATATATAGCGCTATAGACGTATATAATGTTCCCACCGAGAAGTAGGTGCCGACGCGCCAGGAATGTTGTAAAATATTACATTCGAGATATTAGGATTGCCTTAGGCTAGGATATATAACGTTATAGACGTATATACAGTTCCCACCGAGAAGTAGGTGCCGACGCGCCAGGAATGTTGTAAAATATTACATTCGACATGTTAGGTTGCCATAAGCTAGGATATATAGCGTTATAGACGTATATAATGTTCCCAAGGAGAAGTAGGGGCCGGCGCGCCGGGAATGTTGTAAAATATAACATTCGACATGTTAGGTTGCCTTAAGCTAGGATTTATAGCGTTATAGACGTATATAATGTTCCCACCGAGATGTAGCGGCCGAAGTGCCGGGAATGTTGTAAAATATTACACTCGACATTTTAGGTTGCCTTAGGCTAGGATATATAGCGTTATAGACATATATAATGTTCCCACCGAGAAGTAGGGGCCGACGCGCCAGGAATGCTGTAAAATATTACACTCGACATGTTAGGTTGCCTTAAGCTAGGATATATAGCGTTATAGACGTATATAATGTTCCCACCGAGAAGTAGGGGCCGGCGCGCCAGGAATGTAGTAAAATATTACACCCGAGATGTTAGGATTGCCTTAGGCTAGGATACATAACGTTATAGACGTATATGATATTCCCACCGAGAAGTACGGGCCGACACGCCAGCAATTTTGTCAAATATTACGTCCGAGATGTTAGGTACCCTTAGGTTAGGATATATAACGTTATAGACGTATATAATGTTCCCACCGAGAAGTAGGGGCCGGCGCGCCTGGAATGTTGTAAAATATTACATTCGACATGTTAGGTTGCCTTAAGCTAGGATATGTAGCGTTATAGACGTAAATAACGTTCCCTCCGAGAAGTAGGGGTCGACGTGCGAGGAATGTAGTAAAATATTACATCCGAGGTGTTAGGTTGCCTTAGGTTAGGATATATAACGTTATTGACTTATATAGTGTTCCCACCGAGAAGTAGGCGCCGACGCGACAGGAATGTTGTAAAATATTACATTCGACATGTTAGGATTGCCCTAGGCTAGGATATATAACGTTATAGACGTATAAACTTGTCACTCCGAGATGTTGGTGCCGACGCGCCAGGAATGTTGTAAAATATTACATTCGACATGTTAGGATGCCTTAAGCTAGGATATATAGCGTTATAGACGTATATAATGTTCCCACCGAGATGTAGCGGCCGAAGTGCCGGGAATGTTGTAAAATATTACACTCCACATTTTAGGTTGCCTTAGGCTAGGATATATAGCGTTATAGACATATATAATGTTCCCACCGAGAAGTAGGGGCCGACGCGCCAGGAATGCTGTAAAATATTACATTCGACATGCTAGGTTGCCTTAGGCTGGGATATATAGCTTTAAAGACGTACATAACGTTCCCACCGTGAAATAGGGGCCGACACGCCAGGAATGCTGTAAAATATTACATTCGACATGTTAGGTTGCCTTAAGCTAGGATATATAGCGTTATAGAAGTATATAATGTTCCCACCGAGAAGTAGGAGCCGGCGCGGCAGGAATGTTGTAAAATATTACATTCGACATGTTAGTTTGCCTTAAGCTAGGATATATAGCGTTATAGACATATATAATGTTCCCACCGAGAAGTAGGGGCCGACGCGCCAGGAATGCTGTAAAATAGTACACTCCACATGTTAGGTTGCCTTAAGCTAGGATATGTAGCGTTATAGACGTAAATAACGTTCCCTCCGAGAAGTAGGGGTCGACGTGCGAGGAATGTAGTAAAATATTACATCCGAGGTGTTAGGTTGCCTTAGGTTAGGATATATAACGTTATTGACTTATATAGTGTTCCCACCGAGAAGTAGGCGCCGACGCGACAGGAATGTTGTAAAATATTACATTCGACATGTTAGGATTGCCCTAGGCTAGGATATATAACGTTATAGACGTATAAACTTGTCACTCCGAGATGTTGGTGCCGACGCGCGAGGAATGTTGTAAAATATTACATTCGACATGTTAGGATGCCTTAAGCTAGGATATATAGCGTTATAGACGTATATAATGTTCCCACCGAGATGTAGCGGCCGAAGTGCCGGGAATGTTGTAAAATATTACACTCCACATTTTAGGTTGCCTTAGGCTAGGATATATAGCGTTATAGACATATATAATGTTCCCACCGAGAAGTAGGGGCCGACGCGCCAGGAATGCTGTAAAATATTACATTCGACATGCTAGGTTGCCTTAGGCTGGGATATATAGCTTTAAAGACGTACATAACGTTCCCACCGTGAAATAGGGGCCGACACGCCAGGAATGCTGTAAAATATTACATTCGACATGTTAGGTTGCCTTAAGCTAGGATATATAGCGTTATAGAAGTATATAATGTTCCCACCGAGAAGTAGGAGCCGGCGCGGCAGGAATGTTGTAAAATATTACATTCGACATGTTAGTTTGCCTTAAGCTAGGATATATAGCGTTATAGACGTATATAATGTTCCCACCGAGAAGTAGGGGCCGGCGCGCCAGGAATGTAGTAAAATATTACACCCGAGATGTTAGGTTGCCTTAGGTTAGGATATATAACTTTATTGACTTATATAGTGTTCCCACCGAGAAGTAGGCGCCGACGCGCCAGGAATGTTGTAAAATATTACATTCGACATGTTAGGATTGCCTTAGGCTAGGATATATAACGTTATAGACGTATAAACTGTTCACACCGAGATGTTGGTGCCGACGCGCCAGGGATGTTCTAAAATATTACATTCGACATGTTAGGTTGCCTTAAGCTAGGATTTATAGCGTTATAGACGTATATAATGTTCCCACCGAGATGTAGCGGCCGAAGTGCCGGGAATGTTGTAAAATATTACACTCGACATTTTAGGTTGCCTTAGGCTAGGATATATAGCGTTATAGACTTATATAATGTTCCCACCGAGAAGTAGGGGCCGACGCGCCAGGAATGTTGTAAAATATTACATCCGAGATGTTAGGAATGCCTTAGGCTAGGATATATAACGTTATAGACGTATAAACTGTTCACTCCGAGATGTTGGTGCCGACGCGCCAGGAATGTTGTAAGTTATTACATTCGACATGTTAGGATGCCTTAAGCTACGATTCATAGCGTTATAGACGTATATAATGTTCCCACCGAGAAGTAGGGGCCGGCGCGCCAGGAATGTAGTAAAATATTACACCCGAGATGTTAGGTTGCCTTAGGTTAGGATATATAACTTTATTGACTTATATAGTGTTCCCACCGAGAAGTAGGCGCCGACGCGCCAGGAATGTTGTAAAATATTACATTCGACATGTTCTAATTGCCTTAGGCTAGGATATATAACGTTATAGACGTATAAACTGTTCACACCGAGATGTTGGTGCCGACGCGCCAGGGATGTTCTAAAATATTACATTCGACATGTTAGGTTGCCTTAAGCTAGGATTTATAGCGTTATAGACGTATATAATGTTCCCACCGAGATGTAGCGGCCGAAGCGCCGGGAATGTTGTAAAATATTACACTCGACATTTTAGGTTGCCTTAGGCTAGGATATATAGCGTTATAGACATATATAATGTTCCCACCGAGAAGTAGGGGCTGACGCGCCAGGAATGCTGTAAAATATTACATTCGACATGCTAGGTTGCCTTAGGCTGGGATATATAGCTTTAAAGACGTACATAACGTTCCCACCGTGAAATAGGGGCCGACACGCCAGGAATGTTGTAAAACATTACATTCGAAATGTTAGGTTGCCTTAGGTTAGGATATATATCGGTATTGACTTATATAATGTTCCCACCGAGAAGTAGGGCCCGATGCGCCAGGAATGTTGTAAAATATTACATCCGAGATGTTAGGATTGCCCTAGGCTAGGATATATAACGTTATAGACGTATATATTGTTCCCACCGAGAAGTAGGGGCCGATGAGCCAGGAATGTTGTAAAATATTACATTCGACATGTTAGGTTGCCTTCAGCTAGGATATATAGCGTTATGGACGTATATAATATTGCCACCGAGAAGTAACGGCCGACGTGCCAGGAATGTAGTAAAATATTACATCCGAGATGTTAGCTTGCCTTAGGTTAGGATATATAACGTTATAGACGTATATAGTGTTGCCACCGAGAAGTAGGGGCCGATGAGCCAGGAATGTTGTCAAACATAACATCCGAGGTGTTAGGTTGCCTTAGGTTAGGATATATAACGTTATAGACGTATATATTGTTCCCACCGAGAAGTAGGGGCCGATGAGCCAGGAATGTTGTAAAATATTACATCCGAGATGTTAGGTTGCCTCATGCTAGGATATATAGCGTTATAGACGTATATAATGTTCCCACCGAGATGTAGCGGCCGAAGTGCCGGGAATGTTGTAAAATATTACACTCGACATTTTAGGTTGCCTTAGGCTAGGATATATAGCGTTATAGACATATATAATGTTCCCACCGAGAAGTAGGGGCCGACGCGCCAGGAATGCTGTAAAATATTACATTCGACATGTTAGGTTGCCTTAAGCTAGGATATATAGCGTTATAGACGTATATAGTGTTCCCACCGAGAAGTAGGTGCCGACGCGCCAGGAATGTTGTAAAATATTACATTCGACATGTTAGGTTGCCATAAGCTAGGATATATAGCATTATAGACGTATATAATGTTCCCACCGAGAAGTAGGGGCCGGCGCGCCGGGAATGTTGTAAAATATTACATTCGACATGTTAGGTTGCCTTAAGATAGGATTTATAGCGTTATAGACGTATATAATGTTCCCACCGAGATGTAGCGGCCGAAGTGCCGGGAATGTTGTAAAATATTACACTCGACATTTTAGGTTGCCTTAGGCTAGGATATATAGCGTTATAGACATATATAATGTTCCCACCGAGAAGTAGGGGCCGACGCGCCAGGAATGCTGTAAAATAGTACACTCCACATGTTAGGTTGCCTTAAGCTCGGATATGTAGCGTTATAGACGTAAATAACGTTCCCTCCGAGAAGTAGGGGTCGACGTGCGAGGAATGTAGTAAAATATTACATCCGAGGTGTTAGGTTGCCTTAGGTTAGGATATATAACGTTATTGACTTATATAGTGTTCCCACCGAGAAGTAGGCGCCGACGCGACAGGAATGTTGTAAAATATTACATTCGACATGTTAGGATTGCCCTAGGCTAGGATATATAACGTTATAGTCGTATAAACTTGTCACTCCGAGATGTTGGTGCCGACGCGCCAGGAATGTTGTAAAATATTACATTCGACATGTTAGGATGCCTTAAGCTAGGATATATAGCGTTATAGACGTATATAATGTTCCCACCGAGATGTAGCGGCCGAAGTGCCGGGAATGTTGTAAAATATTACACTCCACATTTTAGGTTGCCTTAGGCTAGGATATATAGCGTTATAGACATATATAATGTTCCCACCGAGAAGTAGGGGCCGACGCGCCAGGAATGCTGTAAAATATTACATTCGACATGCTAGGTTGCCTTAGGCTGGGATATATAGCTTTAAAGACGTACATAACGTTCCCACCGTGAAATAGGGGCCGACACGCCAGGAATGTTGTAAAACATTACATTCGAAATGTTAGGTTGCCTTAGGTTAGGATATATATCGGTATTGACTTATATAATGTTCCCACCGAGAAGTAGGGCCCGACGCGCCAGGAATGTTGTAAAATATTACATCCGAGATGTTAGGATTGCCCTAGGCTAGGATATATAACGTTATAGAAGTATATATTGTTCCCACCGAGAAGTAGGGGCCGATGAGCCAGGAATGTTGTAAAATATTACATTCGACATGTTAGGTTGCCTTCAGCTAGGATATATAGCGTTATGGACGTATATAATATTGCCACCGAGAAGTAACGGCCGACGTGCCAGGAATGTAGTAAAATATTACATCCGAGATGTTAGCTTGCCTTAGGTTAGGATATATAACGTTATAGACGTATATAGTGTTGCCACCGAGAAGTAGGGGCCGATGAGCCAGGAATGTTGTTAAACATAACATCCGAGGTGTTAGGTTGCCTTAGGTTAGGATATATAACGTTATAGACGTATATATTGTTCCCACCGAGAAGTAGGGGCCGATGAGCCAGGAATGTTGTTAAACATAACATCCGAGGTGTTAGGTTGCCTTAGGTTAGGATATATAACGTTATAGACGTATATATTGTTCCCACCGAGAAGTAGGGGCCGATGAGCCAGGAATGTTGTAAAATATTACATCCGAGATGTTAGGTTGCCTCATGCTAGGATATATAGCGTTATAGACGTATATAATGTTCCCACCGAGATGTAGCGGCCGAAGTGCCGGGAATGTTGTAAAATATTACACTCGACATTTTAGGTTGCCTTAGGCTAGGATATATAGCGTTATAGACATATATAATGTTCCCACCGAGAAGTAGGGGCCGACGCGCCAGGAATGCTGTAAAATAGTACACTCCACATGTTAGGTTGCCTTAAGCTCGGATATGTAGCGTTATAGACGTAAATAACGTTCCCTCCGAGAAGTAGGGGTCGACGTGCGAGGAATGTAGTAAAATATTACATCCGAGGTGTTAGGTTGCCTTAGGTTAGGATATATAACGTTATTGACTTATATAGTGTTCCCACCGAGAAGTAGGCGCCGACGCGACAGGAATGTTGTAAAATATTACATTCGACATGTTAGGATTGCCCTAGGCTAGGATATATAACGTTATAGTCGTATAAACTTGTCACTCCGAGATGTTGGTGCCGACGCGCCAGGAATGTTGTAAAATATTACATTCGACATGTTAGGATGCCTTAAGCTAGGATATATAGCGTTATAGACGTATATAATGTTCCCACCGAGATGTAGCGGCCGAAGTGCCGGGAATGTTGTAAAATATTACACTCCACATTTTAGGTTGCCTTAGGCTAGGATATATAGCGTTATAGACATATATAATGTTCCCACCGAGAAGTAGGGGCCGACGCGCCAGGAATGCTGTAAAATATTACATTCGACATGCTAGGTTGCCTTAGGCTGGGATATATAGCTTTAAAGACGTACATAACGTTCCCACCGTGAAATAGGGGCCGACACGCCAGGAATGTTGTAAAACATTACATTCGAAATGTTAGGTTGCCTTAGGTTAGGATATATATCGGTATTGACTTATATAATGTTCCCACCGAGAAGTAGGGCCCGACGCGCCAGGAATGTTGTAAAATATTACATCCGAGATGTTAGGATTGCCCTAGGCTAGGATATATAACGTTATAGAAGTATATATTGTTCCCACCGAGAAGTAGGGGCCGATGAGCCAGGAATGTTGTAAAATATTACATTCGACATGTTAGGTTGCCTTCAGCTAGGATATATAGCGTTATGGACGTATATAATATTGCCACCGAGAAGTAACGGCCGACGTGCCAGGAATGTAGTAAAATATTACATCCGAGATGTTAGCTTGCCTTAGGTTAGGATATATAACGTTATAGACGTATATAGTGTTGCCACCGAGAAGTAGGGGCCGATGAGCCAGGAATGTTGTTAAACATAACATCCGAGGTGTTAGGTTGCCTTAGGTTAGGATATATAACGTTATAGACGTATATATTGTTCCCACCGAGAAGTAGGGGCCGATGAGCCAGGAATGTTGTTAAACATAACATCCGAGGTGTTAGGTTGCCTTAGGTTAGGATATATAACGTTATAGACGTATATATTGTTCCCACCGAGAAGTAGGGGCCGATGAGCCAGGAATGTTGTAAAATATTACATCCGAGATGTTAGGTTGCCTCATGCTAGGATATATAGCGTTATAGACGTATATAATGTTCCCACCGAGATGTAGCGGCCGAAGTGCCGGGAATGTTGTAAAATATTACACTCGACATTTTAGGTTGCCTTAGGCTAGGATATATAGCGTTATAGACATATATAATGTTCCCACCGAGAAGTAGGGGCCGACGCGCCAGGAATGCTGTAAAATATTACATTCGACATGTTAGGTTGCCTTAAGCTAGGATATATAGCGTTATAGAAGTATATAATTGTTCCCACCGAGAAGTAGGGGCCGGCGCGGCAGGAATGTAGTAAAATATTACATTCGAAATGTTAGGTTGCCTTAGACTAGGATATATAGCGCTATAGACGTATATAATGTTCCCACCGAGAAGTAGGTGCCGACGCGCCAGGAATGTTGTAAAATATTACATTCGACATGTTAGGTTGCCTTAAGCTAGGATTTATAGCGTTATAGACGTATATAATGTTCCCACCGAGATGTAGCGGCCGAAGTGCCGGGAATGTTGTAAAATATTACACTCGACATTTTAGGTTGCCTTAGGCTAGGATATATAGCGTTATAGACATATATAATGTTCCCACCGAGAAGTAGGGGCCGACGCGCCAGGAATGCTGTAAAATATTACACTCGACATGTTAGGTTGCCTTAAGCTAGGATATATAGCGTTATAGACGTATATAATGTTCCCACCGAGAAGTAGGGGCCGGCGCGCCAGGAATGTAGTAAAATATTACACCCGAGATGTTAGGTTGCCTTAGGTTAGGATATATAACGTTATTGACTTACATAATGTTCCCACCGAGAAGTAGGGCCCGACGCGCCAGGAATGTTGTAAAATATTACATCCGATATGTTAGGATTGCCTTAGGCTAGGATACATAACGTTATAGACGTATATGATATTCCCACCGAGAAGTACGGGCCGACACGCCAGCAATTTTGTCAAATATTACGTCCGAGATGTTAGGTACCCTTAGGTTAGGATATATAACGTTATAGACGTATATAATGTTCCCACCGAGAAGTAGGGGCCGACGAGCCAGGAATGTTGTAAAATAGTATGCTCGACACGTTAGGATGCCTTAGGCTAGGATATATAGCGCTATAGACGTATATAATGTTCCCACCGAGAAGTAGGTGCCGACGCGCCAGGAATGTTGTAAAATATTACATTCGAGATGTTAGGATTGCCTTAGGCTAGGATATATAACGTTATAGACGTATATACTGTTCCCACCGAGAAGTAGGTGCCGACGCGCCAGGAATGTTGTAAAATATTACATTCGACATGTTAGGTTGCCATAAGCTAGGATATATAGCGTTATAGACGCATATAATGTTCCCACCGAGAAGTAGGGGCCGGCGCGCCGGGAATATTGTAAAATATTACATTCGACATGTTAGGTTGCCTTAAGATAGGATTTATAGCGTTATAGACGTATATAATGTTCCCACCGAGATGTAGCGGCCGAAGTGCCGGGAATGTTGTAAAATATTACGCTCGACATTTTAGGTTGCCTTAGGCTAGGATATATAGCGTTATAGACATATATAATGTTCCCACCGAGAAGTAGGGGCCGACGCGACAGGAATGCTGTAAAATATTACACTCCACATGTTAGGTTGCCTTAAGCTAGGATATGTAGCGTTATAGACGTAAATAACGTTCCCTCCGAGAAGTAGGGGTCGACGTGCGAGGAATGTAGTAAAATATTACATCCGAGATGTTAGGTTGCC
This sequence comes from Xylocopa violacea, assembly GCA_963969225.1. Taxonomy (NCBI): domain Eukaryota; kingdom Metazoa; phylum Arthropoda; class Insecta; order Hymenoptera; family Apidae; genus Xylocopa; species Xylocopa violacea. Next base: position 43,780,527 of record CAXAJV010000001.1, on the reverse strand, counting down.
TTAGGTTAGGATATATAACGTTATTGACTTATATAGTGTTCCCACCGAGAAGTAGGCGCCGACGCGACAGGAATGTTGTAAAATATTACATTCGACATGTTAGGATTGCCTTAGGCTAGGATATATAACGTTATTGACTTACATAATGTTCCCACCGAGAAGTAGGGCCCGACGCGCCAGGAATGTTGTAAAATATTACATCCGATATGTTAGGATTGCCTTAGGCTAGGATACATAACGTTATAGACGTATATGATATTCCCACCGAGAAGTAGCGGCCGAAGTGCCGGGAATGTTGTAAAATATTACACTCCACATTTTAGGTTGCCTTAGGCTAGGATATATAGCGTTATAGACATATATAATGTTCCCACCGAGAAGTAGGGGCCGACGCGCCAGGAATGCTGTAAAATATTACATTCGACATGCTAGGTTGCCTTAGGCAGGGATATATAGCTTTAAAGACGTACATAACGTTCCCACCGAGAAATAGGGGCCGACACGCCAGGAATGTTGTAAAACATTACATTCGAAATGTTAGGTTGCCTTAGGTTAGGATATATATCGGTATTGACTTATATAATGTTCCCACCGAGAAGTAGGGCCCGACGCGCCAGGAATGTTGTAAAATATTACATCCGAGATGTTAGGATTGCCCTAGGCTAGGATATATAACGTTATAGACGTATATATTGTTCCCACCGAGAAGTAGGGGCCGACGAGCCAGGAATGTTGTAAAATATTACATTCGACATGTTAGGTTGCCTTAGGCTTGGATATGTAACATTATAGACGTATATAATGTTCCCACCGTGAAGTTGGGGCCAACCAGCCAGGAATGTGGTAAAATATTACATTCGACATGTTAGGTTGCCTTAAGGTAGGATATATAGCTTTATAGACGTATATAACGTTCCCACCGAGAAGTAGGTGCCGACACGACAGGTATGTTGTAAAATATTACATTCGAAATGTTTGGTTGCCTTAAGCTAGGATATGTAGCGTTATAGACGTAAATAACGTTCCCACCGCGAAATAGGGGCCGACACGCCAGGAATGTTGCAAAATATTACATTCGACATGTTAGGTTGCCTTAAGCTAGGATATGTAGCGTTATAGACGTAAATAACGTTCCTACCGAGAAGTTAGGTGCCGACGTGCGCCGAATGTAGCAAAATATTGCATCCGAGATGTTAGGTTGCCTTAGGTTAGGATATATAACGTTATTAACTTATATAATGTTCCCACCGAGAAGTAGGTGCCGACGCGCCAGGAATGTTGCAAATATTACATTCGAGATGTTAGGTTGCCTTAAGCTAGGATATGTAGCGTTATAGATGTATATAATGTTCCCGCCGAGAAGTAGGGGCCGGCTCGCCAGGAATGTAGTAAAATATTACACCCCAGATGTTAGGTTGCCTTAGGTTAGGATATATAACGTTATAGACGTATATGATATTCCCACCGAGAAATACGGGCCGACACGCCAGCAATGTTGTCAAATATTACATCCGAGATGTTAGGTACCCTTAGGTTAGGATATATAACGTTATAGGCGTAAATAATATTCCCACCGAGAAGTAGGGGCCGACGAGCCAGGAATGTTGTAAAATAGTAGGCTCGACATGTTAGGATGCCTTAGGCTAGGATATATAGCGATATAGACGTATATAAAGTTCCCACCGAGAAGTAGGCGCCGACGCGCCAGGAATGTTGTAAAATATTACATTCGACATGTTAGGTTGCCTTAAGCTAGGATATGTAGCGTCATAGACGTAAATAACGTTCCCTCCGAGAAGAAGGGGTCGACGTGCGAGGAATGTAGTAAAATATTGCATCCGAGATGTTAGGTTGCCTTAGGTTAGGATATATAACGTTATTGACTTATATAGTGTTCCCACCGAGAAGTAGGCGCCGACGCGCCAGGAATGTTGTAAAATATTACATTCGACATGTTAGGATTGCCTTAGGCTAGGATATATAACGTTATAGACGTATAAAATGTTCACTCCGAGATGTTGGTGCCGACGCGCCAGGAATGTTGTAAAATATTACATTCGACATGTTAGGATGCCTTAAGCTAGGATTTATAGCGTTATAGACGTATATAATGTTCCCACCGTGATGTAGCGGCCGAAGTGCCGGGAATGATGTAAAATATCACACTCGACATTTTAGGTTGCCTTAGGTTAGGATATATAACGTTATAGACGTATATGATATTCCCACCGAGAAATACGGGCCGACACGCCAGCAATGTTGTCAAATATTACATCCGAGATGTTAGGTACCCTTAGGTTAGGATATATAACGTTATAGGCGTAAATAATATTCCCACCGAGAAGTAGGGGCCGACGAGCCAGGAATGTTGTAAAATAGTAGGCTCGACATGTTAGGATGCCTTAGGCTAGGATATATAGCGATATAGACGTATATAAAGTTCCCACCGAGAAGTAGGCGCCGACGCGCCAGGAATGTTGTAAAATATTACATTCGACATGTTAGGTTGCCTTAAGCTAGGATATGTAGCGTCATAGACGTAAATAACGTTCCCTCCGAGAAGCAGGGGTCGACGTGCGAGGAATGTAGTAAAATATTGCATCCGAGATGTTAGGTTGCCTTAGGTTAGGATATATAACGTTATAGACGTATAAACTGTTCACACCGAGATGTTGGTGCCGACGCGCCAGGAATGTTGTAAAATATTACATTCGACATGTTAGGATGCCTTAAGCTACGATTTATAGCGTTATAGACGTATATAATGTTCCCACCGAGATGTAGCGGCCGAAGCGCCGGGAATGTTGTAAAATATTACACTCGACATTTTAGGTTGCCTTAGGCTAGGATATATAGCGTTATAGACATATATAATGTTCCCACCGAGAAGTAGGGGCCGTCGCGCCAGGAATGTAGTAAAATATTACATCCGAGATGTTAGGATTGCCTTAGGCTAGGATATATAACGTTATAGACGTATATACTGTTCCCACCGAGAAGTAGGTGCCGACGCGCCAGGAATATTGTAAAATAATGCATTCGACATGTTAGGTTGCCTTAAGCTAGGATATGTAGCGTTATAGACGTAAATAACGTTCCCACCGAGAAATAGGGGCCGACACGCCAGGAATGTTGTAAAATATTACATTCGACATGTTAGCTTGCCTTAAGCTAGGATATATAGCGTTATAGACGTATATAATGTTCCCACCGAGAAGTAGGGGCCGGCGCGCCAGGAATGTAGTAAAATATTACACCCGAGATGTTAGGTTGCCTTAGGTTAGGATATATAACTTTATTGACTTATATAGTGTTCCCACCGAGAAGTAGGCGCCGACGCGCCAGGAATGTTGTAAAATATTACATTCGACATGTTAGGATTGCCTTAGGCTAGGATATATAACGTTATAGACGTATATAATGTTCCCACCGAGAAGTAGGGGCCGACGAGCCAGGAATGTTGTAAAATATTAGGCTCGACACGTTAGGATGCCTTAGGCTAGGATATATAGCGCTATAGACGTATATAATGTTCCCACCGAGAAGTAGGTGCCGACGCGCCAGGAATGTTGAAAATATTACATTCGAGATGTTAGGATTGCCTTAGGCTAGGATATATAACGTTATAGACGTATATACTGTTCCCACCGGGAAGTAGGTGCCGACGCGCCAGGAATGTTGTAAAATATTACATTCGGCATGTTAGGTTGCCATAAGCTAGGATATATAGCGTTATAGACGTATATAATGTTCCCACCGAGAAGTAGGGGCCGGCGCGCCGGGAATGTTGTAAAATATTACATTCGACATGTTAGGTTGCCTCAAGATAGGATTTATAGCGTTATAGACGTATATAATGTTCCCACCGAGATGTAGCGGCCGAAGTGCCGGGAATGTTGTAAAATATTACACTCGACATTTTAGGTTGCCTTAGGCTAGGATATATAGCGTTATAGACATATATAATGTTCCCACCGAGAAGTAGGGGCCGACGCGCCAGGAATGCTGTAAAATATTACACTCCACATGTTAGGTTGCCTTAAGCTAGGATATGTAGCGTTATAGACGTAAATAACGTTCCCTCCGAGAAGTAGGGGTCGACGTGCGAGGAATGTAGTAAAATATTACATCCGAGATGTTAGGTTGCCTTAGGTTAGGATATATAACGTTATTGACTTATATAGTGTTCCCACCGAGAAGTAGGCGCCGACGCGACAGGAATGTTGTAAAATATTACATTCGACATGTTAGGATTGCCTTAGGCTAGGATATATAACGTTATAGACGTATAAACTGTTCACTCCGAGATGTTGGTGCCGACGCGCAAGGAATGTTGTAAAATATTACATTCGACATGTTAGGATGCCTTAAGCTAGGATATATAGCGTTATGGACGTATATAATATTGCCACCGAGAAGTAACGGCCGACGTGCCAGGAATGTAGTAAAATATTACATCCGAGATGTTAGCTTGCCTTAGGTTAGGATATATAACGTTATAGACGTATATAGTGTTGCCACCGAGAAGTAGGGGCCGATGAGCCAGGAATGTTGTTAAACATAACATCCGAGGTGTTAGGTTGCCTTAGGTTAGGATATATAACGTTATAGACGTATATATTGTTCCCACCGAGAAGTAGGGGCCGATGAGCCAGGAATGTTGTAAAATATTACATCCGAGATGTTAGGTTGCCTCATGCTAGGATATATAGCGTTATAGACGTATATAATGTTCCCACCGAGATGTAGCGGCCGAAGTGCCGGGAATGTTGTAAAATATTACACTCGACATTTTAGGTTGCCTTAGGCTAGGATATATAGCGTTATAGACATATATGATGTTCCCACCGAGAAGTAGGGGCCGACGCGCCAGGAATGCTGTAAAATATTACATTCGACATGTTAGGTTGCCTTAAGCTAGGATATATAGCGTTATAGAAGTATATAATTGTTCCCACCGAGAAGTAGGGGCCGGCGCGGCAGGAATGTAGTGAAATATTACATTCGAAATGTTAGGTTGCCTTAGACTAGGATATATAGCGCTATAGACGTATATAATGTTCCCACCGAGAAGTAGGTGCCGACGCGCCAGGAATGTTGTAAAATATTACATTCGACATGTTAGGTTGCCTTAAGCTAGGATATGTAGCGTTATAGACGTAAATAACGTTCCCACCGAGAAATAGGGGCCGGCGCGCCAGGAATGTAGTAAAATATTACACCCGAGATGTTAGGTTGCCTTAGGTTAGGATATATAACGTTATTGACTTATATAATGTTCCCTCCGAGAAGTAGGGGCCGACGCGCCAGGAATGTTGTAAAATATTACATCCGAGATGTTAGGATTGCCTTAGGCTAGGATATATAACGTTATAGACGTATAAACTGTTCACTCCGAGATGTTGGTGCCGACGCGCCAGGAATGTTGTAAAATATTACATTCGACATGTTAGGATGCCTTAAGCTACGATTTATAGCGTTATAGACGTATATAATGTTCCCACCGAGAAGTTAGGTACCGACGTGCGCGGAATCTAGTAAAATATTGCATCCGAGATGTTAGGTTGCCTTAGGTTAGGATATATAACGTTATTTACTTGTATAGTGTTCCCACCGAGAAGTAGGCGCCGACGCGCCAGGAATGTTGTAAAATATTACATTCGACATGTTAGTATTGCCTTAGGCTAGGATATATAACGTTATAGACGTATAAACTGTTCACTCCGAGATGTTGGTGCCGACGCGCCAGGAATGTTGTAAAATATTACATTCGACATGTTAGGATGCCTTCAGCTAGGATTTATAGCGTTATAGACGTATATAATGTTCCCACCGAGATGTAGCTGCCGAAGTGCCGGGAATGTTGTAAAATATTACACTCGACATTTTAGGTTGCCTTAGGCTAGGATATATAGCGTTATAGACTTATATAGTGTTCCCACCGAGAAGTAGGGGCCGACGCGCCAGGAATGCTGTAAAATATTACATTCGACATGTTAGGATTGCCTTAGGCTAGGTTATATAACGTGATAGACGTATATACTGTTCCCACCGAAAAGTAGTTTCCGCCGCGCCAGGAATGTTGTCAAATATTACATCCGAGATGTTAGGTACCCTTAGGTTAAGATATATAACGTTATAGGCGTATATAATGTTCCCACCGAGAAGTAGGGGCCGACGAGCCAGGAATGTTGTAAAATAGTAGGCTCGACATGTTAGGATGCCTTAGGCTAGGATATATAGCGATATAGACGTATATAAAGTTCCCACCGAGAAGTAGGCGCCGGCGCGCCAGGAATGTAGTAAAATATTACATTAGAGATGTTAGGTCGCCTTAGGCTAGGATATATAACGTTATAGATGTAAATACTGTTCCCACCGAGAAGTAGGTGCCGACGAGCCAGGAATGTTGTAAAATATTACAATCGACATGTTAGGTTGCCTTAGGCTTGGATATGTAACATTATAGACGTATATAATGTTCCCACCGTGATGTAGCGGCCGAAGTGCCGGGAATGATGTAAAATATCACACTCGACATTTTAGGTTGCCTTAGGCTAGGATATATAGCGTTATAGACTTATATAGTGTTCCCACCGAGAAGTAGGTGCCGACACGACAGGTATGTTGTAAAATATTACATTCGAAATGTTTGGTTGCCTTAAGCTAGGATATGTAACGTTATAAACGTAAATAACGTTCCCACCGAGAAATAGGGGCCGACACGCCAGGAATGTTGCAAAATATTACATTCGACATGTTAGGTTGCCTTAAGCTAGGATATGTAGCGTTATAGACGTAAATAACGTTCCTACCGAGAAGTTAGGTGCCGACGTGCGCCGAATGTAGCAAAATATTGCATCCGAGATGTTAGGTTGCCTTAGGTTAGGATATATAACGTTATTAACTTATATAATGTTCCCACCGAGAAGTAGGTGCCGACGCGCCAGGAATGTTGCAAATATTACATTCGAGATGTTAGGTTGCCTTAAGCTAGGATATGTAGCGTTATAGATGTATATAATGTTCCCACCGAGAAGTAGGGGCCGGCTCGCCAGGAATGTAGTAAAATATTACACCCGAGATGTTAGGTTGCCTTACGTTAGGATATATAACGTTATAGACGTATATGATATTCCCACCGAGAAATACGGGCCGACACGCCAGCAATGTTGTCAAATATTACATCCGAGATGTTAGGTACCCTTAGGTTAGGATATATAACGTTATAGGCGTAAATAATATTCCCACCGAGAAGTAGGGGCCGACGAGCCAGGAATGTTGTAAAATAGTAGGCTCGACATGTTAGGATGCCTTAGGCTAGGATATATAGCGATATAGACGTATATAAAGTTCCCACCGAAAAGTAGGCGCCGACGCGCCAGGAATGTTGTAAAATATTACATTCGACATGTTAGGTTGCCTTAAGCTAGGATATGTAGCGTCATAGACGTAAATAACGTTCCCTCCGAGAAGAAGGGGTCGACGTGCGAGGAATGTAGTAAAATATTGCATCCGAGATGTTAGGATTGCCTTAGGGTAGGATATATAACGTTATAGACGTATAAACTGTTCACTCCGAGATGTTGGTGCCGACGCGCCAGGAATGTTGTAAAATATTACATTCGACATGTTAGGATGCCTTAAGCTAGGATTTATAGCGTTATAGACGTATATAATGTTCCCACCGTGATGTAGCGGCCGAAGTGCCGGGAATGATGTAAAATATCACACTCGACATTTTAGGTTGCCTTAGGCTAGGATATATAGCGTTATAGACTTATATAGTGTTCCCACCGAGAAGTAGGGGCCGACGCGCCAGGAATGCTGTAAAATATTACATTCGACATGTTAGGATTGCCTTAGGCTAGGTTATATAACGTTATAGACGTATATACTGTTCCCACCGAAAAGTAGTTGCCGCCGCGCCAGGAATGTTGTCAAATATTACATCCGAGATGTTAGGTACCCTTAGGTTAAGATATATAACGTTATAGGCGTATATAATGTTCCCACCGAGAAGTATGGGCCGACGAGCCAGGAATGTTGCAAAATAGTAGGCTCGACATGTTAGGATACCTTAGGCTAGGATATATAGCGATATAGACGTATATAAAGTTCCCACCGAGAAGTAGGCGCCGGCGCGCCAGGAATGTAGTAAAACATTACATTAGAGATGTTAGGTCGCCTTAGGCTAGGATATATAACGTTATAGATGTAAATACTGTTCCCACCGAGAAGTAGGTGCCGACGAGCCAGGAATGTTGTAAAATATTACAATCGACATGTTAGGATTGCCTTAGGCTAGGATATATAACGTTATAGACGTATAAACTGGTCCCACCGAGAAGTTGGTGCCGACGAGCCAGGAATGTTGTAAAATATAACATTCGACATGTTAGGTTGCCTTACACTAGGATATGTAGCGTTATAGACGTATATAACGTTCCCACCGAGATGTAGCGGCCGAAGTGCCGGGAATGTTGTAAAATATTACATTCGACATGTTAGTTTGCCTTAGGCTTGGATATGTAACATTATATACGTATATAATGTTCCCACCGTGAAGTTGGGGCCAACCAGCCAGGAATGTGGTAAAATATTACATTCGACATTTAGGTTGCCTTAAGGTAGGATATATAGCTTTATAGACGTATATAACGTTCCCACCGAGAAGTAGGTGCCGACACGACAGGTATGTTGTAAAATATTACATTCGAGATGTTAGGTTGCCTTAGACTAGGATATATAGCGCTATAGACGTATATAATGTTCCCACCGAGAAGTAGGCGCCGACGAGACCGGAATGTTGTAAAATATTACATTCGACATGTTAGGATTGCCTTAGTCTAGGATATATAACGTTATAGACGTATATGATATTCCCGCCGAGAAGTACCGGCCGACACGCCAGTAATGTTGTCACACATTACATCCGAGATGTTAGGTACCCTTAGGTTAGGATATATAACGTTATAGACGTATATAATGTTCCCACCGGGAAGTAGGGGCCGACGAGCCAGGAATGTTGTAAAATATTACATTCGACATGTTAGGTTGCCTTAAACTAGGATATGTAGCGTTATAGACGTAAATAACGTTCCCTCCGAGAAGCAGGGGTCGACGTGCGAGGAATGTAGTAAAATATTGCATCCGAGATGTTAGGTTGCCTTAGGCTAGGATATATAACGTTATAGACGTATAAACTGTTCACACCGAGATGTTGGTGCCGACGCACCAGGAATGTTGTTAAATATTACATTCGACATGTTAGGTTGCCTTAAGCTAGGATTTATAGCGTTATAGACGTATATAATGTTCCCACCGAGATGTAGCGGCCGAAGTGCCGGGAATGTTGTAAAATATTACACTCGACATTTTAGGTTGCCTTAGGCTAGGATGTATAGCGTTATAGACGTAAATAACGTTCCTACCGAGAAGTTAGGTGCCGACGTGCGCCGAATGTAGCAAAATATTGCATCCGAGATGTTAGGTTGCCTTAGGTTAGGATATATAACGTTATTAACTTATATAATGTTCCCACCGAGAAGTAGGTGCCGACGCGCCAGGAATGTTGCAAATATTACATTCGAGATGTTAGGTTGCCTTAAGCTAGGATATGTAGCGTTATAGATGTATATAATGTTCCCACCGAGAAGTAGGGGCCGGCTCGCCAGGAATGTAGTAAAATATTAGACCCGAGATGTTAGGTTGCCTTAGGTTAGGATATATAACGTTATAGACGAATATGATATTCCCACCGAGAAATACGGGCCGACACGCCAGCAATGTTGTCAAATATTACATCCGAATTGTTAGGTACCCTTAGGTTAGGATATATAACGTTATAGGCGTAAATAATATTCCCACCGAGAAGTAGGGGCCGACGAGCCAGGAATGTTGTAAAATAGTAGGCTCGACATGTTAGGATGCCTTAGGCTAGGATATATAGCGATATAGACGTATATAAAGTTCCCACCGAGAAGTAGGCGCCGACGCGCCAGGAATGTTGTAAAATATTACATTCGACATGTTAGGTTGCCTTAAGCTAGGATATGTAGCGTCATAGACGTAAATAACGTTCCCTCCGAGAAGAAGGGGTCGACGTGCGAGGAATGTAGTAAAATATTGCATCCGAGATGTTAGGATTGCCTTAGGGTAGGATATATAACGTTATAGACGTATAAACTGTTCACTCCGAGATGTTGGTGCCGACGCGCCAGGAATGTTGTAAAATATTACATTCGACATGTTAGGATGCCTTAAGCTAGGATTTATAGCGTTATAGACGTATATAATGTTCCCACCGTGATGTAGCGGCCGAAGTGCCGGGAATGATGTAAAATATCACACTCGACATTTTAGGTTGCCTTAGGCTAGGATATATAGCGTTATAGACTTATATAGTGTTCCCACCGAGAAGTAGGGGCCGACGCGCCAGGAATGCTGTAAAATATTACATTCGACATGTTAGGATTGCCTTAGGCTAGGTTATATAACGTTATAGACGTATATACTGTTCCCACCGAAAAGTAGTTGCCGCCGCGCCAGGAATGTTGTCAAATATTACATCCGAGATGTTAGGTACCCTTAGGTTAAGATATATAACGTTATAGGCGTATATAATGTTCCCACCGAGAAGTAGGGGCCGACGGGCCAGGAATGTTGCAAAATAGTAGGCTCGACATGTTAGGATACCTTAGGCTAGGATATATAGCGATATAGACGTATATAAAGTTCCCACCGAGAAGTAGGCGCCGGCGCGCCAGGAATGTAGTAAAATATTACATTAGAGATGTTAGGTCGCCTTAGGCTAGGATATATAACGTTATAGATGTAAATACTGTTCCCACCGAGAAGTAGGTGCCGACGAGCCAGGAATGTTGTAAAATATTACAATCGACATGTTAGGATTGCCTTAGGCTAGGATATATAACGTTATAGACGTATAAACTGGTCCCACCGAGAAGTTGGTGCCGACGAGCCAGGAATGTTGTAAAATATTACATTCGACATGTTAGGTTGCCTTAAACTAGGATATGTAGCGTTATAGACGTATATAACGTTCCCACCGAGATGTAGCGGCCGAAGTGCCGGGAATGTTGTAAAATATTACATTCGACATGTTAGGTTGCCTTAGGCTTGGATATGTAACATTATATACGTATATAATGTTCCCACCGTGAAGTTGGGGCCAACCAGCCAGGAATGTGGTAAAATATTACATTCGACATGTTAGGTTGCCTTAAGGTAGGATATATAGCTTTATAGACGTATATAACGTTCCCACCGAGAAGTAGGTGCCGACACGACAGGTATGTTGTAAAATATTACATTCGAGATGTTAGGTTGCCTTAGACTAGGATATATAGCGCTATAGACGTATATAATGTTCCCACCGAGAAGTAGGCGCCGACGCGCCAGGAATGTTTTAAAATATTACATTCGACACTTTAGGTTGCCTTAGGCTAGGATATATAGCGTTATAGACGTATATAATGTTCCCACCGAGAAGTAGGGGCCGACGCGCCAGGAATGTTGTGAAATATTACGATCAACATGCTAGGATTGCCTTAAGCTAGGATTCATAGCGTTATAGACGTATATAATGTTCCCACCGAGATGTAGCGGCCGAAGTGCCGGGAATGTTGTAAAATATTACACTCGACATTTTAGGTTGCCTTAGGCTTGGATATGTAACATTATAGACGTATATAATGTTCCCACCGTGAAGTAGGGGCCAATCAGCCAGGAATGTTGTAAAATATTACATTCGATATGTTAGGTTGCCTTAAACTAGGATATATAGCGTTATAGACGTATATAATGTTCCCACCGAGAAGTAGGGGCCGACGCGCCAGGAATGTTGTGAAATATTACGATCAGCATGTTAGGATTGCCTTAAGCTAGGATATATAACGTCATAGACGTATATACTGTTCCCACCGAGAAGTAGGTGCCGAAGTGCCGGGAATGTTGTAAAATATTACATTCGACATGTTAGGTTGCCTTAGGCTTGGATATGTAACATTATAGACGTATATAATGTTCCCACCGTGAAGTAGGGGCCAATCAGCCAGGAATGTTGTAAAATATTACATTCGACATGTTAGGTTGCCTTAAACTAGGATATGTAGCGTTATAGACGTAAATAACGTTCCCTCCGAGAAGTAGGGGTCGACGTGCGAGGAATGTAGTAAAATATTGCATCCGAGATGTTAGGTTGCCTTAGGCTAGGATATATAACGTTATAGACGTATAAACTGTTCACACCGAGATGTTGGTGCCCACGCGCCAGGAATGTTGTAAAATATTACATTCGACATGTTAGGTTGCCTTAAGCTAGGATTTATAGCGTTATAGACGTATATAATGTTCCCACCGAGATGTAGCGGCCGAAGTGCCGGGAATGTTGTAAAATATTACACTCGACATTTTAGGTTGCCTTAGGCTTGGATATGTAACATTATAGACGTATATAATGTTCCCACCGTGAAGTAGGGGCCAATCAGCCAGGAATGTTGTAAAATATTACATTCGACATGTTAGGTTGCCTTAAACTAGGATATGTAGCGTTATAGACGTAAATAATGTTCCCTCCGAGAAGTAGGGGTCGACGTGCGAGGAATGTAGTAAAATATTGCATCCGAGATGTTAGGTTGCCTTAGGCTAGGATATATAACGTTATAGACGTATAAACTGTTCACACCGAGATGTTGGTGCCGACGCGCCAGGAATGTTGTAAAATATTACATTCGACATGTTAGGTTGCCTTAAGCTAGGATTTATAGCGTTATAGACGTATATAATGTTCCCACCGAGAAGTAGGGGCCGACGCGCCAGGATTGTTGTGAAATATTACGGTCAACATGTTAGGATTGCCTTAAACTAGGATATATAACGTCATAGACGTATATACTGTTCCCACGGAGAAGTAGGTGCCGAAGTGCCGGGAATGTTGTAAAATATTACATTCGACATGTTAGGTTGCCTTAGGCTTGGATATTTAACATTATAGACATATATAATGTTCCCACCGTGAAGTTGGGGCCAACCAGCCAGGAATGTGGTAAAATATTACATTCGACATGTTAGGTTGCCTTAAGGTAGGATATTTAGCTTTATAGACGTATATAACGTTCCCACCGAGAAGTAGGTGCCGACACGACAGGTATGTTGTAAAATGTTACATTCGAAATGTTAGGTTGCCTTAGACTAGGATATATAGCGCTATAGACGTAGATAATGTTCCCACCGAGAAGTAGGTACCGAAGCGCCGGGAATGTTGTAAAATATTACACTCGACATTTTAGGTTGCCTTAGGCTAGGATATATAGTGTTATAGAGATATATAATGTTCCCACCGAGAAGTAGGGGCCGTCGCGCCAGGAATGTAGTAAAATATTACACCCGAGATGTTAGGTTGCCTTAGGTTAGGATATATAACGTTATTGACTTATATAATGTTCCCACCGAGAAGTAGGGGCCGACGCGCCAGGAATGTTGTAAAATATTACATCCGAGATGTTAGGATTGCCTTAGGCTAGGATATATAACGTTATAGACGTATATACTGTTCCCACCGAGAAGTAGGTGCCGACGCGCCAGGAATATTGTAAAATAATGCATTCGACATGTTAGGTTGCCTTAAGCTAGGATATGTAGCGTTATAGACGTAAATAAAGTTCCCACCGAGAAGTAGGCGCCGACGCGCCAGGAATGTTGTAAAATATTACATTCGACATGTTAGGTTGCCTTAAGCTAGGATATGTAGCGTCATAGACGTAAATAACGTTCCCTCCGAGAAGAAGGGGTCGACGTGCGAGGAATGTAGTAAAATATTGCATCCGAGATGTTAGGATTGCCTTAGGGAAGGATATATAACGTTATAGACGTATAAACTGTTCACTCCGAGATGTTGGTGCCGACGCGCCAGGAATGTTGTAAAATATTACATTCGACATGTTAGGATGCCTTAAGCTAGGATTTATAGCGTTATAGACGTATATAATGTTCCCACCGTGATGTAGCGGCCGAAGTGCCGGGAATGATGTAAAATATCACACTCGACATTTTAGGTTGCCTTAGGCTAGGATATATAGCGTTATAGACTTATATAGTGTTCCCACCGAGAAGTAGGGGCCGACGCGCCAGGAATGCTGTAAAATATTACATTCGACATGTTAGGATTGCCTTAGGCTAGGTTATATAACGTTATAGACGTATATACTGTTCCCACCGAAAAGTAGTTGCCGCCGCGCCAGGAATGTTGTCAAATATTACATCCGAGATGTTAGGTACCCTTAGGTTAAGATATATAACGTTATAGGCGTATATAATGTTCCCACCGAGAAGTAGGGGCCGACGAGCCAGGAATGTTGCAAAATAGTAGGCTCGACATGTTAGGATACCTCAGGCTAGGATATATAGCGATATAGACGTATATAAAGTTCCCACCGAGAAGTAGGCGCCGGCGCGCCAGGAATGTAGTAAAATATTACATTAGAGATGTTAGGTCGCCTTAGGCTAGGATATATAACGTTATAGATGTAAATACTGTTCCCACCGAGAAGTAGGTGCCGACGAGCCAGGAATGTTGTAAAATATTACACTCGACATTTTAGGTTGCCTTAGGCTTGGATATGTAACATTATAGACGTATATAATGTTCCCACCGTGAAGTAGGGGCCAATCAGCCAGGAATGTTGTAAAATATTACATTCGACATGTTAGGTTGCCTTAAACTAGGATATATAGCGTTATAGACGTATATAATGTTCCCACCGAGAAGTAGGGGCCGACGCGCCAGGAATGTTGTGAAATATTACGATCAGCATGTTAGGATTGCCTTAAGCTAGGATATATAACGTCATAGACGTATATACTGTTCCCACCGAGAAGTAGGTGCCGAAGTGCCGGGAATGTTGTAAAATATTACATTCGACATGTTAGGTTGCCTTAGGCTTGGATATGTAACATTATAGACGTATATAATGTTCCCACCGTGAAGTAGGGGCCAGTCAGCCAGGAATGTTGTAAAATATTACATTCGACATGTTAGGTTGCCTTAAACTAGGATATGTAGCGTTATAGACGTAAATAACGTTCCCTCCGAGAAGTAGGGTTCGACGTGCGAGGAATGTAGTAAAATATTGCATCCGAGATGTTAGGTTGCCTTAGGCTAGGATATATAACGTTATAGACGTATAAACTGTTCACACCGAGATGTTGGTGCCCACGCGCCAGGAATGTTGTAAAATATTACATTCGACATGTTAGGTTGCCTTAAGCTAGGATTTATAGCGTTATAGACGTATATAATGTTCCCACCGAGATGTAGCGGCCGAAGTGCCGGGAATGTTGTAAAATATTACACTCGACATTTTAGGTTGCCTTAGGCTTGGATATGTAACATTATAGACGTATATAATGTTCCCACCGTGAAGTAGGGGCCAATCAGCCAGGAATGTTGTAAAATATTACATTCGACATGTTAGGTTGCCTTAAACTAGGATATGTAGCGTTATAGACGTAAATAATGTTCCCTCCGAGAAGTAGGGGTCGACGTGCGAGGAATGTAGTAAAATATTGCATCCGAGATGTTAGGTTGCCTTAGGCTAGGATATATAACGTTATAGACGTATAAACTGTTCACACCGAGATGTTGGTGCCGACGCGCCAGGAATGTTGTAAAATATTACATTCGACATGTTAGGTTGCCTTAAGCTAGGATTTATAGCGTTATAGACGTATATAATGTTCCCACCGAGAAGTAGGGGCCGACGCGCCAGGATTGTTGTGAAATATTACGGTCAACATGTTAGGATTGCCTTAAACTAGGATATATAACGTCATAGACGTATATACTGTTCCCACCGAGAAGTAGGTGCCGAAGTGCCGGGAATGTTGTAAAATATTACATTCGACATGTTAGGTTGCCTTAGGCTTGGATATTTAACATTATAGACATATATAATGTTCCCACCGTGAAGTTGGGGCCAACCAGCCAGGAATGTGGTAAAATATTACATTCGACATGTTAGGTTGCCTTAAGGTAGGATATTTAGCTTTATAGACGTATATAACGTTCCCACCGAGAAGTAGGTGCCGACACGACAGGTATGTTGTAAAATATTACATTCGAAATGTTAGGTTGCCTTAGACTAGGATATATAGCGCTATAGACGTAGATATAGTTCCCACCGAGAAGTAGGTACCGAAGCGCCGGGAATGTTGTAAAATATTACACTCGACATTTTAGGTTGCCTTAGGCTAGGATATATAGTGTTATAGAGATATATAATGTTCCCACCGAGAAGTAGGGGCCGTCGCGCCAGGAATGTAGTAAAATATTACACCCGAGATGTTAGGTTGCCTTAGGTTAGGATATATAACGTTATTGACTTATATAATGTTCCCACCGAGAAGTAGGGGCCGACGCGCCAGGAATGTTGTAAAATATTACATCCGAGATGTTAGGATTGCCTTAGGCTAGGATATATAACGTTATAGACGTATATACTGTTCCCACCGAGAAGTAGGTGCCGACGCGCCAGGAATATTGTAAAATAATGCATTCGACATGTTAGGTTGCCTTAAGCTAGGATATGTAGCGTTATAGACGTAAATAACGTTCCCACCGAGAAATAGGGGCCGACACGCCAGGAATGTTGCAAAACATTACATTCGACATGTTAGGTTGCCTTAAGCTAGGATATGTAGCGTTATAGACATCAATAACGTTCCCACCGGGAAGTTAGGTGCCGACGTGCGCGGAATGTAGTAAAATATTGCATCCGAGATGTTAGGTTGCCTTAGGTTAGGATATATAACGTTATTGACTTATATAATGTTCCCACCGAGAAGTAGGGGGAGGCTCGCCAGGAATGTAGTAAAATATTACACCCGAGATGTTAGGTTGCTATTGGTTAGGATATATAACGTTACAGACGTATATGATATTCCCACCGAGAAGTACGGGCCGACACGCTAGCAATTTTGTCAAATATTACGTCCGAGATGTTAGGTACCCTTAGGTTAGGATATATAACGTTATAGACGTATATAATGTTCCCACCGAGAAGTAGGGGCCGACGAGCCAGGAATGTTGTAAAATAGTAGGCTCGACACGTTAGGATGCCTTAGGCTAGGATATATAGCGCTATAGACGTATATAATGTTCCCACCGAGAAGTAGGTGCCGACGCGCCAGGAATGTTGTAAAATATTACATTCGAGATGTTAGGATTGCCTTAGGCTAGGATATGTAACGTTATAGACGTATACACTGTTCCCACCGAGAAGTAGGTGCCGACGCGCCAGTAATTTTGGAAAATATTACATTCGACATGTTAGGTTGCCATAAGCTAGGATATATAGCGTTATAGACGTATATAATGTTCCCACCGAGAAGTAGGGGCCGGCGCGCCGGGAATGTTGTAAAATATTACATCCGAGATGTTAGGATTGCCTTAGGCTAGGATTTATAGCGTTATAGACGTATATAATGTTCCCACCGAGATGTAGCGGCCGAAGTGCCGGGAATGTTGTAAAATATTACACTCGACATTTTAGGTTGCCTTAGGCTAGGATATATAGCGTTATAGACATATATAATGTTCCCACCGAGAAGTAGGGGCCGACGCGCCAGGAATGCTGTAAAATATTACACTCGACATGTTAGGTTGCCTTAAGCTAGGATATATAGCGTTATAGACGTATATAATGTTCCCACCGAGAAGTAGGGGCCGGCGCGCCAGGAATGTAGTAAAATATTACACCCGAGATGTTAGGTTGCCTTAGGTTAGGATATATAACGTTATTGACTTATATAATGTTCCCACCGAGAAGTAGGGCCCGACGCGCCAGGAATGTTGTAAAATATTACATCCGAGATGTTAGGATTGCCTTAGGCTAGGATACATAACGTTATAGAGGTATATGATATTCCCACCGAGAAGTACGGGCCGACACGCCAACAATTTTGTCAAATATTACGTCCGAGATGTTAGGTACCCTTAGGTTAGGATATATAACGTTATAGACGTATATAATGTTCCCACCGAGAAGTAGGGGCTGGCGCGCCGGGAATGTTGTAAAATATTACATTCGACATGTTAGGTTGCCTTAAGCTGGGATTTATAGCGTTATAGACGTATATAATGTTCCCACCGAGATGTAGCGGCCGAAGTGCCGGGAATGTTGCAAAATATTACACTCGACATTTTAGGTTGCCTTAGGCTAGGATATATAGCGTTATAGACATATATAATGTTCCCACCGAGAAGTAGGGGCCGACGCGCCAGGAATGCTGTAAAATATTACATTCGACATGTTAGGTTGCCTTAAGCTAGGATATATAGCGTTATAGAAGTATATAATGTTCCCACCGAGAAGTAGGGGCCGGCGCGGCAGGAATGTAGTAAAATATTACATTCGAAATGTTAGGTTGCCTTAGACGAGGATATATAACGTTATTAACTTATATAATGTTCCCACCGAGAAGTAGGTGCCGACGCGCCAGGAATGTTGTAAAATATTACATTCGACATGTTAGTTTGCCTTAAGCTAGGATATATAGCGTTATAGACGTATATAATGTTCCCACCGAGAAGTAGGGGCCGGCGCGCCAGGAATGTAGTAAAATATTACACCCGAGATGTTAGGTTGCCTTAGGCTAGGATATATAACGTTATAGACGTATATACTGTTCCCACCGAGAAGTAGGTGCCGACGCGCCAGGAATGTTGTAAAATATTACATTCGACATGTTAGGTTGCCATAAGCTAGGATATATAGCGTTATAGACGTATATAATGTTCCCACCGAGAAGTAGGGGCCGACGCGCCAGGAATGTTGTAAAATATTACATTCGACATGTTAGGATGCCTTCAGCTAGGATTTATAGCGTTATAGACGTATATAATGTTCCCACCGAGATGTAGCTGCCGAAGTGCCGGGAATGTTGTAAAATATTACACTCGACATTTTAGGTTGCCTTAGGCTAGGATATATAGCGTTATAGACTTATATAGTGTTCCCACCGAGAAGTAGGGGCCGACGCGCCAGGAATGCTGTAAAATATTACATTCGACATGTTAGGATTGCCTTAGGCTAGGTTATATAACGTGATAGACGTATATACTGTTCCCACCGAAAAGTAGTTTCCGCCGCGCCAGGAATGTTGTCAAATATTACATCCGAGATGTTAGGTACCCTTAGGTTAAGATATATAACGTTATAGGCGTATATAATGTTCCCACCGAGAAGTAGGGGCCGACGAGCCAGGAATGTTGTAAAATAGTAGGCTCGACATGTTAGGATGCCTTAGGCTAGGATATATAGCGATATAGACGTATATAAAGTTCCCACCGAGAAGTAGGCGCCGGCGCGCCAGGAATGTAGTAAAATATTACATTAGAGATGTTAGGTCGCCTTAGGCTAGGATATATAACGTTATAGATGTAAATACTGTTCCCACCGAGAAGTAGGTGCCGACGAGCCAGGAATGTTGTAAAATATTACAATCGACATGTTAGGTTGCCTTAGGCTTGGATATGTAACATTATAGACGTATATAATGTTCCCACCGTGATGTAGCGGCCGAAGTGCCGGGAATGATGTAAAATATCACACTCGACATTTTAGGTTGCCTTAGGCTAGGATATATAGCGTTATTGACTTATATAGTGTTCCCACCGAGAAGTAGGTGCCGACACGACAGGTATGTTGTAAAATATTACATTCGAAATGTTTGGTTGCCTTAAGCTAGGATATGTAACGTTATAAACGTAAATAACCTTCCCACCGAGAAATAGGGGCCGACACGCCAGGAATGTTGCAAAATATTACATTCGACATGTTAGGTTGCCTTAAGCTAGGATATGTAGCGTTATAGACGTAAATAACGTTCCTACCGAGAAGTTAGGTGCCGACGTGCGCCGAATGTAGCAAAATATTGCATCCGAGATGTTAGGTTGCCTTAGGTTAGGATATATAACGTTATTAACTTATATAATGTTCCCACCGAGAAGTAGGTGCCGACGCGCCAGGAATGTTGCAAATATTACATTCGAGATGTTAGGTTGCCTTAAGCTAGGATATGTAGCGTTATAGATGTATATAATGTTCCCACCGAGAAGTAGGGGCCGGCTCGCCAGGAATGTAGTAAAATATTACACCCGAGATGTTAGGTTGCCTTACGTTAGGATATATAACGTTATAGACGTATATGATATTCCCACCGAGAAATACGGGCCGACACGCCAGCAATGTTGTCAAATATTACATCCGAGATGTTAGGTACCCTTAGGTTAGGATATATAACGTTATAGGCGTAAATAATATTCCCACCGAGAAGTAGGGGCCGACGAGCCAGGAATGTTGTAAAATAGTAGGCTCGACATGTTAGGATGCCTTAGGCTAGGATATATAGCGATATAGACGTATATAAAGTTCCCAACGAAAAGTAGGCGCCGACGCGCCAGGAATGTTGTAAAATATTACATTCGACATGTTAGGTTGCCTTAAGCTAGGATATGTAGCGTCATAGACGTAAATAACGTTCCCTCCGAGAAGAAGGGGTCGACGTGCGAGGAATGTAGTAAAATATTGCATCCGAGATGTTAGGATTGCCTTAGGGTAGGATATATAACGTTATAGACGTATAAACTGTTCACTCCGAGATGTTGGTGCCGACGCGCCAGGAATGTTGTAAAATATTACATTCGACATGTTAGGATGCCTTAAGCTAGGATTTATAGCGTTATAGACGTATATAATGTTCCCACCGTGATGTAGCGGCCGAAGTGCCGGGAATGATGTAAAATATCACACTCGACATTTTAGGTTGCCTTAGGCTAGGATATATAGCGTTATAGACTTATATAGTGTTCCCACCGAGAAGTAGGGGCCGACGCGCCAGGAATGCTGTAAAATATTACATTCGACATGTTAGGATTGCCTTAGGCTAGGTTATATAACGTTATAGACGTATATACTGTTCCCACCGAAAAGTAGTTGCCGCCGCGCCAGGAATGTTGTCAAATATTACATCCGAGATGTTAGGTACCCTTAGGTTAAGATATATAACGTTATAGGCGTATATAATGTTCCCACCGAGAAGTATGGGCCGACGAGCCAGGAATGTTGCAAAATAGTAGGCTCGACATGTTAGGATACCTTAGGCTAGGATATATAGCGATATAGACGTATATAAAGTTCCCACCGAGAAGTAGGCGCCGGCGCGCCAGGAATGTAGTAAAACATTACATTAGAGATGTTAGGTCGCCTTAGGCTAGGATATATAACGTTATAGATGTAAATACTGTTCCCACCGAGAAGTAGGTGCCGACGAGCCAGGAATGTTGTAAAATATTACAATCGACATGTTAGGATTGCCTTAGGCTAGGATATATAACGTTATAGACGTATAAACTGGTCCCACCGAGAAGTTGGTGCCGACGAGCCAGGAATGTTGTAAAATATAACATTCGACATGTTAGGTTGCCTTACACTAGGATATGTAGCGTTATAGACGTATATAACGTTCCCACCGAGATGTAGCGGCCGAAGTGCCGGGAATGTTGTAAAATATTACATTCGACATGTTAGTTTGCCTTAGGCTTGGATATGTAACATTATATACGTATATAATGTTCCCACCGTGAAGTTGGGGCCAACCAGCCAGGAATGTGGTAAAATATTACATTCGACATTTAGGTTGCCTTAAGGTAGGATATATAGCTTTATAGACGTATATAACGTTCCCACCGAGAAGTAGGTGCCGACACGACAGGTATGTTGTAAAATATTACATTCGAGATGTTAGGTTGCCTTAGACTAGGATATATAGCGCTATAGACGTATATAATGTTCCCACCGAGAAGTAGGCGCCGACGAGACCGGAATGTTGTAAAATATTACATTCGACATGTTAGGATTGCCTTAGTCTAGGATATATAACGTTATAGACGTATATGATATTCCCGCCGAGAAGTACCGGCCGACACGCCAGTAATGTTGTCACACATTACATCCGAGATGTTAGGTACCCTTAGGTTAGGATATATAACGTTATAGACGTATATAATGTTCCCACCGGGAAGTAGGGGCCGACGAGCCAGGAATGTTGTAAAATATTACATTCGACATGTTAGGTTGCCTTAAACTAGGATATGTAGCGTTATAGACGTAAATAACGTTCCCTCCGAGAAGCAGGGGTCGACGTGCGAGGAATGTAGTAAAATATTGCATCCGAGATGTTAGGTTGCCTTAGGCTAGGATATATAACGTTATAGACGTATAAACTGTTCACACCGAGATGTTGGTGCCGACGCACCAGGAATGTTGTTAAATATTACATTCGACATGTTAGGTTGCCTTAAGCTAGGATTTATAGCGTTATAGACGTATATAATGTTCCCACCGAGATGTAGCGGCCGAAGTGCCGGGAATGTTGTAAAATATTACACTCGACATTTTAGGTTGCCTTAGGCTTGGATGTATAGCGTTATAGACGTAAATAACGTTCCTACCGAGAAGTTAGGTGCCGACGTGCGCCGAATGTAGCAAAATATTGCATCCGAGATGTTAGGTTGCCTTAGGTTAGGATATATAACGTTATTAACTTATATAATGTTCCCACCGAGAAGTAGGTGCCGACGCGCCAGGAATGTTGCAAATATTACATTCGAGATGTTAGGTTGCCTTAAGCTAGGATATGTAGCGTTATAGATGTATATAATGTTCCCACCGAGAAGTAGGGGCCGGCTCGCCAGGAATGTAGTAAAATATTAGACCCGAGATGTTAGGTTGCCTTAGGTTAGGATATATAACGTTATAGACGAATATGATATTCCCACCGAGAAATACGGGCCGACACGCCAGCAATGTTGTCAAATATTACATCCGAATTGTTAGGTACCCTTAGGTTAGGATATATAACGTTATAGGCGTAAATAATATTCCCACCGAGAAGTAGGGGCCGACGAGCCAGGAATGTTGTAAAATAGTAGGCTCGACATGTTAGGATGCCTTAGGCTAGGATATATAGCGATATAGACGTATATAAAGTTCCCACCGAGAAGTAGGCGCCGACGCGCCAGGAATGTTGTAAAATATTACATTCGACATGTTAGGTTGCCTTAAGCTAGGATATGTAGCGTCATAGACGTAAATAACGTTCCCTCCGAGAAGAAGGGGTCGACGTGCGAGGAATGTAGTAAAATATTGCATCCGAGATGTTAGGATTGCCTTAGGGTAGGATATATAACGTTATAGACGTATAAACTGTTCACTCCGAGATGTTGGTGCCGACGCGCCAGGAATGTTGTAAAATATTACATTCGACATGTTAGGATGCCTTAAGCTAGGATTTATAGCGTTATAGACGTATATAATGTTCCCACCGTGATGTAGCGGCCGAAGTGCCGGGAATGATGTAAAATATCACACTCGACATTTTAGGTTGCCTTAGGCTAGGATATATAGCGTTATAGACTTATATAGTGTTCCCACCGAGAAGTAGGGGCCGACGCGCCAGGAATGCTGTAAAATATTACATTCGACATGTTAGGATTGCCTTAGGCTAGGTTATATAACGTTATAGACGTATATACTGTTCCCACCGAAAAGTAGTTGCCGCCGCGCCAGGAATGTTGTCAAATATTACATCCGAGATGTTAGGTACCCTTAGGTTAAGATATATAACGTTATAGGCGTATATAATGTTCCCACCGAGAAGTAGGGGCCGACGGGCCAGGAATGTTGCAAAATAGTAGGCTCGACATGTTAGGATACCTTAGGCTAGGATATATAGCGATATAGACGTATATAAAGTTCCCACCGAGAAGTAGGCGCCGGCGCGCCAGGAATGTAGTAAAATATTACATTAGAGATGTTAGGTCGCCTTAGGCTAGGATATATAACGTTATAGATGTAAATACTGTTCCCACCGAGAAGTAGGTGCCGACGAGCCAGGAATGTTGTAAAATATTACAATCGACATGTTAGGATTGCCTTAGGCTAGGATATATAACGTTATAGACGTATAAACTGGTCCCACCGAGAAGTTGGTGCCGACGAGCCAGGAATGTTGTAAAATATTACATTCGACATGTTAGGTTGCCTTAAACTAGGATATGTAGCGTTATAGACGTATATAACGTTCCCACCGAGATGTAGCGGCCGAAGTGCCGGGAATGTTGTAAAATATTACATTCGACATGTTAGGTTGCCTTAGGCTTGGATATGTAACATTATATACGTATATAATGTTCCCACCGTGAAGTTGGGGC
Source organism: Xylocopa violacea (assembly GCA_963969225.1). Lineage (NCBI taxonomy): Eukaryota > Metazoa > Arthropoda > Insecta > Hymenoptera > Apidae > Xylocopa > Xylocopa violacea. The sequence goes on along the minus strand of CAXAJV010000001.1, from coordinate 43,756,232 downwards.
CAACCAGCCAGGAATGTGGTAAAATATTACATTCGACATGTTAGGTTGCCTTAAGGTAGGATATATAGCTTTATAGACGTATATAACGTTCCCACCGAGAAGTAGGTGCCGACACGACAGGTATGTTGTAAAATATTACATTCGAGATGTTAGGTTGCCTTAGACTAGGATATATAGCGCTATAGACGTATATAATGTTCCCACCGAGAAGTAGGCGCCGACGCGCCAGGAATGTTTTAAAATATTACATTCGACACTTTAGGTTGCCTTAGGCTAGGATATATAGCGTTATAGACGTATATAATGTTCCCACCGAGAAGTAGGGGCCGACGCGCCAGGAATGTTGTGAAATATTACGATCAACATGCTAGGATTGCCTTAAGCTAGGATTCATAGCGTTATAGACGTATATAATGTTCCCACCGAGATGTAGCGGCCGAAGTGCCGGGAATGTTGTAAAATATTACACTCGACATTTTAGGTTGCCTTAGGCTTGGATATGTAACATTATAGACGTATATAATGTTCCCACCGTGAAGTAGGGGCCAATCAGCCAGGAATGTTGTAAAATATTACATTCGACATGTTAGGTTGCCTTAAACTAGGATATATAGCGTTATAGACGTATATAATGTTCCCACCGAGAAGTAGGGGCCGACGCGCCAGGAATGTTGTGAAATATTACGATCAGCATGTTAGGATTGCCTTAAGCTAGGATATATAACGTCATAGACGTATATACTGTTCCCACCGAGAAGTAGGTGCCGAAGTGCCGGGAATGTTGTAAAATATTACATTCGACATGTTAGGTTGCCTTAGGCTTGGATATGTAACATTATAGACGTATATAATGTTCCCACCGTGAAGTAGGGGCCAATCAGCCAGGAATGTTGTAAAATATTACATTCGACATGTTAGGTTGCCTTAAACTAGGATATGTAGCGTTATAGACGTAAATAACGTTCCCTCCGAGAAGTAGGGGTCGACGTGCGAGGAATGTAGTAAAATATTGCATCCGAGATGTTAGGTTGCCTTAGGCTAGGATATATAACGTTATAGACGTATAAACTGTTCACACCGAGATGTTGGTGCCCACGCGCCAGGAATGTTGTAAAATATTACATTCGACATGTTAGGTTGCCTTAAGCTAGGATTTATAGCGTTATAGACGTATATAATGTTCCCACCGAGATGTAGCGGCCGAAGTGCCGGGAATGTTGTAAAATATTACACTCGACATTTTAGGTTGCCTTAGGCTTGGATATGTAACATTATAGACGTATATAATGTTCCCACCGTGAAGTAGGGGCCAATCAGCCAGGAATGTTGTAAAATATTACATTCGACATGTTAGGTTGCCTTAAACTAGGATATGTAGCGTTATAGACGTAAATAATGTTCCCTCCGAGAAGTAGGGGTCGACGTGCGAGGAATGTAGTAAAATATTGCATCCGAGATGTTAGGTTGCCTTAGGCTAGGATATATAACGTTATAGACGTATAAACTGTTCACACCGAGATGTTGGTGCCGACGCGCCAGGAATGTTGTAAAATATTACATTCGACATGTTAGGTTGCCTTAAGCTAGGATTTATAGCGTTATAGACGTATATAATGTTCCCACCGAGAAGTAGGGGCCGACGCGCCAGGATTGTTGTGAAATATTACGGTCAACATGTTAGGATTGCCTTAAACTAGGATATATAACGTCATAGACGTATATACTGTTCCCACGGAGAAGTAGGTGCCGAAGTGCCGGGAATGTTGTAAAATATTACATTCGACATGTTAGGTTGCCTTAGGCTTGGATATTTAACATTATAGACATATATAATGTTCCCACCGTGAAGTTGGGGCCAACCAGCCAGGAATGTGGTAAAATATTACATTCGACATGTTAGGTTGCCTTAAGGTAGGATATTTAGCTTTATAGACGTATATAACGTTCCCACCGAGAAGTAGGTGCCGACACGACAGGTATGTTGTAAAATGTTACATTCGAAATGTTAGGTTGCCTTAGACTAGGATATATAGCGCTATAGACGTAGATAATGTTCCCACCGAGAAGTAGGTACCGAAGCGCCGGGAATGTTGTAAAATATTACACTCGACATTTTAGGTTGCCTTAGGCTAGGATATATAGTGTTATAGAGATATATAATGTTCCCACCGAGAAGTAGGGGCCGTCGCGCCAGGAATGTAGTAAAATATTACACCCGAGATGTTAGGTTGCCTTAGGTTAGGATATATAACGTTATTGACTTATATAATGTTCCCACCGAGAAGTAGGGGCCGACGCGCCAGGAATGTTGTAAAATATTACATCCGAGATGTTAGGATTGCCTTAGGCTAGGATATATAACGTTATAGACGTATATACTGTTCCCACCGAGAAGTAGGTGCCGACGCGCCAGGAATATTGTAAAATAATGCATTCGACATGTTAGGTTGCCTTAAGCTAGGATATGTAGCGTTATAGACGTAAATAAAGTTCCCACCGAGAAGTAGGCGCCGACGCGCCAGGAATGTTGTAAAATATTACATTCGACATGTTAGGTTGCCTTAAGCTAGGATATGTAGCGTCATAGACGTAAATAACGTTCCCTCCGAGAAGAAGGGGTCGACGTGCGAGGAATGTAGTAAAATATTGCATCCGAGATGTTAGGATTGCCTTAGGGTAGGATATATAACGTTATAGACGTATAAACTGTTCACTCCGAGATGTTGGTGCCGACGCGCCAGGAATGTTGTAAAATATTACATTCGACATGTTAGGATGCCTTAAGCTAGGATTTATAGCGTTATAGACGTATATAATGTTCCCACCGTGATGTAGCGGCCGAAGTGCCGGGAATGATGTAAAATATCACACTCGACATTTTAGGTTGCCTTAGGCTAGGATATATAGCGTTATAGACTTATATAGTGTTCCCACCGAGAAGTAGGGGCCGACGCGCCAGGAATGCTGTAAAATATTACATTCGACATGTTAGGATTGCCTTAGGCTAGGTTATATAACGTTATAGACGTATATACTGTTCCCACCGAAAAGTAGTTGCCGCCGCGCCAGGAATGTTGTCAAATATTACATCCGAGATGTTAGGTACCCTTAGGTTAAGATATATAACGTTATAGGCGTATATAATGTTCCCACCGAGAAGTAGGGGCCGACGAGCCAGGAATGTTGCAAAATAGTAGGCTCGACATGTTAGGATACCTCAGGCTAGGATATATAGCGATATAGACGTATATAAAGTTCCCACCGAGAAGTAGGCGCCGGCGCGCCAGGAATGTAGTAAAATATTACATTAGAGATGTTAGGTCGCCTTAGGCTAGGATATATAACGTTATAGATGTAAATACTGTTCCCACCGAGAAGTAGGTGCCGACGAGCCAGGAATGTTGTAAAATATTACACTCGACATTTTAGGTTGCCTTAGGCTTGGATATGTAACATTATAGACGTATATAATGTTCCCACCGTGAAGTAGGGGCCAATCAGCCAGGAATGTTGTAAAATATTACATTCGACATGTTAGGTTGCCTTAAACTAGGATATATAGCGTTATAGACGTATATAATGTTCCCACCGAGAAGTAGGGGCCGACGCGCCAGGAATGTTGTGAAATATTACGATCAGCATGTTAGGATTGCCTTAAGCTAGGATATATAACGTCATAGACGTATATACTGTTCCCACCGAGAAGTAGGTGCCGAAGTGCCGGGAATGTTGTAAAATATTACATTCGACATGTTAGGTTGCCTTAGGCTTGGATATGTAACATTATAGACGTATATAATGTTCCCACCGTGAAGTAGGGGCCAGTCAGCCAGGAATGTTGTAAAATATTACATTCGACATGTTAGGTTGCCTTAAACTAGGATATGTAGCGTTATAGACGTAAATAACGTTCCCTCCGAGAAGTAGGGTTCGACGTGCGAGGAATGTAGTAAAATATTGCATCCGAGATGTTAGGTTGCCTTAGGCTAGGATATATAACGTTATAGACGTATAAACTGTTCACACCGAGATGTTGGTGCCCACGCGCCAGGAATGTTGTAAAATATTACATTCGACATGTTAGGTTGCCTTAAGCTAGGATTTATAGCGTTATAGACGTATATAATGTTCCCACCGAGATGTAGCGGCCGAAGTGCCGGGAATGTTGTAAAATATTACACTCGACATTTTAGGTTGCCTTAGGCTTGGATATGTAACATTATAGACGTATATAATGTTCCCACCGTGAAGTAGGGGCCAATCAGCCAGGAATGTTGTAAAATATTACATTCGACATGTTAGGTTGCCTTAAACTAGGATATGTAGCGTTATAGACGTAAATAATGTTCCCTCCGAGAAGTAGGGGTCGACGTGCGAGGAATGTAGTAAAATATTGCATCCGAGATGTTAGGTTGCCTTAGGCTAGGATATATAACGTTATAGACGTATAAACTGTTCACACCGAGATGTTGGTGCCGACGCGCCAGGAATGTTGTAAAATATTACATTCGACATGTTAGGTTGCCTTCAGCTAGGATTTATAGCGTTATAGACGTATATAATGTTCCCACCGAGAAGTAGGGGCCGACGCGCCAGGATTGTTGTGAAATATTACGGTCAACATGTTAGGATTGCCTTAAACTAGGATATATAACGTCATAGACGTATATACTGTTCCCACCGAGAAGTAGGTGCCGAAGTGCCGGGAATGTTGTAAAATATTACATTCGACATGTTAGGTTGCCTTAGGCTTGGATATTTAACATTATAGACATATATAATGTTCCCACCGTGAAGTTGGGGCCAACCAGCCAGGAATGTGGTAAAATATTACATTCGACATGTTAGGTTGCCTTAAGGTAGGATATTTAGCTTTATAGACGTATATAACGTTCCCACCGAGAAGTAGGTGCCGACACGACAGGTATGTTGTAAAATATTACATTCGAAATGTTAGGTTGCCTTAGACTAGGATATATAGCGCTATAGACGTAGATATAGTTCCCACCGAGAAGTAGGTACCGAAGCGCCGGGAATGTTGTAAAATATTACACTCGACATTTTAGGTTGCCTTAGGCTAGGATATATAGTGTTATAGAGATATATAATGTTCCCACCGAGAAGTAGGGGCCGTCGCGCCAGGAATGTAGTAAAATATTACACCCGAGATGTTAGGTTGCCTTAGGTTAGGATATATAACGTTATTGACTTATATAATGTTCCCACCGAGAAGTAGGGGCCGACGCGCCAGGAATGTTGTAAAATATTACATCCGAGATGTTAGGATTGCCTTAGGCTAGGATATATAACGTTATAGACGTATATACTGTTCCCACCGAGAAGTAGGTGCCGACGCGCCAGGAATATTGTAAAATAATGCATTCGACATGTTAGGTTGCCTTAAGCTAGGATATGTAGCGTTATAGACGTAAATAACGTTCCCACCGAGAAATAGGGGCCGACACGCCAGGAATGTTGCAAAACATTACATTCGACATGTTAGGTTGCCTTAAGCTAGGATATGTAGCGTTATAGACATCAATAACGTTCCCACCGGGAAGTTAGGTGCCGACGTGCGCGGAATGTAGTAAAATATTGCATCCGAGATGTTAGGTTGCCTTAGGTTAGGATATATAACGTTATTGACTTATATAATGTTCCCACCGAGAAGTAGGGGGAGGCTCGCCAGGAATGTAGTAAAATATTACACCCGAGATGTTAGGTTGCTATTGGTTAGGATATATAACGTTACAGACGTATATGATATTCCCACCGAGAAGTACGGGCCGACACGCTAGCAATTTTGTCAAATATTACGTCCGAGATGTTAGGTACCCTTAGGTTAGGATATATAACGTTATAGACGTATATAATGTTCCCACCGAGAAGTAGGGGCCGACGAGCCAGGAATGTTGTAAAATAGTAGGCTCGACACGTTAGGATGCCTTAGGCTAGGATATATAGCGCTATAGACGTATATAATGTTCCCACCGAGAAGTAGGTGCCGACGCGCCAGGAATGTTGTAAAATATTACATTCGAGATGTTAGGATTGCCTTAGGCTAGGATATGTAACGTTATAGACGTATACACTGTTCCCACCGAGAAGTAGGTGCCGACGCGCCAGTAATTTTGGAAAATATTACATTCGACATGTTAGGTTGCCATAAGCTAGGATATATAGCGTTATAGACGTATATAATGTTCCCACCGAGAAGTAGGGGCCGGCGCGCCGGGAATGTTGTAAAATATTACATCCGAGATGTTAGGATTGCCTTAGGCTAGGATTTATAGCGTTATAGACGTATATAATGTTCCCACCGAGATGTAGCGGCCGAAGTGCCGGGAATGTTGTAAAATATTACACTCGACATTTTAGGTTGCCTTAGGCTAGGATATATAGCGTTATAGACATATATAATGTTCCCACCGAGAAGTAGGGGCCGACGCGCCAGGAATGCTGTAAAATATTACACTCGACATGTTAGGTTGCCTTAAGCTAGGATATATAGCGTTATAGACGTATATAATGTTCCCACCGAGAAGTAGGGGCCGGCGCGCCAGGAATGTAGTAAAATATTACACCCGAGATGTTAGGTTGCCTTAGGTTAGGATATATAACGTTATTGACTTATATAATGTTCCCACCGAGAAGTAGGGCCCGACGCGCCAGGAATGTTGTAAAATATTACATCCGAGATGTTAGGATTGCCTTAGGCTAGGATACATAACGTTATAGAGGTATATGATATTCCCACCGAGAAGTACGGGCCGACACGCCAACAATTTTGTCAAATATTACGTCCGAGATGTTAGGTACCCTTAGGTTAGGATATATAACGTTATAGACGTATATAATGTTCCCACCGAGAAGTAGGGGCTGGCGCGCCGGGAATGTTGTAAAATATTACATTCGACATGTTAGGTTGCCTTAAGCTGGGATTTATAGCGTTATAGACGTATATAATGTTCCCACCGAGATGTAGCGGCCGAAGTGCCGGGAATGTTGCAAAATATTACACTCGACATTTTAGGTTGCCTTAGGCTAGGATATATAGCGTTATAGACATATATAATGTTCCCACCGAGAAGTAGGGGCCGACGCGCCAGGAATGCTGTAAAATATTACATTCGACATGTTAGGTTGCCTTAAGCTAGGATATATAGCGTTATAGAAGTATATAATGTTCCCACCGAGAAGTAGGGGCCGGCGCGGCAGGAATGTAGTAAAATATTACATTCGAAATGTTAGGTTGCCTTAGACGAGGATATATAACGTTATTAACTTATATAATGTTCCCACCGAGAAGTAGGTGCCGACGCGCCAGGAATGTTGTAAAATATTACATTCGACATGTTAGTTTGCCTTAAGCTAGGATATATAGCGTTATAGACGTATATAATGTTCCCACCGAGAAGTAGGGGCCGGCGCGCCAGGAATGTAGTAAAATATTACACCCGAGATGTTAGGTTGCCTTAGGCTAGGATATATAACGTTATAGACGTATATACTGTTCCCACCGAGAAGTAGGTGCCGACGCGCCAGGAATGTTGTAAAATATTACATTCGACATGTTAGGTTGCCATAAGCTAGGATATATAGCGTTATAGACGTATATAATGTTCCCACCGAGAAGTAGGGGCCGGCGGGCAGGGAATGTTGTAAAATATTACATTCGACATGTTAGGTTGCCTTAAGCTAGGATTTATAGCGTTATAGACGTATATAATGTTCCCACCGAGATGTAGCGGCCGAAGTGCCGGGAATGTTGTAAAATATTACACTCGACATTTTAGGTTGCCTTAGGCTAGGATATATAGCGTTATAGACATATATAATGTTCCCACCGAGAAGTAGGGGCCGACGCGCCAGGAATGCTGTAAAATATTACATTCGACATGTTAGGTTGCCTTAAGCTAGGATATATAGCGTTATAGAAGTATATAATGTTCCCACCGAGAAGTAGGGGCCGGCGCGGCAGGAATGTAGTAAAATATTACACCCGAGATGTTAGGTTGCCTTAGGCTAGGATATATAACGTTATAGACGTATAAACTGTTCACTCCGAGATGTTGGTGCCGACGCGCCAGGGCTGTTCTAAAATATTACATTCGACATGTTAGGTTGCCTTAAGCTAGGATTTATAGCGTTATAGACGTATATAATGTTCCCACCGAGATGTAGCGGCCGAAGTGCCGGGAATGTTGTAAAATATTACACTCGACATTTTAGGTTGCCTTAGGCTAGGATATATAGCGTTATAGACATATATAATGTTCCCACCGTGAAGTAGGAGCCGACGCGCCAGGAATGCTGTAAAATATTACATTCGACATGTTAGGTTGCCTTAAGCTAGGATATATAGCGTTATAGAAGTATATAATGTTCCCACCGAGAAGTAGGGGTCTGCGCGGCAGGAATGTAGTAAAATATTACATTCGAAATGTTAGGTTGCCTTAGACTAGGATATATAGCGCTATAGACGTATATAATGTTCCCACCGAGAAGTAGGTGCCGACGCGCCAGGAATGTTGTAAAATATTACATTCGACATGTTAGGTTGCCTTAAGCTAGGATATATAGCGTTATAGACGTATATAGTGTTCCCACCGAGAAGTAGGGGCCGGCGCGCCAGGAATGTAGTAAAATATTACACCCGAGATGTTAGGTTGCCTTAGGTTAGGATATATAACGTTATTGACATATATAATGTTCCCACCGAGAAGTAGGGGCCGACGCGCCAGGAATGTTGTAAAATATTACATCCGAGATGTTAGGATTGCCTTAGGCTAGGATATATAACGTTATAGACGTATAAACTGTTCACTCCGAGATGTTGGTGCCGACGCGCCAGGAATGTTGTAAAATATTACATTCGACATGTTAGGATGCCTTCAGCTACGATTTCTAGCGTTATAGACGTATATAATGTTCCCACCGAGATGTAGCGGCCGAAGCGCCGGGAATGTTGTAAAATATTACACTCGACATTTTAGGTTGCCTTAGGCTAGGAAATATAGCGTTATAGACATATATAATGTTCCCACCGAGAAGTAGGGGCCGTCGCGCCAGGAATGTAGTAAAATATTACACCCGAGATGTTATGTTGCCTTAGGTTAGGATATATAACGTTATAGACGTATAAACTGTTCACTCCGAGATGTTGGTGCCGACGCGCCAGGAATGTTGTAAAATATTACATTCGACATGTTAGGATGCCTTAAGCTACGATTTATAGCGTTATAGACGTATATAATGTTCCCACCGAGAAGTAGGGGCCGGCGCGCCAGGAATGTAGTAAAATATTACTCCCGAGATGTTAGGTTGCCTTAGGTTAGGATATATAACTTTATTGACTTATATAGTGTTCCCACCGAGAAGTAGGCGCCGACGCGCCGGGAATGTTGTAAAATATTACACTCGACATTTTAGGTTGCCTTAGGCTAGGATATATAGCGTTATAGACATATATAATGTTCCCACCGTGAAGTAGGAGCCGACGCGCCAGGAATGCTGTAAAATATTACATTCGACATGTTAGGTTGCCTTAAGCTAGGATATATAGCGTTATAGAAGTATATAATGTTCCCACCGAGAAGTAGGGGTCTGCGCGGCAGGAATGTAGTAAAATATTACATTCGAAATGTTAGGTTGCCTTAGACTAGGATATATAGCGCTATAGACGTATATAATGTTCCCACCGAGAAGTAGGTGCCGACGCGCCAGGAATGTTGTAAAATATTACATTCGACATGTTAGGTTGCCTTAAGCTAGGATATATAGCGTTATAGACGTATATAGTGTTCCCACCGAGAAGTAGGGGCCGGCGCGCCAGGAATGTAGTAAAATATTACACCCGAGATGTTAGGCTGCCTTAGGTTAGGATATATAACGTTATTGACTTATATAATGTTCCCACCGAGAAGTAGGGGCCGACGCGCCAGGAATGTTGTAAAATATTACATCCGAGATGTTAGGATTGCCTTAGGCTAGGATATATAACGTTATAGACGTATAAACTGTTCACTCCGAGATGTTGGTGCCGACGCGCCAGGAATGTTGTAAAATATTACATTCGACATGTTAGGATGCCTTCAGCTACGATTTCTAGCGTTATAGACGTATATAATGTTCCCACCGAGATGTAGCGGCCGAAGCGCCGGGAATGTTGTAAAATATTACACTCGACATTTTAGGTTGCCTTAGGCTAGGATATATAGCGTTATAGACATATATAATGTTCCCACCGAGAAGTAGGGGCCGTCGCGCCAGGAATGTAGTAAAATATTACACCCGAGATGTTATGTTGCCTTAGGTTAGGATATATAACGTTATTGACTTATATAATGTTCCCACCGAGAAGTAGGGGCCGACGCGCCAGGAATGTTGTAAAATATTACATCCGAGATGTTAGGATTGCCTTAGGCTAGGATATATAACGTTATAGACGTATATACTGTTCCCACCGAGAAGTAGGTGCCGACGCGCCAGGAATATTGTAAAATAATGCATTCGACATGTTAGGTTGCCTTAAGCTAGGATATGTAGCGTTATAGACGTAAATAACGTTCCCACCGAGAAATAGGGGCCGACACGCCAGGAATGTTGCAAAACATTACATTCGACATGTTAGGTTTCCTTAAGCTAGGATATGTAGCGTTATAGACATCAATAACGTTCCCACCGAGAAGTTAGGTGCCGACGTGCGCGGAATGTAGCAAAATATTGCATCCGAGATGTTAGGTTGCCTTAGGTTAGGATATATAACGTTATTGACTTATATAATGTTCCCACCGAGAAGTAGGGGCCGGCTCGCCAGGAATGTAGTAAAATATTACACCCGAGATGTTAGGTTGCCTTAGGTTAGGATATATAACGTTATAGACGTATATGATATTCCCACCGAGAAGTACGGGCCGACACGCCAGCAATTTTGTCAAATATTACGTCCGAGATGTTAGGTACCCTTAGGTTAGGATATATAACGTTATAGACGTATATAATGTTCCCACCGAGAAGTAGGGGCCGACGAGCCAGGAATGTTGTAAAATAGTAGGCTCGACACGTTAGGATGCCTTAGGCTAGGATATATAGCGCTATAGACGTATATAATGTTCCCACCGAGAAGTAGGTGCCGACGCGCCAGGAATGTTGTAAAATATTACATTCGAGATGTTAGGATTGCCTTAGGCTAGGATATATAACGTTATAGACGTATATACTGTTCCCACCGAGAAGTAGGTGCCGACGCGCCAGGAATGTTGTAAAATATTACATTCGACATGTTAGGATTGCCTTAGGCTAGGATATATAACGTTATAGACGTATAAACTGTTCACACCGAGATGTTGGTGCCGACGCGCCAGGAATGTTGTAAAATATTACATTCGAGATGTTAGGATTGCCTTAAGCTAGGATATATAGCGTTATAGAAGTATATAATGTTCCCACCGAGAAGTAGGGGTCTGCGCGGCAGGAATGTAGTAAAATATTACATTCGAAATGTTAGGTTGCCTTAGACTAGGATATATAGCGCTATAGACGTATATAATGTTCCCACCGAGAAGTAGGTGCCGACGCGCCAGGAATGTTGTGAAATATTACATTCGACATGTTAGGTTGCCTTAAGCTAGGATATATAGCGTTATAGAAGTATATAATGTTCCCACCGAGAAGTAGGGGTCTGCGCGGCAGGAATGTAGTAAAATATTACATTCGAAATGTTAGGTTGCCTTAGACTAGGATATATAGCGCTATAGACGTATATAATGTACCCACCGAGAAGTAGGTGCCGACGCGCCAGGAATGTTGTAAAATATTACATTCGACATGTTAGGTTGCCTTAAGCTAGGATATGTAGCGTTATAGACGTAAATAACGTTCCCACCGAGAAATAGGGGCCGACACGCCAGGAATGTTGCAAAACATTACATTCGACATGTTAGGTTTCCTTAAGCTAGGATATGTAGCGTTATAGACATCAATAACGTTCCCACCGAGAAATTAGGTGCCGACGTGCGCGGAATGTAGTAAAATATTGCATCCGAGATGTTAGGTTGCCTTAGGTTAGGATATATAACGTTATTGACTTATATAATGTTCCCACCGAGAAGTAGGGGCCGGCTCGCCAGGAATGTAGTAAAATATTACACCCGAGATGTTAGGTTGCCTTAGGTTAGGATATATAACGTTATAGACGTATATGATATTCCCACCGAGAAGTACGGGCCGACACGCCAGCAATTTTGTCAAATATTACGTCCGAGATGTTAGGTACCCTTAGGTTAGGATATATAACGTTATAGACGTATATAATGTTCCCACCGAGAAGTAGGGGCCGACGAGCCAGGAATGTTGTAAAATAGTAGGCTCGACACGTTAGGATGCCTTAGGCTAGGATATATAGCGCTATAGACGTATATAATGTTCCCACCGAGAAGTAGGTGCCGACGCGCCAGGAATGTTGTAAAATATTACATTCGAGATGTTAGGATTGCCTTAAGCTAGGATATATAGCGTTATAGAAGTATATAATGTTCCCACCGAGAAGTAGGGGTCTGCGCGGCAGGAATGTAGTAAAATATTACATTCGAAATGTTAGGTTGCCTTAGACTAGGATATATAGCGCTATAGACGTATATAATGTTCCCACCGAGAAGTAGGTGCCGACGCGCCAGGAATGTTGTGAAATATTACATTCGACATGTTAGGTTGCCTTAAGCTAGGATATATAGCGTTATAGACGTATATAGTGTTCCCACCGAGAAGTAGGGGCCGGCGCGCCAGGAATGTAGTAAAATATTACACCCGAGATGTTAGGTTGCCTTAGGTTAGGATATATAACGTTATTGACTTATATAATGTTCCCACCGAGAAGTAGGGGCCGACGCGCCAGGAATGTTGTAAAATATTACATCCGAGATGTTAGGATTGCCTTAGGCTAGGATATATAACGTTATAGACGTATAAACTGTTCACTCCGAGATGTTGGTGCCGACGCGCCAGGAATGTTGTAAAATATTACATTCGACATGTTAGGATGCCATCAGCTACGATTTCTAGCGTTATAGACGTATATAATGTTCCCACCGAGATGTAGCGGCCGAAGCGCCGGGAATGTTGTAAAATATTACACTCGACATTTTAGGTTGCCTTAGGCTAGGATATATAGCGTTATAGACATATATAATGTTCCCACCGAGAAGTAGGGGCCGTCGCGCCGGGAATGTAGTAAAATATTACACCCGAGATGTTATGTTGCCTTAGGTTAGGATATATAACGTTATTGACTTATATAATGTTCCCACCGAGAAGTAGGGGCCGACGCGCCAGGAATGTTGTAAAATATTACATCCGAGATGTTAGGATTGCCTTAGGCTAGGATATATAACGTTATAGACGTATATACTGTTCCCACCGAGAAGTAGGTGCCGACGCGCCAGGAATATTGTAAAATAATGCATTCGACATGTTAGGTTGCCTTAAGCTAGGATATGTAGCGTTATAGACGTAAATAACGTTCCCACCGAGAAATAGGGGCCGACACGCCAGGAATGTTGCAAAACATTACATTCGACATGTTAGGTTTCCTTAAGCTAGGATATGTAGCGTTATAGACATCAATAACGTTCCCACCGAGAAGTTAGGTGCCGACGTGCGCGGAATGTAGTAAAATATTGCATCCGAGATGTTAGGTTGCCTTAGGTGAGGATATATAACGTTATTGACTTATATAATGTTCCCACCGAGAAGTAGGGGCCGGCTCGCCAGGAATGTAGTAAAATATTACACCCGAGATGTTAGGTTGCCTTAGGTTAGGATATATAACGTTATAGACGTATATGATATTCCCACCGAGAAGTACGGGCCGACACGCCAGCAATTTTGTCAAATATTACGTCCGAGATGTTAGGTACCCTTAGGTTAGGATATATAACGTTATAGACGTATATAATGTTCCCACCGAGAAGTAGGGGCCGACGAGCCAGGAATGTTGTAAAATAGTAGGCTCGACACGTTAGGATGCCTTAGGCTAGGATATATAGCGCTATAGACGTATATAATGTTCCCACCGAGAAGTAGGTGCCGACGCGCCAGGAATGTTGTAAAATATTACATTCGAGATGTTAGGATTGCCTTAGGCTAGGATATATAACGTTATAGACGTATATACTGTTCCCACCGAGAAGTAGGTGCCGACGCGCCAGGAATGTTGTAAAATATTACATTCGACATGTTAGGTTGCCATAAGCTAGGATATATAGCGTTATAGACGTATATAATGTTCCCACCGAGAAGTAGGGGCCGGCGCGCCGGGAATGTTGTAAAATATTACATTCGACATGTTAGGTTGCCTTAAGCTAGGATTTATAGCGTTATAGACGTATATAATGTTCCCACCGAGATGTAGCGGCCGAAGTGCCGGGAATGTTGCAAAATATTACACTCGACATTTTAGGTTGCCTTAAGCTAGGATATATAGCGTTATAGACGTATATAATGTTCCCACCGAGAAGTAGGGGCCGGCGCGCCAGGAATGTAGTAAAATATTACACCCGAGATGTTAGGTTGCCTTAGGTTAGGATATATAACGTTATTGACTTATATAATGTTCCCACCGAGAAGTAGGGCCCGACGCGCCAGGAATGTTGTAAAATATTACATCCGAGATGTTAGGATTGCCTTAGGCTAGGATACATAACGTTATAGACGTATATGATATTCCCACCGAGAAGTACGGGCCGACACGCCAGCAATTTTGTCAAATATTACGTCCGAGATGTTAGGTACCCTTAGGTTAGGATATATAACGTTATAAACGTATATAATGTTCCCACCGAGAAGTAGGGGCCGACGAGCCAGGAATGTTGTAAAATAGTAGGCTCGACACGTTAGGATGCCTTAGGCTAGGATATATAGCGCTATAGACGTATATAATGTTCCCACCGAGAAGTAGGTGCCGACGCGCCAGGAATGTTGTAAAATATTACATTCGAGATGTTAGGATTGCCTTAGGCTAGGATATATAACGTTATAGACGTATATACTGTTCCCACCGAGAAGTAGGTGCCGACGCGCCAGGAATGCTGTAAAATATTACACTCCACATGTTAGGTTGCCTTAAGCTAGGATATGTAGCGTTATAGACGTAAATAACGTTCCCTCCGAGAAGTAGGGGTCGACGTGCGAGGAATGTAGTAAAATATTACATCCGAGATGTTAGGTTGCCTTAGGTTAGGATATATAACGTTATTGACTTATATAGTGTTCCCACCGAGAAGTAGGCGCCGACGCGACAGGAATGTTGTAAAATATTACATTCGACATGTTAGGATTGCCTTAGGCTAGGCTATATAACGTTATAGACGTATAAACTGTTCACTCCGAGATGTTGGTGCCGACGCGCCAGGAATGTTGTAAAATATTACATTCGACATGTTAGGATGCCTTAAGCTAGGATATATAGCGTTATAGACGTATATAATGTTCCCACCGAGATGTAGCGGCCGAAGTGCCGGGAATGTTGTAAAATATTACACTCCACATTTTAGGTTGCCTTAGGCTAGGATATATAGCGTTATACACATATATAATGTTCCCACCGAGAAGTAGGGGCCGACGCGCCAGGAATGCTGTAAAATATTACATTCGACATGTTAGGTTGCCTTAAGCTAGGATATATAGCGTTATAGAAGTATATAATGTTCCCACCGAGAAGTAGGGGCCGGCGCGGCAGGAATGTAGTAAAATATTACATTCGAAATGTTAGGTTGCCTTAGACTAGGATATATAGCGCTATAGACGTATATAATGTTCCCACCGAGAAGTAGGTGCCGACGCGCCAGGAATGTTGTAAAATATTACATTCGACATGTTAGGTTGCCATAAGCTAGGATATATAGCGTTATAGACGTATATAGTGATCCCACCGAGAAGTAGGGGCCGGCGCGCCAGGAATGTGGTAAAATATTACATTCGACATGTTAGGTTGCCTTAAGGTAGGATATATAGCTTTATAGACGTATATAACGTTCCCACCGAGAAGTAGGTGCCGACACGACAGGTATGTTGTAAAATATTACATTCGAAATGTTTGATTGCCTTAAGCTAGGATATGTAGCGTTATAGACGTAAATAACGTTCCCACCGAGAAATAGGGGCCGACACGCCAGGAATGTTGCAAAATATTACATTCGACATGTTAGGTTGCCTTAAGCTAGGATATGTAGCGTTATAGACGTAAATAACGTTCCTACCGAGAAGTTAGGTGCCGACGTGCGCCGAATGTAGTAAAATATATCATCCGAGATGTTAGGTTGCCTTAGGTTAGGATATATAACGTTATTAACTTGTATAATGTTCCCACCGAGAAGTAGGTGCCGACGCGCCAGGAATGTTGCAAATATTACATTCGAGATGTTAGGTTGCCTTAAGCTAGGATATGCAGCGTTATAGATGTATATAATGTTCCCACCGAGAAGTAGGGGCCGGCTCGCCAGGAATGTAGTAAAATATTACACCCGAGATGTTAGGTTGCCTTAGGTTAGGATATATAACGTTATAGACGTATATGATATTCCCACCGAGAAATACGGGCCGACACGCCAGCAATGTTGTCAAATATTACATCCGAGATGTTAGGTACCCTTAGGTTAGGATATATAACGTTATAGGCGTAAATAATATTCCCACCGAGAAGTAGGGGACGACGAGCCAGGAATGTTGTAAAATAGTAGGCTCGACATGTTAGGATGCCTTAGGCTAGGATATATAGCGATATAGACGTATATAAAGTTCCCACCGAGAAGTAGACGCCGACGCGCCAGGAATGTTGTAAAATATTACATTCGACATGTTAGGTTGCCTTAAGCTAGGATATGTAGCGTCATAGACGTAAATAACGTTCCCTCCGAGATGTAGGGGTCGACGTGCGAGGAATGTAGTAAAATATTGCATCCGAGATGTTAGGTTGCCTTAGGTTAGGATATATAACGTTATTGACTTATATAGTGTTCCCACCGAGAAGTTGGCGCCGACGCGCCAGGAATGTTGTAAAATATTACATTCGACATGTTAGGATTGCTTTAGGCTAGGATATATAACGTTATAGATGTAAATACTGTTCCCACCGAGAAGTAGGTGCCGACGAGCCAGGAATGTTGTAAAATATTACAATCGACATGTTAGGATTGCCTTAGGCTAGGATATATAACGTTATAGACGTATAAACTGGTCCCACCGAGAAGTTGGTGCCGACGAGCCAGGAATGTTGTAAAATATTACATTCGACATGTTAGGTTGCCTTAAACTAGGATATGTAGCGTTATAGACGTATATAATGTTCCCACCGAGATGTAGCGGCTGAAGTGCCGGGAATGTTGTAAAATATTACATTCGACATGATAGGTTGCCTTAGGCTTGGATATGTAACATTATAGACGTATATAATGTTCCCACCGTGAAGTTGGGGCCAACCAGCCAGGAATGTGGTAAAATATTACATTCGACATGTTAGGTTGCCTTAAGGTAGGATATATAGCTTTATAGACGTATATAACGTTCCCACCGAGAAGTAGGTGCCGACACGACAGGTATTTTGTAAAATATTACATTCGAGATGTTAGGTTGCCTTAGACTAGGATATATAGCGCTATAGACGTATATAATGTTCCCACCGAGAAGTAGGCGCCGACGAGACCGGAATGTTGTAAAATATTACATTCGACATGTTAGGATTGCCTTAGTCTAGGATATATAACGTTATAGACGTATATGATATTCCCGCCGAGAAGTACGGGCCGACACGCCAGTAATGTTGTCACATATTACATCCGAGATGTTAGGTACCCTTAGGTTAGGATATATAACGTTATAGACGTATATAATGTTCCCACCGGGAAGTAGGGGCCGACGAGCCAGGAATGTTGTAAAATATTACATTCGACATGTTAGGTTGCCTTAAACTAGGATTTATAGCGTTATAGACGTATATAATGTTCCCACCGAGATGTAGCGGCCGAAGTGCCGGGAATGTTGTAAAATATTACACTCGACATTTTAGGTTGCCTTAGGCTTGGATATGTAACATTATAGACGTATATAATGTTCCCACCGAGAAGTAGGGGCCGACGCGCCAGGAATGTTGTGAAATATTACGAGCATCATGTTAGGATTGCCTTAGGCTAGGATATATAACGTCATAGACGTATATACTGTTCCCACCGAGAAGTAGGTGCCGAAGTGCCGGGAATGTTGTAAAATATTACATTTGACATGTTAGGTTGCCTTAGGCTTGGATATGTAACATTATAGACGTATATAATATTCCCACCGTGAAGTAGGGGCCAACCAGCCAGGAATGTGGTAAAATATTACATTCGACATGTTAGGTTGCCTTAAGGTAGGATATATAGCTTTATAGACGTACATAACGTTCCCACCGAGAAGGAGGTGCCGACACGACAGGTATGTTGTAAAATATAACATTCGAAATGTTAGGTCGCCTTAGACTAGGATATACAGCGCTATAGACGTATATAATGTTCCCACCGAGAAGTAGGTGCCGACGCGCCAGGTATGTTGTAAAATATTACATTCGACATGTTAGGTTGCCTTAAACTAGGATATATAGCGTTATAGACGTATGTAATGATCCCACCGAGAAGTAGTGGTCGACGTGCCAGGAATGTAGTAAAGTATTGCATCCGAGATGTTAGGTTGCCTTAGGTTAGGATATATAACGTTATTGACTTATATAATGTTCCCACCGAGAAATAGGCGCCGACGAGACCGGAATGTTGTAAAATATTACATTCGACATGTTAGGATTGCCTTAGTCTAGGATATATAACGTTATAGACGGATATGATATTCCCACCGAGAAGTACGGGCCGACACGCCACCAATGTTGTCAAATATTACATCCGAAATGTTAGGTACCCTTAGGTTAGGATATATAACGTTATAGACGTATATAATGTTCCCACCGAGAAGTAGGGGCCGACGCGCCAGGAATGTTGTGAAATATTACGATCAACATGTTAAGATTGCCTTAGGCTAGGATATATAACGTTATAGACGTATAAACTGTTCCCACCGAGATGTTGGTGCCGACGCGCCAGGAATGTTGTAAAATATTACATTCGACACTTTAGGTTGCCTTAGGCTAGGATATATAGCGTTATAGACGTATATAATGTTCCCACCGAGAAGTAGGGGCCGACGCGCCAGGAATGTTGTAAAATATTACGATCAACATGTTAGGTTGCCTTAGGCTTGGATATGTAACATTATAGACGTATATAATGTTCCCACCGTGAAGTAGGGGCCAACCAGCCAGGAATGTGGTAAAATATTACATTCGACATGTTAGGTTGCCTTAAGGTAGGATATATAGCTTTATAGACGTATATAACGTTCCCACCGAGAAGTAGGTGCCGACACGGCAGGTATGTTGTAAAATATAACATTCGAAATGTTAGGTTGCCTTAGACTAGGATATATAGCGTTATAGACGTATATAATGTTCCCACCGAGAAGTAGGGGCCGGCGCGCCAGGAATGTAGTAAAATATTACACCCGAGATGTTAGGTTGCCCTAGGTTAGGATATATAACGTTACTGACTTATATAATGTTCCCACCGAGAAGTAGGGGCCGACGCGCCAGGAATGTTGTAAAATATTACACCCGAGATGTTAGGATTGCCTTAGGCTAGGATATATAACGTTATAGACGAATATACTGTTCCCACCGAGAAGGAGGTGCCGACGCGTCAGGAATGTTGTAAAACATTACGGTAGAGACGTTAGGTTGCCTTAGGTTAGGATATATAACGTTATAGCCGTATATAATGTTCCCACCGTGAAGTAGGTGCCGACGCGCCAGGAATGTTGTAAAATATTACATTCGACATGTTAGGTTGCCTTAAGCTAGGATATGTAGCGTTAAAGATATATATAATGTTCCCACCGAGAAGTAGGGGCCGACGCGCCAGGAATGCTGTAAAATATTACATTCGACATGCTAGGTTGCCTTAGGCTAGGATATATAGCTTTAAAGACGTACATAACGTTCCCACCGAGACATAGGGGCCGACACGCCAGGAATGTTGTAAAACATTACATTCGAAATGTTAGGTTGCCTTAGACTAGGATATATAGCGCTATATACGTATATAATGTTCCCACCGAGAAGTAGGTGCCGACGCGCCAGGAATGTTGCAAAAAAATACATTCGACCTGTTAGGTTGCCTTAAGCTAGGATATGTAGCGTTATAGACGTAAATAACGTTCCCACCGAGAAGTTAGGTACCGACGTGCGCGGAATCTAGTAAAATATTGCATCCGAGATGTTAGGTTGCCTTAAGCTAGGATATGTAGCGTTATAGACGTAAATAACGTTCACACCGAGAAATAGGGGCCGACACGCCAGGAATGCTGCAAAACATTACATTTGACATGTTAGGTTGCCTTAAGCTAGGATAAGTAGCGTTATACACGTCAATAACGTTCCCACCGAGAAGTAGGCGCCGACGCGCCAGGAATGTTGTAAAATATTACATTCGACATGTTAGGATTGCCTTAGGCTAGGATATATAACGTTATAGACGTATAAACTGTTCCCACCGAGAAGTAGGGGCCGACGCGCCAGGAATGCTGTAAAATATTACATTCGACATGTTAGGATTGCCTTAGGCTAGGTTATATAACGTTATAGACGTATATACTGTTCCCACCGAAAAGTAGTTTCCGCCGCGCCAGGAATGTTGTCAAATATTACATCCGAGATGTTAGGTACCCTTAGGTTAAGATATATAACGTTATAGGCGTATATAATGTTCCCACCGAGAAGTAGAGGCCGACGAGCCAGGAATGTTGTAAAATAGTAGGCTCGACATGTTAGGATGCCTTAGGCTAGGATATATAGCGATATAGACGTATATAAAGTTCCCACCGAGAAGTAGGCGCCGGCGCGCCAGGAATGTAGTAAAATATTACATTAGAGATGTTAGGTCGCCTTAGGCTAGGATATATAACGTTATAGATGTAAATACTGTTCCCACCGAGAAGTAGGTGCCGACGAGCCAGGAATGTTGTTAAACATTACAATCGACATGTTAGGATTGCCTTAGGCTAGGATATATAACGTTATAGACGTATAAACTGGTCCCACCGAGAAGTTGGTGCCGACGAGCCAGGAATGTTGTAAAATATTGCATTCGACATGTTAGGTTGCCTTAAACTAGGATATGTAGCGTTATAGACGTATATAATGTTCCCACCGAAATGTAGCGGCCGAAGTGCATGGAATGTTGTAAAATATTACACTCAACATTTTAGGTTGCCTTAGGCTAGGATATATAGCGTGATAGACATATATAATGTTCCCACCGAGAAGTAGGGGCCGATGCGCCAGGAATGTTATAAAATATTACATTCGACACTTTAGGTTGCCTTAGGCTAGGATATATAGCGTTATAGACGTATATAATGTTGCCACCGAGAAGTAGGGGCCGACGCGCCAGGATTGTTGTGAAATATTACGGTCAACATGTTAGGATTGCCTTAAGCTAGGATATATAACGTCATAGACGTATATACTGTTCCCACCGAGAAGTAGGTGCCGAAGTGACGGGAATGTTGTAAAATATTACATTCGACATGATAGGTTGCCTTAGGCTTGGATATGTAACATTATAGACGTATATAATGTTCCCACCGTGAAGTTGGGGCCAACCAGCCAGGAATGTGGTAAAATATTACATTCGACATGTTAGGTTGCCTTAAGGTAGGATATATAGCTTTATAGACGTATATAACGTTCCCACCGAGAAGTAGGTGCCGACACGCCAGGAATGTTGTAAAACATTACATTCGAAATGTTAGGTTGCCTTAGACTAGGATATATAGCGCTATAGACGTATATAATGTTCCCACCGAGAAGTAGGTGCCGACGCGCCAGGAATGTTGCTAAAAATTACATTCGACATGTTAGGTTGCCTTAAGCTAGGATATGTAGCGTTATAGACGTAAATAACGTTCCTACCGAGAAGTTAGGTGCCGACCTGCGCGGAATGTAGTAAAATATTGCATCCGAGATGTTAGGTTGCCTTAGGTTAGGATATATAACGTTATTAACTTATATAATGTTCCCACCGAGAAATACGGGCCGACACGCCAGCAATGTTGTCAAATATTACATCCGAGATGTTAGGTACCCTTAGGTTAGGATATATAACGTTATAGGCGTAAATAATGTTCCCACCGAGAAGTAGGGGCCGACGAGCCAGGAATGTTGTAAAATAGTAGGCTCGACATGTTAGGATGCCTTAGGCTAGGATATATAGCGATATAGACGTATATAAAGTTCCCACCGAGAAGTAGGCGCCGACGCGCCAGGAATGTTGTAAAATATTACATTCGACATGTTAGGTTGCCTTAAGCTAGGATATGTAGCGTTATAGACGTAAATAACGTTCCCTCCGAGAAGTAGGGGTCGACGTGCGAGGAATGTAGTAAAATATTGCATCCGAGATGTTAGGTTGCCTTAGGCTAGGATATATAGCTTTATAGACGTATATAACGTTCCCACCGAGAAGTAGGTGCCGACGCGACAGGTATGTTGTAAAATATTACATTCGAAATGTTAGGTTGCCTTAGACTAGGATATATAGCGCTATGGACGTATACAATGTTCCCACCGAGAAGTAGGTACCGACGCGCCAGGAATGTTATAAAATAATACATTCGACACTTTAGGTTTCCTTAGGCTAGGATATATAGCGTTATAGACGTATATAATGTTCCCACCGAGAAGTAGGGGCCGACGCGCCAGGAATGTTGTGAAATATTACGAGCAACATGTTAGGATTGCCTTAGGCTAGGATATATAACGTCATAGACGTATATACTGTTCCCACCGAGAAGTAGGTGCCGAAGTGCCGGGAATGTTGTAAAATATTACATTTGACATGTTAGGTTGCCTTAGGCTTGGATATGTAACATTATAGACGTATATAATATTCCCACCGTGAAGTAGGGGCCAACCAGCCAGGAATGTGGTAAAATATTACATTCGACATGTTAGGTTGCCTTAAGGTAGGATATATAGCTTTATAGACGTATATAACGTTCCCACCGAGAAGGAGGTGCCGACACGACAGGTATGTTGTAAAATATAACATTCGAAATGTTAGGTCGCCTTAGACTAGGATATACAGCGCTATAGACGTATATAATGTTCCCACCGAGAAGTGGGTGCCGACGCGCCAGGTATGTTGTAAAATATTACATTCGACATGTTAGGTTGCCTTAAACTAGGATATATAGCGTTATAGACGTATGTAATGATCCCACCGAGAAGTAGTGGTCGACGTGCCAGGAATGTAGTAAAGTATTGCATCCGAGATGTTAGGTTGCCTTAGGTTAGGATATATAACGTTATTGACTTATATAATGTTCCCACCGAGAAATAGGCGCCGACGAGACCGGAATGATGTAAAATATTACATTCGACATGTTAGGATTGCCTTAGTCTAGGATATATAACGTTATAGACGGATATGATATTCCCACCGAGAAGTACGGGCCGACACGCCACCAATGTTGTCAAATATTACATCCGAAATGTTAGGTACCCTTAGGTTAGGATATATAACGTTATTGACTTATATAATGTTCCCACCGAGAAGTAGGTGCCGACGCGCCAGGAATGTTGCAAATATTACATTCGACATGTTAGGTTGCCTTAAGCTAGGATATGTAGCGTTATAGACGTAAATAACGTTCCCACCGAGAAATAGGGGCCGACACGCCAGGAATGCTGCAAAACATTACATTCGACATGTTAGGTTGCCTTAAGCTAGGATATGTACCGTTATAGACGTCAATAACGTTCCCACCGAGAAGTTAGGTGCCGACGTGCGCGGAATGTAGTAAAATATTGCATCCGAGATGTTAGGTTGCCTTAGGTTAGGATATATAACGTTATTTACTTATATAGTGTTCCCACCGAGAAGTAGGCGCCGACGCGCCAGGAATGTTGTAAAATATTACATTCGACATGTTAGGATTGCCTTAGGCTAGGATATATAACGTTATAGACGTATAAACTGTTCACTCCGAGATGTTGGTGCCGACGCGCCAGGAATGTTGTAAAATATTACATTCGACATGTTAGGATGCCTTAAGCTAGGATTTATAGCGTTATAGACGTATATAATGTTCCCACCGAGATGTAGCGGCCGAAGTGCCGGGAATGTTGTAAAATATTACACTCGACATTTTAGGTTGCCTTAGGCTAGGATATATAGCGTTATAGAAGTATATAATGTTCCCACCGAGAAGTAGGGGCCGGCGCGCCAGGAATGTAGTAAAATATTTCATTCGAAATGTTAGGTTGCCTTAGACTAGGATATATAGCGCTATAGACGTATATAATGATCGCACCAGGAAGTAGGTGCCGACGCGCCAGGAATGTTGTAAAATATTACATTCGACATGTTAGGTTGCCTTAAGCTAGGATATGTAGCGTTATAGATGTATATAGTGTTCCCACCGAGAAGTAGGGCCCGGCGCGCCAGGAATGTTGTAAAATATTACATTCGACATGTTAGGATTGCTTTAGGCTAGGTTATATAACGTTATAGACGTATATACTGTTCCCACCGAAAAGTAGTTTCCGCCGCGCCAGGAATGTTGTCAAATATTACATCCGAGATGTTAGGTACCCTTAGGTTAAGATATATAACGTTATAGGCGTATATAATGTTCCCACCGAGAAGTAGGGGCCGACGAGCCAGGAATGTTGTAAAATAGTAGGCACGACATGTTAGGATGCCTTAGGCTAGGATATATAGCGATATAGACGTATGTAAAGTTCCCACCGAGAAGTAGGCGCCGGCGCGCCAGGAATGTAGTAAAATATTACATTAGAGATGTTAGGTCGCCTTAGGCTAGGATATATAACGTTATAGATGTAAATACTGTTCCCACCGAGAAGTAGGTGCCGACGAGCCAGGAATGTTGTTAAACATTACAATCGACATGTTAGGATTGCCTTAGGCTAGGATATATAACGTTATAGACGTATAAACTGGTCCCACCGAGAAGTTGGTGCCGACGAGCCAGGAATGTTGTAAAATATTACATTCGACATGTTAGGTTGCCTTAAACTAGGATATGTAGCGTTATAGACGTATATAATGTTCCCACCGAAATGTAGCGGCCGAAGTGCATGGAATGTTGTAAAATATTACACTCAACATTTTAGGTTGCCTTAGGCTAGGATATATAGCGTGATAGACATATATAATGTTCCCACCGAGAAGTAGGGGCCGACGCGCCAGGAATGTTATAAAATATTACATTCGACACTTTAGGTTGCCTTAGGCTAGGATATATAGCGTTATAGACGTATATAATGTTGCCACCGAGAAGTAGGGGCCGACGCGCCAGGATTGTTGTGAAATATTACGGTCAACATGTTAGGATTGCCTTAAGCTAGGATATATAACGTCATAGACGTATATACTGTTCCCACCGAGAAGTAGGTGCCGAAGTGACGGGAATGTTGTAAAATATTACATTCGACATGATAGGTTGCCTTAGGCTTGGATATGTAACATTATAGACGTATATAATGTTCCCACCGTGAAGTTGGGGCCAACCAGCCAGGAATGTGGTAAAATATTACATTCGACATGTTAGGTTGCCTTAAGGTAGGATATATAGCTTTATAGACGTATATAACGTTCCCACCGAGAAGTAGGTGCCGACACGACAGGTATGTTGTAAAATATTACATTCGAAATGTTTGGTTGCCTTAAGCTAGGATATGTAGCGTTATAGACGTAAATAACGTTCCCACCGAGAAATAGGGGCCGACACGCCAGGAATGTTGCAAAATATTACATTCGACATGTTAGGTTGCCTTAAGCTAGGATATGTAGCGTTATAGACGTAAATAACGTTCCTACCGAGAAGTTAGGTGCCGACGTGCGCGGAGTGTAGTAAAATATTGCATCCGAGATGTTAGGTTGCCTTACGTTAGGATATATAACGTTATTAACTTATATAATGTTCCCACCGAGAAATACGGGCCGACACGCCAGCAATGTTGTCAAATATTACATCCGAGATGTTAGGTACCCTTAGGTTAGGATATATAACGTTATAGGCGTAAATAATGTTCCCACCGAGAAGTAGGGGCCGACGAGCCAGGAATGTTGTAAAATAGTAGACTCGACATGTTAGAATGCCTTAGGCTAGGATATATAGCGATATAGACGTATATAAAGTTCCCACCGAGAAGTAGGCGCCGACGCGCCAGGAATGTTGTAAAATATTACATTCGACATGTTAGGTTGCCTTAAGCTAGGATATGTAGCGTTATAGACGTAAATAACGTTCCCTCCGAGAAGTAGGGGTCGACGTGCGAGGAATGTAGTAAAATATTGCATCCGAGATGTTAGGTTGCCTTAGGTTAGGATATATAACGTTATTGACTTATATAGTGTTCCCACCGAGAAGTAGGCGCCGACGCGCCAGGAATGTTGTAAAATATTACATTCGACATGTTAGGATTGCCTTAGGCTAGGATATATAACGTTATAGACGTATAAACTGTTCACTCCGAGATGTTGGTGCCGACGCGCCAGGAATGTTGTAAAATATTACATTCGACATGTTAGGATGCCTTAAGCTAGGATTTATAGCGTTATAGACGTATATAATGTTCCCACCGAGATGTAGCGGCCGAAGTGCCGGGAATGATGTAAAATATTACACTCGACATTTTAGGTTGCCTTAGGCTAGGATATATAGCGTTATAGACTTATATAGTGTTCCCACGGAGAAGTAGGGGCCGACGCGCCAGGAATGCTGTAAAATATTACATTCGACATGTTAGGATTGCCTTAGGCTAGGTTATATAACGTTATAGACGTATATACTGTTCCCACCGAAAAGTAGTTGCCGCCGAGCCAGGAATGTTGTCAAATATTACATCCGAGATGTTA
The DNA here is from genome assembly GCA_963969225.1 of Xylocopa violacea. Taxonomy (NCBI): domain Eukaryota; kingdom Metazoa; phylum Arthropoda; class Insecta; order Hymenoptera; family Apidae; genus Xylocopa; species Xylocopa violacea. The sequence goes on along the minus strand of CAXAJV010000001.1, from coordinate 43,729,215 downwards.
GGTACCCTTAGGTTAAGATATATAACGTTATAGGCGTATATAATGTTCCCACCGAGAAGTAGGGGCCGACGAGCCAGGAATGTTGCAAAATAGTAGGCTCGACATGTTAGGATGCCTTAGGCTAGGATATATAGCGATATAGGCGTATATAAAGTTCCCACCGAGAAGTAGGCGCCGGCGCGCCAGGAATGTAGTAAAATATTACATTAGAGATGTTAGGTCGCCTTAGGCTATGATATATAACGTTATAGATGTAAATACCGTTCCCACCGAGAAGTAGGTGCCGACGAGCCAGGAATGTTGTAAAATATTACAATCGACATGTTAGTATTGCCTTAGGCTAGGATATATAACGTTATAGACGTATAAACTGGTCCCACCGAGAAGTTGGTGCCGACGAGCCAGGAATGTTGTAAAATATTACATTCGACATGTTAGGTTGCCTTAAACTAGGATATGTAGCGTTATAGACGTATATAATGTTCCCACCGAGATGTAGCGGCCGAAGTGCCGGGAATGTTGTAAAATATTACATTCGACATGTTAGGTTGCCTTAGGCTTGGATATGTAACATTATAGACGTATATAATGTTCCCACCGTGAAGTGTGTGCCAACCAGCCAGGAATGTGGTAAAATATTACATTCGACATGTTAGGTTGCCTTAAGGTAGGATATATAGCTTTATAGACGTATATAACGTTCCCACCGAGAAGTAGGTGCCGACACGACAGGTATGTTGTAAAATATTACATTCGAGATGTTAGGTTGCCTTAGACTAGGATATATAGCGCTATAGACGTATATAATGTTCCCACCGAGAAGTAGGCGCCGACGAGACCGGAATGTTGTAAAATATTACATTCGACATGTTAGGATTGCCTTAGTCTATGATATATAACGTTATAGACGTATATAATGTTCCCACCGAGATGTAGCGGCCGAAGTGCCGGGAATGTTGTAAAATATTACACTCGACATTTTAGGTTGCCTTAGGCTAGGATATATAGCGTTATAGACATATATAATGTTCCCACCGAGAAGTAGGGGCCGACGCGCCAGGAATGCTGTAAAATATTACATTCGACATGTTAGGATTGCCTTAGGCTAGGTTATATAACGTTATAGACGTATATACTGTTCCCACCGAAAAGTAGTTGCCGCCGAGCCAGGAATGTTGTCAAATATTACATCCGAGATGTTAGGTACCCTTAGGTTAAGATATATAACGTTATAGGCGTATATAATGTTCCCACCGAGAAGTAGGGGCCGACGAGCCAGGAATGTTGCAAAATAGTAGGCTCGACATGTTAGGATGCCTTAGGCTAGGATATATAGCGATATAGGCGTATATAAAGTTCCCACCGAGAAGTAGGCGCCGGCGCGCCAGGAATGTAGTAAAATATTACATTAGAGATGTTAGGTCGCCTTAGGCTATGATATATAACGTTATAGATGTAAATACCGTTCCCACCGAGAAGTAGGTGCCGACGAGCCAGGAATGTTGTAAAATATTACAATCGACATGTTAGTATTGCCTTAGGCTAGGATATATAACGTTATAGACGTATAAACTGGTCCCACCGAGAAGTTGGTGCCGACGAGCCAGGAATGTTGTAAAATATTACATTCGACATGTTAGGTTGCCTTAAACTAGGATATGTAGCGTTATAGACGTATATAATGTTCCCACCGAGATGTAGCGGCCGAAGTGCCGGGAATGTTGTAAAATATTACATTCGACATGTTAGGTTGCCTTAGGCTTGGATATGTAACATTATAGACGTATATAATGTTCCCACCGTGAAGTGTGTGCCAACCAGCCAGGAATGTGGTAAAATATTACATTCGACATGTTAGGTTGCCTTAAGGTAGGATATATAGCTTTATAGACGTATATAACGTTCCCACCGAGAAGTAGGTGCCGACACGACAGGTATGTTGTAAAATATTACATTCGAGATGTTAGGTTGCCTTAGACTAGGATATATAGCGCTATAGACGTATATAATGTTCCCACCGAGAAGTAGGCGCCGACGAGACCGGAATGTTGTAAAATATTACATTCGACATGTTAGGATTGCCTTAGTCTATGATATATAACGTTATAGACGTATATGATATTCCCGCCGAGAAGTACGGGCCGACACGCCAGTAATGTTGTCACATATTACATCCGAGATGTTAGGTACCCTTAGGTTAGGATATATAACGTTATAGACGTATATAATGTTCCCACCGGGAAGTAGGGGCCGACGAGCCAGGAATGTTGTAAAATATTACATTCGACATGTTAGGTTGCCTGAAACTAGGATATGTAGCGTTATAGACGTAAATAACGTTCCCTCCGAGAAGTAGGGGTCGACGTGCGAGGAATGTAGTAAAATATTGCATCCGAGATGTTAGGTTGCCTTAGGCTAGGATATATAACGTTATAGACGTATAAACCGTTCACACCGAGATGTTGGTGCCGACGCGCCAGGAATGTTGTAAAATATTACATTCGACATGTTAGGTTGCCTTAAGCTAGGATTTATAGCGTTATAGACGTATATAATGTTCCCACCGAGATGTAGCGGCCGAAGTGCCGGGAATGTTGTAAAATATTACACTCGACATTTTAGGTTGCCTTAGGCTAGGATATATAGCGTTATAGACATATATAATGTTCCCACCGAGAAGTAGGGGCCGACGCGCCAGGAATGTTGTAAAATATTACATTCGACACTTTAGGTTGCCTGAGGCTAGGATATATAGCGTTATAGACGTATGTAATGATCCCACCGAGAAGTAGTGGTCGACGTGCCAGGAATGTAGTAAAATATTGCATCCGAGATGTTAGGTTGCCTTAGGTTAGGATATATCACGTTATTGACTTATATAATGTTCCCACCGAGAAATAGGCGCCGACGAGACCGGAATGTTGTAAAATATTACATTCGACATGTTAGGATTGCCTTAGTCTAGGATATATAACGTTATAGACGGATATGATATTCCCACCGAGAAGTACGGGCCGACACGCCACCAATGTTGTCAAATATTACATCCGAAATTTTAGGTACCCTTAGGTTAGGATATATAACGTTATAGACGTATATAATGTTCCCACCGTGAAGTAGGGGCCAACCAGCCAGGAATGCGGTAAAATATTACATTCGACATGTTAGGTTGCCTTAAGGTAGGATATATAGCTTTATAGACGTATATAACGTTCCCACCGAGAAGTAGGTGCCGACACGACAGGTATGTTGTAAAATATAACATTCGAAATGTTAGATTGCCTTAGACTAGGATATATAGCGTTATAGACGTATATAATGTTCCCACCGAGAAGTAGGGGCCGGCGCGCCAGGAATGTAGTAAAATATTACACCCGAGATGTTAGGTTGCCCTAGGTTAGGATATATAACGTTATTGACTTATATAATGTTCCCACCGAGAAGTAGGGGCCGACGCGCCAGGAATGTTGTAAAATATTACATCCGAGATGTTAGGATTGCCTTAGGCTAGGATATATAACGTTATAGACGAATATTCTGTTCCCACCGAGAAGGAGGTGCCGAAGCGTCAGGAATGTTGTAAAATATTACGGTAGAGACGTTAGGTTGCCTTAGGTTAGGATATATAACGTTATAGACGTATATAATGTTCCCACCGTGAAGTAGGTGCCGACGCGCCAGGAATGTTGTAAAATATTACATCCGACATGTTAGGTTGCCTTGAGCTAGGATATGTAGCGTTAAAGATATATATAATGTTCCCACCGAGAAGTAGAGGCCGGCGCGCCAGGAATGTAGTAAAATATTACACCCGAGATGTTAGGTTGCCTTAGGTTAGGATATATAACGTTATTGACTTATATAGTGTTCCCACCGAGAAGTAGGCGCCGACGCGCCAGGAATGTTGTAAAATATTACATTCGACATGTTAGGATTGCCTTAGGATAGGATCTATAACGTTATAGACGTATAAACTGTTCCCACCGAGATGTTGGTGCCGACGCGCCAGGAATGTTGTAAAATATTACATTCGACACTTTAGGTTGCCTTAGGCTAGGATATATAGCGTTATAGACGTATATAATGTTCCCACCGAGAAGTAGGGGCCGACGCGCCAGGAATGTTGTAAAATATTACGATCAACATGTTAGGTTGCCTTAGGCTTGGATATGTAACATTATAGACGTATATAATGTTCCCACCGTGAAGTAGGGGCCAACCTGCCAGGAATGTGGTAAAATATTACATTCGACATGTTAGGTTGCCTTAAGGTAGGATATATAGCTTTATAGACGTATATAACGTTCCCACCGAGAAGTAGGTGCCGACACGGCAGGTATGTTGTAAAATATAACATGCGAAATGTTAGGTTGCCTTAGACTAGGATATATAGCGTTATAGACGTATATAATGTTCCCACCGAGAAGTAGGGGCCGGCGCGCCAGGAATGTAGTAAAATATTACACCCGAGATGTTAGGTTGCCCTAGGTTAGGATATATAACGTTATTGACTTATATAATGTTCCCACCGAGAAGTAGGGGCCGACGCGCCAGGAATGTTGTAAAATATTACATCCGAGATGTTATGATTGCCTTAGGCTAGGATATATAACGTTATAGACGAATATACTGTTCCCACCGAGAAGGAGGTGCCGAAGCGTCAGGAATGTTGTAAAATATTACGGTAGAGACATTAGGTTGCCTTAGGTTAGGATATATAACGTTATAGACGTATATAATGTTCCCACCGTGAAGTAGGTGCCGACGCGCCAGGAATGTTGTAAAATATTACATCCGACATGTTAGGTTGCCTTAAGCTAGGATATGTAGCGTTAAAGATATATATAATGTTCCCACCGAGAAGTAGAGGCCGGCGCGCCAGGAATGTAGTAAAATATTACACCCGAGATGTTAGGTTGCCTTAGGTTAGGATATATAACGTTATTGACTTATATAGTGTTCCCACCGAGAAGTAGGCGCCGACGCGCCAGGAATGTTGTAAAATATTACATTCGACATGTTAGGATTGCCTTAGGCTTGGATATATAACGTTATAGACGTATAAACTGTTCCCACCGAGATGTTGGTGCCGACGCGCCAGGAATGTTGTAAAATATTACATTCGACACTTTAGGTTGCCTTAGGCTAGGATATATAGCGTTATAGACGTATATAATGTTCCCACCGAGAAGTAGGGGCCGACGCGCCAGGAATGTTGTAAAATATTACGATCAACATGTTAGGTTGCCTTAGGCTTGGATATGTAACATTATAGACGTATATAATCTTCCCACCGTGAAGTAGGGGCCAACCTGCCAGGAATGTGGTAAAATATTACATTCGACATGTTAGGTTGCCTTAAGGTAGGATATATAGCTTTATAGACGTATATAACGTTCCCACCGAGAAGTAGGTGCCGACACGGCAGGTATGTTGTAAAATATAACATGCGAAATGTTAGGTTGCCTTAGACTAGGATATATAGCGTTATAGACGTATATAATGTTCCCACCGAGAAGTAGGGGCCGACGCGCCAGGAATGTAGTAAAATATTACACCCGAGATGTTAGGTTGCCCTAGGTTAGGATATATAACGTTATTGACTTATATAATGTTCCCACCGAGAAGTAGGGGCCGACGCGCCAGGAATGTTGTAAAATATTACATCCGAGATGTTAGGATTGCCTTAGGCTAGGATATATAACGTTATAGACGAATATACTGTTCCCACCGAGAAGGAGGTGCCGAAGCGTCAGGAATGTTGTAAAATATTACGGTAGAGACGTTAGGTTGCCTTAGGTTAGGATATATAACGTTATAGACGTATATAATGTTCCCACCGTGAAGTAGGTGCCGACGCGCCAGGAATGTTGTAAAATATTACATCCGACATGTTAGGTTGCCTTAAGCTAGGATATGTAGCGTTAAAGATATATATAATGTTCCCACCGAGAAGTAGAGGCCGGCGCGCCAGGAATGTAGTAAAATATTACACACGAGATGTTAGGTTGCCTTAGGTTAGGATATATAACGTTATTGACTTATATAGTGTTCCCACCGAGAAGTAGGCGCCGACGCGCCAGGAATGTTGTAAAATATTACATTCGACATGTTAGGATTGCCTTAGGCTAGGATATATAACGTTATAGACGAATATACTGTTCCCACCGAGAAGTAGGGGCCGGCGCGCCAGGAATGTAGTAAAATATTACACCCGAGATCTTAGGTTGCCCTAGGTTAGGATATATAACGTTATTGACTTATATAATGTTCCCACCGAGAAGTAGGGGCCGACGCGCCAGGAATGTTGTAAAATATTACATCCGAGATGTTAGGATTGCCTTAGGCTAGGATATATAACGTTATAGACGAATATACTGTTCCCACCGAGAAGGAGGTGCCGACGCGTCAGGAATGTTGTAAAATATTACGGTAGAGACGTTAGGTTGCCTTAGGTTAGGATATATAACGTTATAGACGTATATAATGTTCCCACCGTGAAGTAGGTGCCGACGCGCCAGGAATGTTGTAAAATATTACATTCGACATGTTAGGTTGCGTTAAGCTAGGATATGTAGCGTTATAGACGTAAATAACGTTCCCACCGAGAAGTAGGTGTCGACGTGCGAGGAATGTAGTAAAATATTGCATCCGAGATGTTAGGTTGCCTTAGGTTAGGATATATAACGTTATTGACTTATATAGTGTTCCCACCGAGAAGTAGGCGCCGACGCGCCAGGAATGTTGTAAAATATTACATTCGACATGTTAGGATTGCCTTAGGCTAGGATATATAACGTTATAGACGAATATACTGTTCCCACCGAGAAGTAGGGGCCGGCGCGCCAGGAATGTAGTAAAATATTACACCCGAGATGTTAGGTTGCCCTAGGTTAGGATATATAACGTTATTGACTTATATAATGTTCCCACCGAGAAGTAGGGGCCGACGCGCCAGGAATGTTGTAAAATATTACATCCGAGATGTTAGGATTGCCTTAGGCTAGGATATATAACGTTATAGACGAATATACTGTTCCCACCGAGAAGGAGGTGCCGACGCGTCAGGAATGTTGTAAAATATTACGGTAGAGACGTTAGGTTGCCTTAGGTTAGCATATATAACGTTATAGACGTATATAATGTTCCCACCGTGAAGTAGGTGCCGACGCGCCAGGAATGTTGTAAAATATTACATTCGACATGTTAGGTTGGCTTAAGCTAGGATATGTAGCGTTAAAGATATATATAATGTTCCCACCGAGAAGTAGAGGCCGGCGCGCCAGGAATGTAGTAAAATATTACACCCGAGATGTTAGGTTGCCTTAGGTTAGGATATATAACGTTATTGACTTATATAATGTTCCCACCGAGAAGTAGGTGCCGACGCGCCAGGAATGTTGTAAAATATTACATTCGACATGTTAGGTTGCGTTAAGCTAGGATATGTAGCGTTATAGACGTAAATAACGTTCCCACCGAGAAGTAGGTGTCGACGTGCGAGGAATGTAGTAAAATATTGCATCCGAGATGTTAGGTTGCCTTAGGTTAGGATATATAACGTTATTGACTTATATAGTGTTCCCACCGAGAAGTAGGCGCCGACGCGCCAGGAATGTTGTAAAATATTACATTCGACATGTTAGGATTGCCTTAGGCTAGGATATATAACGTTATAGACGAATATACTGTTCCCACCGAGAAGTAGGGGCCGGCGCGCCAGGAATGTAGTAAAATATTACACCCGAGATGTTAGGTTGCCCTAGGTTAGGATATATAACGTTATTGACTTATATAATGTTCCCACCGAGAAGTAGGGGCCGACGCGCCAGGAATGTTGTAAAATATTACATTCGACATGTTAGGTTGGCTTAAGCTAGGATATGTAGCGTTAAAGATATATATAATGTTCCCACCGAGAAGTAGAGGCCGGCGCGCCAGGAATGTAGTAAAATATTACACCCGAGATGTTAGGTTGCCTTAGGTTAGGATATATAACGTTATTGACTTATATAATGTTCCCACCGAGAAGTAGGTGCCGACGCGCCAGGAATGTTGTAAAATATTACATTCGACATGTTAGGTTGCGTTAAGCTAGGATATGTAGCGTTATAGACGTAAATAACGTTCCCACCGAGAAGTAGGTGTCGACGTGCGAGGAATGTAGTAAAATATTGCATCCGAGATGTTAGGTTGCCTTAGGTTAGGATATATAACGTTATTGACTTATATAGTGTTCCCACCGAGAAGTAGGCGCCGACGCGCCAGGAATGTTGTAAAATATTACATTCGACATGTTAGGATTGCCTTAGGCTAGGATATATAACGTTATAGACGAATATACTGTTCCCACCGAGAAGTAGGGGCCGGCGCGCCAGGAATGTAGTAAAATATTACACCCGAGATGTTAGGTTGCCCTAGGTTAGGATATATAACGTTATTGACTTATATAATGTTCCCACCGAGAAGTAGGGGCCGACGCGCCAGGAATGTTGTAAAATATTACATCCGAGATGTTAGGATTGCCTTAGGCTAGGATATATAACGTTATAGACGAATATACTGTTCCCACCGAGAAGGAGGTGCCGACGCGTCAGGAATGTTGTAAAATATTACGGTAGAGACGTTAGGTTGCCTTAGGTTAGCATATATAACGTTATAGACGTATATAATGTTCCCACCGTGAAGTAGGTGCCGACGCGCCAGGAATGTTGTAAAATATTACATTCGACATGTTAGGTTGGCTTAAGCTAGGATATGTAGCGTTAAAGATATATATAATGTTCCCACCGAGAAGTAGAGGCCGGCGCGCCAGGAATGTAGTAAAATATTACACCCGAGATGTTAGGTTGCCTTAGGTTAGGATATATAACGTTATTGACTTATATAATGTTCCCACCGAGAAGTAGGTGCCGACGCGCCAGGAATGTTGTAAAATATTACATTCGACATGTTAGGTTGCGTTAAGCTAGGATATGTAGCGTTATAGACGTAAATAACGTTCCCACCGAGAAGTAGGTGTCGACGTGCGAGGAATGTAGTAAAATATTGCATCCGAGATGTTAGGTTGCCTTAGGTTAGGATATATAACGTTATTGACTTATATAGTGTTCCCACCGAGAAGTAGGCGCCGACGCGCCAGGAATGTTGTAAAATATTACATTCGACATGTTAGGATTGCCTTAGGCTAGGATATATAACGTTATAGACGTATAAACTGTTCCCACCGAGATGTTGGTGCCGACGCGCCAGGAATGTTGTAAAATATTACATTCGACACTTTAGGTTGCCTTAGGCTAGGATATATAGCGTTATAGACGTATATAATGTTCCCACCGAGAAGTAGGGGTCGACGTGCCAGGAATGTAGTAAAATATTGCATCCGAGATGTTAGGTTGCCTTAGGTTAGGATATATAACGTTATTGACTTATATAATGATCCCACCGAGAAGTAGGCGCCGACGAGACCGGAATGTTGTAAAATATTACATTCGACATGTTAGGATTGCCTTAGTCTAGGATATATAACGTTATAGACGGGTATGATATTCCCACCGAGAAGTACGGGCCGACACGCCAGCAATGTTGTCAAATATTACATCCGAAATGTTAGGTACCCTTAGGTTAGGATATATAACGTTATAGACGTATATAATGTTCGCACCGAGAAGTAGGGGCCGACGAGCCAGGAATGTTGTAAAATAGTAGGCTCGACACGTTAGGATGCCTTAGGCTAGGATATATAGCGATATAGACGTATATAATGTTCCCACCGAGATGTAGGGGCCGGCGCCCCAGGAATGTAGTAAAATATTACATTAGAAATGTTAGGTCGCCTTAGGCTAGGATATATATCGTTATAGATGTAAATACTGTTCGCACCGAGAAGTAGGTGCCGACGAGCCAGGAATGTTGTAAAATATTACAATCGACATGTTAGGTTGCGTTAAGCTAGGATATGTAGCGTTATAGACGTAAATAACGTTCCCACCGAGAAGTAGGTGTCGACGTGCGAGGAATGTAGTAAAATATTGCATCCGAGATGTTAGGTTGCCTTAGGTTAGGATATATAACGTTATTGACTTATATAGTGTTCCCACCGAGAAGTAGGCGCCGACGCGCCAGGAATGTTGTAAAATATTACATTCGACATGTTAGGATTGCCTTAGGCTAGGATATATAACGTTATAGACGTATAAACTGTTCCCACCGAGATGTTGGTGCCGACGCGCCAGGAATGTTGTAAAATATTACATTCGACACTTTAGGTTGCCTTAGGCTAGGATATATAGCGTTATAGACGTATATAATGTTCCCACCGAGAAGTAGGGGTCGACGTGCCAGGAATGTAGTAAAATATTGCATCCGAGATGTTAGGTTGCCTTAGGTTAGGATATATAACGTTATTGACTTATATAATGATCCCACCGAGAAGTAGGCGCCGACGAGACCGGAATGTTGTAAAATATTACATTCGACATGTTAGGATTGCCTTAGTCTAGGATATATAACGTTATAGACGGGTATGATATTCCCACCGAGAAGTACGGGCCGACACGCCAGCAATGTTGTCAAATATTACATCCGAAATGTTAGGTACCCTTAGGTTAGGATATATAACGTTATAGACGTATATAATGTTCGCACCGAGAAGTAGGGGCCGACGAGCCAGGAATGTTGTAAAATAGTAGGCTCGACACGTTAGGATGCCTTAGGCTAGGATATATAGCGTTATAGACGTATATAATGTTCCCACCGAGATGTAGGGGCCGGCGCCCCAGGAATGTAGTAAAATATTACATTAGAAATGTTAGGTCGCCTTAGGCTAGGATATATATCGTTATAGATGTAAATACTGTTCGCACCGAGAAGTAGGTGCCGACGAGCCAGGAATGTTGTAAAATATTACAATCGACATGTTAGGATTGCTTTAGGCTAGGATATATAACGTTATAGACGTATAAACTGTTCACACCGAGATGTTGGTGCCGACGCGCCAGGAATGTTGTAAAATATTACATTCGACATGTTAGGTTGCCTTAAGCTAGGATTTATAGCGTTATAGACGTATATAATGTTCCCACCGAGAAGTAGGGGCCGGCGCGCCAGGAATGTAGTAAAATATTACACCCGAGATGTTAGGTTGCCCTAGGTTAGGATATATAACGTTATTGACTTATATAATGTTCCCACCGAGAAGTAGGTGCCGACGCGCCAGGAATGTTGTAAAATATTACATCCGAGATGTTAGGATTGCCTTAGGCTAGGATATATAACGTTATAGACGAATATACTGTTCCCACCGAGAAGGAGGTGCCGACGCGTCAGGAATGTTGTAAAATATTACGGTAGAGACGTTAGGTTGCCTTAGGTTAGGATATATAACGTTATAGACGTATATAATGTTCCCACCGTGAAGTAGGTGCCGACGCGCCAGGAATGTTGTAAAATATTACATTCGACATGTTAGGTTGCCTTAAGCTAGGATATGTAGCGTTAAAGATATATATAATGTTCCCACCGAGAAGTAGAGGCCGGCGCGCCAGGAATGTAGTAAAATATTACACCCGAGATGTTAGGTTGCCTTAGGTTAGGATATATAACGTTATTGACTTATATAATGTTCCCACCGAGAAGTAGGTGCCGACGCGCCAGGAATGTTGTAAAATATTACATTCGACATGTTAGGTTGCCTTAAGCTAGGATATGTAGCGTTATAGACGTAAATAACGTTCCCACCGAGAAGTAGGGGTCGACGTGCGAGGAATGTAGTAAAATATTGCATCCGAGATGTTAGGTTGCCTTAGGTTAGGATATATAACGTTATTGACTTATATAGTGTTCCCACCGAGAAGTAGCCGCCGACGCGCCAGGAATGTTGTAAAATATTACATTCGACATGTTAGGATTGCCTTAGGCTAGGATATATAACGTTATAGACGTATAAACTGTTCCCACCGAGATGTTGGTGCCGACGCGTCAGGAATGTTGTAAAATATTACATTCGACACTTTAGGTTGCCTTAGGCTAGGATATATAGCGTTATAGACGTATATAATGTTCCCACCGAGAAGTAGGGGTCGACGTGCCAGGAATGTAGTAAAATATTGCATCCGAGATGTTAGGTTGCCTTAGGTTAGGATATATAACGTTATTGACTTATATAATGATCCCACCGAGAAGTAGGCGCCGACGAGACCGGAATGTTGTAAAATATTACATTCGACATGTTAGGATTGCCTTAGTCTAGGATATATAACGTTATAGACGGGTATGATATTCCCACCGAGAAGTACGGGCCGACACGCCAGCAATGTTGTCAAATATTACATCCGAAATGTTAGGTACCCTTAGGTTAGGATATATAACGTTATAGACGTATATAATGTTCGCACCGAGAAGTAGGGGCCGACGAGCCAGGAATGTTGTAAAATAGTAGGCTCGACATGTTAGGGTGCCTTAGGCTAGGATATATAGCGATATAGACGTATATAATGTTCCCACCGAGATGTAGGGGCCGGCGCGCCAGGAATGTAGTAAAATATTACATTAGAGATGTTAGGTCGCCTTAGGCTAGGATATATATCGTTATAGACGTATATAATGTTCCCACCGAGAAGTAACTGCCGACGCGCCAGGAATGTTGTAAAATATTACATTCCACAGGTTAGGTTGCCTTAGGCTAGGACATATAGCGTTGTAGACGTATGTAATGATCCCATCGAGAAGTAGGGGCCGACGTTCCAGGAATGTTGTAAAATATTACGGTAGAGACTTTAGGTTGCCTTAGGTTAGGATATATAACGTTATAGACGTATATAATGTTACGACAGAGAACTAGGGACTTGCATGCCAGGAATGTTGTAAAATATTACGGTAGAGATGATAGGTTGCCTTAGTTTAGGATATATAACGTTATAGACGTATATAATGTTCCCACCGAGAAGTAGGTTCCGACGCGGCAGGAATGTTGTAAAATATAACATTCGACATGTTAGGTTGCCTTAGGCTAGGATATGTAACATTATAGACGTATATAATGTTCCCACGGTGAAGTAAGGGCCAACGAGACAGGAATGTGGTAAAATATTACATTCGACATGTTAGGTTGCCTTAGGTTAGGATATATAGCGTTATAGACGTATATAATGTTCCCACCGAGAAGTAGGTGCCGACGCGCCAGGCATGTTGTAAAATATTACATTCCACATGTTAGGATGCCTTAAACTAGGATATATAGCGTTATAGACGTATGTAATGATCCCACCGAAAGTAGGGGCCGACGCGCCAGGAATGTTGTAAAATATTACATCCGAGATGTTAGGACTGCCTTAGGCTAGGATATATAACGTTATAGACGAACATACTGTTCCCACCGAGAAGGAGGTGCCGACGCGTCAGGAATGTTGTAAAATATTACGGTAGAGACGTTAGGTTGCCTTAGGTTAGGATATATAACGTTATAGACGTATATAATGTTCCCACCGTGAAGTAGGTGCCGACGCGCCAGGAATGTTGTAAAATATTACATTCGACATGTTAGGTTGCCTTAAACTAGGATATATAGCGTTATAGACGTATGTAATGATCCCACCGAGAAGTAGGGGTCGACGTGCCAGGAATGTAGTAAAATATTGCATCCGAGATGTTAGGTTGCCTTAGGTTAGGATATATAACGTTATTGACTTATATAATATTCCCACCGAGAAGTAGGAGCCGACGAGACCGGAATGTTGTAAAATATTACATTCGACATGTTAGGATTGCCTTAGTCTAGGATATATAACGTTATAGACGTATATGATATTCCCGCCGAGAAGTACGGGCCGACACGCCAGTAATGTTGTCACATATTACATCCGAGATGTTAGGTACCCTTAGGTTAGGATATATAACGTTATAGACGTATATAATGTTCCCACCGGGAAGTAGGGGCCGACGAGCCAGGAATGTTGTAAAATATTACATTCGACACTTTAGGTTGCCTTAGGCTAGGATATATAGCGTTATAGACATATATAATGTTCCCACCGAGAAGTAGGGGCCGACGCGCCAGGAATGTTGTAAAATATTACATTCGACACTTTAGGTTGCCTTAGGCTAGGATATATAGCGTTATAGACGTATGTAATGATCCCACCGAGAAGTAGTGGTCGACGTGCCAGGAATGTAGTAAAATATTGCATCCGAGATGTTAGGTTGCCTTAGGTTAGGATATATAACGTTATTGACTTATATAATGTTCCCACCTAGAAATAGGCGCCGACGAGACCGGAATGTTGTAAAATATTACATTCGACATGTTAGGATTGCCTTAGTCTAGGATATATAACGTTATAGACGGATATGATATTCCCACCGAGAAGTACGGGCCGACACGCCACCAATGTTGTCAAATATTACATCCGAAATTTTAGGTACCCTTAGGTTAGGATATATAACGTTATAGACGTATATAATGTTCCCACCGAGAAGTAGGGGTCGACGTGCGAGGAATGTAGTAAAATATTGCATCCGAGATGTTAGGTTGCCTTAGGCTAGGATATATAACGTTATAGACGTATAAACTGTTCACACCGAGATGTTGGTGCCGACGCGCCAGGAATGTTGTAAAATATTACATTCGACATGTTAGGTTGCCTTAAGCTAGGATTTATAGCGTTATAGACGTATATAATGTTCCCACCGAGATGTAGCGGCCGAAGTGCCGGGAATGTTGTAAAATATTACACTCGACATTTTAGGTTGCCTTAGGCTAGGATATATAGCGTTATAGACGTATAAACTGGTCCCACCGAGAAGTTGGTGCCGACGAGCCAGGAATGTTGTAAAATATTACATTCGACATGTTAGGTTGCCTTAAACTAGGATATGTAGCGTTATAGACGTATATAATGTTCCCACCGAAATGTAGCGGCCGAAGTGCATGGAATGTTGTAAAATATTACACTCAACATTTTAGGTTGCCTTAGGCTAGGATGTATAGCGTGATAGACATATATAATGTTCCCACCGAGAAGTAGGGGCCGACGCGCCAGGAATGTTATAAAATATTACATTCGACACTTTAGGTTGCCTTAGGCTAGGGTATATAGCGTTATAGACGTATATAATGTTGCCACCGAGAAGTAGGGGCCGACGCGCCAGGATTGCTGTGAAATATTACGGTCAACATGTTAGGATTGCCTTAAGCTAGGATATATAACGTCATAGACGTATATACTGTTCCCACCGAGAAGTAGGTGCCGAAGTGACGGGAATGTTGTAAAATATTACATTCGAAATGTTTGGTTGCCTTAAGCTAGGATATGTAGCGTTATAGACGTAAATAACGTTCCCACCGAGAAATAGGGGCCGACACGCCAGGAATGTTGCAAAATATTACATTCGACATGTTAGGTTGCCTTAAGCTAGGATATGTAGCGTTATAGACGTAAATAACGTTCCTACCGAGAAGTTAGGTGCCGACGTGCGCGGAATGTAGTAAAATATTGCATCCGACATGTTAGCTTGCCTTAGGTTAGGATATATAACGTTATTAACTTATATAATGTTCCCACCGAGAAATACGGGCCGACACGCCAGCAATGTTGTCAAATATTACATCCGAGATGTTAGGTCCCCTTAGGTTAGGATATATAACGTTATAGGCGTAAATAATGTTCCCACCGAGAAGTAGGGGCCGACGAGCCAGGAATGTTGTAAAATAGTAGGCTCGACATGTTAGGATGCCTTACGCTAGGATATATAGCGATATAGACGTATATAAAGTTCCCACCGAGAAGTAGGCGCCGACGCGCCAGGAATGTTGTAAAATATTACATTCGACATGTTAGGTTGCCTTAAGCTAGGATATGTAGCGTTATAGACGTAAATAACGTTCCCTCCGAGAAGTAGGGGTCGACGTGCGAGGAATGTAGTAAAATATTGCATCCGAGATGTTAGGTTGCCTTAGGTTAGGATATATAACGTTATTGACTTATATAGTGTTCCCACCGAGAAGTAGGCGCCGACGCGCCAGGAATGTTGTAAAATATTACATTCGACATGTTAGGATTGCCTTAGGCTAGGATATATAACGTTATAGACGTATAAACTGTTCACTCCGAGATGTTGGTGCCGACGCGCCAGGAATGTTGTAAAATATTACATTCGACATGTTAGGATGCCTTAAGCTAGGATTTATAGCGTTGTAGACGTATATAATGTTCCCACCGAGATGTAGCGGCCGAAGTGCCGGGAAGGATGTAAAATATTACACTCGACATTTTAGGTTGCCTTAGGCTAGGATATATAGCGTTATAGACTTATATAGTGTTCCCACGGAGAAGTAGGGGCCGACGCGCCAGGAATGCTGTAAAATATTACATTCGACATGTTAGGTTGCCTTAAACTAGGATATGTAGCGTTATAGACGTATATAATGTTCCCACCGAGATGTAGCGGCCGAAGTGCCGGGAATGTTTTAAAATATTACATTCGACATGTTAGGTTGCCTTAGGCTTGGATATGTAACATTATAGACGTATATAATGTTCCCACCGTGAAGTGTGTGCCAACCAGCCAGGAATGTGGTAAAATATTACATTCGACATGTTAGGTTGCCTTAAGGTAGGATATATAGCTTTATAGACGTATATAACGTTCCCACCGAGAAGTAGGTGCCGACACGACAGGTATGTTGTAAAATATTACATTCGAGATGTTAGGTTGCCTTAGACTAGGATATATAGCGCTATAGACGTATATAATGTTCCCACCGAGAAGTAGGCGCCGACGAGACCGGAATGTTGTAAAATATTACATTCGACATGTTAGGATTGCCTTAGTCTAGGATATATAACGTTATAGACGTATATGATATTCCCGCCGAGAAGTACGGGCCGACACGCCAGTAATGTTGTCACATATTACATCCGAGATGTTTGGTACCCTTAGGTTAGGATATATAACGTTATAGACGTATATAATGTTCCCACCGGGAAGTAGGGGCCGACGAGCCAGGAATGTTGTAAAATATTACATTCGACATGTTAGGTTGCCTGAAACTAGGATATGTAGCGTTATAGACGTAAATAACGTTCCCTCCGAGAAGTAGGGGTCGACGTGCGAGGAATGTAGTAAAATATTGCATCCGAGATGTTAGGTTGCCTTAGGCTAGGATATATAACGTTATAGACGTATAAACCGTTCACACCGAGATGTTGGTGCCGACGCGCCAGGAATGTTGTAAAATATTACATTCGACATGTTAGGTTGCCTTAAGCTAGGATTTATAGCGTTATAGACGTATATAATGTTCCCACCGAGATGTAGCGGCCGAAGTGCCGGGAATGTTGTAAAATATTACACTCGACATTTTAGGTTGCCTTAGGCTAGGATATATAGCGTTATAGACATATATAATGTTCCCACCGAGAAGTAGGGGCCGACGCGCCAGGAATGTTGTAAAATATTACATTCGACACTTTAGGTTGCCTGAGGCTAGGATATATAGCGTTATAGACGTATGTAGTGATCCCACCGAGAAGTAGTGGTCGACGTGCCAGGAATGTAGTAAAATATTGCATCCGAGATGTTAGGTTGCCTTAGGTTAGGATATATCACGTTATTGACTTATATAATGTTCCCTCCGAGAAATAGGCGCCGACGAGACCGGAATGTTGTAAAATATTACATTCGACATGTTAGGATTGCCTTAGTCTAGGATATATAACGTTATAGACGGATATGATATTCCCACCGAGAAGTACGGGCCGACACGCCACCAATGTTGTCAAATATTACATCCGAAATTTTAGGTACCCTTAGGTTAGGATATATAACGTTATAGACGTATATAATGTTCCCACCGAGAAGTAGGGGTCGACGTGCGAGGAATGTAGTAAAATATTGCATCCGAGATGTTAGGTTGCCTTAGGCTAGGATATATAACGTTATAGACGTATAAACTGTTCACACCGAGATGTTGGTGCCGACGCGCCAGGAATGTTGTAAAATATTACATTCGACATGTTAGGTTGCCTTAAGCTAGGATTTATAGCGTTATAGACGTATGTAATGTTCCCACCGAGATGTAGCGGCCGAAGTGCCGGGAATGTTGTAAAATATTACACTCGACATTTTAGGTTGCCTTAGGCTAGGATATATAGCGTTATAGACATATATAATGTTCCCACCGAGAAGTAGGGGCCGACGCGCCAGGAATGTTGTAAAATATTACATTCGACACTTTAGGTTGCTTTAGGCTAGGATATATAGCGTTATAGACGTATGTAATGATCCCACCGAGAAGTAGTGGTCGACGTGCCAGGAATGTAGTAAAATATTGCATCCGAGATGTTAGGTTGCCTTAGGTTAGGATATATAACGTTATTGACTTATATAATGTTCCCACCGAGAAATAGGCGCCGACGAGACCGGAATGTTGTAAAATATTACATTCGAAATGTTAGGATTGCCTTAGGCTAGGATATATAACGTCATTGACGTATATACTGTTCCCACCGAGAAGCAGGTGCCGAAGTTCCGGGAATGTTGTAAAATATTACATTCGACATGTTAGGTTGCCTTAGGCTTGGATATGTAACATTATAGACGTATATAATGTTCCCACCGTGAAGTAGGGGCCAACCAGCCAGGAATGTGGGAAAATATTACATTCGACATGTTAGGTTGCCTTAAGGTAGGATATATAGCTTTATAGACGTATATAACGTTCCCACCGAGAAGTAGGTGCCGACACGACAGGTATGTTGTAAAATATAACATTCGAAATGTTAGATTGCCTTAGACTAGGATATATAGCGTTATAGACGTATATAATGTTCCCACCGAGAAGTAGGGTCCGGCGCGCCAGGAATGTAGTAAAATATTACACCCGAGATGTTAGGTTGCCCTAGGTTAGGATATATAACGTTATTGACTTATATAATGTTCCCACCGAGAAGTAGGGGCCGACGCGCCAGGAATGTAGTAAAATATTGCATCCGAGATGTTAGGTTGCCTTAGGTTAGGATATATCACGTTATTGACTTATATAATGTTCCCACCGAGAAATAGGCGCCGACGAGACCGGAATGTTGTAAAATATTACATTCGACATGTTAGGATTGCCTTAGTCTAGGATATATAACGTTATAGACGGATATGATATTCCCACCGAGAAGTACGGGCCGACACGCCACCAATGTTGTCAAATATTACATCCGAAATTTTAGGTACCCTTAGGTTAGGATATATAACGTTATAGACGTATATAATGTTCCCACCGAGAAGTAGGGGTCGACGTGCGAGGAATGTAGTAAAATATTGCATCCGAGATGTTAGGTTGCCTTAGGCTAGGATATATAACGTTATAGACGTATAAACTGTTCACACCGAGATGTTGGTGCCGACGCGCCAGGAATGTTGTAAAATATTACATTCGACATGTTAGGTTGCCTTAAGCTAGGATTTATAGCGTTATAGACGTATGTAATGTTCCCACCGAGAGGTAGCGGCCGAAGTGCCGGGAATGTTGTAAAATATTACACTCGACATTTTAGGTTGCCTTAGGCTAGGATATATAGCGTTATAGACATATATAATGTTCCCACCGAGAAGTAGGGGCCGACGCGCCAGGAATGTTGTAAAATATTACATTCGACACTTTAGGTTGCCTTAGGCTAGGATATATAGCGTTATAGACGTATGTAATGATCCCACCGAGAAGTAGTGGTCGACGTGCCAGGAATGTTGTAAAATATTACGATCAACATGTTAGGTTGCCTTAGGCTTGGATATGTAACATTATAGACGTATATAATGTTCCCACCGTGAAGTAGGGGCCAACCTGCCAGGAATGTGGTAAAATATTACATTCGACATGTTAGGTTGCCTTAAGGTAGGATATATAGCTTTATAGACGTATATAACGTTCCCACCGAGAAGTAGGTGCCGACACGGCAGGTATGTTGTAAAATATAACATGCGAAATGTTAGGTTGCCTTAGACTAGGATATATAGCGTTATAGACGTATATAATGTTCCCACCGAGAAGTAGGGGCCGACGCGCCAGGAATGTAGTAAAATATTACACCCGAGATGTTAGGTTGCCCTAGGTTAGGATATATAACGTTATTGACTTATATAATGTTCCCACCGAGAAGTAGGGGCCGACGCGCCAGGAATGTTGTAAAATATTACATCCGAGATGTTAGGATTGCCTTAGGCTAGGATATATAACGTTATAGACGAATATACTGTTCCCACCGAGAAGGAGGTGCCGAAGCGTCAGGAATGTTGTAAAATATTACGGTAGAAACGTTAGGTTGCCTTAGGTTAGGATATATAACGTTATAGACGTATATAATGTTCCCACCGTGAAGTAGGTGCCGACGCGCCAGGAATGTTGTAAAATATTACATCCGACATGTTAGGTTGCCTTAAGCTAGGATATGTAGCGTTAAAGATATATATAATGTTCCCACCGAGAAGTAGAGGCCGGCGCGCCAGGAATGTAGTAAAATATTACACCCGAGATGTTAGGTTGCCTTAGGTTAGGATATATAACGTTATTGACTTATATAGTGTTCCCACCGAGAAGTAGGCGCCGACGCGCCAGGAATGTTGTAAAATATTACATTCGACATGTTAGGATTGCCTTAGGCTAGGATATATAACGTTATAGACGTATAAACAGTTCCCACCGAGATGTTGGTGCCGACGCGCCAGGAATGTTGTAAAATATTACATTCGACACTTTAGGTTGCCTTAGGCTAGGATATATAGCGTTATAGACGTATATAATGTTCCCACCGAGAAGTAGGGGCCGACGCGCCAGGAATGTTGTAAAATATTACGATCAACATGTTAGGTTGCCTTAGGCTTGGATATGTAACATTATAGACGTATATAATGTTCCCACCGTGAAGTAGGGGCCAACCTGCCAGGAATGTGGTAAAATATTACATTCGACATGTTAGGTTGCCTTAAGGTAGGATATATAGCTTTATAGACGTATATAACGTTCCCACCGAGAAGTAGGTGCCGACACGGCAGGTATGTTGTAAAATATTACATGCGAAATGTTAGGTTGCCTTAGACTAGGATATATAGCGTTATAGACGTATATAATGTTCCCACCGAGAAGTAGGGGCCGGCGCGCCAGGAATGTAGTAAAATATTACACCCGAGATGTTAGGTTGCCCTAGGTTAGGATATATAACGTTATTGACTTATATAATGTTCCCACCGAGAAGTAGGGGCCGACGCGCCAGGAATGTTGTAAAATATTACATCCGAGATGTTAGGATTGCCTTAGGCTAGGATATATAACGTTATAGACGAATATACTGTTCCCACCGAGAAGGAGGTGCCGAAGCGTCAGGAATGTTGTAAAATATTACGGTAGAGACATTAGGTTGCCTTAGGTTAGGATATATAACGTTATAGACGTATATAATGTTCCCACCGTGAAGTAGGTGCCGACGCGCCAGGAATGTTGTAAAATATTACATCCGACATGTTAGGTTGCCTTAAGCTAGGATATGTAGCGTTAAAGATATATATAATGTTCCCACCGAGAAGTAGAGGCCGGCGCGCCAGGAATGTAGTAAAATATTACACCCGAGATGTTAGGTTGCCTTAGGTTAGGATATATAACGTTATTGACTTATATAGTGTTCCCACCGAGAAGTAGGCGCCGACGCGCCAGGAATGTTGTAAAATATTACATTCGACATGTTAGGATTGCCTTAGGCTAGGATATATAACGTTATAGACGTATAAACTGTTCCCACCGAGATGTTGGTGCCGACGCGCCAGGAATGTTGTAAAATATTACATTCGACACTTTAGGTTGCCTTAGGCTAGGATATATAGCGTTATAGACGTATATAATGTTCCCACCGAGAAGTAGGGGCCGACGCGCCAGGAATGTTGTAAAATATTACGATCAACATGTTAGGTTGCCTTAGGCTTGGATATGTAACATTATAGACGTATATAATGTTCCCACCGTGAAGTAGGGGCCAACCTGCCAGGAATGTGGTAAAATATTACATTCGACATGTTAGGTTGCCTTAAGGTAGGATATATAGCTTTATAGACGTATATAACGTTCCCACCGAGAAGTAGGTGCCGACACGGCAGGTATGTTGTAAAATATAACATGCGAAATGTTAGGTTGCCTTAGACTAGGATATATAGCGTTATAGACGTATATAATGTTCCCACCGAGAAGTAGGGGCCGACGCGCCAGGAATGTAGTAAAATATTACACCCGAGATGTTAGGTTGCCCTAGGTTAGGATATATAACGTTATTGACTTATATAATGTTCCCACCGAGAAGTAGGGGCCGACGCGCCAGGAATGTTGTAAAATATTACATCCGAGATGTTAGGATTGCCTTAGGCTAGGATATATAACGTTATAGACGAATATACTGTTCCCACCGAGAAGGAGGTGCCGAAGCGTCAGGAATGTTGTAAAATATTACGGTAGAGACGTTAGGTTGCCTTAGGTTAGGATATATAACGTTATAGACGTATATAATGTTCCCACCGTGAAGTAGGTGCCGACGCGCCAGGAATGTTGTAAAATATTACATCCGACATGTTAGGTTGCCTTAAGCTAGGATATGTAGCGTTAAAGATATATATAATGTTCCCACCGAGAAGTAGGGGCCGACGCGCCAGGAATGTTGTAAAATATTACATCCGAGATGTTAGGATTGCCTTAGGCTAGGATATATAACGTTATAGACGAATATACTGTTCCCACCGAGAAGGAGGTGCCGAAGCGTCAGGAATGTTGTAAAATATTACGGTAGAGACGTTAGGTTGCCTTAGGTTAGGATATATAACGTTATAGACGTATATAATGTTCCCACCGTGAAGTAGGTGCCGACGCGCCAGGAATGTTGTAAAATATTACATCCGACATGTTAGGTTGCCTTAAGCTAGGATATGTAGCGTTAAAGATATATATAATGTTCCCACCGAGAAGTAGAGGCCGGCGCGCCAGGAATGTAGTAAAATATTACACCCGAGATGTTAGGTTGCCTTAGGTTAGGATATATAACGTTATTGACTTATATAGTGTTCCCACCGAGAAGTAGGCGCCGACGCGCCAGGAATGTTGTAAAATATTACATTCGACATGTTAGGATTGCCTTAGGCTAGGATATATAACGTTATAGACGTATAAACAGTTCCCACCGAGATGTTGGTGCCGACGCGCCAGGAATGTTGTAAAATATTACATTCGACACTTTAGGTTGCCTTAGGCTAGGATATATAGCGTTATAGACGTATATAATGTTCCCTCCGAGAAGTAGGGGCCGACGCGCCAGGAATGTTGTAAAATATTACGATCAACATGTTAGGTTGCCTTAGGCTTGGATATGTAACATTATAGACGTATATAATGTTCCCACCGTGAAGTAGGGGCCAACCTGCCAGGAATGTGGTAAAATATTACATTCGACATGTTAGGTTGCCTTAAGGTAGGATATATAGCTTTTTAGACGTATATATAGTTCCCACCGAGAAGTAGGTGCCGACACGGCAGGTATGTTGTAAAATATAACATGCGAAATGTTAGGTTGCCTTAGACTAGGATATATAGCGTTATAGACGTATATAATGTTCCCACCGAGAAGTAGGGGCCGGCGCGCCAGGAATGTAGTAAAATATTACACCCGAGATGTTAGGTTGCCCTAGGTTAGGATATATAACGTTATTGACTTATATAATGTTCCCACCGAGAAGTAGGGGCCGACGCGCCAGGAATGTTGTAAAATATTACATCCGAGATGTTAGGATTGCCTTAGGCTAGGATATATAACGTTATAGACGAATATACTGTTCCCACCGAGAAGGAGGTGCCGACGCGTCAGGAATGTTGTAAAATATTACGGTAGAGACGTTAGGTTGCCTTAGGTTAGGATATATAACATTATAGACGTATATAATGTTCCCACCGTGAAGTAGGTGCCGACGCGCCAGGAATGTTGTAAAATATTACATTCGACATGTTAGGTTGCCTTAAGCTAGGATATGTAGCGTTAAAGATATATATAATGTTCCCACCGAGAAGTAGAGGCCGGCGCGCCAGGAATGTAGTAAAATATTACACCCGAGATGTTAGGTTGCCTTAGGTTAGGATATATAACGTTATTGACTTATATAATGTTAGCACCGAGAAGTAGGCGCCGACGAGACCGGAATGTTGTAAAATATTACATTCGACATGTTAGGATTGCCTTAGTCTAGGATATATAACGTTATAGACGGATATGATATTCCCACCGAGAAGTACGGGCCGACACGCCAGCAATGTTGTCAAATATTACATCCGAAATGTTAGGTACCCTTAGGTTAGGATATATAACGTTATAGACGTATATAATGTTCCCACCGAGAAGTAGGGGCCAACGTGCCAGGAATGTAGTAAAATATTACATACGAGATGTTAGGTTGCCTTAGGTTAGGATATATAACGTTATAGAAATATATAATGTTCCACCCGAGAAGTAGGGGCCGACGCGCCAGGAATGCTGTAAAATATTACATTCGACATGTTAGGATTGCCTTTGGCTAGGATATATAACGTTATAGACGTATATGATATTCCCACCGAGAACTACGGGCCTACACGCGAGGAACGTTATCAAATATTACTTCCGAGATGTTAGGTTCCCTTAGGTTAGGATATATAACGTTATAGACGTATATAATGTTGCCACCGAGAAGTAGGGGCCGACGAGCCAGGAATGTTGAAAAATATTACGCTCGACATGTTAGGTTGCCTTAGACTATGATATATAGCGATATAGACGTATATAATATTCCCACCGAGAAGTGGGGGCCGGCGCGCCAGGAATGTAGTAAAATATTACATCCGAGATGTTAGGTTGCCTTAGGCTAGGATATATAAAGTTATAGACGTATATAATGTTCCCACCGAGAAATAGGTGCCGGCGCGCCAGGAATGTTGCAAAATATTACATCCGAGATGTTAGGATTGCCTTAGGCTAAGATATATATCGTTATAGACGTATATAATGTTCCCACCGAGAAGTAGGGGCCGAAGTGACGGGAATGTTGTAAAATATTACATCCGAGGTGTTAGGTTGCCTTAGGTTAGGATATATAACGTTATTGACTTATATAATGTTCCCACCGAGAAATAGGGGCCGACGCCCTGGGAATGTTGTAAAATATTACGCTCGGCAAGTTAGGTTGCCTTAGGCTATGATATATAGCGATATAGACGTATATAATATTCCCACCGAGAAGTAGGGGCCGGCGCGCCAGGAATGCAGTAAAATATTACATCCGAGATGTTAGGTTGCCTTAGGCTAGGATATGTAAAGTTATAGTAGTATATAATGTTCCCAACGAGAAATAGATGCCGGCGCGCCAGGAATGTTGTAAAATATTACATCCGAGATGTTAGCATTACCTTAGGCTAGGATATATAACGTTATAGACGTATATGATGTTCCCACCGAGAAGTAGGTGCCCAAGTGACGGGAATGTAGTAAAATATAACATCCGAGATGTTAGTTTGCCTTAGGCTAGGATATATAGCGTTATAGACTTATATAATGTTCCCACCGAGATGTAGTGGCCGACGTGCCAGGAACGTAGTAAAATATTACATCCGAGATGTTAGGTTGCCTTAGGTTAGGATATATAACATTATTGACTTATATACTGTTCCCACCGAGAAGTAGATGCCGACGCGCCAGGAATGTTGTAAATTATTACATTCGAGTTGTTAGGATTGCCTTAGGCTAGGATATATAACGTTATAGACGTATATAATGTTCCCACCGAGAAGTAGGGGTCGGTGCGCCACGAATGTAGTAAAATATTACATCCGAGATGTTAGGTTGCCTTAGACTAGGGTATATAATGTTATAGACGTATATAATGTTCCCACCGAGAAGTAGGGGCCGAAGTGACGGGAATGTAGTAAAATATATCATCCGAGATGTTAGGTTGCCTTAGGCTAGGATATATAACGTTATAAACGTATATAATGTTGCCACCGAGAAGTAGGTGCCGAAGTGACGAGAATGTTATAAAATATTACATTCGACATGTTAGTTTGCCTTAGGCTAGGATATATAGCGTTATAGACTTATATAATGTTCCCACCGAGAAGTAGTGGCCGACGCGCCAGGAATGCTGTAAAATATTACATTCGACATGTTAGGATTGCCTTTGGCTAGGATATATAACGTTATAGACGTATATGATATTCCCACCGAGAACTACGGGCCTACACGCGAGGAACGTTATCAAATATTACTTCCGAGATGTTAGGTTCCCTTAGGTTAGGATATGTAAAGTTATAGACGTATATAATGTTCCCACCGAGAAATAGGGGCCGAAGTGACGGGCATGTTGTAAAATATTACATTCGACATGTTAGGTTGCCTTAGGCTAGGAAATATAGCGTTATAGACGTATATAATGTTCCCACCGAGAAGTAGGGGCCGACGTGCCAGGAATGTAGTAAAATATTACATCCGAGATGTTAGGTTGCCTTAGGATAGGATATATAACGTTATAGACTTATATACTGTTCCCACCGAGAAGTAGGTGCCGCCGCGGCAGGAATGTTGTAAAATATTACATCAGAGATGTTAGGATTACCTTAGGCTAGGATATATAACGTTATTGACTTATATAATGTTCGCACCGAGAAATAGGGGCCGACGCCCTGGGAATGTTGTAAAATATTACGCTCGGCAAGTTAGGTTGCCTTAGGCTATGATATATAGCGATATAGACGTATATAATATTCCCACCGAGAAGTGGGGGCCGGCGCGCCAGGAATGTAGTAAAATATTACATCCGAGATGTTAGGTTGCCTTAGGATAGGATATGTAAAGTTATAGACGTATATAATGTTCCCACCGAGAAATAGGTGCCGGCGCGCCACGAATGTTGCAAAATATTACATCCGAGATGTTAGGATTGCCTTAGGCTAAGATATATAACGTTATAGACGTATATAATGTTCCCACCGAGAAGTAGGGGCCGGCGCGCCGGGAATGTAGTAAAATATAACATCCGAGATGTTAGGTTGCCTTAGGCTAGGATATATAACGTTATAGACGTATATAATGTTCCCACCGTGAAATAGGGGCCGACGAGCCACGAATGTTGTGAAATATTACGCTCGACATGTTAGGTTGCCTTAGACTATGATATATAGCGATATAGACGTATATAATATTCCCACCGAGAAGTGGGGGCCGGCGCGCCAGGAATGTAGTAAAATATTACATCCGAGATGTTAGGTTGCCTTATGCTAGGATATGTTAAGTTATAGACGTATATAATGTTCCCACCGAGAAATTGGTGCCGGCGAGTCAGGAATGTTGCAAAATATTACATCCGAGATGTAGGGATTGCCTTAGGCTAAGATATATAACGTTATAGACGTATATAATGTTCCCACCGAGAAGTAGGGGCCGAAGTGACGGGAATGTTGTAAAATATTACATCCGAGATGTTAAGTTGCCTTAGGTTAGGATATATAACGTTATTGACTTATATAATGTTCCCACCGAGAAATAGGGGCCGACGCCCTGGGAATGTTGTAAAATATTACGCTCGGCAAGTTAGGTTGCCTTAGGCTATGATATATAGCGATATAGACGTATATAATATTCCCACCGAGAAGTGGGGGCCGGCGCGCCAGGCATGTAGTAAAATATTACATCCGAGATGTTAGGTTGCCTTAGGATAGGATATGTAAAGTTATAGACGTATATAATGTTCCCACCGAGAAATAGGTGCCGGCGCGCCACGAATGTTGCAAAATATTACATCCGAGATGTTAGGATTGCCTTAGGCTAAGATATATAACGTTATAGACGTATATAATGTTCCCACCGAGAAGTAGGGGCCGGCGCGCCGGGAATGTAGTAAAATATAACATCCGAGATGTTAGGTTGCCTTAGGCTAGGATATATAACGTTATAGACGTATATAATGTTCCCACCGTGAAGTAGGGGCCGACGAGCCAGGAATGTTGTGAAATATTACGCTCGACATGTTAGGTTGCCTTAGATTATGATATATAGCGATATAGACGGATATAATATTCCCACCGAGAAGTGGGGGCCGGCGCGCCAGGAATGTAGTAAAATATTACATCCGAGATGTTAGGTTGCCTTATGCTAGGATATGTTAAGTTATAGACGTATATAATGTTCCCACCGAGAAATAGGTGCCGGCGCGCCAGGAATGTTGCAAAATATTACATCCGAGATGTTAGGATTGCCTTAGGCTAAGATATATAACGTTATAGACGTATATAATGTTCCCACCGAGAAGTAGGGGCCGAAGTGACGGGAATGTTGTAAAATATTACATCCGAGATGTTAAGTTGCCTTAGGTTAGGATATATAACGTTATTGACTTATATAATGCTCCCACCGAGAAATAGGGGCCGACGCCCTGGGAATGTTGTAAAATATTACGCTCGGCAAGTTAGGTTGCCTTAGGCTATGATATATAGCGATATAGACGTATATAATATTCCCACCGAGAAGTGGGGGCCGGCGCGCCAGGAATGTAGTAAAACATTACATCCGAGATGTTAGGTTGCCTTAGGCTAGGATATGTAAAGTTATAGACGTATATAATGTTCCCACCGAGAAATAGGTGCCGACGCGCCAGGAATGTTGTAAAATATTACATCCGAGATGTTAGCATTACCTTAGGCTAGGATATATAACGTTATAGACGTATATGATGTTCCCACCGAGAAGTAGGTGCCGAAGTGACGGGAATGTAGTAAAATATAACATCCGAGATGTTAGTTTGCCTTAGGCTAGGATATATAGCGTTATAGACTTATATAATGTTCCCACCGAGAAGTAGTGGCCGACGTGCCAGGAACGTAGTAAAATATTACATCCGAGATGTTAGGTTGCCTTAGGTTAGGATATATAACATTATTGACTTATATACTGTTCCCAC
This sequence comes from Xylocopa violacea, assembly GCA_963969225.1. Classification (NCBI taxonomy): domain Eukaryota; kingdom Metazoa; phylum Arthropoda; class Insecta; order Hymenoptera; family Apidae; genus Xylocopa; species Xylocopa violacea. The sequence goes on along the minus strand of CAXAJV010000001.1, from coordinate 43,700,223 downwards.
CGAGAAGTAGATGCCGACGCGCCAGGAATGTTGTAAATTATTACATCCGAGATGCTAGGATTGCCTTAGGCTAGGATATATAACGTTATAGACGTATATAATGTTCCCACCGAGAAGTAGGGGTCGGTGCGCCACGAATGTAGTAAAATATTACATCCGAGATGTTAGGTTGCCTTAGACTAGGGTATATAATATTATAGACGTATATAATGTTCCCACCGAGAAGTAGGGGCCGAAGTGACGGGAATGTTGTAAAATATTACATTCGACATGTTAGGTTGCCTTAGGCTAGGAAATATAGCGTTATAGACGTATATAATGTTCCCACCGAGAAGTAGGGGCCGACGTGCCAGGAATGTAGTAAAATATTACATCCGAGATGTTAGGTTGCCTTAGGATAGGATATATAACGTTATAGACTTATATACTGTTCCCACCGAGAAGTAGGTGCCGCCGCGGCAGGAATGTTGTAAAATATTACATCCGAGATGTTAGGATTACCTTAGGCTAGGATATATAAAGTTATTGACTTATATAATGTTCCCACCGAGAAATAGGGGCCGACGCCCTGGGAATGTTGTAAAATATTACGCTCGGCAAGTTAGGTTGCCTTAGGCTATGATATATAGCGATATAGACGTATATAATATTCCCACCGAGAAGTGGGGGCCGGCGCGCCAGGAATGTAGTAAAATATTACATCCGTGATGTTAGGTTGCCTTAGGATAGGATATGTAAAGTTATAGACGTATATAATGTTCCCACCGAGAAATAGGTGCCGGCGCGCCACGAATGTTGCAAAATATTACATCCGAGATGTTAGGATTGCCTTAGGCTAAGATGTATAACGTTATAGACGTATATAATATTCCCACCGAGAAGTAGGGGCCGGCGCGCCGGGAATGTAGTAAAATATAGCATCCGAGATGTTAGGTTGCCTTAGGCTAGGATATATAACGTTATAAACGTATATAATGTTCCCACCGAGAAGTAGGTGCCGAAGTGACGGTAATGTTATAAAATATTACATTCGACATGTTAGTTTGCCTTAGGCTAGGATATATAGCGTTATAGACTTATATAATGTTCCCACCGAGAAGTAGTGGCCTACACGCCAGGAATGTTATCAAATATTACTTCCGAGATGTTAGGTTCCCTTAGGTTAGGATATATAACGTTATAGACGTATATAATGTTCCCACCGTGAAGTAGGGGCCGACGAGCCAGGAATGTTGTGAAATATTACGCTCGGCAAGTTAGGTTGCCTTAGGCTATGATATATAGCGATATAGACGTATATAATATTCCCACCGAGAAGTGGGGGCCGGCGCGCCAGGAATGTAGTAAAACATTACATCCGAGATGTTATGTTGCCTTAGGCTAGGATATGTAAAGTTATAGACGTATATAATGTTCCCACCGAGAAATAGGTGCCGACGCGCCAGGAATGTTGTAAAATATTACATCCGAGATGTTAGGATTGCCTTAGGCTAAGATATATAACGTTATAGACGTATATAATGTTCCCACCGACAAGTAGGGGCCGGCGCGCCGGGAATGTAGTAAAGTATAACATCCGAGATGTTAGGTTGCCTTAGACTAGGATATATAACGCTATAGACGTATATAATGTTCCCACCGAGAAGTAGGTGCCGAAGTGACGGGAATGTTGTAAAATATAACATCCGAGATGTTAGTTTGCCTTAGGCTAGGATATATAGCGTTATAGACTTATATAATGTTCCCACCGAGATGTAGTGGCCGACGTGCCAGGAACGTAGTAAAATATTACATCCGAGATGTTAGGTTGCCTTAGGTTAGGATATATAACATTATTGACTTATATACTGTTCCCACCGAAAAGTAGATGCCGACGCGCCAGGAATGTTGTAAATTATTACATTCGACATGTTAGGTTGCCTTAGGCTAGGAAATATAGCGTTATAGACGTATATAATGTTCCCACCGAGAAGTAGGGGTCGGTGCGCCACGAATGTAGTAAAATATTACATCCGAGATGTTAGGTTGCCTTAGGATAGGATATATAACGTTATAGACTTATATACTGTTCCCACCGAGAAGTAGGTGCCGACGCGCCAGGAATGTTGTAAAATATTACTTCCGAGATGTTAGGTTGCCTTACGTTATGATATTTAGCGATATAGACGTATATAATGTTCCCACCGAGAAGTAGGGTCCGGCGCGCCAGGAATGTAGTAAAATATTACATCCGAGATGTTATTTTGCCTTAGGTTAGGATATATAACGTTATAGACGTATATAATGTTCCCACCGAGAAGTAGGGGCCGGCGCGCCGGGAATGTAGTAAAATATAACATCCGAGATGTTAGGTTGCCTTAGGCTAGGATATATAACGTTATAAACGTATATAATGTTGCCACCGAGAAGTAGGTGCCGAAGTGACGGGAATGTTATAAAATATTACATTCGACATGTTAGTTTTCCTTAGGCTAGGATATATAGCGTTATATACGTATATAATGTTCCCACCGAGAAGTAGGGGCCGACGTGCCAGGAATGTAGTAAAATATTACATACGAGAGGTTAGGTTGCCTTAGGTTAGGATATATAACGTTATAGACATATATAATGTACCACCCGAGAAGTAGGGGCCGACGCGCCAGGAATGCTGTAAAATATTACATTCGACATGTTAGGATTGCCTTTGGCTAGGATATATAACGTTATAGACGTATGTGATATTCCCACCGAGAACTACGGGCCTACACGCGAGGAACGTTATCAAATATTACTTCCGAGATGTTAGGTTCCCTTAGGTTAGGATATATAACGTTATAGACGTATATAATGTTGCCACCGAGAAGTAGGGGCCGACGAGCCAGGAATGTTGAAAAATATTACGCTCGACATGTTAGGTTGCCTTAGACTATGATATATAGCGATATAGACGTATATAATATTCCCACCGAGAAGTGGGGGCCGGCGCGCCAGGAATGTAGTAAAATATTACATCCGAGATGTTAGGTTGCCTTAGGCTAGGATATGTAAAGTTATAGACGTATATAATGTTCCCACCGAGAAATAGGTGCCGGCGCGCCAGGAATGTTGCAAAATATTACATCCGAGATGTTAGGATTGCCTTAGGCTAAGATATATATCGTTATAGACGTATATAATGTTCCCACCGAGAAGTAGGGGCCGAAGTGACGGGAATGTAGTAAAATATTACATCCGAGGTGTTAGGTTGCCTTAGGTTAGGATATATAACGTTATTGACTTATATAATGTTCCCACCGAGAAATAGGGGCCGACGCCCTGGGAATGTTGTACAATATTACGCTCGGCAAGTTAGGTTGCCTTAGGCTATGATATATAGCGATATAGACGTATATAATATTCCCACCGAGAAGTGGGGGCCGGCGCGCCAGGAATGCAGTAAAATATTACATCCGAGATGTTAGGTTGCCTTAGGCTAGGATATGTAAAGTTATAGTAGTATATAATGTTCCCAACGAGAAATAGATGCCGGCGCGCCAGGAATGTTGAAAAATATTACATCCGAGATGTTAGCATTACCTTAGGCTAGGATATATAACGTTATAGACGTATATGATGTTCCCACCGAGAAGTAGGTGCCGAAGTGACGGGAATGTAGTAAAATATAACATCCGAGATGTTAGCATTACCTTAGGCTAGGATATATAACGTTATAGACATATATAATGTACCACCCGAGAAGTAGGGGCCGACGCGCCAGGAATGCTGTAAAATATTACATTCGACATGTTAGGATTGCCTTTGGCTAGGATATATAACGTTATAGACGTATGTGATATTCCCACCGAGAACTACGGGCCTACACGCGAGGAACGTTATCAAATATTACTTCCGAGATGTTAGGTTCCCTTAGGTTAGGATATATAACGTTATAGACGTATATAATGTTGCCACCGAGAAGTAGGGGCCGACGAGCCAGGAATGTTGAAAAATATTACGCTCGACATGTTAGGTTGCCTTAGACTATGATATATAGCGATATAGACGTATATAATATTCCCACCGAGAAGTGGGGGCCGGCGCGCCAGGAATGTAGTAAAATATTACATCCGAGATGTTAGGTTGCCTTAGGCTAGGATATGTAAAGTTATAGACGTATATAATGTTCCCACCGAGAAATAGGTGCCGGCGCGCCAGGAATGTTGCAAAATATTACATCCGAGATGTTAGGATTGCCTTAGGCTAAGATATATATCGTTATAGACGTATATAATGTTCCCACCGAGAAGTAGGGGCCGAAGTGACGGGAATGTAGTAAAATATTACATCCGAGGTGTTAGGTTGCCTTAGGTTAGGATATATAACGTTATTGACTTATATAATGTTCCCACCGAGAAATAGGGGCCGACGCCCTGGGAATGTTGTACAATATTACGCTCGGCAAGTTAGGTTGCCTTAGGCTATGATATATAGCGATATAGACGTATATAATATTCCCACCGAGAAGTGGGGGCCGGCGCGCCAGGAATGCAGTAAAATATTACATCCGAGATGTTAGGTTGCCTTAGGCTAGGATATGTAAAGTTATAGTAGTATATAATGTTCCCAACGAGAAATAGATGCCGGCGCGCCAGGAATGTTGAAAAATATTACATCCGAGATGTTAGCATTACCTTAGGCTAGGATATATAACGTTATAGACGTATATGATGTTCCCACCGAGAAGTAGGTGCCGAAGTGACGGGAATGTAGTAAAATATAACATCCGAGATGTTAGTTTGCCTTAGGCTAGGATATATAGCGTTATAGACTTATATAATGTTCCCACCGAGATGTAGTGGCCGACGTGCCAGGAACGTAGTAAAATATTACATCCGAGATGTTAGGTTGCCTTAGGTTAGGATATATAACATTATTGACTTATATACTGTTCCCACCGAGAACTAGATGCCGACGCGCCAGGAATGTTGTAAATTATTACATTCGAGATGTTAGGATTGCCTTAGGCTAGGATATATAACGTTATAGACGTATATAATGTTCCCACCGAGAAGTAGGGGTCGGTGCGCCACGAATGTAGTAAAATATTACATCCGAGATGTTAGGTTGCCTTAGACTAGGGTATAAAATGTTATAGACGTATATAATGTTCCTACCGAGAAGTAGGGGCCGAAGTGACGGGAATGTTGTAAAATATTACATTCGACATGTTAGGTTGCCTTAGGCTAGGAAATATAGCGTTATAGACGTATATAATGTTCCCACCGAGAAGTAGGGGTCGGTGCGCCACGAATGTAGTAAAATATTACATCCGAGATGTTAGGTTGCCTTAGGATAGGATATATAACGTTATAGACTTATATACTGTTCCCACCGAGAAGTAGGTGCCGACGCGCCAGGAATGTTGTAAAATATTACTTCCGAGATGTTAGGTTGCCTTACGTTATGATATATAGCGATATAGACGTATATAATGTTCCCACCGAGAAGTAGGGTCCGGCGCGCCAGGAATGTAGTAAAATATTACATCCGAGATGTTATTTTGCCTTAGGTTAGGATATATAACGTTATAGACGTATATAATGTTCCCACCGAGAAGTAGGGGCCGGCGCGCCGGGAATGTAGTAAAATATAACATCCGAGATGTTAGGTTGCCTTAGGCTAGGATATATAACGTTATAAACGTATATAATGTTGCCACCGAGAAGTAGGTGCCGAAGTGACGGGAATGTTATAAAATATTACATTCGACATGTTAGTTTGCCTTAGGCTAGGATATATAGCGTTATAGACTTATATAATGTTCCCACCGAGAAGTAGTGGCCGACGTGCCAGGAATGTAGTAAAATATTACATCCGAGATGTTAGGTTGCCTTAGGTTAGGATATATAACGTTATAGACGTATATAGTGTTCCCATCGAGAAGTAGGGGCCGAAGTGACAGGAATGTTGTAAAATATTACATTCGACATGTTAGTTTGCCTTAGGCTAGGATATATAGCGTTATAGACGTATATAATGTTCCCACCGAGAAGTAGGGGCCGACGTGCCAGGAATGTAGTAAAATATTACATACGAGATGTTAGGTTGCCTTAGGTTAGGATATATAACGTTATAGACGTATATAATGTTCCACCCGAGAAGTAGGAGCCGACGCGCCAGGAATGCTGTAAAATATTACATTCGACATGTTAGGATTGCCTTTGGCTAGGATATATAACGTTATAGACGTATATGATATTCCCACCGAGAACTACGGGCCTACACGCGAGGAACGTTATCAAATATTACTTCCGAGATGTTAGGTTCCCTTAGGTTAGGATATATAACGTTATAGACGTATATAATGTTGCCACCGAGAAGTAGGGGCCGGCGCGCCAGGAATGTAGTAAAATATTACATCCGAGATGTTAGGTTGCCTTAGGCTAGGATATGTAAAGTTATAGACGTATATAATGTTCCCACCGAGAAGTAGGGGCCGAAGTGACGGTAATGTTGTAAAATATTACATCCGAGATGTTAGGTTGCCTTAGGTTAGGATATATAACGTTATTGACTTATATAATGTTCCCACCGAGAAAGAGGGGCCGACGCCCTGGGAATGTTGTAAAATATTACGCTCGGCAAGTTAGGTTGCCTTAGGCTATGATATATAGCGATATAGACGTATATAATATTCCCACCGAGAAGTGGGGGCCGGCGCGCCAGGAATGCAGTAAAATATTACATCCGAGATGTTAGGTTGCCTTAGGCTAGGATATGTAAAGTTATAGACGTATATAATGTTCCCAACGAGAAATAGATGCCGGCGCGCCACGAATGTAGTAAAATATTACATCCGAGATGTTAGGTTGCCTTAGACTAGGGTATATAATGTTATAGACGTATATAATGTTCCCACCGAGAAGTAGGGGCCGAAGTGACGGGAATGTTGTAAAATATTACATTCGACATGTTAGGTTGCCTTAGGCTAGGAAATATAGCGTTATAGACGTATATAATGTTCCCACCGAGAAGTAGGGGCCGACGTGCCAGGAATGTAGTAAAATATTACATCCGAGATGTTAGGTTGCCTTAGGATAGGATATATAACGTTATAGACTTATATACTGTTCCCACCGAGAAGTAGGTGCCGCCGCGGCAGGAATGTTGTAAAATATTACATCCGAGATGTTAGGATTACCTTAGGCAAGGATATATAACGTTATTGACTTATATAATGTTCCCACCGAGAAATAGGGGCCGACGCCCTGGGAATGTTGTAAAATATTACGCTCGGCAAGTTAGGTTGCCTTAGGCTATGATATATAGCGATATAGTCGTATATAATATTCCCACCGAGAAGTGGGGGCCGGCGCGCCAGGAATGTAGTAAAATATTACATCCGAGATGTTAGGTTGCCTTAGGATAGGATATGTAAAGTTATAGACGTATATAATGTTCCCACCGAGAAATAGGTGCCGGCGCGCCACGAATGTTGCAAAATATTACATCCGAGATGTTAGGATTGCCTTAGGCTAAGATATATAACGTTATAGACGTATATAATATTCCCACCGAGAAGTAGGGGCCGGCGCGCCGGGAATGTAGTAAAATATAACATCCGAGATGTTAGGTTGCCTTAGGCTAGGATATATAACGTTATAAACGTATATAATGTTCCCACCGAGAAGTAGGTGCCGAAGTGACGGTAATGTTATAAAATATTACATTCGACATGTTAGTTTGCCTTAGGCTAGGATATATAGCGTTATAGACTTATATAATGTTCCCACCGAGATGTAGTGGCCTACACGCCAGGAATGTTATCAAATATTACTTCCGAGATGTTAGGTTCCCTTAGGTTAGGATATATAACGTTATAGACGTATATAATGTTCCCACCGTGAAGTAGGGGCCGACGAGCCAGGAATGTTGTGAAATATTACGCTCGACATGTTAGGTTGCCTTAGACTATGATATATAGCGATATAGACGTATATAATATTCCCACCGAGAAGTGGGGGCCGGCGCGCCAGGAATGTAGTAAAATATTACATCCGAGATGTTAGGTTGCCTTATGCTAGGATATGTTAAGTTATAGACGTATATAATGTTCCCACCGAGAAATAGGTGCCGGCGCGCCAGGAATGTTGCAAAATATTACATCCGAGATGTTAGGATTGCCTTAGGCTAAGATATATAACGTTATAGACGTATATAATGTTCCCACCGAGAAGTAGGGGCCGAAGTGACGGGAATGTTGTAAAATATTACATCCGAGATGTTAAGTTGCCTTAGGTTAGGATATATAACGTTATTGACTTATATAATGTTCCCACCGAGAAATAGGGGCCGACGCCCTGGGAATGTTGTAAAATATTACGCTCGGCAAGTTAGGTTGCCTTAGGCTATGATATATAGCGATATAGACGTATATAATATTCCCACCGAGAAGTGGGGGCCGGCGCGCCAGGAATGTAGTAAAACATTACATCCGAGATGTTAGGTTGCCTTAGGCTAGGATATGTAAAGTTATAGACGTATATAATGTTCCCACCGAGAAATAGGTGCCGACGCGCCAGGAATGTTGTAAAATATTACATCCGAGATGTTAGGATTGCCTTAGGCTAAGATATATAGCGTTATAGACTTATATAATGTTCCCACCGAGATGTAGTGGCCGACGTGCCAGGAACGTAGTAAAATATTACATCCGAGATGTTAGGTTGCCTTAGGTTAGGATATATAACATTATTGACTTATATACTGTTCCCACCGAGAAGTAGATGCCGACGCGCCAGGAATGTTGTAAATTATTACATCCGAGATGTTAGGATTGCTTTAGGCTAGGATATATAACGTTATAGACGTATATAATGTTCCCACCGAGAAGTAGGTGTCGGTGCCCCACGAATGTAGTAAAATATTACATCCGAGATGTTACGTTGCCTTAGACTAGGGTATATAATGTTATAGACGTATATAATGTTCCCACCGAGAAGTAGGGGCCGAAGTGACGGGAATGTTGTAAAATATTACATTCGACATGTTAGGTTGCCTTAGGCTAGGAAATATAGCGTTATAGACGTATATAATGTTCCCACCGAGAAGTAGGGGCCGACGTGCCAGGAATGTAGTAAAATATTACATCCGAGATGTTAGGTTGCCTTAGGATAGGATATATAACGTTATAGACTTATATACTGTTCCCACCGAGAAGTAGGTGCCGCCGCGGCAGGAATGTTGTAAAATATTACATCCGAGATGTTAGGATTACCTTAGGCTAGGATATATAACGTTATTGACTTATATAATGTTCCCACCGAGAAATAGGGGCCGACGCCCGGGGAATGTTGTAAAATATTACGCTCGGCAAGTTAGGTTGCCTTAGGTTATGATATATAGCGATATAGACGTATATAATATTCCCACCGAGAAGTGGGGTCCGGCGCGCCAGGAATGTAGTAAAATATTACATCCGAGATGTTAGGTTGCCTTAGGATAGGATATGTAAAGTTATAGACGTATATAATGTTCCCACCGAGAAATAGGTGCCGGCGCGCCACGAATGTTGCAAAATATTACATCCGAGATGTTAGGATTGCCTTAGGCTAAGATATATAACGTTATAGACGTATATAATGTTCCCACCGAGAAGTAGTGGCCTACACGCCAGGAATGTTATCAAATATTACTTCCGAGATGTTAGTTTTCCTTAGGCTAGGATATATAGCGTTATATACGTATATAATGTTCCCACCGAGAAGTAGGGGACGACGTGCCAGGAATGTAGTAAAATATTACATACGAGATGTTAGGTTGCCTTAGGTTAGGATATATAACGTTATAGACATATATAATGTTCCACCCGAGAAGTAGGGGCCGACGCGCCAGGAATGTTGTAAAATATTACATCCGAGATGTTAGGATTGCCTTAGGCTAAGATATATAACGTTATAGACGTATATAATGTTCCCACCGACAAGTAGGGGCCGGCGCGCCGGGAATGTAGTAAAGTATAACATCCGAGATGTTAGGTTGCCTTAGACTAGGATATATAACGCTATAGACGTATATAATGTTCCCACCGAGAAGTAGGTGCCGAAGTGACGGGAATGTTGTAAAATATTACATTCGACATGTTAGTTTTCCTTAGGCTAGGATATATAGCGTTATATACGTATATAATGTTCCCACCGAGAAGTAGGGGCCGACGTGCCAGGAATGTAGTAAAATATTACATCCGAGATGTTAGGTTGCCTTAGGATAGGATATATAACGTTATAGACTTATATACTGTTCCCACCGAGAAATAGGGGCCGACGCCCTGGGAATGTTGTAAAATATTACGCTCGGCAAGTTAGGTTGCCTTAGGCTATGATATATAGCGATATAGACGTATATAATATTCCCACCGAGAAGTGGGGGCCGGCGCGCCAGGAATGCAGTAAAATATTACATCCGAGATGTTAGGTTGCCTTAGGCTAGGATATGTAAAGTTATAGTAGTATATAATGTTCCCAACGAGAAATAGATGCCGGCGCGCCAGGAATGTTGTAAAATATTACATCCGAGATGTTAGCATTACCTTAGGCTAGGATATATAACGTTATAGACGTATATAATGTTCCCACCGAGAAGTAGGGGCCGGCGCGCCGGGAATGTAGTAAAATATAACATCCGAGATGTTAGTTTGCCTTAGGCTAGGATATATAGCGTTATAGACTTATATAATGTTCCCACCGAGATGTAGTGGCCGACGTGCCAGGAACGTAGTAAAATATTACATCCGAGATGTTAGGTTGCCTTAGGTTAGGATATATAACATTATTGACTTATATACTGTTCCCACCGAGAAGTAGATGCCGACGCGCCAGGAATGTTGTAAATTATTACATCCGAGATGTTAGGATTGCTTTAGGCTAGGATATATAACGTTATAGACGTATATAATGTTCCCACCGAGAAGTAGGTGTCGGTGCCCCACGAATGTAGTAAAATATTACATCCGAGATGTTACGTTGCCTTAGACTAGGGTATATAATGTTATAGACGTATATAATGTTCCCACCGAGAAGTAGGGGCCGAAGTGACGGGAATGTTGTAAAATATTACATTCGACATGTTAGGTTGCCTTAGGCTAGGAAATATAGCGTTATAGACGTATATAATGTTCCCACCGAGAAGTAGGGGCCGACGTGCCAGGAATGTAGTAAAATATTACATCCGAGATGTTAGGTTGCCTTAGGATAGGATATATAACGTTATAGACTTATATACTGTTCCCACCGAGAAGTAGGTGCCGCCGCGGCAGGAATGTTGTAAAATATTACATCCGAGATGTTAGGATTACCTTAGGCTAGGATATATAACGTTATTGACTTATATAATGTTCCCACCGAGAAATAGGGGCCGACGCCCGGGGAATGTTGTAAAATATTACGCTCGGCAAGTTAGGTTGCCTTAGGTTATGATATATAGCGATATAGACGTATATAATATTCCCACCGAGAAGTGGGGTCCGGCGCGCCAGGAATGTAGTAAAATATTACATCCGAGATGTTAGGTTGCCTTAGGATAGGATATGTAAAGTTATAGACGTATATAATGTTCCCACCGAGAAATAGGTGCCGGCGCGCCACGAATGTTGCAAAATATTACATCCGAGATGTTAGGATTGCCTTAGGCTAAGATATATAACGTTATAGACGTATATAATGTTCCCACCGAGAAGTAGTGGCCTACACGCCAGGAATGTTATCAAATATTACTTCCGAGATGTTAGTTTTCCTTAGGCTAGGATATATAGCGTTATATACGTATATAATGTTCCCACCGAGAAGTAGGGGCCGACGTGCCAGGAATGTAGTAAAATATTACATACGAGATGTTAGGTTGCCTTAGGTTAGGATATATAACGTTATAGACATATATAATGTTCCACCCGAGAAGTAGGGGCCGACGCGCCAGGAATGCTGTAAAATATTACATTCGACATGTTAGGATTGCCTTTGGCTAGGATATATAACGTTATAGACGTATATGATATTCCCACCGAGAACTACGGGCCTACACGCGAGGAACGTTATCAAATATTACTTCCGAGATGTTAGGTTCCCTTAGGTTAGGATATATAACGTTATAGACGTATATAATGTTGCCACCGAGAAGTAGGGGCCGACGAGCCAGGAATGTTGTAAAATATTACGCTCGACATGTTAGGTTGCCTTAGACTATGATATATAGCGATATAGACGTATATAATATTCCCACCGAGAAGTGGGGGCCGGCGAGCCAGGAATGTAGTAAAATATTACATCCGAGATGTTAGGTTGCCTTAGGCTAGGATATGTAAAGTTATAGACGTATATAATGTTCCCACAGAGAAATAGGTGCCGGCGCGCCAGGAATGTTGCAAAATATTACATCCGAGATGTTAGGATTGCCTTAGGCTAAGATATATATCGTTATAGACGTATATAATGTTCCCACCGAGAAGTAGGGGCCGAAGTGACGGGAATGTTGTAAAATATTACATCCGAGGTGTTAGGTTGCCTTAGGTTAGGATATATAACGTTATTGACATATATAATGTTCCCACCGAGAAATAGGGGCCGACGCCCTGGGAATGTTGTAAAATATTACGCTCGGCAAGTTAGGTTGCCTTAGGCTATGATATATAGCGATATAGACGTATATAATATTCCCACCGAGAAGTGGGGGCCGGCGCGCCAGGAATGCAGTAAAATATTACATCCGAGATGTTAGGTTGCCTTAGGCTAGGATATGTAAAGTTATAGTAGTATATAATGTTCCCAACGAGAAATAGATGTCGGCGCGCCAGGAATGTTGTAAAATATTACATCCGAGATGTTAGCATTACCTTAGGCTAGGATATATAACGTTATAGACGTATATGATGTTCCCACCGAGAAGTAGGTGCCGAAGTGACGGGAATGTAGTAAAATATAACATCCGAGATGTTAGTTTGCCTTAGGCTAGGATATATAGCGTTATAGACTTATATAATGTTCCCACCGAGATGTAGTGGCCGACGTGCCAGGAACGTAGTAAAATATTACATCCGAGATGTTAGGTTGCCTTAGGCTAGGAAATATAGCGTTATAGACGTATATAATGTTCCCACCGAGAAGTAGGGGCCGGCGCGCCGGGAATGTAGTAAAATATAACATCCGAGATGTTAGGTTGCCTTAGACTAGGATATATAACGTTATAAACGTATATAATGTTCCCACCGAGAAGTAGGTGCCGAAGTGACGGGAATGTTATAAAATATTACATTCGACATGTTAGTTTGCCTTATGTTATAGACTTATATAATGTTCCCACCGAGAAGTAGTGGCCTACACTCCAGGAATGTTATCAAATATTACTTCCGAGATGTTAGGTTCCCTTAGGTTAGGATATATAGCGTTATAGACGTATATTATGTTCCCACCGTGAAGTAGGGGCCGACGAGCCAGGAATGTTGTGAAATATTACGCTCGACATGTTAGGTTGCCTTAGACTATGATATATAGCGATATAGACGTATATAATATTCCCACCGAGAAGTGGGGGCCGGCGCGCCAGGAATGTAGTAAAATATTACATCCGAGATGTTAGGTTGCCTTATGCTAGGATATGTTAAGTTATAGACGTATATAATGTTCCCACCGAGAAATAGGTGCCGGCGCGCCAGGAATGTTGCAAAATATTACATCCGAGATGTTAGGATTGCCTTAGGTTAAGAGATATAACGTTATAAACGTATATAATGTTCCCACCGAGAAGTAGGTGCCGAAGTGACGGGAATGTTATAAAATATTACATTCGACATGTTAGTTTGCCTTAGGCTAGGATATATAGCGTTATAGACTTATATAATGTTCCCACCGAGAAGTAGTGGCCTACACGTCAGGAATGTTATCAAATATTACTTCCGAGATGTTAGGTTCCCTTAGGTTAGGATATATAGCGTTATAGACGTATATTATGTTCCCACCGTGAAGTAGGGGCCGACGAGCCAGGAATGTTGTGAAATATTACGCTCGACATGTTAGGTTGCCATAGACTATGATATATAGCGATATAGACGTATATAATATTCCCACCGAGAAGTGGGGGCCGGCGCGACAGGAATGTAGTAAAATATTACATCCGAGATGTTAGGTTGCCTTATGCTAGGATATGTTAAGTTATAGACGCATATAATGTTCCCACCGAGAAATAGGTGCCGGCGCGCCAGGAATGTTGCAAAATATTACATCCGAGATGTTAGGATTGCCTTAGGCTAAGATATATAACGTTATAGACGTATATAATGTTCCCACCGAGAAGTAGGGGCCGGCGCGCCGGGAATGTAGTAAAATATAACATCCGAGATGTTAGGTTGCCTTAGGCTAAGATATATAACGTTATAGACGTATATAATGTTCCCACCGAGAAGTAGGGGCCGAAGTGACGGGAATGTTGTAAAATATTACATCCGAGATGTTAAGTTGCCTTAGGTTAGGATATATAACGTTATTGACTTATATAATGTTCCCACCGAGAAATAGGGGCCGACGCCCTGGGAATGTTGTAAAATATTACGCTCGGCAAGTTAGGTTGCCTTAGGCTAGGATATATAGCGTTAAAGATGTATATAATGTTCCCACCGAGACATAGGCGCAGACACGCTAGGAATGTTGTAAAATATTACATCCGAGGTGTTAGGTTCCCTTAGGATTGGATATATAACGTTATAGACGTATATAATGTTCCCACCGAGAAGTAGGGGCCGACGAGCCAGGAATGTTGTAAAATATTACGCTCGACATGTTAGGTTGCCTTAGACTATGATATATAGCGATATAGACGTATATAATATTCCCACCGAGAAGTGGGGGCCGGCGCGCCAGGAATATTGTAAAATATTATATTCGACATGTTAGGTTGCCTTAGGTTCGGATATATAACGTTATTGACTTATATAATGTTCCCACCGAGAAATAGGGGCCGACGCCCTGGGAATGTTGTAAAATATTACGCTCGGCAAGTTAGGTTGCCTTAGGCTATGATATATAACGTTATAGACGTATATAATGTTCCCACCGAGAAGTAGGGGCCCAAGTGATGGGAATGTTGTAAAATATTACATTCGACATGTTAGTTTGCCTTAGGCTAGGATATATAGCGTTATAGACGTATATAATGTTCCCACCGAGAAGTAGGGGCCGACGTGCCAGGAATGTAGTAAAATATTACATCCGAGATGTTAGGTTTCCTTAGGTTAGGATATATAACGTTATAGACGTACATAATGTTCCCACCGAGAAGGAGGTGCCGACGCGCCAGGAATGTTGTAAAGTATTACATCCGACATGTTAAGTTGCCTTAGGTTAGGATATATAACGTTATAGACTTATGTAATGTTCCCACCGAGAGGTTGGGTCCGGTGCGACACGAATGTAGTAAAATATTACATCCGAGATGTTAGGTTGCCTTAGGCTAGGATATATAGCGTTATAGACGCACATAATGTTCCTACCGAGAAGTAGGGACCGACGAGCCAGGAATGTTGTAAAATATTACGCTCGACATGTTAGGTTGCCTTACGTTATGATATACAGCGATATAGACGTATATAATGTTCCCACCGAGAAGTAGGGGCCGGCGCGCCAGGAATGTAGAAAATATAACATCCGAGATGTTGGGTTGCCTTAGGCTAGGATAAGTAACGTTATAGACGTATATAATGTTCCCACCGAGAAGTAGGGGCCGACGAGCCAGGAATGTAGTAAAATATTACATCCGAGATGTTAGGTTGCCTTAGGTTAGGATATATAACGTTATAGACTTATATACTGTTCCCACCGAGAAGTAGGTGCCGACGCGCCAGGAATGTTGTAAAATATTTCATCCGAGATGTTAGGATTACCTTAGGCTAGGATATATAACGTTATAGACGTATATAATGTTCCCACCGAGAAGTAGGGGCCGACGTGCCAGGAATGTAGTAAAATATTACATCCGAGATGTTAGGTTGCCTTAGTTTAGGATATATAACGTTATAGACGTATATAATGTTGCCACCGAGAAGTAGGGGCCGACGAGCCAGGAATGTTGAAAAATATTACGCTCGACATGTTAGGTTGCCTTAGACTATGATATATAGCGATATAGACGTATATAATATTCCCACCGAGAAGTAGGTGCCGAAGTGACGGGAATGTAGTAAAATATAACATCCGAGATGTTAGTTTGCCTTAGGCTAGGATATATAGCGTTATAGAATTATATAATGTTCCCACCGAGATGTAGTGGCCGACGTGCCAGGAACGTAGTAAAATATTACATCCGAGATGTTAGGTTGCCTTAGGTTAGGATATATAACATTATTGACCTATATACTGTTCCCACCGAGAAGTAGATGCCGACGCGCCAGGAATGTTGTAAATTATTACATTCGAGATGTTAGGATTGCCTTGGGCTAGGATATATAACGTTATAGACGTATATAATGTTCCCACCGAGAAGTAGGGGTCGGTGCGCCACGAATGTAGTAAAATATTACATCCGAGATGTTAGGTTGCCTTAGACTAGGGTATATAATGTTATAGACGTATATAATGTTCCCACCGAGAAGTAGGGGCCGAAGTGACGGGAATGTTGTAAAATATTACATTCGACATGTTAGGTTGCCTTAGGCTAGGAAATATAGCGTTATAGACGTATATAATGTTCCCACCGAGAAGTAGGGGTCGGTGCGCCACGAATGTAGTAAAATATTACATCCGAGATGTTAGGTTGCCTTAGGATAGGATATATAACGTTATAGACTTATATACTGTTCCCACCGAGAAGTAGGTGCCGACGCGCCAGGAATGTTGTAAAATATTACTTCCGAGATGTTAGGTTGCCTTACGTTATGATATATAGCGATATAGACGTATATAATGTTCCCACCGAGAAGTAGGGTCCGGCGTGCCAGGAATGTAGTAAAATATTACATCCGAGATGTTATTTTGCCTTAGGTTAGGATATATAACGTTATAGACGTATATAGTGTTCCCATCGAGAAGTAGGGGCCGAAGTGACGGGAATGTTGTAAAATATTACATTCGACATGTTAGTTTGCCTTAGGCTAGGATATATAGCGTTATAGACGTATATAATGTTCCCACCGAGAAGTAGGGGCCGACGTGCCAGGAATTTAGTAAAATATTACATACGAGATGTTAAGTTGCCTTAGGTTAGGATATATAACGTTATAGACGTATATAATGTTCCACCCGAGAAGTAGGAGCCGACGCGCCAGGAATGCTGTAAAATATTACATTCGACATGTTAGGATTGCCTTTGGCTAGGATATATAACGTTATAGACGTATATGATATTCCCACCGAGAACTACGGGCCTACACGCGAGGAACGTTATCAAATATTACTTCCGAGATGTTAGGTTCCCTTAGGTTAGGATATATAACGTTATAGACGTATATAATGTTGCCACCGAGAAGTAGGGGCCGGCGCGCCAGGAATGTAGTAAAATATTACATCCGAGATGTTAGGTTGCCTTAGGCTAGGATATGTAAAGTTATAGACGTATATAATGTTCCCACCGAGAAGTAGGGGCCGAAGTGACGGGAATGTTGTAAAATATTACATCCGAGATGTTAGGTTGCCTTAGGTTAGGATATATAACGTTATTGACTTATATAATGTTCCCACCGAGAAAGAGGGGCCGACGCCCTGGGAATGTTGTAAAATATTACGCTCGGCAAGTTAGGTTGCCTTAGGCTATGATATATAGCGATATAGACGTATATAATATTCCCACCGAGAAGTGGGGGCCGGCGCGCCAGGAATGCAGTAAAATATTACATCCGAGATGTTAGGTTGCCTTAGGCTAGGATATGTAAAGTTATAGACGTATATAATGTTCCCAACGAGAAATAGATGCCGGCGCGCCAGGAATGTTGTAAAATATTACATCCGAGATGTTAGCATTACCTTAGGCTAGGATATATAACGTTATAGACGTATATGATGTTCCCACCGAGAAGTAGGTGCCGAAGTGACGGGAATGTAGTAAAATATAACATCCGAGATGTTAGTTTGCCTTAGGCTAGGATATATAGCGTTATAGACTTATATAATGTTCCCACCGAGAAGTAGTGGCCGACGTGCCAGGAACGTAGTAAAATATTACATCCGAGATGTTAGGTTGCCTTAGGTTAGGATATATAACATTATTGACTTATATACTGTTCCCACCGAGAAGTAGATGCCGACGCGCCAGGAATGTTGTAAATTATTACATCCGAGATGTTAGGATTGCCTTAGGCTAGGATATATAACGTTATAGACGTATATAATGTTCCCACCGAGAAGTAGGGGTCGGTGCGCCACGAATGTAGTAAAATATTACATCCGAGATGTTAGGTTGCCTTAGACTAGGGTATATAATGTTATAGACGTATATAATGTTCCCACCGAGAAGTAGGGGCCGAAGTGACGGGAATGTTGTAAAATATTACATTCGACATGTTAGGTTGCCTTAGGCTAGAAAATATAGCGTTATAGACGTATATAATGTTCCCACCGAGAAGTAGGGGCCGACGTGCCAGGAATGTAGTAAAATATTACATCCGAGATGTTAGGTTGCCTTAGGCTAGGATATATAGCGTTATAGACGCACATAATGTTCCCACCGAGAAGTAGGGACCGACGAGCCAGGAATGTTGTAAAATATTACGCTCGACATGTTAGGTTGCCTTACGTTATGATATACAGCGATATAGACGTATATAATGTTCCCACCGAGAAGTAGGGGCCGGCGCGCCAGGAATGTAGAAAATATAACATCCGAGATGTTGGGTTGCCTTAGGCTAGGATAAGTAACGTTATAGACGTATATAATGTTCCCACCGAGAAGTAGGGGCCGACGAGCCAGGAATGTAGTAAAATATTACATCCGAGATGTTAGGTTGCCTTAGTTTAGGATATATAACGTTATAGACGTATATAATGTTCCACCCGAGAAGTAGGGGCCGACGCGCCACGAATGCTGTAAAATAGTACATTCGACATGTTAGGATTGCCTTTGGCTAGGATATATAACGTTATAGACGTATATGATATTCCCACCGAGAACTACGGGCCTACACGCGACGAACGTTATCAAATATTACTTCCGAGATGTTAGGTTCCCTTAGGTTAGGATATATAACGTTATAGACGTATATAATGTTGCCACCGAGAAGTAGGGGCCGACGAGCCAGGAATGTT
Organism: Xylocopa violacea; assembly: GCA_963969225.1. Lineage (NCBI taxonomy): Eukaryota > Metazoa > Arthropoda > Insecta > Hymenoptera > Apidae > Xylocopa > Xylocopa violacea. Next base: position 43,680,988 of record CAXAJV010000001.1, on the reverse strand, counting down.
GAAAAATATTACGCTCGACATGTTAGGTTGCCTTAGACTATGATATATAGCGATATAGACGTATATAATATTCCCACCGAGAAGTAGGTGCCGAAGTGACGGGAATGTAGTAAAATATAACATCCGAGATGTTAGTTTGCCTTAGGCTAGGATATATAACGTTATAGACGTATATAATGTTCCCACCGAGAAGTAGGGGTCGGTGCGCCACGAATGTAGTAAAATATTACATCCGAGATGTTAGGTTGCCTTAGACTAGGGTATATAATGTTATAGACGTATATAATGTTCCCACCGAGAAGTAGGGGCCGAAGTGACGGGAATGTTGTAAAATATTACATTCGACATGTTAGGTTGCCTTAGGCTAGGAAATATAGCGTTATAGACGTATATAATGTTCCCACCGAGAAGTAGGGGTCGGTGCGCCACGAATGTAGTAAAATATTACATCCGAGATGTTAGGTTGCCTTAGGATAGGATATACAACGTTATAGACTTATATACTGTTCCCACCGAGAAGTAGGTGCCGACGCGCCAGGAATGTTGTAAAATATTACTTCCGAGATGTTAGGTTGCCTTACGTTATGATATATAGCGATATAGACGTATATAATGTTCCCACCGAGAAGTAGGGTCCGGCGTGACAGGAATGTAGCAAAATATTACATCCGAGATGTTATTTTGCCTTAGGTTAGGATATATAACGTTATAGACGTATATAATGTTCCCACCGAGAAGTAGGGGCCGGCGCGCCGGGAATGTAGTAAAATATAACATCCGAGATGTTAGGTTGCCTTAGGCTAGGATATATAACGTTATAAACGTATATAATGTTGCCACCGAGAAGTAGGTGCCGAAGTGACGGGAATGTTATAAAATATTACATTCGACATGTTAGTTTGCCTTAGGCTAGGATATATAGCGTTATAGACTTATATAATGTTCCCACCGAGAAGTAGTGGCCGACGTGCCAGGAATGTAGTAAAATATTACATCCGAGATGTTAGGTTGCCTTAGGTTAGGATATATAACGTTATAGACGTATATAGTGTTCCCATCGAGAAGTAGGGGCCGAAGTGACGGGAATGTTGTAAAATATTACATTCGACATGTTAGTTTGCCTTAGGCTAGGATATATAGCGTTATAGACGTATATAATGTTCCCACCGAGAAGTAGGGGCCGACGTGCCAGGAATTTAGTAAAATATTACATACGAGATGTTAGGTTGCCTTAGGTTAGGATATATAACGTTATAGACGTATATAATGTTCCACCCGAGAAGTAGGAGCCGACGCGCCAGGAATGCTGTAAAATATTACATTCGACATGTTAGGATTGCCTTTGGCTAGGATATATAACGTTATAGACGTATATGATATTCCCACCGAGAACTACGGGCCTACACGCGAGGAACGTTATCAAATATTACTTCCGAGATGTTAGGTTCCCTTAGGTTAGGATATATAACGTTATAGACGTATATGATGTTGCCACCGAGAAGTAGGGGCCGGCGCGCTAGGAATGTAGTAAAATATAACATCCGAGATGTTAGTTTGCCTTAGGCTAGGATATATAGCGTTATAGACTTATATAATGTTCCCACCGAGATGTAGTGGCCGACGTGCCAGGAACGTAGTAAAATATTACATCCGAGATGTTAGGTTGCCTTAGGTTAGGATATATAACATTATTGACTTATATACTGTTCCCACCGAGAAGTAGATGCCGACGCGCCAGGAATGTTGTAAATTATTACAACCGAGATGTTAGGATTGCCTTAGGCTAGGATATATAACGTTATAGACGTATATAATGTTCGCACCGAGAAGTAGGTGTCGGTGCGCCACGAATGTAGTAAAATATTACATCCGAGATGTTAGGTTGCCTTAGACTAGGGTATATAATGTTATAGACGTATATAATGTTCCCACCGAGAAGTAGGGGCCGAAGTGACGGGAATGTTGTAAAATATTACATTCGACATGTTAGGTTGCCTTAGGCTAGGAAATATAGCGTTATAGACGTATATAATGTTCCCACCGAGAAGTAGGGGCCGACGTGCCAGGAATGTAGTAAAATATTACATCCGAGATGTTAGGTTGCCTTAGGATAGGATATATAACGTTATAGACTTATATACTGTTCCCACCGAGAAGTAGGTGCCGCCGCGGCAGGAATGTTGTAAAATATTACATCCGAGGTGTTAGGATTACCTTAGGCTAGGATATATAACGTTATTGACTTATATAATGTTCCCACCGAGAAATAGGGGCCGACGCTCTGGGAATGTTGTAAAATATTACGCTCGGCAAGTTAGGTTGCCTTAGGTTATGATATATAGCGATATAGACGTATATAATATTCCCACCGAGAAGTGGGGTCCGGCGCGCCAGGAATGTAGTAAAATATTACATCCGAGATGTTAGGTTGCCTTAGGATAGGATATGTAAAGTTATAGACGTATATAATGTTCCCACCGAGAAATAGGTGCCGGCGCGCCACGAATGTTGCAAAATATTACATCCGAGATGTTAGGATTGCCTTAGGCTAAGATATATAACGTTATAGACGTATATAATGTTCCCACCGAGAAGTAGGGGCCGGCGCGCCGGGAATGTAGTAAAATATAACATCCGAGATGTTAGGTTGCCTTAGGCTAGGATATATAACGTTATAAACGTATATAATGTTCCCACCGAGAAGTAGGTGCCGAAGTGACGGGAAAGTTATAAAATATTACATTCGACATGTTAGTTTGCCTTAGGCTAGGATATATAGCGTTATAGACTTATATAATGTTCCCACCGAGAAGTAGTGGCCTACACGCCAGGAATGTTATCAAATATTACTTCCGAGATGTTAGGTTCCCTTAGGTTAGGATATATAACGTTATAGACGTATATAATGTTCCCACCGTGAAGTAGGGGCCGACGAGCCAGGAATGTTGTGAAATATTACGCTCGACATGTTAGGTTGCCTTAGACTATGATATATAGGGATATAGACGTATATAATATTCCCACCGAGAAGTGGGGGCCGGCGCGCCAGGAATGTAGTAAAATATTACATCCGAGATGTTAGGTTGCCTTAGACTAGGGTATATAATGCTATAGACGTATATAATGTTCCCACCGAGAATTAGGGGCCGACGCCCTGGGAATGTTGTAAAATATTACATTCGACATGTTAGGTTGCCTTAGGCTATGATATATAGCGATATAGACGTATATAATATTCCCACCGAGAAGTGGGGGCCGGCGCGCCAGGAATGTAGTAAAACATTACATCCGAGATGTTAGGTTGCCTTAGGCTAGGATATGTAAAGTTATAGACGTATATAATGTTCCCACCGAGAAATAGGGGCCGAAGTGACGGGAATGTTGTAAAATATTACATCCGAGATGTTAGGATTACCTTAGGCTAGGATATATAACGTTATTGACTTATATAATGTTCCCACCGAGAAATAGGGGCCGACGCCCTGGGAATGTTGCAAAATATTACATCCGAGATGTTAGGATTGCCTTAGGCTAAGATATATAACGTTATAGACGTATATAATGTTTCCACCGAGAAGTAGGGGCCGGCGCGCCGGGAATGTAGTAAAATATAACATCCGAGATGTTAGGTTGCCTTAGACTAGGATATATAACGTTATAAACGTATATAATGTTCCCACCGAGAAGTAGGTGCCGAAGTGACGGGAATGTTATAAAATATTACATTCGACATGTTAGTTTGCCTTATGTTATAGACTTATATAATGTTCCCACCGAGAAGTAGTGGCCTACACTCCAGGAATGTTATCAAATATTACTTCCGAGATGTTAGGTTGCCTTAGGTTAGGATATATAGCGTTATAGACGTATATTATGTTCCCACCGTGAAGTAGGGGCCGACGAGCCAGGAATGTTGTGAAATATTACGCTCGACATGTTAGGTTGCCTTAGACTATGATATATAGCGATATAGACGTATATAATATTCCCACCGAGAAGTGGGGGCCGGCGCGCCAGGAATGTAGTAAAATATTACATCCGAGATGTTAGGTTGCCTTATGCTAGGATATGTTAAGTTATAGACGTATATAATGTTCCCACCGAGAAATAGGTGCCGGCGCGCCAGGAATGTTGCAAAATATTACATCCGAGATGTTAGGATTGCCTTAGGCTAAGATATATAACGTTATAAACGTATATAATGTTCCCACCGAGAAGTAGGTGCCGAAGTGACGGGAATGTTATAAAATATTACATTCGACGTGTTAGTTTGCCTTAGGCTAGGATATATAGCGTTATAGACTTATATAATGTTCCCACTGAGAAGTAGTGGCCTACACGTCAGGAATGTTATCAAATATTACTTCCGAGATGTTAGGTTCCCTTAGGTTAGGATATATAGCGTTATAGACGTATATTATGTTCCCACCGTGAAGTAGGGGCCGACGAGCCAGGAATGTTGTGAAATATTACGCTCGACATGTTAGGTTGCCTTAGACTATGACATATAGCGATATAGACGTATATAATATTCCCACCGAGAAGTGGGGGCCGGCGCGCCAGGAATGTAGTAAAATATTACATCCGAGATGTTAGGTTGCCTTATGCTAGGATATGTTAAGTTATAGACGTATATAATGTTCCCACCGAGAAATAGGTGCCGGCGCGCCAGGAATGTTGCAAAATATTACATCCGAGATGTTAGGATTGCCTTAGGCTAAGATATATAACGTTATAGACGTATATAATGTTCCCACCGAGAAGTAGGGGCCGAAGTGACGGGAATGTTGTAAAATATTACATCCGAGATGTTAAGTTGCCTTAGGTTAGGATATATAACGTTATTGACTTATATAATGTTCCCACCGAGATATAGGGGCCGACGCCCTGGGAATGTTGTAAAATATTACGCTCGGCAAGTTAGGTTGCCTTAGGCTATGATATATAGCGATATAGACGTATATAATATTCCCACCGAGAAGTGGGGGCCGGCACGCCAGGAATGTAGTAAAACATTACATCCGAGATGTTAGGTTGCCTTAGGCTAGGATATGTAAAGTTATAGACGTATATAATGTTCCCACCGAGAAATAGGTGCCGACGCGCCAGGAATGTTGTAAAATATTACATCCGAGATGTTAGGATTGCCTTAGGCTAAGATATATAACGTTATAGACGTATATAATGTTCCCACCGACAAGTAGGGGCCGGCGCGCCGGGAATGTAGTAAAGTATAACATCCGAGATGTTAGGTTGCCTTAGACTAGGATATATAACGCTATAGACGTATATAATGTTCCCACCGAGAAGTAGGTGCCGAAGTGACGGGAATGTTGTAAAATATTACATTCGACATGTTAGTTTTCCTTAGGCTAGGATATATAGCGTTATATACGTATATAATGTTCCCACCGAGATGTAGGGGCCGACGTGCCAGGAATGTAGTAAAATATTACATACGAGATGTTAGGTTGCCTTAGGTTAGGATATATAACGTTATAGACATATATAATGTTCCACCCGAGAAGTAGGGGCCGACGCGCCAGGAATGCTGTAAAATATTACATTCGACATGTTAGGATTGCCTTTGGCTAGGATATATAACGTTATAGACGTATATGATATTCCCACCGAGAACTACGGGCCTATACGCGAGGAACGTTATCAAATATTACTTCCGAGATGTTAGGTTCCCTTAGGTTAGGATATATAACGTTATAGACGTATATAATGTTGCCACCGAGAAGTAGGGGCCGACGAGCCAGGAATGTTGAAAAATATTACGCTCGACATGTTAGGTTGCCTTAGACTATGATATATAGCGATATAGACGTATATAATATTCCCACCGAGAAGTGGGGGCCGGCGCGCCAGGAATGGAGTAAAATATTACATCCGAGGTGTTAGGTTGCCTTAGGTTAGGATATATAACGTTATTGACTTATATAATGTTCCCACCGAGAAATAGGGGCCGACGCCCTGGGAATGTTGTAAAATATTACGCTCGGCAAGTTAGGTTGCCTTAGGCTATGATATATAGCGATATAGACGTATATAATATTCTCACCGAGAAGTGGGGGCCGGCGCGCCAGGAATGCAGTAAAATATTACATCCGAGATGTTAGGTTGCCTTAGGCTAGGATATGTAAAGTTATAGTAGTATATAATGTTCCCAACGAGAAATAGATGCCGGCGCGCCAGGAATGTTGTAAAATATTACATCCGAGATGTTAGGTTGCCTTAGACTAGGGTATATAATGTTATAGACGTATATAATGTTCCCACCGAGAAGTAGGGGCCGAAGTATGGGAATGTTGTAAAATATTACATTCGACATGTTAGGTTGCCTTAGGCTAGGAAATATAGCGTTATAGACGTATATAATGTTCCCACCGAGAAGTAGGGGCCGACGTGCCAGGAATGTAGTAAAATATTACATCCGAGATGTTAGGTTGCCTTAGGATAGGATATATAACGTTATAGACTTATATACTGTTCCCACCGAGAAGTAGGTGCCCCCGCGGCAGGAATGTTGTAAAATATTACATCCGAGATGTTAGGATTACCTTAGGCTAGGATATATAACGTTATTGACTTATATAATGTTCCCACCGAGAAATAGGGGCCGACGCCCTGGGAATGTTGTAAAATATTACGCTCGGCAAGTTAGGTTGCCTTAGGTTATGATATATAGCGATATAGACGTATATAATATTCCCACCGAGAAGTGGGGTCCGGCGCGCCAGGAATGTAGTAAAATATTACATCCGAGATGTTAGGTTGCCTTATGCTAGGATATGTTAAGCTATAGACGTATATAATGTTCCCACCGAGAAATAGGTGCCGGCGCGCCACGAATGTTGCAAAATATTACATCCGAGATGTTAGGATTGCCTTAGGCTAAGATATATAACGTTATAGACGTATATAATGTTCCCACCGAGAAGTAGGGGCCGGCGCGCCGGGAATGTAGTAAAATATAACATCCGAGATGTTAGGTTGCCTTAGGCTAGGATATATAACGTTATAAACGTATATAATGTTCCCACCGAGAAGTAGGTGCCGAAGTGACGGGAAAGTTATAAAATATTACATTCGACATGTTAGTTTGCCTTAGGCTAGGATATATAGCGTTATAGACTTATATAATGTTCCCACCGAGAAGTAGTGGCCTACACGCCAGGAATGTTATCAAATATTACTTCCGAGATGTTAGGTTCCCTTAGGTTAGGATATATAACGTTATAGACGTATATAATGTTCCCACCGTGAAGTAGGGGCCGACGAGCCAGGAATGTTGTGAAATATTACGCTCGACATGTTAGGTTGCCTTAGACTATGATATATAGGGATATAGACGTATATAATATTCCCACCGAGAAGTGGGGGCCGGCGCGCCAGGAATGTAGTAAAATATTACATCCGAGATGTTAGGTTGCCTTAGACTAGGGTATATAATGCTATAGACGTATATAATGTTCCCACCGAGAATTAGGGGCCGACGCCCTGGGAATGTTGTAAAATATTACATCCGAAGTGTTAGGTTCCCTTATGTTAGGATATATAACGTTGTAGACGCTCATAATGTTCCCACCGAGAAGGAGGTGCCGACGCGCCAGGAATGTTGTAAAATATTACATCCGACATGTTAAGTTGCCTTAGGTTAGGATATATAACGTCATAGACGTATATACTGTTCCCACCGAGAAGTAGTTGCCGACGCGCCAGGAATATTGTAAAATATTACATTCGACATGTTAGGTTGTCTCAGGCTAGGAGATATAGCGTTAAAGACGTATATAATATTCCTACCGAGAAATAGGGGCCGACACGCCAGGAATATTGTAAAACATTACATCCGAGGTGTTAGGTTCCCTTAGGTTAGGATATATAACGTTATAGACGTATATAATGTTCCCACCGAGATGTAGGTGCCGACGCGCCAGGAATGTTGTAAAATATTACATCCGAGATGTTAGGTTTGCCTTAGGCTAGGATATATAACGTTATAGACGTATATAATGTTCCCACCGAGATGTAGGTGCCGACGCGCCAGGAATGTTGTAAAATATTACATCCGAGATGTTAGGATTGCCTTAGGCTAGGATATATAACGTTATAGACGTATATAATGTACCCACCGAGAAGTAGGGGCCGGTGCGCCACGAATGTAGTAAAATATTACATCCGAGATGTTAGGTTGCCTTAGACTAGGATATATAACGTTATAGATGTATATAATGTTCCCACCGAGAAGTAGGGGCCGAAGTGACGGGAATGTTGTAAAATTATACATTCGACATGTTAGGATTGCCTTAGGGTAGGATATATATCGTTAAAGACGTATATAATGTTCCCACCGAGAAATAGGGGCCGACACGCCAGGAATGTTGTAAAACATTACATCCGAGGTGTTAGGTTGCCTTAGGCTAGGATATATAGCGTTATAGACATATATAATGTTCCCACCGAGAAATAGGGGCCGACACGCCAGGAATGTTGTAAAACATTACATCCGAAGTGTTAGGTTCCCTTACGTTAGGATATATAACGTTATAGACGCTCATAATGTTCCCACTGAGAAGGAGGTGCCGACGCGCCAGGAATGTTGTAAAATATTACATCCGACATGTTAAGTTGCCTTAGGTTAGGATATATAACGTCATAGACGTATATACTGTTCCCACCGAGAAGTAGTTGCCGACGCGCCAGGAATATTGTAAAATATTACATTCGACATGCTAGGTTGTCTCAGGCTAGGATATATAACGTTATAGACGTATATAATGTACCCACCGAGAAGTAGGGGCCGGTGCGCCACGAATGTAGTAAAATATTACATCCGAGATGTTAGGTTGCCTTAGACTAGGATATATAACGTTATAGATGTATATAATGTTCCCACCGAGAAGTAGGGGCCGAAGTGACGGGATTGTTGTAAAATTATACATTCGACATGTTAGGATTGCCTTAGGGTAGGATATATATCGTTAAAGACGTATATAATGTTCCCACCGAGAAATAGGGGCCGACACGCCAGGAATGTTGTAAAACATTACATCCGAGGTGTTAGGTTGCCTTAGGCTAGGATATATAGCATTATAGACGTATATAATGTTCCCACCGAGAAGTAGGGACCGACGAGTCAGGAATCTTGTAAAATATTATGCTCGACATGTTAGGTTGCCTTACGTTATGATATATAGCGATATAGACGTATATAATGTTCCCACCGAGAAGTAGGTGCCGACGCGCCAGGAATGTTTTAAAATATTACATCCGAGATGTTAGGATTACCTTAGGCTAGGATATATAACGCTATAGACGTATATAATGTTCCCACCGAGAAGTAGGGGCTGACGAGCCAGGAATGTAGTAAAATATTACATCCGAGATGTTAGGTTGCCTTAGGTTAGGATATATAACGTTATAGACTTATATACTGTTCCCACCGAGAAGTAGGTGCCGACGTGCCAGGAATGTTGTAAAATATTACATCCGAGATGTTAGGATTACCTTATGCTAGGACATATAGCGTTATAGACATATATAATGTTCCCACCGAGAAATAGGGACCGGCACGCCAGGAATGTTGTATAACATTACATTCGAGGTGTTAGGTTTCCTTAGGTTAGGTTAGATAACGTTATAGACGTATATAATGTTCCCACCGAGAAGGAGGTGCCGACGCGCAAGGAATGTTGTAAAATATTACATCCGACATTTTAAGTTGCCTTAGGTTAGGATATATAACGTTATAGACTTATATACTGTTCCCACCGAGAAGTAGGTGCCGACGCGCCAGGAATGTTTTAAAATATTACATACGAGATGTTAGGATTACCTTAGGCTAGGATATATAACGCTATAGACGTATATAATGTTCCCACCGAGAAGTAGGGGCCGACGTGCCAGGAATGTAGTAAAATATTACATCCGAGATGTTAGGTTGCCTTAGGATAGGATATATAACGTTATAGACTTATATACTGTTCCCACCGAGAAGTAGGTGCCGCCGCGGCAGGAATGTTGTAAAATATTACATCCGAGATGTTAGGATTACCTTAGGCTAGGATATATAACGTTATTGACTTATATAATGTTCCCACCGAGAAATAGGGGCCGACGCCCTGGGAATGTTGTAAAATATTACGCTCGGCAAGTTAGGTTGCCTTAGGTTATGATATATAGCGATATAGACGTATATAATATTCCCACCGAGAAGTGGGGTCCGGCGCGCCAGGAATGTAGTAAAATATTACATCCGAGATGTTAGGTTGCCTTAGGATAGGATATGTAAAGTTATAGACGTATATAATGTTCCCACCGAGAAATAGGTGCCGGCGCGCCACGAATGTTGCAAAATATTACATCCGAGATGTTAGGATTGCCTTAGGCTAAGATATATAACGTTATAGACGTATATAATGTTCCCACCGAGAAGTAGGGGCCGGCGCGCCGGGAATGTAGTAAAATATAACATCCGAGATGTTAGGTTGCCTTAGGCTAGGATATATAACGTTATAAACGTATATAATGTTCCCACCGAGAAGTAGGTGCCGAAGTGACGGGAAAGTTATAAAATATTACATTCGACATGTTAGTTTGCCTTAGGCTAGGATATATAGCGTTATAGACTTATATAATGTTCCCACCGAGAAGTAGTGGCCTACACGCCAGGAATGTTATCAAATATTACTTCCGAGATGTTAGGTTCCCTTAGGTTAGGATATATAACGTTATAGACGTATATAATGTTCCCACCGTGAAGTAGGGGCCGACGAGCCAGGAATGTTGTGAAATATTACGCTCGACATGTTAGGTTGCCTTAGACTATGATATATAGGGATATAGACGTATATAATATTCCCACCGAGAAGTGGGGGCCGGCGCGCCAGGAATGTAGTAAAATATTACATCCAAGATGTTAGGTTGCCTTAGACTAGGGTATATAATGCTATAGACGTATATAATGTTCCCACCGAGAATTAGGGGCCGACGCCCTGGGAATGTTGTAAAATATTACATTCGACATGTTAGGTTGCCTTAGGCTATGATATATAGCGATATAGACGTATATAATATTCCCACCGAGAAGTGGGGGCCGGCGCGCCAGGAATGTAGTAAAACATTACATCCGAGATGTTAGGTTGCCTTAGGCTAGGATATGTAAAGTTATAGACGTATATAATGTTCCCACCGAGAAATAGGGGCCGAAGTGACGGGAATGTTGTAAAATATTACATCCGAGATGTTAGGATTACCTTAGGCTAGGATATATAACGTTATTGACTTATATAATGTTCCCACCGAGAAATAGGGGCCGACGCCCTGGGAATGTTGCAAAATATTACATCCGAGATGTTAGGATTGCCTTAGGCTAAGATATATAACGTTATAGACGTATATAATGTTTCCACCGAGAAGTAGGGGCCGGCGCGCCGGGAATGTAGTAAAATATAACATCCGAGATGTTAGGTTGCCTTAGACTAGGATATATAACGTTATAAACGTATATAATGTTCCCACCGAGAAGTAGGTGCCGAAGTGACGGGAATGTTATAAAATATTACATTCGACATGTTAGTTTGCCTTATGTTATAGACTTATATAATGTTCCCACCGAGAAGTAGTGGCCTACACTCCAGGAATGTTATCAAATATTACTTCCGAGATGTTAGGTTGCCTTAGGTTAGGATATATAGCGTTATAGACGTATATTATGTTCCCACCGTGAAGTAGGGGCCGACGAGCCAGGAATGTTGTGAAATATTACGCTCGACATGTTAGGTTGCCTTAGACTATGATATATAGCGATATAGACGTATATAATATTCCCACCGAGAAGTGGGGGCCGGCGCGCCAGGAATGTAGTAAAATATTACATCCGAGATGTTAGGTTGCCTTATGCTAGGATATGTTAAGCTATAGACGTATATAATGTTCCCACCGAGAAATAGGTGCCGGCGCGCCAGGAATGTTGCAAAATATTACATCCGAGATGTTAGGATTGCCTTAGGCTAAGATATATAACGTTATAAACGTATATAATGTTCCCACCGAGAAGTAGGTGCCGAAGTGACGGGAATGTTATAAAATATTACATTCGACGTGTTAGTTTGCCTTAGGCTAGGATATATAGCGTTATAGACTTATATAATGTTCCCACCGAGAAGTAGTGGCCTACACGTCAGGAATGTTATCAAATATTACTTCCGAGATGCTAGGTTCCCTTAGGTTAGGATATATAGCGTTATAGACGTATATTATGTTCCCACCGTGAAGTAGGGGCCGACGAGCCAGGAATGTTGTGAAATATTACGCTCGACATGTTAGGTTGCCTTAGACTATGATATATAGCGATATAGACGTATATAATATTCCCACCGAGAAGTGGGGGCCGGCGCGCCAGGAATGTAGTAAAATATTACATCCGAGATGTTAGGTTGCCTTAGGATAGGATATGTAAAGTTATAGACGTATATAATGTTCCCACCGAGAAATAGGTGCCGGCGCGCCACGAATGTTGCAAAATATTACATCCGAGATGTTAGGATTGCCTTAGGCTAAGATATATAATGTTATAGACGTATATAATATTCCCACCGAGAAGTAGGGGCCGGCGCGCCGGGAATGTAGTAAAATATAACATCCGAGATGTTATGTTGCCTTAGGCTAGGATATATAACGTTATAAACGTATATAATGTTCCCACCGAGAAGTAGGTGCCGAAGTGACGGTAATGTTATAAAATATTACATTCGACATGTTAGTTTGCCTTAGGCTAGGATATATAGCGTTATAGAGTTATATAATGTTCCCACCGAGATGTAGTGGCCTACACGCCAGGAATGTTATCAAATATTACTTCCGAGATGTTAGGTTCCCTTAGGTTAGGATATATAACGTTATAGACGTATATAATGTTCCCACCGTGAAGTAGGGGCCGACGAGCCAGGAATGTTGTGAAATATTACGCTCGACATGTTAGGTTGCCTTAGACTATGATATATAGCGATATAGACGTATATAATATTCCCACCGAGAAGTGGGGGCCGGCGCGCCAGGAATGTAGTAAAACATTACATCCGAGATGTTAGGTTGCCTTAGGCTAGGATATGTAAAGTTATAGACGTATATAATGTTCCCACCGAGAAATAGGTGCCGGCGCGCCACGAATGTTGCAAAATATTACATCCGAGATGTTAGGATTGCCTTAGGCTAAGATATATAACGTTATAGACGTATATAATGTTCCCACCGAGAAGTAGGGGCCGGCGCGCCGGGAATGTAGTAAAATATAACATCCGAGATGTTAGGTTGCCTTAGGCTAGGATATATAACGTTATAAACGTATATAATGTTCCCACCGAGAAGTAGGTGCCGAAGTGACGGGAAAGTTATAAAATATTACATTCGACATGTTAGTTTGCCTTAGGCTAGGATATATAGCGTTATAGACTTATATAATGTTCCCACCGAGAAGTAGTGGCCTACACGCCAGGAATGTTATCAAATATTACTTCCGAGATGTTAGGTTCCCTTAGGTTAGGATATATAACGTTATAGACGTATATAATGTTCCCACCGTGAAGTAGGGGCCGACGAGCCAGGAATGTTGTGAAATATTACGCTCGACATGTTAGGTTGCCTTAGACTATGATATATAGGGATATAGACGTATATAATATTCCCACCGAGAAGTGGGGGCCGGCGCGCCAGGAATGTAGTAAAATATTACATCCGAGATGTTAGGTTGCCTTAGACTAGGGTATATAATGCTATAGACGTATATAATGTTCCCACCGAGAATTAGGGGCCGACGCCCTGGGAATGTTGTAAAATATTACATCCGAAGTGTTAGGTTCCCTTATGTTAGGATATATAACGTTGTAGACGCTCATAATGTTCCCACCGAGAAGGAGGTGCCGACGCGCCAGGAATGTTGTAAAATATTACATCCGACATGTTAAGTTGCCTTAGGTTAGGATATATAACGTCATAGACGTATATACTGTTCCCACCGAGAAGTAGTTGCCGACGCGCCAGGAATATTGTAAAATATTACATTCGACATGTTAGGTTGTCTCAGGCTAGGAGATATAGCGTTAAAGACGTATATAATATTCCTACCGAGAAATAGGGGCCGACACGCCAGGAATATTGTAAAACATTACATCCGAGGTGTTAGGTTCCCTTAGGTTAGGATATATAACGTTATAGACGTATATAATGTTCCCACCGAGATGTAGGTGCCGACGCGCCAGGAATGTTGTAAAATATTACATCCGAGATGTTAGGTTTGCCTTAGGCTAGGATATATAACGTTATAGACGTATATAATGTTCCCACCGAGATGTAGGTGCCGACGCGCCAGGAATGTTGTAAAATATTACATCCGAGATGTTAGGATTGCCTTAGGCTAGGATATATAACGTTATAGACGTATATAATGTACCCACCGAGAAGTAGGGGCCGGTGCGCCACGAATGTAGTAAAATATTACATCCGAGATGTTAGGTTGCCTTAGACTAGGATATATAACGTTATAGATGTATATAATGTTCCCACCGAGAAGTAGGGGCCGAAGTGACGGGAATGTTGTAAAATTATACATTCGACATGTTAGGATTGCCTTAGGGTAGGATATATATCGTTAAAGACGTATATAATGTTCCCACCGAGAAATAGGGGCCGACACGCCAGGAATGTTGTAAAACATTACATCCGAGGTGTTAGGTTGCCTTAGGCTAGGATATATAGCGTTATAGACATATATAATGTTCCCACCGAGAAATAGGGGCCGACACGCCAGGAATGTTGTAAAACATTACATCCGAAGTGTTAGGTTCCCTTACGTTAGGATATATAACGTTATAGACGCTCATAATGTTCCCACTGAGAAGGAGGTGCCGACGCGCCAGGAATGTTGTAAAATATTACATCCGACATGTTAAGTTGCCTTAGGTTAGGATATATAACGTCATAGACGTATATACTGTTCCCACCGAGAAGTAGTTGCCGACGCCCCAGGAATATTGTAAAATATTACATTCGACATGCTAGGTTGTCTCAGGCTAGGAGATATAGCGTTAAAGACGTATATAATATTCCTACCGAGAAATAGGGGCCGACACGCCAGGAATATTGTAAAACATTACATCCGAGGTGTTAGGTTCCCTTAGGTTAGGATATATAACGTTATAGACGTATATAATGTTCCCACCGAGATGTAGGTGCCGACGCGCCAGGAATGTTGTAAAATATTACATCCGAGATGTTAGGATTGCCTTAGGCTAGGATATATAACGTTATAGACGTATATAATGTACCCACCGAGAAGTAGGGGCCGGTGCGCCACGAATGTAGTAAAATATTACATCCGAGATGTTAGGTTGCCTTAGACTAGGATATATAACGTTATAGATGTATATAATGTTCCCACCGAGAAGTAGGGGCCGAAGTGACGGGATTGTTGTAAAATTATACATTCGACATGTTAGGATTGCCTTAGGGTAGGATATATATCGTTAAAGACGTATATAATGTTCCCACCGAGAAATAGGGGCCGACACGCCAGGAATGTTGTAAAACATTACATCCGAGGTGTTAGGTTGCCTTAGGCTAGGATATATAGCATTATAGACGTATATAATGTTCCCACCGAGAAGTAGGGACCGACGAGTCAGGAATCTTGTAAAATATTATGCTCGACATGTTAGGTTGCCTTACGTTATGATATATAGCGATATAGACGTATATAATGTTCCCACCGAGAAGTAGGTGCCGACGCGCCAGGAATGTTTTAAAATATTACATCCGAGATGTTAGGATTACCTTAGGCTAGGATATATAACGCTATAGACGTATATAATGTTCCCACCGAGAAGTAGGGGCTGACGAGCCAGGAATGTAGTAAAATATTACATCCGAGATGTTAGGTTGCCTTAGGTTAGGATATATAACGTTATAGACTTATATACTGTTCCCACCGAGAAGTAGGTGCCGACGTGCCAGGAATGTTGTAAAATATTACATCCGAGATGTTAGGATTACCTTATGCTAGGACATATAGCGTTATAGACATATATAATGTTCCCACCGAGAAATAGGGACCGGCACGCCAGGAATGTTGTATAACATTACATTCGAGGTGTTAGGTTTCCTTAGGTTAGGATAGATAACGTTATAGACGTATATAATGTTCCCACCGAGAAGGAGGTGCCGACGCGCAAGGAATGTTGTAAAATATTACATCCGACATTTTAAGTTGCCTTAGGTTAGGATATATAACGTTATAGACTTATATACTGTTCCCACCGAGAAGTAGGTGCCGACGCGCCAGGAATGTTTTAAAATATTACATACGAGATGTTAGGATTACCTTAGGCTAGGATATATAACGCTATAGACGTATATAATGTTCCCACCGAGAAGTAGGGGCCGACGTGCCAGGAATGTAGTAAAATATTACATCCGAGATGTTAGGTTGCCTTAGGATAGGATATATAACGTTATAGACTTATATACTGTTCCCACCGAGAAGTAGGTGCCGCCGCGGCAGGAATGTTGTAAAATATTACATCCGAGATGTTAGGATTACCTTAGGCTAGGATATATAACGTTATTGACTTATATAATGTTCCCACCGAGAAATAGGGGCCGACGCCCTGGGAATGTTGTAAAATATTACGCTCGGCAAGTTAGGTTGCCTTAGGTTATGATATATAGCGATATAGACGTATATAATATTCCCACCGAGAAGTGGGGTCCGGCGCGCCAGGAATGTAGTAAAATATTACATCCGAGATGTTAGGTTGCCTTAGGATAGGATATGTAAAGTTATAGACGTATATAATGTTCCCACCGAGAAATAGGTGCCGGCGCGCCACGAATGTTGCAAAATATTACATCCGAGATGTTAGGATTGCCTTAGGCTAAGATATATAACGTTATAGACGTATATAATGTTCCCACCGAGAAGTAGGGGCCGGCGCGCCGGGAATGTAGTAAAATATAACATCCGAGATGTTAGGTTGCCTTAGGCTAGGATATATAACGTTATAAACGTATATAATGTTCCCACCGAGAAGTAGGTGCCGAAGTGACGGGAAAGTTATAAAATATTACATTCGACATGTTAGTTTGCCTTAGGCTAGGATATATAGCGTTATAGACTTATATAATGTTCCCACCGAGAAGTAGTGGCCTACACGCCAGGAATGTTATCAAATATTACTTCCGAGATGTTAGGTTCCCTTAGGTTAGGATATATAACGTTATAGACGTATATAATGTTCCCACCGTGAAGTAGGGGCCGACGAGCCAGGAATGTTGTGAAATATTACGCTCGACATGTTAGGTTGCCTTAGACTATGATATATAGGGATATAGACGTATATAATATTCCCACCGAGAAGTGGGGGCCGGCGCGCCAGGAATGTAGTAAAATATTACATCCAAGATGTTAGGTTGCCTTAGACTAGGGTATATAATGCTATAGACGTATATAATGTTCCCACCGAGAATTAGGGGCCGACGCCCTGGGAATGTTGTAAAATATTACATTCGACATGTTAGGTTGCCTTAGGCTATGATATATAGCGATATAGACGTATATAATATTCCCACCGAGAAGTGGGGGCCGGCGCGCCAGGAATGTAGTAAAACATTACATCCGAGATGTTAGGTTGCCTTAGGCTAGGATATGTAAAGTTATAGACGTATATAATGTTCCCACCGAGAAATAGGGGCCGAAGTGACGGGAATGTTGTAAAATATTACATCCGAGATGTTAGGATTACCTTAGGCTAGGATATATAACGTTATTGACTTATATAATGTTCCCACCGAGAAATAGGGGCCGACGCCCTGGGAATGTTGCAAAATATTACATCCGAGATGTTAGGATTGCCTTAGGCTAAGATATATAACGTTATAGACGTATATAATGTTTCCACCGAGAAGTAGGGGCCGGCGCGCCGGGAATGTAGTAAAATATAACATCCGAGATGTTAGGTTGCCTTAGACTAGGATATATAACGTTATAAACGTATATAATGTTCCCACCGAGAAGTAGGTGCCGAAGTGACGGGAATGTTATAAAATATTACATTCGACATGTTAGTTTGCCTTATGTTATAGACTTATATAATGTTCCCACCGAGAAGTAGTGGCCTACACTCCAGGAATGTTATCAAATATTACTTCCGAGATGTTAGGTTGCCTTAGGTTAGGATATATAGCGTTATAGACGTATATTATGTTCCCACCGTGAAGTAGGGGCCGACGAGCCAGGAATGTTGTGAAATATTACGCTCGACATGTTAGGTTGCCTTAGACTATGATATATAGCGATATAGACGTATATAATATTCCCACCGAGAAGTGGGGGCCGGCGCGCCAGGAATGTAGTAAAATATTACATCCGAGATGTTAGGTTGCCTTATGCTAGGATATGTTAAGCTATAGACGTATATAATGTTCCCACCGAGAAATAGGTGCCGGCGCGCCAGGAATGTTGCAAAATATTACATCCGAGATGTTAGGATTGCCTTAGGCTAAGATATATAACGTTATAAACGTATATAATGTTCCCACCGAGAAGTAGGTGCCGAAGTGACGGGAATGTTATAAAATATTACATTCGACGTGTTAGTTTGCCTTAGGCTAGGATATATAGCGTTATAGACTTATATAATGTTCCCACCGAGAAGTAGTGGCCTACACGTCAGGAATGTTATCAAATATTACTTCCGAGATGCTAGGTTCCCTTAGGTTAGGATATATAGCGTTATAGACGTATATTATGTTCCCACCGTGAAGTAGGGGCCGACGAGCCAGGAATGTTGTGAAATATTACGCTCGACATGTTAGGTTGCCTTAGACTATGATATATAGCGATATAGACGTATATAATATTCCCACCGAGAAGTGGGGGCCGGCGCGCCAGGAATGTAGTAAAATATTACATCCGAGATGTTAGGTTGCCTTAGGATAGGATATGTAAAGTTATAGACGTATATAATGTTCCCACCGAGAAATAGGTGCCGGCGCGCCACGAATGTTGCAAAATATTACATCCGAGATGTTAGGATTGCCTTAGGCTAAGATATATAATGTTATAGACGTATATAATATTCCCACCGAGAAGTAGGGGCCGGTGCGCCACGAATGTAGTAAAATATTACATCCGAGATGTTAGGTTGCCTTAGACTAGGATATATAACGTTATAGATGTATATAATGTTCCCACCGAGAAGTAGGGGCCGAAGTGACGGGAAAGTTATAAAATATTACATTCGACATGTTAGTTTGCCTTAGGCTAGGATATATAGCGTTATAGACTTATATAATGTTCCCACCGAGAAGTAGTGGCCTACACGCCAGGAATGTTATCAAATATTACTTCCGAGATGTTAGGTTCCCTTAGGTTAGGATATATAACGTTATAGACGTATATAATGTTCCCACCGTGAAGTGGGGTCCGGCGCGCCAGGAATGTAGTAAAATATTACATCCGAGATGTTAGGTTGCCTTAGGATAGGATATGTAAAGTTATAGACGTATATAATGTTCCCACCGAGAAATAGGTGCCGGCGCGCCACGAATGTTGCAAAATATTACATCCGAGATGTTAGGATTGCCTTAGGCTAAGATATATAACGTTATAGACGTATATAATGTTCCCACCGAGAAGTAGGGGCCGGCGCGCCGGGAATGTAGTAAAATATAACATCCGAGATGTTAGGTTGCCTTAGGCTAGGATATATAACGTTATAAACGTATATAATGTTCCCACCGAGAAGTAGGTGCCGAAGTGACGGGAAAGTTATAAAATATTACATTCGACATGTTAGTTTGCCTTAGGCTAGGATATATAGCGTTATAGACTTATATAATGTTCCCACCGAGAAGTAGTGGCCTACACGCCAGGAATGTTATCAAATATTACTTCCGAGATGTTAGGTTCCCTTAGGTTAGGATATATAACGTTATAGACGTATATAATGTTCCCACCGTGAAGTAGGGGCCGACGAGCCAGGAATGTTGTGAAATATTACGCTCGACATGTTAGGTTGCCTTAGACTATGATATATAGGGATATAGACGTATATAATATTCCCACCGAGAAGTGGGGGCCGGCGCGCCAGGAATGTAGTAAAATATTACATCCAAGATGTTAGGTTGCCTTAGACTAGGGTATATAATGCTATAGACGTATATAATGTTCCCACCGAGAATTAGGGGCCGACGCCCTGGGAATGTTGTAAAATATTACATTCGACATGTTAGGTTGCCTTAGGCTATGATATATAGCGATATAGACGTATATAATATTCCCACCGAGAAGTGGGGGCCGGCGCGCCAGGAATGTAGTAAAACATTACATCCGAGATGTTAGGTTGCCTTAGGCTAGGATATGTAAAGTTATAGACGTATATAATGTTCCCACCGAGAAATAGGGGCCGAAGTGACGGGAATGTTGTAAAATATTACATCCGAGATGTTAGGATTACCTTAGGCTAGGATATATAACGTTATTGACTTATATAATGTTCCCACCGAGAAATAGGGGCCGACGCCCTGGGAATGTTGCAAAATATTACATCCGAGATGTTAGGATTGCCTTAGGCTAAGATATATAACGTTATAGACGTATATAATGTTCCCACCGAGATGTAGGTGCCGACGCGCCAGGAATGTTGTAAAATATTACATCCGAGATGTTAGGATTGCCTTAGGCTAGGATATATAACGTTATAGACGTATATAATGTACCCACCGAGAAGTAGGGGCCGGTGCGCCACGAATGTAGTAAAATATTACATCCGAGATGTTAGGTTGCCTTAGACTAGGATATATAACGTTATAGATGTATATAATGTTCCCACCGAGAAGTAGGGGCCGAAGTGACGGGATTGTTGTAAAATTATACATTCGACATGTTAGGATTGCCTTAGGGTAGGATATATATCGTTAAAGACGTATATAATGTTCCCACCGAGAAATAGGGGCCGACACGCCAGGAATGTTGTAAAACATTACATCCGAGGTGTTAGGTTGCCTTAGGCTAGGATATATAGCATTATAGACGTATATAATGTTCCCACCGAGAAGTAGGGACCGACGAGTCAGGAATCTTGTAAAATATTATGCTCGACATGTTAGGTTGCCTTACGTTATGATATATAGCGATATAGACGTATATAATGTTCCCACCGAGAAGTAGGTGCCGACGCGCCAGGAATGTTTTAAAATATTACATCCGAGATGTTAGGATTACCTTAGGCTAGGATATATAACGCTATAGACGTATATAATGTTCCCACCGAGAAGTAGGGGCTGACGAGCCAGGAATGTAGTAAAATATTACATCCGAGATGTTAGGTTGCCTTAGGTTAGGATATATAACGTTATAGACTTATATACTGTTCCCACCGAGAAGTAGGTGCCGACGTGCCAGGAATGTTGTAAAATATTACATCCGAGATGTTAGGATTACCTTATGCTAGGACATATAGCGTTATAGACATATATAATGTTCCCACCGAGAAATAGGGACCGGCACGCCAGGAATGTTGTATAACATTACATTCGAGGTGTTAGGTTTCCTTAGGTTAGGATAGATAACGTTATAGACGTATATAATGTTCCCACCGAGAAGGAGGTGCCGACGCGCAAGGAATGTTGTAAAATATTACATCCGACATTTTAAGTTGCCTTAGGTTAGGATATATAACGTTATAGACTTATATACTGTTCCCACCGAGAAGTAGGTGCCGACGCGCCAGGAATGTTTTAAAATATTACATACGAGATGTTAGGATTACCTTAGGCTAGGATATATAACGCTATAGACGTATATAATGTTCCCACCGAGAAGTAGGGGCCGACGTGCCAGGAATGTAGTAAAATATTACATCCGAGATGTTAGGTTGCCTTAGGATAGGATATATAACGTTATAGACTTATATACTGTTCCCACCGAGAAGTAGGTGCCGCCGCGGCAGGAATGTTGTAAAATATTACATCCGAGATGTTAGGATTACCTTAGGCTAGGATATATAACGTTATTGACTTATATAATGTTCCCACCGAGAAATAGGGGCCGACGCCCTGGGAATGTTGTAAAATATTACGCTCGGCAAGTTAGGTTGCCTTAGGTTATGATATATAGCGATATAGACGTATATAATATTCCCACCGAGAAGTGGGGTCCGGCGCGCCAGGAATGTAGTAAAATATTACATCCGAGATGTTAGGTTGCCTTAGGATAGGATATGTAAAGTTATAGACGTATATAATGTTCCCACCGAGAAATAGGTGCCGGCGCGCCACGAATGTTGCAAAATATTACATCCGAGATGTTAGGATTGCCTTAGGCTAAGATATATAACGTTATAGACGTATATAATGTTCCCACCGAGAAGTAGGGGCCGGCGCGCCGGGAATGTAGTAAAATATAACATCCGAGATGTTAGGTTGCCTTAGGCTAGGATATATAACGTTATAAACGTATATAATGTTCCCACCGAGAAGTAGGTGCCGAAGTGACGGGAAAGTTATAAAATATTACATTCGACATGTTAGTTTGCCTTAGGCTAGGATATATAGCGTTATAGACTTATATAATGTTCCCACCGAGAAGTAGTGGCCTACACGCCAGGAATGTTATCAAATATTACTTCCGAGATGTTAGGTTCCCTTAGGTTAGGATATATAACGTTATAGACGTATATAATGTTCCCACCGTGAAGTAGGGGCCGACGAGCCAGGAATGTTGTGAAATATTACGCTCGACATGTTAGGTTGCCTTAGACTATGATATATAGGGATATAGACGTATATAATATTCCCACCGAGAAGTGGGGGCCGGCGCGCCAGGAATGTAGTAAAATATTACATCCAAGATGTTAGGTTGCCTTAGACTAGGGTATATAATGCTATAGACGTATATAATGTTCCCACCGAGAATTAGGGGCCGACGCCCTGGGAATGTTGTAAAATATTACATTCGACATGTTAGGTTGCCTTAGGCTATGATATATAGCGATATAGACGTATATAATATTCCCACCGAGAAGTGGGGGCCGGCGCGCCAGGAATGTAGTAAAACATTACATCCGAGATGTTAGGTTGCCTTAGGCTAGGATATGTAAAGTTATAGACGTATATAATGTTCCCACCGAGAAATAGGGGCCGAAGTGACGGGAATGTTGTAAAATATTACATCCGAGATGTTAGGATTACCTTAGGCTAGGATATATAACGTTATTGACTTATATAATGTTCCCACCGAGAAATAGGGGCCGACGCCCTGGGAATGTTGCAAAATATTACATCCGAGATGTTAGGATTGCCTTAGGCTAAGATATATAACGTTATAGACGTATATAATGTTTCCACCGAGAAGTAGGGGCCGGCGCGCCGGGAATGTAGTAAAATATAACATCCGAGATGTTAGGTTGCCTTAGACTAGGATATATAACGTTATAAACGTATATAATGTTCCCACCGAGAAGTAGGTGCCGAAGTGACGGGAATGTTATAAAATATTACATTCGACATGTTAGTTTGCCTTATGTTATAGACTTATATAATGTTCCCACCGAGAAGTAGTGGCCTACACTCCAGGAATGTTATCAAATATTACTTCCGAGATGTTAGGTTGCCTTAGGTTAGGATATATAGCGTTATAGACGTATATTATGTTCCCACCGTGAAGTAGGGGCCGACGAGCCAGGAATGTTGTGAAATATTACGCTCGACATGTTAGGTTGCCTTAGACTATGATATATAGCGATATAGACGTATATAATATTCCCACCGAGAAGTGGGGGCCGGCGCGCCAGGAATGTAGTAAAATATTACATCCGAGATGTTAGGTTGCCTTATGCTAGGATATGTTAAGCTATAGACGTATATAATGTTCCCACCGAGAAATAGGTGCCGGCGCGCCAGGAATGTTGCAAAATATTACATCCGAGATGTTAGGATTGCCTTAGGCTAAGATATATAACGTTATAAACGTATATAATGTTCCCACCGAGAAGTAGGTGCCGAAGTGACGGGAATGTTA
Organism: Xylocopa violacea; assembly: GCA_963969225.1. Lineage (NCBI taxonomy): Eukaryota > Metazoa > Arthropoda > Insecta > Hymenoptera > Apidae > Xylocopa > Xylocopa violacea. The sequence continues at coordinate 43,656,906 of CAXAJV010000001.1, read as the reverse complement.
TAAAATATTACATTCGACGTGTTAGTTTGCCTTAGGCTAGGATATATAGCGTTATAGACTTATATAATGTTCCCACCGAGAAGTAGTGGCCTACACGTCAGGAATGTTATCAAATATTACTTCCGAGATGCTAGGTTCCCTTAGGTTAGGATATATAGCGTTATAGACGTATATTATGTTCCCACCGTGAAGTAGGGGCCGACGAGCCAGGAATGTTGTGAAATATTACGCTCGACATGTTAGGTTGCCTTAGACTATGATATATAGCGATATAGACGTATATAATATTCCCACCGAGAAGTGGGGGCCGGCGCGCCAGGAATGTAGTAAAATATTACATCCGAGATGTTAGGTTGCCTTAGGATAGGATATGTAAAGTTATAGACGTATATAATGTTCCCACCGAGAAATAGGTGCCGGCGCGCCACGAATGTTGCAAAATATTACATCCGAGATGTTAGGATTGCCTTAGGCTAAGATATATAATGTTATAGACGTATATAATATTCCCACCGAGAAGTAGGGGCCGGCGCGCCGGGAATGTAGTAAAATATAACATCCGAGATGTTATGTTGCCTTAGGCTAGGATATATAACGTTATAAACGTATATAATGTTCCCACCGAGAAGTAGGTGCCGAAGTGACGGTAATGTTATAAAATATTACATTCGACATGTTAGTTTGCCTTAGGCTAGGATATATAGCGTTATAGAGTTATATAATGTTCCCACCGAGATGTAGTGGCCTACACGCCAGGAATGTTATCAAATATTACTTCCGAGATGTTAGGTTCCCTTAGGTTAGGATATATAACGTTATAGACGTATATAATGTTCCCACCGTGAAGTAGGGGCCGACGAGCCAGGAATGTTGTGAAATATTACGCTCGACATGTTAGGTTGCCTTAGACTATGATATATAGCGATATAGACGTATATAATATTCCCACCGAGAAGTGGGGGCCGGCGCGCCAGGAATGTAGTAAAACATTACATCCGAGATGTTAGGTTGCCTTAGGCTAGGATATGTAAAGTTATAGACGTATATAATGTTCCCACCGAGAAATAGGTGCCGACGCGCCAGGAATGTTGTAAAATATTACATCCGAGATGTTAGGATTGCCTTAGGCTAAGATATATAACGTTATAGACGTATATAATGTTCCCACCGACAAGTAGGGGCCGGCGCGCCGGGAATGTAGTAAAGTATAACATCCGAGATGTTAGGTTGCCTTAGACTAGGATATATAACGCTATAGACGTATATAATGTTCCCACCGAGAAGTAGGTGCCGAAGTGACGGGAATGTTGTAAAATATTACATTCGACATGTTAGTTTTCCTTAGGCTAGGATATATAGCGTTCTATACGTATATAATGTTCCCACCGAGATGTAGGGGCCGACGTGCCAGGAATGTAGTAAAATATTACATACGAGATGTTAGGTTGCCTTAGGTTAGGATATATAACGTTATAGACATATATAATGTTCCACCCGAGAAGTAGGGGCCGACGCGCCAGGAATGCTGTAAAATATTACATTCGACATGTTAGGATTGCCTTTGGCTAGGATATGTAACGTTATAGACGTATATGATATTCCCACCAAGAACTACGGGCCTATACGCGAGGAACGTTATCAAATATTACTTCCGAGATGTTAGGTTCCCTTAGGTTAGGATATATAACGTTATAGACGTATATAATGTTGCCACCGAGAAGTAGGGGCCGACGAGCCAGGAATGTTGAAAAATATTACGCTCGACATGTTAGGTTGCCTTAGACTATGATATATAGCGATATAGACGTATATAATATTCCCACCGAGAAGTGGGAGCCGGCGCGCCAGGAATGGAGTAAAATATTACATCCGAGGTGTTAGGTTGCCTTAGGTTAGGATATATAACGTTATTGACTTATATAATGTTCCCACCGAGAAATAGGGGCCGACGCCCTGGGAATGTTGTAAAATATTACGCTCGGCAAGTTAGGTTGCCTTAGGCTATGATATATAGCGATATAGACGTATATAATATTCTCACCGAGAAGTGGGGGCCGGCGCGCCAGGAATGCAGTAAAATATTACATCCGAGATGTTAGGTTGCCTTAGGCTAGGATATGTAAAGTTATAGTAGTATATAATGTTCCCAACGAGAAATAGATGCCGGCGCGCCAGGAATGTTGTAAAATATTACATCCGAGATGTTAGCATTACCTTAGGCTAGGATATATAACGTTATAGACGTATATAATGTTCCCACCGAGAAGTAGGGGCCGGCGCGCCGGGAATGTAGTAAAATATAACATCCGAGATGTTAGTTTGCCTTAGGCTAGGATATATAGCGTTATAGACTTATATAATGTTCCCACCGAGATGTAGTGGCCGACGTGCCAGGAACGTAGTAAAATATTACATCCGAGATGTTAGGTTGCCTTAGGTTAGGATATATAACATTATTGACTTATATACTGTTCCCACCGAGAAGTAGATGCCGACGCGCCAGGAATGTTGTAAATTATTACAACCGAGATGTTAGGATTGCCTTAGGCTAGGATATATAACGTTATAGACGTATATAATGTTCCCACCGAGAAGTAGGTGTCGGTGCGCCACGAATGTAGTAAAATATTACATCCGAGATGTTAGGTTGCCTTAGACTAGGGTATATAATGTTATAGACGTATATAATGTTCCCACCGAGAAGTAGGGGCCGAAGTGACGGGAATGTTGTAAAATATTACATTCGACATGTTAGGTTGCCTTAGGCTAGGAAATATAGCGTTATAGACGTATATAATGTTCCCACCGAGAAGTAGGGGCCGACGTGCCAGGAATGTAGTAAAATATTACATCCGAGATGTTAGGTTGCCTTAGGATAGGATATATAACGTTATAGACTTATATACTGTTCCCACCGAGAAGTAGGTGCCCCCGCGGCAGGAATGTTGTAAAATATTACATCCGAGATGTTAGGATTACCTTAGGCTAGGATATATAACGTTATTGACTTATATAATGTTCCCACCGAGAAATAGGGGCCGACGCCCTGGGAATGTTGTAAAATATTCCGCTCGGCAAGTTAGGTTGCCTTAGGTTATGATATATAGCGATATAGACGTATATAATATTCCCACCGAGAAGTGGGGTCCGGCGCGCCAGGAATGTAGTAAAATATTACATCCGAGATGTTAGGTTGCCTTAGGATAGGATATGTAAAGTTATAGACGTATATAATGTTCCCACCGAGAAATAGGTGCCGGCGCGCCACGAATGTTGCAAAATATTACATCCGAGATGTTAGGATTGCCTTAGGCTAAGATATATAACGTTATAGACGTATATAATGTTCCCACCGAGAAGTAGGGGCCGGCGCGCCGGGAATGTAGTAAAATATAACATCCGAGATGTTAGGTTGCCTTAGGCTAGGATATATAACGTTATAAACGTATATAATGTTCCCACCGAGAAGTAGGTGCCGAAGTGACGGGAAAGTTATAAAATATTACATTCGACATGTTAGTTTGCCTTAGGCTAGGATATATAGCGTTATAGACTTATATAATGTTCCCACGGAGAAGTAGTGGCCTACACGCCAGGAATGTTATCAAATATTACTTCCGAGATGTTAGGTTCCCTTAGGTTAGGATATATAACGTTATAGACGTATATAATGTTCCCACCGTGAAGTAGGGGCCGACGAGCCAGGAATGTTGTGAAATATTACGCTCGACATGTTAGGTTGCCTTAGACTATGATATATAGGGATATAGACGTATATAATATTCCCACCGAGAAGTGGGGGCCGGCGCGCCAGGAATGTAGTAAAATATTACATCCGAGATGTTAGGTTGCCTTAGACTAGGGTATATAATGCTATAGACGTATATAATGTTCCCACCGAGAATTAGGGGCCGACGCCCTGGGAATGTTGTAAAATATTACATCCGAAGTGTTAGGTTCCCTTATGTTAGGATATATAACGTTGTAGACGCTCATAATGTTCCCACCGAGAAGGAGGTGCCGACGCGCCAGGAATGTTGTAAAATATTACATCCGACATGTTAAGTTGCCTTAGGTTAGGATATATAACGTCATAGACGTATATACTGTTCCCACCGAGAAGTAGTTGCCGACGCGCCAGGAATATTGTAAAATATTACATTCGACATGTTAGGTTGTCTCAGGCTAGGAGATATAGCGTTAAAGACGTATATAATATTCCTACCGAGAAATAGGGGCCGACACGCCAGGAATATTGTAAAACATTACATCCGAGGTGTTAGGTTCCCTTAGGTTAGGATATATAACGTTATAGACGTATATAATGTTCCCACCGAGATGTAGGTGCCGACGCGCCAGGAATGTTGTAAAATATTACATCCGAGATGTTAGGTTTGCCTTAGGCTAGGATATATAACGTTATAGACGTATATAATGTTCCCACCGAGATGTAGGTGCCGACGCGCCAGGAATGTTGTAAAATATTACATCCGAGATGTTAGGATTGCCTTAGGCTAGGATATATAACGTTATAGACGTATATAATGTACCCACCGAGAAGTAGGGGCCGGTGCGCCACGAATGTAGTAAAATATTACATCCGAGATGTTAGGTTGCCTTAGACTAGGATATATAACGTTATAGATGTATATAATGTTCCCACCGAGAAGTAGGGGCCGAAGTGACGGGAATGTTGTAAAATTATACATTCGACATGTTAGGATTGCCTTAGGGTAGGATATATATCGTTAAAGACGTATATAATGTTCCCACCGAGAAATAGGGGCCGACACGCCAGGAATGTTGTAAAACATTACATCCGAGGTGTTAGGTTGCCTTAGGCTAGGATATATAGCGTTATAGACGTATATTATGTTCCCACCGAGAAGTAGGGACCGACGAGTCAGGAATCTTGTAAAATATTACGCTCGACATGTTAGGTTGCCTTACGTTATGATATATAGCGATATAGACGTATATAATGTTCCCACCGAGAAGTAGGTGCCGACGCGCCAGGAATGTTTTAAAATATTACATCCGAGATGTTAGGATTACCTTAGGCTAGGATATATAACGCTATAGACGTATATAATGTTCCCACCGAGAAGTAGGGGCTGACGAGCCAGGAATGTAGTAAAATATTACATCCGAGATGTTAGGTTGCCTTAGGTTAGGATATATAACGTTATAGACTTATATACTGTTCCCACCGAGAAGTAGGTGCCGACGTGCCAGGAATGTTGTAAAATATTACATCCGAGATGTTAGGATTACCTTATGCTAGGACATATAGCGTTATAGACATATATAATGTTCCCACCGAGAAATAGGGACCGGCACGCCAGGAATGTTGTATAACATTACATTCGAGGTGTTAGGTTTCCTTAGGTTAGGATAGATAACGTTATAGACGTATATAATGTTCCCACCGAGAAGGAGGTGCCGACGCGCCAGGAATGTTGTAAAATATTACATCCGACATTTTAAGTTGCCTTAGGTTAGGATATATAACGTTATAGACTTATATACTGTTCCCACCGAGAAGTAGGTCCGACGCGCCAGGAATGTTTTAAAATATTACATACGAGATGTTAGGATTACCTTAGGCTAGGATATATAACGCTATAGACGTATATAATGTTCCCACCGAGAAGTAGGTGCCGACGCGCCAGGAATGTTGTAAAATATTACTTCCGAGATGTTAGGATTGCCTTAGGCTAGGATATATAACGTTATAGACGTATATAATGTTCCCACCGAGAAGTAGGGGCCGGTGCGCCACGAATGTAGTAAAATATTACATCCGAGATGTTAGGTTGCCTTAGACTAGAATATATAACGTTATAGGCGTATATAATGTTCCCACCTAGAAGTAGGGGCCCAAGTGATGGGAATGTTGTAAAATATTACATTCGACATGTTAGTTTGCCTTAGGCTAGGATATATAGCGTTATAGACGTATATAATGTTCCCACCGAGAAGTAGGGGCCGACGTGCCAGGAATGTAGTAAAATATTACATCCGAGATGTTAGGTTTCCTTAGGTTAGGATATATAACGTTATAGACGTACATAATGTTCCCACCGAGAAGGAGGTGCCGACGCGCCAGGAATGTTGTAAAATATTACATCCGACATGTTAAGTTGCCTTAGGTTAGGATATATAACGTTATAGACTTATGTAATGTTCCCACCGAGAGGTAGGGGCCGGTGCGACACGAATGTAGTAAAATATTACATCCGAGATGTTAGGTTGCCTTAGGCTAGGATATGTAGCGTTATAGACGTATATAATGTTCCCACCGAGAAGTAGGGACCGACGAGTCAGGAATCTTGTAAAATATTACGCTCGACATGTTAGGTTGCCTTACGTTATGATATATAGCGATATAGACGTATATAATGTTCCCACCGAGAAGTAGGTGCCGACGCGCCAGGAATGTTTTAAAATATTACATCCGAGATGTTAGGATTACCTTATGCTAGGACATATAGCGTTATAGACATATATAATGTTCCCACCGAGAAATAGGGACCGACACGCCAGGAATGTTGTATAACATTACATTCGAGGTGTTAGGTTTCCTTAGGTTAGGATAGATAACGTTATAGACGTATATAATGTTCCACCCGAGAAGTAGGGGCCGACGCGCCAGGAATGCTGTAAAATATTACATTCGACATGTTAGGATTGCCTTAGGCTAGGATATATAACGTTATAGACGTATATGATATTCCCACCGAGAACTACGGGCATACACGCCAGGAATGTTATCAAATATTACTTCCGAGATGTTAGGTTCCCTTAGGCTAGGATATATAGCGTTATAGACGTATATAATGTTCCCACCGAGAAGTAGGGGCCGACGTGCCAGGAATGTAGTAAAATATTACATCCGAGATGTTAGGTTGCCTTAGGTTAGGATATATAACGTTATAGACTTATATACTGTTCCCACCGAGAAGTAGGTGCCGACGTGCCAGGAATGTTGTAAAATATTACATCCGAGATGTTAGGATTACCTTATGCTAGGACATATAGCGTTATAGACATATATAATGTTCCCACCGAGAAATAGGGACCGGCACGCCAGGAATGTTGTATAACATTACATTCGAGGTGTTAGGTTTCCTTAGGTTAGGATAGATAACGTTATAGACGTATATAATGTTCCCACCGAGAAGGAGGTGCCGACGCGCAAGGAATGTTGTAAAATATTACATCCGACATTTTAAGTTGCCTTAGGTTAGGATATATAACGTTATAGACTTATATACTGTTCCCACCGAGAAGTAGGTGCCGACGCGCCAGGAATGTTTTAAAATATTACATACGAGATGTTAGGATTACCTTAGGCTAGGATATATAACGCTATAGACGTATATAATGTTCCCACCGAGAAGTAGTGGCCGACGTGCCAGGAATGTAGTAAAATATTACATCCGAGATGTTAGGTTGCCTTAGGTTAGGATATATAACGTTATAGACGCTCATAATGTTCCCACCGAGAAGGAGGTGCCGACGCGCCAGGAATGTTGTAAAATATTACATCCGACATGTTAAGTTGCCTTAGGTTAGGATATATAGCGTTATAGACGTATATACTGTTCCCACCGAGAAGTAGTTGCCGACGCGCCAGGATTATTGTAAAATATTACATTCGACATGTTAGTTTGTCTCAGGCTAGGAGATATAGCGTTAAAGACGTATATAATATTCCCACCGAGAAATAGGGGCCGACACGCCAGGAATGTTGTAAAACATTACATCCGAGGTGTTAGGTTCCCTTAGGTTAGGATATATAACGTTATAGACGTATATAATGTTCCCACCGAGAAGTAGGTGCCGACGCGCCAGGAATGTTGTAAAATATTACATCCGAGATGTTAGGATTGCCTAAGGCTAAGATATATAACGTTATAGACGTAGATAATGTTCCCACCGAGAAGTAGGGGCCGAAGTGACGGGAATGTTGTAAAATATTATATCCGAGATGCTAGGTTGCCTTAGGTTAGGATATATAACGTTATTGACTTATATAATGTTCCCACCGAGAAATAGGGGCCGACGCCCTGGGAATGTTGTAGAATATTACGCTCGGCAAGTTAGGTTGCCTTAGGCTATGATATATAGCGATATAGACGTATATAATATTCCCACCGAGAAGTGGGGGCCGGCGCGCCAGGAATGCAGTAAAATATTACATCCGAGATGTTAGGTTGCCTTAGACTAGGATATGTAAGGTTATAGACGTATATAATGTTCCCACCGAGAAATACATGCCGGCGCGCCAGGAATGTTGTAAAATATTACATCCGAGATGTTAGGATTACCTTAGGCTAGGATATATAACGTTATAGACGTATATAACGTTCCCACCGAGAAGTAGGGGCCGAAGTGCCGGGAATGTTGTAAAATATTACATTAGACATGTTAGGTTGCCTTAGGCTAGGATATGTAACATTATAGACGTATATAATGTTCCCACCGTGAAGTAGGGGCCAACGAGCCAGGAATGTAATAAAATATTACATCCGAGATGTTAGGCTGCCTTAGGCTAGGATATATAACGTTATAGACGTATATAATGTTACCACAGAGAAATAGGTACTTGCACGCCAGGAATGTTGTAAAATATTACGGTAGAGATGATAGGTTGCTTAGGTTAGGATATATAACGGTATTGACTTGTATAATATTCCCAGCGAGAAATCGGGGCCGACGAGCTAGGAATGTTGTAAAATATTACATCCGAGATGTTAGGTTGCTTTAGGTTAGGATATATATTGCTATAGACGTATATGATGTTCCTACCGAGACTTGGGGACCGACATGCCAGGAATCTTGTACAATATTACATCCCAGATGTTAAGTTGCTTTAGGTTAGGATATACAATGTTATAGACGTATATAATGTCCCCATCGAGAAGCAGGCGACGACACGCCAGGAATGTTGTAAAATATTACATCCCAGATGTTAGCTTGCGTTAGGTTAGGATATACAACCTTATAGACGTATATAATTTCTCCATCGAGGAGCAGGAGACGACACGCAAGGAATGTTGTAAAATGTTACATCCCAGATGTTAGGTTGCGTTAGGCTAGGACACATATCGTTATAGACGTATACAATGTTCACACAGAGAAGTAGGGACCGACATGCCAGGAATGTTGTAAAATATTACATTCGAGATGTTAGGTTGCCTTAGGCTAGCATATATAACGTTATAGACGTATACAATGTTCCCACAGAGAAGTAGGGACCGAAATGCCAGGAATGTTGTAAAATATTACATCCGAGATGTAAGGTTGCCTTAGGTTAAGATATACAACGTTATAGACGCATAGAATGATCCCACCGAGATGTAGGGACCGACATGCCAGGAATGTTGTCAAATATTACATCCCAGATGTTAGGTTGCCTTAGGCTAGGATATATAACGTTATAGACGTATATAATGTTACCACCGAGAACTACGGGCCGACACGTCAGGAATGATGTAAAATATTACATTCGACATGTTAGGTCGCCTTAGGCTAGGATATATAACGTTATAGACGTATATAATGTTCCCACCGTGAAGTACGGGCGGACACGCCAGGAATGTTGTCAACTATTACATCCGAGATGTTAGGTTGCCTTAGGTTAGGATATATAACGTTATAGACGTATATAATGTCCCCATCCAGAAGTAGGCGACGACACGCCCGGAATGTTGTAAAATATTACATCCCAGATGTTAGTTTGCGTTAGGATAGGATATACAACATTACAGACGTATATAATGTCCCCATCGAGAAGCAGGAGACGACACGCCAGGAATGTTGTAAAATATTACATTCGACATGTTAGGTTGCCTTAGGCTAGGATATATAACGTTATAGAGGTATATAATGTTCCCACCGAGAAGTACGGCATGACACGCCTGGAATGTTGTCAACTATTACATCCGAGATGTTAGTTTGCCTTTGGTTAGGATATATATCGTTATAGACGTATACAACGTTTCCACCGAGAAGTAGGGACCGACATGCCAGGAATTTTGTAAAATATTACATTCGACATGTTAGGCTGCTTTAGGTTAGGATATATAACGTTATAGACGTATATAATGTTCCTACCGAGACTTGGGGACCGACATGCCAGGAATCTTGTAAAATATTACATCCCAGATGTTAGGTTGCTTTAGGTTAGGATATAGAACGTTATAGACGTATATAATGTCCCCATCGGGATGTACGGGCGGACACGCCAGGAATGTTGTCAAATATTACATCCGAGATGTTAGATTGCCTTAGGTTAGGATATATAACGTTATAGACGTATACAATGTCCCCATCCAGAAGTAGGCGACGACACGACAGGAATATTAAATTTCAGATGTTAGGTTGAGTTAGGTTAGCATATACAACGTTATAGACTTATATAATGTCCCCATCGAGAAGCAGGCGACGACGTGTCATGAATGTTGTAAGATATTACACCCGAGATGTTAGGTTCCCTTAGGTTAGGATATTAAACGTTATAGACGTATATAATGTTCCCACCGAAAAATAGGAGCCGACGCGCCAGGAATGTTGTAAAATATTACATCCGAGATGTTAGGTTTCCTTAGGCTAGGATATATATCGCTATAGACGTATATGATGTTCCCACCGAGAAGTACGGGCTAACACGCCAGGAATGTTTTCAAATATTACACCCGAGATGTTAGGTTCCCTTAGGTTAGGATATATAACGTTATAGACGTATATAATGTCCCCATCCAGAAGTAGGCGACGACACGCCAGAAATATTACATCCCAGATGTTAGGTTGCGTTATTTTAGGATATACAACGTTCTAGATGTATATAATGTTCCCATTGAGAAGCAGGCGATGACACGCCAGGAATGATGTAAAATATTACATTCGATATATTAGGTCGCCTAAGGCTAGGATATATAACCTTATAGACGTATACAATGTTCTCACCGAGAAGTACGGGCCTACATTCCAGGAATGTTGTAAAATATTACATCCGAGATGTTAGGTAGCCTTAGGCTAGGATATATATCGTTATAGACGTATACAATGTTCCCACCGAGAAGTAGGGACGGACATGCCAAGAATGTTGTAAAATATTACATCCGAGATGTTAGGTTGCCTTAGGTTAGGATATATAACGTTATAGACGTATATAATGTTCTCATCGAGATGTAGGGGCCGAAGTGACGGGAATGTTGTAAAATATTACATTCGATATGTTAGTTTGCCTTAGGCTAGGATATATAGCGTTATAGACGTATATAATGTTCCCAGCGAGATGTAGGGGCCGATGTGCCAGGAATGTTGTAAAATATTACGCTCGACAAGTTAGGTTGCCTTAGGCTAGGATATATAGCGTTAAAGACGTATATAATGTTCCCACCGAGAAATAGGGGCCGACACGCCAGGAATGTTGTAAAATATTACATCCGAGATGTTAGGTTCCCTTAGGTTAGGATATATAACGTTATAGACGTACATAATGTTCCCACCGAGAAGTAGGTGCCGACGCGCCAGGAATGTTATAAAATATTACATCCGAGATGTTAGGATTACCTTAGGCTAGGATATATAACGTTATAGACGTATATAATGTTCCCACCGAGAAGTAGGGGCCGGCGCGCCGGGAATGTAGTAAAATATAACATCCGAGATGTTAGGTTGCCTTAGGCTAGGATATATAACGTTATAGACGTATATAATGTTCCCACCGAGAAGTAGGTGCCGAAGTGACGGGAATGTTGTAAAATATTACATTCGACATGTTAGTTTGCCTTAGGCTAGGATATATAGCGTTATAGACTTATATAATGTTCCCACCGAGAAGTAGTGGCCGACGTGCCAGGAATGTAGTAAAATACTACATCCGAGATGTTGGGTTACCTTGGGTTAGGATATATAACGTTATAGACGTATATAATGTTCCCACCGAGAAGTAGTGGCCGAAGTGACGGGAATGTTGTAAAATATTACATCCGAGATGTTAGGTTGCCTCCGGTTAGGATATATAACGTTATAGACGTATATAATGTTCCCATCGAGAAGTAGGGGCCGAATTGACGGGAATGTTGTAAAATATTACATTCGATACGTTAGGTTGCCTTCGGCTAGGATATATAACGTTATAGACGTATATAATGTTCCCACCGAGAAGTAGGTGCCGAAGTGACGGGAATGTTGTAAAATATTACATTCGACATGTTAGTTTGCCTTAGGCTAGGATATATAGCGTTATAGACTTATATAATGTTCCCACCGAGAAGTAGTGGCCGACGTGCCAGGAATGTTATAAAATATTACATCCGAGATGTTGGGTTGCCTTGGGTTAGGATATATAACGTTATAGACGTATATAATGTTCCCATCGAGAAGTAGCGGCCGAAGTGACGGGAATGTTGTAAAATTTTACATTCGATATGTTAGTTTGCCCTAGGCTAGGATATATAGCGTTATAGACGTATATAATGTTCCCACCCAGAAGTAGGGGCCGACGTGCCACGAATGTAGTAAAATATTACATCCGAAATGTTAGGTTGCCTTCGGCTAGGATATATAACGTTATAGACGTATATAATGTTCCCACCGAGAAGTAGGTGCCGAAGTGACGGGAATGTTGTAAAATATTACATTCGACATGTTAGTTTGCTTTAGGCTAGGATATATAGCGTTATAGACTTATATAATGTTCCCACCGAGAAGTAGTGGCCGACGTGCCAGGAATGTAGTAAAATATTACATCCGAGATGTTGGGTTGCCTTGGGTTAGGATATATAGCGTTATAGACGTATATAATGTTCCCATCGAGAAGTAGCGGCCGAAGTGACGGGAATGTTGTAAAATTTTACATTCGATATGTTAGTTTGCCCTAGGCTAGGATATATAGCGTTATAGACGTATATAATGTTCCCACCCAGAAGTAGGGGCCGACGTGCCACGAATGTAGTAAAATATTACATCCGAGATGTTAGGTTGCCTTCGGCTAGGATATATAACGTTATAGACGTATATAATGTTCCCACCGAGAAGTAGGTGCCGAAGTGACGGGAATGTTGTAAAATATTACATTCGACATGTTAGTTTGCCTTAGGCTAGGATATATAGCGTTATAGACTTATATAATGTTCCCACCGAGAAGTAGTGGCCGACGTGCCAGGAATGTAGTAAAATATTACATCCGAGCTGTTAGGTTGCCTTAGGTTAGGATATATAACGTTATAGACGTATATAATGTTCCCATCGAGAAGTAGGGGCCGAAGTGACGGGAATGTTGTAAAATATTACATTCGATATGTTAGTTTGCCTTAGGCTAGGATATATAGCATTATAGACGTATATAATGTTCCCACCCAGAAGTAGGGGCCGACGTGCCACGAATGTAGTAAAATATTACATCCGAGATGTTGGGTTGCCTTAGGTTAGGATATATAACGTTATAGACGTATATAATGTTCCACCCGAGAAGTAGGGGCCGACGCGCCAGGAATGCTGTAAAATATTACATCCGAGATGTTAGCATTGCCTTAGGCTAGGATATATAACGTCATAGACGTATATAATGTTCCCACCGAGAAGTAGTGGCCGAAGTGACGGGAATGTTGTAAAATATTACATCCGAGATGTTAGGTTGCCTTAGGTTAGGATATATAACGTTATAGACGTATATAATGTTCCCACCGAGAAATAGGGGCCGACACCCCAGGAATGTTGTAAAATATTACGCTCGACAAGTTAGGTTGCCTTAGGCTGGGATATATAGCGTTAAAGACGTACATAATGTTCCCATCGAGAAGGAGGTGCCGACGCGCCAGGAATGTTGTAAAATATTACATCCGTCATGTTAAGTTGCCTTAGGTTAGGATATATAACGTTATAGACGTATATACTGTTCCCACCGAGAAGTAGTTGCCGACGCGCCAGGAATATTGTAAAATATTACATTCGACATGTTAGGTTGTCTCAGGCTAGGGCATATAGCGTTAAAGACGTATATAATATTCCCACCGAGAAATAGGGGCCGACACGCCAGGAATGTAGTAAAATATTACGCTCGACATTTTTGGTTGCCTTAAGTTAGGATATATGGCGTTATATACGTATATAATGTTCCCACTGAGAAGTAGGGGCCAGCGCGCCAGGAATGTGATAAAATATTACATCCGGTATGTTGGGTTGCCTTAGGCTAGGATTTATAACTTTATAGACGTATATCATGTTCCCACCGAGAAGTAGGTGCCGACGCGCCAGGAATGTTGCAAAATATTACGCTCGACAAGTTAGGTTGCCTTAGGCTAGGATATATAGCGTTAAAGACGTATATAATGTTCCCACCGAGAAATAGGGGCCGACGCCCCAGGAATGTTGTAAAATATTACGCTCGCCAAGTTAGGTTGCCTTAGGCTAGGATATATAGCGTTAAAGACGTATATAATGTTCCCACCGGGAAATAGGGGCCGACACGCCAGGAAAGTTGTAAAATATTACATCCGAGATGTTAGGTTCCCTTAGGTTTGGATATATAACGTTATAGATATATATAATGTTCCCACCGAGAAGTAGGTGCCGACGCGCCAGGAATGTTGTCAAATATTACATACGAGATGTTAGGATTACCTTAGGCTAGGATATATAACGTTGTAGACGTATATAATGTTCCCACCGAGAAGTAGGGGCCGGCGCGCCGGGAATGTAGTAAAATATAACATCCGAGATGTTAGGTTGCCTTAGGCTAGGATATATAACGTTATAGACGTACATAATGTTCCCACCGAGAAGTAGGTGCCGAAGTGACGGGAATGTTGTAAAATATTACATTCGACATGTTAGTTTGCCTTAGGCTAGGATATGTAGCGTTATAGACTTATATAATGTTCCCACCGAGAAGTAGTGGCCGAAGTGACGGGAATGTTGTAAAATATTACATCCGAGATGTTAGGTTGCCTCAGGTTAGGATATATAACGTTATAGACGTATATAATGTTCCCATCGAGAAGTAGGGGCCGAAGTGACGGGAATGTTGTAAAATATTACATTCGATATGTTAGTTTGCCTTAGGCTAGGATATATAGCGTTATAGACGTATATAATGTTCCCACCGAGAAGTAGGGGCCGAAGTGACGGGAATGTTGTAAAATTATACATTCGACACGTTAGGATTGCCTTAAGTTAGGATATATGGCGTTATAGACGTATATAATGTTCCCACCGAGTAGTAGGGTCCGACGAGCCAGGAATGTAGTAAAATATTACATCCGAGATGTTAGGTTGCCTTAGGTTAGCATATTCAACGTTATAGATGTATATAATGTCCCCATCGAGAAGCAGGCGACGACACGGCAGGAATGTTGTAAAATATTACATTCGACATGTTAGGTTGCCTTAGGTTAGGATATACAACGTTATAGATGTATATAATGACCCTATCCAGAAGTAGGCGACGACACGCCAGAATGTTGTAAAATATTACATCCGAGATGTTAGGTTGCCTTAGGCTAGGACATATATCGTTATAGACGTATACTATGTTCCCACAGAGAAGTAGGGACTGACATGCCAGGAATGTTGTAAAATATTACATCCGAGATGTTAGGTTGCCTTAGGTTAGGATATACAATGTTATAGATGTATATAATGTCCCCATCGAGAAGCAGGCGACGCCACGCCAGGAATGTTGTAAAATATTACATCCGAGGTGTTAGGTTGCGTTAGGTTAGGATATACAACGTTATAGACGTATATAATGTCCCCATCGAGAAGCACGCGACGACACTCCATGAATGTTATAAAATATTACATTCGACATGTTAGGTTGCCTTAGGCTAGGATATATGACGTTATAAACGGATACAATGTTCCCACAGAGAAGTAGGGACCGAAATGCCAGGAATGTTGTAAAATATTACATCCGAGATGTTAGGTTGCCTTAGGTTAGGATATACAACGTTATAGACGCATAGAATGATCCCACCCAGATGTAGGGACCGACATGCCAGGAATGTTGTCAAATATTACATCCGAGATGTTAGGTTGCCTTAGGCTAGGATATATAACGTTATAGACGTATATAATGTCCCCATCGAGAAGCAGGCGACGACACGTCAGGAATGATGTAAAATATCACATCCGAGATGTTAGGTTGCCTTAGGCTAGGACATATATCGTTATAGACGTATACAATGTTCCCACAGAGAAGTAGGGACCGACATGCCAGGAATGTTGTAAAATATTACAGTCGAGATGTTAGGTTGCCTTAGGTTAGCATATACAACGTTATAGATGTATATAATGTCCCCATCGAGAAGCAGGCGACGACACGGCAGGAATGTTGTAAAATATTACATTCGACATGTTAGGTTGCCTTGGGCTAGGATATATAACGTTATGGACGTATATAATGTTCCCACCGAGACATAGGGACCGACGCGTCAGGAATGTTGTAAAATATTACACCCGAGATGTTAGGTTCCCTTAGGTTAGGATATACAACGTTATAGACGTATAGTATGTTCCCACCGAGATGTAGGGACCGACATGCCAGGAATATTGTAAAATATTACATCCGAGATGTTAGGTTGCCTTAGGTTAGGATATACAACGTTATAGATGTATATAATGACCCCATCCAAAGTAGGCGACGACACGCCAGGAATGCTGTAAAATATTACATCCCAGATGTTAGGTTGCGTTAGGTTAGGATATACAACGTTATAGACGTATCTTATGCCCCATCGACAAGCAGGCGACGACACGCCAGGAATGTTGTAAAATATTACATTCCAGAAGTTAGGTTGCGTTAGGTTAGGATATACAACATTATAGACGAATGTAATGTCCCCATCGAGAAGCTTGAGACGGCACGCCAGGAATGTTGCAAAATATTACATTCGACATGTTAGGTCGCCTTAGGCTAGGATATATAACGTTATAGACGTATATAATGTTCCCACCGAGAAATACGGGCGGACACGCCAGGAATGTTGTCAACTATTACATCCGAGATGTTATTTTGCCCTAAGTTGGGATATTTATCGTTATAGACGTATACAATGTTTCCCCCGTGAAGTAGGGACAGACATGACAGGAATGTTGTAAAATATTACATCCGAGATGTTAGGCTGCCTTAGATTGGGATATACAAGGTTATAGATGTATATAATGTCACCATCGAGAAGTAGGCGACGACACGCCAGGAATGTTGTAAAATATTACATTCGCCATGTTAGGTTGCCCTAGACTAGGATATATAGCGTTATAGACTTATATAATGTTCCCACCGAGAAGTAGTGGCCGACGTGCCAGGAATGTAGTAAAATATTACATCCGAGATGTTAGGTTGCCTTAGGTTAGGATATATAACGTTATAGACGTATATAATGTTCCACCCGAGAAGTGGGGGCCGACGCGCCAGGAATGCTGTAAAATATTACATCCGAGATGTTAGCATTGCCTTAGGCTAGGATATATAACGTTATAGACGTATATAATGTTCCCACCGAGAAGTAGTGGCCGAAGTGACGGGAATGTTGTAAAATATTACATCCGAGATGTTAGGTTGCCTTAGGTTAGGATATATAACGTTATAGACGTATATACTGTTCCCACCGAGAAGTAGGGGCCGGCGCGCCAGGAATGTTATCAAATATTACTTCCGAGATGTTAGGTGCCCTTAGGTTAGTATATATAACGTTATAGACGTATATAATGTTCCCATCGAGAAGTAGGGGCCGAAGTGACGGGAATGTTGTAAAATATTACATTCGATATGTTAGTTTGCCTTAGGCTAGGATATATAGCGTTATAGACGTATATAATGTTCCCACCCAGAAGTAGGGGCCGACGTGCCACGAATGTAGTAAAATATTACATCCGAGATGTTAGGTTGCCTTAGGTTAGGATATATAACGTTATAGACGTATATAATGTTCCACCCGAGAAGTTGTGGCCGACGCGCCAGGAATGTTGTAAAATATTACATCCGACATGTTAGGTTGCCTTAGGTTAGGATATATAACGTTATAGACGTATATAATGTTCCACCCGAGAAGTAGGGGCCGACGCGCCAGGAATGCTGTAAAATATTACCTCCGAGATGTTAGCATTGCCTTAGGCTAGGAT
Source organism: Xylocopa violacea (assembly GCA_963969225.1). Classification (NCBI taxonomy): domain Eukaryota; kingdom Metazoa; phylum Arthropoda; class Insecta; order Hymenoptera; family Apidae; genus Xylocopa; species Xylocopa violacea. The sequence goes on along the minus strand of CAXAJV010000001.1, from coordinate 43,638,768 downwards.
ATATAACGTTATAGACGTATATAATGTTCCCACCGAGAAGTAGTGCCCGAAGTGACGGGAATGTTGTAAAATATTACATCCGAGATGTTAGGTTCCCTTAGGTTTGGATATATAACGTTATAGACGTATATAATGTTCCCACCGAGAAGTAGGTACCGACGCGCCAGGAATGCTGTAAAATATTACATCCGAGATGTTAGGATTGCCTTAGGCTAGGATATATAACGTTATAGACGTATATAATGTTCCCACCGAGAAATAGGGGCCGACGCCCCAGGAATGTTGTAAAATATTACGCTCGACAAGCTAGGTTGCCTTAGGCTAGGATATATAACGTTAAAGACGTACATAATGTTGCCACCGAGAAGGAGGTGCCGACGCGCCAGGAATGTTGTAAAATATTACATCCGACATGATAAGTTGCCTTAGGTTAGGATATATAACGTTATAGACGTATATACTGTTCCCACCGAGAAGTAGTTGCCGACGCGCCAGGAATATTGTAAAATATTACATTCGACATGTTAGGTTGTCTCAGGCTAGGGCATATAGCGTTAAAGACGTATATAATATTCCCACCGAGCAATAGCGGCCGACACGCCAGGAATGTAGTAAAATATTATGCTCGACATTTTTGGTTGCCTTAAGTTAGGATATATGACGTTATAGACGTATATAATGTTCCCACCGAGAAATAGGGGCCGACGCCCCCGGAATGTTGTAAAATATTACGTTCGACAATCTAGGTTGCCTTAGGCTAGGATATATAACGTTAAAGATGTACATAATGCTCCCGCCGAGAAATAGGGGCCGACACGCCAGGAATGTTGTAAAACATTACATCCGAGGTGTTAGGTTCCCTTAGGTTAGGATATAAAACGTTATAGACGTACATAATGTTCCCAACGAGAAGGAGGTGCCGACGCGCCAGGAATGTTGTAAAATATTACATTCGACATGTTAGTTTTCCTTAGGCTAGGATATATAGCGTTATAGACTTATATAATGTTCCCACCGAGAAGTAGTGGCCGACGTGCCAGGAATGTAGTAAAATATTACATCCGAGATGTTAGGTTGCCTTAGGTTAGGATATATAACGTTATAGACGTATATAATGTTCCCATCGAGATGTAGGGGCCGAAGTGACGGGAATGTTGTAAAATATTACATTCGATATGTTAGTTTGCCTTAGGCTAGGATATATAGCGTTATAGACGTATATAATGTTCCCAGCGAGATGTAGGGGCCGATGTGCCAGGAATGTTGTAAAATATTACGCTCGACAAGTTAGGTTGCCTTAGGCTAGGATATATAGCGTTAAAGACGTATATAATGTTCCCACCGAGAAATAGGGGCCGACACGCCAGGAATGTTGTAAAATATTACATCCGAGATGTTAGGTTGCCTTAGGTTAGGATATATAACGTTATAGACGTATATAATGTTCCCACCGAGAAATAGGGGCCGACACCCCAGGAATGTTGTAAAATATTACGCTCGACAAGTTAGGTTGCCTTAGGCTAGGATATATGGCGTTATATACGTATATAATGTTCCCACTGAGAAGTAGGGGCCAGCGCGCCAGGAATGTGATAAAATATTACATCCGGTATGTTGGGTTGCCTTAGGCTAGGATATATAACTTTATAGACGTATATCATGTTCCCACCGAGAAGTAGGTGCCGACGCGCCAGGAATGTTGTAAAATATTACGCTCGACAAGTTAGGTTGCCTTAGGCTAGGATATATAGCGTTAAAGACGTATATAATGTTCCCACCGAGAAATAGGGGCCGACGCCCCAGGAATGTTGTAAAATATTACGCTCGCCAAGTTAGGTTGCCTTAGGCTAGGATATATAGCGTTAAAGACGTATATAATGTTCCCACCGGGAAATAGGGGCCGACACGCCAGGAAAGTTGTAAAATATTACATCCGAGGTGTTAGGTTCCCTTAGGTTTGGATATATAACGTTATAGACGTATATAATGTTCCCACCGAGAAGTAGGTGCCGACGCGCCAGGAATGTTGTCAAATATTACATACGAGATGTTAGGATTACCTTAGGCTAGGATATATAACGTTGTAGACGTATATAATGTTCCCACCGAGAAGTAGGGGCCGGCGCGCCGGGAATGTAGTAAAATATAACATCCGAGATGTTAGGTTGCCTTAGGCTAGGATATATAACGTTATAGACGTATATAATGTTCCCACCGAGAAGTAGGTGCCGAAGTGACGGGAATGTTGTAAAATATTACATTCGACATGTTAGTTTGCCTTAGGCTAGGATATGTAGCGTTATAGACTTATATAATGTTCCCACCGAGAAGTAGTGGCCGAAGTGACGGGAATGTTGTAAAATATTACATCCGAGATGTTAGGTTGCCTCAGGATAGGATATATAACGTTATAGACGTATATAATGTTCCCACCCAGAAGTAGGGGCCGACGTGCCAGGAATGTAGTAAAATATTACATTCGACATGTTAGAATTGCCTTAGGCTAGGATATATATCGTTAAAGACGTATATAATGTTCCCACCGAGAAATAGGGGCCGACACGACAGGAATGTTGTAAAACATTACATCCGAGGTGTTAGGTTGCCTTAGGCTAGGATATATAACTTTATAGACGTATATCATGTTCCCACCGAGAAGTAGGTGCCGACGCGCCATGAATGTTGTAAAATATTACGCTCGACAAGTTAGGTTGCCTTAGCATAGGATATATAGCGTTAAAGACGTATATAATGTTCCCACCGAGACATAGGGGCCGACACGCCAGGAATGTTGTAAAATATTACATACGAAATGTTTGGTTCCCTTAGGATTGGATATATAACGTTATAGACGTATATAATGTTCCCACCGAGAAGTAGGGGCCAACGAGCCAGGAATGTGATAAAATATTACATTCGACATGTTAAGTTGTCTTAGGTTAGGATATATAACGTTATAGTCGTATATACAGTTCCCACCGAGAAGTAGTTGCCGACGCGCCAGGAATATTGTAAAATATTATATTCGACATGTTAAGTTGTCTCAGGCTAGGACATATAGCGTTATAGACATATACAATGTTCCCACCGCGAAATAGGGGCCGACACGCGAGGAATGTTGTAAAACATTACATCCGAGATGTTAGGTTGCCTTAGACTAGGATATATAACGTTATAGACGTATATAATGTTCCCACCGAGAAGTAGGGGCCGACGAGCCACGAATGTAGTAAAATATTACATCCGAGATGTTAGGTTGCCTTAGACTAGGATATATAACGTTATAGACGTATATAATGTTCCCACCGAGAAGTAGGGGCCGAAGTGACGGGAATGTTGTAAAATTATACATTCGACATGTTAGGATTGCCTTAGGCTAGGATATATATCGTTAAAGACGTATATAATGTTCCCACCGAGAAATAGGGGCCGACACGCCAGGAATGTTGTAAAACATTACATCCGAGGTGTTAGGTTGCCTTAGGCTAGGATATATAACTTTATAGACGTATATCATGTACCCACCGAGAAGTAGGTGCCGACGCGCCATGAATGTTGTAAAATATTACGCTCGACAAGTTAGGTTGCCTTAGCATAGGATATATAGCGTTAAAGACGTATATAATGTTCCCACCGAGACATAGGGGCCGAAGTGACGGGAATGTTGTAAAATATTACATCCGATATGTTAGGTTGCCTTAGGTTAGGATATATAACGTTATTGACTTATATAATGTTCCCACCGAGAAATAGGGGCCGACGCCCCAGGAATGTTGTAAAATATTACGCTCGACAAGTTAGGTTGCCTTAGGCTAGGATATATAGCGTTAAAGACGTATACAATGTTCCCACCGAGAAATAGGGGCCGACACGCAAGGAATGTTGTAAAACATTACATCCGAGGTGTTAGGTTGCCTTAGGCTAGGATATATAGCGTTATAGACGTATATAATGTTCCCACCGAGAAGTAGGGGCCAACGAGCCAGGAATGCTGTAAAATATTACGCTCGACATGTTAGGTTGCCTTAGGCTATGATACATAGCGATATAGACGTATATAATATTCCCACCGAGAAGTGGGGGCCGGCGCGCCAGGAATGTAGTGAAATATTACATCCAAGATGTTAGGTTGCCTTAGGCTAGGATATGTAAAGTTATAGTCGTATATACAGTTCCCACCGAGAAGTAGTTGCCGACGCGCCAGGAATATTGTAAAATATTATATTCGACATGTTAAGTTGTCTCAGGCTAGGACATATAGCGTTATAGACATATACAATGTTCCCACCCCGAAATAGGGGCCGACACGCGAGGAATGTTGTAAAACATTACATCCGAGATGTTAGGTTGCCTTAGACTAGGATATATAACGTTATAGACGTATATAATGTTCCCACCGAGAAGTAGGGGCCGACGAGCCACGAATGTAGTAAAATATTACATCCGAGATGTTAGGATTGCCTTAGGCTAGGATATATATCGTTAAAGACGTATATAATGTTCCCACCGAGAAATAGGGGCCGACACGCCAGGAATGTTGTAAAAGATTACATCCGAGGTGTTAGGTTGCCTTAGGCTAGGATATATAACTTTATAGACGTATATCATGTTCCCACCGAGAAGTAGGTGCCGACGCGCCATGAATGTTGTAAAATATTACGCTCGACATGTTAGGTTGCCTTAGCATAGGATATATAGCGTTAAAGACGTATATAATGTTCCCACCGAGACATAGGGGCCGAAGTGACGGGAATGTTGTAAAATATTACATCCGATATGTTAGGTTGCCTTAGGTTAGGATATATAACGTTATTGACTTATATAATGTTCCCACCGAGAAATAGAGGCCGACGCCCCAGGAATGTTGTAAAATATTACGCTCGACAAGTTAGGTTGCCTTAGGCTAGGATATATAGCGTTAAAGACGTATACAATGTTCCCACCGAGAAATAGGGGCCGACACGCAAGGAATGTTGTAAAACATTACATCCGAGGTGTTAGGTTGCCTTAGGCTAGGATATATAGCGTTATAGACGTATATAATGTTCCCACCGAGAAGTAGGGGCCAACGAGCCAGGAATGCTGTAAAATATTACGCTCGACATGTTAGGTTGCCTTAGGCTATGATACATAGCGATATAGACGTATATAATATTCCCACCGAGAAGTGGGGGCCGGCGCGCCAGGAATGTAGTGAAATATTACATCCAAGATGTTAGGTTGCCTTAGGCTAGGATATGTAAAGTTATAGACGTATATAATGTTCCCACCGAGAAATACGTGCCGGCACGCCAGGAATGTTGTAAAATATTACATCCGAGATGTTAGGATTGCCTTAGGCTAAGATATATAGCGTTATAGACGTATATAATGTTCCCACCGAGAAGTAGGGGACGAAGTGACGGGAATGTTGTAAAATATTACATTCGACATGTTAGTTTGCCTTAGGCTAGGATATATAGCGTTATAGACGTATATAATGTTCCCACCGAGAAGTAGGGGCCGACGTGCCAGGAATGTAGTAAAATATTACATCCGAGATGTTAGGTTGCCTTAGGTTCTGATATATAGCGTTATAGAAGTATATAATGTTCCACCCGAGAAGTAGGGGCCGACGTGCCAGAAATGTAGTAAAATATTACATCCGAGATGTTAGGATTGCCTTAGGCTAGGATATATATCGTTAAAGACGTATATAATGTTCCCACCGAGAAATAGGGGCCGACACGCCAGGAATGTTGTAAAACATTACATCCGAGGTGTTAGGTTGCCTTAGGCTCGGATATATAGCGTTATAGGCGTATATAATGTTCCCACCGAGGAGTAGGGGCCGACGAGCCAGGAATGTTGTAAAATATTACGCTCGACATGTTAGGTTGCCTTAGGCTAGGATATATAGCGATTTAGACGTATATAATGTTCCCATCGAGAAATAGCGGTCGCCGCGCCACGAATGTAGTAAAATATTACATCCGAGATGTTAGGATTGCCTTAGGCTAGGATATATCACGTTATAGACGTATATAATGTTCCCACCGAGAAGTAGGGGCCGCCAAGCCAGGAATGCTGTAAAATATTAAATTCGACATGTTAGGTTGCCTTAGGCTATGATATATAGCGATATAGACGTATATAATATTCCCACCGAGAAGTGGGGGCCGGCGCGCCAGGAATGTAGTAAAATATTACATCCGAGATGTTAGGTTGCCTTAGGCTAGGATATGTAAAGTTATAGACGTATATAATGTTCCCACCGAGAAATAGGTGCCGGCACGCCAGGAATGTTGTAAAATATTACATCCGAGATGTTAGGATTGCCTTAGGCTAAGATATATAGCGTTATAGACGTATATAATGTTCCCACCGAGAAGTAGGGGCCGAAGTGACGGGAATGTTGTAAAATATTACATTCGACATGTTAGTTTGCCTTAGGCTAGGATATATAGCGTTAAAGACGTATATAATGTTCCCACCGAGAAGTAGGGGCCGACGTGCAAGGAATGTAGTAAAATATTACATCCGAGATGTTAGGTTGCCTTAGGCTACGATATGTAAAGTTATAGACGTATATAATGTTCCCACCGAGAAATAGGTGCCGGGGCGCCAGGAATGTTGTAAAATATTTCATCCGAGATGTTAGCATTGCCTTAGGCTAAGATATATAAAGTTATAGACGTATATAATGTTCCCACCGAGAACTAGGGGCCGAAGTGACGGGAATGTTGTAAAATTATACATTCGACATGTTAGTATTGCCTTAGGCTAGGATATATATCGTTAAAGACGTATATAATGTTCCCACCGAGAAATAGGGGCCGACACGCCAGGAATGTTGTAAAACATTACATCCGAGGTGTTAGGTTGCCTTAGGCTAGGATATATAGCGTTATAGACGTATATAATGTTCCCACTGAGAAGTAGGGACCGACGATCCAGGAATGTTGTAAAACATTACGCTCGACATGTTAGGTTGCCTTACGTTATGATATGTAGCGATATAGACGTATATAATGTTCCCACCGAGAAGTAGGGGCCGGCGCGCCAGGAATGTTGTAAAACATTACATCCGAGGTGTTAGGATTGCCTTAGGCTAAGATATATAGCGTTATAGACGTATATAATGTTCCCACCGAGAAGTAGGGGCCGACGTGCCAGGAATGTAGTAAAATATTACATCCGAGATGTTAGGTTGCCCTAGGTTATGATATATAGCGTTATAGACGTATATAATGTTCCCACCGAGAAGTAGGGGCCGAAGTGACGGGAATGTTGTAAAATTATACATTCGACATGTTAGGATTGCCTTAGGCTAGGATATATATCGTTAAAGACGTATATAATGTTCCCACCGAGAAATAGGGGCCGACACGCCAGGAATGTTGTAAAACATTACATCCGAGGTGTTAGGTTGCCTTAGGCTAGGATATATAGCGTTATAGACGTATATAATGTTCCCACCGAGAAGCAGGGACCGACGAGCCAGGAATGTTGTAAAATATTACATTCGACATGTTAGTTTGCCTTAGGCTAGGATATATAGCGTTATAGACGTATATAATGTTCCCACCGAGAAGTAGGGGCCGACGTGCCAGGAATGTAGTAAAATATTACATCCGAGATGTTAGGTTGCCTTAGGTTATGATATATAGCGTTATAGAAGTATATAATGTTCCACCCGAGAAGTAGGGGCCGACGTGCCAGAAATGTAGTAAAATATTACATCCGAGATGTTAGGATTGCCTTAGGCTAGGATATATATCGTTAAAGACGTATATAATGTTCCCACCGAGAAATAGGGGCCGACACGCCAGGAATGTTGTAAAACATTACATCCGAGGTGTTAGGTTGCCTTAGGCTCGGATATATAGCGTTATAGGCGTATATAATGTTCCCACCGAGGAGTAGGGGCCGACGAGCCAGGAATGTTGTAAAATATTACGCTCGACATGTTAGGTTGCCTTAGGCTAGGATATATAGCGATTTAGACGTATATAATGTTCCCATCGAGAAATAGCGGTCGGCGCGCCACGAATGTAGTAAAATATTACATCCGAGATGTTAGGATTGCCTTAGGCTAGGATATATCACGTTATAGACGTATATAATGTTCCCACCGAGAAGTAGGGGCCGCCGCGCCAGGAATGCTGTAAAATATTAAATTCGACATGTTAGGTTGCCTTAGGCTATGATATATAGCGATATAGACGTATATAATATTCCCACCGAGAAGTGGGGGCCGGCGCGCCAGGAATGTAGTAAAATATTACATCCGAGATGTTAGATTGCCTTAGGCTAGGATATGTAAAGTTATAGACGTATATAATGTTCCCACCGAGAAATAGGTGCCGGCACGCCAGGAATGTTGTAAAATATTACATCCGAGATGTTAGGATTGCCTTAGGCTAAGATATATAGCGTTATAGACGTATATAATGTTCCCACCGAGAAGTAGGGGCCGAAGTAACGGGAATGTTGTAAAATATTACATTCGACATGTTAGTTTGCCTTAGGCTAGGATATATAGCGTTAAAGACGTATATAATGTTCCCACCGAGAAGTAGGGGCCGACGTGCAAGGAATGTAGTGAAATATTACATCCGAGATGTTAGGTTGCCTTAGGCTACGATATGTAAAGTTATAGACGTATATAATGTTCCCACCGAGAAATAGGTGCCGGGGCGCCAGGAATGTTGTAAAATATTTCATCCGAGATGTTAGCATTGCCTTAGGCTAAGATATATAAAGTTATAGACGTATATAATGTTCCCACCGAGAACTAGGGGCCGAAGTGACGGGAATGTTGTAAAATTATACATTCGACATGTTAGTATTGCCTTAGGCTAGGATATATATCGTTAAAGACGTATATAATGTTCCCACCGAGAAATAGGGGCCGACACGCCAGGAATGTTGTAAAACATTACATCCGAGGTGTTAGGTTGCCTTAGGCTAGGATATATAGCGTTATAGACGTATATAATGTTCCCACTGAGAAGTAGGGACCGACGATCCAGGAATGTTGTAAAACATTACGCTCGACATGTTAGGTTGCCTTACGTTATGATATGTAGCGATATAGACGTATATAATGTTCCCACCGAGAAGTAGGGGCCGGCGCGCCAGGAATGTTGTAAAACATTACATCCGAGGTGTTAGGTTGCCTTAGTCTCGGATATATAGCGTTATAGGCGTATATAATGTTCCCACCGAGGAGTAGGGGCCGACGAGCCAGGAATGTTGTAAAACATTACATCCGAGATGTTGGGTTGCCTTAGGCTAGGATAAGTAACGTTATAGACGTATATAATGTTCCCACCGAGAAGTAGGGGCCGACGAGCCACGAATGTAGTAAAATACTACATCCGAGATGTTAGGTTGCCTTAGACTAGGATATATAACGTTATAGACGTATATAATGTTCCCACCGAGAAGTAGGGGCCGAAGTGACGGGAATGTTGTAAAATTATACATTCGACATGTTAGGATTGCCTTAGGCTAGGATATATATCGTTAAAGACGTATATAATGTTCCCACCGAGAAATAGGGGCCGACACGCCAGGAATGTTGTAAAACATTACATCCGAGGTGTTAGGTTGCCTTAGGCTAGGATATATAGCGTTATAGACGTATATAATGTTCCCACCGAGAAGCAGGGACCGACGAGCCAGGAATGTTGTAAAATATTACGCTCGACATGTTAGGTTGCCTTACGTTATGATATATAGCGATATAGACGTATATAATGTTCCCACCGAGAAGTAGGGGCCGGCGCGCCAGGAATGTAGTAAAATATAACATCCGAGATGTTGGGTTGCCTTAGGCTAGGATAAGTAACGTTATAGACGTATATAATGTTCCCACCGAGAAGTAGGGGCCGACGAGCCAGGAATGTAGTAAAATATTACATCCGAGATGTTAGGTTGCCTTAGGTTAGGATATATAACGTTATAGACTTATATACTGTTCCCACCGAGAAGTAGGTGCCGACGCGCCAGGAATGTTGTAAAATATTACATCCGAGATGTTAGGATTACCTTAGGCTAGGATATATAACGTTATAGACGTATATAATGTTCCCACCGAGAAGTAGGGGCCGACGTGCCAGGAATGTAGTAAAATATTACATCCGAGATGTTAGGTTGCCTTAGGCTAGGATATATAACGTTATAGACGTATATAATGTTCCACCCGAGAAGTAGGGGCCGACGTGCCAGGAATGTAGTAAAATATTACATTCGACATGTTAGAATTGCCTTAGGCTAGGATATATATCGTTAAAGACGTATATAACGTTCCCACCGAGAAATAGGGGCCGACACGACAGGAATGTTGTAAAACATTACATCCGATGTGTTAGGTTGCCTTAGGCACGGATATATAGCGTTATAGGCGTATATAATGTTCCCACCGAGGAGTAGGGGCCGACGAGCCAGGAATGTTGTAAAATATTACGCTCGACATGTTAGGTTGCCCTAGGCTAGGATATATAGCGATATAGACGTATATAATATTCCCACCGAGAAGTGGGAGCCGGCGCGCCAGGAATGTAGTAAAATATTACATCCGAGATGTTAGGTTGCCTTAGGCTAGGACATATAGCGTTATAGACGTATATAATGTTCCCACCGAGAAGTAGGGGCCGACGTGCCAGGAATGTAGTAAAATATTACATCCGAGATGTTAGGTTGCCCTAGGTTATGATATATAGCGTTATAGACGTATATAATGTTCCCACCGAGAAGTAGGGGCCGAAGTGACGGGAATGTTGTAAAATTATACATTCGACATGTTAGGATTGCCTTAGGCTTGGATATATATCGTTAAAGACGTATATAATGTTCCCACCGAGAAATAGGGGCCGACACGCCAGGAATTTTGTAAAACATTACATCCGAGGTGTTAGGTTGCCTTAGGCTAGGATATATAACTTTATAGACGTATATCATGTTCCCACCGAGAAGTAGGTGCCGACGCGCCATGAATGTTGTAAAATATTACGCTCGACAAGTTAGGTTGCCTTAGGCTAGGATATATAGCGTTAAAGACGTATACAATGTTCCCACCGAGAAATAGGGGCCGACACGCAAGGAATGTTGTAAAACATTACATCCGAGGTGTTAGGTTGCCTTAGGCTAGGATATATAGCGTTATAGACGTATATAATGTTCCCACCGAGAAGTAGGGGCCAACGAGCCAGGAATGTTGTAAAATATTACGCTCGACATGTTAGGTTGCCTTAGGCTATGATACATAGCGATATAGACGTATATAATATTCCCACCGAGAAGTGGGGGCCGGCGCGCCAGGAATGTAGTGAAATATTACATCCGAGATGTTAGGTTGCCTTAGGCTAGGATATGTAAAGTTATAGACGTATATAATGTTCCCACCGAGAAATAGGTGCCGGCACGCCAGGAATGTTGTAAAATATTACATCCGAGATGTTAGGATTGCCTTAGGCTAAGATATATAGCGTTATAGACGTATATAATGTTCCCACCGAGAAGTAGGGGCCGAAGTGACGGGAATGTTGTAAAATATTACATTCGACATGTTAGTTTGCCTTAGGCTAGGATATATAGCGTTATAGACGTATATAATGTTCCCACCGAGAAGTAGGGGCCGACGTGCCAGGAATGTAGTAAAATATTACATCCGAGATGTTAGGTTGCCTTAGGTTATGATATATAGCGTTATAGAAGTATATAATGTTCCACCCGAGAAGTAGGGGCCGACGTGCCAGAAATGTAGTAAAATATTACATCCGAGATGTTAGGATTGCCTTATGCTAGGATATATATCGTTAAAGACGTATATAATGTTCCCACCGAGAAATAGGGGCCGACACGCCAGGAATGTTGTAAAACATTACATCCGAGGTGTTAGGTTGCCTTAGGCTCGGATATATAGCGTTATAGGCGTATATAATGTTCCCACCGAGGAGTAGGGGCCGACGAGCCAGGAATGTTGTAAAATATTACGCTCGACATGTTAGGTTGCCTTAGGCTAGGATATATAGCGATTTAGACGTATATAATGTTCCCATCGAGAAATAGCGGTCGGCGCGCCACGAATGTAGTAAAATATTACATCCGAGATGTTAGGATTGCCTTAGGCTAGGATATATCACGTTATAGACGTATATAATATTCCCACCGAGAAGTAGGGGCCGCCGCGCCAGGAATGCTGTAAAATATTAAATTCGACATGTTAGGTTGCCTTAGGCTATGATATATAGCGATATAGACGTATATAATATTCCCACCGAGAAGTGGGGGCCGGCGCGCCAGCAATGTAGTAAAATATTACATCCGAGATGTTAGGTTGCCTTAGGCTAGGATATGTAAAGTTATAGACGTATATAATGTTCCCACCGAGAAATAGGTGCCGGCACGCCAGGAATGTTGTAAAATATTACATCCGAGATGTTAGGATTGCCTTAGGCTAAGATATATAGCGTTATAGACGTATATAATGTTCCCACCGAGAAGTAGGGGCCGAAGTGACGGGAATGTTGTAAAATATTACATTCGACATGTTAGTTTGCCTTAGGCTAGGATATATAGCGTTATAGACGTATATAATGTTCCCACCGAGAAGTAGGGGCCGACGTGCAAGGAATGTAGTAAAATATTACATCCGAGATGTTAGGTTGCCTTAGGCTACGATATGTAAAGTTATAGACGTATATAATGTTCCCACCGAGAAATAGGTGCCGGCGCGCCAGGAATGTTGTAAAACATTACATCCGAGGTGTTAGGTTGCCTTAGGCTAGGATATATAGCGTTATAGACGTATATAATGTTCCCACTGAGAAGTAGGGACCGACGATCCAGGAATGCTGTAAAACATTACGCTCGACATGTTAGGTTGCCTTACGTTATGATATGTAGCGATATAGACGTATATAATGTTCCCACCGAGAAGTAGGGGCCGGCGCGCCAGGAATGTTGTAAAACATTACATCCGAGGTGTTAGGTTGCCTTAGGCTCGGATATATAGCGTTATAGGCGTATATAATGTTCCCACCGAGGAGTAGGGGCCGACGAGCCAGGAATGTTGTAAAACATTACATCCGAGATGTTGGGTTGCCTTAGGCTAGGATAAGTAACGTTATAGACGTATATAATGTTCCCACCGAGAAGTAGGGGCCGACGAGCCACGAATGTAGTAAAATATTACATCCGAGATGTTAGGTTGCCTTAGACTAGGATATATAACGTTATAGACGTATATAATGTTCCCACCGAGAAGTAGGGGCCGAAGTGACGGGAATGTTGTAAAATTATACATTCGACATGTTAGGATTCCCTTAGGCTAGGATATATATCGTTAAAGACGTATATAATGTTCCCACCGAGAAATAGGGGCCGACACGCCAGGAATGTTGTAAAACATTACATCCGAGGTGTTAGGTTGCCTTAGGCTAGGATATATAGCGTTATAGACGTATATAATGTTCCCACCGAGAAGCAGGGACCGACGATCCAGGAATGTTGTAAAACATTACGCTCGACATGTTAGGTTGCCTTACGTTATGATATGTAGCGATATAGACGTATATAATGTTCCCACCGAGAAGTAGGGGCCGGCGCGCCAGGAATGTTGTAAAACATTACATCCGAGGTGTTAGGTTGCCTTAGGCTCGGATATATAGCGTTATAGGCGTATATAATGTTCCCACCGAGGAGTAGGGGCCGACGAGCCAGGAATGTTGTAAAACATTACATCCGAGATGTTGGGTTGCCTTAGGCTAGGATAAGTAACGTTATAGACGTATATAATGTTCCCACCGAGAAGTAGGGGACGACGAGCCACGAATGTAGTAAAATATTACATCCGAGATGTTAGGTTGCCTTAGACTAGGATATATAACGTTATAGACGTATATAATGTTCCCACCGAGAAGTAGGGGCCGAAGTGACGGGAATGTTGTAAAATTATACATTCGACATGTTAGGATTGCCTTAGGCTAGGATATATATCGTTAAAGACGTATATAATGTTCCCACCGAGAAATAGGGGCCGACACGCCAGGAATGTTGTAAAACATTACATCCGAGGTGTTAGGTTGCCTTAGGCTAGGATATATAGCGTTATAGACGTATATAATGTTCCCACCGAGAAGCAGGGACCGACGAGCCAGGAATGTTGTAAAATATTACGCTCGACATGTTAGGTTGCCTTACGTTATGATATATAGCGATATAGACGTATATAATGTTCCCACCGAGAAGTAGGGGCCGGCGCGCCAGGAATGTAGTAAAATATAACATCCGAGATGTTGGGTTGCCTTAGGCTAGGATAAGTAACGTTATAGACGTATATAATGTTCCCACCGAGAAGTAGGGGCCGACGAGCCAGGAATGTAGTAAAATATTACATCCGAGATGTTAGGTTGCCTTAGGTTAGGATATATAACGTTATAGACTTATATACTGTTCCCACCGAGAAGTAGGTGCCGACGCGCCAGGAATATTGTAAAATATTACATCCGAGATGTTAGGATTACCTTAGGCTAGGATATATAACGTTATAGACGTATATAATGTTCCCACCGAGAAGTAGGGGCCGACGTGCCAGGAATGTAGTAAAATATTACATCCGAGATGTTAGGTTGCCTTAGGCTAGGATATATAACGTTATAGACGTATATAATGTTCCACCCGAGAAGTAGGGGCCGACGTGCCAGGAATGTAGTAAAATATTACATTCGACATGTTAGAATTGCCTTAGGCTAGGATATATATCGTTAAAGACGTATATAACGTTCCCACCGAGAAATAGGGGCCGACACGACAGGAATGTTGTAAAACATTACATCCGATGTGTTAGGATGCCTTAGGCACGGATATATAGCGTTGTAGGCGTATATAATGTTCCCACCGAGGAGTAGGGGCCGACGAGCCAGGAATGTTGTAAAATATTACGCTCGACATGTTAGGTTGCCCTAGGCTAGGATATATAGCGATATAGACGTATATAATATTCCCACCGAGAAGTGGGAGCCGGCGCGCCAGGAATGTAGTAAAATATTACATCCGAGATGTTAGGTTGCCTTAGGCTAGGACATATAGCGTTATAGACGTATATAATGTTCCCACCGAGAAGTAGGGGCCGACGTGCCAGGAATGTAGTAAAATATTACATTCGACATGTTAGGTTGCCTCAGGCTAGTATATATAGCGATATGGATGTATATAATGTTCCCACCAAGAAATAGGTGCCGACGTGCCAGGAATGTAGTAAAATACTACATCCGAGATGTTAGGTTGCCTTAGGTTAGGCTATATAGCGTTTTTGACATATAAAATGTTCCCACCGAGAAGGAGGGGCCGACGTGCCAGGAATGTAGTAAAATATTACATCCGAGATGTTAGGTTGCCTTAGGTTGGGATATATAACGTTATAGACGCTCATAATGTTCCCACCGAGAAGTAGGGGCCAACGAGCCAGGAATGTTGTAAAATATTACGCTCGACATGTTAGGTTGCCTTAGGCTATGATACATAGCGATATAGACGTATATAATATTCCCACCGAGAAGTGGGGGCCGGCGCGCCAGGAATGTAGTGAAATATTACATCCGAGATGTTAGGTTGCCTTAGGCTAGGATATGTAAAGTTATAGACGTATATAATGTTCCCACCGAGAAATAGGTGCCGGCACGCCAGGAATGTTGTAAAATATTACATCCGAGATGTTAGGATTGCCTTAGGCTAAGATATATAGCGTTATAGACGTATATAATGTTCCCACCGAGAAGTAGGGGCCGAAGTGACGGGAATGTTGTAAAATATTACATTCGACATGTTAGTTTGCCTTAGGCTAGGATATATAGCGTTATAGACGTATATAATGTTCCCACCGAGAAGTAGGGGCCGACGTGCCAGGAATGTAGTAAAATATTACATCCGAGATGTTAGGTTGCCTTAGGCTAGGATATATAACGTTATAGACGTATATAATGTTCCACCCGAGAAGTAGGGGCCGACGTGCCAGGAATGTAGTAAAATATTACATTCGACATGTTAGAATTGCCTTAGGCTAGGATATATATCGTTAAAGACGTATATAATGTTCCCACCGAGAAATAGGGGCCGACACGACAGGAATGTTGTAAAACATTACATCCGAGGTGTTAGGTTGCCTTAGGCACGGATATATAGCGTTATAGGCGTATATAATGTTCCCACCGAGGAGTAGGGGCCGACGAGCCAGGAATGTTGTAAAATATTACGCTCGACATGTTAGGTTGCCCTAGGCTAGGATATATAGCGATATAGACGTATATAATATTCCCACCGAGAAGTGGGAGCCGGCGCGCCAGGAATGTAGTAAAATATTACATCCGAGATGTTAGGTTGCCTTAGGCTAGGACATATAGCGTTATAGACGTATATAATGTTCCCACCGAGAAGTAGGGGCCGACGTGCCAGGAATGTAGTAAAATATTACATCCGAGATGTTAGGTTGCCCTAGGTTATGATATATAGCGTTATAGGAGTATATAATGTTCCCACCGAGAAGTAGGGGCCGACGTGCCAGAAATGTAGTAAAATATTACATCCGAGATGTTAGGATTGCCTTAGGCTAGGATATATCACGTTATGGACGTATATAATGTTCCCACCGAGAAGTAGGAGCCGGCGCGCCAGGAATGCTGTAGAATATTACATTCGACATGTTAGGTTGCCTTAGGCTAGTATATATAGCGATATAGACGTATATAATGTTCCCACCGAGAAATAGGTGCCGGCGCGCCAGGAATGTTGTAAAATATTACATTCGACATGTAAGGATGCCTTATGCTAGGATATATAACGTTATAGACGTATATAATGTTCCCACCGAGAAGTAGGGGCCAACGTGCCAGGAATGTAGTAAAATATTACATCCGAGATGTTAGGTTGCCTTAGGTTAGGATATATACCGTTATAGACATATATAATGTTCCCACCGAGAAGTAGGGGCCGACGTGCCAGGAATGTAGTAAAACATTACATCCGAGATGTTAGGTTGCCTTAGGTTAGGATATATAACGTTATAGACGGATATACTGTTCCCACCGAGAAATAGGTGCCGGCGCGCCAGGAATGTTGTAAAATATTACATTCGACATGTAAGGATGCCTTATGCTAGGATATATAACGTTATAGACGTATATAAAGTTCCCACCGAGAAGTAGGTGCCGACGAGCCAGGAATGTTGTAAAATATTACGCTCGGCATGTTAGGTTGCCTTAGGCTAGGACATTTAGCGACATAGACGTATATAATGTTCCCATCGAGAAATCGCGGTCGGCGCGCCACGAATGTAGTAAAATATTACATCCGTGATGTTAGGATTGCCTTAGGCTAGGATATATCACGTTATAGGCGTATATAATGTTCCCACCGAGAAGTAGGGGCCGGCGCGCCAGGAATGCTGTAAAATATTACATTCGACATGTTAGGTTGCCTCAGGCTAGTATATATAGCGATATAGACGTATATAATGTTCCCACCAAGAAATAGGTGCCGACGTGCCAGGAATGTAGTAAAATACTACATCCGAGATGTTAGGTTGCCTTAGGTTAGGATATATAGCGTTATAGACATATAAAATGTTCCCACCGTGAAGGAGGGGCCGACGTGCCAGGAATGTAGTAAAATATTACATCCGAGATGTTAGGTTGCCTTAGGTTGGGATATATAACGTTATAGACGCTCATAATGTTCCCACCGAGAAGTAGGGGCCAACGAGCCAGGAATGTGGTGAAACATTACATTCGACATGTTAAGTTGCCTTAGGTTAGGATATATAACGTTATAGACGGATATACTGTTCCAACCGAGAAGTAGTTGCCGACGCGCCAGGAATATTGTAAAATATTACATTCGACATGTAAGGATGCCTTATGCTAGGATATATAACGTTATAGACGTATATAAAGATCCGACCGAGAAGTAGGTGCCGACGAGCCAGGAATGTAGTAAAATATTACATCCGAGATGTTAGGTTGCCTTACGTTAGGATATATACCGTTATAGACATATATAATGTTCCCACCGAGAAGTAGGGGCCGACGTGCCAGGAATGTAGTAAAATATTACATCCGAGATGTTAGGTTGCCTTAGGTTAGGATATATAACGTTATAGACGGATATACTGTTCCCACCGAGAAGTAGTTGCCGACGCGCCAGGAATATTGTAAAATATTACATTCGACATGTAAGGATGCCTTATGCTAGGATATATAACGTTATAGACGTATATAAAGTTCCCACCGAGAAGTAGGTGCCGACGAGCCAGGAATGTTGTAAAATATTACATCCGAGATGTAAGGATGCCTTATGCTAGGATATATAACGTTATAGACGTATATAATGTTCCCACCGAGAAGTAGGGGCCAACGTGCCAGGAATGTAGTAAAATATTACATCCGAGATGTTAGGTTGCCTTACGTTAGGATATATACCGTTATAGACATATATAATGTTCCCACCGAGAAGTAGGGGCCGACGTGCCAGGAATGTAGTAAAATATTACATCCGAGATGTTAGGTTGCCTTAGGTTAGGATATATAACGTTATAGACGGATATACTGTTCCCACCGAGAAGTAGTTGCCGACGCGCCAGGAATATTGTAAAATATTACATTCGACATGTAAGGATGCCTTATGCTAGGATATATAACGTTATAGACGTATATAAAGTTCCCACCGAGAAGTAGGTGCCGACGAGCCAGGAATGTTGTAAAATATTACGCTCGGCATGTTAGGTTGCCTTAGGCTAGGACATATAGCGACATAGACGTATATAATGTTCCCATCGAGAAATCGCGGTCGGCGCGCCACGAATGTAGTAAAATATTACATCCGTGATATTAGGATTGCCTTAGGCTAGGATATATCACGTTATAGGCGTATATAATGTTCCCACCGAGATGTAGGGGCCGGCGCGCCAGGAATGCTGTAAAATATTACATTCGACATGTTAGGTTGCCTCAGGCTAGTATATATAGCGATATAGACGTATAAAATGTTCCCACCAAGAAATAGGTGCCGACGTGCCAGGAATGTAGTAAAATACTACATCCGACATGTAAGGATGCCTTATGCTAGGATATATAACGTTATAGACGTATATACTGTTCCCACCGAGAAGTAGTTGCCGACGCGCCAGGAATATTGTAAAATATTACATTCGACATGTAAGGATGCCTTATGCTAGGATATATAACGTTATAGACGTATATAAAGTTCCCACCGAGAAGTAGGTGCCGACGAGCCAGGAATGTTGTAAAATATTACATCCGAGATGTTAGGTTCCCTTAGGTTAGAATCTATAACGTTATAGACGTATGTAATGTTCACACCGAGAAGTAGGGGCCAACGAGCCAGGAATGTTGTAAAATATTACATTCGACATGTAAGGATGCCTTATGCTAGGATATATAACGTTATAGACGTATATAATATTCCCACCGAGAAGTGGGGGCCGGCGCGCCAGGAATGTAGTAAAATATTACATCCGAGATGTTAGGTTGCCTTAGGCTAGGATATGTAAAGTTATAGACGTATATAGTGTTCCCACCGAGAAATAGGTGCCGGCGCGCCAGGAATGTTGTAAAATATTACATTCGACATGTAAGGATGCCTTATGCTAGGATATATAACGTTATAGACGTATATAAAGTTCCCACCGAGAAGTAGGTGCCGACGAGCCAGGAATGTTGTAAAATATTACGCTCGACATGTTAGGTTGCCTTAGGCTAGGATATATAACGTTATAGACGTATATAAAGTTCCAACCGAGAAGTAGGTGCCGACGAGCCAGGAATGTTGTAAAATATTACATCCGAGATGTTAGGTTCCCTTAGGTTAGAATCTATAACGTTATAGACGTATATAATGTTCCCACCGAGAAGTAGGGGTCAACGAGCCAGGAATGTTGTAAAATATTACATTCGACAGGTAAGGATGCCTTATGCTAGGATATATAACGTTATAGACGTATATAATGTTCCCACCGAGAAGTAGGGGCCAACGTGCCAGGAATGTAGTAAAATATTACATCCGAGATGTTAGGTTGCCTTAGGTTAGGATATATACCGTTATAGACATATATAATGTTCCCACCGAGAAGTAGGGGCCGACGTGCCAGGAATGTAGTAAAATATTACATCCGAGATGTTAGGTTGCCTTAGGTTAGGATATATAACGTTATAGACGGATATACTGTTCCCACCGAGAAGTAGTTGCCGACGCGCCAGGAATATTGTAAAATATTACATTCGACATGTAAGGATGCCTTATGCTAGGATATATAACGTTATAGACGTATATAAAGTTCCCACCGAGAAGTAGGTGCCGACGAGCCAGGAATGTTGTAAAATATTACGCTCGGCATGTTAGGTTGCCTTAGGCTAGGACATATAGCGACATAGACGTATATAATGTTCCCATCGAGAAATCGCGGTCGGCGCGCCACGAATGTAGTAAAATATTACATCCGTGATATTAGGATTGCCTTAGGCTAGGATATATCACGTTATAGGCGTATATAATGTTCCCACCGAGAAGTAGGGGCCGGCGCGCCAGGAATGCTGTAAAATATTACATTCGACATGTTAGGTTGCCTCAGGCTAGTATATGTAGCGATATAGACGTATATAATGTTCCCACCAAGAAATAGGTGCCGACGTGCCAGGAATGTAGTAAAATACTACATTCGACATGTAAGGATGCCTTATGCTAGGATATATAACGTTATAGACGGATATACTGTTCCCACCGAGAAGTAGTTGCCGACGCGCCAGGAATATTGTAAAATATTACATTCGACATGTAAGGATGCCTTATGCTAGGATATATAACGTTATAGACGTATATAAAGTTCCCACCGAGAAGTAGGTGCCGACGAGCCAGGAATGTTGTAAAATATTACGCTCGGCATGTTAGGTTGCCTTAGGCTAGGACATATAGCGACATAGACGTATATAATGTTCCCATCGAGAAATCGCGGTCGGCGCGCCACGAATGTAGTAAAATATTACATCCGTGATGTTAGGATTGCCTTAGGCTAGGATATATCACGTTATAGGCGTATATAATGTTCCCACCGAGAAGTAGGGGCCGGCGCGCCAGGAATGCTGTAAAATATTACATTCGACATGTTAGGTTGCCTCAGGCTAGTATATATAGCGATATAGATGTATATAATGTTCCCACCAAGAAATAGGTGCCGACGTGCCAGGAATGTAGTAAAATACTACATCCGAGATGTTAGGTTGCCTTAGGTTAGGATATATAGCGTTTTTGACATATAAAATGTTCCCACCGAGAAGGAGGGGCCGACGTGCCAGGAATGTAGTAAAATATTACATCCGAGATGTTAGGTTGCCTTAGGTTGGGATATATAACGTTATAGACGCTCATAATGTTCCCACCGAGAAGTAGGGGCCAACGAGCCAGGAATGTGGTGAAACATTACATTCGACATGTTAAGTTGCCTTAGGTTAGGATATATAACGTTATAGACGGATATACTGTTCCCACCGAGAAGTAGTTGCCGACGCGCCAGGAATATTGTAAAATATTACATTCGACATGTAAGGATGCCTTATGCTAGGATATATAACGTTATAGACGTATATAAAGTTCCCACCGAGAAGTAGGTGCCGACGAGCCAGGAATGTTGTAAAATATTACGCTCGGCATGTTAGGTTGCCTTAGGCTAGGACATATAGCGACATAGACGTATATAATGTTCCCATCGAGAAATCGCGGTCGGCGCGCCACGAATGTAGTAAAATATTACATCCGTGATGTTAGGATTGCCTTAGGCTAGGATATATCACGTTATAGGCGTATATAATGTTCCCACCGAGAAGTAGGGGCCGGCGCGCCAGGAATGCTGTAAAATATTACATTCGACATGTTAGGTTGCCTCAGGCTAGTATATATAGCGATATAGACGTATAAAATGTTCCCACCAAGAAATAGGTGCCGACGTGCCAGGAATGTAGTAAAATACTACTTCCGACATGTAAGGATGCCTTATGCTAGGATATATAACGTTATAGACGGATATACTGTTCCCACCGAGAAGTAGTTGCCGACGCGCCAGGAATATTGTAAAATATTACATTCGACATGTAAGGATGCCTTATGCTAGGATATATAACGTTATAGACGTATATAAAGTTCCCACCGAGAAGTAGGTGCCGACGAGCCAGGAATGTTGTAAAATATTACGCTCGGCATGTTAGGTTGCCTTAGGCTAGGACATATAGCGACATAGACGTATATAATGTTCCCATCGAGAAATCGCGGTCGGCGCGCCACGAATGTAGTAAAATATTACATCCGTGATGTTAGGATTGCCTTAGGCTAGGATATATCACGTTATAGGCGTATATAATGTTCCCACCGAGAAGTAGGGGCCGGCGCGCCAGGAATGCTGTAAAATATTACATTCGACATGTTAGGTTGCCTCAGGCTAGTATATATAGCGATATAGACGTATAAAATGTTCCCACCAAGAAATAGGTGCCGACGTGCCAGGAATGTAGTAAAATACTACTTCCGACATGTAAGGATGCCTTATGCTAGGATATATAACGTTATAGACGTATATACTGTTTCCACCGAGAAGTAGTTGCCGACGCGCCAGGAATATTGTAAAATATTACATTCGACATGTAAGGATGCGTTATGCTAGGATATATATCGTTATAGACGTATATAAAGTTCCCACCGAGAAGTAGGTGCCGACGAGCGAGGAATGTTGTAAAATATTACATCCGAGATGTTAGGTTCCCTTAGGTTAGAATCTATAACGTTATAGACGTATATAATGTTCACACCGAGAAGTAGGGGCCAACGAGCCAGGAATGTTGTAAAATATTACATTCGACATGTAAGGATGCCTTATGCTAGGATATATAACGTTATAGACGTATATAATATTCCCACCGAGAAGTGGGGGCCGGCGCGCCAGGAATGTAGTAAAATATTACATACGAGATGTTAGGTTGCCTTAGGCTAGGATATGTAAAGTTATAGACGTATATAGTGTTCCCACCGAGAAATAGGTGCCGGCGCGCCAGGAATGTTGTAAAATATTACATTCGACATGTAAGGATGCCTTATGCTAGGATATATAACGTTATAGACGTATATAAAGTTCCCACCGAGAAGTAGGTGCCGACGAGCCAGGAATGTTGTAAAATATTACGCTCGACATGTTAGGTTGCCTTAGGCTAGGATATATAACGTTATAGACGTATATAAAGTTCCAACCGAGAAGTAGGTGCCGACGAGCCAGGAATGTTGTAAAATATTACATCCGAGATGTTAGGTTCCCTTAGGTTAGAATCTATAACGTTATAGACGTATATAATGTTCCCCCCGAGAAGTAGGGGTCAACGAGCCAGGAATGTTGTAAAATATTACATTCGACAGGTAAGGATGCCTTATGCTAGGATATATAACGTTATAGACGTATATAATGTTCCCACCGAGAAGTAGGGGCCAACGTGCCAGGAATGTAGTAAAATATTACATCCGAGATGTTAGGTTGCCTTAGGTTAGGATATATACCGTTATAGACATATATAATGTTCCCACCGAGAAGTAGGGGCCGACGTGCCAGGAATGTAGTAAAATATTACATCCGAGATGTTAGGTTGCCTTAGGTTAGGATATATAACGTTATAGACGGATATACTGTTCCCACCGAGAAGTAGTTGCCGACGCGCCAGGAATATTGTAAAATATTACATTCGACATGTAAGGATGCCTTATGCTAGGATATATAACGTTATAGACGTATATAAAGTTCCCACCGAGAAGTAGGTGCCGACGAGCCAGGAATGTTGTAAAATATTACATCCGAGATGTTAGGTTCCCTTAGGTTAGAATATATAACGTTATAGACGTATATAATGTTCGCACCGAGAAGTAGGGGCCAACGAGCCAGGAATGTTGTAAAATATTACATCCGAGATGTTAGGTTGCCTTAGGTTAGGATATATAACGTTATAGACGCTCATAATGTTCCCACCGAGAAGTAGGGGCCAACGAGCCAGGAATGTGGTGAAACATTACATTCGACATGTTAAGATGCCTTAGGTTAGGATATATAACGTTATAGACGGATATACTGTTCCCACCGAGAAGTAGTTGCCGACGCGCCAGGAATATTGTAAAATATTACATTCGACATGTAAGGATGCCTTATGCTAGGATATATAACGTTATAGACGTATATAAAGTTCCCACCGAGAAGTAGGTGCCGACGAGCCAGGAATGTTGTAAAATATTACGCTCGGCATGTTAGGTTGCCTTAGGCTAGGACATATAGCGACATAGACGTATATAATGTTCCCATCGAGAAATCGCGGTCGGCGCGCCACGAATGTAGTAAAATATTACATCCGTGATGTTAGGATTGCCTTAGGCTAGGATATATCACGTTATAGGCGTATATAATGTTCCCACCGAGAAGTAGGGGCCGGCGCGCCAGGAATGCTGTAAAATATTACATTCGACATGTTAGGTTGCCTCAGGCTAGTATATATAGCGATATAGATGTATATAATGTTCCCACCAAGAAATAGGTGCCGACGTGCCAGGAATGTAGTAAAATACTACATCCGAGATGTTAGGTTGCCTTAGGTTAGGATATATAGCGTTTTTGACATATAAAATGTTCCCACCGAGAAGGAGGGGCCGACGTGCCAGGAATGTAGTAAAATATTACATCCGAGATGTTAGGTTGCCTTAGGTTGGGATATATAACGTTATAGACGCTCATAATGTTCCCACCGAGAAGTAGGGGCCAACGAGCCAGGAATGTGGTGAAACATTACATTCGACATGTTAAGTTGCCTTAGGTTAGGATATATAACGTTATAGACGGATATACTGTTCCCACCGAGAAGTAGTTGCCGACGCGCCAGGAATATTGTAAAATATTACATTCGACATGTAAGGATGCCTTATGCTAGGATATATAACGTTATAGACGTATATAAAGTTCCCACCGAGAAGTAGGTGCCGACGAGCCAGGAATGTTGTAAAATATTACGCTCGGCATGTTAGGTTGCCTTAGGCTAGGACATATAGCGACATAGACGTATATAATGTTCCCATCGAGAAATCGCGGTCGGCGCGCCACGAATGTAGTAAAATATTACATCCGTGATGTTAGGATTGCCTTAGGCTAGGATATATCACGTTATAGGCGTATATAATGTTCCCACCGAGAAGTAGGGGCCGGCGCGCCAGGAATGCTGTAAAATATTACATTCGACATGTTAGGTTGCCTCAGGCTAGTATATATAGCGATATAGACGTATAAAATGTTCCCACCAAGAAATAGGTGCCGACGTGCCAGGAATGTAGTAAAATACTACTTCCGACATGTAAGGATGCCTTATGCTAGGATATATAACGTTATAGACGTATATACTGTTTCCACCGAGAAGTAGTTGCCGACGCGCCAGGAATATTGTAAAATATTACATTCGACATGTAAGGATGCGTTATGCTAGGATATATATCGTTATAGACGTATATAAAGTTCCCACCGAGAAGTAGGTGCCGACGAGCGAGGAATGTTGTAAAATATTACATCCGAGATGTTAGGTTCCCTTAGGTTAGAATCTATAACGTTATAGACGTATATAATGTTCACACCGAGAAGTAGGGGCCAACGAGCCAGGAATGTTGTAAAATATTACATTCGACATGTAAGGATGCCTTATGCTAGGATATATAACGTTATAGACGTATATAATATTCCCACCGAGAAGTGGGGGCCGGCGCGCCAGGAATGTAGTAAAATATTACATACGAGATGTTAGGTTGCCTTAGGCTAGGATATGTAAAGTTATAGACGTATATAGTGTTCCCACCGAGAAATAGGTGCCGGCGCGCCAGGAATGTTGTAAAATATTACATTCGACATGTAAGGATGCCTTATGCTAGGATATATAACGTTATAGACGTATATAAAGTTCCCACCGAGAAGTAGGTGCCGACGAGCCAGGAATGTTGTAAAATATTACGCTCGACATGTTAGGTTGCCTTAGGCTAGGATATATAACGTTATAGACGTATATAAAGTTCCAACCGAGAAGTAGGTGCCGACGAGCCAGGAATGTTGTAAAATATTACATCCGAGATGTTAGGTTCCCTTAGGTTAGAATCTATAACGTTATAGACGTATATAATGTTCCCCCCGAGAAGTAGGGGTCAACGAGCCAGGAATGTTGTAAAATATTACATTCGACAGGTAAGGATGCCTTATGCTAGGATATATAACGTTATAGACGTATATAATGTTCCCACCGAGAAGTAGGGGCCAACGTGCCAGGAATGTAGTAAAATATTACATCCGAGATGTTAGGTTGCCTTAGGTTAGGATATATACCGTTATAGACATATATAATGTTCCCACCGAGAAGTAGGGCCCGACGTGCCAGGAATGTAGTAAAATATTACATCCGAGATGTTAGGTTGCCTTAGGTTAGGATATATAACGTTATAGACGGATATACTGTTCCCACCGAGAAGTAGTTGCCGACGCGCCAGGAATATTGTAAAATATTACATTCGACATGTAAGGATGCCTTATGCTAGGATATATAACGTTATAGACGTATATAAAGTTCCCACCGAGAAGTAGGTGCCGACGAGCCAGGAATGTTGTAAAATATTACATCCGAGATGTTAGGTTCCCTTAGGTTAGAATATATAACGTTATAGACGTATATAATGTTCGCACCGAGAAGTAGGGGCCAACGAGCCAGGAATGTTGTAAAATATTACATCCGAGATGTTAGGTTGCCTTAGGTTAGGATATATAACGTTATAGACGCTCATAATGTTCCCACCGAGAAGTAGGGGCCAACGAGCCAGGAATGTGGTGAAACATTACATTCGACATGTTAAGATGCCTTAGGTTAGGATATATAACGTTATAGACGGATATACTGTTCCCACCGAGAAGTAGTTGCCGACGCGCCAGGAATATTGTAAAATATTACATTCGACATGTAAGGATGCCTTATGCTAGGATATATAACGTTATAGACGTATATAAAGTTCCCACCGAGAAGTAGGTGCCGACGAGCCAGGAATGTTGTAAAATATTACGCTCGGCATGTTAGGTTGCCTTAGGCTAGGACATATAGCGACATAGACGTATATAATGTTCCCATCGAGAAATCGCGGTCGGCGCGCCACGAATGTAGTAAAATATTACATCCGTGATGTTAGGATTGCCTTAGGCTAGGATATATCACGTTATAGGCGTATATAATGTTCCCACCGAGAAGTAGGGGCCGGCGCGCCAGGAATGCTGTAAAATATTACATTCGACATGTTAGGTTGCCTCAGGCTAGTATATATAGCGATATAGACGTATATAATGTTCCAACCAAGAAATAGGTGCCGACGTGCCAGGAATGTAGTAAAATACTACATCCGAGATGTTAGGTTGCCTTAGGTTAGGATATATAGCGTTATAGACATATAAAATGTTCCCACCGTGAAGGAGGGGCCGACGTGCCAGGAATGTAGTAAAATATTACATCCGAGATGTTAGGTTGCCTTAGGTTGGGATATATAACGTTATAGACGCTCATAATGTTCCCACCGAGAAGTAGGGGCCAACGAGCCAGGAATGTGGTGAAACATTACATTCGACATGTTAAGTTGCCTTAGGTTAGGATATATAACGTTATAGACGGATATACTGTTCCAACCGAGAAGTAGTTGCCGACGCGCCAGGAATATTGTAAAATATTACATTCGACATGTAAGGATGCCTTATGCTAGGATATATAACGTTATAGACGTATATAAAGATCCGACCGAGAAGTAGGTGCCGACGAGCCAGGAATGTTGTAAAATATTACGCTCGACATGTTAGGTTGCCTTAGGCTAGGAGATATAGCGATATAGGCGTATATAATGTTCCCATCGACAAATAGCGGTCGGCGCGCCACGAATGTAGTAAAATATTACATCCGAGATGTTAGGATTGCCTTAGGCTAGGATATATCACGTTATGGACGTATATAATGTTCCCACCGAGAAGTAGGAGCCGGCGCGCCAGGAATGCTGTAGAATATTACATTCGACATGTTAGGTTGCCTTAGGCTAGTATATATAGCGATATAGACGTATATAATGTTCCCACCGAGAAATAGGTGCCGGCGCGCCAGGAATGTTGTAAAATATTACATTCGACATGTAAGGATGCCTTATGCTAGGATATATAACGTTATAGACGTATATAATGTTCACACCGAGAAGTAGGGGCCAACGAGCCAGGAATGTTGTAAAATATTACATTCGACATGTAAGGATGCCTTATGCTAGGATATATAACGTTATAGACGTATATAATATTCCCACCGAGAAGTGGGGGCCGGCGCGCCAGGAATGTAGTAAAATATTACATCCGAGATGTTAGGTTGCCTTAGGCTAGGATATGTAAAGTTATAGACGTATATAGTGTTCCCACCGAGAAATAGGTGCCGGCGCGCCAGGAATGTTGTAAAATATTACATTCGACATGTAAGGATGCCTTATGCTAGGATATATAACGTTATAGACGTATATAAAGTTCCCACCGAGAAGTAGGTGCCGACGAGCCAGGAATGTTGTAAAATATTACGCTCGACATGTTAGGTTGCCTTAGGCTAGGATATATAACGTTATAGACGTATATAAAGTTCCAACCGAGAAGTAGGTGCCGACGAGCCAGGAATGTTGTAAAATATTACATCCGAGATGTTAGGTTCCCTTAGGTTAGAATCTATAACGTTATAGACGTATATAATGTTCCCCCCGAGAAGTAGGGGTCAACGAGCCAGGAATGTTGTAAAATATTACATTCGACAGGTAAGGATGCCTTATGCTAGGATATATAACGTTATAGACGTATATAATGTTCCCACCGAGAAGTAGGGGCCAACGTGCCAGGAATGTAGTAAAATATTACATCCGAGATGTTAGGTTGCCTTAGGTTAGGATATATACCGTTATAGACATATATAATGTTCCCACCGAGAAGTAGGGGCCGACGTGCCAGGAATGTAGTAAAATATTACATCCGAGATGTTAGGTTGCCTTAGGTTAGGATATATAACGTTATAGACGGATATACTGTTCCCACCGAGAAGTAGTTGCCGACGCGCCAGGGATATTGTAAAATATTACATTCGACATGTAAGGATGCCTTATGCTAGGATATATAACGTTATAGACGTATATAAAGTTCCCACCGAGAAGTAGGTGCCGACGAGCCAGGAATGTTGTAAAATATTACATCCGAGATGTTAGGTTCCCTTAGGTTAGAATATATAACGTTATAGACGTATATAATGTTCGCACCGAGAAGTAGGGGCCAACGAGCCAGGAATGTTGTAAAATATTACATCCGAGATGTTAGGTTGCCTTAGGTTAGGATATATAACGTTATAGACGCTCATAATGTTCCCACCGAGAAGTAGGGGCCAACGAGCCAGGAATGTGGTGAAACATTACATTCGACATGTTAAGATGCCTTAGGTTAGGATATATAACGTTATAGACGGATATACTGTTCCCACCGAGAAGTAGTTGCCGACGCGCCAGGAATATTGTAAAATATTACATTCGACATGTAAGGATGCCTTATGCTAGGATATATAACGTTATAGACGTATATAAAGTTCCCACCGAGAAGTAGGTGCCGACGAGCCAGGAATGTTGTAAAATATTACGCTCGGCATGTTAGGTTGCCTTAGGCTAGGACATATAGCGACATAGACGTATATAATGTTCCCATCGAGAAATCGCGGTCGGCGCGCCACGAATGTAGTAAAATATTACATCCGTGATGTTAGGATTGCCTTAGGCTAGGATATATCACGTTATAGGCGTATATAATGTTCCCACCGAGAAGTAGGGGCCGGCGCGCCAGGAATGCTGTAAAATATTACATTCGACATGTTAGGTTGCCTCAGGCTAGTATATATAGCGATATAGACGTATATAATGTTCCCACCAAGAAATAGGTGCCGACGTGCCAGGAATGTAGTAAAATACTACATCCGAGATGTTAGGTTGCCTTAGGTTAGGATATATAGCGTTATAGACATATAAAATGTTCCCACCGTGAAGGAGGGGCCGACGTGCCAGGAATGTAGTAAAATATTACATCCGAGATGTTAGGTTGCCTTAGGTTGGGATATATAACGTTATAGACGCTCATAATGTTCCCACCGAGAAGTAGGGGCCGACGTGCCAGGAATGTAGTAAAATATTACATCCGAGATGTTAGGTTGCCTTAGGTTAGGATATATAACGTTATAGACGGATATACTGTTCCCACCGAGAAGTAGTTGCCGACGCGCCAGGAATATTGTAAAATATTACATTCGACATGTAAGGATGCCTTATGCTAGGATATATAACGTTATAGACGTATATAAAGTTCCCACCGAGAAGTAGGTGCCGACGAGCCATGAATGTTGTAAAATATTACGCTCGGCATGTTAGGTTGCCTTAGGCTAGGACATATAGCGACATAGACGTATATAATGTTCCCATCGAGAAATCGCGGTCGGCGCGCCACGAATGTAGTAAAATATTACATCCGTGATGTTAGGATTGCCTTAGGCTAGGATATATCACGTTATAGGCGTATATAATGTTCCCACCGAGAAGTAGGGGCCGGCGCGCCAGGAATGCTGTAAAATATTACATTCGACATGTTAGGTTGCCTCAGGCTAGTATATGTAGCGATATAGACGTATATAATGTTCCCACCAAGAAATAGGTGCCGACGTGCCAGGAATGTAGTAAAATATTACATCCGAGATGTTAGGTTGCCTTAGGCTAGGATATATCACGTTATAGGCGTATATAATGTTCCCACCGAGAAGTAGGGGCCGGCGCGCCAGGAATGCTGTAAAATATTACATTCGACATGTTAGGTTGCCTCAGGCTAGTATATATAGCGATATAGACGTATATAATGTTCCCACCAAGAAATAGGTACCGACGTGCCAGGAATGTAGTAAAATACTACATCCGAGATGTTAGGTTGCCTTAGGTTAGGATATATAGCGTTTTTGACATATAAAATGTTCCCACCGAGAAGGAGGGGCCGACGTGCCAGGAATGTAGTAAAATATTACATCCGAGATGTTAGGTTGCCTCAGGTTGGGATATATAACGTTATAGACGCTCATAATGTTCCCACCGAGAAGTAGGGGCCAACGAGCCAGGAATGTGGTGAAACATTACATTCGACATGTTAAGTTGCCTTAGGTTAGGATATATAACGTTATAGACGGATATACTGTTCCCACCGAGAAGTAGTTGCCGACGCGCCAGGAATATTGTAAAATATTACATTCGACATGTAAGGATGCCTTATGCTAGGATATAGAACGTTATAGACGTATATAATGTTCCCACCGAGAAGTAGGGGCCAACGTGCCAGGAATGTAGTAAAATATTACATCCGAGATGTTAGGTTGCCTTAGGTTAGGATATATACCGTTATAGACATATATAATGTTCCCACCGAGAAGTAGGGGCCGACGTGCCAGGAATGTAGTAAAATATTACATCCGAGATGTTAGGTTGCCTTAGGTTAGGATATATAACGTTATAGACGGATATACTGTTCCCACCGAGAAGTAGTTGCCGACGCGTCAGGAATATTGTAAAATATTACATTCGACATGTAAGGATGCCTTATGCTAGGATATATAACGTTATAGACGTATATAAAGTTCCCACCGAGAAGTAGGTGCCGACGAGCCAGGAATGTTGTAAAATATTACGCTCGGCATGTTAGGTTGCCTTAGGCTAGGACATATAGCGACATAGACGTATATAATGTTCCCATCGAGAAATCGCGGTCGGCGCGCCACGAATGTAGTAAAATATTACATCCGTGATGTTAGGATTGCCTTAGGCTAGGATATATCACGTTATAGGCGTATATAATGTTCCCACCGAGAAGTAGGGGCCGGCGCGCCAGGAATGCTGTAAAATATTACATTCGACATGTTAGGTTGCCTCAGGCTAGTATATATAGCGATATAGACGTATATAATGTTCCAACCAAGAAATAGGTGCCGACGTGCCAGGAATGTAGTAAAATACTACATCCGAGATGTTAGGTTGCCTTAGGTTAGGATATATAGCGTTATAGACATATAAAATGTTCCCACCGTGAAGGAGGGGCCGACGTGCCAGGAATGTAGTAAAATATTACATCCGAGATGTTAGGTTGCCTTAGGTTGGGATATATAACGTTATAGACGCTCATAATGTTTCCACCGAGAAGTAGGGGCCAACGAGCCAGGAATGTGGTGAAACATTACATTCGACATGTTAAGTTGCCTTAGGTTAGGATATATAACGTTATAGACGGATATACTGTTCCAACCGAGAAGTAGTTGCCGACGCGCCAGGAATATTGTAAAATATTACATTCGACATGTAAGGATGCCTTATGCTAGGATATATAACGTTATAGACGTATATAATGTTCACACCGAGAAGTAGGGGCCAACGAGCCAGGAATGTTGTAAAATATTACATTCGACATGTAAGGATGCCTTATGCTAGGATATATAACGTTATAGACGTATATAATATTCCCACCGAGAAGTGGGGGCCGGCGCGCCAGGAATGTAGTAAAATATTACATCCGAGATGTTAGGTTGCCTTAGGCTAGGATATGTAAAGTTATAGACGTATATAGTGTTCCCACCGAGAAATAGGTGCCGGCGCGCCAGGAATGTTGTAAAATATTACATTCGACATGTAAGGATGCCTTATGCTAGGATATATAACGTTATAGACGTATATAAAGTTCCCACCGAGAAGTAGGTGCCGACGAGCCAGGAATGTTGTAAAATATTACGCTCGACATGTTAGGTTGCCTTAGGCTAGGATATATAACGTTATAGACGTATATAAAGTTCCAACCGAGAAGTAGGTGCCGACGAGCCAGGAATGTTGTAAAATATTACATCCGAGATGTTAGGTTCCCTTAGGTTAGAATCTATAACGTTATAGACGTATATAATGTTCCCCCCGAGAAGTAGGGGTCAACGAGCCAGGAATGTTGTAAAATATTACATTCGACAGGTAAGGATGCCTTATGCTAGGATATATAACGTTATAGACGTATATAATGTTCCCACCGAGAAGTAGGGGCCAACGTGCCAGGAATGTAGTAAAATATTACATCCGAGATGTTAGGTTGCCTTAGGTTAGGATATATACCGTTATAGACATATATAATGTTCCCACCGAGAAGTAGGGGCCGACGTGCCAGGAATGTAGTAAAATATTACATCCGAGATGTTAGGTTGCCTTAGGTTAGGATATATAACGTTATAGACGGATATACTGTTCCCACCGAGAAGTAGTTGCCGACGCGCCAGGGATATTGTAAAATATTACATTCGACATGTAAGGATGCCTTATGCTAGGATATATAACGTTATAGACGTATATAAAGTTCCCACCGAGAAGTAGGTGCCGACGAGCCAGGAATGTTGTAAAATATTACATCCGAGATGTTAGGTTCCCTTAGGTTAGAATATATAACGTTATAGACGTATATAATGTTCGCACCGAGAAGTAGGGGCCAACGAGCCAGGAATGTTGTAAAATATTACATCCGAGATGTTAGGTTGCCTTAGGTTAGGATATATAACGTTATAGACGCTCATAATGTTCCCACCGAGAAGTAGGGGCCAACGAGCCAGGAATGTGGTGAAACATTACATTCGACATGTTAAGATGCCTTAGGTTAGGATATATAACGTTATAGACGGATATACTGTTCCCACCGAGAAGTAGTTGCCGACGCGCCAGGAATATTGTAAAATATTACATTCGACATGTAAGGATGCCTTATGCTAGGATATATAACGTTATAGACGTATATAAAGTTCCCACCGAGAAGTAGGTGCCGACGAGCCAGGAATGTTGTAAAATATTACGCTCGGCATGTTAGGTTGCCTTAGGCTAGGACATATAGCGACATAGACGTATATAATGTTCCCATCGAGAAATCGCGGTCGGCGCGCCACGAATGTAGTAAAATATTACATCCGTGATGTTAGGATTGCCTTAGGCTAGGATATATCACGTTATAGGCGTATATAATGTTCCCACCGAGAAGTAGGGGCCGGCGCGCCAGGAATGCTGTAAAATATTACATTCGACATGTTAGGTTGCCTCAGGCTAGTATATATAGCGATATAGACGTATATAATGTTCCCACCAAGAAATAGGTGCCGACGTGCCAGGAATGTAGTAAAATACTACATCCGAGATGTTAGGTTGCCTTAGGTTAGGATATATAGCGTTATAGACATATAAAATGTTCCCACCGTGAAGGAGGGGCCGACGTGCCAGGAATGTAGTAAAATATTACATCCGAGATGTTAGGTTGCCTTAGGTTGGGATATATAACGTTATAGACGCTCATAATGTTCCCACCGAGAAGTAGGGGCCGACGTGCCAGGAATGTAGTAAAATATTACATCCGAGATGTTAGGTTGCCTTAGGTTAGGATATATAACGTTATAGACGGATATACTGTTCCCACCGAGAAGTAGTTGCCGACGCGCCAGGAATATTGTAAAATATTACATTCGACATGTAAGGATGCCTTATGCTAGGATATATAACGTTATAGACGTATATAAAGTTCCCACCGAGAAGTAGGTGCCGACGAGCCATGAATGTTGTAAAATATTACGCTCGGCATGTTAGGTTGCCTTAGGCTAGGACATATAGCGACATAGACGTATATAATGTTCCCATCGAGAAATCGCGGTCGGCGCGCCACGAATGTAGTAAAATATTACATCCGTGATGTTAGGATTGCCTTAGGCTAGGATATATCACGTTATAGGCGTATATAATGTTCCCACCGAGAAGTAGGGGCCGGCGCGCCAGGAATGCTGTAAAATATTACATTCGACATGTTAGGTTGCCTCAGGCTAGTATATGTAGCGATATAGACGTATATAATGTTCCCACCAAGAAATAGGTGCCGACGTGCCAGGAATGTAGTAAAATATTACATCCGAGATGTTAGGTTGCCTTAGGCTAGGATATATCACGTTATAGGCGTATATAATGTTCCCACCGAGAAGTAGGGGCCGGCGCGCCAGGAATGCTGTAAAATATTACATTCGACATGTTAGGTTGCCTCAGGCTAGTATATATAGCGATATAGACGTATATAATGTTCCCACCAAGAAATAGGTACCGACGTGCCAGGAATGTAGTAAAATACTACATCCGAGATGTTAGGTTGCCTTAGGTTAGGATATATAGCGTTTTTGACATATAAAATGTTCCCACCGAGAAGGAGGGGCCGACGTGCCAGGAATGTAGTAAAATATTACATCCGAGATGTTAGGTTGCCTCAGGTTGGGATATATAACGTTATAGACGCTCATAATGTTCCCACCGAGAAGTAGGGGCCAACGAGCCAGGAATGTGGTGAAACATTACATTCGACATGTTAAGTTGCCTTAGGTTAGGATATATAACGTTATAGACGGATATACTGTTCCCACCGAGAAGTAGTTGCCGACGCGCCAGGAATATTGTAAAATATTACATTCGACATGTAAGGATGCCTTATGCTAGGATATATAACGTTATAGACGTATATAATGTTCCCACCGAGAAGTAGGGGCCAACGTGCCAGGAATGTAGTAAAATATTACATCCGAGATGTTAGGTTGCCTTAGGTTAGGATATATACCGTTATAGACATATATAATGTTCCCACCGAGAAGTAGGGGCCGACGTGCCAGGAATGTAGTAAAATATTACATCCGAGATGTTAGGTTGCCTTAGGTTAGGATATATAACGTTATAGACGGATATACTGTTCCCACCGAGAAGTAGTTGCCGACGCGTCAGGAATATTGTAAAATATTACATTCGACATGTAAGGATGCCTTATGCTAGGATATATAACGTTATAGACGTATATAAAGTTCCCACCGAGAAGTAGGTGCCGACGAGCCAGGAATGTTGTAAAATATTACGCTCGGCATGTTAGGTTGCCTTAGGCTAGGACATATAGCGACATAGACGTATATAATGTTCCCATCGAGAAATCGCGGTCGGCGCGCCACGAATGTAGTAAAATATTACATCCGTGATGTTAGGATTGCCTTAGGCTAGGATATATCACGTTATAGGCGTATATAATGTTCCCACCGAGAAGTAGGGGCCGGCGCGCCAGGAATGCTGTAAAATATTACATTCGACATGTTAGGTTGCCTCAGGCTAGTATATGTAGCGATATAGACGTATATAATGTTCCCACCAAGAAATAGGTGCCGACGTGCCAGGAATGTAGTAAAATACTACATTCGACATGTAAGGATGCCTTATGCTAGGATATATAACGTTATAGACGGATATACTGTTCCCACCGAGAAGTAGTTGCCGACGCGCCAGGAATATTGTAAAATATTACATTCGACATGTAAGGATGCCTTATGCTAGGATATATAACGTTATAGACGTATATAAAGTTCCCACCGAGAAGTAGGTGCCGACGAGCCAGGAATGTTGTAAAATATTACGCTCGGCATGTTAGGTTGCCTTAGGCTAGGACATATAGCGACATAGACGTATATAATGTTCCCATCGAGAAATCGCGGTCGGCGCGCCACGAATGTAGTAAAATATTACATCCGTGATGTTAGGATTGCCTTAGGCTAGGATATATCACGTTATAGGCGTATATAATGTTCCCACCGAGAAGTAGGGGCCGGCGCGCCAGGAATGCTGTAAAATATTACATTCGACATGTTAGGTTGCCTCAGGCTAGTATATGTAGCGATATAGACGTATATAATGTTCCCACCAAGAAATAGGTGCCGACGTGCCAGGAATGTAGTAAAATACTACATTCGACATGTAAGGATGCCTTATGCTAGGATATATAACGTTATAGACGGATATACTGTTCCCACCGAGAAGTAGTTGCCGACGCGCCAGGAATATTGTAAAATATTACATTCGACATGTAAGGATGCCTTATGCTAGGATATATAACGTTATAGACGTATATAAAGTTCCCACCGAGAAGTAGGTGCCGACGAGCCAGGAATGTTGTAAAATATTACGCTCGGCATGTTAGGTTGCCTTAGGCTAGGACATATAGCGACATAGACGTATATAATGTTCCCATCGAGAAATCGCGGTCGGCGCGCCACGAATGTAGTAAAATATTACATCCGTGATGTTAGGATTGCCTTAGGCTAGGATATATCACGTTATAGGCGTATATAATGTTCCCACCGAGAAGTAGGGGCCGGCGCGCCAGGAATGCTGTAAAATATTACATTCGACATGTTAGGTTGCCTCAGGCTAGTATATATAGCGATATAGACGTATATAATGTTCCCACCAAGAAATAGGTGCCGACGTGCCAGGAATGTAGTAAAATACTACATCCGAGATGTTAGGTTGCCTTAGGTTAGGATATATAGCGTTTTTGACATATAAAATGTTCCCACCGAGAAGGAGGGGCCGACGTGCCAGGAATGTAGTAAAATATTACATCCGAGATGTTAGGTTGCCTTAGGTTGGGATATATAACGTTATAGACGCTCATAATGTTCCCACCGAGAAGTGGGGGCCAACGAGCCAGGAATGTGGTGAAACATTACATTCGACATGTTAAGATGCCTTAGGTTAGGATATATAACGTTATAGACGGATATACTGTTCCCACCGAGAAGTAGTTGCCGACGCGCCAGGAATATTGTAAAATATTACATTCGACATGTAAGGATGCCTTATGCTAGGATATATAACGTTATAGACGTATATAAAGTTCCCACCGAGAAGTAGGTGCCGACGAGCCAGGAATGTTGTAAAATATTACGCTCGGCATGTTAGGTTGCCTTAGGCTAGGACATATAGCGACATAGACGTATATAATGTTCCCATCGAGAAATCGCGGTCGGCGCGCCACGAATGTAGTAAAATATTACATTCGACATGTTAGGTTGCCTCAGGCTAGTATATATAGCGATATAGACGTATATAATGTTCCCACCGAGAAGTAGGTGCCGACGAGCCAGGAATGTTGTAAAATATTACGCTCGACATGTTAGGTTGCCTTAGGCTAGGATGTATAACGTTATAGACGTATATAAAGTTCCAACCGAGAAGTAGGTGCCGACGAGCCAGGAATGTTGTAAAATATTACGCTCGACATGTTAGGTTGCCTTAGGCTAGGATATATAGCGATTTAGACGTATATAATGTTCCCATCGACAAATAGCGGTCGGCGCGCCAGGAATGTTGTAAAATATTACATCCGAGGTGTTAGAATTGCCTTAGGCTAAGATATATAACGTTATAGACGTATATAATGTTCCCACCGAGAAGTAGAGGCCAACGAGCCAGGAATGTGGTGAAACATTACATTCGACATGTTAAGTTGCCTTAGGTTAGGATATATAACGTTATAGACGGATATACTGTTCCCACCGAGAAGTAGTTGCCGACGCGCCAGGAATATTGTAAAATATTACATTCGACATGTAAGGATGCCTTATGCTAGGATATATAACGTTATAGACGTATATAAAGTTCCCACCGAGAAGTAGGTGCCGACGAGCCAGGAATGTTGTAAAATACTACATCCGAGATGTTAGGTTCCCTTAGGTTAGAATCTATAACGTTATAGACGTATATAATGTTCCCACCGAGAAGTAGGGGCCAACGAGCCAGGAATGTTGTAAAATATTACATTCGACATGTAAGGATGCCTTATGCTAGGATATATAACGTTATAGACGTATATAATATTCCCACCGAGAAGTGGGGGCCGGCGCGCCAAGAATGTAGTAAAATATTAGATCCGAGATGTTAGGTTGCCTTAGGCTAGGATATATAACGTTATAGACGTATATAAAGTTCCAACCGAGAAGTAGGTGCCGACGAGCCAGGAATGTTGTAAAATATTACGCTCGACATATTAGGTTGCCTTAGGCTAGGATATATAGCGATATAGACGTATATAATGTTCCCATCGACAAATAGCGGTCGGCGCGCCAGGAATGTTGTAAAATATTACATCCGAGGTGTTAGGATTGCCTTAGGCTAAGATATATAACGTTATAGACGTATATAATGTTCCCACCGAGAAGTAGGGGCCAACGAGCCAGGAATGTGGTGACACATTACATTCGACATGTTAAGTTGCCTTAGGTTAGGATATATAACGTTATAGACGGATATACTGTTCCCACCGAGAAGTAGTTGCCGACGCGCCAGGAATATTGTAAAATATTACATTCGACATGTAAGGATGCCTTATGCTAGGATATATAACGTTATAGACGTATATAAAGTTCCCACCGAGAAGTAGGTTGCGACGAGCCAGGAATGTTGTAAAATATTACGCTCGACATGTTAGGTTGCCTTAGGCTAGGATATATAACGTTATAGACGTATATAAAGTTCCAACCGAGAAGTAGGTGCCGACGAGCCAGGAATGTTGTAAAATATTACGCTCGACATGTTAGGTTGCCTTAGGCTAGGATATATAGCGATATAGACGTATATAATGTTCCCATCGACAAATAGCTGTCGGCGCGCGACGAATGTAGTAAAATATTACATCCGAGATGTTAGGATTGCCTTAGGCTAGGATATATAACGTTATAGACGGATATACTGTTCCCACCGAGAAGTAGTTGCCGACGCGCCAGGAATATTGTAAAATATTACATTCGACATGTAAGGATGCCTTATGCTAGGATATATAACGTTATAGACGTATATAATATTCCCACCGAGAAGTGGGGGCCGGCGCGCCAGGAATGTAGTAAAATATTACATCCGAGATATTAGGTTGCCTTAGGCTAGGATATGTAAAGTTATAGACGTATATAATGTTCCCACCGAGAAGTAGGTGCCGACG
This sequence comes from Xylocopa violacea, assembly GCA_963969225.1. Lineage (NCBI taxonomy): Eukaryota > Metazoa > Arthropoda > Insecta > Hymenoptera > Apidae > Xylocopa > Xylocopa violacea. The sequence goes on along the minus strand of CAXAJV010000001.1, from coordinate 43,598,768 downwards.
AGCCAGGAATGTTGTAAAATATTACGCTCGACATGTTAGGTTGCCTTAGGCTAGGATATATAACGTTATAGACGTATATAAAGTTCCAACCGAGAAGTAGGTGCCGACGAGCCAGGAATGTTGTAAAATGTTACTTTCGAGATGTTAGGTTGCCTTAGGTTAGGATATATACCGTTATAGACATATATAATGTTCCCACCGAGAAGTAGGGGCCGACGTGCCAGGAATGTAGTAAAATATTACATCCAAGATGTTAGGTTGCCTTAGGTTAGGATATATAACGTTATAGACGGATATACTGTTCCCACCGAGAAGTAGTAGCCGACGCGCCAGGAATATTGTAAAATATTACATTCGACATGTAAGGATGCCTTATGCTAGGATATATAACGTTATAGACGTATATAAAGTTCCCACCGAGAAGTAGGTGCCGACGAGCCAGGATTGTTGTAAAATATTACATGCGAGATGTTAGGTTCCCTTAGGTTAGAATCTATAACGTTATAGACGTATATAATGTTCCCACCGAGAAGTAGGGGCCAACGAGCCAGGAATGTTGTAAAATATTACATTCGACATGTAAGGATGCCTTATGCTAGGATATATAACGTTATAAACGTATATAATATTCCCACCGAGAAGTGGGGGCCGGCGCGCCAGGAATGTAGTAAAATATTACATCCGAGATGTTAGGTTGCCTTAGGCTAGGATATGTAAAGTTATAGACGTATATAATGTTCCCACCGAGAAATAGGTGCCGGCGCGACAGGAATGTTGTAAAATATTACATTCGACATGTAAGGATGCCTTATGTTAGGATATATAACGTTATAGACGTATATAAAGTTCCCACCGAGAAGTAGGTGCCGACGAGCCAGGAATGTTGTAAAATATTATGCTCGACATGTTAGGTTGCCTTAGGCTAGGATATATAACGTTATAGACGTATATAAAGTTCCAACCGAGAAGTAGGTGCCGACGAGCCAGGAATGTTGTAAAATATTACGCTCGACATGTTAGGTTGCCTTAGGCTAGGATATATAGCGATATAGACGTATATAATGTTCCCATCGACAAATAGCGGTCGGCGCGCCACGAATGTAGTACAATATTACATCCGAGATGTTAGGATTGCCTTAGGCTAGGATATATCACGTTATGGACGTATATAATGTTCCCACCGAGAAGTAGGGGCCGGCGCGCCAGGAATGCTGTAAAATATTACATTCGACATGTTAGGTTGCCTTAGGCTAGTATATATAGCGATATAGACGTATATAATGTTCCCACCGAGAAATAGGTGCCGGCGCGCCAGGAATGTTGTAAAATATTACATTCGACATGTAAGGATGCCTTATGCTAGAATATATAACGTTATAGACGTATATAATGTTCCCGCCGAGAAGTAGGGGCCAACGTGCCAGGAATGTAGTAAAATATTACATCCGAGATGTTAGGTTGCCTTAGGTTAGGATATATACCGTTATAGACATATATAATGTTCCCACCGAGAAGTTGGGGCCGACGTGCCAGGAATGTAGTAAAATATTACATCCGAGATGTTAGGTTGCCTTAGGTTAGGAAATATAACGTTATAGACGGATATACTGTTCCCACCGAGAAGTAGTTGCCGACGCGCCAGGAATATTGTAAAATATTACATTCGACATGTAAGGATGCCTTATGCTAGGATATATAACGTTATAGACGTATATAATGTTCCCATCGACAAATAGCTGTCGGCGCGCCACGAATGTAGTAAAATATTACATCCGAGATGTTAGGATTGCCTTAGGCTAGGATATATAACGTTATAGACGGATATACTGTTCCCACCGAGAAGTAGTTGCCGACGCGCCAGGAATATTGTAAAATATTACATTCGACATGTAAGGATGCCTTATGCTAGGATATATAACGTTATAGACGTATATAATATTCCCACCGAGAAGTGGGGGCCGGCGCGCCAGGAATGTAGTAAAATATTACATCCGAGATGTTAGGTTGCCTTAGGCTAGGATATGTAAAGTTATAGACGTATATAATGTTCCCACCGAGAAGTAGGTGCCGACGAGCCAGGAATGTTGTAAAATATTACGCTTGACATGTTAGGTTGCCTTAAGCTAGGATATATAACGTTATAGACGTATATAAAGTTCCCACCGAGAAGTAGGTGCCGACGAGCCAGGAATGTTGTAAAATATTACGCTCGACATGTTAGGTTGCCTTAGGCTAGGATGTATAACGTTATAGACGTATATAAAGTTCCAACCGAGAAGTAGGTGCCGACGAGCCAGGAATGTTGTAAAATATTACGCTCGACATGTTAGGTTGCCTTAGGCTAGGATATATAGCGATTTAGACGTATATAATGTTCCCATCGACAAATAGCGGTCGGCGCGCCAGGAATGTTGTAAAATATTACATCCGAGGTGTTAGGATTGCCTTAGGCTAAGATATATAACGTTATAGACGTATATAATGTTCCCACCGAGAAGTAGGGGCCAACGAGCCAGGAATGTGGTGAAACATTACATTCGACATGTTAAGTTGCCTTAGGTTAGGATATATAACGTTATAGACAGATATACTGTTCCCACCGAGAAGTAGTTGCCGACGCGCCAGGAATATTGTAAAATATTACATTCGACATGTAAGGATGCCTTATGCTAGGATATATAACGTTATAGACGTATATAAAGTTCCCACCGAGAAGTAGGTGCCGACGAGCCAGGAATGTTGTAAAATATTACGCTCGACATGTTAGGTTGCCTTAGGCTAGGATATATAACGTTATAGACGTATATAAAGTTCCAACCGAGAAGTAGGTGCCGACGAGCCAGGAATGTTGTAAAATATTACGCTCGACATGTTAGGTTGCCTTAGGCTAGGATATATAGCGATATAGACGTATATAATGTTCCCATCGACAAATAGCGGTCGGCGCGCCACGAATGTAGTAAAATATTACATCCAAGATGTTAGGATTGCCTTAGGCTAGGATATATCACGTTATGGACGTATATAATGTTCCCACCGAGAAGTAGGAGCCGGCGCGCCAGGAATGCTGTAGAATATTACATTCGACAAGTTAGGTTGCCTTAGGCTAGTATATATAGCGATATAGACGTATATAATGTTCCCACCGAGAAATAGGTGCCGGCGCGCCAGGAATGTTGTAAAATATTACATTCGACATGTAAGGATGCCTTATGCTAGGATATATAACGTTATAGACGTATATAATGTTCCCACCGAGAAGTAGGGGCCAACGTGCCAGGAATGTAGTAAAATATTACATCCGAGATGTTAGGTTGCCTTAGGCTAGGATATGTAAAGTTATAGACGTATATAATGTTCCCACCGAGAAATAGGTGCCGGCGCGCCAGGAATGTTGTAAAATATTACATTCGACATGTAAGGATGCCTTATGCTAGGATATATAACGTTATAGACGTATATAAAGTTCCCACCGAGAAGTAGGTGCCGACGAGCCAGGAATGTTGTAAAATATTACGCTCGACATGTTAGGTTGCCTTAGGCTAGGATATATAACGTTATAGACGGATATACTGTTCCCACCGAGAAGTAGTTGCCGACGCGCCAGGAATATTGTAAAATATTACATTCGACATGTAAGGATGCCTTATGCTAGGATATATAACGTTATAGACGTATATAAAGTTCCCACCGAGAAGTAGGTGCCGACGAGCCAGGATTGTTGTAAAATATTACATGCGAGATGTTAGGTTCCCTTAGGTTAGAATCTATAACGTTATAGACGTATATAATGTTCCCACCGAGAAGTAGGGGCCAACGAGCCAGGAATGTTGTAAAATATCACATTCGACATGTAAGGATGCCTTATGCTAGGATATATAACGTTATAAACGTATATAATATTCCCACCGAGAAGTGGGGGCCGGCGCGCCAGGAATGTAGTAAAATATTACATCCGAGATGTTAGGTTGCCTTAGGCTAGGATATGTAAAGTTATAGACGTATATAATGTTCCCACCGAGAAATAGGTGCCGGCGCGACAGGAATGTTGTAAAATATTACATTCGACATGTAAGGATGCCTTATGTTAGGATATATAACGTTATAGACGTATATAAAGTTCCCACCGAGAAGTAGGTGCCGACGAGCCAGGAATGTTGTAAAATATTATGCTCGACATGTTAGGTTGCCTTAGGCTAGGATATATAACGTTATAGACGTATATAAAGTTCCAACCGAGAAGTAGGTGCCGACGAGCCAGGAATGTTGTAAAATATTACGCTCGACATGTTAGGTTGCCTTAGGCTAGGATATATAGCGATATAGACGTATATAATGTTCCCATCGACAAATAGCGGTCGGCGCGCCACGAATGTAGTACAATATTACATCCGAGATGTTAGGATTGCCTTAGGCTAGGATATATCACGTTATGGACGTATATAATGTTCCCACCGAGAAGTAGGGGCCGGCGCGCCAGGAATGCTGTAAAATATTACATTCGACATGTTAGGTTGCCTTAGGCTAGTATATATAGCGATATAGACGTATATAATGTTCCCACCGAGAAATAGGTGCCGGCGCGCCAGGAATGTTGTAAAATATTACATTCGACATGTAAGGATGCCTTATGCTAGAATATATAACGTTATAGACGTATATAATGTTCCCGCCGAGAAGTAGGGGCCAACGTGCCAGGAATGTAGTAAAATATTACATCCGAGATGTTAGGTTGCCTTAGGTTAGGATATATACCGTTATAGACATATATAATGTTCCCACCGAGAAGTTGGGGCCGACGTGCCAGGAATGTAGTAAAATATTACATCCGAGATGTTAGGTTGCCTTAGGTTAGGAAATATAACGTTATAGACGGATATACTGTTCCCACCGAGAAGTAGTTGCCGACGCGCCAGGAATATTGTAAAATATTACATTCGACATGTAAGGATGCCTTATGCTAGGATATATAACGTTATAGACGTATATAATGTTCCCATCGACAAATAGCTGTCGGCGCGCCACGAATGTAGTAAAATATTACATCCGAGATGTTAGGATTGCCTTAGGCTAGGATATATAACGTTATAGACGGATATACTGTTCCCACCGAGAAGTAGTTGCCGACGCGCCAGGAATATTGTAAAATATTACATTCGACATGTAAGGATGCCTTATGCTAGGATATATAACGTTATAGACGTATATAATATTCCCACCGAGAAGTGGGGGCCGGCGCGCCAGGAATGTAGTAAAATATTACATCCGAGATGTTAGGTTGCCTTAGGCTAGGATATGTAAAGTTATAGACGTATATAATGTTCCCACCGAGAAGTAGGTGCCGACGAGCCAGGAATGTTGTAAAATATTACGCTTGACATGTTAGGTTGCCTTATGCTAGGATATATAACGTTATAGACGTATATAAAGTTCCCACCGAGAAGTAGGTGCCGACGAGCCAGGAATGTTGTAAAATATTACGCTCGACATGTTAGGTTGCCTTAGGCTAGGATGTATAACGTTATAGACGTATATAAAGTTCCAACCGAGAAGTAGGTGCCGACGAGCCAGGAATGTTGTAAAATATTACGCTCGACATGTTAGGTTGCCTTAGGCTAGGATATATAGCGATTTAGACGTATATAATGTTCCCATCGACAAATAGCGGTCGGCGCGCCAGGAATGTTGTAAAATATTACATCCGAGGTGTTAGGATTGCCTTAGGCTAAGATATATAACGTTATAGACGTATATAATGTTCCCACCGAGAAGTAGGGGCCAACGAGCCAGGAATGTGGTGAAACATTACATTCGACATGTTAAGTTGCCTTAGGTTAGGATATATAACGTTATAGACGGATATACTGTTCCCACCGAGAAGTAGTTGCCGACGCGCCAGGAATATTGTAAAATATTACATTCGACATGTAAGGATGCCTTATGCTAGGATATATAACGTTATAGACGTATATAAAGTTCCCACCGAGAAGTAGGTGCCGACGAGCCAGGAATGTTGTAAAATATTACGCTCGACATGTTAGGTTGCCTTAGGCTAGGATATATAACGTTATAGACGTATATAAAATTCCAACCGAGAAGTAGGTGCCGACGAGCCAGGAATGTTGTAAAATATTACGCTCGACATGTTAGGTTGCCTTAGGCTAGGATATATAGCGATATAGACGTATATATTGTTCCCATCGACAAATAGCGGTCGGCGCGCCACGAATGTAGTAAAATATTACATCCAAGATGTTAGGATTGCCTTAGGCTAGGATATATCACGTTATGGACGTATATAATGTTCCCACCGAGAAGTAGGAGCCGGCGCGCCAGGAATGCTGTAGAATATTACATTCGACAAGTTAGGTTGCCTTAGGCTAGTATATATAGCGATATAGACGTATATAATGTTCCCACCGAGAAATAGGTGCCGGCGCGCCAGGAATGTTGTAAAATATTACATTCGACATGTAAGGATGCCTTATGCTAGGATATATAACGTTATAGACGTATATAATGTTCCCACCGAGAAGTAGGGGCCAACGTGCCAGGAATGTAGTAAAATATTACATCCGAGATGTTAGGTTGCCTTAGGTTAGGATATATACCGTTATAGACATATATAATGTTCGCACCGAGAAGTAGGGGCCGACGTGCCAGGAATGTAGTAAAATATTACATCCAAGATGTTAGGTTGCCTTAGGTTAGGATATATAACGTTATAGACGGATATACTGTTCCCACCGAGAAGTAGTTGCCGACGCGCCAGGAATATTGTAAAATATTACATTCGACATGTAAGGATGCCTTATGCTAGGATATATAACGTTATAGACGTATATAAAGTTCCCACCGAGAAGTAGGTGCCGACGAGCCAGGATTGTTGTAAAATATTACATCCGAAATGTTAGGTTCCCTTAGGTTAGAATCTATAACGTTATAGACGTATATAATGTTCCCACCGAGAAGTAGGGGCCAACGAGCCAGGAATGTTGTAAAATATTACATTCGACATGTAAGGATGCCTTATGCTAGGATATATAACGTTATAAACGTATATAATATTCCCACCGAGAAGTGGGGGCCGGCGCGCCAGGAATGTAGTAAAATATTACATCCGAGATGTTAGGTTGCCTTAGGCTAGGATATGTAAAGTTATAGACGTATATAATGTTCCCACCGAGAAATAGGTGCCGGCGCGCCAGGAATGTTGTAAAATATTACATTCGACATGTAAGGATGCCTTATGCTAGGATATATAACGTTATAGACGTATATAAAGTTCCCACCGAGAAGTAGGTGCCGACGAGCCAGGAATGTTGTAAAATATTACGCTCGACATGTTAGGTTGCCTTAGGCTAGGATATATAACGTTATAGACGGATATACTGTTCCCACCGAGAAGTAGTTGCCGACGCGCCAGGAATATTGTAAAATATTACATTCGACATGTAAGGATGCCTTATGCTAGGATATATAACGTTATAGACGTATATAAAGTTCCCACCGAGAAGTAGGTGCCGACGAGCCAGGAATGTTGTAAAATATTACGCTCGACATGTTAGGTTGCCTTAGGCTAGGATATATAACGTTATAGACGTATATAAAGTTCCAACCGAGAAGTAGGTGCCGACGAGCCAGGAATGTTGTAAAATATTACTTTCGAGATGTTAGGTTGCCTTAGGTTAGGATATATACCGTTATAGACATATATAATGTTCCCACCGAGAAGTAGGGGCCGACGTGCCAGGAATGTAGTAAAATATTACATCCAAGATGTTAGGTTGCCTTAGGTTAGGATATATAACGTTATAGACGGATATACTGTTCCCACCGAGAAGTAGTTGCCGACGCGCCAGGAATATTGTAAAATATTACATTCGACATGTAAGGATGCCTTATGCTAGGATATATAACGTTATAGACGTATATAAAGTTCCCACCGAGAAGTAGGTGCCGACGAGCCAGGATTGTTGTAAAATATTACATGCGAGATGTTAGGTTCCCTTAGGTTAGCATCTATAACGTTATAGACGTATATAATGTTCCCACCGAGAAGTAGGGGCCAACGAGCCAGGAATGTTGTAAAATATTACATTCGACATGTAAGGATGCCTTATGCTAGGATATATAACGTTATAAACGTATATAATATTCCCACCGAGAAGTGGGGGCCGGCGCGCCAGGAATGTAGTAAAATATTACATCCGAGATGTTAGGTTGCCTTAGGCTAGGATATGTAAAGTTATAGACGTATATAATGTTCCCACCGAGAAATAGGTGCCGGCGCGCCAGGAATGTTGTAAAATATTACATTCGACATGTAAGGATGCCTTATGTTAGGATATATAACGTTATAGACGTATATAAAGTTTCCACCGAGAAGTAGGTGCCGACGAGCCAGGAAAGTTGTAAAATATTATGCTCGACATGTTAGGTTGCCTTAGGCTAGGATATATAACGTTATAGACGTATATAAAGTTCCAACCGAGAAGTAGGTGCCGACGAGCCAGGAATGTTGTAAAATATTACATTCGACATGTAAGGATGCCTTATGCTAGGATATATAACGTTATAGACGTATATAATGTTCCCGCCGAGAAGTAGGGGCCAACGTGCCAGGAATGTAGTAAAATATTACATCCGAGATGTTAGGTTGCCTTAGGTTAGGATATATACCGTTATAGACATATATAATGTTCCCACCGAGAAGTAGGGGCCGACGTGCCAGGAATGTAGTAAAATATTACATCCGAGATGTTAGGTTGCCTTAGGTTAGGAAATATAACGTTATAGACGGATATACTGTTCCCACCGAGAAGTAGTTGCCGACGCGCCAGGAATATTGTAAAATATTACATTCGACATGTAAGGATGCCTTATGCTAGGATATATAACGTTATAGACGTATATAAAGTTCCCACCGAGAAGTAGGTGCCGACGAGCCAGGAATGTTGTAAAATATTACATCCGAGATGTTAGGTTCCCTTAGGTTAGAATATATAACGTTATAGACGTATATAATGTTCCCACCGAGAAGTAGGGGCCAACGAGCCAGGAATGTTGTAAAATATTACATCCGAGATGTTAGGTAGCCGTAGGTTAGGATATATAACGTTATTGACTTATATAATTTTCCCATGCAGAAATAGGGGCCGACGCCCCAGGAATGATGTAAAATTTTACATTCGACATGTTAGGATTGCCTTAGGCTAGGATATATAACGTTATAGACGTATATACTGTGCCCACCGAGAAGTAGGGGGCGAAGTGACGGGAATGTTGTAAAATATTACATCCGAGATGTTAGGTTGCCTTAGGTTAGGATATATAACGTTATTGACTTGTATAATGTTCCCATCGCGAAATAGCGGTCGGCGCGCCACGAATGTAGTAAAACAATACATCCGAGATGTTAGGATTGCCTTAGGCTAGGATATATCACGTTATAGACGTATATAATGTTCCCACCGAGAGGTAGAGGCCGACGAGCCAGAAATGTTGTAAAATATTACGCTCGACATGTTAGGTTGCCTTAGTCTAGGATATATAGCGATATAGACGTATATAATGTTCCCACCGAGAAGTAGGGGCCGCCGCGCCAGGAATGTTGTAAAATATTACATTCGACGTGTTAGGATTGCCTTAGGCTAGGATATATAACGTTATAGACGTATACGATATTCCCACCGAGGAGTAGGGGCCAACGAGCCAGGAATGTGGTAAAATATTACATTCGACATGTTAAGTTGTCTTAGGTTAGGATATATAACGTTATAGACTTATATAATGTTCCCACCTAGAAGTAGGTGCCGAAGTGACGGGAATGTCGGAAAATTACACATTCGACATGTTAGGATTGCCTTAGGCTAAGATATATAACGTTATAGACGTATATAATGTTCCCACCGAGAAGTAGGGGCCGAAGTGACGGGAATGTTGTAAAATATTACATCCGAGATGTTAGGTTGTCTTAGGTTAGGATATATAACGTTATTGACTTGTATAATGTTCCCATCGCGAAATAGCGGTCGGCGCGCGACGATTGTAGTAAAACAGTACATCCGAGATGTTAGGATTGCCTTAGGCTAGGATATATCACGTTATAGACGTATATAATGTTCCCACCGAGAGGTAGGGGCCGACGAGGCAGGAATGTTGTAAAATATTACGCTCGACAAGTTAGGTTGCCGTAGGCTAGGATATATAGCGTTACAGACGTACATAATCTTCCCACCGAGAAGTAGGGGCCGGCGCGCCACGAATGTAGTAAAATATTACATCCGAGATGTTAGGTTGCCTTAAACTAGGATATATAACGTTATAGACGTATATAAAGTTCCCACCGAGAAGTAGGGGCCGAAGTGACGGGAATGTTGTAAAATATTACATTCGACATGTTAGTTTGCCTTAGGCTAGGATATATAGCGTTATAGACGTATATAATGTTCCCACCGAGAAGTAGGGGCCGACGTGCCAGGAATGTAGTAAAATATTACATCCGAGATGCTAGGTTGCCTTAGGTTAGGATATATGGCGTTATAGACGCATATAATGTTCCCACCGAGAAGTAGGGGCCTGCGCGCCAGGAATGTAGTAAAATATTACATCCGAGATGTTAGGTTGCCTTAGGTTAGGATATATAACGTTATTGACTTATATAATGTTCCCACCGAGAAGTAGGTGCCGACGCGCTAGGAATGTACTAAAATATTACATCCTAGATGTTAGGTTGCCTTAGGTTAGGATATATACCGTTATAGACATATATAATGTTCCCACCGAGAAGTAGGGGCCGACGTGCCAGGAATGTAGTAAAATATTACATCCAAGATGTTAGGTTGCCTTAGGTTAGGATATATAACGTTATAGACGGATATACTGTTCCCACCGAGAAGTAGTTGCCGACGCGCCAGGAATATTGTAAAATATTACATTCGACATGTAAGGATGCCTTATGCTAGGATATATAACGTTATAGACGTATATAAAGTTCCCACCGAGAAGTAGGTGCCGACGAGCCAGGATTGTTGTAAGATATTACATCCGAGATGTTAGGTTCCCCTAGGTTAGAATCTAAAACGTTATAGACGTATATAATGTTCCCACCGAGAAGTAGGGGCCAACGAGCCAGGAATGTTGTAAAATATTACATTCGACATGTAAGGATGCCTTATGCTAGGATATAGAACGTTATAAGCGTATATAATATTCCCACCGAGAAGTGGGGGCCGGCGCGCCAGGAATGTAGTAAAATATTACATCCGAGATGTTAGGTTGCCTTAGGCTAGGATATGTAAAGTTATAGACGTATATAATGTTCCCACCGAGAAATAGGTGCCGGCGCGCCAGGAATGTTGTAAAATATTACATTCGACATGTAAGGATGCCTTATGCTAGGATATATAACGTTATAGACGTATATAAAGTTCCCACCGAGAAGTAGGTGCCGACGAGCCAGGAATGTTGTAAAATATTACGCTCGACATGTTAGGTTGCCTTAGGTTAGGATATATAACGTTATAGACGGATATACTGTTCCCACCGAGAAGTAGTTGCCGACGCGCCATGAATATTGTAAAATATTACATTCGACATGTAAGGATGCCTTATGCTAGGATATATAACGTTATAAACGTATATAATATTCCCACCGAGAAGTGGGGGCCGGCGCGCCAGGAATGTAGGAAAATATTACATCCGAGATGTTAGGTTGCCTTAGGCTAGGATATGTCAAGTTATAGACGTATATAATGTTCCCACCGAGAAATAGGTGCCGGCGCGCCAGGAATGTTGTAAAATATTACATTCGACATGTAAGGATGCCTTATGCTAGGATATATAACGTTATAGGCGTATATAAAGTTCCCACCGAGAAGTAGGTGCCGACGAGCCAGGATTGTTGTAAAATATTACATCCGAAATGTTAGGTTCCCTTAGGTTAGAATCTATAACGTTATAGACGTATATAATGTTCCCACCGAGAAGTAGGGGCCAACGAGCCAGGAATGTTGTAAAATATTACATTCGACATGTAAGGATGCCTTATGCTAATATATATAACGTTATAAACGTATATAATATTCCCACCGAGAAGTGGGGGCCGGCGCGCCAGGAATGTAGTAAAATATTACATCCGAGATGTTAGGTTGCCTTAGGCTAGGATATGTAAAGTTATAGACGTATATAATGTTCCCACCGAGAAATAGGTGCCGGCGCGCCAGGAATGTTGTAAAATATTACATTCGACATGTAAGGATGCCTTATGCTAGGATATATAACGTTATAGACGTATATAAAGTTCCCACCGAGAAGTAGGTGCCGACGAGCCAGGAATGTTGTAAAATATTACGCTCGACATGTTAGGTTGCCTTAGGCTAGGATATATAACGTTATAGACGGATATACTGTTCCCACCGAGAAGTAGTTGCCGACGCGCCAGGAATATTGTAAAATATTACATTCGACATGTAAGGATGCCTTATGCTAGGATATATAACGTTATAGACGTATATAAAGTTCCCACCGAGAAGTAGGTGCCGACGAGCCAGGATTGTTGTAAAATATTACATGCGAGATGTTAGGTTCCCTTAGGTTAGCATCTATAACGTTATAGACGTATATAATGTTCCCACCGAGAAGTAGGGGCCAACGAGCCAGGAATGTTGTAAAATATTACATTCGACATGTAAGGATGCCTTATGCTAGGATATATAACGTTATAAACGTATATAATATTCCCACCGAGAAGTGGGGGCCGGCGCGCCAGGAATGTAGTAAAATATTACATCCGAGATGTTAGGTTGCCTTAGGCTAGGATATGTAAAGTTATAGACGTATATAATGTTCCCACCGAGAAATAGGTGCCGGCGCGCCAGGAATGTTGTAAAATATTACATTCGACATGTAAGGATGCCTTATGTTAGGATATATAACGTTATAGACGTATATAAAGTTCCCACCGAGAAGTAGGTGCCGACGAGCCAGGAATGTTGTAAAATATTATGCTCGACTTGTTAGGTTGCCTTAGGCTAGGATATATAACGTTATAGACGGATATACTGTTCCCACCGAGAAGTAGTTGCCGACGCGCCAGGAATATTGTAAAATATTACATTCGACATGTAAGGATGCCTTATGCTAGGATATATAACGTTATAGACGTATATAAAGTTCCCACCGAGAAGTAGGTGCCGACGAGCCAGGAATGTTGTAAAATATTACATCCGAGATGTTAGGTTCCCTTAGGTTAGAATATATAACGTTATAGACGTATATAATGTTCCCTCCGAGAAGTAGGGGCCAACGAGCCAGGAATGTTGTAAAATATTACATCCGAGATGTTAGGTTGCCTTAGGTTAGGATATATAACGTTATAGACGCTCATAATGTTCCCACCGAGAAGTAGGGGCCAACGAGCCAGGAATGTGGTGAAACATTACATTCGACATGTTAAGTTGCCTTAGGTTAGGATATATAACGTTATAGACGGATATACTGTTCCCACCGAGAAGTAGTTGCCGACGCGCCAGGAATATTGTAAAATATTACATTCGACATGTAAGGATGCCTTATGCTAGGATATATAACGTTATAGACGTATATAAAGTTCCCACCGAGAAGTAGGTGCCGACGAGCCAGGAATGTTGTAAAATATTACGCTCGACATGTTAGGTTGCCTTAGGCTAGGATATATAGCGATATAGACGTATATAATGTTCCCACCGAGATGTAGGGGCCGCCGCGCCAGGAATGTTGTAAAATATTACATTCGACGTGTTAGGATTGCCTTAGTCTAGGATATATAACGTTATAGACGTATACGATATTCCCACCGAGGAGTACGGGCCGACACGACAAGAATGTTGTCAAATATTACATCCGAGATGTTAGGTTCCCTTAGGTTAGGATATATAACGTTATAGACGTATATAATGTTCCAACCGAGAAGTAGGGGCCGAAGAGCCAGGAATGTTGTAAAATATTACGCTCGACATGTTAGGTTGCCTTATGCTAGGATATATAACGTTATAGACGTATATAAAGTTCCCACCGAGAAGTAGGTGCCGACGAGCCAGGAATGTTGTAAAATATTACATCCGAGATGTTAGGTTCCCTTAGGTTAGAATATATAACGTTATAGACGTATATAATGTTCCCACCGAGAAGTAGGGGCCAACGAGCCAGGAATGTTGTAAAATATTACATCCGAGATGTTAGGTTGCCTTAGGTTAGGATATATAACGTTATAGACGGATATACTGTTCCCACCGAGAAGTAGTTGCCGACGCGCCAGGAATATTGTAAAATATTACATTCGACATGTAAGGATGCCTTATGCTAGGATATATAACGTTATAGACGTATATAAAGTTCCCACCGAGAAGTAGGTGCGCACGAGCCAGGAATGTTGTAAAATATTACGCTCGACATGTTAGGTTGCCTTAGGCTAGGATATATAGCGATATAGACGTATATAATGTTCCCACCGAGAAGTAGGGGCCGCCGCGCCAGGAATGTTGTAAAATATTACATCCGAGATGTTAGGATTGCCTTAGGCTAGGATATATAACGTTATAGACGTATAGAAAGTTCCAACCGAGAAGTAGGTGCCGACGAGCCAGGAATGTTGTAAAATATTACTTTCGAGATGTTAGGTTGCCTTAGGTTAGGATATATAACGTTATAGACGGATATACTGTTCCCACCGAGAAGTAGTTGCCGACGCGCCAGGAATATTGTAAAATATTACATTCGACATGTAAGGATGCCTTATGCTAGGATATATAACGTTATAGACGTATATAAAGTTCCCACCGAGAAGTAGGTGCCGACGAGCCAGGATTGTTGTAAAATATTACATGCGAGATGTTAGGTTCCCTTAGGTTAGCATCTATAACGTTATAGACGTATATAATGTTCCCACCGAGAAGTAGGGGCCAACGAGCCAGGAATGTTGTAAAATATTACATTCGACATGTAAGGATGCCTTATGCTAGGATATATAACGTTATAAACGTATATAATATTCCCACCGAGAAGTGGGGGCCGGCGCGCCAGGAATGTAGTAAAATATTACATCCGAGATGTTAGGTTGCCTTAGGCTAGGATATGTAAAGTTATAGACGTATATAATGTTCCCACCGAGAAATAGGTGCCGGCGCGCCAGGAATGTTGTAAAATATTACATTCGACATGTAAGGATGCCTTATGTTAGGATATATAACGTTATAGACGTATATAAAGTTCCCACCGAGAAGTAGGTGCCGACGAGCCAGGAATGTTGTAAAATATTATGCTCGACATGTTAGGTTGCCTTAGGCTAGGATATATAACGTTATAGACGGATATACTGTTCCCACCGAGAAGTAGTTGCCGACGCGCCAGGAATATTGTAAAATATTACATTCGACATGTAAGGATGCCTTATGCTAGGATATATAACGTTATAGACGTATATAAAGTTCCCACCGAGAAGTAGGTGCCGACGAGCCAGGATTGTTGTAAAATATTACATGCGAGATGTTAGGTTCCCTTAGGTTAGCATCTATAACGTTATAGACGTATATAATGTTCCCACCGAGAAGTAGGGGCCAACGAGCCAGGAATGTTGTAAAATATTACATTCGACATGTAAGGATGCCTTATGCTAGGATATATAACGTTATAAACGTATATAATATTCCCACCGAGAAGTGGGGGCCGGCGCGCCAGGAATGTAGTAAAATATTACATCCGAGATGTTAGGTTGCCTTAGGCTAGGATATGTAAAGTTATAGACGTATATAATGTTCCCACCGAGAAATAGGTGCCGGCGCGCCAGGAATGTTGTAAAATATTACATTCGACATGTAAGGATGCCTTATGTTAGGATATATAACGTTATAGACGTATATAAAGTTCCCACCGAGAAGTAGGTGCCGACGAGCCAGGAATGTTGTAAAATATTATGCTCGACATGTTAGGTTGCCTTAGGCTAGGATATATAACGTTATAGACGGATATACTGTTCCCACCGAGAAGTAGTTGCCGACGCGCCAGGAATATTGTAAAATATTACATTCGACATGTAAGGATGCCTTATGCTAGGATATATAACGTTATAGACGTATATAAAGTTCCCACCGAGAAGTAGGTGCGCACGAGCCAGGAATGTTGTAAAATATTACGCTCGACATGTTAGGTTGCCTTAGGCTAGGATATATAGCGATATAGACGTATATAATGTTCCCACCGAGAAGTAGGGGCCGCCGCGCCAGGAATGTTGTAAAATATTACATCCGAGATGTTAGGATTGCCTTAGGCTAGGATATATAACGTTATAGACGTATATAAAGTTCCAACCGAGAAGTAGGTGCCGACGAGCCAGGAATGTTGTAAAATATTACTTTCGAGATGTTAGGTTGCCTTAGGTTAGGATATATACCGTTATAGACATATATAATGTTCCCACCGAGAAGTAGGGGCCGACGTGCCAGGAATGTAGTAAAATATTACATCCAAGATGTTAGGTTGCCTTAGGTTAGGATATATAACGTTATAGACGGATATACTGTTCCCACCGAGAAGTAGTTGCCGACGCGCCAGGAATATTGTAAAATATTACATTCGACATGTAAGGATGCCTTATGCTAGGATATATAACGTTATAGACGTATATAAAGTTCCCACCGAGAAGTAGGTGCCGACGAGCCAGGATTGTTGTAAAATATTACATGCGAGATGTTAGGTTCCCTTAGGTTAGCATCTATAACGTTATAGACGTATATAATGTTCCCACCGAGAAGTAGGGGCCAACGAGCCAGGAATGTTGTAAAATATTACATTCGACATGTAAGGATGCCTTATGCTAGGATATATAACGTTATAAACGTATATAATATTCCCACCGAGAAGTGGGGGCCGGCGCGCCAGGAATGTAGTAAAATATTACATCCGAGATGTTAGGTTGCCTTAGGCTAGGATATGTAAAGTTATAGACGTATATAATGTTCCCACCGAGAAATAGGTGCCGGCGCGCCAGGAATGTTGTAAAATATTACATTCGACATGTAAGGATGCCTTATGTTAGGATATATAACGTTATAGACGTATATAAAGTTCCCACCGAGAAGTAGGTGCCGACGAGCCAGGAATGTTGTAAAATATTATGCTCGACATGTTAGGTTGCCTTAGGCTAGGATATATAACGTTATAGACGGATATACTGTTCCCACCGAGAAGTAGTTGCCGACGCGCCAGGAATATTGTAAGATATTACATTCGACATGTAAGGATGCCTTATGCTAGGATATATAACGTTATAGACGTATATAAAGTTCCCACCGAGAAGTAGGTGCCGACGAGCCAGGATTGTTGTAAAATATTACATGCGAGATGTTAGGTTCCCTTAGGTTAGCATCTATAACGTTATAGACGTATATAATGTTCCCACCGAGAAGTAGGGGCCAACGAGCCAGGAATGTTGTAAAATATTACATTCGACATGTAAGGATGCCTTATGCTAGGATATATAACGTTATAAACGTATATAATATTCCCACCGAGAAGTGGGGCCGGCGCGCCAGGAATGTAGTAAAATATTACATCCGAGATGTTAGGTTGCCTTAGGCTAGGATATGTAAAGTTATAGACGTATATAATGTTCCCACCGAGAAATAGGTGCCGGCGCGCCAGGAATGTTGTAAAATATTACATTCGACATGTAAGAATGCCTTATGTTAGGATATATAACGTTATAGACGTATATAAAGATCCCACCGAGAAGTAGGTGCCGACGAGCCAGGAATGTTGTAAAATATTATGCTCGACATGTTAGGTTGCCTTAGGCTAGGATATATAACGTTATAGACGGATATACTGTTCCCACCGAGAAGTAGTTGCCGACGCGCCAGGAATATTGTAAAATATTACATTCGACATGTAAGGATGCCTTATGCTAGGATATATAACGTTATAGACGTATATAAAGTTCCCACCGAGAAGTAGGTGCCGACGAGCCAGGATTGTTGTAAAATATTACATGCGAGATGTTAGGTTCCCTTAGGTTAGCATCTATAACGTTATAGACGTATATAATGTTCCCACCGAGAAGTAGGGGCCAACGAGCCAGGAATGTTGTAAAATATTACATTCGACATGTAAGGATGCCTTATGCTAGGATATATAACGTTATAAACGTATATAATATTCCCACCGAGAAGTGGGGGCCGGCGCGCCAGGAATGTAGTAAAATATTACATCCGAGATGTTAGGTTGCCTTAGGCTAGGATATGTAAAGTTATAGACGTATATAATGTTCCCACCGAGAAATAGGTGCCGGCGCGCCAGGAATGTTGTAAAATATTACATTCGACATGTAAGGATGCCTTATGTTAGGATATATAACGTTATAGACGTATATAAAGATCCCACCGAGAAGTAGGTGCCGACGAGCCAGGAATGTTGTAAAATATTATGCTCGACATGTTAGGTTGCCTTAGGCTAGGATATATAACGTTATAGACGGATATACTGTTCCCACCGAGAAGTAGTTGCCGACGCGCCAGGAATATTGTAAAATATTACATTCGACATGTAAGGATGCCTTATGCTAGGATATATAACGTTATAGACGTATATAAAGTTCCCACCGAGAAGTAGGTGCGCACGAGCCAGGAATGTTGTAAAATATTACGCTCGACATGTTAGGTTGCCTTAGGCTAGGATATATAGCGATATAGACGTATATAATGTTCCCACCGAGAAGTAGGGGCCGCCGCGCCAGGAATGTTGTAAAATATTACATCCGAGATGTTAGGATTGCCTTAGGCTAGGATATATAACGTTATAGACGTATATAAAGTTCCAACCGAGAAGTAGGTGCCGACGAGCCAGGAATGTTGTAAAATATTACTTTCGAGATGTTAGGTTGCCTTAGGTTAGGATATATACCGTTATAGACATATATAATGTTCCCACCGAGAAGTAGGGGCCGACGTGCCAGGAATGTAGTAAAATATTACATCCGAGATGTTAGGTTGCCTTAGGCTAGGATATGTAAAGTTATAGACGTATATAATGTTCCCACCGAGAAATAGGTGCCGGCGCGCCAGGAATGTTGTAAAATATTACATTCGACATGTAAGGATGCCTTATGTTAGGATATATAACGTTATAGACGTATATAAAGTTCCCACCGAGAAGTAGGTGCCGACGAGCCAGGATTGTTGTAAAATATTACATGCGAGATGTTAGGTTCCCTTAGGTTAGCATCTATAACGTTATAGACGTATATAATGTTCCCACCGAGAAGTAGGGGCCAACGAGCCAGGAATGTTGTAAAATATTACATTCGACATGTAAGGATGCCTTATGCTAGGATATATAACGTTATAAACGTATATAATATTCCCACCGAGAAGTGGGGGCCGGCGCGCCAGGAATGTAGTAAAATATTACATCCGAGATGTTAGGTTGCCTTAGGCTAGGATATGTAAAGTTATAGACGTATATAATGTTCCCACCGAGAAATAGGTGCCGGCGCGCCAGGAATGTTGTAAAATATTACATTCGACATGTAAGGATGCCTTATGTTAGGATATATAACGTTATAGACGTATATAAAGTTCCCACCGAGAAGTAGGTGCCGACGAGCCAGGAATGTTGTAAAATATTATGCTCGACATGTTAGGTTGCCTTAGGCTAGGATATATAACGTTATAGACGGATATACTGTTCCCACCGAGAAGTAGTTGCCGACGCGCCAGGAATATTGTAAAATATTACATTCGACATGTAAGGATGCCTTATGCTAGGATATATAACGTTATAGACGTATATAAAGTTCCCACCGAGAAGTAGGTGCGCACGAGCCAGGAATGTTGTAAAATATTACGCTCGACATGTTAGGTTGCCTTAGGCTAGGATATATAGCGATATAGACGTATATAATGTTCCCACCGAGAAGTAGGGGCCGCCGCGCCAGGAATGTTGTAAAATATTACATCCGAGATGTTAGGATTGCCTTAGGCTAGGATATATAACGTTATAGACGTATATAAAGTTCCAACCGAGAAGTAGGTGCCGACGAACCAGGAATGTTGTAAAATATTACTTTCGAGATGTTAGGTTGCCTTAGGTTAGGATATATACCGTTATAGACATATATAATGTTCCCACCGAGAAGTAGGGGCCGACGTGCCAGGAATGTAGTAAAATATTACATCCAAGATGTTAGGTTGCCTTAGGTTAGGATATATAACGTTATAGACGGATATACTGTTCCCACCGAGAAGTAGTTGCCGACGCGCCAGGAATATTGTAAAATATTACATTCGACATGTAAGGATGCCTTATGCTAGGATATATAACGTTATAGACGTATATAAAGTTCCCACCGAGAAGTAGGTGCCGACGAGCCAGGATTGTTGTAAAATATTACATGCGAGATGTTAGGTTCCCTTAGGTTAGCATCTATAACGTTATAGACGTATATAATGTTCCCACCGAGAAGTAGGGGCCAACGAGCCAGGAATGTTGTAAAATATTACATTCGACATGTAAGGATGCCTTATGCTAGGATATATAACGTTATAAACGTATATAATATTCCCACCGAGAAGTGGGGGCCGGCGCGCCAGGAATGTAGTAAAATATTACATCCGAGATGTTAGGTTGCCTTAGGCTAGGATATGTAAAGTTATAGACGTATATAATGTTCCCACCGAGAAATAGGTGCCGGCGCGCCAGGAATGTTGTAAAATATTACATTCGACATGTAAGGATGCCTTATGTTAGGATATATAACGTTATAGACGTATATAAAGATCCCACCGAGAAGTAGGTGCCGACGAGCCAGGAATGTTGTAAAATATTATGCTCGACATGTTAGGTTGCCTTAGGCTAGGATATATAACGTTATAGACGGATATACTGTTCCCACCGAGAAGTAGTTGCCGACGCGCCAGGAATATTGTAAAATATTACATTCGACATGTAAGGATGCCTTATGCTAGGATATATAACGTTATAGACGTATATAAAGTTCCCACCGAGAAGTAGGTGCGCACGAGCCAGGAATGTTGTAAAATATTACGCTCGACATGTTAGGTTGCCTTAGGCTAGGATATATAGCGATATAGACGTATATAATGTTCCCACCGAGAAGTAGGGGCCGCCGCGCCAGGAATGTTGTAAAATATTACATCCGAGATGTTAGGATTGCCTTAGGCTAGGATATATAACGTTATAGACGTATATAAAGTTCCAACCGAGAAGTAGGTGCCGACGAGCCAGGAATGTTGTAAAATATTACTTTCGAGATGTTAGGTTGCCTTAGGTTAGGATATATACCGTTATAGACATATATAATGTTCCCACCGAGAAGTAGGGGCCGACGTGCCAGGAATGTAGTAAAATATTACATCCGAGATGTTAGGTTGCCTTAGGCTAGGATATGTAAAGTTATAGACGTATATAATGTTCCCACCGAGAAATAGGTGCCGGCGCGCCAGGAATGTTGTAAAATATTACATTCGACATGTAAGGATGCCTTATGTTAGGATATATAACGTTATAGACGTATATAAAGTTCCCACCGAGAAGTAGGTGCCGACGAGCCAGGATTGTTGTAAAATATTACATGCGAGATGTTAGGTTCCCTTAGGTTAGCATCTATAACGTTATAGACGTATATAATGTTCCCACCGAGAAGTAGGGGCCAACGAGCCAGGAATGTTGTAAAATATTACATTCGACATGTAAGGATGCCTTATGCTAGGATATATAACGTTATAAACGTATATAATATTCCCACCGAGAAGTGGGGGCCGGCGCGCCAGGAATGTAGTAAAATATTACATCCGAGATGTTAGGTTGCCTTAGGCTAGGATATGTAAAGTTATAGACGTATATAATGTTCCCACCGAGAAATAGGTGCCGGCGCGCCAGGAATGTTGTAAAATATTACATTCGACATGTAAGGATGCCTTATGTTAGGATATATAACGTTATAGACGTATATAAAGTTCCCACCGAGAAGTAGGTGCCGACGAGCCAGGAATGTTGTAAAATATTATGCTCGACATGTTAGGTTGCCTTAGGCTAGGATATATAACGTTATAGACGGATATACTGTTCCCACCGAGAAGTAGTTGCCGACGCGCCAGGAATATTGTAAAATATTACATTCGACATGTAAGGATGCCTTATGCTAGGATATATAACGTTATAGACGTATATAAAGTTCCCACCGAGAAGTAGGTGCGCACGAGCCAGGAATGTTGTAAAATATTACGCTCGACATGTTAGGTTGCCTTAGGCTAGGATATATAGCGATATAGACGTATATAATGTTCCCACCGAGAAGTAGGGGCCGCCGCGCCAGGAATGTTGTAAAATATTACATCCGAGATGTTAGGATTGCCTTAGGCTAGGATATATAACGTTATAGACGTATATAAAGTTCCAACCGAGAAGTAGGTGCCGACGAGCCAGGAATGTTGTAAAATATTACTTTCGAGATGTTAGGTTGCCTTAGGTTAGGATATATACCGTTATAGACATATATAATGTTCCCACCGAGAAGTAGGGGCCGACGTGCCAGGAATGTAGTAAAATATTACATCCAAGATGTTAGGTTGCCTTAGGTTAGGATATATAACGTTATAGACGGATATACTGTTCCCACCGAGAAGTAGTTGCCGACGCGCCAGGAATATTGTAAAATATTACATTCGACATGTAAGGATGCCTTATGCTAGGATATATAACGTTATAGACGTATATAAAGTTCCCACCGAGAAGTAGGTGCCGACGAGCCAGGATTGTTGTAAAATATTACATGCGAGATGTTAGGTTCCCTTAGGTTAGCATCTATAACGTTATAGACGTATATAATGTTCCCACCGAGAAGTAGGGGCCAACGAGCCAGGAATGTTGTAAAATATTACATTCGACATGTAAGGATGCCTTATGCTAGGATATATAACGTTATAAACGTATATAATATTCCCACCGAGAAGTGGGGGCCGGCGCGCCAGGAATGTAGTAAAATATTACATCCGAGATGTTAGGTTGCCTTAGGCTAGGATATGTAAAGTTATAGACGTATATAATGTTCCCACCGAGAAATAGGTGCCGGCGCGCCAGGAATGTTGTAAAATATTACATTCGACATGTAAGGATGCCTTATGTTAGGATATATAACGTTATAGACGTATATAAAGTTCCCACCGAGAAGTAGGTGCCGACGAGCCAGGAATGTTGTAAAATATTATGCTCGACATGTTAGGTTGCCTTAGGCTAGGATATATAACGTTATAGACGGATATACTGTTCCCACCGAGAAGTAGTTGCCGACGCGCCAGGAATATTGTAAAATATTACATTCGACATGTAAGGATGCCTTATGCTAGGATATATAACGTTATAGACGTATATAAAGTTCCCACCGAGAAGTAGGTGCCGACGAGCCAGGATTGTTGTAAAATATTACATGCGAGATGTTAGGTTCCCTTAGGTTAGCATCTATAACGTTATAGACGTATATAATGTTCCCACCGAGAAGTAGGGGCCAACGAGCCAGGAATGTTGTAAAATATTACATTCGACATGTAAGGATGCCTTATGCTAGGATATATAACGTTATAAACGTATATAATATTCCCACCGAGAAGTGGGGGCCGGCGCGCCAGGAATGTTGTAAAATATTATGCTCGACATGTTAGGTTGCCTTAGGCTAGGATATATAACGTTATAGACGGATATACTGTTCCCACCGAGAAGTAGTTGCCGACGCGCCAGGAATATTGTAAAATATTACATTCGACATGTAAGGATGCCTTATGCTAGGATATATAACGTTATAGACGTATATAAAGTTCCCACCGAGAAGTAGGTGCCGACGAGCCAGGAATGTTGTAAAATATTACATCCGAGATGTTAGGTTCCCTTAGGTTAGAATATATAACGTTATAGACGTATATAATGTTCCCTCCGAGAAGTAGGGGCCAACGAGCCAGGAATGTTGTAAAATATTACATCCGAGATGTTAGGTTGCCTTAGGTTAGGATATATAACGTTATAGACGCTCATAATGTTCCCACCGAGAAGTAGGGGCCAACGAGCCAGGAATGTGGTGAAACATTACATTCGACATGTTAAGTTGCCTTAGGTTAGGATATATAACGTTATAGACGGATATACTGTTCCCACCGAGAAGTAGTTGCCGACGCGCCAGGAATATTGTAAAATATTACATTCGACATGTAAGGATGCCTTATGCTAGGATATATAACGTTATAGACGTATATAAAGTTCCCACCGAGAAGTAGGTGCCGACGAGCCAGGAATGTTGTAAAATATTACGCTCGACATGTTAGGTTGCCTTAGGCTAGGATATATAGCGATATAGACGTATATAATGTTCCCACCGAGATGTAGGGGCCGCCGCGCCAGGAATGTTGTAAAATATTACATTCGACGTGTTAGGATTGCCTTAGTCTATGATATATAACGTTATAGACGTATACGATATTCCCACCGAGGAGTACGGGCCGACACGACAAGAATGTTGTCAAATATTACATCCGAGATGTTAGGTTCCCTTAGGTTAGGATATATAACGTTATAGACGTATATAATGTTCCAACCGAGAAGTAGGGGCCGAAGAGCCAGGAATGTTGTAAAATATTACGCTCGACATGTTAGGTTGCCTTATGCTAGGATATATAACGTTATAGACGTATATAAAGTTCCCACCGAGAAGTAGGTGCCGACGAGCCAGGAATGTTGTAAAATATTACTTTCGAGATGTTAGGTTGCCTTAGGTTAGGATATATACCGTTATAGACATATATAATGTTCCCACCGAGAAGTAGGGGCCGACGTGCCAGGAATGTAGTAAAATATTACATCCAAGATGTTAGGTTGCCTTAGGTTAGGATATATAACGTTATAGACGGATATACTGTTCCCACCGAGAAGTAGTTGCCGACGCGCCAGGAATATTGTAAAATATTACATTCGACATGTAAGGATGCCTTATGCTAGGATATATAACGTTATAGACGTATATAAAGTTCCCACCGAGAAGTAGGTGCCGACGAGCCAGGATTGTTGTAAAATATTACATGCGAGATGTTAGGTTCCCTTAGGTTAGCATCTATAACGTTATAGACGTATATAATGTTCCCACCGAGAAGTAGGGGCCAACGAGCCAGGAATGTTGTAAAATATTACATTCGACATGTAAGGATGCCTTATGCTAGGATATATAACGTTATAAACGTATATAATATTCCCACCGAGAAGTGGGGGCCGGCGCGCCAGGAATGTAGTAAAATATTACATCCGAGATGTTAGGTTGCCTTAGGCTAGGATATGTAAAGTTATAGACGTATATAATGTTCCCACCGAGAAATAGGTGCCGGCGCGCCAGGAATGTTGTAAAATATTACATTCGACATGTAAGGATGCCTTATGTTAGGATATATAACGTTATAGACGTATATAAAGTTCCCACCGAGAAGTAGGTGCCGACGAGCCAGGAATGTTGTAAAATATTATGCTCGACATGTTAGGTTGCCTTAGGCTAGGATATATAACGTTATAGACGGATATACTGTTCCCACCGAGAAGTAGTTGCCGACGCGCCAGGAATATTGTAAAATATTACATTCGACATGTAAGGATGCCTTATGCTAGGATATATAACGTTATAGACGTATATAAAGTTCCCACCGAGAAGTAGGTGCCGACGAGCCAGGAATGTTGTAAAATATTACATCCGAGATGTTAGGTTCCCTTAGGTTAGAATATATAACGTTATAGACGTATATAATGTTCCCTCCGAGAAGTAGGGGCCAACGAGCCAGGAATGTTGTAAAATATTACATCCGAGATGTTAGGTTGCCTTAGGTTAGGATATATAACGTTATAGACGTATATAATGTTCCAACCGAGAAGTAGGGGCCGAAGAGCCAGGAATGTTGTAAAATATTACGCTCGACATGTTAGGTTGCCGTAGGTTAGGATATATAACGTTATTGACTTATATAATTTTCCCATCGAGAAATAGGGGCCGACGCCCCAGGAATGATGTAAAATTTTACATTCGACATGTTAGGATTGCCTTAGGCTAGGATATATAACGTTATAGACGTATATACTGTGCCCACCGAGAAGTAGGGGCCGAAGTGACGGGAATGTTGTAAAATATTACATCCGAGATGTTAGGTTGCCTTAGGTTAGGATATATAACGTTATTGACTTGTATAATGTTCCCATCGCGAAATAGCGGTCGGCGCGCCACGAATGTAGTAAAACAATACATCCGAGATGTTAGGATTGCCTTAGGCTAGGATATATCACGTTATAGACGTATATAATGTTCCCACCGAGAGGTAGGGGCCGACGAGGCAGGAATGTTGTAAAATATTACGCTCGACAAGTTAGGTTGCCGTAGGCTAGGATATATAGCGTTACAGACGTACATAATCTTCCCACCGAGAAGTAGGGGCCGGCGCGCAAGGAATGTAGTAAAATATTACATCCGAGATGTTATGTTGCCTTACGCTAGGATATGTAACTTTATCGACGTATATAATGTTCCCACCGAGGAGTAGGGGCCAACGAGCCAGAAATGTGGGAAAATATTACATTCGACATGTTAAGTTGCCTTAGGTTAGGATATATAACGTTATAGACGTATATAATGTTCCCACCGAGAGGTAGAGGCCGACGAGCCAGGAATGTTGTAAAATATTACGCTCGACAAGTTAGGTTGCCTTATGCTAGGATATATAGCGTTACAGACGTATATAATGTTCCCACCGAAAAGTAGGGGCCGGCGTGGCAGGATTGTAGTAAAATATTACATCCGAGATGTTAGGTTGCCTTAGGCTAGGATATATAACGTTATAGACATATATAATGTTCCCAACGAGAAGTAGGGGCCGTCGAGCCAGGAATGTTGTAAAATATTACGCTCGACATGTTAAGTTGTCTTAGGTTAGGATATATAACGTTATAGACGTATATTCAGTTCCCACCGAGAAGTAGTTGCCGACGCGCCAGGAATATTGTAATATATTATATTCGACATGCTAGGCTGTCTCAGGCTAGGACATATGGCGTTATAGACATATATAATGTTCCCATTGTGAAATAGGGACCGACACGCCAGGAATGTTGTATAACATTACATTCGAGGTGTTAGGTTTCCTTAGGTTAGGATATATAACGTTATAGGCGTATATATTGCTCCCACCGAGAAGTAGGTGCCGACGCGCCAGGAATGTTGTAAAATATTACATCCGAGATGTTAGGATTGCCTTAGGCTAGGATATATAACGTTTCAGACGTATATAATGTTTCCACCGAGAAGTAGGGGCCGGTGCGCCACGAATGCAGTAAAATATTACATCCGAGATGTTAGGATTGCCTTAGGCTAGGATATACAACGTTATAGACGTATATAATGTTCCCACCGAGAAGTAGGTGCCGGTGCGCCACGAATGTAGTAAAATATTACATCCGAGATGTTAGGTTGCCTTAAACTAGGATATACAACGTTATAGACGTATATAAAGTTCCCACCGAGAAGTAGGGGCCGAAGTGACGGGAATGTTGTAAAATATTACATTCGACATGTTAGTTTGCCTTAGGCTAGGATATATAGCGTTATAGACGTATATAATGTTCCCACCGAGAAGTAGGGGCCGACGTGCCAGGAATGTAGTAAAATATTACATCCGAGATGCTAGGTTGCCTTAGGTTAGGATATATGGCGTTATAGACGCATATAATGTTCCCACCGAGAAGTAGGGGCCTGCGCGCCAGGAATGTAGTAAAATATTACATCCGAGATGTTAGGTTGCCTTAGGTTAGGATATATAACGTTATTGACTTATATAATGTTCCCACCGAGAAGTAGGTGCCGACGCGCTAGGAATGTACTAAAATATTACATCCGAGATGTTAGGTTGCCTTAGGTTAGGATATATACCGTTATAGACATATATAATGTTCCCACCGAGAAGTAGGGGCCGACGTGCCAGGAATGTAGTAAAATATTACATCCAAGATGTTAGGTTGCCTTAGGTTAGGATATATAACGTTATAGACGGATATACTGTTCCCACCGAGAAGTAGTTGCCGACGCGCCAGGAATATTGTAAAATATTACATTCGACATGTAAGGATGCCTTATGCTAGGATATATAACGTTATAGACGTATATAAAGTTCCCACCGAGAAGTAGGTGCCGACGAGCCAGGATTGTTGTAAAATATTACATGCGAGATGTTAGGTTCCCTTAGGTTAGCATCTATAACGTTATAGACGTATATAATGTTCCCACCGAGAAGTAGGGGCCAACGAGCCAGGAATGTTGTAAAATATTACATTCGACATGTAAGGATGCCTTATGCTAGGATATATAACGTTATAAACGTATATAATATTCCCACCGAGAAGTGGGGGCCGGCGCGCCAGGAATGTAGTAAAATATTACATCCGAGATGTTAGGTTGCCTTAGGCTAGGATATGTAAAGTTATAGACGTATATAATGTTCCCACCGAGAAATAGGTGCCGGCGCGCCAGGAATGTTGTAAAATATTACATTCGACATGTAAGGATGCCTTATGTTAGGATATATAACGTTATAGACGTATATAAAGTTCCCACCGAGAAGTAGGTGCCGACGAGCCAGGAATGTTGTAAAATATTACGCTCGACATGTTAGGTTGCCTTAGGCTAGGATATATAGCGATATAGACGTATATAATGTTCCCACCGAGATGTAGGGGCCGCCGCGCCAGGAATGTTGTAAAATATTACATTCGACGTGTTAGGATTGCCTTAGTCTAGGATATATAACGTTATAGACGTATACGATATTCCCACCGAGGAGTACGGGCCGACACGACAAGAATGTTGTCAAATATTACATCCGAGATGTTAGGTTCCCTTAGGTTAGGATATATAACGTTATAGACGTATATAATGTTCCAACCGAGAAGTAGGGGCCGAAGAGCCAGGAATGTTGTAAAATATTACGCTCGACATGTTAGGTTGCCTTATGCTAGGATATATAACGTTATAGACGTATATAAAGTTCCCACCGAGAAGTAGGTGCCGACGAGCCAGGAATGTTGTAAAATATTACATCCGAGATGTTAGGTTCCCTTAGGTTAGAATATATAACGTTATAGACGTATATAATGTTCCCACCGAGAAGTAGGGGCCAACGAGCCAGGAATGTTGTAAAATATTACATCCGAGATGTTAGGTTGCCTTAGGTTAGGATATATAACGTTATAGACGGATATACTGTTCCCACCGAGAAGTAGTTGCCGACGCGCCAGGAATATTGTAAAATATTACATTCGACATGTAAGGATGCCTTATGCTAGGATATATAAAGTTATAGACGTATATAAAGTTCCCACCGAGAAGTAGGTGCGCACGAGCCAGGAATGTTGTAAAATATTACGCTCGACATGTTAGGTTGCCTTAGGCTAGGATATATAGCGATATAGACGTATATAATGTTCCCACCGAGAAGTAGGGGCCGCCGCGCCAGGAATGTTGTAAAATATTACATTCGACATGTAAGGATGCCTTATGCTAGGATATATAACGTTATAAACGTATATAATATTCCCACCGAGAAGTGGGGGCCGGCGCGCCAGGAATGTAGTAAAATATTACATCCGAGATGTTAGGTTGCCTTAGGCTAGGATATGTAAAGTTATAGACGTATATAATGTTCCCACCGAGAAATAGGTGCCGGCGCGCCAGGAATGTTGTAAAATATTACATTCGACATGTAAGGATGCCTTATGTTAGGATATATAACGTTATAGACGTATATAAAGTTCCCACCGAGAAGTAGGTGCCGACGAGCCAGGAATGTTGTAAAACATTATGCTCGACATGTTAGGTTGCCTTAGGCTAGGATATATAACGTTATAGACGGATATACTGTTCCCACCGAGAAGTAGTTGCCGACGCGCCAGGAATATTGTAAAATATTACATTCGACATGTAAGGATGCCTTATGCTAGGATATATAACGTTATAGACGTATATAAAGTTCCCACCGAGAAGTAGGTGCCGACGAGCCAGGAATGTTGTAAAATATTACATCCGAGATGTTAGGTTCCCTTAGGTTAGAATATATAACGTTATAGACGTATATAATGTTCCCTCCGAGAAGTAGGGGCCAACGAGCCAGGAATGTTGTAAAATATTACATCCGAGATGTTAGGTTGCCTTAGGTTAGGATATATAACGTTATAGACGCTCATAATGTTCCCACCGAGAAGTAGGGGCCAACGAGCCAGGAATGTGGTGAAACATTACATTCGACATGTTAAGTTACCTTAGGTTAGGATATATAACGTTATAGACGGATATACTGTTCCCACCGAGAAGTAGTTGCCGACGCGCCAGGAATATTGTAAAATATTACATTCGACATGTAAGGATGCCTTATGCTAGGATATATAACGTTATAGACGTATATAAAGTTCCCACCGAGAAGTAGGTGCCGACGAGCCAGGAATGTTGTAAAATATTACGCTCGACATGTTAGGTTGCCTTAGGCTAGGATATATAGCGATATAGACGTATATAATGTTCCCACCGAGATGTAGGGGCCGCCGCGCCAGGAATGTTGTAAAATATTACATTCGACGTGTTAGGATTGCCTTAGTCTAGGATATATAACGTTATAGACGTATACGATATTCCCACCGAGGAGTACGGGCCGACACGACAAGAATGTTGTCAAATATTACATCCGAGATGTTAGGTTCCCTTAGGTTAGGATATATAACGTTATAGACGTATATAATGTTCCAACCGAGAAGTAGGGGCCGAAGAGCCAGGAATGTTGTAAAATATTACGCTCGACATGTTAGGTTGCCGTAGGTTAGGATATATAACGTTATTGACTTATATAATTTTCCCATCGAGAAATAGGGGCCGACGCCCCAGGAATGATGTAAAATTTTACATTCGACATGTTAGGATTGCCTTAGGCTAGGATATATAACGTTATAGACGTATATACTGTGCCCACCGAGAAGTAGGGGCCGAAGTGACGGGAATGTTGTAAAATATTACATCCGAGATGTTAGGTTGCCTTAGGTTAGGATATATAACGTTATTGACTTGTATAATGTTCCCATCGCGAAATAGCGGTCGGCGCGCCACGAATGTAGTAAAACAATACATCCGAGATGTTAGGATTGCCTTAGGCTAGGATATATCACGTTATAGACGTATATAATGTTCCCACCGAGAGGTAGGGGCCGACGAGGCAGGAATGTTGTAAAATATTACGCTCGACAAGTTAGGTTGCCGTAGGCTAGGATATATAGCGTTACAGACGTACATAATCTTCCCACCGAGAAGTAGGGGCCGGCGCGCAAGGAATGTAGTAAAATATTACATCCGAGACGTTATGTTGCCTTACGCTAGGATATGTAACTTTATCGACGTATATAATGTTCCCACCGAGGAGTAGGGGCCAACGAGCCAGAAATGTGGGAAAATATTACATTCGACATGTTAAGTTGCCTTAGGTTAGGATATATAACGTTATAGACGTATATAATGTTCCCACCGAGAGGTAGAGGCCGACGAGACAGGAATGTTGTAAAATATTACGCTCGACAAGTTAGGTTGCCTTATGCTAGGATATATAGCGTTACAGACGTATATAATGTTCCCACCGAAAAGTAGGGGCCGGCGTGGCAGGATTGTAGTAAAATATTACATCCGAGATGTTAGGTTGCCTTAGGCTAGGATATATAACGTTATAGACATATATAATGTTCCCAACGAGAAGTAGGGGCCGTCGAGCCAGGAATGTTGTAAAATATTACGCTCGACATGTTAAGTTGTCTTAGGTTAGGATATATAACGTTATAGACGTATATTCAGTTCCCACCGAGAAGTAGTTGCCGACGCGCCAGGAATATTGTAATATATTATATTCGACATGCTAGGCTGTCTCAGGCTAGGACATATGGCGTTATAGACATATATAATGTTCCCATTGAGAAATAGGGACCGACACGCCAGGAATGTTGTATAACATTACATTCGAGGTGTTAGGTTTCCTTAGGTTAGGATATATAACGTTATAGGCGTATATATTGCTCCCACCGAGAAGTAGGTGCCGACGCGCCAGGAATGTTGTAAAATATTACATCCGAGATGTTAGGATTGCCTTAGGCTAGGATATATAACGTTTCAGACGTATATAATGTTTCCACCGAGAAGTAGGGGCCGGTGCGCCACGAATGTAGTAAAATATTACATCCGAGATGTTAGGTTGCCTTAAACTAGGATATACAACGTTATAGACGTATATAAAGTTCCCACCGAGAAGTAGGGGCCGAAGTGACGGGAATGTTGTAAAATATTACATTCGACATGTTAGTTTGCCTTAGGCTAGGATATATAGCGTTATAGACGTATATAATGTTCCCACCGAGAAGTAGGGGCCGACGTGCCAGGAATGTAGTAAAATATTACATCCGAGATGCTAGGTTGCCTTAGGTTAGGATATATGGCGTTATAGACGCATATAATGTTCCCACCGAGAAGTAGGGGCCTGCGCGCCAGGAATGTAGTAAAATATTACATCCGAGATGTTAGGTTGCCTTAGGTTAGGATATATAACGTTATTGACTTATATAATGTTCCCACCGAGAAGTAGGTGCCGACGCGCTAGGAATGTACTAAAATATTACATCCGAGATGTTAGGTTGCCTTAGGTTAGGATATATACCGTTATAGACATATATAATGTTCCCACCGAGAAGTAGGGGCCGACGTGCCAGGAATGTAGTAAAATATTACATCCAAGATGTTAGGTTGCCTTAGGTTAGGATATATAACGTTATAGACGGATATACTGTTCCCACCGAGAAGTAGTTGCCGACGCGCCAGGAATATTGTAAAATATTACATTCGACATGTAAGGATGCCTTATGCTAGGATATATAACGTTATAGACGTATATAAAGTTCCCACCGAGAAGTAGGTGCCGACGAGCCAGGATTGTTGTAAAATATTACATCCGAGATGTTAGGTTCCCCTAGGTTAGAATCTATAACGTTATAGACGTATATAATGTTACCACCGAGAAGTAGGGGCCAACGAGCCAGGAATGTTGTAAAATATTACATTCGACATGTAAGGATGCCTTATGCTAGGATATAGAACGTTATAAACGTATATAATATTCCCACCGAGAAGTGGGGGCCGGCGCGCCAGGAATGTAGTAAAAT
Organism: Xylocopa violacea; assembly: GCA_963969225.1. Classification (NCBI taxonomy): domain Eukaryota; kingdom Metazoa; phylum Arthropoda; class Insecta; order Hymenoptera; family Apidae; genus Xylocopa; species Xylocopa violacea. The sequence goes on along the minus strand of CAXAJV010000001.1, from coordinate 43,565,474 downwards.
ATTACATCCGAGATGTTAGGTTGCCTTAGGCTAGGATATGTAAAGTTATAGACGTATATAATGCTCCCACCGAGAAATAGGTGCCGGCGCGCCAGGAATGTTGTAAAATATTACATTCGACATGTAAGGATGCCTTATGCTAGGATATATAACGTTATAGACGTATATAAAGTTCCCACCGAGAAGTAGGTGCCGACGAGCCAGGAATGTTGTAAAATATTACGCTCGACATGTTAGGTTGCCTTAGGCTAGGATATATAACGTTATAGACGGATATACTGTTCCCACCGAGAAGTAGTTGCCGACGCGCCATGAATATTGTAAAATATTACATTCGACATGTAAGGATGCCTTATGCTAGGATATATAACGTTATAAACGTATATAATATTCCCACCGAGAAGTGGGGGCCGGCGCGCCAGGAATGTAGGAAAATATTACATCCGAGATGTTAGGTTGCCTTAGGCTAAGATATGTCAAGTTATAGACGTATATAATGTTCCCACCGAGAAATAGGTGCCGGCGCGCCAGGAATGTTGTAAAATATTACATTCGACATGTAAGGATGCCTTATGCTAGGATATATAACGTTATAGACGTATATAAAGTTCCCACCGAGAGGTAGGTGCCGACGAGCCAGGAATGTTGTAAAATATTACGCTCGACATGTTAGGTTGCCTTAGGCTAGGATATATAACGTTATAGACGTATATAAAGTTCCAACCGAGAAGTAGGTGCCGACGAGCCAGGAATGTTGTAAAATATTACGCTCGACATGTTAGGTTGCCTTAGGCTAGGATATATAGCGATATAGACGTATATAATGTTCCCACCGAGATGTAGGGGCCGCCGCGCCAGGAATGTTGTAAAATATTACATTCGACGTGTTAGGATTGCCTTAGTCTAGGATATATAATGTTATAGACGTATACGATATTCCCACCGAGGAGTACGGGCCGACACGACAAGAATGTTGTCAAATATTACATCCGAGATGTTAGGTTCCCTTAGGTTAGGATATATAACGTTATAGACGTATATAATGTTCCAACCGAGAAGTAGGGGCCGAAGAGCCAGGAATGTTGTAAAATATTACGCTCGACATGTTAGGTTGCCGTAGGTTAGGATATATAACGTTATTGACTTATATAATTTTCCCATCGAGAAATAGGGGCCGACGCCCCAGGAATGATGTAAAATTTTACATTCGACATGTTAGGATTGCCTTAGGCTAGGATATATAACGTTATAGACGTATATACTGTGCCCACCGAGAAGTAGGGGCCGAAGTGACGGGAATGTTGTAAAATATTACATCCGAGATGTTAGGTTGCCTTAGGTTAGGATATATAACGTTATTGACTTGTATAATGTTCCCATCGCGAAATAGCGGTCGGCGCGCCACGAATGTAGTAAAACAATACATCCGAGATGTTAGGATTGCCTTAGGCTAGGATATATCACGTTATAGACGTATATAATGTTCCCACCGAGAGGTAGGGGCCGACGAGGCAGGAATGTTGTAAAATATTACGCTCGACAAGTTAGGTTGCCGTAGGCTAGGATATATAGCGTTACAGACGTACATAATCTTCCCACCGAGAAGTAGGGGCCGGCGCGCAAGGAATGTAGTAAAATATTACATCCGAGATGTTATGTTGCCTTACGCTAGGATATGTAACTTTATCGACGTATATAATGTTCCCACCGAGGAGTAGGGGCCAACGAGCCAGAAATGTGGGAAAATATTACATTCGACATGTTAAGTTGCCTTAGGTTAGGATATATAACGTTATAGACGTATATAATGTTCCCACCGAGAGGTAGAGGCCGACGAGACAGGAATGTTGTAAAATATTACGCTCGACAAGTTAGGTTGCCTTATGCTAGGATATATAGCGTTACAGACGTATATAATGTTCCCACCGAAAAGTAGGGGCCGGCGTGGCAGGATTGTAGTAAAATATTACATCCGAGATGTTAGGTTGCCTTAGGCTAGGATATATAACGTTATAGACATATATAATGTTCCCAACGAGAAGTAGGGGCCGTCGAGCCAGGAATGTTGTAAAATATTACGCTCGACATGTTAAGTTGTCTTAGGTTAGGATATATAACGTTATAGACGTATATTCAGTTCCCACCGAGAAGTAGTTGCCGACGCGCCAGGAATATTGTAATATATTATATTCGACATGCTAGGCTGTCTCAGGCTAGGACATATGGCGTTATAGACATATATAATGTTCCCATTGAGAAATAGGGACCGACACGCCAGGAATGTTGTATAACATTACATTCGAGGTGTTAGGTTTCCTTAGGTTAGGATATATAACGTTATAGGCGTATATATTGCTCCCACCGAGAAGTAGGTGCCGACGCGCCAGGAATGTTGTAAAATATTACATCCGAGATGTTAGGATTGCCTTAGGCTAGGATATATAACGTTTCAGACGTATATAATGTTTCCACCGAGAAGTAGGGGCCGGTGCGCCACGAATGTAGTAAAATATTACATCCGAGATGTTAGGTTGCCTTAAACTAGGATATACAACGTTATAGACGTATATAAAGTTCCCACCGAGAAGTAGGGGCCGAAGTGACGGGAATGTTGTAAAATATTACATTCGACATGTTAGTTTGCCTTAGGCTAGGATATATAGCGTTATAGACGTATATAATGTTCCCACCGAGAAGTAGGGGCCGACGTGCCAGGAATGTAGTAAAATATTACATCCGAGATGCTAGGTTGCCTTAGGTTAGGATATATGGCGTTATAGACGCATATAATGTTCCCACCGAGAAGTAGGGGCCTGCGCGCCAGGAATGTAGTAAAATATTACATCCGAGATGTTAGGTTGCCTTAGGTTAGGATATATAACGTTATTGACTTATATAATGTTCCCACCGAGAAGTAGGTGCCGACGCGCTAGGAATGTACTAAAATATTACATCCGAGATGTTAGGTTGCCTTAGGTTAGGATATATACCGTTATAGACATATATAATGTTCCCACCGAGAAGTAGGGGCCGACGTGCCAGGAATGTAGTAAAATATTACATCCAAGATGTTAGGTTGCCTTAGGTTAGGATATATAACGTTATAGACGGATATACTGTTCCCACCGAGAAGTAGTTGCCGACGCGCCAGGAATATTGTAAAATATTACATTCGACATGTAAGGAAGCCTTATGCTAGGATATATAACGTTATAGACGTATATAAAGTTCCCACCGAGAAGTAGGTGCCGACGAGCCAGGATTGTTGTAAAATATTACATCCGAGATGTTAGGTTCCCCTAGGTTAGAATCTATAACGTTATAGACGTATATAATGTTACCACCGAGAAGTAGGGGCCAACGAGCCAGGAATGTTGTAAAATATTACATTCGACATGTAAGGATGCCTTATGCTAGGATATAGAACGTTATAAACGTATATAATATTCCCACCGAGAAGTGGGGGCCGGCGCGCCAGGAATGTAGTAAAATATTACATCCGAGATGTTAGGTTGCCTTAGGCTAGGATATGTAAAGTTATAGACGTATATAATGCTCCCACCGAGAAATAGGTGCCGGCGCGCCAGGAATGTTGTAAAATATTACATTCGACATGTAAGGATGCCTTATGCTAGGATATATAACGTTATAGACGTATATAAAGTTCCCACCGAGAAGTAGGTGCCGACGAGCCAGGAATGTTGTAAAATATTACGCTCGACATGTTAGGTTGCCTTAGGCTAGGATATATAACGTTATAGACGGATATACTGTTCCCACCGAGAAGTAGTTGCCGACGCGCCATGAATATTGTAAAATATTACATTCGACATGTAAGGATGCCTTATGCTAGGATATATAACGTTATAAACGTATATAATATTCCCACCGAGAAGTGGGGGCCGGCGCGCCAGGAATGTAGGAAAATATTACATCCGAGATGTTAGGTTGCCTTAGGCTAAGATATGTCAAGTTATAGACGTATATAATGTTCCCACCGAGAAATAGGTGCCGGCGCGCCAGGAATGTTGTAAAATATTACATTCGACATGTAAGGATGCCTTATGCTAGGATATATAACGTTATAGACGTATATAAAGTTCCCACCGAGAGGTAGGTGCCGACGAGCCAGGAATGTTGTAAAATATTACGCTCGACATGTTAGGTTGCCTTAGGCTAGGATATATAACGTTATAGACGTATATAAAGTTCCAACCGAGAAGTAGGTGCCGACGAGCCAGGAATGTTGTAAAATATTACGCTCGACATGTTAGGTTGCCTTAGGCTAGGATATATAGCGATATAGACGTATATAATGTTCCCATCGACAAATAGCGGTCGGCGCGCCACGAATGTAGTAAAATATTACATCCGAGATGTTAGGATTGCCTTAGGCTAGGATATATCACGTTATGGACGTATATAATGTTCCCACCGAGAAGTAGGGGCCGGCGCGCCAGGAATGCTGTAAAATATTACATTCGACATGTTAGGTTGCCTTAGGCTAGTATATATAGCGATATAGACGTATATAATGTTCCCACCGAGAAATAGGTGCCGGCGCGCCAGGAATGTTGTAAAATATTACATCCGAGATGTTAGGTTGCCTTAGGTTAGGATATATAACGTTATAGACGGATATACTGTTCCCACCGAGAAGTAGTTGCCGACGCGCCAGGAATATTGTAAAATATTACATTCGACATGTAAGGATGCCTTATGCTAGGATATATAACGTTATAGACGTATATAAAGTTCCCACCGAGAAGTAGGTGCCGACGAGCCAGGAATGTTGTAAAATATTACATCCGAGATGTTAGGTTCCCTTAGGTTAGAATATATAACGTTATAGACGTATATAATGTTCCCACCGAGAAGTAGGGGCCAACGAGCCAGGAATGTTGTAAAATATTACATCCGAGATGTTAGGTTGCCTTAGGTTAGGATATATAACGTTATAGACGGATATACTGTTCCCACCGAGAAGTAGTTGCCGACGCGCCAGGAATATTGTAAAATATTACATTCGACATGTAAGGATGCCTTATGCTAGGATATATAACGTTATAGACGTATATAAAGTTCCCACCGAGAAGTAGGTGCCGACGAGCCAGGAATGTTGTAAAATATTACATCCGAGATGTTAGGTTCCCTTAGGTTAGAATATATAACGTTATAGACGTATATAATGTTCCCACCGAGAAGTAGGGGCCAACGAGCCAGGAATGTAGTAAAATATTACATCCGAGATGTTAGGTTGCCTTAGGTTAGGATATATAACGTTATAGACGGATATACTGTTCCCACCGAGAAGTAGTTGCCGACGCGCCAGGAATATTGTAAAATATTACATTCGACATGTAAGGATGCCTTATGCTAGGATATATAACGTTATAGACGTATATAAAGTTCCCACCGAGAAGTAGGTGCCGACGAGCCAGGAATGTTGTAAAATATTACATCCGAGATGTTAGGTTCCCTTAGGTTAGAATATATAACGTTATAGACGTATATAATGTTCCCACCGAGAAGTAGGGGCCGACGTACCAGGAATGTAGTAAAATATTACATCCGAGATGATAAGTTGTCTTAGATTAGGATATATAACGTTATAGACGTGTATAATGTTCCCACCGAGAAGTAGGTGCCGACGCGCCAGGAATGTTGTAAAATATTACGCTCGACAAGTTAGGTTGCCTTATGCTAGGATATATAGCGTTACAGACGTATATAATGTTCTCACCGAAAAGTAGGGGCCGGCGTGGCAGGAATGTAGTAAAATATTACATCCGAGATGTTAGGTTGCCTTAGGCTAGGATATATAACGTTATAGACGTATATAATGTTCCCAACGAGAAGTAGGGGCCGTCGAGCCAGGAATGTTGTAAAATATTACGCTCGACATGTTAAGTTGTCTTAGGTTAGGATATATAACGTTATAGACGTATATACAGTTCCCACCGAGAAGTAGTTGCCGACGCGCCAGGAATATTGTAATATATTATATTCGACATGCTAGGCTGTCTCAGGCTAGGACATATGGCGTTATAGACATATATAATGTTCCCATTGAGAAATAGGGACCGACACGCCAGGAATGTTGTATAACATTACATTCGAGGTGTTAGGTTTCCTTAGGTTAGGATATATAACGTTATAGACATATATAATGTTCCCACCGAGAAATAGGTGCCGACGCGCCAGGAATGTTTTAAAATATTACTTCCGAGATGTTAGGATTGCCTTAGGCTAGGACATATCACGTTATAGACGTATATAATGTTCCCACCGAGAAGTAGGGGCCGATGTGCCAGGAATGTAGTAAAATATTACATTCGACATGATAAGTTGTCTTAGATTAGGATATATAACGTTATAGTCGTATATACAGTTCCCACCGAGAAGTAGTTGCCGACGCGCCAGGAACATTGTAAAATATTATATTCGACATGTTAGGTTGTCTCAGGCTAGGACATATAGCGTTATAGACATATACAATGTTCCCACCGAGAAATAGGGGCCGACACGCCAGGAATGTTGTAAAACATTACATCGGATGTGTTAGGCTCCCTTAGGTTAGGATATATAACGTTATAGACGTATATAATGTTCCCACCGAGAAGTAGGGGCCGACGTGCCAGGAATGTAGTAAAATATTACATCCGAGATGTTAGGTTGCCTTAGGCTAGGATATATAACGTTATAGACGTATATACTGTTCCCACCGAGAAGTAGGGGCCGGCGCGCCAGGAATGAAGTAAAATATAACATCCGAGATGTTAGGTTGCCTTAGGCTAGGATATAGAACGTTATAGACGTATATAATGTTCCCACCGAGAAGTAGGTGCCGAAGTGACGGGAATGTTGTAAAGTATTACATTCGACATGTTAGTTTGCCTTAGGCTAGGATATATAGCGTAATAGACTTATATAATGTTCCCAACGAGAAGTAGTTGCCGACGTGCCAGGAATGTAGTAAAATATGACATCCGAGATGTTAGGTTGCCTTAGGTTAGGATATATAGCGTTATAGACGTATATAATGTTCCCACCGAGAAGTAGGGGCCGACGTGCCAGGAATGTAGTAAAATATTACATCCGAGATGATAAGTTGTCTTAGATTAGGATATATAACGTTATAGACGTATATAATGTTCCCACCGAGAAGTAGGTGCCGACGCGCCAGGAATGTTGTAAAATATTACATCCGAGATGTTAGGATTGCCTTAGGCTAGGATATATAACGTTATAGACGTATATAATGTTTCCACCGAGGAGTAGGGGCCGGTGCGCCACGAATGTAGTAAAATATTACATCCGAGATGTTAAGTTGCCTTAGGCTAGGATAAGTAACGTTATAGGTGTATATAATGTTCCCACGGAGAAGTAGGGGCCGACGAGCCAGGAATGTAGTAGAATATTATATCGGAGATGTTAGGTTGCCTTAGGTTAGGATGGATAACGTTATAGACTTATATACTGTTCCCACCTAGAAGTAGGTGCCGACGCGCCAGGAATATTGTAATATATTATATTCGACATGCTAGGTTGTCTCAGGCTAGGACATATGTCGTTATAGACATATATAATGTTCCCATTGAGAAATAGGGACCGACACGCCAGGAATGTTGTATAACATTACATTCGAGGTGTTAGGTTTCCTTAGGTTAGGATATATAACGTTATAGGCGTAAATAATGCTCCCACCGAGAAGTAGGTGCCGACGCACCAGGAATGTTGTAAAATATTACATCCGAGATGTTAGGATTGCCTTAGGCTAGGATATATAACGTTATAGACGTATATAATGTTTCCACCGAGGAGTAGGGGCCGGTGCGCCACGAATGTAGTAAAATATTACATCCGAGATGTTAGGGTGCCTTAGGCTAGGATAAGTAACGTTATAGGTGTATATAATGTTCCCACCGAGAAGTAGGGGCCGACGAGCCAGGAATGTAGTAGAATATTATATCGGAGATGTTAGGTTGCCTTAGGTTAGGATGGATAACGTTATAGACTTATATACTGTTCCCACCTAGAAGTAGGTGCCGACGCGCCAGGAATGTTGTAAAATATTACATCCGAGATGTTAGGATTACCTTAGGCTAGGATATATAACGTTATAGACGTATATCATGTTCCCACCGAGAAATAGGGGCCGACGTGCCAGGAATGTAGTAAAATATGACATCCAAGATGTTAGGTTGCCTTAGGTTAGGATATATAACGTTATTGACTTATATAATGTTCCCACCGAGATGTAGGGGCCAGCGCGCCAGGAATGTAGTAAAATATTACATCCGAGATGTTAGGTTAGGTTAGGCTAGGGTATATAACGTTATAGACGTATATAATGTTCCCACCGAGAAGTAGATGCCGACGCGCCAGGAATATTGTAAAATATTATATTCGACATGCTAGGTTGCCTTATGTTAGGATATATAACGTTATTGACATATATAATGTTCCCACCGAGAAATAGGGACCGACCCGCGAGGAATGTTGTATAACATTACATTCGAGGTGTTAGGTTTCCTCAGGTTAGGATATATAACGTTATAGGCGTATATAATGCTCCCACCGAGAAGTAGGTGCCGACGCGCCAGGAATGTTGTAAAATATTACATCCGAGATGTTAGGATTGCCTTAGGCTAGGATATATAACGTTATAGACGTATATAATGTTTCCACCGAGGAGTAGGGGCCGGTGCGCCACGAATGTGGTAAAATATTACATCCGAGATGTTAGGTTGCCTTAGGCTAGGATAAGTAACGTTATAGGAGTATATAATGTTCCCACCGAGAAGTAGGGGCCGACGACCAGGAATGTTGTAAAATATTACATCCGAGATGTTAGGTTGCCTTAGGTTAGGATATATAACGTTATAGACTTATATACTGTTCCCACCTAGAAGTAGGTGCCGACGCGCCAGGAATGTTGTAAAATATTACATCCGAGAAGTTAGGATTACCTTAGGCTAGGATATATAACGTTATAGACGTATATAATGTTCCCACCGAGAAGTAGGGGCCGACGTGCCAGGAATGTAGTAAAATATTACATCCGAGATGTTAGGTTGCCTTAGGTTAGGATATATAACGTTATTGACTTATATAATGTTCCCACGGAGAAATAGGGGCCGACTCGCCAGGAATGTTGTAAAACATTACATCCGAGGAGTTAGGTTCCCTTAGGTTAGGATATATAACGTTATAGACATATATAATGTTCCCACCGTGAAGTAGGTGCCGACGCGCCAGGAATGTTGTAAAATATTACATCCGAGATGTTAGGATTACCTTAGGCTAGGATATATAACGTTGTAGACTTATATAATGTTCCCACCGAGAAGTAGGGGCCGGCGCGCCGGGACTGTAGTAAAATATAACATGCGGGATGTTAGGTTGCCTTAGGCTAAGATATATAACGTTATAGACGTATATAATTTTCCCACCGAGAAGTAGGTGCCGAAGTGACGGGAATGTTGTAAAATATTACATTCGACATGTTAGTTTGCCTTAGGCTAGGATATATAGCGTTATAGACTTATATAATGTTCCCACCGAGAAGTAGGTGCCGACGCGCCAGGAATGTTGTAAAATATTACATCCGAGATGTTAGGATTGCCTTAGGCTAGGATATATAACGTTATAGACGTATATAATGTTCCCACCGAGAAGTAGGGGCAGTGCGCCACGAATGTAGTAAAATAATATATATTATATATTACATCCGAGATGTTAGGTTGCCGTAAACTAGGATATATAACGTTATAGACGTATATAAAGTTCCCACCGAGAAGTAGGGGCCGAAGTGACGGGAATGCTGTAAAATATTACATTCGACATGTTAGTTTGCCTTAGGCTAGGATATATAGCGTTATAGACGTATATAATGTTCCCACCGAGAAGTAGGGGCCGACGAGCCAGGAATGTAGTAACATATGACATCCGAGATGTTAGGTTGCCTTAGGTTAGGATATATAACGTTATAGACTTATATACTGTTCCCACCGTGAAGTTGGTGCCGACGCGCCAGGAATGTTGTAAAATATTACATCCGAGATGTTAGGATTACCTTAGGCTAGGATATATAACGTTGTAGACTTATATAATGTTCCCACCGAGAAGTAGGGGCCGGCGCGCCGGGACTGTAGTAAAATATAACATGCGGGATGTTAGGTTGCCTTAGGCTAAGATATATAACGTTATAGACGTATATAATGTTCCCACCGAGAAGTAGGTGCCGAAGTGACGGGAATGTTGTAAAATATTACATTCGACATGTTAGTTTGCCTTAGGCTAGGATATATAGCGTTATAGACTTATATAATGTTCCCACCGAGAAGTAGGTGCCGACGCGCCAGGAATGTTGTAAAATATTACATCCGAGATGTTAGGATTGCCTTAGGCTAGGATATATAACGTTATAGACGTATATAATGTTCCCACCGAGAAGTAGGGGCCGGTGCGCCACGAATGTAGTAAAATAATATATATTATATATTACATGCGAGATGTTAGGTTGCCGTAAACTAGGATATATAACGTTATAGACGTATATAAAGTTCCCACCGAGAAGTAGGGGCCGAAGTGACGGGAATGTTGTAAAATATTACATTCGACATGTTAGTTTGCCTTAGGCTAGGATATATAGAGTTATAGACGTATATAATGTTCCCACCGAGAAGTAGGGGCCAACGAGCCAGGAATGTGGTGAAATATTACATTCGACATGTTAGGTTGCCTTAGGTTAGGATATGTAACGTTATAGACGTATATAATGTTCCCACCGAAAAGTAGGGGCCGACGTGCCAGGAATGTAGTAAAATATTACATCCGAGGTGTTAGGTTCCCTTCGGTTAGGATATATAACGTTATCGACGTATATAATGTTCCCACCGAGAAGTAGGGGCCGGCGCGCCAGGAATGTTGTAAAATATTACATCCGAGATGTTATGTTGCCTTAGGATAGGATATGTGACATTATAGACGTATATAATGTTGCCACCGTGAAGTAGGGGCCAACGAGCCAGGATTGTGGTAAAATATTACATTCGACATGTTAGGTTGCCTTAGGCTAGGATATATAGCGTTATAGACGTATGTAGTGATCCCACCGAGAAGTAGGTGCCGACGTGCCAGGAATGTTGTAAAATATTACATTCCGCATGTTAGGTAGCCTTAGGTTAGGATATATAACGTTATTGACTTCTATAATGTTCCCACCGAGAAGTTGGGACTGACGCGCCAGGAATGATGTAATATATTACATTCGACGTGTTCGGATTGCCTTAGGCTAGGATATATAACGTTATAGACGTACATGATATTCCCACCGAGAAGTACGGGCCGACACGTCAGGAATGTTGTCAAATATTACATCCGAGATGTTAGGTTCCCTTAGGTTAGGATATATAACGTTATTGATTTATATAATGTTCCCACCTAGAAATAGGGGCCAACGCTCTTGGTATGTTGTAAAATATTACATTCGACATGTTATGTTGCCTTAGGATAGGATATGTAACATTATAGACGTATATAATGTTGCCACCGTGAAGTAGGGGTCAACGAGCCAGGACTGTGGTAAAATAGTACATTCACCATGTTAGGTTGCCTTAGGTTAGGATATATAACCTTATAGACGTATATACTGTTCCCACCGAGAAGTAGTTGCCGACGCGCCAGGAATGTTGTAAAATATTAAATTCGACATGCTATGTTGCCTTAAGCTAGGATATATAACGTTATAGACGTATATAACGTTCCAACCGAGAAGTAGGGGCCGAAGTGCTGGAATGTTGTAAAATATTATATTCGACGTGTTAGGTTGCCTTAGCCTAGGATATGTAACATTATAGGCGTATATAATGTTCCCACCGTGAAGTAGGGGCCAACGAGACAGGAATGTAGTAAAATATTACATCCGAGATGTTAGGTTGCCTTAGGCTAGAATATATAACGTTATAGACGTATATACTGTTCTCACCGAGAAGTAGGTGCCGACGTGCCAGGAATGTTGTAAAATATTACATTCCGCATGTTAGGTTGCCTTAGGCTAGGATATATAGCGTTATAGACGTATATAATGTTCCCACCGAGAAGTAGGGGCCGGGGCGCCAGGAATGTCGTGAAATATTACATTCGACATGTTAGGTTGAGTTAGGCTAGGATATATAGCGTTATAGACGTATATAATATTCCCACAGAGAAGTAGGGGCCGAAGTGCCGGAAATGTTGTAATATATTACATTCGACATGTTAGGATTGCCTTAGGCTAGGATATATAGCGATATAGACGTATATAATGTTCCCACCGAGAAGTAGGGGCCGAAGTGACTGGAATATTGCAAAATATTACATTGGACATGTTAGGTTCCCTTAGGTTAGGATATATAACGTTATAGACGTATATAATGTTCCCACCGAGAAGTAGGGGCCGACGAGCCAGGAATGTTGTAAAATATTACAATCGACATGTTAGGTAGCCTTAGGTTAGGATATATAACGTTATTGACTTCTATAATGTTCCCACCGAGAAGTAGGTGCCGACGCGCCAGGAATGTTGTAAAATATTACAACCCATACGTTAGGTTGCCCTAGGCTAGGATATATAACGCTATAGACGTATATACTGTTCCCATCGGGAAGTAGGGTCCGGCCCGCCAGGAATGTAGTAAAATATTACATCCGAGATGTTAGGTTGCCTTGGGCAAGGATATATAACGTTATAGACGTATATAATGTTCCCACCGAGAAATAGGGGCCGACGCGTCAGGAATGTTGTAAAATATTACATCCGATATGTTAGGTTCCCTTAGGTTAGGATATATAACGTTATAGACGTATATAATAATCCCACCGGGAAATAGGGGCCGACGCGTCAAGAATGTTGTAAAATGTTACACCCGAGATGTTAGGTTCCCTTAGGTTAGGATATACAACGTTATAGATGTATATAATGTCCCCATCGCGAAGTAGGCGACGACACGCCAGGAATGTTGTAAAATATTACTTTCGACATGTTAGGTTGCCTTAGGCTACGATATATAACGTTATAGACGTATATAATGTTCACGCCGAGAAATAGGGGCCGACGCGTCAGGAATGTTGTAAAATATTACACCCGAGATGTTAGGTTCCCTTAGGTTAGCATATACAACGTCATAGACGGATAGAATGTTCCCACCGAGATGCAGGGACCGACATGCTAGGAATGTTGTAAAATATTACATCCGAGTTGTTAGGTTGCTTTAGGTTAGGATATACAACGTTATAGACGTATATAATGTCGCCTTTGAGAAGCAGGCGACGGCACGCCAGAATGTTGTAAAATATTACATTCGATATGTTAGGTTGCCTTAGGCTAGGATATGTAACGTTATAGACGTATATAATATTCCCACCGAGAAATAGGGGCCGACGCGTCAGGAATGTTGTAAAATATTACATCCGATATGTTAGGTTCCCTTAGGTTAGGATATATAACGTTATAGACGTATATAATATTCCCACCGGGAAATAGGGGCCGACGCGTCAAGAATGTTGTAAAATGTTACACCCGAGATGTTAGGTTCCCTTAGGTTAGCATATACAACGTTATAGACGGATAGAATGTTCCCACCGAGATGCAGGGACCGACATGCCAGGAATGTTGTAAAATATTACATCCTAGTTGTTAGGTTGCTTTAGGTTAGGATATATATCGTTATAGACTTATATAATGTTCCCACCGAGACGTGGGAACCGACATGCCAGGAATGTTGTAAAATATTACATCCCAGAAGTGAGGTTGCTTTGGGTTAGGATATGCAACGTTATAGACGTATATTGTCCCAATCGAGAAGCAGGCGACGACACGCCAGGAATGTTGTAAAATATTACATCCGAGATGTTAGGTTGCCTTAGGCTGGGATATATGACGTTATAGACGTATATAATGTTCCCACCGAGAAATAGGGGCCGACGCGTCAGGAATGTTGTAAAATATTACATCCGATATGTTAGGTTGCCTTAGGCTAGGATATATAACGTGTTAGACGTATATAATGTTCCGACCGAGAAATAGGGGCCGACGCGTCAGGAATGTTGTAAAATATTACATCCCAGATGTTAGGTTGCGTTGGGTTAGGATATACAACGTTATAGACGTATATAATGTCCCCTTTGAGAAGCAGGCGACGACACGCCAGAATGTTGTAAAATATTACATTCGACATGTTAGGTTGCCTTAGGCTAGGATATGTAACGTTATAGACGTATATAATATTCCCACCGAGAAATAGGGGCCGACGCGTCAGGAATGTTGCAAAATATTACACCCGAAATGTTAGGTTCCCTTAGGTTAGGATATACAACGTAATAGACGTATAGAATGTTCCCACCGAGATGTATGGACCGACATGCCAGGAATGTTGTAAAATATTACACACGAGTTGTTAGGTTGCTTTAGGTTAGGATATATATCGTTATAGACTTATATAATGTTCCCACCCAGACATGGGGACCGACATGCCAGGAATGTTGTAAAATATTACACACGAGTTGTTAGGTTGCTTTAGGTTAGGATATATATCGTTATAGACTTATATAATGTTCCCACCCAGACATGGGGACCGACATGCCAGGAATGTTGTAAAATATTACACACGAGTTGTTAGGTTGCTTTAGGTTAGGATATATATCGTTATAGACGTATATAATATTCCCACCGAGAAATAGGGGCCGACGCGTCAGGAATGTTGTAAAATATTACACCCGAGATGTTAGGTTCCCTTAGGTTAGCATATACAACGTTATAGACGGATAGAATGTTCTCACCGAGATGCAGGGACCGACATGCCAGGAATGTTGTAAAATGTTACATCCGAGTTGTTAGGTTGCTTTAGGTTAGGACATACAACGTTATAGACGTATATAATGTCCCCTTTTAGAAGCAGGCGACGACACGCCAGAATGTTGTAAAATATTACATTCGATATGTTAGGTTGCCTTAGGCTAGGATATGTAACGTTATAGACGTATATAATATTCCCACCGAGAAATAGGGGCCGACGCGTCAGGAATGTTGTAAAATATTACATCCGATATGTTAGGTTCCCTTAGGTTAGGATATATAACGTTATAGACATATATAATATTCCCACCGGGAAATAGGGGCCGACGCGTCAAGAATGTTGCAAAATGTTACACCCGAGATGTTAGGTTCCCTTAGGTTAGCATATACAACGTTATAGACGGATAGAATGTTCCCACCGAGATGCAGGGACCGACATGCCAGGAATGTTGTAAAATATTACATCCTAGTTGTTAGGTTGCTTTAGGTTAGGATATATATCGTTATAGACTTATATAATGTTCCCACCGAGACGTGGGAACCGACATGCCAGGAATGTTGTAAAATATTACATCCCAGAAGTTAGGTTGCTTTGGGTTAGGATATGCAACGTTATAGACGTATATTGTCCCAATCGAGAAGCAGGCGACGACACGCCAGGAATGTTGTAAAATATTACATCCGAGATGTTAGGTTGCCTTAGGCTAGGATATATGACGTTATAGACGTATATAATGTTCCCACCGAGAAATAGTGGCCGACGCGTCAGGAATGTTGTAAAATATTACATCCGATATGTTAGGTTGCCTTAGGCTAGGATATATAACGTGATAGACGTATATAATGTTCCGACCGAGAAATAGGGGCCGACGCATCAGGAATGTTGTAAAATATTACATCCCAGATGTTAGGTTGCGTTGGGTTAGGATATACAACGTTATAGACGTATATAATGTCCCCTTTGAGAAGCAGGCGACGACACGCCAGAATGTTGTAAAATATTACATTCGACATGTTAGGTTGCCTTAGGCTAGGATGTGTAACGTTATAGACGTATATAATATTCCCACCGAGAAATAGGGGCCGACGGGTCAGGAATGTTGCAAAATATTACATCCGAAATGTTAGGTTCCCTTAGGTTAGGATATACAACGTTATAGACGTATATAATATTCCCACCGAGAAATAGGGCCCGACGCGTCAGGAATGTTATAAAATATTACACCCGAAATGTTAGGTTCCCTTAGGTTAGGATATACAACGTTATAGATGTATATAATGTCCCCATCGCGAAGTAGGCGACGACACGCCAGGAATGTTGTAAAATATTACTTTCGACATGTTAGGTTGCCTTGGGCTACGATATATAACGTTATAGACGTATATAATGTTCACGCCGAGAAATAGGGGCCGACGCGTCAGGAATGTTGTAAAATATTACATCCCAGATGTTAGGTTGCGTTAGGTTAGGATATACAACGTTATAGACTTATATAATGTCCCCTTTGAGAAGCAGGCGACGACACGCCAGAATGTTGTAAAATATTACATTCGACATGTTAGGTTGCCTTAGGCTAGGATATGTAACGTTATAGACGTATATAATATTCCCACCGAGAAATAGGGGCCGACGCGTCAGGAATGTTGCAAAATATTACACCCGAAATGCTAGGTTCCCTTAGGTTAGGATATACAACGTTATAGACGTATAGAATGTTCCCACCGAGATGTATGGACCGACATGCCAGGAATGTTATAAAATATTACACCCGAAATGTTAGGTTTCATTAGGTTAGGATATACAACGTTATAGATGTATATAATGTCCCCATCGCGAAGTAGGCGACGACACGCCAGGAATGTTGTAAAATATTACTTTCGACATGTTAGGTTGCCTTAGGCTACGATATATAACGTTATAGACGTATATAATGTTCACGCCGAGAAATAGGGGCCGACGCGTCAGGAATGTTGTAAAATATTACATCCCAGATGTTAGGTTGCGTTAGGTTAGGATATACAACGTTATAGACGTATATAATGTCCCCTTTGAGAAGCAGGCGACGACACGCCAGAATGTTGTAAAATATTACATTCGACATGTTAGGTTGCCTTAGGCTAGGATATGTAACGTTATAGACGTATATAATATTGCCACCGAGAAATAGGGGCCGACGCGTCAGGAATGTTGCAAAATATTACACCCGAAATGTTAGGTTCCCTTAGGTTAGGATATACAACGTTATAGACGTATAGAATGTTCCCACCGAGATGTATGGGCGGACATGCCAGGAATGTTGTAAAATATTACACACGAGTTGTTAGGTTGCTTTGGGTTAGGATATATATCGTTATAGACTTATATAATGTTCCCACCCAGACATGGGGACCGACATGCCAGGAATGTTGTAAAATAATACACACGAGTTGTTAGGTTGCTTTAGGTTAGGATATATATCGTTATAGACGTATATAATATTCCCACCGAGAAATAGGGGCCGACGCGTCAGGAATGTTGTAAAATATTACACCCGAGATGTTAGGTTCCCTTCGGTTAGCATATACAACGTTATAGACGGATAGAATGTTCCCACCGAGATGCAGGGACCGACATGCCAGGAATGTTGTAAAATATTACATCCTAGTTGTTAGGTTGCTTTAGGTTAGGATATATATCGTTATAGACTTATATAATGTTCCCACCGAGACGTGGGAACCGACATGCCAGGAATGTTGTAAAATATTACATCCCAGAAGTTAGGTTGCTTTGGGTTAGGATATGCAACGTTATAGACGTATATTGTCCCAATCGAGAAGCAGGCGACGACACGCCAGGAATGTTGTAAAATATTACATCCGAGATGTTAGGTTGCCTTAGGCTAGGATATATGACGTTATAGACGTATATAATGTTCCCACCGAGAAATAGGGGCCGACGCGTCAGGAATGTTGTAAAATATTACATCCGATATGTTAGGTTGCCTTAGGCTAGGATATATAACGTGATAGACGTATATAATGTTCCGACCGAGAAATAGGGGCCGACGCGTCAGGAATGTTGTAAAATATTACATCCCAGATGTTAGGTTGCGTTGGGTTAGGATATACAACGTTATAGACGTATATAATGTCCCCTTTGAGAAGCAGGCGACGACACGCCAGAATGTTGTAAAATATTACATTCGACATGTTAGGTTGCCTTAGGCTAGGATATGTAACGTTATAGACGTATATAATATTCCCACCGAGAAATAGGGGCCGACGCGTCAGGAATGTTGCAAAATATTACACCCGAAATGTTAGGTTCCCTTAGGATAGGATATACAACGTTATAGACGTATATAATATTCCCACCGAGAAATAGGGCCCGACGCGTCAGGAATGTTATAAAATATTACACCCGGAATGTTAGGTTCCCTTAGGTTAGGATATACAACGTTATAGATGTATATAATGTCCCCAACGCGAAGTAGGCGACGACACGCCAGGAATGTTGTAAAATATTACTTTCGGCATGTTAGGTTGCCTTAGGCTACGATATATAACGTTATAGA
The DNA here is from genome assembly GCA_963969225.1 of Xylocopa violacea. Classification (NCBI taxonomy): domain Eukaryota; kingdom Metazoa; phylum Arthropoda; class Insecta; order Hymenoptera; family Apidae; genus Xylocopa; species Xylocopa violacea. The sequence continues at coordinate 43,547,081 of CAXAJV010000001.1, read as the reverse complement.
CGTATATAATGTTCACGCCGAGAAATAGGGGCCGACGCGTCAGGAATGTTGTAAAATATTACATCCCAGATGTTAGGTTGCGTTAGGTTAGGATATACAACGTTATAGACGTATATAATGTCCCCATCCAGAAGTAGGCGACGACACGCCAGGAAGATTACATCCCAGATGTTAGGTTGCGTTAGGTTAGGATACACAACGTTATGGACTTATATAATGTTCCCATCGAGAAGCAGGCGACGACACGCCAGGAATGATGTAAAATATTACATTCGACATGTTAGGTCGCCTTAGGCTAGGATATATAACGTTATAGACGTATACAATGTTCCCACCGAGAAGTACGGGCCTACACGCCAGGAATGTTGTCAGCTATTACATCCGAAGTGTTAGGTTGCCTTAGGTTAGGATATATATCGTTATAGACGTATATAATGTTCCCACCGAGACGTAGGCACCGACATGCAAGGAATGTTGTAAAATATTACATCCCAAATGTTAGGTTGCGTTAGGTTAGGATATACAACGTTATAGACGTATATAATCTCCCCATCGAGAAGCAGGCGACGACACGCCAGAATGATGTAAAATATTACATCCGAGATGTTAGGTTGCCTTAGGTTAGGATATACAATGTTATAGATGTATATAATGTCCCCATCGAGAAGTAGGCGACGACACGCCAGGAATGTTGTAAAATATTACATCCGAGATGTTAGGTTGCCTTAGGCTAGGATATATAACGTTATAGACGTATGCAATATTCCCACCGAGAAGTACGGGCCTACACGCCAGGAATGTTGTCAGCTATTACATCCGAGGTGTTAGGTTGCCTTAGGTTATGATATATAACGTTATAGACGTATATAATATTCCCACCGAGAAGTAGGGACCGATATGCCAGGAATGTTGTAAAATATTACATCCGAGATGTTAGGTTCCCTTAGGTTTGGATATATATCGTTATAGACGTATATAATGTCCCTGCCGAGACTTGGGGACCGACATGCCAGGAATCTTGTAAAATATTAGATCCCAGATGTTAGGTTGCGTTAGGTTAGGATACACAACGTTATAGACGTATATAATGTTCCCATCGAGAAGCAGGCGACGACACGCCAGGAATGATGTAAAATATTACATTCGACATGTTAGGACGCCTTAGGCTAGGATATATAACGTTATAGACGTATACAATGTTCCCACCGAGAAGTACGGGCCTACACGCCAGGAATGTTGTCAGCTATTACATCCGAGGTGTTAGGTTCCCTTAGGTTAGGATATACAATGTTATAGATGTATAGAATGTCCCCATCGAGAAGTAGGCGACGACACGCCAGGAATGTTGTAAAATATTACATCCGAGATGTTAGGTTGCCTTAGGCTAGGATATATATCGTTATAGACGTATACAATGTTTGCACCGAGAAGTAGGGACCGATATGCCAGGAATATTGTAAAATATTACATCCGAGATGTTAGGTTGCCTTAGGTTAGGATATACAATGTTATAGATGTATATAATCTCCCCATCGAGAAGCAGGCGAGGACACGCCAGAATGTTGTAAAATATTACATCCGAGACGTTAGGTTGCCTTAGGGTAGGATATACAATGTTACAGATGTATACAATGTTTCCACCGAGAAGTAGGGACCGATATGCCAGGAATGTTGTAAAATATTACATCCCAAATGGTATGTTGCCTTAGGTTAGGATATACAATGTTATAGATGTATATAATGTCCCCATCGAGAAGTAGGCGACGACACGCCAGGAATGTTGTAAAATATTACATTCGACATGTTAGGTTGCCTTAGGCTAGGATATATAACGTTATAGACGTATAGTATGTTCCCACCGAGATGTAGGGACCGACATGCCAGGAATGTTGTAAAATATTACATCCGAGATGTTAGGTTCCCTTAGATTTGGATATATATCGTTGTAGACGTATATAATGTTCCTACCGAGACTTGGGGACCGACATGCCAGGAATCTTGTAAAATATTACATCCCAGATGTTAGGTTGCTTTAGGTTAGGATATACAACATTGTAGACGTATATAATGTCCCCATCGGGAAGCAGGAGACGACACGCCAGAATGTTGTAAAATATTACATCCGAGATGTTAGGTTGCCTTAGGCTAGGATATATATCGTTATAGACGTATACAATGTTCCCACCGAGAAGTACGTTCCTACACGCCAGGAATGTTGTCAACTATTACATCCGAGGTGTTAGGTTGCCTTAGGTTAGGATATATATCGTTATAGACGTATATAAAGATCCCACCGAGTAATAGGGGCTGACGCGACAGCAATGTTGTAAAACATTACATCCCAAATGATAGGTTGCGTTAGGTTAGTATATACAACGTTATAGACGTATATAATGTCCCCATCGAGAAGCAGGCGACGACACGCCAGAATGTTGTAAGATATTACATCCGAGATGTTAGGTTGCCTTAGGTTAGGATATACAGTGTTATAGATGTATATTATGTCCCCATCGAGAAGCAGGCGACGACATGCCAGGAATGTTGTAAAACATTACATTCGACATGTTAGGTTGCCTTAGGCTAGGATATGTAACGTTATAGACGTATATAATATTGCCACCGAGAAATAGGGGCCGACGCGTCAGGAATGTTGCAAAATATTACACCCGAAATGTTAGGTTCCCTTAGGTTAGGATATACAACGTTATAGACGTATAGAATGTTCCCACCGAGATGTATGGGCGGACATGCCAGGAATGTTGTAAAATATTACACACGAGTTGTTAGGTTGCTTTGGGTTAGGATATATATCGTTATAGACTTATATAATGTTCCCACCCAGACATGGGGACCGACATGCCAGGAATGTTGTAAAATAATACACACGAGTTGTTAGGTTGCTTTAGGTTAGGATATATATCGTTATAGACGTATATAATATTCCCACCGAGAAATAGGGGCCGACGCGTCAGGAATGTTGTAAAATATTACACCCGAGATGTTAGGTTCCCTTCGGTTAGCATATACAACGTTATAGACGGATAGAATGTTCCCACCGAGATGCAGGGACCGACATGCCAGGAATGTTGTAAAATATTACATCCTAGTTGTTAGGTTGCTTTAGGTTAGGATATATATCGTTATAGACTTATATAATGTTCCCACCGAGACGTGGGAACCGACATGCCAGGAATGTTGTAAAATATTACATCCCAGAAGTTAGGTTGCTTTGGGTTAGGATATGCAACGTTATAGACGTATATTGTCCCAATCGAGAAGCAGGCGACGACACGCCAGGAATGTTGTAAAATATTACATCCGAGATGTTAGGTTGCCTTAGGCTAGGATATATGACGTTATAGACGTATATAATGTTCCCACCGAGAAATAGGGGCCGACGCGTCAGGAATGTTGTAAAATATTACATCCGATATGTTAGGTTGCCTTAGGCTAGGATATATAACGTGATAGACGTATATAATGTTCCGACCGAGAAATAGGGGCCGACGCGTCAGGAATGTTGTAAAATATTACATCCCAGATGTTAGGTTGCGTTGGGTTAGGATATACAACGTTATAGACGTATATAATGTCCCCTTTGAGAAGCAGGCGACGACACGCCAGAATGTTGTAAAATATTACATTCGACATGTTAGGTTGCCTTAGGCTAGGATATGTAACGTTATAGACGTATATAATATTCCCACCGAGAAATAGGGGCCGACGCGTCAGGAATGTTGCAAAATATTACACCCGAAATGTTAGGTTCCCTTAGGATAGGATATACAACGTTATAGACGTATATAATATTCCCACCGAGAAATAGGGCCCGACGCGTCAGGAATGTTATAAAATATTACACCCGGAATGTTAGGTTCCCTTAGGTTAGGATATACAACGTTATAGATGTATATAATGTCCCCAACGCGAAGTAGGCGACGACACGCCAGGAATGTTGTAAAATATTACTTTCGGCATGTTAGGTTGCCTTAGGCTACGATATATAACGTTATAGACGTATATAATGTTCACGCCGAGAAATAGGGGCCGACGCGTCAGGAATGTTGTAAAATATTACATCCCAGATGTTAGGTTGCGTTAGGTTAGGATATACAACGTTATAGACGTATATAATGTCCCCATCCAGAAGTAGGCGACGACACGCCAGGAAGATTACATCCCAGATGTTAGGTTGCGTTAGGTTAGGATACACAACGTTATGGACTTATATAATGTTCCCATCGAGAAGCAGGCGACGACACGCCAGGAATGATGTAAAATATTACATTCGACATGTTAGGTCGCCTTAGGCTAGGATATATAACGTTATAGACGTATACAATGTTCCCACCGAGAAGTACGGGCCTACACGCCAGGAATGTTGTCAGCTATTACATCCGAAGTGTTAGGTTGCCTTAGGTTAGGATATATATCGTTATAGACGTATATAATGTTCCCACCGAGACGTAGGCACCGACATGCAAGGAATGTTGTAAAATATTACATCCCAAATGTTAGGTTGCGTTAGGTTAGGATATACAACGTTATAGACGTATATAATCTCCCCATCGAGAAGCAGGCGACGACACGCCAGAATGTTGTAAAATATTACATCCGAGATGTTAGGTTGCCTTAGGTTAGGATATACAATGTTATAGATGTATATAATGTCCCCATCGAGAAGTAGGCGACGACACGCCAGGAATGTTGTAAAATATTACATCCGAGATGTTAGGTTGCCTTAGGCTAGGATATATAACGTTATAGACGTATGCAATGTTCCCACCGAGAAGTACGGGCCTACACGCCAGGAATGTTGTCAGCTATTACATCCGAGGTGTTAGGTTGCCTTAGGTTATGATATATAACGTTATAGACGTATATAATATTCCCACCGAGAAGTAGGGACCGATATGCCAGGAATGTTGTAAAATATTACATCCGAGATGTTAGGTTCCCTTAGGTTTGGATATATATCGTTATAGACGTATATAATGTCCCTGCCGAGACTTGGGGACCGACATGCCAGGAATCTTGTAAAATATTAGATCCCAGATGTTAGGTTGCGTTAGGTTAGGATACACAACGTTATAGACGTATATAATGTTCCCATCGAGAAGCAGGCGACGACACGCCAGGAATGATGTAAAATATTACATTCGACATGTTAGGACGCCTTAGGCTAGGATATATAACGTTATAGACGTATACAATGTTCCCACCGAGAAGTACGGGCCTACACGCCAGGAATGTTGTCAGCTATTACATCCGAGGTGTTAGGTTCCCTTAGGTTAGGATATACAATGTTATAGATGTATAGAATGTCCCCATCGAGAAGTAGGCGACGACACGCCAGGAATGTTGTAAAATATTACATCCGAGATGTTAGGTTGCCTTAGGCTAGGATATATATCGTTATAGACGTATACAATGTTTGCACCGAGAAGTAGGGACCGATATGCCAGGAATATTGTAAAATATTACATCCGAGATGTTAGGTTGCCTTAGGTTAGGATATACAATGTTATAGATGTATATAATCTCCCCATCGAGAAGCAGGCGAGGACACGCCAGAATGTTGTAAAATATTACATCCGAGACGTTAGGTTGCCTTAGGGTAGGATATACAATGTTACAGATGTATACAATGTTTCCACCGAGAAGTAGGGACCGATATGCCAGGAATGTTGTAAAATATTACATCCCAAATGGTATGTTGCCTTAGGTTAGGATATACAATGTTATAGATGTATATAATGTCCCCATCGAGAAGTAGGCGACGACACGCCAGGAATGTTGTAAAATATTACATTCGACATGTTAGGTTGCCTTAGGCTAGGATATATAACGTTATAGACGTATAGTATGTTCCCACCGAGATGTAGGGACCGACATGCCAGGAATGTTGTAAAATATTACATCCGAGAAGTTAGGTTCCCTTAGATTTGGATATATATCGTTGTAGACGTATATAATGTTCCTACCGAGACTTGGGGACCGACATGCCAGGAATCTTGTAAAATATTACATCCCAGATGTTAGGTTGCTTTAGGTTAGGATATACAACATTGTAGACGTATATAATGTCCCCATCGGGAAGCAGGAGACGACACGCCAGAATGTTGTAAAATATTACATCCGAGATGTTAGGTTGCCTTAGGCTAGGATATATATCGTTATAGACGTATACAATGTTCCCACCGAGAAGTACGTTCCTACACGCCAGGAATGTTGTCAACTATTACATCCGAGGTGTTAGGTTGCCTTAGGTTAGGATATATATCGTTATAGACGTATATAAAGATCCCACCGAGTAATAGGGGCTGACGCGACAGCAATGTTGTAAAACATTACATCCCAAATGATAGGTTGCGTTAGGTTAGTATATACAACGTTATAGACGTATATAATGTCCCCATCGAGAAGCAGGCGACGACACGCCAGAATGTTGTAAGATATTACATCCGAGATGTTAGGTTGCCTTAGGTTAGGATATACAGTGTTATAGATGTATATTATGTCCCCATCGAGAAGCAGGCGACGACATGCCAGGAATGTTGTAAAACATTACATTCGACATGTTAGGTTGCCTTAGACTAGGATATATATCGTTATAGACGTATATAATGTTCCCATCGAGAGGTAGGCGACGACACGCCAGGAATGTTGTAAAATATTACATCCGAGATGTTAGGTTGCCTTAGGCTAGGATATATATCGTTATAGACGTATACAATGTTTCCACCGAGAAGTAGGGACCAATATGCCAGGAATGTTGTAAAATATTACATCCCAGATGTTCGGTTGCCTTAGGTTATGATATATAACGTTATAGACGTATATAATGTTCCCATCGAGAAGCAGGCGACGACACGCCGGGAATGATGTAAAATATTACATTCGACATGTTAGGTCGCCTTAGGCTAGGATATATAACGTTATAGACGTATACAATGTTCCCACCGAGAAGTACGTTCCTACACGCCAGGAATGTTGTCAACTATTACATCCGAGGTGTTAGGTTGCCTTAGGTTAGGATATATATCATTATAGGCGTATATAATGTTCCCACCGAGACGTAGGCACCGACATGCAAGGAATGTTGTAAAATATTACATCCCAAATATTAGGTTGCGATAGGTTAGGATATACAACGTTATAGACGTATATAATCTCCCTATCGAGAAGCAGGCGACGACACGCAAGAATGTTGTAAAATATTACATCCGAGATGTTAGGTTGCCTTAGGTTAGGATATACAATGTTATAGATGTATATAATGTCCCCATCGAGAAGTAGGCGACGACACGCCAGGAATGTTGTAAAATATTACATCCGAGATGTTAGGTTGCCTTAGGCTAGGACATATATCGTTATAGACGTATACAATGTTTGCACCGAGAAGTAGGGACCGATATGCCAGGAATGTTGTAAAATATTACATCCAAGATGTTAGGTTGCCTTAGGTTATGATATATAACGTTATAGACGTATATAATATTCCCACCGAGAAGTAGGGACCGACATGCCAGGAATGTTGTAAAATATTACATCCGAGATGTTAGGTTCCCTTAGGTTTGGATATATATCGTTGTAGACGTATATAATGTTCCTACCGAGACTTGGGGACCGACATGCCAGGAATCTTGTAAAATATTACATCCCAGATGTTAGGTTGCTTTAGGTTAGGATATACAACGTTATAGACGTATATAATGTTCCCATCGAGAGGCAGGCGACGACACGCCTGGAATGTTGTAAAATATTACATCCGAGATGTTAGGTTGCCTTAGGCTAGGATATATATCGTTATAGACGTATACAATGTTTCCACCGAGAAGTAGGGACCGATATGCCAGGAATGTTGTAAAATATTACAGCCGAGAAGTTAGGTTGCCTTAGGTAATGATATATAACGTTATAGACGTATATAATATTCCCACCGAGAAGTAGGGACCGATATGCCAGGAATGTTGTAAAATATTACATCCGAGATGTTAGGTTCCCTTAGGTTTGGATATATATCGTTATAGACGTATATAATGTCCCTGCCGAGACTTGGGGACCGACATGCCAGGAATCTAGTAAAATATTAGATCCCAGATGTTAGGTTGCGTTAGGTTAGGATACACAACGTTATAGACGTATATAATGTTCCCATCGAGAAGCAGGCGACGACACGCCAGGAATGATGTAAAATATTACATTCGACATGTCAGGTCGCCTTAGGCTAGGATATATAACGTTATAGACGTATAGAATGTTCCCACCGAAAAATAGGGGCCGACGCGTCAGGAATGTTGTAAAATATTACACCCGAGATGTTAGGTTCCCTTAGGTTAGGATATACAACGTTATAGACGTATAGTATGTTCCCACCGAGATGTAGGGACCGACATGCCAGGAATGTTGTAAAATATTACATCCGAGATGTTAGGTTGCGTTAGGTTAGGATATACAACGTTATAGACGTATATAATGTCCCCATCGAGAAGCAGGCGACGACACGCCAGAATGTTGTAAAATATTACATCCGAGACGTTAGGTTGCCTTAGGGTAGGATATACAATGTTACAGATGTATACAATGTTTCCACCGAGAAGTAGGGACCGATATGCCAGGAATGTTGTAAAATATTACATCCCAAATGGTATGTTGCCTTAGGTTAGGATATACAATGTTATAGATGTATATAATGTCCCCATCGAGAAGTAGGCGACGACACGCCAGGAATGTTGTAAAATATTACATTCGACATGTTAGGTTGCCTTAGACTAGGATATATAACGTTATAGACGTATATAATGTTCCCACCGAAAAATAGGGGCCGACGCGTCAAGAATGTTGTAAAATATTACATCCGAGGTGTTAGGTTGCCTTAGGTTAGGATATATATCGTTATAGACGTATACAATGTTTCCACCGAGAAGTAGGGACCGATATGCCAGGAATGTTGTAAAATATTACATCCGAGATGTTAGGTTGCCTTAGGTTGTGATATATAACGTTATAGACGTATATAATATTCCCACCGAGAAGTAGGGACCGACATGCCAGGAATGTTGTAAAATATTACATCCGAGATGTTAGGTTCCCTTAGGTTTGGATATATATCGTTGTAGACGTATATAATGTTCCTACCGAGACTTGGGGACCGACATGCCAGGAATCTAGTAAAATATTACATCCCAGATGTTCGGTTGCCTTAGGTTATGATATATAACGTTATAGACGTATATAATGTTCCCATCGAGAAGCAGGCGACGACACGCCAGGAATGATGTAAAATATTACATTCGACATGTTAGGTCGCCTTAGGCTAGGATATATAACGTTATAGACGTATACAATGTTCCCACCGAGAAGTACGTTCCTACACGCCAGGAATGTTGTCAACTATTACATCCGAGGTGTTAGGTTGCCTTAGGTTAGGATATATATCGTTATAGACGTATATAATGTTCTCACCGAGACGTAGGCACCGATATGCAAGGAATGTTGTGAAATATTACATCCGAAACGTTAGGTTGCGTTAGGTTAGGATATACAATGTTATAGATGTATAGAGTGTCCCCATCGAGAAGTAGGCGACGACACGCCAGGAATGTTGTAAAATATTACATCCGAGATGTTAGGTTGCCTTAGGCTAGGATATATATCGTTATAGACGTATACAATGTTTGCACCGAGAAGTAGGGACCGATATGCCAGGAATATTGTAAAATATTACATCCGAGATGTTAGGTTGCCTTAGGTTAGGATATACAATGTTATAGATGTATATAATGTCCCCATCGAGAAGCAGGCGACGACACGCCAGGAATGTTATAAAATATTACATTCGAGATGTTAGGTTGCCTTAGGTTAGGATATACAACGTTATAGATGTATATAATGGCCCTATCCAGAAGTAGGCGACGACACTCCAGGAATGTTGTAAAATATTACATCCCAGATATTAGGTTGTGTTAGGTTAGGATATACAACGTTATAGACGTATATAATGTCCCCATCGAGAAGCAGGCGACGACACGCCTGGAATGTTGTAAAATATTACATTCGACATGTTATGTGGCCTTAGGCTAGGATATATAACGTTATAGACGTATATAATGTTCCCACCGAGAAGTACGGGCGGACACGCCAGGAATGTTGTCAACTATTACATCCGCGGCGTTAGGTTGCCTTAGGTTAGGATATATATCGCTATAGACGTATATAATGTTCCACCGAGACGTAGGCACCGACATGGAAGGAATGTTGTAAAATATTACATCCCAAATGTTAGGTTGCGTTAGGTTAGGATATACAATGTTATAGATGTATATAATGTCCCCATCGAGAAGCAGGAGACGACACGCCAGAATGTTGTAAAATATTGCATCCGAGATGTTAGGTTGCCTTAGGCTAGGATATATATCGTTATAGACGTATACAATGTTTCCACCGAGAAGTAGGGACCGATATGCCAGGCATGTTGTAAAATATTACATCCGAGGTGTTAGGTTGCCTTATGTTAGGATATATATCGTTATAGACGTATATAATGTTCTCACCGAGACGTAGGTACCGACATGCAAGGAATGTTGTAAAATATTACATCCGAAACGTTAGGTTGCGTTAGGTTAGGATATACAACGTTATAGACGTATATAATCTCCCCATCGAGAAGCAGGCGACGACACGCCAGAATGTTGTAAAATATTACATCCGAGGTGTTAGGTTGCCTTAGGTTAGGATATACAATGTTATAGATGTATAGAATGTCCCCATCGAGAAGTAGGCGACGACACGCCAGGAATGTTGTAAAATATTACATCCGAGATGTTAGGTTGCCTTAGGCTAGGATATATATCGTTATAGACGTATACAATGTTTGCACCGAGAAGTAGGGACCGATATGCCAGGAATATTGTAAAATATTACATCCGAGATGTTAGGTTGCCTTAGGTTAGGATATACAATGTTATAGATGTATATAATCTCCCCATCGAGAAGCAGGCGACGACACGCCAGGAATGTTATAAAATATTACATTCGAGATGTTAGGTTTCCTTAGGTTAGGATATACAACGTTATAGATGTATATAATGACCCTATCGAGAAGTAGGCAACGACACTCCAGGAATGTTGTAAAATATTACATCCCAGATATTAGGTTGCGTTAGGTAAGGATATACAACGTTATAGACGTATATTATGTCCCCATCGAGAAGCAGGCGACGACACGCCCGGAATGTTGTAAAATATTACATTCGACATGTTAGGTTGCCTTAGGCTAAGATATATAACGTTATAGACGTATAGTATGTTCCCACCGAGATGTAGGGACCGACATGCCAGGAATGTTGTAAAATATTACATCCGAGATGTTAGGTTCCCTTAGGTTTGGATATATATCGTTGTAGACGTATATAATGTTCCTACCGAGACTTGGGGACCGACATGCCAGGAATCTTGTAAAATATTACATCCGAGATGTTAGGTTGCCTTAGGCTAGGATATATATCGTTATAGACGTATACAATGTTTCCACCGAGAAGTAGGGACCGATATGCCAGGCATGTTGTAAAATATTACATCCGAGGTGTTAGGTTGCCTTATGTTAGGATATATATCGTTATAGACGTATATAATGTTCTCACCGAGACGTAGGCACCGACATGCAAGGAATGTTGTAAAATATTACATCCGAAACGGTAGGTTGCGTTAGGTTAGGATATACAACGTTATAGACGTATATAATCTCCCCATCGAGAAGCAGGCGACGACACGCCAGAATGTTGTAAAATATTACATCCCAAATGATAGGTTGCGTTAGGTTAGTATATACAACGTTATCGACGTATATAATGTCCCCATCGAGAAGTAGGCGACGACACGCCGGGAATGTTGTAAAATATTACATCCGAGATGTTAGGTTGCCTTAGGCTAGGATATATATCGTTATAGACGTATACAATATTTCCACCGAGAAGTAGGGACCAATATGCCAGGAATGTTGTCAACTATTACATCCGAGGTGTTAGGTTGCCTTAGGTTAGGATATATATCGTTATAGACGTATATAATGTTCCCACCGAGGCGTAGGCACCGACATGCAAGGAATGTTGTAAAATATTACATCCCAAATGTTAGGTTGCGATACGTTAGGATATACAACGTTATAGACGTATATAATCTCCCCATCGAGAAGCAGGCGACGACACGCAAGAATGTTGTAAAATATTACATCCGAGATGTTAGGTTGCCTTAGGTTAGGATATACAATGTTATAGACGTATATAATATCCCCATCGAGAAGCAGGCGACGACACGCCAGGAATGTTGTAAAATATTACATCCCAGATGTTAGGTTGCTTTAGGTTAGGATATACAACGTTATAGATGTATATAATGTCCCCATCGAGAAGTAGGCGACGACACGCCAGGAATGTTGTAAAATATTACATTCGACAAGTTAGGTTGCCGTAGGCTAGGATATATAACGTTATAGACGTATATAATGTTCCCACCGAGAAATAGGGACCGACGCGTCAGGAATGTTCTAAAATATTACACCCGAGATGTTAGGTTCCCTTAGGTTAGGATATACAACGTTATAGACGTATAGAATGTTCCCACCGAGAAATAGGGGCCGACGCGTCAGCAATGTTGTAAAATATTACACCCGAGATGTTAGGTTCCCTTAGGTTAGGATATTCAACGTTATAGAGGTATACAATGTTCCCACCGAGAAGTAGGGACCGACATGCCAGGAATGTTGTAAAATATTACACCCGAGATGTTAGGTTCCCTTAGGTTAGGATATATAACGTTATAGATGTATATAATGTCCCCATCCAGAAGTAGGCGACGACACGCCAGGAATGTTGTAAAATATTACATTCTACATGTTGGGTTGCCTTAGGCTAGGATATATGTCGTTATAGACGTATACATTGTTTCCACCGAGAAGTAGGGACCGACATGCCAGGAATGTTGTAAAATATTAAATCCCAGATGTTAGGTTGCTTTAGGTTAGGATATTCAACGTTATAGACGTATATAATGTCCCCATCGAGATGCAGGAGACGACACGACAGGAATGTTGTAAAACATTACATTCGACATGTTAGGTTGCCTTAGGCTAGGATATATATAGTTATAGACGTATACAATGTTCCCACCGAGAAGTAGGCGACGACACGCCAGGAATGTTGTAAAATATTACACCCGAGATGTTAGGTTCCCTTAGGTTAGGATATATAACGTTATAGATGTATATAATGTCCCCATCCAGAAGTAGGCGACGACACGCCAGGAATGTTGTAAAATATTACACCCGAGATGTTAGGTTCCCGTAGGTTGGGATATATAACGTTATAGATGTATATAATGTCCCCATCCAGAAGTAGGCGACGACACGCCAGGAATGTTGTAAAATATTACATTCTACATGTTGGGTTGCCTTAGGCTAGGATATATGTCGTTATAGACGTATACATTGTTTCCACCGAGAAGTAGGGACCGACATGCCAGGAATGTTGTAAAATATTACATCCCAGATGGTAGGTTGCTTTAGGTTAGGATATTCAACGTTATAGACGTATATAATGTCCCCATCGAGATGCAGGAGACGACACGACAGGAATGTTGTAAAATATTACATTCGACATGTTAGGTTGCCTTAGGCTAGGATATATATACTTATAGACGTATACAAGGTTCCCACGGAGAAGTAGGCGACGACACGCCAGAAATGTTGTAAAATATTACACCCGAGATGTTAGGTTCCCTTAGGTTAGGATATATAACGTTATAGATGTATATAATGTCCCCATCCAGAAGTAGGCGACGACACGCCAGGAATGTTGTAAAATATTACATTTTACAAGTTAGGTTGCCTTAGGCTAGGATATATAACGTTATAGACGTATATAATGTTCCCACCGAGAAATAGGGACTGACGCGTCAGGAATGTTCTAAAATATTACACCCGAGATGTTAGGTTCCCTTAGGTTAGGACATACAGCGTTATAGACGTATAGAATGTCCCCATCGAGAAGCAGGCGACGACACGCCAGGAATGTTGTAAAATATTACATTCGACATGTTAGGTTGCGTTAGGCTAGGATATATATCGTTATAGACGTATACAATGTTCCCACCGAGAAGTAGGGCCCGACATGCCAGGAATGTTGTAAAATATTACATCCGAGATGTTAGGTTGCCTTAGGTTAGGATATACAACGTTATAGATGTATGTAATGTCCCCATCGAGAAGTAGGCAACGACACGCCAGGAATGTTGTAAAATATTACATTCGACATGTTAGGTTGCCTTAGGCTAGAATATATATCGTTATAGACGTATACAATGTTCCCACCGAGAAGTAGGGACCGACATGCCAGGAATGTTGTAAAATATTACATCCGAGTTTGTTAGGTTGCCTTAGGGTAGGATATACAACGTTATAGATGTATATAACGTCCCCATAGAGAAGTAGGCGACGACACGCCAGGAATGTTGTAAAATATTACATTCTACATTTTGGGTTGCCTTAGGCTAGGATATATGTCGTTATAGACGTATACATTGTTTCCACCGAGAAGTAGGGACCTACATGCCAGGAATGTTGTAAAATATTACATCCGAGATGTAAGGTTCCCTTAGGTTAGGATATATATCGTTATAGACGTATATAACGTTCCCACCGAGACGTAGGGACCGACATGCCAGAAATGTTGTAAAATATTACATCCCAGATGTTAGTTTGCCTTAGGTTAGGATATACAACGTTATAGATGTATATAATGTCCCCATCGAGAAGTAGGCGACGACACGCCAGGAATGTTCTAAAATATTACATTCTACAAGTTAGGTTGCCTTAGGCTAGGATATATAACGTTATAGACGTATATAATGTTCCCACCGAGAAATAGGGACTGACGCGTCAGGAATGTTCTAAAATATTACACCCGAGATGTTAGGTTCCCTTAGGTTAGGACATACAGCGTTATAGACGTATAGAATGTCCCCATCGAGAAGCAGGCGACGACACGCCAGGAATGTTGTAAAATATTACATTCTACATGTTGGGTTGCCTTAGGCTAGGATATATGTCGTTATAGACGTATACAATGTTCCCACCGAGAAGTAGGGCCCGACATGCCAGGAATGTTGTAAAATATTACATCCGAGATGTTAGGTTGCTTTAGGTTAGGATATTCAACGTTATAGACGTATATAATGTCCCCATCGAGATGCAGGAGACGACACGACAGGAATGTTGTAAAATATTACATCCGAGATGTTAGGTTGCCTTAGGCTAGGATATATATCGTTATAGACGTATACAATGTTTCCACCGAGAAGTAGGGACCAATATGCCAGGAATGTTGTAAAATATTACATCCCAGATGTTCGGTTGCCTTAGGTTATGATATATAACGTTATAGACGTATATAATGTCCCCATCGAGAAGCAGGCGACGACACGCCAGGAATGATGTAAAATATTACATTCGACATGTTATGTCGCCTTAGACTAGGATATATAACGTTATAGACGTATACAATGTTCCCACCGAGAAGTACGTTCCTACACGCCAGGAATGTTGTCAACTATTACATCCGAGGTGTTAGGTTGCCTTAGGATAGGATATATATCGTTATAGACGTATACAATGTTTGCACCGAGAAGTAGGCGACGACACGCCAGGAATGTTGTAAAATATTACACCCGAGATGTTAGGTTCCCTTAGGTTAGGATATATAACGTTATAGATGTATATAATGTCCCCATCCAGAAGTAGGCGACGACACGCCAGGAATGTTGTAAAATATTACATTCTACAAGTTAGGTTGCCTTAGGCTAGGATATATAACGTTATAGACGTATATAATGTTCCCACCGAGAAATAGGGACTGACGCGTCAGGAATGTTCTAAAATATTACATTCTACATGTTGGGTTGCCTTAGGCTAGGATATATGTCGTTATAGACGTATACATTGTTTCCACCGAGAAGTAGGGACCGACATGCCAAGAATGTTGTAAAATATTACGTCCCAGATGGTAGGTTGCTTTAGGTTAGGATATTCAACGTTATAGACGTATATAATGTCCCCATCGAGATGCAGGAGACGACACGACAGGAATGTTGTAAAATATTACATTCGACATGTTAGGTTGCCTTAGGCTAGGATATATATAGTTATAGACGTATACATTGTTTCCACCGAGAAGTAGGGACCGACATTCCAGGAATGTTGTAAAATATTACATCCGAGATGTTAGGTTGCTTTAGGTTATGATATATATCGTTATAGACGTATATAATGTTCCCACCGAGACGTGGGGACCGACATGCCAGGGATCTTGTAAAATATTACATCCCAGATGTTATGTTGCTTTAGGTTAGGATATTCAACGTTATAGACGTACAAAAAGTCCCCATCGAGAAGCAGGCGACAACACGCCAGGAATGTTGTAATATATAACATCCGAGATGTTATGTTGCCATACGTTAGGATATGTAACGTTATAGACGTATATAATGTTCCCACCGAAAAGTAGCAGCCGAAGCGCCAGGAATGTTGTAAAATATTACATCCGAGATGTTAGGTTGCCTTAGGTCAGGATATATATCGTTATAGACGTATAGAATGTTCCCACCGAGAAGTAGGGACCTACATGCCAGGAATGTTGTAAAATATTACATCCGAGATGTTAGGTGGCCTTAGGTTAGGATATATATCGTTATAGACGTATAGAATGTTCCCACCGAGAAGTAGGGACCTACATGCCAGGAATGTTGTAAAATATTACATCCGAGATGTTAGGTTGCCTTAGGTTAGGATATACAACGTTATAGATGTATATAATGTCCCCATCGAGAAGTAGGCGACGACACGCCAGGAATGTGGTAAAATATTACATTCTACAAGGTAGGTTCCCTTAGGTTATGATATACAACGTTATAGACGTATAGAATGTTCCCACCGAGAAATAGGGGCCGACGCGTCAGCAATGTTGTAAACTATTACATTCGACATGTTAGGTTCCCTTAGGTTAGGATATACAACGTTATAGACGCATAGAATGTTCCCACCGAGAAGTAGGGACCGACATGCCAGGAATGTTGTAAAATATTACATCCGAGATGTTAGGTTGCCTTAGGTTAGGATATACAACGTTGTAGATGTATATAATGTCCCCATCGAGAAGTAGGCGACGAAACGCCAGGAATGTTGTAAAATATTACATTCTACATGTTGGGTTGCCTTAGGCTAGGATATATATCGATATAGACGTATACATTGTTTCCACCGAGAAGTAGGGACCGACATGCCAGGAATGTTGTAAAATATTACATCCCAGATGTTAGTTTGCCTTAGGTTAGGATATACAACGTTATAGATGTATATAATGTCCCCATCGAGAAGTAGGCGACGACACGCCAGGAATGTTCTAAAATATTACATTCTACAAGTTAGGTTGCCTTAGGCTAGGATATATAACGTTATAGACGTATATAATGTTCCCACCGAGAAATAGGGACTGACGCGTCAGGAATGTTCTAAAATATTACACCCGAGATGTTAGGTTCCCTTAGGTTAGGACATACAGCGTTATAGACGTATAGAATGTCCCCATCGAGAAGCAGGCGACGACACGCCAGGAATGTTGTAAAATATTACATTCTACATGTTGGGTTGCCTTAGGCTAGGATATATGTCGTTATAGACGTATACAATGTTCCCACCGAGAAGTAGGGCCCGACATGCCAGGAATGTTGTAAAATATTACATCCGAGATGTTAGGTTGCTTTAGGTTAGGATATTCAACGTTATAGACGTATATAATGTCCCCATCGAGATGCAGGAGACGACACGACAGGAATGTTGTAAAATATTACATCCGAGATGTTAGGTTGCCTTAGGCTAGGATATATATCGTTATAGACGTATACAATGTTTCCACCGAGAAGTAGGGACCAATATGCCAGGAATGTTGTAAAATATTACATCCCAGATGTTCGGTTGCCTTAGGTTATGATATATAACGTTATAGACGTATATAATGTCCCCATCGAGAAGCAGGCGACGACACGCCAGGAATGATGTAAAATATTACATTCGACATGTTATGTCGCCTTAGACTAGGATATATAACGTTATAGACGTATACAATGTTCCCACCGAGAAGTACGTTCCTACACGCCAGGAATGTTGTCAACTATTACATCCGAGGTGTTAGGTTGCCTTAGGATAGGATATATATCGTTATAGACGTATACAATGTTTGCACCGAGAAGTAGGCGACGACACGCCAGGAATGTTGTAAAATATTACACCCGAGATGTTAGGTTCCCTTAGGTTAGGATATATAACGTTATAGATGTATATAATGTCCCCATCCAGAAGTAGGCGACGACACGCCAGGAATGTTGTAAAATATTACATTCTACAAGTTAGGTTGCCTTAGGCTAGGATATATAACGTTATAGACGTATATAATGTTCCCACCGAGAAATAGGGACTGACGCGTCAGGAATGTTCTAAAATATTACATTCTACATGTTGGGTTGCCTTAGGCTAGGATATATGTCGTTATAGACGTATACATTGTTTCCACCGAGAAGTAGGGACCGACATGCCAAGAATGTTGTAAAATATTACGTCCCAGATGGTAGGTTGCTTTAGGTTAGGATATTCAACGTTATAGACGTATATAATGTCCCCATCGAGATGCAGGAGACGACACGACAGGAATGTTGTAAAATATTACATTCGACATGTTAGGTTGCCTTAGGCTAGGATATATATAGTTATAGACGTATACATTGTTTCCACCGAGAAGTAGGGACCGACATTCCAGGAATGTTGTAAAATATTACATCCGAGATGTTAGGTTGCTTTAGGTTATGATATATATCGTTATAGACGTATATAATGTTCCCACCGAGACGTGGGGACCGACATGCCAGGGATCTTGTAAAATATTACATCCCAGATGTTATGTTGCTTTAGGTTAGGATATTCAACGTTATAGACGTACAAAAAGTCCCCATCGAGAAGCAGGCGACAACACGCCAGGAATGTTGTAATATATAACATCCGAGATGTTATGTTGCCATACGTTAGGATATGTAACGTTATAGACGTATATAATGTTCCCACCGAAAAGTAGCAGCCGAAGCGCCAGGAATGTTGTAAAATATTACATCCGAGATGTTAGGTTGCCTTAGGTCAGGATATATATCGTTATAGACGTATAGAATGTTCCCACCGAGAAGTAGGGACCTACATGCCAGGAATGTTGTAAAATATTACATCCGAGATGTTAGGTGGCCTTAGGTTAGGATATATATCGTTATAGACGTATAGAATGTTCCCACCGAGAAGTAGGGACCTACATGCCAGGAATGTTGTAAAATATTACATCCGAGATGTTAGGTTGCCTTAGGTTAGGATATACAACGTTATAGATGTATATAATGTCCCCATCGAGAAGTAGGCGACGACACGCCAGCAATGTGGTAAAATATTACATTCTACAAGGTAGGTTCCCTTAGGTTATGATATACAACGTTATAGACGTATAGAATGTTCCCACCGAGAAATAGGGGCCGACGCGTCAGCAATGTTGTAAACTATTACATTCGACATGTTAGGTTCCCTTAGGTTAGGATATACAACGTTATAGACGCATAGAATGTTCCCACCGAGAAGTAGGGACCGACATGCCAGGAATGTTGTAAAATATTACATCCGAGATGTTAGGTTGCCTTAGGTTAGGATATACAACGTTGTAGATGTATATAATGTCCCCATCGAGAAGTAGGCGACGAAACGCCAGGAATGTTGTAAAATATTACATTCTACATGTTGGGTTGCCTTAGGCTAGGATATATATCGATATAGACGTATACATTGTTTCCACCGAGAAGTAGGGACCGACATGCCAGGAATGTTGTAAAATATTACATCCGAGATGTTAGGTTGCTTTAGGTCATGATATATATCGTTATAGACGTATATAATGTTCCCACCGAGACGTGGGGACCGACATGCCAGGGATCTTGTAAAATATTACATCCCAGATGTTAGGTTGCTTTAGGTTAGGATATTCAACGTTATAGACGTACATAAAGTCCCCATCGAGAAGCAGGCGACGACACGCCAGGAATGTTGTAATATATAACATCCGAGATGTTATGTTGCCATACGTTAGGATATGTAACGTTATAGACGTATACAATATTCCCACCGAGAAATAGCGGCCGACGCGTCGGGAATGTTGTAAAATATTACACCCGAGATGTTAGGTTTCCCTTAGGTTAGGATATATGACGTTATAGATGTATATAATGTCCCCATCGAGAAGTAGACGACGACACGCCAGGAATGTTGTAAAATATTACATTCTACATGTTGGGTTGCCTTAGGCTAGGATATATATCGTTATAGACGTATACATTGTTTCCACCGAGAAGTAGGGACCGACATGCCAGGAATGTTGTAAAATATTACATCCCAGATGTTAGGTTGCGTTAGGTTAGTATATACAAGATTATAGATGTATATACTGTCCCCATCGAGAAGTAGGCGACGACACGCCAGGAATGTTGTGAAATATTACACCCGAGATGTTAGGTTCCCTTAGGTTAGGATATATGACGTTATAGATGTATATAATGTCCCCATCCAGAAGTAGGCGACGACACGCCAGGAATGCTGTAAAATATTACATCCCAGATGTTAGGTTGCGCTAGGTTAGGATATATGACGTTATAGATGTATATAATGTCCCCATTCAGAAGTAGGCGACGACACGCCAGGAATGTTGTAAAATACCACATCCGAGATGTAAGGTTCCCTTAGGTTAGGATATATATCGTTATAGACGTATATAACGTTCCCACCGAGACGTAGGGACCGACATGCCAGGAATGTTGTAAAATATTACATCCCAGATGTTAGGTTGCCTTAGGGTAGGATATACAACGTTATAGATGTATATAACGTTCCCATTGAGAAGTAGGCGACGACACGCCAGGAATGTTGTAAAATATTACATTCGACAAGTTAGGTTGCCGTAGGCTAGGATATATAACGTTATAGACGTATATAATGTTCCCACCGAGAAATAGGGACCGACGCGTCAGGAATGTTCTAGAATATTACACCCGAGATGTTAGGTTCCCTTAGGTTAGGAAATACAACGTTATAGACGTATAGAATGTTCCCACCGAGAAATAGGGGCCGACGCGTCAGCAATGTTGTAAAATATTACACCCGAGATGTTAGGTTCCCTTAGGTTAGGATATACAACGTTATAGACGTATAGAATGTTTCCACCGAGAAGTAGGGACCTACATGCAGGAATGTTCTAAAATATTAAATCCCAGATGTTAGGTTGCGTTAGGTTAGAATATACAACGTTATAGATGTATATAATGTCCCCATCGAGAAGTAGGCGACGACACGCCAGGAATGTTGTAAAATATTACACCCGAGATGTTAGGTTCCCTTAGGTTAGGATATATGACGTTATAGATGTATATAATGTCCCCATCCAGAAGTAGGCGACGACACGCCAGAAATGTTGTAAAATATTACATCCCAGATGTTAGGTTGCGTTAGGTTAGAATATACAACGTTATAGACGTATATAATATCCCCATCGAGAAGCAGGCGACGACACGACAGGAATGTTGTACAATATTACATTCGACATGTTAGGTTGCCTTAGGCTAGGATATATATAGTTATAGACGTATACATTGTTTCCACCGAGAAGTAGGGACCGACATGCCAGGAATGTTGTAAAATATTACATCCCAGATGTTAGGTTGCGTTAGGTTAGTATATACAAGATTATAGATGTATATAATGTCCCCATCGAGAAGTAGGCGACGAC
Source organism: Xylocopa violacea (assembly GCA_963969225.1). Classification (NCBI taxonomy): domain Eukaryota; kingdom Metazoa; phylum Arthropoda; class Insecta; order Hymenoptera; family Apidae; genus Xylocopa; species Xylocopa violacea. Next base: position 43,525,173 of record CAXAJV010000001.1, on the reverse strand, counting down.
ACGCCAGGAATGTTGTAAAATATTACACCCGAGATGTTAGGTTCCCTTAGGTTAGGATATATGACGTTATAGATGTATATAATGTCCCCATCCAGAAGTAGGCGACGAGACGCCAGGAATGCTGTAAAATATTACATCCCAGATGTTAGGTTGCGTTAGGTTAGGATATATGACGTTATAGATGTATATAATGTCCCCATCCAGAAGTAGGCGACGACACGCCAGGAATGTTGTAAAATATTACATCCGAGATGTAAGGTTCCCTTAGGTTAGGATATATATCGTTATAGACGTATATAACGTTCCCACCGAGACGTAGGGACCGACATGCCAGGAATGTTGTAAAATATTACATCCCAGATGTTAGGTTGCGTTAGGTTAGTATATACAAGATTATAGATGTATATAATGTCCCCATCGAGAAGTAGGCGACGACACGCCAGGAATGTTGTAAAATATTACACCCGAGATGTTAGGTTCCCTTAGGTTAGGATATACAACGTTATAGACGTATCTAATGTCCCCATCGAGAAGCAGGCGACGACGCGCCAGGAATGTTGTAAAATATAACATCCGAGATGTTAGGTTGCCTTAGGTTAGGATATACAACGTTATAGATGTATATAATGTCCCCATCGAGAAGTAGGCGACGACACGCCAGGAATGTTGTAAGATATTACACCCGAGATGTTAGGTTCCCTTAGGTTAGGATATATGACGTTATAGATGTATATAATGTCCCCATCCAGAAGTAGGCGACGACACGCCAGGAATGTTGTAAAATATTACATCCCAGATGTTAGGTTGCGTTAGGTTAGAATATACAACGTTATAGAGGTATATAATGTCCCCATGGAGAAGCAGGCGACGACACGACAGGAATGTTGCAAAATATTACATTCGACATGTTAGGTTGCCTTAGGCTAGGATATATATCGTTATAGACGTATACATTGTTTCCACCGAGAAGTAGGGACCGACATGCCAGGAATGTTCTAAAATATTACATCCGAGATGTTAGGTTGCTTTAGGTTATGATATATATCGTTATAGACGTATATAATGTTCCCACCGAGACGTGGGGACCGACATGCCAGGGATCTTGTAAAATATTACATCCCAGATGTTATGTTGCTTTAGGTTAGGATATTCAACGTTATAGACGTACAAAAAGTCCCCATCGAGAAGCAGGCGACGACACGCCAGGAATGTTGTAATATATAACATCCGAGATGTTATGTTGCCATACGTTAGGATATGTAACGTTATAGACGTATATAATGTTCCCACCGAAAAGTAGCAGCCGAAGCGCCAGGAATGTTGTAAAATATTACATCCGAGATGTTAGGTTGCCTTAGGTTAGGATATATATCGTTATAGACGTATAGAATGTTCCCACCGACAAGTAGGGACCTACATGCCAGGAATGTTGTAAAATATTACATCCGAGATGTTAGGTTGCCTTAGGCTAGGATATGTAAAGTTATAGACGTATAGAATGTTCCCACCGAGAAATAGGGGCCGACGCGTCAGCAATGTTGTGAAATATTACATTCGACATGTTAGCTTCCCTTAGGTTAGGATATACAACGTTATAGACGTATAGAATGTTCCCACCGAGAAGTAGGGACCGACATGCCAGGAATGTTGTAAAATATTACATTCGAGATGTTAGGTGGCCTTAGGTTAGGATATACAACGTTGTAGATGTATATAATATCCCCATCGAGAAGTAGGCGACGAAACGCCAGGAATGTTGTAAAATATTACATTCTACATGTTGGGTTGCCTTAGGCTAGGATATATATCGATATAGACGTATACATTGTTTCCACCGAGAAGTAGGGACCGACATGCCAGGAATGTTGTAAAATATTACATCCGAGATGTTAGGTTGCTTTAGGTCATGATATATATCGTTATAGACGTATATAATGTTCCCACCGAGACGTGGGGACCGACATGCCAGGGATCTTGTAAAATATTACATCCCAGATGTTAGGTTGCTTTAGGTTAGGATATTCAACGTTATAGACGTACATAAAGTCCCCATCGAGAAGCAGGCGACGACACGCCAGGAATGTTGTAATATATAACATCCGAGATGTTATGTTGCCATACGTTAGGATATGTAACGTTATAGACGCATATAATGTTCCCACCGAAAAGTAGCAGCCGAAGCGCCAGGAATGTTGTGAAATATTACATCCGACACATTAGGTTGCCTTAGGATAGGATATATAACGTTATAGACGTATACAATATTCCCACCGAGAAATAGCGGCCGACGCGTCAGGAATGTTGTAAAATATTACACCCGAGATGTTAGGTTCCCTTAGGTTAGGATATATGACGTTATAGATGTATATAATGTCCCCATCGAGAAGTAGACGACGAGACGCCAGGAAAGCTGTAAAATATTACATCCCAGATGTTAGGTTGCGTTAGGTTAGGATATATGACGTTATAGATGTATATAATGTCCCCATCCAGAAGTAGGCGACGACACGCCAGGAATGTTGTAAAATATTACATCCGAGATGTAAGGTTCCCTTAGGTTAGGATATATATCGTTATAGACGTATATAACGTTCCCACCGAGACGTAGGGACCGACATGCCAGGAATGTTGTAAAATATTACATCCCAGATGTTAGGTTGCGTTAGGTTAGTATATACAAGATTATAGATGTATATAATGTCCCCATCGAGAAGCAGGCGACGACGCGCCAGGAATGATGTAAAATATAACATCCGAGATGTTAGGTTGCCTTAGGTTAGGATATACAACGTTATAGATGTATATAATGTCCCCATCGAGAAGTAGGCGACGACACGCCAGGAATGTTGTAAGATATTACACCCGAGATGTTAGGTTCCCTTAGGTTAGGATATATGACGTTATAGATGTATATAATGTCCCCATCCAGAAGTAGGCGACGACACGCCAGGAATGTTGTAAAATATTACATCCCAGATGTTAGGTTGCGTTAGGTTAGAATATACAACGTTATAGAGGTATATAATGTCCCCATGGAGAAGCAGGCGACGACACGACAGGAATGTTGCAAAATATTACATTCGACATGTTAGGTTGCCTTAGGCTAGGATATATATCGTTATAGACGTATACATTGTTTCCACCGAGAAGTAGGGACCGACATGCCAGGAATGTTCTAAAATATTACATCCGAGATGTTAGGTTGCTTTAGGTTATGATATATATCGTTATAGACGTATATAATGTTCCCACCGAGACGTGGGGACCGACATGCCAGGGATCATGTAAAATATTACATCCCAGATGTTATGTTGCTTTAGGTTAGGATATTCAACGTTATAGACGTACAAAAAGTCCCCATCGAGAAGCAGGCGACGACACGCCAGGAATGTTGTAATATATAACATCCGAGATGTTATGTTGCCATACGTTAGGATATGTAACGTTATAGACGTATATAATGTTCCCACCGAAAAGTAGCAGCCGAAGCGCCAGGAATGTTGTAAAATATTACATCCGAGATGTTAGGTTGCCTTAGGTTAGGATATATATCGTTATAGACGTATAGAATGTTCCCACCGACAAGTAGGGACCTACATGCCAGGAATGTTGTAAAATATTACATCCGAGATGTTAGGTTGCCTTAGGCTAGGATATGTAAAGTTATAGACGTATAGAATGTTCCCACCGAGAAATAGGGGCCGACGCGTCAGCAATGTTGTGAAATATTACATTCGACATGTTAGCTTCCCTTAGGTTAGGATATACAACGTTATAGACGTATAGAATGTTCCCACCGAGAAGTAGGGACCGACATGCCAGGAATGTTGTAAAATATTACATTCGAGATGTTAGGTGGCCTTAGGTTAGGATATACAACGTTGTAGATGTATATAATATCCCCATCGAGAAGTAGGCGACGAAACGCCAGGAATGTTGTAAAATATTACATTCTACATGTTGGGTTGCCTTAGGCTAGGATATATATCGATATAGACGTATACATTGTTTCCACCGAGAAGTAGGGACCGACATGCCAGGAATGTTGTAAAATATTACATCCGAGATGTTAGGTTGCTTTAGGTCATGATATATATCGTTATAGACGTATATAATGTTCCCACCGAGACGTGGGGACCGACATGCCAGGGATCTTGTAAAATATTACATCCCAGATGTTAGGTTGCTTTAGGTTAGGATATTCAACGTTATAGACGTACATAAAGTCCCCATCGAGAAGCAGGCAACGACACGCCAGGAATGTTGTAATATATAACATCCGAGATGTTATGTTGCCATACGTTAGGATATGTAACGTTATAGACGTATATAATGTTCCCACCGAAAAGTAGCAGCCGAAGCGCCAGGAATGTTGTGAAATATTACATCCGAGATATTAGGTTGCCTTAGGATAGGATATATAACGTTATAGACGTATACAATATTCCCACCGAGAAATAGCGGCCGACGCGTCAGGAATGTTGTAAAATATTACACCCGAGATGTTAGGTTCCCTTAGGTTAGGATATATGACGTTATAGATGTATATAATGTCCCCATCGAGAAGTAGACGACGACACGCCAGGAATGTTGTAAAATATTACATTCTACATGTTGGGTTGCCTTAGGCTAGGATATATATCGTTATAGACGTATACATTGTTTCCACCGAGAAGTAGGGACCGACATGACAGGAGTGTTGTAAAATATTACATCCCAGATGTTAGGTTGCGTTAGGTTAGTATATACAAGGTTATAGATGTATATAATGTCCCCATCGAGAAGTAGGCGACGACACGCCAGGAATGTTGTAAAATATTACGTCCGAGATGTAAGGTTCCCTTAGGTTAGGATATATATCGTTATAGACGTATATAACGTTCCCACCGAGACGTAGGGCCCGTCATGCCAGGAATGTTGTAAAATATTACATCCCAGATGTTAGGTTGCGTTAGGTTAGGATATACAACGTAATAGATGTATATAATGTCCCCTTCGAGAAGCAGGCGACAACACTCCAGGAATGTTGTAAAATATTACATTCGATATGTTAGGTCGCATTAGGCTAGGATATATATCGTTATAGACGTATACAATGTTTCCACCGAGACGTAGGGACCGATATGCCAGGAATGTTGTAAAATATTACATCCGAGATGTTAGGTTGCCTTAGCTTAGGATATACAATGTTATAGATGTATATAATGTCCCCATCGAGAAGTAGGCGACGACACGCCAGGAATGTCGTAAAATATTACATTCGACATGTTAGGTTGCCTTAGGCTGGTATATATATCGTTATAGAGGTATACAATGTTCCCACCGAGAAGTACGGGCTTACACGCCAGGAATGTTGTAGAATATTACATCCGAGATGTTATGTTGCCTTACGTTAGGATATATACCGTTATAGATGTATATAATGTTCCCACCGAAAAGTAGGAGCCGACGTGCCAGGAATGTTGTAAAATATTACGGTATTGAGGTTAGTTTGCCTTAGGTTAGGATATACAACATTATAGACGTATATAATTTCCCCGCCGAGAAGTACGGGCCGACACGCCAGGAATGTTATCAACTATTACATCCGACATGTTAGGGCGCCTTAGGCTAGGATGTATAACATTATAGACGAATATAACATTCCCACTGAGAAATAGTCCCGACGCGTCAGGAATGTTGTAAAATATTACACCCGAGATGTTAGGTTCCCTTAGGTTAGGATATGCAACGTTATAGACGTATAGGATATTCCCACCGAGACGTAGAGACCGACATGCCAGGAATGTTGTAAAATATTACATCCGAGATGTTAGGTTGCCTTCGGTTAGGATATATATCGCTATAGACGCATATGATGTTCCCACCGAGAAGTACGGGCCGACACGTCAGGAATGTTGTCAAATATTACATCCGAGATGTTAGGTTGCCTTAGGTTAGGATATACAACGTTGTAGACGTATATAATGTCCCCATCGAGAAGCAGGCGACTACACGCCAGGAATGTTGCAAAATATTACATCCGAGATGTTATGTTGCCTTACGTTAGGATATATAACGTTATAGACGTATACAATGTTTCCACCTCGAAGTACGGGCCTACATGCCAGGAATGCTGTCAACTATTACATCCGAGATGTTAGGTTGCCTTAGGTTAGGATATATATCGTTATAGACGTATACAATGTCCCCATCCAGAAGTAGGCGACGACACGACAGGAATATTACATCCCAGATGTTAGGTTGCGTTAGGTTAGGATATACAACGTTATAGACGTATATAATGTCCCCATCGAGAAGCAGGAGACGACACGCCAGGAATGTTGTAAAATATTACATTCGACATGTTAGGTCGCCTTAGGCTAGGATATATAAGGTTATAGACGTATATAATGTTCCCAAGGAGATGTACGGGCGGACACGCCAGGAATGTTGTCAACTATTACATCCGAGATGTTAGGTTGCCCTAGGTTAGGATATATATCGTTATAGACGTGTATAATGTTCCTACCGAGACTTGGGGACCGACATGCCAGGAATCTTGGAAAATATTACATCCCAGATGTTAGGATGCTTTAGGTTAGGATATACAACGTTATAGACGTATATAATGTCCCTATCGAGGAGCAGGAGACGACAGGCCAGGAATGTTGTAAAATATTACATTCGACATGTTAGGTCGCCATAGGCTATGATATATAACGTTATAGACGTATCTAATGTTCCCACCGAGAAATAGGGGCCGACGCGTCAGAAATGTTGTAAAATATAACACCCGAGATGTTAGGTTCCCTTAGGTTAGGATATACAACGCTATAGACGTATAGAATGTTCCCATCAAGACGTAGGGCCCGTCATGCCAGGAATGTTTTAAAATATTACATCCCAGATGTTAGGTTGCGTTAGGTTAGGATATACAACGTAATAGATGTATATAATGTCCCCTTCGAGAAGCAGGCGACAACACTCCAGGAATGTTGTAAAATATTACATTCGATATGTTAGGTCGCATTAGGCTAGGATATATATCGTTATAGACGTATACAATGTTTCCACCGAGACGTAGGGACCGATATGCCAGGAATGTTGTAAAATATTACATCCGAGATGTTAGGTTGCCTTAGCTTAGGATATACAATGTTATAGATGTATATAATGTCCCCATCGAGAAGTAGGCGACGACACGCCAGGAATGTTGTAAAATATTACATTCGACATGTTAGGTTGCCTTAGGCTGGTATATATATCGTTATAGAGGTTTACAATGTTCCCACCGAGAAGTAGGGACCTACATGCCAGGAATGTTGTAAAATATTACATCCGAGATGTTAGGTTGCCTTAGGTTAGGATATACAACGTTATAGATGTATATAATGTCCCCATCGAGAAGTAGGCGACGACACGCCAGGAATGTGGTAAAATATTACATTCTACAAGGTAGGTTCCCTTAGGTTATGATATACAACGTTATAGACGTATAGAATGTTCCCACCGAGAAATAGGGGCCGACGCGTCAGCAATGTTGTAAAATATTACATTCGACATGTTAGGTTCCCTTAGGTTAGGATATACAACGTTATAGACGTATAGAATGTTCCCACCGAGAAGTAGGGACCGACATGCCAGGAATGTTGTAAAATATTACATCCGAGATGTTAGGTTGCCTTAGGTTAGGATATACAACGTTGTAGATGTATATAATGTCCCCATCGAGAAGTAGGCGACGAAACGCCAGGAATGTTGTAAAATATTACATTCTACATGTTGGGTTGCCTTAGGCTAGGATATATATCGATATAGACGTATACATTGTTTCCACCGAGAAGTAGGGACCGACATGCCAGGAATGTTGTAAAATATTACATCCGAGATGTTAGGTTGCTTTAGGTCATGATATATATCGTTATAGACGTATATAATGTTCCCACCGAGACGTGGGGACCGACATGCCAGGGATCTTGTAAAATATTACATCCCAGATGTTAGGTTGCTTTAGGTTAGAATATTCAACGTTATAGACGTACATAAAGTCCCCATCGAGAAGCAGGCGACGACACGCCAGGAATGTTGTAATATATAACATCCGAGATGTTATGTTGCCATACGTTAGGATATGTAACGTTATAGACGTATATAATGTTCCCACCGAAAAGTAGCAGCCGAAGCGCCAGGAATGTTGTGAAATATTACATCCGAGATATTAGGTTGCCTTAGGCTAGGATATATAACGTTATAGACGTATACAATATTCCCACCGAGAAATAGCGGCCGACAGCGTCAGGAATGTTGTAAAATATTACACCCGAGATGTTAGGTTCCCTTAGGTTAGGATATATGACGTTATAGATGTATATAATGTCCCCATCGAGAAGTAGACGACGACACGCCAGGAATGTTGTAAAATATTACATTCTACATGTTGGGTTGCCTTAGGCTAGGATATATATCGTTATAGACGTATACATTGTTTCCACCGAGAAGTAGGGACCGACACGCCAGGAATGTTGTAAAATATTACATTCGACATGTTAGGTTGCCTTAGGCTGGTATATATATCGTTATAGAGGTATACAATGTTCCCACCGAGAAGTACGGGCCGACACGCCAGGAATGTTGTAGAATATTACATCCGAGATGTTATGTTGCCTTACGTTAGGATAGATACCGTTATAGATGTATATAATGTTCCCACCGAAAAGTAGGAGCCGACGTGCCAGGAATGTTGTAAAATATTACGGTATTGAGGTTAGTTTGCCTTAGGTTAGGATATACAACATTATAGACGTATATAATTTCCCCGCCGAGAAGTACGGTCCGACACGCCAGGAATGTTATCAACTATTACATCCGACATGTTAGGGCGCCTTAGGCTAGGATGTATAACATTATAGACGAATATAACATTCCCACTGAGAAATAGTCCCGACGCGTCAGGAATGTTGTAAAATATTACACCCGAGATGTTAGGTTCCCTTAGGTTAGGATATGCAACGTTATAGACGTATAGGATATTCCCACCGAGACGTAGAGACCGACATGCCAGGAATGTTGTAAAATATTACATCCGAGATGTTAGGTTGCCTTCGGTTAGGATATATATCGCTATAGGCGCATATGATGTTCCCACCGAGAAGTACGGGCCGACACGTCAGGAATGTTGTCAAATATTACATCCGAGATGTTAGGTTGCCTTAGGTTAGGATATACAACGTTATAGATTTATATAATGTCCCCATCCAGAGGTAGGCGACGACACGCCAGGAATGATGTAAAATATTACATTCGACATGTTAGGTCGCCTTAGGCTAGGATATATAACGTTATAGACGTATACAATGTTTCCACCGAGAAGTACGGGCCTACATGCCAGGAATGTTGTCAACTATTACATCCGAGATGTTAGGTTGCCTTAGGTTAGGATATATATCGTTATAGACGTATACAATGTCCCCATCCAGAAGTAGGCGACGACACGACAGGAATATTACATCCCAGATGTTAGGTTGCGTTAGGTTAGGATATACAACGTTATAGACGTATATAATGTCCCCATCGAGAAGCAGGAGACGACACGCCAGGAATGTTGTAAAATATTACATTCGACATGTTAGGTCGCCTTAGGCTAGGATATATAACGTTATAGACGTATCTAATGTTCCCACCGAGAAATAGGGGCCGACGCGTCAGAAATGTTGTAAAATATTACACCCGAGATGTTAGGTTCCCTTAGGTTAGGATATACAACGCTATAGACGTGTAGAATGTTCCCATCAAGACGTAGGGCCCGTCATGCCAGGAATGTTGTAAAATATTACATCCCAGATGTTAGGTTGCGTTAGGTTAGTATATACAACGTAATAGATGTATATAATGTCCCCTTCGAGAAGCAGGCGACAACACTCCAGGAATGTTGTAAAATATTACATTCGATATGTTAGGTCGCATTAGGCTAGGATATATATCGTTATAGACGTATACAATGTTTCCACCGAGACGTAGGGACCGATATGCCAGGAATGTTGTAAAATATTACATCCGAGATGTTAGGTTGCCTTAGCTTAGGATATACAATGTTATAGATGTATATAATGTCCCCATCGAGAAGTAGGCGACGACACGCCAGGAATGTCGTAAAATATTACATTCGACATGTTAGGTTGCCTTAGGCTGGTATATATATCGTTATAGAGGTATACAATGTTCCCACCGAGAAGTACGGGCTTACACGCCAGGAATGTTGTAGAATATTACATCCGAGATGTTATGTTGCCTTACGTTAGGATATATACCGTTATAGATGTATATAATGTTCCCACCGAAAAGTAGGAGCCGACGTGCCAGGAATGTTGTAAAATATTACGGTATTGAGGTTAGTTTGCCTTAGGTTAGGATATACAACATTATAGACGTATATAATTTCCCCGCCGAGAAGTACGGGCCGACACGCCAGGAATGTTATCAACTATTACATCCGACATGTTAGGGCGCCTTAGGCTAGGATGTATAACATTATAGACGAATATAACATTCCCACTGAGAAATAGTCCCGACGCGTCAGGAATGTTGTAAAATATTACACCCGAGATGTTAGGTTCCCTTAGGTTAGGATATGCAACGTTATAGACGTATAGGATATTCCCACCGAGACGTAGAGACCGACATGCCAGGAATGTTGTAAAATATTACATCCGAGATGTTAGGTTGCCTTCGGTTAGGATATATATCGCTATAGACGCATATGATGTTCCCACCGAGAAGTACGGGCCGACACGTCAGGAATGTTGTCAAATATTACATCCGAGATGTTAGGTTGCCTTAGGTTAGGATATACAACGTTGTAGACGTATATAATGTCCCCATCGAGAAGCAGGCGACGACACGCCAGGAATGTTGCAAAATATTACATCCGAGATGTTATGTTGCCTTACGTTAGGATATATAACGTTATAGACGTATACTATGTTTCCACCGAGAAGTACGGGCCTACATGCCAGGAATGCTGTCAACTATTACATCCGAGATGTTAGGTTGCCTTAGGTTAGGATATATATCGTTATAGACGTATACAATGTCCCCATCCAGAAGTAGGCGACGACACGACAGGAATATTACATCCCAGATGTTAGGTTGCGTTAGGTTAGGATATACAACGTTATAGACGTATATAATGTCCCCATCGAGAAGCAGGAGACGACACGCCAGGAATGTTGTAAAATATTACATTCGACATGTTAGGTCGCCTTAGGCTAGGATATATAAGGTTATAGACGTATATAATGTTCCCAAGGAGATGTACGGGCGGACACGCCAGGAATGTTGTCAACTATTACATCCGAGATGTTAGGTTGCCCTAGGTTAGGATATATATCGTTATAGACGTGTATAATGTTCCTACCGAGACTTGGGGACCGACATGCCAGGAATCTTGGAAAATATTACATCCCAGATGTTACGATGCTTTAGGTTAGGATATACAACGTTATAGACGTATATAATGTCCCTATCGAGGAGCAGGAGACGACAGGCCAGGAATGTTGTAAAATATTACATTCGACATGTTAGGTCGCCATAGGCTATGATATATAACGTTATAGACGTATCTAATGTTCCCACCGAGAAATAGGGGCCGACGCGTCAGAAATGTTGTAAAATATAACACCCGAGATGTTAGGTTCCCTTAGGTTAGGATATACAACGCTATAGACGTATAGAATGTTCCCATCAAGACGTAGGGCCCGTCATGCCAGGAATGTTTTAAAATATTACATCCCAGATGTTAGGTTGCGTTAGGTTAGGATATACAACGTAATAGATGTATATAATGTCCCCTTCGAGAAGCAGGCGACAACACTCCAGGAATGTTGTAAAATATTACATTCGATATGTTAGGTCGCATTAGGCTAGGATATATATCGTTATAGACGTATACAATGTTTCCACCGAGACGTAGGGACCGATATGCCAGGAATGTTGTAAAATATTACATCCGAGATGTTAGGTTGCCTTAGCTTAGGATATACAATGTTATAGATGTATATAATGTCCCCATCGAGAAGTAGGCGACGACACGCCAGGAATGTTGTAAAATATTACATTCGACATGTTAGGTTGCCTTAGGCTGGTATATATATCGTTATAGAGGTTTACAATGTTCCCACCGAGAAGTAGGGACCTACATGCCAGGAATGTTGTAAAATATTACATCCGAGATGTTAGGTTGCCTTAGGTTAGGATATACAACGTTATAGATGTATATAATGTCCCCATCGAGAAGTAGGCGACGACACGCCAGGAATGTGGTAAAATATTACATTCTACAAGGTAGGTTCCCTTAGGTTATGATATACAACGTTATAGACGTATAGAATGTTCCCACCGAGAAATAGGGGCCGACGCGTCAGCAATGTTGTAAAATATTACATTCGACATGTTAGGTTCCCTTAGGTTAGGATATACAACGTTATAGACGTATAGAATGTTCCCACCGAGAAGTAGGGACCGACATGCCAGGAATGTTGTAAAATATTACATCCGAGATGTTAGGTTGCCTTAGGTTAGGATATACAACGTTGTAGATGTATATAATGTCCCCATCGAGAAGTAGGCGACGAAACGCCAGGAATGTTGTAAAATATTACATTCTACATGTTGGGTTGCCTTAGGCTAGGATATATATCGATATAGACGTATACATTGTTTCCACCGAGAAGTAGGGACCGACATGCCAGGAATGTTGTAAAATATTACATCCGAGATGTTAGGTTGCTTTAGGTCATGATATATATCGTTATAGACGTATATAATGTTCCCACCGAGACGTGGGGACCGACATGCCAGGGATCTTGTAAAATATTACATCCCAGATGTTAGGTTGCTTTAGGTTAGAATATTCAACGTTATAGACGTACATAAAGTCCCCATCGAGAAGCAGGCGACGACACGCCAGGAATGTTGTAATATATAACATCCGAGATGTTATGTTGCCATACGTTAGGATATGTAACGTTATAGACGTATATAATGTTCCCACCGAAAAGTAGCAGCCGAAGCGCCAGGAATGTTGTGAAATATTACATCCGAGATATTAGGTTGCCTTAGGCTAGGATATATAACGTTATAGACGTATACAATATTCCCACCGAGAAATAGCGGCCGACGCGTCAGGAATGTTGTAAAATATTACACCCGAGATGTTAGGTTCCCTTAGGTTAGGATATATGACGTTATAGATGTATATAATGTCCCCATCGAGAAGTAGACGACGACACGCCAGGAATGTTGTAAAATATTACATTCTACATGTTGGGTTGCCTTAGGCTAGGATATATATCGTTATAGACGTATACATTGTTTCCACCGAGAAGTAGGGACCGACATGCCAGGAATGTTGTAAAATATTACATCCCAGATGTTAGGTTGCGTTAGGTTAGTATATACAAGATTATAGATGTATATACTGTCCCCATCGAGAAGTAGGCGACGACACGCCAGGAATGTTGTAAAATATTACACCCGAGATGTTAGGTTCCCTTAGGTTAGGATATATGACGTTATAGATGTATATAATGTCCCCATCCAGAAGTAGGCGACGACACGCCAGGAATGCTGTAAAATATTACATCCCAGATGTTAGGTTGCGCTAGGTTAGGATATATGACGTTATAGATGTATATAATGTCCCCATTCAGAAGTAGGCGACGACACGCCAGGAATGTTGTAAAATACTACATCCGAGATGTAAGGTTCCCTTAGGTTAGGATATATATCGTTATAGACGTATATAACGTTCCCACCGAGACGTAGGGACCGACATGCCAGGAATGTTGTAAAATATTACATCCCAGATGTTAGGTTGCCTTAGGGTAGGATATACAACGTTATAGATGTATATAACGTCCCCATTGAGAAGTAGGCGACGACACGCCAGGAATGTTGTAAAATATTACATTCGACAAGTTAGGTTGCCGTAGGCTAGGATATATAACGTTATAGACGTATATAATGTTCCCACCGAGAAATAGGGACCGACGCGTCAGGAATGTTCTAGAATATTACACCCGAGATGTTAGGTTCCCTTAGGTTAGGAAATACAACGTTATAGACGTATAGAATGTTCCCACCGAGAAATAGGGGCCGACGCGTCAGCAATGTTGTAAAATATTACACCCGAGATGTTAGGTTCCCTTAGGTTAGGATATACAACGTTATAGACGTATAGAATGTTTCCACCGAGAAGTAGGGACCTACATGCCAGGAATGTTCTAAAATATTAAATCCCAGATGTTAGGTTGCGTTAGGTTAGAATATACAACGTTATAGATGTATATAATGTCCCCATCGAGAAGTAGGCGACGACACGCCAGGAATGTTGTAAAATATTACACCCGAGATGTTAGGTTCCCTTAGGTTAGGATATATGACGTTATAGATGTATATAATGTCCCCATCCAGAAGTAGGCGACGACACGCCAGGAATGCTGTAAAATATTACATCCCAGATGTTAGGTTGCGTTAGGTTAGAATATACAACGTTATAGACGTATATAATATCCCCATCGAGAAGCAGGCGACGACACGACAGGAATGTTGTACAATATTACATTCGACATGTTAGGTTGCCTTAGGCTAGGATATATATAGTTATAGACGTATACAATGTTCCCACCGAGAAGTAGGCGACGACACGCCAGGAATGTTCTAAAATATTAAATCCCAGATGTTAGGTTCCGTTAGGTTAGAATATACAAGGTTATAGATGTATATAATGTCCCCATCCAGAAGTAGGCGACGACACGCCAGGAATGTTGTAAAATATTACATTCTACATGTTGGGTTGCCTTAGGATAGGATATATGTCGATATAGACGTATACATTGTTTCCACCGAGAAGTAGGGACCGACATGCCAGGAATGTTGTAAAATATTACATCCCAGATGTTAGGTTGCTTTAGGTTAGGATATTCAACGTTATAGACGTATATAATGTCCCCATCGAGATGCAGGAGACGACACGACAGGAATGTTGTAAAATATTACATTCGACATGTTAGGTTGCCTTAGGCTAGGATATATATAGTTATAGAAGTATACAATGTTCCCACCGAGAAGTAGGCGAAGACACGCCAGGAATGTTGTAAAATATTACACCCGAGATGTTAGGTTCCCTTAGGTTAGGATATATAACGTTATAGATGTATATAATGTCCCCATCCAGAAGTAGGCGACGACACGCCAGGAATGTTGTAAAATATTACATTCTACAAGTTAGTTTGCCTTAGGCTAGGATATATAACGTTATAGACGTATATAATGTTCCCACCGAGAAATAGGGACTGACGCGTCAGGAATGTTCTAAAATATTACACCCGAGATGTTAGGTTCCCTTAGGTTAGGACATACAGCGTTATAGGCGTATAGAATGTCCCCATCGAGAAGTAGGCGACGACACGACAGGAATGTTGTAAAATATTACATTCGACATGTTAGGTTGCGTTAGGCTAGGGTTTATATCGTTATAGACGTATACAATGTTCCCACCGAGAAGTAGGGCCCGACATGCCAGGAATGTTGTAAAATATTACATCCGAGATGTTAGGTTGCCTTAGGGGAGGATATACAACGTTATAGATGTATATAACGTCCCCATCGAGAAGTAGGCGACGACACGCCAGGAACGTTGTAAAATATTACATTCTACATTTTGGGTTGCCTTAGGCTAGGATATATGTCGTTATAGACGTATACATTGTTTCCACCGAGAAGTAGGGACCGACATGCCAGGAATGTTGTAAAATATTACATCCCAGATGTTAGGTTGCTTTAGGTTAGGATATTCAACGTTATAGACGTATATAATGTCCCCATCGAGATGCAGGAGACGACACGACAGGAATGTTGTAAAATATTACATTCGACATGTTAGGTTGCCTTAGGCTAGGATATATATAATTATAGACGTATACAATGTTCCCACTGAGAAGTAGGGCCCAACATGCCAGGAATGTTGTAAAATATTACATCCGAGATGTAAGGTTCCCTTAGGTTAGGATATATATCGTTATAGACGTATATAACGTTCCCACCGAGACGTAGGGACCGACATGCCAGGAATGTTGAAAATATTACATCCCAGATGTTAGGTTGCGTTAGGTTAGTATATACAAGGTTATAGACGTATATAATGTCCCCATCAAGAAGCAGGCGACGACACGCCAGAATGTTGTAAAATATTACATCCGAGATGTTAGGTTGCCTTAGGTTAGGATATACAACTTTATAGATGTATATAATGTCCCCATCGAGAAGTAGGCGACGACACGCCAGGAATGTTGTAAAATATTACACCCGAGATGTTAGGTTCCCTTAGGTTAGGATATATGACGTTATAGATGTATATAATGTCCCCATCCAGAAGTAGGCGACGACACGCCAGGAATGTTGTAAAATATTACATCCCAGATGTTAGGTTGCGTTAGGTTAGAATATACAACGTTATAGACGTATATAATATCCCCATCGAGAAGCAGGCGACGACACGACAGGAATGTTGTACAATATTACATTCGACATGTTAGGTTGCCTTAGGCTAGGATATATATAGTTATAGACGTATACAATGTTCCCACCGAGAAGTAGGCGACGACACGCCAGGAATGTTCTAAAATATTAAATCCCAGATGTTAGGTTCCCTTAGGTTAGGATATATATCGTTATAGACGTATATAACGTTCCCACCGAGACGTAGGGACCGACATGCCAGGAATGTTGAAAATATTACATCCCAGATGTTAGGTTGCGTTAGGTTAGTATATACAAGGTTATAGACGTATATAATGTCCCCATCAAGAAACAGACGACGACACGCCAGAATGTTGTAAAATATTACATCCGAGATGTTAGGTTGCCTTAGGTTAGGATATACAAATTTATAGATGTATATAATGTCCCCATCGAGAAGTAGGCGACGACACGCCAGGAATGTTGTAAGATATTACACCCGAGATGTTAGGTTCCCTTAGGTTAGGATATATGACGTTATAGATGTATATAATGTCCCCATCCAGAAGTAGGCGACGACACGCCAGGAATGTTGTAAAATATTACATCCCAGATGTTAGGTTGCGTTAGGTTAGAATATACAACGTTATAGAGGTATATAATGTCCCCATGGAGAAGCAGGCGACGACACGACAGGAATGTTGCAAAATATTACATTCGACATGTTAGGTTGCCTTAGGCTAGGATATATATCGTTATAGACGTATACATTGTTTCCACCGAGAAGTAGGGACCGACATGCCAGGAATGTTCTAAAATATTACATCCGAGATGTTAGGTTGCTTTAGGTTATGATATATATCGTTATAGACGTACATAATGTTCCCACCGAGACGTGGGGACCGACATGCCAGGGATCTTGTAAAATATTACATCCCAGATGTTATGTTGCTTTAGGTTAGGATATTCAACGTTATAGACGTACAAAAAGTCCCCATCGAGAAGCAGGCGACGACACGCCAGGAATGTTGTAATATATAACATCCGAGATGTTATGTTGCCATACGTTAGGATATGTAACGTTATAGACGTATATAATGTTCCCACCGAAAAGTAGCAGCCGAAGCGCCAGGAATGTTGTAAAATATTACATCCGAGATGTTAGGTTGCCTTAGGTTAGGATATATATCGTTATAGACGTATAGAATGTTCCCACCGACAAGTAGGGACCTACATGCCAGGAATGTTGTAAAATATTACATCCGAGATGTTAGGTTGCCTTAGGCTAGGATATGTAAAGTTATAGACGTATAGAATGTTCCCACCGAGAAATAGGGGCCGACGCGTCAGCAATGTTGTGAAATATTACATTCGACATGTTAGGTTCCCTTAGGTTAGGATATACAACGTTATAGACGTATAGAATGTTCCCACCGAGAAGTAGGGACCGACATGCCAGGAATGTTGTAAAATATTACATTCGAGATGTTAGGTTGCCTTAGGTTAGGATATACAACGTTGTAGATGTATATAATGTCCCCATCGAGAAGTAGGCGACGAAACGCCAGGAATGTTGTAAAATATTACATTCTACATGTTGGGTTGCCTTAGGCTAGGATATATATCGATATAGACGTATACATTGTTTCCACCGAGAAGTAGGGACCGACATGCCAGGAATGTTGTAAAATATTACATCCGAGATGTTAGGTTGCTTTAGGTCATGATATATATCGTTATAGACGTATATAATGTTCCCACCGAGACGTGGGGACCGACATGCCAGGGATCTTGTAAAATATTACATCCCAGATGTTAGGTTGCTTTAGGTTAGGATATTCAACGTTATAGACGTACATAAAGTCCTCATCGAGAAGCAGGCGACGACACGCCAGGAATGTTGTAATATATAACATCCGAGATGTTATGTTGCCATACGTTAGGATATGTAACGTTATAGACGTATATAATGTTCCCACCGAAAAGTAGCAGCCGAAGCGCCAGGAATGTTGTGAAATATTACATCCGAGATATTAGGTTGCCTTAGGATAGGATATATAACGTTATAGACGTATACAATATTCCCACCGAGAAATAGCGGCCGACGCGTCAGGAATGTTGTAAAATATTACACCCGAGATGTTAGGTTCCCTTAGGTTAGGATATATGACGTTATAGATGTATATAATGTCCCCATCGAGAAGTAGACGACGAGACGCCAGGAATGCTGTAAAATATTACATCCCAGATGTTAGGTTGCGTTAGGTTAGGATATATGACGTTATAGATGTATATAATGTCCCCATCCAGAAGTAGGCGACGACACGCCAGGAATGTTGTAAAATATTACATCCGAGATGTAAGGTTCCCTTAGGTTAAGATATATATCGTTATAGACGTATATAACGTTCCCACCGAGACGTAGGGACCGACATGCCAGGAATGTTGTAAAATATTACATCCCAGATGTTAGGTTGCGTTAGGTTAGTATATACAAGATTATAGATGTATATAATGTCCCCATCGAGAAGTAGGCTACGACACGCCAGGAATGTTGTAAAATATTACACCCGAGATGTTAGGTTCCCTTAGGTTAGGATATACAACGTTATAGACGTATCTAATGTCCCCATCGAGAAGCAGGCGACGACGCGCCAGGAATGTTGTAAAATATAACATCCGAGATGTTAGGTTGCCTTAGGTTAGGATATACAACGTTATAGATGTATATAATGTCCCCATCGAGAAGTAGGCGACGACACGCCAGGAATGTTGTAAGATATTACACCCGAGATGTTAGGTTCCCTTAGGTTAGGATATATGACGTTATAGATGTATATAATGTCCCCATCCAGAAGTAGGCGACGACACGCCAGGAATGTTGTAAAATATTACATCCCAGATGTTAGGTTGCGTTAGGTTAGAATATACAACGTTATAGAGGTATATAATGTCCCCATGGAGAAGCAGGCGACGACACGACAGGAATGTTGCAAAATATTACATTCGACATGTTAGGTTGCCTTAGGCTAGGATATATATCGTTATAGACGTATACATTGTTTCCACCGAGAAGTAGGGACCGACATGCCAGGAATGTTGTAAAATATTACATCCGAGATGTTAGGTTGCTTTAGGTTATGATATATATCGTTATAGACGTATATAATGTTCCCACCGAGACGTGGGGACCGACATGCCAGGGATCTTGTAAAATATTACATCCCAGATGTTAGGTTGCTTTAGGTTAGGATATTCAACGTTATAGACGTACAAAAAGTCGACATCGAGAAGCAGGCGACGACACGCCAGGAATGTTGTAATATATAACATCCGAGATGTTATGTTGCCATACGTTAGGATATGTAACGTTATAGACGTATATAATGTTCCCACCGAAAAGTAGCAGCCGAAGCGCCAGGAATGTTGTGAAATATTACATCCGAGATATTAGGTTGCCTTAGGCTAGGATATATAACGTTATAGACGTATACAATATTCCCACCGAGAAATAGCGGCCGACGCGTCAGGAATGTTGTAAAATATTACACCCGAGATGTTAGGTTCCCTTAGGTTAGGATATATGACGTTATAGATGTATATAATGTCCCCATCGAGAAGTAGACGACGACACGCCAGGAATGTTGTAAAATATTACATTCTACATGTTGGGTTGCCTTAGGCTAGGATATATATCGTTATAGACGTATACATTGTTTCCACCGAGAAGTAGGGACCGACATGCCAGGAATGTTGTAAAATATTACATCCCAGATGTTAGGTTGCGTTAGGTTAGTATATACAAGATTATAGATGTATATAATGTCCCCATCGAGAAGTAGGCGACGACACGCCAGGAATGTTGTAAAATATTACACCCGAGATGTTAGGTTCCCTTAGGTTAGGATATATGACGTTATAGATGTATATAATGTCCCCATCCAGAAGTAGGCGACGAGACGCCAGGAATGCTGTAAAATATTACATCCCAGATGTTAGGTTGCGTTAGGTTAGGATATATGACGTTATAGATGTATATAATGTCCCCATCGAGAAGTAGGCGACGACACGCCAGGAATGTTGTAAAATATTACATCCGAGATGTAAGGTTCCCTTAGGTTAGGATATATATCGTTATAGACGTATATAACGTTCCCACCGAGACGTAGGGACCGACATGCCAGGAATGTTGTAAAATATTACATCCCAGATGTTAGGTTGCGTTAGGTTTGTATATACAAGATTATAGATGTATATAATGTCCCCATCGAGAAGTAGGCTACGACACGCCAGGAATGTTGTAAAATATTACACCCGAGATGTTAGGTTCCCTTAGGTTAGGATATACAACGTTATAGACGTATCTAATGTCCCCATCGAGAAGCAGGCGACGACGCGCCAGGAATGTTGTAAAATATAACATCCGAGATGTTAGGTTGCCTTAGGTTAGGATATACAACGTTATAGATGTATATAATGTCCCCATCGAGAAGTAGGCGACGACACGCCAGGAATGTTGTAAGATATTACACCCGAGATGTTAGGTTCCCTTAGGTTAGGATATATGACGTTATAGATGTATATAATGTCCCCATCCAGAAGTAGGCGACGACACGCCAGGAATGTTGTAAAATATTACATCCCAGATGTTAGGTTGCGTTAGGTTAGAATATACAACGTTATAGAGGTATATAATGTCCCCATGGAGAAGCAGGCGACGACACGACAGGAATGTTGCAAAATATTACATTCGACATGTTAGGTTGCCTTAGGCTAGGATATATATCGTTATAGACGTATACATTGTTTCCACCGAGAAGTAGGGACCGACATGCCAGGAATGTTCTAAAATATTACATCCGAGATGTTAGGTTGCTTTAGGTTATGATATATATCGTTATAGACGTACATAATGTTCCCACCGAGACGTGGGGACCGACATGCCAGGGATCTTGTAAAATATTACATCCCAGATGTTATGTTGCTTTAGGTTAGGATATTCAACGTTATAGACGTACAAAAAGTCCCCATCGAGAAGCAGGCGACGACACGCCAGGAATGTTGTAATATATAACATCCGAGATGTTATGTTGCCATACGTTAGGATATGTAACGTTATAGACGTATATAATGTTCCCACCGAAAAGTAGCAGCCGAAGCGCCAGGAATGTTGTAAAATATTACATCCGAGATGTTAGGTTGCCTTAGGTTAGGATATATATCGTTATAGACGTATAGAATGTTCCCACCGACAAGTAGGGACCTACATGCCAGGAATGTTGTAAAATATTACATCCGAGATGTTAGGTTGCCTTAGGCTAGGATATGTAAAGTTATAGACGTATAGAATGTTCCCACCGAGAAATAGGGGCCGACGCGTCAGCAATGTTGTGAAATATTACATTCGACATGTTAGGTTCCCTTAGGTTAGGATATACAACGTTATAGACGTATAGAATGTTCCCACCGAGAAGTAGGGACCGACATGCCAGGAATGTTGTAAAATATTACATTCGAGATGTTAGGTTGCCTTAGGTTAGGATATACAACGTTGTAGATGTATATAATGTCCCCATCGAGAAGTAGGCGACGAAACGCCAGGAATGTTGTAAAATATTACATTCTACATGTTGGGTTGCCTTAGGCTAGGATATATATCGATATAGACGTATACATTGTTTCAACCGAGAAGTAGGGACCGACATGCCAGGAATGTTGTAAAATATTACATCCGAGATGTTAGGTTGCTTTAGGTCATGATATATATCGTTATAGACGTATATAATGTTCCCACCGAGACGTGGGGACCGACATGCCAGGGATCTTGTAAAATATTACATCCCAGATGTTAGGTTGCTTTAGGTTAGGATATTCAACGTTATAGACGTACATAAAGTTCCCATCGAGAAGCAGGCGACGACACGCCAGGAATGTTGTAATATATAACATCCGAGATGTTATGTTGCCATACGTTAGGATATGTAACGTTATAGACGTATATAATGTTCCCACCGAAAAGTAGCAGCCGAAGCGCCAGGAATGTTGTGAAATATTACATCCGAGATATTAGGTTGCCTTAGGATAGGATATATAACGTTATAGACGTATACAATATTCCCACCGAGAAATAGCGGCCGACGCGTCAGGAATGTTGTAAAATATTACACCCGAGATGTTAGGTTCCCTTAGGTTAGGATATATGACGTTATAGATGTATATAATGTCCCCATCGAGAAGTAGACGACGAGACGCCAGGAATGCTGTAAAATATTACATCCCAGATGTTAGGTTGCGTTAGGTTAGGATATATGACGTTATAGATGTATATAATGTCCCCATCCAGAAGTAGGCGACGACACGCCAGGAATGTTGTAAAATATTACATCCGAGATGTAAGGTTCCCTTAGGTTAGGATATATATCGTTATAGACGTATATAACGTTCCCACCGAGACGTAGGGACCGACATGCCAGGAATGTTGTAAAATATTACATCCCAGATGTTAGGTTGCGTTAGGTTAGTATATACAAGATTATAGATGTATATAATGTCCCCATCGAGAAGTAGGCGACGACACGCCAGGAATGTTGTAAGATATTACACCCGAGATGTTAGGTTCCCTTAGGTTAGGATATATGACGTTATAGATGTATATAATGTCCCCATCCAGAAGTAGGCGACGACACGCCAGGAATGTTGTAAAATATTACATCCCAGATGTTAGGTTGCGTTAGGTTAGAATATACAACGTTATAGAGGTATATAATGTCCCCATGGAGAAGCAGGCGACGACACGACAGGAATGTTGCAAAATATTACATTCGACATGTTAGGTTGCCTTAGGCTAGGATATATATCGTTATAGACGTATACATTGTTTCCACCGAGAAGGAGGGACCGACATGCCAGGAATGTTCTAAAATATTACATCCGAGATGTTAGGTTGCTTTAGGTTATGATATATATCGTTATAGACGTATATAATGTTCCCACCGAGACGTGGGGACCGACATGCCAGGGATCTTGTAAAATATTACATCCCAGATGTTATGTTGCTTTAGGTTAGGATATACAACGTTATAGACGTATATAATGTCCCCATCGAGAAGCAGGCGACGACACGCCAGAATGTTGTAAAATATTACATCCGAGATGTTAGGTTCCCTTAGGTTAGGATATACAACGTTATAGACGTATCTCATGTCCCCATCGAGAAGCACGCGACGACACGCCAGGAATGTTGTAAAATATAACATCCGAGATGTTAGGTTGCCTTAGGCTAGGATATATAACGTTATAGACGTATATAATATTCCTACCGAGAAATAGGGGCCGATGCGTCAGGAATGTTGTAAAATATTACACCCGAGATGTTAGGTTCCCTTAGGTTAGGATATACAACGTTATAGACGTATATAATGTCCCCTTAGAGAAGCAAGCGACGACAGGCCAGAATGTTCTAAAATATTACATTCGACATGTTAGGTTGCCTTAGGCTAGGATATGTAACGTTATAGACGTATATAATATTCCCACCGAGAAATAGGGGCCGACGCGTAAGGAATGTTGTAAAATATTACACCCGAAATGTTAGGTTCCCTTAGGTTAGTATATACAACGTTATAGACGTATAGAATGTTCCCACCGAGATGTAGGAACCGACATGCCAGGAATGTTGTAAACTATTACATCCGAGTTGTTAGGTTGTTTTAGGTTAGGATATATATCGTTATAGACTTATATAATGTTCCCACCGAGATGTGGGGACCGACATGCCAGGAATGTTGTAACACATTATATCCCAGAAGTTAGGTTGCTTTGGGTTAGGATATACAACGTTATAGACGTATATAATGTACCCATCGAGAAGAAGGCGACGACACGCCAGAATGTTGTCAAATATTACGTCCGAGATGTTAGGTTCCCTTAGGTTAGGATAAACAACGTTATAGACGTATCTAATGTCCCCATCGAGAAGCAGGCGACGACACGCCAAAATGTTGTAAAATATTACATCCGATATGTTAGGTTGCCTTAGGATAGGATATATAACATGATAGACGTATATAATGTTTCCTCCGAGAAATAGGGGCCGACGCGTCAGGTATGTTGTAAAATATTACATCCCAGATGTTAGCTTCCCTTAGGTTAGGATATACAACTGTATAGAATGTTCCCACCGAGATGTAGAGACCGCCAGGAATGTGGTAAACTATTACATCCGAGTTGTTAGGTTGATTTAGGTTAGGATATATATCGTTATAGACTTATATAGTATTCCCACCGAGACGTGGGGACCGACATGCCAGGAATGTTGTAAAATATTACATCCCAGAAGTTAGGTTGCTTTGGGTTAGGATATACAACGTTATAGACGTATAGAATGTTCCCACCGAGATGTAGGGACCGACATGCCAGGAATGTTGTAAAATATTACATCCGAGTTGTTAGGTTGCTTTAGGTTAGGATATATATCGTTATAGACTTATATAATGTTCCCACCGAGACGTGGGGCCGACATGCCTGGAAGGTTGTAAAATATTACATCCCAGAAGATAGGTTGCTTTGGGTTAGGATATACAACGTTATCGACGTATATAATGTCCCCATCGAGAAGCAGGCGACGAGACGCCAGAATGTTGTAAAATATTATATCCGAGATTTTAGGTTCCCTTAGGTTAGGATATACAACGTTATAGACGTATCTAATGTCCCCATCGAGAAGCAGGCGACGACACGCCAGAATGTTGTAAAATATTACATCCGAGATTTTAGGTTCCCTTAGGTTAGGATATACAACGTTATAGACGTATCTAATGTCCCCATCGAGAAGCAGGCGACGACACGCCAGAATGTTGTAAAATATTACATCCGATATGTTAGGTTGCCTTAGGCTAGGACATATATCGTTATAGACGTATACAATGTTCCCACCGACAAGTAGGGACCGACGCGTCAGGAATGTTGTAAAATAAAACATCCCAGATGTTAGGTTGCGTTAGGTTAGGATATACAACGTTATAGACGTATATAATGTCCCCTTCGAGAAGCAGGCGACGACAAGCCAGAATGATGTAAAATATTACATTCGACATGTTAGGTTGCCTTAGGCTAGGATATATAACGTTATAGACGTATATAATATTCCCACCGAGAAATAGGGGCCGACGCGTCAGGAATGTTGTAAAATATTACACCCGAGATGTTAGGTTCCCTTAGGTTAGGATATACAACGCTATAGACGTATAGAATGTTCCCACCGAAAAGTGGGGACCGACATGCCAGGAATGTTGTAAAATATTACATCCCAGATGTTAGATTGCGTTAGGTTAGGATATACAACGTTATAGACGTATATAATGTCCCCATCGAGAAGCAGGCGACGAAACGCCAGGAATGTTGTAAAGTATTACATCCCAGATGTTAGGTTGCGTTAGGTTAGGATATACAACGTTATAGACGTATATAATGTACCCATCGGGAAGTAGGCGCCGTCACGCCAGGAATGTTGTAAAATATTACGGTAGAGAGGTGAGGTTGCCTTAGGTTATGATATATAACGTTATAGACGTATATAATGTTCCCACCGAGAAGCTGGGACCGACCTGCCAGCAATGTTGTAAAATATTACGGTATTGAGGTTGATTTGCCTTAGGTTAGGATATACAACGTTATAGACGTATATAATTTTCCCACCGAGATGTAGGGACCGACAAGCCAGTAGTGTTGTAAAATAATACATCCGAGATGTTAGGTTGCTTTAGGTTAGGATATATATCGTTATAGACGTATATAATGTTCCCACCGAAACGTGGGGACCGACATGCCAGGAATGTTGTAAAATATTACATCCGAGATGTTAGGTTGCATTAGATTAGGATATACAAAGTTATAGATGTATATAATGTTCCCACCGAAAAGTAGGAGCCGACGCGCCAGGAATGTTGTAAAATATTACATCCCAGATGTTAGATTGCGTTAGGTTAGGATATACAACGTTATAGATGTATATAATGTCCATATCGAGAAGCAGGCGACGAAACGCCAGGAATGTTGTAAAATATTACATCCCAGATGTTAGGTTGCGTTAGGTTAGGATATACAACGTTATAGACGTACATAATGTCCCCATCGAGAAGCAGACGACGACACGCCAGGAAGGTTGCATAATATTACATCCCAGGTGTTAGGTTGCGTTAGGTTAGGATATACAACGTTGTAGACGTATATAATGTCCCCATCGAGAAGCAGGCGACGACACGCCAGGAATGTTGCAAAATATTACATCCGAGATGTTATGTTGCCTTACGTTAGGATATATAACGTTATAGACGTATATAATGTTCCCACCGAAAAGTAGGAGCCGACGCGCCATGAATGTTCTAAAATATTACATCCGAGATGTTATGTTGCCTTCGGTTAGGATATACAACGTTATAGATTTATATAATGTCCCCATCCATAGGTAGGCTACGACACGCCAGGAATGATGTAAAATATTACATTCGACATGTTAGGTCGCCTTAGGCTAGGATATGTAACGTTATAGACGTATACAATGTTTCCACCGAGAAGTACGGGCCTACATGCCAGGAATGCTGTCAACTATTACATCCGAGATGTTAGGTTGCCTTAGGTTAGGATATATATCGTTATAGACGTATACAATGTCCCCATCCAGAAGTAGGCGACGACACGACAGGAATATTACATCCCAGATGTTAGGTTGCGTTAGGTTAGGATATACAACGTTATAGACGTATATAATGTCCCCATCGAGAAGCAGGAGACGACACGCCAGGAATGTTGTAAAATATTACATTCGACATGTTAGGTCGCCTTAGGCTAGGATATATAAGGTTATAGACGTATATAATGTTCCCAAGGAGATGTACGGGCGGACACGCCAGGAATGTTGTCAACTATTACATCCGAGATGTTAGGTTGCCCTAGGTTAGGATATATATCGTTATAGACGTGTATAATGTTCCTACCGAGACTTGGGGACCGACATGCCAGGAATCTTGGAAAATACTACATCCCAGATGTTAGGATGCTTTAGGTTAGGATATACAACGTTATAGACGTATATAATGTCCCTATCGAGGAGCAGGAGACGACAGGCCAGGAATGTTGTAAAATATTACATTCGACATGTTAGGTCGCCATAGGCTATGATATATAACGTTATAGTCGTATCTAATGTTCCCACCGAGAAATAGGGGCCGACGCGTCAGAAATGTTGTAAAATATTACACCCGAGATGTTAGGTTCCCTTAGGTTAGGATATACAACGCTATAGACGTATAGAATGTTCCCATCACGACGTAGGGCCCGTCATGCCAGGAATGTTGTAAAATATTACATCCCAGATGTTAGGTTGCGTTAGGTTAGGATATACAACGTAATAGATGTATATAATGTCCCCTTCGAGAAGCAGGCGACAACACTCCAGGAATGTTGTAAAATATTACATTCGATATGTTAGGTCGCATTAGGCTAGGATATATATCGTTATAGACGTATACAATGTTTCCACCGAGACGTAGGGACCGATATGCCAGGAATGTTGTAAAATATTACATCCGAGATGTTAGGTTGCCTTAGCTTAGGATATACAATGTTATAGATGTATATAATGTCCCCATCGAGAAGTAGGCGACGACACGCCAGGAATGTTGTAAAATATTACATTCGACATGTTAGGTTGCCTTAGGCTGGTATATATATCGTTATAGAGGTATACAATGTTCCCACCGAGAAGTACGGGCCGACACGCCAGGAATGTTGTAGAATATTACATCCGAGATGTTATGTTGCCTTACGTTAGGATATATACCGTTATAGATGTATATAATGTTCCCACCGAAAAGTTGGAGCCGACGTGCCAGGAATGTTGTAAAATATTACGGTATTGAGGTTAGTTTGCCTTAGGTTACGATATACAACATTATAGACGTATATAATTTCCCCGCCGAGAAGTACGGGCCGACACGCCAGGAATGTTATCATCTATTACATCCGACATGTTAGGGCGCCTTAGGCTAGGATGTATAACATTATAGACGAATATAACATTCCCACTGAGAAATAGTCCCGACGCGTCAGGAATGTTGTAAAATATTACACCCGAGATGTTAGGTTCCCTTAGGTTAGGATATGCAACGTTATAGACGTATAGGATGTTCCCACCGAGACGTAGAGACCGACATGCCAGGAATGTTGTAAAATATTACATCCGAGATGTTAGGTTGCCTTCGGATAGGATATATATCGCTATAGACGCATATGATGTTCCCACCGAGAAGTACGGGCCGACACGTCAGGAATGTTGTCAAATATTACATCCGAGATGTTAGGTTGCCTTAGGTTAGGATATACAACGTTATAGATTTATATAATGTCCCCACCCAGAGGTAGGCGACGACACGCCAGGAATGATGTAAAATATTACATTCGACATGTTAGGTCGCCTTAGGCTAGGATATATAACGTTATAGACGTATACAATGTTTCCACCGAGAAGTACGGGCCTACATGCCAGGAATGTTGTCAACTATTACATCCGAGATGTTAGGTTGCCTTAGGTTAGGATATATATCGCTATAGACGTATATAATGTTCCCACCGAGACGTAGGGGCCGACATTCCAGGAATGTTGTAAAATATTACATCCCAAATGTTAGGTTGCGTTAGGTTAGGATATACAACGTTATAGACGTATATAATGTCCCCATCGAGGAGCAGGAGACGACAGGCCAGGAATGTTGTAAAATATTACATTCGACATGTTAGGTCGCCTTAGGCTAGGATATAGAACGTTATAGACGTATATACTGTTCCCACCGAGAAGTACCGGCGGACACGCCAGGAATGTTGTCAACTATTACATCCGAGATGTTAGGTTGCCTTAGGTTAGGATATATATCGTTATAGACGTATACAATGTCCCCATCCAGAAGTAGGCGACGACACGACAGGAATATTACATCCCAGATGTTAGGTTGCGTTAGGTTAGGATATACAACGTTATAGACTTATATAATGTCCCCATCGAGAAGCAGGCGACGACGTGTCATGAATGTTGTAAAATATTACACTCGAGATGTTAGATTCCCTTAGGTTAGGATATATAACGTTATAGACGTATATAATGTTCCCACCGAAAAATAGGAGCCGACGCGCCAGGAATGTTGTAAAATATTACATCCGAGATGTTAGGTTGCCTTAGGCTATAATATATATCGCTGTAGACGTATATGATGTTCCCACCGAGAAGTACGGGCTAACACGCCGGGAATGTTTTCAAATATTACACTCGAGATGTTAGGTTCCCTTAGGTTAGGATATATAACGTTATAGACGTATATAATGTCCCTATCCAGAAGTAGGCGACGACACGCCAGGAATATTACATCCCAGATGTTAGGTTGCGTTAGGTTAGGATATACAACGTTATAGACGTATATAATGTTCCCATTGAGAAGCAGGCGATGAGACGCCAGGAATGATGTAAAATATTACATTCGATATATTAGGTCGCCTTAGGCTAGGATATACAACGTTATAGACGTATAGAATGTTCTCACCGAGAAGTACGGGCCTACACGCCAGGAATGTTGTCAACTATTACATCCGAGATGTTAGGTTACTTTAGGTTAGGATATACAACGTTATAGCCGTATATAATGTCCCCATCGAGGAGCAGGAGACGACAGGCCAGGAATGTTGTAAAATATTACATTCGACATGTTAGGTCGCCGTAGGCTAGGATATATAGCGTTATAGACGTATATAATGTTCCCACCGAGAAGTACGGGCTGACACGCCTGGAATGTTGTCAACTATTACATCCGAGATGTTAGTTTGCCTTAGGTTAGCATACATATCGTTATAGACGTATACAATGTTTCCACCGAGAAGTAGGGACCGACATGCCAGGAATGTTGTGAAATATTACATCCGAGATGTTAGGCTGCTTTAGGTTAGGATATACAAGGTTATAGATTTATATAATGTCCCCATCGAGAAGTAGGCGACGACACGCCAGGAATGTTGTAAAATATTACATTTGTCATATTAGGTTGCCTTAGACTAGGATATATATCGTTATAGACGTATACAATGTTTCCGCCGAGGAGTAGGGACCGACATGCCAGGAATGTTGTAAAATATTACATCCCAAATGTTAGGTTGCGTTAGGTTAGGATATATAACGTTATAGGCGTATATAATGTTCCCACCGAGAAGTACGGGCGGACACGCCAAGAATGTTGTCAACTATTACATCCGAGATGTTAGGTTGCCTTAGGTTAGGATATATAACGTTATAGACGTATATAATCTCCCCATCCAGTAGTAGGCGACGACACGCCAGGAATATTACATCCCAGATGTTAGGTTGCGTTACCTTAGGATACACAACGTTATAGACGTATATAATGTTCCCATCGAGAAACAGGCGACGACACGCCAGGAATGATGTAAAATATGACATTCGACATGTTAGGTCGCCTTAGGCTACGATATATAACGTTATAGACGTATACAATGTTCCCGCCGAGATGTACGGGCCTACACGCCAGGAATGTTGTCAACTATTACATCCGAGGTGCTAAGTTGCCTTAGGTTAGGATATATATCGTTATAGACGTACATAATGTTTCCACCGAGACGTAGGCACCGACATTCAAGGAATGTTGTAAAATATTACATCCCAAATATTAGGTTGCTTTAGGTTAGGATATACAACGTTATAGACGTATATAATGTCCCCATCGAGAAGCAGGCGACGACACGCCTGGAATGTTGTAAAATATTACATTCGACATGTTATTGTGGCCTTAGGCTAGGATATATAACGTTATAGACGTATATAATGTTCCCACCGAGAAGTACGGGCGGGCACGCCAGGAATGTTGTCAACTACTACATCCGAGATGTTAGGTTGCCTTAGGTTAGGATATATAACGTTATAGACGTATATAATCTCCCCATCCAGAAGTAGGCGACGACACGCCAGGAATATTACATCCCAGATGTTAGGTTGCGTTAGGTTAGGATACACAACGTTATAGACGTATATAATGTTCCCATCGAGAAGCAGGCAACGACACGCCAGGAATGATGTAAAATATTACATTCGACATGTTAGGTTGCCTTAGGTTAGGATATATATCGTTATAGGCGTATACAATGTTCCCGCCGAGATGTACGGGCCTACACGCCAGGAATGTTGTCAACTATTACATCCGAGGTGCTAGGTTGCCTTAGGTTAGGATATATATCGTTATAGACGTACATAATGTTTCCACCGAGACGTAGGCACCGACATGCAAGGAATGTTGTAAAATATTACATCCCAAATATTAGGTTGCGTTAGGTTAGGATATACAACGTCATAGACGTATATAATCTCCCCATCGAGAAGCAGGCGACGACACGCCAGGAATGTTGTAAAATATGACATTCGACATGTTATGTGGCCTTAGGCTAGGATATATAACGTTATAGGCGTATATAATGTTCCCACCGAGAAGTACGGGCGGACACGCCAGGAATGTTGTCAACTATTACATCCGAGATGTTAGGTTGCCTTAGGTTGGGATATATAACGTTATAGACGTATATAACCTCCCCATCCAGAAGTAGGCGACGACACGCCAGGAATATTACATCCCAGATGTTAGGTTGCGTTACGTTAGGATACACAACGTTATAGACGTATATAATGTTCCCATCGAGAAACAGGCGACGACACGCCAGGAATGATGTAAAATATGACATTCGACATGTTAGGTCGCCTTAGGCTACGATATATAACGTTATAGACGTATACAATGTTCCCGCCGAGATGTACGGGCCTACACGCCAGGAATGTTGTCAACTATTACATCCGAGGTGCTAGGTTGCCTTAGGTTAGGCTATATATCGTTATAGACGTACATAATGTTTCCACCGAGACGTAGGCACCGACATGCAAGGAATGTTGTAAAATCTTACATCCCAAATATTAGGTTGCGTTAGGTTAGGATATACAACGTTATAGACGTATATAATCTCCCCATCGAGAAGCAGGCGACGACACGCCAGAATGTTGTAAAATATTACATTCTATATGTTAGGTCGCCTTAGGTTAGGATATACAACGTTATAGATGCATATTATGACCCTAGCCAGAAGTAGGCGACGACACTCCAGGAATGTTGTAAAATATTACATCCCAGATGTTAGGTTGCCTTAGGTTATGATATATAACGTTATAGACGTATATAATATTCCCACCGAGAAGTAGGGACCGACATGCCAGGAATGTTGTAAAATATTACATACGAGATGTTAGGTTCCCTTAGGTTTGGATATATATCGTTATAGACGTATATAATGTTCCTACCGAGACTTGGGGACCGACATGCCAGGAATCTTGTAAAATATTACATCCCAGATGTTAGGTTGCTTTAGGTTAGGATATACAACGTTATAGACGTATATAATGTTCCCATCGAGAAGCAGGCAACGACACGTCAGGAATGATGTAAAATATTACATTCGACATGTTAGGTTGCCTTAGGCTAGGATATATATCGTTATAGGCGTATGCAATGTTTCCACCGAGAAGTAGGGACCGATATGCCAGGAATGTTGTAAAATATTCCATCCGAGATGTTAGGTTGCCTTGGGTTAGGATATACAATGTTATAGATGTATATAATGTCCCCATCGAGAAGTAGGCGACGACACGCCAGGAATGTTGTCAACTATTACATCCGAGATGTTAGGTTGCCTTAGGTTAGGATATATAACGTTATAGACGTATATAATCTCCCCATCCAGAAGTAGGCGACGACACGCCAGGAATATTACATCCCAGATGTTAGGTTGCGTTACGTTAGGATACACAACGTTATAGACGTATATAATGTTCCCATCGAGAAACAGGCGACGACACGCCAGGAATGATGTAAAATATGACATTCGACATGTTAGGTCGCCTTAGGCTACGATATATAACGTTATAGACGTATACAATGTTCCCGCCGAGATGTACGGGCCTACACGCCAGGAATGTTGTCAACTATTACATCCGAGGTGCTAGGTTGCCTTAGGTTAGGATATATATCGTTATAGACGTACATAATGTTTCCACCGAGACGTAGGCACCGACATGCAAGGAATGTTGTAAAATATTACATCCCAAATGTTAGGTTGCGTTAGGTTAGGATACACAACGTTATAGACGTATATAATGTTCCCATCGAGAAGCAGGCAACGACACGCCAGGAATGATGTAAAATATTACATTCGACATGTTAGGTTGCCTTAGGCTAGGATATATATCGTTATAGGCGTATGCAATGTTTCCACCGAGAAGTAGGGACCGATATGCCAGGAATGTTGTAAAATATTCCATCCGAGATGTTAGGTTGCCTTGGGTTAGGATATACAATGTTATAGATGTATATAATGTCCCCATCGAGAAGTAGGCGACGACACGCCAGGAATGTTGTAAAATATTACATTCGACATGTTAGGTTGCCTTAGGCTAGGATATATAACGTTATAGACGTATATAATGTCCCCATCGAGAAGTAGGCGACGACACGCCAGGAATGTTGTAAAATATTACATGCGAGATGTTACGTTGCCTTAGGCTAGGATATATATCGTTATAGACGTATACAATGGTTCCACCGAGAAGTAGGGACCGATATGCCAGGAATGTTGTAAAATATTACATCCCAGATGTTCGGTTGCCTTAGGTTATGATATATAACGTTATAGACGTATATAATGTTCCCATCGAGAAGCAGGCGACGACACGCCAGGAATGATGTAAAATATTACATTCGACATGTTAGGTCGCCTTAGGCTAGGATATATAACGTTATAGGCGTATACAATGTTCCCACCGAGAAGTACGGGCCTACATGCCAGGAATGTGGTCAACTATTACATCCGAGGTGTTAGGTTGCCTTGGGTTAGGATATATATCGTTATAGACGTATATAATGTTCCCACCGAGACGTAGGCACCGACATGCAAGGAGTGTTGTAAAATATTACATCCCAAATGTTAGGTTGCGTTAGGTTAGGATATACAACGTTATAGACGTATATAATCTCCCCATCGAGAAGCCGGCGACGACACGCCAGAATGTTGTAAAATATTACATCCGAGACGCTAGGTTGCCTTAGGTTAGGATATACAATGTTATAGATGTATATTATGTCCCCATCGAGAAGCAGGCGACGACACGCCAGGAATGTTGTAAAATATTACAGTCGACATGTTAGGTTGCCTTAGACTAGGATATATAACGTTATAGACGTATATAATGTTCCCACCGAAAAATAGGGCCCGACGCGTCAGGAATGTTGTAAAAGTTTACACTCGAGATGTTAGGTTCCCTTAGGTTAGGATATACAACGTTATAGACCTATAGTATGTTCCCACCGAGATGTAGGGACCGACATGCCAGGAATGTTGTAAAATATTACATCCGAGATGTTAGGTTGCCTTAGGTTAGGATATACAGCGTTATAGATGTATATAATGACCCCATACAAACTAGGCGACGACACGCCAGGAATGTTGTAAAATATTACATCCCAGATGTTAGATTGCTTTAGGTTAGGATATACAACGTTATAGACGTATATAATGTCCCCATCGAGAAGCAGGCTACGACACGCCAGGAATGTTGTAAAATATTACATACGACATGTTAGGGTCCCTTAGGTTAGGATATATAACGTTATA
The DNA here is from genome assembly GCA_963969225.1 of Xylocopa violacea. Lineage (NCBI taxonomy): Eukaryota > Metazoa > Arthropoda > Insecta > Hymenoptera > Apidae > Xylocopa > Xylocopa violacea. The sequence goes on along the minus strand of CAXAJV010000001.1, from coordinate 43,489,917 downwards.
GACGTATAGAATGTTCCCACCGAAAAATAGGAGCCGACGCGCCAGGAATGTTGTAAAATATTACATCCGAGATGTTAGGTTGCCTTAGGCTAGGATATATATCGTTATAGAAGTATACAATGTTTACACCGAGACGTAGGGACCGATATGACAGGAATGTTGTAAAATATTACATCCGAGATTTTAGGTTGCCTTAGGCTAGGATATATATCGTTATAGACGTATACAATGTTTACACCGAGACGTAGGGACCGATATGACAGGAATGTTGTAAAATATTACATCCGAGATTTTAGGCTGCCTTAGGTTAGGATATACAATGTTATAGATGTATATAATGTCCCCATCGAGAAGCAGGCGACGACACGCCAGGAATGTTGTAAAATATTACATTCGACATGTTAGGTGGCCTTAGGCTAGGATATATAACGTTATAGACGTATATAATGTTCCCACCGAGAAGTAAGGGTGGACACGCCAGGAATGTTGTCAACTATTACATCCGAGATGTTAGGTTGCCTTAGGTTAGGATATATAACGTTATAGACGTATATAATGTCCCCATCCAGAAGTAGGCGACGACACGCCAGGAATATTACATCCCAGATGTTAGGTTGCGTTAGGTTAGGATACACAACGTTATAGACGTATATAATGTTCCCATCGAGAAGCAGGCGACGACACGCCAGGAATGATGTAAAATATTACATTCGATATGTTAGGTCGCCTTAGGCTAGGATATATAACGTTACAGATGTATACAACGTTCCCACCGAGAAGTACGGGCCTACACGCCAGGAATGTTGTCAACTATTACATCCGAGGTGTTAGGTTGCCTTAGGCTAGGATATATAACGTTATAGACGTATATAATATTCCCACCGAAAAATAGGGACCGACGCGTCAGGAATGTTGTAAAATATTACACCCGAGATGTTAGGTTCTCTTAGGTTAGGATATACAACGCTATAGACGTATATAATCTCCCCATCCAGAAGTAGGCGACGACACGCCAGAATGTTGTAAAATATTACATCCGAGATGTTAGGTTGCCTTAGGCTAGGATATATCACGTTATAGACGTATATAATGTTCCCACCGAGAAGTACGGGCGGACACGCCAGGAATGTTGTAAAATATTACACCCGAGATGTTATGTTCCCTTAGGTTAGGATATACAACTTTATAGACGTATAGTATGTTCCCACCGAGATGTTTGGTCCGACATGCCAAGAATTTTGTAAAATATTACATCCGAGATGTTAGGTTGCGTTAGGTTAGGATATACAACGTTATAGACGTATATAATGTCCCCATCGAGAAGCAGGCGACGACACGCCAGGAATGTTGTAAAATATTACATCCGAGATGTTAGGTTCCCTTCGGTTTGGATATATATCGTTATAGACGTATATAATGTTCCTACCGAGACTTGGGGACCGACATGCCAGGAATCTTGTAAAATATTACATCCCAGATGTTAGGTTGCTTTAGGTTAGGATATACAACGTTATAGACGTATATAATGTCCCCATCGAGAAGCAGGCGACGACACGCCAGGAATGTTGTAAAATATGACATTCGACATGTTATGTGGCCTTAGGCTAGGATATATAACGTTATAGGCGTATATAATGTTCCCACCGAGAAGTACGGGCGGACACGCCAGGAATGTTGTCAACTATTACATCCGAGATGTTAGGTTGCCTTAGGTTAGGATATATAACGTTATAGACGTATATAATCTCCCCATCCAGAAGTAGGCGACGACACGCCAGGAATATTACATCCCAGATATTAGGTTGCGTTACGTTAGGATACACAACGTTATAGACGTATATAATGTTCCCATCGAGAAACAGGCGACGACACGCCAGGAATGATGTAAAATATGACATTCGACATGTTAGGTCGCCTTAGGCTACGATATATAACGTTATAGACGTATACAATGTTCCCGCCGAGATGTACGGGCCTACACGCCAGGAATGTTGTCAACTATTACATCCGAGGTGCTAGGTTGCCTTAGGTTAGGATATATATCGTTATAGACGTACATAATGTTTCCACCGAGACGTAGGCACCGACATGCAAGGAATGTTGTAAAATATTACATCCCAAATGTTAGGTTGCGTTAGGTTAGGATATACAACGTTATAGACGTATATAATCTCCCCATCGAGAAGCAGGCGACGACACGCCAGAATGTTGTAAAATATTACATCCGAGATGTTAGGTTGCCTTAGGCTAAGATATATATCGTTATAGACATATACAATGTTTCCACCGATAAGTAGGGACCGATATGCCAGGAATGTTGTAAAATATTCCATCCGAGATGTTAGGTTGCCTTGGGTTAGGATATACAATGTTATAGATGTATATAATGTCCCCACCGAGATGTAGGGACTGATATGCCAGGAATGTTGTAAAATATTACATCCGAGAAGTTAGGTTGCCTTAGGTTATGATATATAACGTTATAGACGTATATAATTTTCCCACCGAGAAGTAGGGACCGACATGCCAGGAATGTTGTAAAATATTACATCCGAGATGTTAGGTTCCCTTAGGTTTGGATATATATCGTTATAGACGTATATAATGTTCCTACCGAGACTTGCGGACCGACATGCCAGGAATCTTGTAAAATATTACATCCCAGATGTTAGGTTGCTTTAGGTTAGGATATACAACGTTATAAACGTATATAATGTCCCCATCGAGAAGCACTCGACGACACGCCTGGAATGTTGTAAAATATTACATTCGACATGTTATGTGGCCTTAGGCTAGGATATATAACGTTATAGACGTATATAATGTTCCCACCGAGAAGTACGGGCGGGCACGCCAGGAATGTTGTCAACTATTACATCCGAGATGTTAGGTTGCCTTAGGTTAGGATATATAACGTTATAGACGTATATAATCGCCCCATCCAGAAGTAGGCGACGACACGCCAGGAATATTACATCCCAGATGTTAGGTTGCGTTAGGTTAGGATACACAACGTTATAGACGTATATAATGTTCCCATCGAGAAGCAGGCAACGACACGCCAGGAATGATGTAAAATATTACATTCGACATGTTAGGTTGCCTTAGGCTAGGATATATAACGTTATAGACGTATATAATGTCCCCATCGAGAAGTAGGCGACGACACGCCAGGAATGTTGCAAAATATTACATTCGACATGTTAGGTTGTCTTAGGCTAGGATATATAACGTTATAGCCGTATATAATGTTCCCACCGAAAAATAGGGCCCGACGCGTCAGGAATGTTGTAAAAGTTTACACTCGAGATGTATGGTTCCCTTAGGTTAGGATATACAACGTTATAGACGTATAGTATGTTCCCACCGAGATGTAGCGTCCGACATGCCAGGAATGTTGTAAAATATTACATTCGACATGTTAGGTCGCCTTAGGCTAGGATATATAACGTTATAGACGTATACAATGTTCCCACCAAGAAGTACGGGCCTATACGCCAGGAATGTTGACAACTATTACAGCCGAGGTGTTAGGTAGCCTTAGGTTAGGATATATATCGTTATAGACGTATATAATGTTCCCACCGAGTCGTAGGGACCGACATGCCAGGAATGTTGTAAAATATTACATCCCAAATGTTCGGTTGCGTTAGATTAGGATATACAACGTTATAGACGTATATAATGTCCCCATCGAGAAGCAGGCGACGACATGCCAGAGTGTTGTAAAATATTACATCCGAGATGTTAGGTTGCCTTAGGCTAGGATATATATCGTTATAGACGTATACAATGTTTACACCGAGACGTAGGGACCGATATGACAGGAATGTTGTAAAATATTACATCCGAGATTTTAGGCTGCCTTGGGTTAGGATATACAATGTTATAGATGTATATAATGTCTCCATCGAGAAGTAGGCGACGACATGCCAGGAATGTTTTAAAATATTACATCCGAGATGTTAGGTTCCCTTAGGTTTGGATGTATATCGTTATAGACGTATATAATGTCCCCATCGAGAAGCAGGCGACGACACGACAGGAATGTTGTAAAATATTACATTCGACATGTTAGGTTGCCTTATGCTAGGATATATAACGTTATAGCCGTATATAATGTTCCCACCGAAAAATAGGGCCCGACGCGTCAGGAATGTTGTAAAAGTTTACACTCGAGATGTTAGGTTCCCTTAGGTTAGGATATACAACGTTATAGACGTATAGTATGTTCCCACCGAGATGTAGGGACCGACATGCCAGGAATGTTGTAAAATATTACATCCGAGATGTTAGGTTGCCTTAGGTTAGGATATACAGCGTTATAGATGTATATAATGACCCCATCCAAACTAGGCGACGACACGCCAGGAATGTTGTAAAATATTACATCCCAGATGTTAGATTGCTTTAGGTTAGGATATACAACGTTATAGACGTATATAATGTCCCCATCGAGAAGCAGGCTACGACACGCCAGGAATGTTGTAAAATATTACATACGACATGTTAGGGTCCCTTCGGTTAGGATATATAACGTTATAGACGTATAGAATGTTCCCACCGAAAAATAGGAGCCGACGCGCCAGGAATGTTGTAGAATATTACATCCGAGATGTTAGGTTGCCTTAGGCTAGGATATATATCGTTATAGACGTATACAATGTTTACACCGAGACGTAGGGACCGATATGACAGGAATGTTGTAAAATATTACATCCGAGATTTTAGGTTGCCTTAGGCTAGGATATATATCGTTATAGACGTATACAATGTTTACACCGAGACGTAGGGACCGATATGACAGGAATGTGTAAAATATTACATCCGAGATTTTAGGCTGCCTTAGGTTAGGATATACAATATTATAGATGTATATAATGTCCCCATCGAGAAGCAGGCGACGACACGCCAGGAATATTACATCCCAGATGTTAGGTTGCGTTAGGTTAGGATACACAACGTTATAGACGTATATAATGTTCCCATCGAGAAGCAGGCGACGACACGCCAGGAATGATGTAAAATATTACATTCGATATGTTAGGTCGCCTTAGGCTAGGATATATAACGTTATAGATGTATACAACGTTCCCACCGAGAAGTACGGGCCTACACGCCAGGAATGTTGTCAACTATTACATCCGAGGTGTTAGGTTGCCTTAGGCTAGGATATATAACGTTATAGACGTATATAATATTCCCACCGAAAAATAGGGACCGACGCGTCAGGAATGTTGTAAAATATTACACCCGAGGTGTTAGGTTCTCTTAGGTTAGGATATACAACGTTATGGATGTATATAATGACCTCATCCAGAAGTAGGAGACGACACGCCAGGAATGTTGTAAAATACTGCATCCGAGATGTTAGGCTGCCTTAGGTTAGGATATACAAGATTACAGATGTATATAATGTCCCCATCGAGAAGTAGGCGACAACACGCCAGGAATGTTGTAAAATATTACATTCGACATGTTAGGTCGCCTTAGGCTAGGATATATGACGTTATAGACGTATACAATGTTCCCACCGAGAAGTACGGGCCTACACGCCTGGAATGTTGTCAACTATTACATCCGAGATGTTAGGTTGCCTTGGGTTAGGATATATATCGTTATAGACGTATACAATGTTTCCACCGAGAAGTAGGGACCGGCATGCCAGGAATGTTGTAAAATATTACATCCGAGATGTTAGGTTGCCTTAGGTTAGGATATACAATATTATAGAAGTATAGAATGTTCCCACCGAGATGTAGGGACCGACATGCCAGGAATGTTGTAAAGTATTACATCCGAGATGTTAGGTTGCTTTACTTTAGGATATATATCGTTATAGACGTATATAATGTTCCTACCGACACTTGAGGACCGACATGCCAGGAATCTTGTAAAATATTACATCCCAGATGTTAGGTTGCGTTAGGTAAGGATATACAACGTTATAGACGTATATTATGTCCCCATCGGGAAGCAGGCGACGACACTCCAGGAATGTTGTAAAATATTACATTCCAGACGTTAGGTTGCGTTACGTTAGGATATACAACGTTATAGACGTATATTATGTCCCCATCGAGAAGCAGGCGACGACACGCCAGGAATATTACATCCCAGATGTTAGGTTGCGTTAGGTTAGGATACACAACGTTATAGACGTATATAATGTTCCCATCGAGAAGCAGGCGACGACACGCCAGGAATGATATAAAATATTACATTCGATATGTTAGGTCGCCTTAGGCTAGGATATATAACGTTATAGACGTATACAATGTTCCCACCGAGAAGTACGGGCCTACACGCCAGGAATGTTGTCAACTATTAAATCCGAGGTGTTAGGTTGCCGTAGGCTAGGATATATAACGTTATAGACGTATATAATATTCCCACCGAAGAATAGGGGTCGACGCGTCAGGAATGTTGTAAAATATTACACCCGAGATGTTAGGTTCCCTTAGGTTAGGATATACAACGCTATAGACGTATATAATCTCCCCATCCAGAAGTAGGCGACGACACGCCAGAATGTTGTAAAATATTACATCCGAGATGTTAGGTTGCCTTAGGCTAGGATATATCACGTTATAGACGTATATAATGTTCCCACCGAGAAGTACGGGCGGACACGCCAGGAATGTTGTAAAATATTACACCCGAGATGTTATGTTCCCTTAGGTTAGGATATACAACTTTATAGACGTATAGTATGTTCCCACCGAGATGTAGGGTCCGACATGCCAAGAATTTTGTAAAATATTACATCCGAGATGTTAGGTTGCGTTAGGTTAGGATATACAACGTTATAGACGTATATAATGTCCCCATCGAGAAGCAGGCGACGACACGCCAGGAATGTTGTAAAATATTACATCCGAGATGTTAGGTTCCCTTCGGTTTGGATATATATCGTTATAGACGTATATAATGTTCCTACCGAGACTTGGGGACCGACATGCCAGGAATCTTGTAAAATATTACATCCCAGATGTTAGGTTGCTTTAGGTTAGGATATACAACGTTATAGACGTATATAATGTCCCCATCGAGAAGCAGGCGACGACACGCCAGGAATGTTGTAAAATATTACATTCGACATGTTATGTGGCCTTAGGCTAGGATATATAACGTTATAGACGTATATAATGTTCCCACCGAGAAGTACGGGCGGACACGCCAGAAATGTTGTCAACTATTACATCCGAGATGTTAGGATGCCTTAGGTTAGGATATATAACGTTATAGACGTATATAATCTCCCCATCCAGAAGCAGGCGACAACACGCCAGGAATATTACATCCCAGATGTTAGGTTGCGTTAGGTTAGGATATACAACGTTAAAGACGTATATAATGTCCCCATCGAGAAGCAGGCGACGACACGCCAGGAATGTTGTAAAATATTACATTCGACATGTTATGTGGCCTTAGGCTAGGATATATAACGTTATAGACGTATATAATGTTCCCACCGAGAAGTACGTGCGGACACGCCAGGAATGTTGTCAACTATTACATCCGAGATGTTAGGTTGCCTTAGGTTAGGATATATAACGTTATAGACGTATATAATCTCCCCATCCAGAAGTAGGCGACGACACGCCAGGAATATTACATCCCAGATGTTAGGTTGCGTTAGGTTAGGATACACAACGTTATAGACGTATATAATGTTCCCATCGAGAAGCAGGCGCCGACACGCCAGAATGTTGTAAAATATTACATCCGAGATGTTAGGTTGCCTTAGGTTAGGATATACAATGTTACAGATGTATATAATGTCCCCATCGTGAAGTAGGCGACGACACGCCAGGAATGTTGTAAAATATTACATTCGACATCTTAGGTTGCCTTAGGCTAGGATATATAACGTTATAGACGTATATAATGTTCCCACCGAAAAATAGGGGCCGACGCGTCAGGAATGTTGTAAAATATTACACCCGAGATGTTAGGTTCCCTTAGGTTAGGATATACAACGTTATAGACGTATAGTATGTTCCCACCGAGATGTAGGGACCGACATGCCAGGAATGTTGTAAAATATTACATCCGAGATGTTAGGTTGCGTTAGGTTAGGATATACAACGTTATAGACGTATATAATGTCCCCATCGAGAAGCAGGGGACGACACGCCAGGAATGTTGTAAAATATTACATTCGACATGTTAGGTTGCCTTAGGCTAGGATATATAACGTTATAGACGTATGTAATGTTACCACCGAGAAGTACGGGCCGACACGCCAGGAATGTTATCAACTATTAGATCCGACATGTTAGGTCGCCTTAGGCTAGGATATATAACGTTATAGACGTATATAATGTTCCCACCGAGAAATAGGGGCCGACGCGTCAGGAATGTTGTAAAATATTACACCCGAGATGTTAGGTTGCTTTAGGTTAGGATATACAACGATATAGATGTATATAATATCCCCATCCAGAAGTAGGCGACGACACGCCAGGAATGTTGTAAAATATTACATCCCAGATGTTAGGTTGCGTTAGGTTAGGATATACAACGTTATAGACGTATATAATGTCCCCATCTAGAAGCAGGCGACGACACGCCAGGAATGTTGTAAAATATTACATTCGACATGTTAGGTTGACTTAGGCTAGGATATATAACGTTATAGACGTATGTAATGTTACCACCGAGAAGTACGGGCCGACACGCCAGGAATGTTATCAACTATTACATCCGACATGTTAGGTCGCCTTAGGCTAGGATATATAACGTTATAGACGTATATAATGTTCCCACCGAGAAATAGGGGCCGACGCGTCAGGAATGTTGTAAAATATTACACCCGAGATGTTAGGCTCCCTTCGGTTTGGATATATATCGTTATAGACGTATATAATGTTCCTACCGAGACTTGGGGACCGACATGCCAGGAATCTTGTAAAATATTACATCCCAGATGTTAGGTTGCTTTAGGTTAGGATATACAACGTTAAAGACGTATATAATGTCCCCATCGAGAAGCAGGCGACGACACGCCAGGAATGTTGTAAAATATTACATTCGACATGTTATGTGGCCTTAGGCTAGGATATATAACGTTATAGACGTATATAATGTTCCCACCGAGAAGTACGGGCGGACACGCCAGGAATGTTGTCAACTATTACATCCGAGATGTTAGGTTGCCTTAGGTTAGGATATATAACGTTATAGACGTATATAATCTCCCCATCCAGAAGTAGGCGACGACACGCCAGGAATATTACATCCCAGATGTTAGGTTGCGTTAGGTTAGGATACACAACGTTATAGACGTATATAATGTTCCCATCGAGAAGCAGGCGACGACACCCCAGAATGTTGTAAAATATTACATTCGACATCTTAGGTTGCCTTAGGCTAGGATATATAGCGTTATGGACGTATATAATGTTCCCACCTAAAAATAGGGGCCGACGAGTCAGGAATGTTGTAAAATATTACACCCGAGATGTTATGTTCCCTTAGGTTAGGATATACAACTTTATATACGTATAGTATGTTCCCACCGAGATGTGGGGTCCGACATGCCAAGAATGTTGTAAAATATTACATCCGAGATGTTAGGTTGCGTGAGGTTAGGATATACAACGTTATAGACGTATATAATGTCCCCATCGAGCAGCAGGCGACGACACGCCAGGAATGTTGTAAAATATTACATCCGAGATGTTAGGTTCCCTTCGGTTTGGATATATATCGTTATAGACGTATATAATGTTCCTACCGAGACTTGGGGACCGACATGCCAGGAATCTTGTAAAATACTACATCCCAGATGTTAGGTTGCTTTAGGTTAGGATATACAACGTTATAGACGTATATAATGTCCCCATCGAGAAGCAGGCGACGACACGCCAGGAATGTTGTAAAATATTACATTCGACATGTTATGTGGCCTTAGGCTAGGATATATAACGTTATAGACGTATATAATGTTCCCACCGAGAAGTACGGGCGGACACGCCAGAAATGTTGTCAACTATTACATCCGAGATGTTAGGATGCCTTAGGTTAGGATATATAACGTTATAGACGTATATAATCTCCCCATCCAGAAGCAGGCGACGACACGCCAGGAATATTACATCCCAGATGTTAGGTTGCGTTAGGTTAGGATACACAACGTTATAGACGTATATAATGTTCCCATCGAGAAGCAGGCGACGACACGCCAGGAATGATGTAAAATATTACATTCGACATGTTAGGTCGCCTTAGGCTAGGATATATAACGTTATAGACGTATACAATGTTCCCACAGAGAAGTACGGGCCTAGACGCCAGGAATGTTGTCAACTATTACATCCGAGGTGTTAGGTTGCCTTAGGTTGGGACATATATCGTTATAGACGTATATAATGTTCCCACCGAGACGTAGGCACCGACATGCCAGGAATGTTGTAAAATATTGCATCCCAAATGTTAGGTTGCGTTAGGTTAGGATATACAACGTTATAGACGTATATAATCTCCCCATCGAGAAGCAGGCGACGACACGCCAGAATGTTGTAAAATATTACATCCGAGATGTTAGGTTGCCTTAGGCTAGGATATACAATGTTATAGATGTATATAATGTCCCCATCGTGAAGTAGGCGACGACACACCAGGAATGTTGTAAAATATTACATTCGACATCTTAGGTTACCTTAGGCTAGGATATATAACGTTATAGACGTATATAATGTTCCCACCGAAAAATAGGGGCCGACGCGTCAGGAATGTTGTAAAATATTACACCCGAGATGTTAGGTTCCCTTAGGTTAGGATATACAACGTTATAGACGTATAGTATGTTCCCACCGAGATGTAGCGACCGACATGCCAGGAATGTTGTAAAATATTACATCCGAGATGTTAGGCTGCCTCAGGTTAGGATATACAAAGTTATAGATGTATATAATGTCCCCATCCAGAAGTAGACGACTACACGACAGGAGTGTTGTAAAATATTACATTCGACATGTCAGGTTGCCTTAGACTAGGATATATAACGTTATAGACGTATGTAATGTTCCCACCGAACAATAGGGGCCTACGCGTCAGGAATGTTGTAAAATATTACATTCGACATCTTAGGTTGCCTTAGGCTAGGATATATAGCGTTATAGACGTATATAATGTTCCCACCTAAAAATAGGGGCCGACGAGTCAGGAATGTTGTAAAATATTACACCCGAGATGTTAGGTTCCCTTAGGTTAGGATATACAACTTTATAGACGTATAGTCAGTTCCCACCGAGATGTAGGGACCGACATGCCAGGAATTTTGTAAAATAGTACATCCGAGATGTTAGGTTGCGTTAGGTTAGGATATACAACGTTATAGACGTATATAATGTCTCCATCGAGAAGCAGGCGACGACACGCCAGGAATGTTGTAAAATATTACATTCGACATGTTATGTGGCCTTAGGCTAGGATATATAACGTTATAGACGTATACAATGTTCCCACCGAGAAGTACGGGCCTAGACGCCAGGAATGTTGTCAACTATTACATCCGAGGTGTTAGGTTGCCTTAGGTTGGGACATATATCGTTATAGACGTATATAATGTTCCCACCGAGACGTAGGCACCGACATGCCAGGAATGTTGTAAAATATTGCATCCCAAATGTTAGGTTGCGTTAGGTTAGGATATACAACGTTATAGACGTATATAATGTCCCCATCGAGAAGCAGGCGACGACACGCCAGAATGTTGTAAAACATTACATCCGAGATGTTAGGTTGCCTTAGGTTAGGATATACAAGGTTATAGATGTATATAATGTCCCCATCGAGAAGTAGGCGACGACACGCCAGGAATGTTGTAAAATATTACATTCGACATGTTAGGTTGCCTTGGACTAGGATATACAACGTTATAGACGTATAGAATGTTCCCACCGAGAAATAGGGGCCGGCGCGTCAGGAATGTTGTAAAATATTACACCCGAGATGTTAGGTTCCCTTAGGTTAGGATATACAACGTTATAGATGTATATAATGACCCCATCCAGAAGTAGGCGACGACACACCACGAATGCTGTAAAATATTACATCCCAGATGTTAAGTTGCGTTAGGTTAAGATATACAACAATATAGACGTATATAATGTCCCCATCGAGAAGCAGTAGACGACACGCCAGGAATGTTGTAAAATATTACATTCGACATGTTAGGTCGCCTTAGGCTAGGATATATAACGTTATAGACGTATATAATGTTCCCACCGAAAAATAGGGGCCGACGCGTTAGGAATGATGTAAAATATTACAGCCGACATGTTATGTTCCCTTAGGATAGGATATACAACATTATAGACGTATAGTATGTTCCCACCGAGATGTAGGAACCCACATGCCAGGAATGTTGTAAAATATTACATCCGAGATGTTAGGTTGCCTTAGGTTAGGATATATAATGTTATAGACGTATATAATGTCCCCATCCAGAAGTAGGCGACGACACGCCAGGAATATTACATCCCAGATGTTAGGTTGCGTTAGGTTAGGATACACAACGTTATAGACGTATATAATGTTCCCATCGAGAAGCAGGCTACGACACGCCAGGAATGATGTAAAATATTACATTCGATATGTTAGGTCGCCTTAGGCTAGGATATATAACGTTATAGACGTATACAATGTTCCCACCGAGAAGTACGGACCTACGCGCCAGGAATGTTGTCAACTATAACATCCGAGGTGTTAGGTTGCCTTAGGTTAGGATATATATCGTTATAGACGTATATAATGTTCCCACCGAGACGTAGGGACCGACATGCCAGGAATGTTGTAAAATATTACATCCGAGATGTTAGGTTGCGTTAGGTTAGGATATACAACGTTATAGACGTATATAATATCCCCATCGAGAAGCAGGCGGCGACACGCCAGGAATGTTATAAAATATTACATTCGAGATGTTAGGTTGCCTTAGGTTAGGATATACAACGTTATAGATGTATATTATGACCCTAGCCAGAAGTAGGCGACGACACTCCAGGAATGTTGTAAAATATTACATCCCAGATGTTAGGTTGCCTTAGGTTATGATATATAACGTTATAGACGTATATAATATTCCCACCGAGAAGTAGGGACCGACATGCCAGGAATGTTGTAAAATATTACATCCGAGATGTTAGGTTCCCTTAGGTTTGGATATATATCGTTATAGACGTATATAATGTTCCTACCGAGACTTGGGGACCGACATGCCAGGAATCTTGTAAAATATTACATCCCAGATGTTAGGTTGCTTTAGGTTAGGATATACAATGTTATAGATGTATATAATGTCCCCACCGAGATGTAGGGACCGATATGCCAGGAATGTTGTAAAATATTACATCCGAGAAGTTAGGTTGCCTTAGGTTATGATATATAACGTTATAGACGTATATAATATTCCCACCGAGAAGTAGGGACCGACATGCCAGGAATGTTGTAAAATATTACATCCGAGATGTTAGGTTCCCTTACGTTTGGATATATATCGTCATAGACGTATATAATGTTCCTACCGAGACTTGGGGACCGACATGCCAGGAATCTTGTAAAATATTACATCCCAGATGTTAGGTTGCGTTAGGTTAGGATATACAACATTGTAGACGTATATAATGTCCCCATCGAGAAGCAGGAGACGACACGCCAGAATGTTGTAAAATATTACATCCGAGATGTTAGGTTGCCTTAGGCTAGGATATATATCGTTATAGACGTATACAATGTTTCCACCGAGAAGTAGGGACCGATATGCCAGGAATGTTGTAAAATATTTCATCCGAGATGTTAGGTTGCCTTGGGTTAGGATATACAATGTTATAGATGTATATAATGTCCCCATCGAGAAGTAGGCGACGACACGCCAGGAATGTTGTAAAATATTACATTCGACACGTTAGGTTGCCTTAGGCTAGGATATATTATGTTATCGACGTATATAATGTCCCCATCGAGAAGTAGGCGACGACACGCCAGGAATATTATGTTCCAGATGTTAGGTTGCGTTAGGTTAGGATATACAACGTTATAGACGTATATAATGTTCCCATTGAGAAGCAGGCGATGAGACGCCAGGAATGATGTAAAATATTACATTCGATATATTAGGTCGCCTTAGGCTAGGATATACAACGTTATAGACGTATAGAATGTTCTCACCGAGAAGTACGGGCCTACACGAGAGGAATGTTGTCAACTATTACATCCAAGATGTTAGGTTGCTTTAGGTTAGGATATACAACGTTATAGACGTATATAATGTCCCCATCGAGGAGCAGGAGACGACAGGCCAGGAATGTTGTAAAATATTACATTCGACATGTTAGGTCGCCTTAGGCTAGGATATATAACGTTATAGACGTATATAATGTTCCCACCGAAAAATAGGGGCCGACGCGTCAGGAATGCTGTAAAATTTTACATTCGACACGTTAGGTGGCCTTAGGCTAGGATATATAACGTTATAGACGTATATAATGTTCCCACCGAGAAGTACGGGCGGACACGCCAGGAATGTTGTCAACTATTACATCCGAGATGTTAGGTTGCCTTAGGTTAGGATATATAACGTTATAGACGTATATACTGTTCCCACCGAGACGTAGGCACCGACATGCAAGGAATGTTGTAAAATATTACATCCCAAATGTTAGGTTGCCTTAGGTTATGATATATAACGTTATAGACGTATATACTATTCCCACCGAGAAGTAGGGACCGACATGCCAGGAATGTTGTAAAATATTACATCCGAGATGTTAGGTTCCCTTAGGTTTGAATATATATCGTTATAGACGTATATAATGTTCCTACCGAGACTTGGGGACCGACATGCCAGGAATCTTGTAAAATATTACATCCCAGATGTTAGGTTGCTTTAGGTTAGGATATACAACGTTATAGACGTATGTAATGTTCCCATCGAGAAGCAGGCGACGACACGCCAGGAATGTTGTAAAATATTACATTCGACATGTTATGTAGCCTTAGGCTAGGATATATCACGTTATAGACGTATATAATGTTTCCACCGAGAAGTACGGGCGGACACGGCAGGAATGTTGTCAACTATTACATCCGAGATGTTAGGTTGCCTTAGGCTAGGATATATACCGTTATAAATGTATATAATGTTCTCACCGAAAAATAGGGGCCGACGTGTCGGGAATGTTGTAAAATATTACACCCGAGGTGTTAGGTTCCCTTAGGTTAGGATATACAACGTTATAGATGTATATAATGACCCCATCCAGAAGTAGGCGACGACACACCACGAATGCTGTAAAATATTACATCCCAGATGTTAAGTTGCGTTAGGTTAAGATATACAACATTATAGACGTATATAATGTCCCCATCGAGAAGCAGTAGACGACACGCCAGGAATGTTGTAAAATATTACATTCGACATGTTAGGTTGACTTAGGCTAGTTTATATAACGTTATAGACGTATGTAATGTTACCACCGAGAAGTACGGGCCGACACGCCAGGAATGTTATCAACTATTACATCCGACATGTTAGGTCGCCTTAGGCTAGGATATATAACGTTATAGACGTATATAATGTTCCCACCGAGAAATAGGGGCCGACGCGTCAGGAATGTTGTAAAATATTACACCCGAGATGTTAGGCTCCCTTCGGTTTGGATATATATCGTTATAGACGTATATAATGTTCCTACCGAGACTTGGGGACCGACATGCCAGGAATCTTGTAAAATATTACATCCCAGATGTTAGGTTGCTTTAGGTTAGGATATACAACGTTAAAGACGTATATAATGTCCCCATCGAGAAGCAGGCGACGACACGCCAGGAATGTTGTAAAATATTACATTCGACATGTTATGTGGCCTTAGGCTAGGATATATAACGTTATAGACGTATATAATGTTCCCACCGAGAAGTACGGGCGGACACGCCAGAAATGTTGTCAACTATTACATCCGAGATGTTAGGTTGCCTTAGGTTAGGATATATAACGTTATAGACGTATATAATCTCCCCATCCAGAAGTAGGCGACGACACGCCAGGAATATTACATCCCAGATGTTAGGTTGCGTTAGGTTAGGATACACAACGTTATAGACGTATATAATGTTCCCATCGAGAAGCAGGCGCCGACACGACAGAATGTTGTAAAATATTACATCCGAGATGTTAGGTTGCCTTAGGTTAGGATATACAATGTTACAGATGTATATAATGTCCCCATCGTGAAGTAGGCGACGACACGCCAGGAATGTTGTAAAATATTACATTCGACATCTTAGGTTGCCTTAGGCTAGGATATATAACGTTATAGACGTATATAATGTTCCCACCGAAAAATAGGGGCCGACGCGTCAGGAATGTTGTAAAATATTACACCCGAGATGTTAGGTTCCCTTAGGTTAGGATATACAACGTTATAGACGTATAGTATGTTCCCACCGAGATGTAGGGACCGACATGCCAGGAATGTTGTAAAATATTACATCCGAGATGTTAGGTTGCGTTAGGTTAGGATATACAACGTTATAGACGTATATAATGTCCCCATCGAGAAGCAGGGGACGACACGCCAGGAATGTTGTAAAATATTACATTCGACATGTTAGGTTGCCTTAGGCTAGGATATATAACGTTATAGACGTATGTAATGTTACCACCGAGAAGTACGGGCCGACACGCCAGGAATGTTATCAACTATTAGATCCGACATGTTAGGTCGCCTTAGGCTAGGATATATAACGTTATAGACGTATATAATGTTCCCACCGAGAAATAGGGGCCGACGCGTCAGGAATGTTGTAAAATATTACACCCGAGATGTTAGGTTGCTTTAGGTTAGGATATACAACGATATAGATGTATATAATATCCCCATCCAGAAGTAGGCGACGACACGCCAGGAATGTTGTAAAATATTACATCCCAGATGTTAGGTTGCGTTAGGTTAGGATATACAACGTTATAGACGTATATAATGTCCCCATCTAGAAGCAGGCGACGACACGCCAGGAATGTTGTAAAATATTACATTCGACATGTTAGGTTGACTTAGGCTAGGATATATAACGTTATAGACGTATGTAATGTTACCACCGAGAAGTACGGGCCGACACGCCAGGAATGTTATCAACTATTACATCCGACATGTTAGGTCGCCTTAGGCTAGGATATATAACGTTATAGACGTATATAATGTTCCCACCGAGAAATAGGGGCCGACGCGTCAGGAATGTTGTAAAATATTACACCCGAGATGTTAGGCTCCCTTCGGTTTGGATATATATCGTTATAGACGTATATAATGTTCCTACCGAGACTTGGGGACCGACATGCCAGGAATCTTGTAAAATATTACATCCCAGATGTTAGGTTGCTTTAGGTTAGGATATACAACGTTAAAGACGTATATAATGTCCCCATCGAGAAGCAGGCGACGACACGCCAGGAATGTTGTAAAATATTACATTCGACATGTTATGTGGCCTTAGGCTAGGATATATAACGTTATAGACGTATATAATGTTCCCACCGAGAAGTACGGGCGGACACGCCAGGAATGTTGTCAACTATTACATCCGAGATGTTAGGTTGCCTTAGGTTAGGATATATAACGTTATAGACGTATATAATCTCCCCATCCAGAAGTAGGCGACGACACGCCAGGAATATTACATCCCAGATGTTAGGTTGCGTTAGGTTAGGATACACAACGTTATAGACGTATATAATGTTCCCATCGAGAAGCAGGCGACGACACCCCAGAATGTTGTAAAATATTACATTCGACATCTTAGGTTGCCTTAGGCTAGGATATATAGCGTTATAGACGTATATAATGTTCCCACCTAAAAATAGGGGCCGACGAGTCAGGAATGTTGTAAAATATTACACCCGAGATGTTATGTTCCCTTAGGTTAGGATATACAACTTTATATACGTATAGTATGTTCCCACCGAGATGTGGGGTCCGACATGCCAAGAATGTTGTAAAATATTACATCCGAGATGTTAGGTTGCGTGAGGTTAGGATATACAACGTTATAGACGTATATAATGTCCCCATCGAGCAGCAGGCGACGACACGCCAGGAATGTTGTAAAATATTACATCCGAGATGTTAGGTTCCCTTCGGTTTGGATATATATCGTTATAGACGTATATAATGTTCCTACCGAGACTTGGGGACCGACATGCCAGGAATCTTGTAAAATACTACATCCCAGATGTTAGGTTGCTTTAGGTTAGGATATACAACGTTATAGACGTATATAATGTCCCCATCGAGAAGCAGGCGACGACACGCCAGGAATGTTGTAAAATATTACATTCGACATGTTATGTGGCCTTAGGCTAGGATATATAACGTTATAGACGTATATAATGTTCCCACCGAGAAGTACGGGCGGACACGCCAGAAATGTTGTCAACTATTACATCCGAGATGTTAGGATGCCTTAGGTTAGGATATATAACGTTATAGACGTATATAATCTCCCCATCCAGAAGTAGGCGACGACACGCCAGGAATGTTGTAAAATATTACATCCCAGATGTTAGGTTGCGTTAGGTTAGGATATACAACGTTATAGACGTATATAATGTCCCCATCGAGAAGCAGGCGACGACACGCCAGGAATGTTGTAAAATATTACATTCGACATGTTAGGTTGACTTAGGCTAGGATATATAACGTTATAGACGTATGTAATGTTACCACCGAGAAGTACGGGCCGACACGCCAGGAATGTTATCAACTATTACATCCGACATGTTAGGTCGCCTTAGGCTAGGATATATAACGTTATAGACGTATATAATGTTCCCACCGAGAAATAGGGGCCGACGCGTCAGGAATGGTGTAAAATATTACACCCGAGATGTTAGGCTCCCTTCGGTTTGGATATATATCGTTATAGACGTATATAATGTTCCTACCGAGACTTGGGGACCGACATGCCAGGAATCTTGTAAAATATTACATCCCAGATGTTAGGTTGCTTTAGGTTAGGATATACAACGTTATAGACGTATATAATGTCCCCATCGAGAAGCAGGCGACGACACGCCAGGAATGTTGTAAAATATTACATTCGACATGTTATGTGGCCTTAGGCTAGGATATATAACGTTATAGACGTATATAATGTTCCCACCGAGAAGTACGGGCGGACACGCCAGAAATGTTGTCAACTATTACATCCGAGATGTTAGGATGCCTTAGGTTAGGATATATAACGTTATAGACGTATATAATCTCCCCATCCAGAAGCAGGCGACGACACGCCAGGAATATTACATCCCAGATGTTAGGTTGCGTTAGGTTAGGATACACAACGTTATAGACGTATATAATGTTCCCATCGAGAAGCAGGCGACGACACGCCAGGAATGATGTAAAAGATTACATTCGACATGTTAGGTCGCCTTAGGCTAGGATATATAACGTTATAGACGTATACAATGTTCCCACAGAGAAGTACGGGCCTAGACGCCAGGAATGTTGTCAACTATTACATCCAAGGTGTTAGGTTGCCTTAGGTTGGGACATATATCGTTATAGACGTATATAATGTTCCCACCGAGACGTAGGCACCGATATGCCAGGAATGTTGTAAAATATTGCATCCCAAATGTTAGGTTGCGTTAGGTTAGGATATACAACGTTATAGACGTATATAATCTCCCCATCGAGAAGCAGGCGACGACACGCCAGAATGTTGTAAAATATTACATCCGAGATGTTAGGTTGCCTTAGGTTAGGATATACAACGTTATAGATGTATATAATGTCCCCATCGTGAAGTAGGCGACGACACACCAGGAATGTTGTAAAATATTACATTCGACATCTTAGGTTGCCTTAGGCTAGGATATATAACGTTATAGACGTATATAATGTTCCCACCGAAAAATAGGGGCCGACGCGTCAGGAATGTTGTAAAATATTACACCCGAGATGTTAGGTTCCCTTAGGTTAGGATATACAACGTTATAGACGTATAGTATGTTCCCACCGAGATGTAGGGACCGACATGCCAGGAATGTTGTAAAATATTACATCCGAGATGTTAGGCTGCCTCAGGTTAGGATATACAAAGTTATAGATGTATATAATGTCCCCATCCAGAAGTAGGCGACTACACGACAGGAGTGTTGTAAAATATTACATTCGACATGTCAGGTTGCCTTAGACTAGGATATATAACGTTATAGACGTATGTAATGTTCCCACCGAAAAATAGGGGCCTACGCGTCAGGAATGTTGTAAAATATTACATTCGACATGTTAGGTGGCCTTAGGCTAGGATATATATCGTTATAGACGTATATAATTTTCCTACCGAGACTTGGGGACCGACATGCCAGGAATCTTGTAAAATATTACATCCCAGAGGTTAGGTTGCTTTAGGTTAGGATATTCAACGTTATAGACGTATATAATGTCCCCATCGAGAAGCAGGCGACGACACGCCAGGAATGTTGTAAAATATTACATTCGACATGTTATGTGGCCTTAGGCTAGGATATATAACGTTATAGACGTATATAATGTTCCCACCGAGAAGTACGGGCGGACACGCCAGAAATGTTGTCAACTATTACATCCGAGATGTTAGGATGCCTTAGGTTAGGATATATAACGTTATAGACGTATATAATCTCCCCATCCAGAAGCAGGCGACGACACGCCAGGAATATTACATCCCAGATGTTAGGTTGCGTTAGGTTAGGATACACAACGTTATAGACGTATATAATGTTCCCATCGAGAAGCAGGCGACGACACGCCAGGAATGATGTAAAATATTACATTCGACATGTTAGGTCGCCTTAGGCTAGGATATATAACGTTATAGACGTATACAATGTTCCCACAGAGAAGTACGGGCCTAGACGCCAGGAATGTTGTCAACTATTACATCCGAGGTGTTAGGTTGCCTTAGGTTGGGACATATATCGTTATAGACGTATATAATGTTCCCACCGAGACGTAGGCACCGACATGCCAGGAATGTTGTAAAATATTGCATCCCAAATGTTAGGTTGCGTTAGGTTAGGATATACAACGTTATAGACGTATATAATCTCCCCATCGAGAAGCAGGCGACGACACGCCAGAATGTTGTAAAATATTACATCCGAGATGTTAGGTTGCCTTAGGTTAGGATATACAACGTTATAGATGTATATAATGTCCCCATCGTGAAGTAGGCGACGACACACCAGGAATGTTGTAAAATATTACATTCGACATCTTAGGTTGCCTTAGGCTAGGATATATAACGTTATAGACGTATATAATGTTCCCACCGAAAAATAGGGGCCGACGCGTCAGGAATGTTGTAAAATATTACACCCGAGATGTTAGGTTCCCTTAGGTTAGGATATACAACGTTATAGACGTATAGTATGTTCCCACCGAGATGTAGGGACCGACATGCCAGGAATGTTGTAAAATATTACATCCGAGATGTTAGGCTGCCTCAGGTTAGGATATACAAAGTTATAGATGTATATAATGTCCCCATCCAGAAGTAGGCGACTACACGACAGGAGTGTTGTAAAATATTACATTCGACATGTCAGGTTGCCTTAGACTAGGATATATAACGTTATAGACGTATGTAATGTTCCCACCGAAAAATAGGGGCCTACGCGTCAGGAATGTTGTAAAATATTACATTCGACATGTTAGGTGGCCTTAGGCTAGGATATATATCGTTATAGACGTATATAATGTTCCTACCGAGACTTGGGGACCGACATGCCAGGAATCTTGTAAAATATTACATCCCAGAGGTTAGGTTGCTTTAGGTTAGGATATACAACGTTATAGACGTATATAATGTCCCCATCGAGAAGCAGGCGACGACACGCCAGGAATGTTGTAAAATATTACATTCGACATGTTATGTGGCCTTAGGCTAGGATATATAACGTTATAGACGTATATAATGTTCCCACCGAGAAGTACGGGCGGACACGCCAGAAATGTTGTCAACTATTACATCCGAGATGTTAGGATGCCTTAGGTTAGGATATATAACGTTATAGACGTATATAATCTCCCCATCCAGAAGCAGGCGACGACACGCCAGGAATATTACATCCCAGATGTTAGGTTGCGTTAGGTTAGGATACACAACGTTATAGACGTATATAATGTTCCCATCGAGAAGCAGGCGACGACACGCCAGGAATGATGTAAAATATTACATTCGACATGTTAGGTCGCCTTAGGCTAGGATATATAACGTTATAGACGTATACAATGTTCCCACAGAGAAGTACGGGCCTAGACGCCAGGAATGTTGTCAACTATTACATCCGAGGTGTTAGGTTGCCTTAGGTTGGGACATATATCGTTATAGACGTATATAATGTTCCCACCGAGACGTAGGCACCGACATGCCAGGAATGTTGTAAAATATTGCATCCCAAATGTTAGGTTGCGTTAGGTTAGGATATACAACGTTATAGACGTATATAATCTCCCCATCGAGAAGCAGGCGACGACACGCCAGAATGTTGTAAAATATTACATCCGAGATGTTAGGTTGCCTTAGGCTAGGATATACAATGTTATAGATGTATATAATGTCCCCATCGTGAAGTAGGCGACGACACACCAGGAATGTTGTAAAATATTACATTCGACATCTTAGGTTACCTTAGGCTAGGATATATAACGTTATAGACGTATATAATGTTCCCACCGAACAATAGGGGCCTACGCGTCAGGAATGTTGTAAAATATTACATTCGACATCTTAGGTTGCCTTAGGCTAGGATATATAGCGTTATAGACGTATATAATGTTCCCACCTAAAAATAGGGGCCGACGAGTCAGGAATGTTGTAAAATATTACACCCGAGATGTTAGGTTCCCTTAGGTTAGGATATACAACTTTATAGACGTATAGTCAGTTCCCACCGAGATGTAGGGACCGACATGGCAGGAATTTTGTAAAATAGTACATCCGAGATGTTAGGTTGCGTTAGGTTAGGATATACAACGTTATAGACGTATATAATGTCTCCATCGAGAAGCAGGCGACGACACGCCAGGAATGTTGTAAAATATTACATTCGACATGTTATGTGGCCTTAGGCTAGGATATATAACGTTATAGACGTATACAATGTTCCCACCGAGAAGTACGGGCCTAGACGCCAGGAATGTTGTCAACTATTACATCCGAGGTGTTAGGTTGCCTTAGGTTGGGACATATATCGTTATAGACGTATATAATGTTCCCACCGAGACGTAGGCACCGACATGCCAGGAATGTTGTAAAATATTGCATCCCAAATGTTAGGTTGCGTTAGGTTAGGATATACAACGTTATAGACGTATAGTGTGTTCCCGCCGAGATGTAGGGACCAACATGCCAGGAATGTTGTAAAATATTACATACGAGATGTTAGGTTGCGTTAGGTTAGGATATACAACGTTATAGACGTATATAATGTCCCCATCGAGAAGTAGGCGACGACACGCCAGGAATGTTGTAAAATATTACATTCGACATGTTAGGTTGCCTTAGACTAGGATATATAACGTTATAGACGTATATAATGTTCCCACCGAAAAATAGGGGCCGACGCGTCAGGAATGTTGTAAAATATTACATTCGACATGTTAGGTGGCCTTAGGCTAGGATATATAACGTTATAGACGTATGTAATGTTACCACCGGGAAGTACGGGCCTACACGCCAGGAATGTTGTCAACTATTACATCCGAGGTGTTAGGTTGCCTTAGGTTAGGATATCTATCGTTATAGACGTATATAATGTTCCCACCGAGACGTAGGCACCGACATGCCAGGAATGTTGTAAAATATTACATCCCAAATATTAGGTTGCGTTAGGTTAGGATATACAACGTTATAGACGTATATAATGTCCCCATCGAGAAGCAGGCGACGACACGCCAGAATGTTGTAAAACATTACATCCGAGATGTTAGGTTGCCTTAGGTTAGGATATACAAGGTTATAGATGTATATAATGTCCCCATCGAGAAGTAGGCGACGACACGCCAGGAATGTTGTAAAATATTACATTCGACATGTTAGGTTGCCTTGGACTAGGATATACAACGTTATAGACGTATAGAATGTTCCCACCGAGAAATAGGGGCCGGCGCGTCAGGAATGTTGTAAAATATTACACCCGAGATGTTAGGTTCCCTTAGGTTAGGATATACAACGTTATAGATGTATATAATGACCCCATCCAGAAGTAGGCGACGACACACCACGAATGCTGTAAAATATTACATCCCAGATGTTAAGTTGCGTTAGGTTAAGATATACAACAATATAGACGTATATAATGTCCCCATCGAGAAGCAGTAGACGACACGCCAGGAATGTTGTAAAATATTACATTCGACATGTTAGGTCGCCTTAGGCTAGGATATATAACGTTATAGACGTATATAATGTTCCCACCGAAAAATAGGGGCCGACGCGTTAGGAATGATGTAAAATATTACAGCCGACATGTTATGTTCCCTTAGGATAGGATATACAACATTATAGACGTATAGTATGTTCCCACCGAGATGTAGGAACCCACATGCCAGGAATGTTGTAAAATATTACATCCGAGATGTTAGGTTGCCTTAAGTTAGGATATATAATGTTATAGACGTATATAATGTCCCCATCCAGAAGTAGGCGACGACACGCCAGGAATATTACATCCCAGATGTTAGGTTGCGTTAGGTTAGGATACACAACGTTATAGACGTATATAATGTTCCCATCGAGAAGCAGGCTACGACACGCCAGGAATGATGTAAAATATTACATTCGATATGTTAGGTCGCCTTAGGCTAGGATATATAACGTTATAGACGTATACAATGTTCCCACCGAGAAGTACGGACCTACGCGCCAGGAATGTTGTCAACTATAACATCCGAGGTGTTAGGTTGCCTTAGGTTAGGATATATATCGTTATACACGTATATAATGTTCCCACCGAGACGTAGGGACCGACATGCCAGGAATGTTGTAAAATATTACATCCGAGATGTTAGGTTGCGTTAGGTTAGGATATACAACGTTATAGACGTATATAATATCCCCATCGAGAAGCAGGCGGCGACACGCCAGGAATGTTATAAAATATTACATTCGAGATGTTAGGTTGCCTTAGGTTAGGATATACAACGTTATAGATGTATATTATGACCCTAGCCAGAAGTAGGCGACGACACTCCAGGAATGTTGTAAAATATTACATCCCAGATGTTAGGTTGCCTTAGGTTATGATATATAACGTTATAGACGTATATAATATTCCCACCGAGAAGTAGGGACCGACATGCCAGGAATGTTGTAAAATATTACATCCGAGATGTTAGGTTCCCTTAGGTTTGGATATATATCGTTATAGACGTATATAATGTTCCTACCGAGACTTGGGGACCGACATGCCAGGAATCTTGTAAAATATTACATCCCAGATGTTAGGTTGCTTTAGGTTAGGATATACAATGTTATAGATGTATATAATGTCCCCACCGAGATGTAGGGACCGATATGCCAGGAATGTTGTAAAATATTACATCCGAGAAGTTAGGTTGCCTTAGGTTATGATATATAACGTTATAGACGTATATAATATTCCCACCGAGAAGTAGGGACCGACATGCCAGGAATGTTGTAAAATATTACATCCGAGATGTTAGGTTCCCTTACGTTTGGATATATATCGTCATAGACGTATATAATGTTCCTACCGAGACTTGGGGACCGACATGCCAGGAATCTTGTAAAATATTACATCCCAGATGTTAGGTTGCGTTAGGTTAGGATATACAACATTGTAGACGTATATAATGTCCCCATCGAGAAGCAGGAGACGACATGCCAGAATGTTGTAAAATATTACATCCGAGATGTTAGGTTGCCTTAGGCTAGGATATATATCGTTATAGACGTATACAATGTTTCCACCGAGAAGTAGGGACCGATATGCCAGGAATGTTGTAAAATATTTCATCCGAGATGTTAGGTTGCCTTGGGTTAGGATATACAATGTTATAGATGTATATAATGACCCCATCCAGAAGTAGGCGACGACACACCACGAATGCTGTAAAATATTACATCCCAGATGTTAAGTTGCGTTAGGTTAAGATATACAACAATATAGACGTATATAATGTCCCCATCGAGAAGCAGTAGACGACACGCCAGGTATGTTGTAAAATATTACATTCGACATGTTAGGTCGCCTTAGGCTAGGATATATAACGTTATAGACGTATATAATGTTCCCACCGAAAAATAGGGGCCGACGCGTTAGGAATGATGTAAAATATTACAGCCGACATGTTATGTTCCCTTAGGATAGGATATACAACATTATAGACGTATAGTATGTTCCCACCGAGATGTAGGAACCCACATGCCAGGAATGTTGTAAAATATTACATCCGAGATGTTAGGTTGCCTTAAGTTAGGATATATAATGTTATAGACGTATATAATGTCCCCATCCAGAAGTAGGCGACGACACGCCAGGAATATTACATCCCAGATGTTAGGTTGCGTTAGGTTAGGATACACAACGTTATAGACGTATATAATGTTCCCATCGAGAAGCAGGCTACGACACGCCAGGAATGATGTAAAATATTACATTCGATATGTTAGGTCGCCTTAGGCTAGGATATATAACGTTATAGACGTATACAATGTTCCCACCGAGAAGTACGGACCTACGCGCCAGGAATGTTGTCAACTATAACATCCGAGGTGTTAGGTTGCCTTAGGTTAGGATATATATCGTTATAGACGTATATAATGTTCCCACCGAGACGTAGGGACCGACATGCCAGGAATGTTGTAAAATATTACATCCGAGATGTTAGGTTGCGTTAGGTTAGGATATACAACGTTATAGACGTATATAATATCCCCATCGAGAAGCAGGCGGCGACACGCCAGGAATGTTATAAAATATTACATTCGAGATGTTAGGTTGCCTTAGGTTAGGATATACAACGTTATAGATGTATATTATGACCCTAGCCAGAAGTAGGCGACGACACTCCAGGAATGTTGTAAAATATTACATCCCAGATGTTAGGTTGCCTTAGGTTATGATATATAACGTTATAGACGTATATAATATTCCCACCGAGAAGTAGGGACCGACATGGCAGGAATGTTGTAAAATATTACATCCGAGATGTTAGGTTCCCTTAGGTTTGGATATATATCGTTATAGACGTATATAATGTTCCTACCGAGACTTGGGGACCGACATGCCAGGAATCTTGTAAAATATTACATCCCAGATGTTAGGTTGCTTTAGGTTAGGATATACAATGTTATAGATGTATATAATGTCCCCACCGAGATGTAGGGACCGATATGCCAGGAATGTTGTAAAATATTAC
The DNA here is from genome assembly GCA_963969225.1 of Xylocopa violacea. Classification (NCBI taxonomy): domain Eukaryota; kingdom Metazoa; phylum Arthropoda; class Insecta; order Hymenoptera; family Apidae; genus Xylocopa; species Xylocopa violacea. Next base: position 43,462,474 of record CAXAJV010000001.1, on the reverse strand, counting down.
ATCCGAGAAGTTAGGTTGCCTTAGGTTATGATATATAACGTTATAGACGTATATAATATTCCCACCGAGAAGTAGGGACCGACATGCCAGGAATGTTGTAAAATATTACATCCGAGATGTTAGGTTCCCTTACGTTTGGATATATATCGTCATAGACGTATATAATGTTCCTACCGAGACTTGGGGACCGACATGCCAGGAATCTTGTAAAATATTACATCCCAGATGTTAGGTTGCGTTAGGTTAGGATATACAACATTGTAGACGTATATAATGTCCCCATCGAGAAGCAGGAGACGACATGCCAGAATGTTGTAAAATATTACATCCGAGATGTTAGGTTGCCTTAGGCTAGGATATATATCGTTATAGACGTATACAATGTTTCCACCGAGAAGTAGGGACCGATATGCCAGGAATGTTGTAAAATATTTCATCCGAGATGTTAGGTTGCCTTGGGTTAGGATATACAATGTTATAGATGTATATAATGTCCCCATCGAGAAGTAGGCGACGACACGCCAGGAATGTTGTAAAATATTACATTCGACACGTTAGGTTGCCTTAGGCTAGGATATATTATGTTATCGACGTATATAATGTCCCCATCGAGAAGTAGGCGACGACACGCCAGGAATATTATATTCCAGATGTTAGGTTGCGTTAGGTTAGGATATACAACGTTATAGACGTATATAATGTTCCCATTGAGAAGCAGGCGATGAGACGCCAGGAATGATGTAAAATATTACATTCGATATATTAGGTCGCCTTAGGCTAGGATATACAACGTTATAGACGTATAGAATGTTCTCACCGAGAAGTACGGGCCTACACGAGAGGAATGTTGTCAACTATTACATCCAAGATGTTAGGTTGCTTTAGGTTAGGATATACAACGTTATAGACGTATATAATGTCCCCATCGAGGAGCAGGAGACGACAGGCCAGGAATGTTGTAAAATATTACATTCGACATGTTAGGTCGCCTTAGGCTAGGATATATAACGTTATAGACGTATATAATGTTCCCACCGAAAAATAGGGGCCGACGCGTCAGGAATGCTGTAAAATTTTACATTCGACACGTTAGGTGGCCTTAGGCTAGGATATATAACGTTATAGACGTATATAATGTTCCCACCGAGAAGTACGGGCGGACACGCCAGGAATGTTGTCAACTATTACATCCGAGATGTTAGGTTGCCTTAGGTTAGGATATATAACGTTATAGACGTATATACTGTTCCCACGGAGACGTAGGCACCGACATGCAAGGAATGTTGTAAAATATTACATCCCAAATGTTAGGTTGCGTTAGGTTAGGATATACAACGTTATAGACGTATATAATCTCCCCATCGAGAAGCAGGCGACGACACGCCAGAATGTTGTAAAATATTACATCCGAGATGTTAGGTTGTCTCAGGTTAGGATATAAAATGTTATAGATGTATATAATGTCCCCATCGAGAAGTAGGCGACGACACGCCAGGAATGTTGTAAAATATTACATCCGAGATGTTAGGTTGCCTTAGGCTAGGATATATATCGCTATAGACCTATACAATGTTTCCACCGAGAAGTAGGGACCCATATGCCAGGAATGTTGTAAAATATTGCATCCGAGATGTTAGGTTGCCTTAGGTTATGATATATAACGTTATAGACGTATATACTATTCCCACCGAGAAGTAGGGACCGACATGCCAGGAATGTTGTAAAATATTACATCCGAGATGTTAGGTTCCCTTAGGTTTGAATATATATCGTTATAGACGTATATAATGTTCCTACCGAGACTTGGGGACCGACATGCCAGGAATCTTGTAAAATATTACATCCCAGATGTTAGGTTGCTTTAGGTTAGGATATACAACGTTATAGACGTATGTAATGTTCCCATCGAGAAGCAGGCGACGACACGCCAGGAATGTTGTAAAATATTACATTCGACATGTTATGTAGCCTTAGGCTAGGATATATCACGTTATAGACGTATATAATGTTTCCACCGAGAAGTACGGGCGGACACGGCAGGAATGTTGTCAACTATTACATCCGAGATGTTAGGTTGCCTTAGGCTAGGATATATACCGTTATAAATGTATATAATGTTCTCACCGAAAAATAGGGGCCGACGTGTCGGGAATGTTGTAAAATATTACACCCGAGGTGTTAGGTTCCCTTAGGTTAGGATATACAACGTTATAGATGTATATAATGACCCCATCCAGAAGTAGGCGACGACACACCACGAATGCTGTAAAATATTACATCCCAGATGTTAAGTTGCGTTAGGTTAAGATATACAACATTATAGACGTATATAATGTGCCCATCGAGAAGCAGTAGACGACACGCCAGGAATGTTGTAAAATATTACATTCGACATGTTAGGTCGCCTTAGGCTAGGATATATAACGTTATAGACGTATATAATGTTCCCACCGAAAAATAGGGGCCGACGCGTTAGGAATGATGTAAAATATTACACCCGACATGTTATGTTCCCTTAGGCTAGGATATATAACGTTATAGACGTATACAATGTTCCCACCGAGAAGTTCGGACCTACGCGCCAGGAATGTTGTCAACTATAACATCCGAGGTGTTAGGTTGCCTTAGGTTAGGATATATATCGTTATAGACGTATATAATGTTCCCACCGAGACGTAGGGACCGACATGCCAGGAATGTTGTAAAATATTACATCCGAGATGTTAGGTTGCGCTAGGTTAGGATATACAACGTTATAGACGTATATAATATCCCCATCGAGAAGCAGGCGGCGACACGCCAGGAATGTTATAAAATATTACATTCGAGATGTTAGGTTGCCTTAGGTTAGGATATACAACGTTATAGATGTATATTATGACCCTAGCCAGAAGTAGGCGACGACACTCCAGGAATGTTGTAAAATATTACATCCCAGATGTTAGGTTGCCTTAGGTTATGATATATAACGTTATAGACGTATATAATATTCCCACCGAGAAGTAGGGACCGACATGCCAGGAATGTTGTAAAATATTACATCCGAGATGTTAGGTTCCCTTAGGTTTGGATATATATCGTTATAGACGTATATAATGTTCCTACCGAGACTTGGGGACCGACATGCCAGGAATCTTGTAAAATATTACATCCCAGATGTTAGGTTGCTTTAGGTTAGGATATACAACGTTATAGACGTATATAATGTCCCCATCGAGAAGCAGTCGACGACACGCCAGGAATGTTGTAAAATATGACATTCGACATGTTATGTGGCCTTAGGCTAGGATATATAACGTTATAGGCGTATATAACGTTCCCACCGAGAAGTACGGGCGGACACGCCAGGAATATTGTCAACTATTACATCCGAGATGTTAGGTTGCCTTAGGTTAGAATATATAACGTTATAGACGTATATAATCTCCCCATCCAGAAGTAGGCGACGACACGCCAGGAATATTACATCCCAGATGTTAGGTTGCGTTACGTTAGGATACACAACGTTATAGACGTATATAATGTTCCCATCGAGAAACAGGCGACGACACGCCAGGAATGATGTAAAATATGACATTCGACATGTTAGGTCGCCTTAGGCTACGATATATAACGTTATAGACGTATACAATGTTCCCGCCGAGATGTACGGGCCTACACGCCAGGAATGTTGTCAACTATTACATCCGAGGTGCTAGGTTGCCTTAGGTTAGGATATATATCGTTATAGACGTACATAATGTTTCCACCGAGACGTAGGCACCGACATGCAAGGAATGTTGTAAAATATTACATCCCAAATGTTAGGTTGCGTTAGGTTAGGATATACAACGTTATAGACGTATATAATCTCCCCATCGAGAAGCAGGCTACGACACGCCAGAATGTTGTAAAATATTACATCCGAGATGTTAGGTTGCCTTAGGCTAAGATATATATCGTTATAGACGTATACAATGTTTCCACCGATAAGTAGGGACCGATATGCCAGGAATGTTGTAAAATATTCCATCCGAGATGTTAGGTTGCCTTGGGTTAGGATATACAATGTTATAGATGTATATAATGTCCCCACCGAGATGTAGGGACCGATATGCCAGGAATGTTGTAAAATATTACATCCGAGAAGTTAGGTTGCCTTAGGTTATGATATATAACGTTATAGACGTATATAATATTCCCACCGAGAAGTAGGGACCGACATGCCAGGAATGTTGTAAAATATTACATCCGAGATGTTAGGTTCCCTTACGTTTGGATATATATCGTTATAGACGTATATAATGTTCCTACCGAGACTTGGGGACCGACATGCCAGGAATCTTGTAAAATATTACATCCCAGATGTTAGGTTGCTTTAGGTTAGGATATACAACGTTATAGACGTATGTAATGTTCCCATCGAGAAGCAGGCGACGACACGCCAGGAATGTTGTAAAATATTACATTCGACATGTTATGTAGCCTTAGGCTAGGATATATCACGTTATAGACGTATATAATGTTCCCACCGAGAAGTACGGGCGGACACGGCAGGAATGTTGTCAACTATTACATCCGAGATGTTAGGTTGCCTTAGGCTAGGATATATACCGTTATAAATGTATATAATGTTCTCACCGAAAAATAGGGGCCGACGTGTCGGGAATGTTGTAAAATATTACACCCGAGGTGTTAGGTTCCCTTAGGTTAGGATATACAACGTTATAGATGTATATAATGACCCCATCCAGAAGTGGGCGACGACACACCACGAATGCTGTAAAATATTACATCCCAGATTTTAAGTTGCGTTAGGTTAAGATATACAACATTATAGACGTATATAATGTCCCCATCGAGAAGCAGTAGACGACACGCCAGGAATGTTGTAAAATATTACATTCGACATGTTAGGTCGCCTTAGGCTAGGATATATAACGTTATAGACGTATATAATGTTCCCACCGAAAAATAGGGGCCGACGCGTTAGGAATGTTGTAAAATATTACACCCGAGATGTTATGTTCCCTTAGGATAGGATATACAACGTTATAGACGTATAGTATGTTCCCACCGAGATGTAGGGACCGACATGCCAGGAATGTTGTAAAATATTACATCCGAGATGTTAGGTTGCCTTCGGTTAGGATATACAACGTTATAGATTTATATAATGTCCCCATCCAGAGGTAGGCGACGACACGCCAGGAATGATGTAAAATATTACATTCGACATGTTAGGTCGCCTTAGGCTAGGATATATAACGTTATAGACGTATACAATGTTTCCACCGAGAAGTACGGGCCTACATGCCAGGAATGTTGTCAACTATTACATCCGAGATGTTAGGTTGCCTTAGGTTAGGATATATATCGCTATAGACGTATATAATGTTCCCACCGAGACGTAGGGACCGACATTCCAGGAATGTTGTAAAATATTACATCCCAAATGTTAGGTTGCGTTAGGTTAGGATATACAACGTTATAGACGTATATAATGTCCCCATCGAGAAGCAGGAGACGACACGTCAGGAATGTTGTAAAATATTACATTCGACATGTTAGGTCGCCTTAGGCTAGGATATATAACGTTATAGACGTATATAATGTTCCCAAGGAGATGTACGGGCGGACACGGCAGGAATGTTGTCAACTATTACATCCGAGATGTTAGGTTGCCTTAGGCTAGGATATATACCGTTATAAATGTATATAATGTTCTCACCGAAAAATAGGGGCCGACGCGTCGGGAATGGTGTAAAATATTACACCCGAGGTGTTAGGTTCCCTTAGGTTAGGATATACAACGTTATTGATGTATATAATGACCCCATCCAGAAGTAGGCGACGACACACCACGAATGCTGTAAAATATTACATCCCAGATGTTAAGTTGCGTTAGGTTAAGATATACAACATTATAGACGTATATAATGTCCCCATCGAGAAGCAGGCTACGACACGCCAGGAATGATGTAAAATATTACATTCGATATGTTACGTCGCCTTAGGCTAGGATATATAACGTTATAGACGTATACAATGTTCCCACCGAGAAGTACGGACCTACACGCCAGGAATGTTGTCACCTATAACATCCGAGGTGTTAGGTTGCCTTAGGTTAGGATATATATCGTTATAGACGTATATAATGTTCCCACCGAGACGTAGGGACCGACATGCCAGGAATGTTGTAAAATATTACATCCGAGATGTTAGGTTGCGTTAGGTTAGGATATACAACGTTATAGACGTATATAATATCCCCATCGAGAAGCAGGCGGCGACACGCCAGGAATGTTATAAAATATTACATTCGAGATGTTATGTTGCCTTAGGTTAGGATATACAACGTTATAGATGTATATTATGACCCTAGCCAGAAGTAGGCGACGACACTCCAGGAATGTTGTAAAATATTACATCCCAGATGTTAGGTTGCCTTAGGTTATGATATATAACGTTATAGACGTATATAATATTCCCACCGAGAAGTAGGGACCGACATGCCAGGAATGTTGTAAAATATTACATCCGAGATGTTAGGTTCCCTTAGGTTTGGATATATATCGTTATAGACGTATATAATGTTCCTACCGAGACTTGGGGACCGACATGCCAGGAATCTTGTAAAATATTACATCCCAGATGTTAGGTTGCTTTAGGTTAGGATTTACAACGTTATAGAAGTATATAATGTCCCCATCGAGAAGCAGGCGACGACACGCCAGGAATGTTGTAAAATATGACATTCGACATGTTATGTGGCCTTAGGCTAGGATATATAACGTTATAGGCGTATATAATGTTCCCTCCGAGAAGTACGGGCGGACACGCCAGGAATGTTGTCAACTATTACATCCGAGATGTTAGGTTGCCTTAGGTTAGGATATATAACGTTATAGACGTATATAATCTCCCCATCCAGAAGTAGGCGACGACACGCCAGGAATATTACATCCCAGATGTTAGGTTGCGTTACGTTAGGATACACAACGTTATAGACGTATATAATGTTCCCATCGAGAAACAGGAGACGACACGCCAGGAATGATGTAAAATATGACATTCGACATGTTAGGTCGCCTTAGGCTACGATATATAACGTTATAGACGTATACAATGTTCCCGCCGAGATGTACGGGCCTACACGCCAGGAATGTTGTCAACTATTACATCCGAGGTGCTAGGTTGCCTTAGGTTAGGATATATATCGTTATAGACGTACATAATGTTTCCACCGAGACGTAGGCACCGACATGCAAGGAATGTTGTAAAATATTACATCCCAAATGTTAGGTTGCGTTAGGTTAGGATATACAACGTTATAGACGTATATAATCTCCCCATCGAGAAGTAGGCGACGACACGCCAGGAATGTTGTAAAATATTACATTCGACATGTTAGGTTGCCTTAGGCTAGGATATATTATGTTATCGACGTATATAATGTCCCCATCGAGAAGTAGGCGACGACACGCCAGGAATGTTGTAAAATATTACATTCGACATGTTAGGTTGCCTTAGACTAGGATATATAACGATATAGACGTATATAAAGTTCCCACCGAAAAATAGGGGCCGACACGTCAGGAATGTTGTAAAATATTACATCCGAGGTGTTAGGTTGCCTTAGGTTAGGATATATATCGTTATAGACGTATATAATCTTCCCACCGAGACGTAGGCACCGACATGCAAGGAATGTTGTAAAATATTACATCCCAAATGTTAGGTTGCGTTAGGTTAGGACATACAACGTTATAGACGTATATAATCTCCCCATCGAGAAGCAGGCGACGACACGCCAGAATGTTGTAAAATATTACATCCGAGATGTTAGGTTGCCTTAGGTTACGATATACAATGTTATAGATGTATATAATGTCCCCTTCGAGAAGCAGGCGACGACACTCCAGGAATGTTGTAAAATATTACATTCGATATGTTAGGTCGCATTAGGCTAGGATATATATCGTTATAGACGTATACAATGTTTCCAGCGAGACGTAGGGACCGATATGCCAGGAATGTTGTAAAATATTACATCCGAGATGTTAGGTTGCCTTAGCTTAGGATATACAATGTTATAGATGTATATAATGTCCCCATCGAGAAGTAGGCGACGACACGCCAGGAATGTTGTAAAATATTACATTCGACATGTTAGGTTGCCTTAGGCTGGTATATATATCGTTATAGAGGTATACAATGTTCCCACCGAGAAGTACGGGCCGACACGCCAGGAATGTTGTAGAATATTACATCCGAGATGTTATGTTGCCTTACGTTAGGATATACACCGTTATAGACGTATATAATGTTCCCACCGAAAAGTAGGAGCCGACGCGCCAGGAATGTTGTAAAATATTACGGTATTGAGGTTAGTTTGCCTTAGGTTAGGATATACAACATTATAGACGTATATAATTTCCCCGCCGAGAATTACGGGCCGACACGCCAGGAATGTTATCAACTATTACATCCGACATGTTAGGGCGCCTTAGGCTAGGATGTATAAAATTATAGACGAATATAACATTCCCACCGAGAAATAGTCCGGACGCGTCAGGAATGTTGTAAAATATTACACCCGAGATGTTAGGTTCCCTTAGGTTAGGATATGCAACGTTATAGACGTATAGGATGTTCCCACCGAGACGTAGAGACCGACATGACAGGAATGTTGTAAAATATTACATCAGAGATGTTAGGTTGCCTTCGGTTAGAATATATATCGCTATAGACGCATATGATGTTCCCACCGAGAAGTACGGGCCGACACGAAAGGAATGTTGTCAAATATTACATCCGAGATGTTAGGTTGCCTTAGGTTAGGATATACAACGTTATAGATTTATATAATGTCCCCATCCAGAGGTAGGCGACGACACGCCAGGAATGATGTAAAATATTACATTCGACATGTTAGGTCGCCTTAGGCTAGGATATATAACGTTATAGACGTATACAATGTTTCCACCGAGAAGTACGGGCCTACATGCCAGGAATGTTGTCAACTATTACATCCGAGATGTTAGGTTGCCTTAGGTTAGGATATATATCGCTATAGACGTATATAATGTTCCCACCGAGACGTAGGGACCGACATTCCAGGAATGTTGTAAAATATTACATCCCAAATGTTAGGTTGCGTTAGGTTAGGATATACAACATTATAGACGTATATAATGTCCCCATCGAGAAGAAGGCTACCACACGCCAGGAATGATGTAAAATATTACATTCGATATGTTAGGTCGCCTTAGGCTAGGATATATAACGTTATAGACGTATACAATGTTCCCACCGAGAAGTACGGACCTACACGCCAGGAATGTTGTCAACTATAACATCCGAGGTGTTAGGTTGCCTTAGGTTAGGATATATATCGTTATAGACGTATATAATGTTCCCACCGAGACATAGGGACCGACATGCCAGGAATGTTGGAAAATATTTCATCCGAGATGTTAGGTTGCGTTAGGTTAGGATATACAACGTTATAGACGTATATAATATCCCCATCGAGAAGCAGGCGGCGACACGCCAGGAATGTTATAAAATATTACATTCGAGATGTTATGTTGCCTTAGGTTAGGATATACAACGTTATAGATGTATATTATGACCCTAGCCAGAAGTAGGCGACGACACTCCAGGAATGTTGTAAAATATTACATCCCAGATGTTAGGTTGCCTTAGGTTATGATATATAACGTTATAGACGTATATAATATTCCCACCGAGAAGTAGGGACCGACATGCCAGGAATGTTGTAAAATATTACATCCGAGATGTTAGGTTCCCTTAGGTTTGGATATATATCGTTATAGACGTATATAATGTTCCTACCGAGACTTGGGGACCGACATGCCAGGAATCATGTAAAATATTACATCCCAGATGTTAGGTTGCTTTAGGTTAGGATTTACAACGTTATAGACGTATATAATGTCCCCATCGAGAAGCAGGCGACGACACGCCAGGAATGTTGTAAAATATGACATTCGACATGTTATGTGGCCTTAGGCTAGGATATATAACGTTATAGGCGTATATAATGTTCCCACCGAGAAGTACGGGCGGACACGCCAGGGATGTTGTCAACTATTACATCCGAGATGTTAGGTTGCCTTAGGTTAGGATATATAACGTTATAGACGTATATAATCTCCCCATCCAGAAGTAGGCGACGACACGCCAGGAATATTACATCCCAGATGTTAGGTTGCGTTACGTTAGGATACACAACGTTATAGACGTATATAATGTTCCCATCGAGAAACAGGAGACGACACGCCAGGAATGATGTAAAATATGACATTCGACATGTTACGTCGCCTTAGGCTACGATATATAACGTTATAGACGTATACAATGTTCCCACCGAGATGTACGGGCCTACACGCCAGGAATGTTGTCAACTATTACATCCGAGGTGCTAGGTTGCCTTAGGTTAGGATATATATCGTTATAGACGTACATAATGTTTCCACCGAGACGTAGGCACCGACATGCAAGGAATGTTGTAAAATATTACATCTCAAATGTTAGGTTGCGTTAGGTTAGTATATACAACGTTATAGACGTATATAATCTCCCCATCGAGAAGCAGGCGACGACACGCCAGAATGTTGTAAAATATTACATCCGAGATGTTAGGTTGCCTTAGGCTAAGATATATATCGTTATAGACGTATACAATGTTTCCACCGATAAGTAGGGACCGATATGCCAGGAATGTTGTAAAATATTCCATCCGAGATGTTAGGTTGCCTTGGGTTAGGATATACAATGTTATAGATGTATATAATGTCCCCACCGAGATGTAGGGACCGATATGCCAGGAATGTTGTAAAATATTACATCCGAGAAGTTAGGTTCCCTTACGTTTGGATATATATCGTTATAGACGTATATAATGTTCCTACCGAGACTTGGAGACCGACATGCCAGGAATCTTGTAAAATATTACATCCCAGATGTTAGGTTGCGTTAGGTTAGGATATACAACATTGTAGTCGTATATAATGTCCCCATCGAGAAGCAGGAGACGACACGCCAGAATGTTGTAAAATATTACATCCGAGATGTTAGGTTGCTTTAGGCTAGGATATATATCGTTATAGACGTATACAATGTTTCCACCGAGAAGTAGGGACCGATATGCCAGGAATGTTGTAAAATATTTCATCCGAGATGTTAGGTTGCCTTGGGTTAGGATATACAATGTTATAGATGTATATAATGTCCCCATCGAGAAGTAGGCGACGACACGCCAGGAATGTTGTAAAATATTACATTCGACATGTTAGGTTGCGTTAGGTTAGGACATACAACGTTATAGACGTATATAATCTCCCCATCGAGAAGCAGGCGACGACACGCCAGAATGTTGTAAAATATTACATCCGAGATGTTAGGTTGCCTTAGGTTACGATATACAATGTTATAGATGTATATAATGTCCCCATCGAGAAGCAGGCGACGACACGCCAGGAATGATGTAAAATATTACATTCGACATGTTAGGTCGCCTTAGGCTAGGATATATAACGTTATAGACGTATATAATGTTCCCACCGAGAAGTACGGGCGGACACGCCAGGAATGTTGTCAACTATTACATCCGCGGCGTTAGGTTGCCTTAGGTTAGGATATATATCGCTATAGACGTGTATAATGTTCCCACCGAGACGTAGGCACCGACATGCCAGGAATGTGGTAAAATATTACATCCGAGTTGTTAGGTTGCCTTAGGTTAGGATATACAGTGTTATAGATGTATATAATGTCCCCATCGAGAAGTAGGCGACGACACGCCAGGAATGTTGTAAAGTATTACATTCGACATGTTAGGTATCCTTAGGCTAGGATATATAACGTTATAGACGTATATAATGTTCCCACCGAAAAATAGGGACCGATATGCCAGGAATGTTGTAAAATATTACATCCGAGAAGTTAGGTTGCCTTAGGTTATGATATATAACGTTATAGACGTATATAATTTTCCCACCGAGAAGTAGGGACCGACATGCCAGGAATGTTGTAAAATATTACATCCGAGATGTTAGGTTCCCTTAGGTTTGGATATACAACGTTATAGACGTATATAATGTTCCCATCGAGAAGCAGGCGACGACACGCCAGGAATGATGTAAAATATTACATCCGAGATGTTAGGTTGCCCTAGGCTAGGATATATATCGTTATAGACGTATATAATGTTCCCACCGAAAAATAGGGCCCGACGCGTCAGGAATGTTGTAAAAGTTTACACCCGAGATGTTAGGTTCCCTTAGGTTAGGATATACAACGTTATAGACGTATAGTATGTTCCCACAGAGATGTAGGGACCGACATGCCAGGAATGTTGTAAAATATTACATCCGAGATGTTAGGTTGCCTTAGGTTAGGATATACAGCGTTATAGAAGTATATAATGACCCCATCCAAACTAGGCGACGACACGCCAGGAATGTTGAAAATATTACATCCCAGATGTTAGGTTGCTTTAGGTTAGGATATACAACATTATAGACGTATACAATGTCCCCATCGAGAAGCAGGCTACGACACGCCAGGAATGATGTAAAATATTACATACGACATGTTAGGGTCCCTTAGGTTAGGATATATAACGTTATAGACGTATATAATGTTCCCACCGAAAAATAGGAGCCGACGCGCCAGGAATGTTGTAAAATATTACATCCGAGCTGTTAGGTTGCCTTAGGCTAGGATATATATCGTTATAGACGTATACAATGATTCCACCGAGAAGTAGGGACCGATATGCCAGGAATGTTGTAAAATATTACATCCGAGATGTTAGGTTGCCTTAGGTTATGATATATAAAGTTATAGACGTATATAATATTCCCAACGAGAAGTAGGGACCGACATGCCAGGAATGTTGTAAAATATTACATCCGAGATGTTTGGTTGCGGTAGGTTAGGATATACAACGTTATAGACGTATATAATGTCCCCATCGAGAAGCAGGCAACGACACGCCAGGAATGTTGTAAAATATTCCATCCGAGATGTTAGGTTGCCTTGGGTTAGGATATACAATGTTATAGATGTATATAATGTCCCCATCGAGAAGTAGGCGACGACAAGCCAGGAATGTTGTAAAATATTACATTCGACATGTTAGGTTGCCTTAGGCTAGGATATATAACGTTATCGACGTATATAATGTCCCCATCGAGAAGTAGGCGACGACACGCCAGGAATGTTGTAAAATATTACATGCGAGATGTTAGGTTGCCTTAGGCTAGGATATATATCGTTATAGACGTATACAATGTTTCCACCGAGAAGGAGGGACTAATATGCCAGGAATGTTGTAAAATATTACATTCCAGATGTTCGGTTGCCTTAGGTTATGATATATAACGTTATAGACGTATGTAATGTTCCCATCGAGAAGCAGGTGACGACACGCCAGGAATGTTGTAAAATATTACATTCCAGATGTTCGGTTGCCTTAGGTTATGATATATAACGTTATAGACGTATGTAATGTTCCCATCCAGAAGCAGGCGACGACACGCCAGGAATGATGTAAAATATTACATTCGACATGTTAGGTCGCCTTAGGCTAGGATATATATCGTTATAGACGTATACAATGTTCCCACCGAGAAGTACGGGCCTACACGCAAGGAATGTTGTCAACTATTACATTCGACATGTTAGCTGGCCTTAGGCTAGGATATACAGCGTTATAGACGTATATAATGTTCCCACCGAGAAGTACGGGCGGACACGCCAGGAATTTTGCCAACTATTACATCCGAGATGTTAGGTTGCCTTAGGTTGGGATATATATCGCTATAGACGTATATAATGTTCCTACCGAGACTTGGGGAGCGACATGCCAGGAATCTAGTAAAATATTACATCCCAAATGTTAGGTTGCGTTAGGTTAGGATATACAACGTTATAGACGTTTATAATGTCCCCATCGAGAAGCAGGAGACGACACGCCAGAATGTTGTAAAATATTACATCCGAGATGTTAGGTTGCTTTAGGCTAGGATATATATCGTTATAGACGTATACAATGTTTCCACCGAGAAGTAGGGACCGATATGCCAGGAATGTTGTAAAATATTTCATCCGAGATGTTAGGTTGCCTTGGGTTAGGATATACAATGTTATAGATGTATATAATGTCCCCATCGAGAAGTAGGCGACGACACGCCAGGAATGTTGTAAAATATTACATTCGACATGTTAGGTTGCGTTAGGTTAGGACATACAACGTTATAGACGTATATAATCTCCCCATCGAGAAGCAGGCGACGACACGCCAGAATGTTGTAAAATATTACATCCGAGATGTTAGGTTGCCTTAGGTTACGATATACAATGTTATAGATGTATATAATGTCCCCATCGAGAAGCAGGCGACGACACGCCAGGAATGATGTAAAATATTACATTCGACATGTTAGGTCGCCTTAGGCTAGGATATATAACGTTATAGACGTATATAATGTTCCCACCGAGAAGTACGGGCGGACACGCCAGGAATGTTGTCAACTATTACATCCGCGGCGTTAGGTTGCCTTAGGTTAGGATATATATCGCTATAGACGTGTATAATGTTCCCACCGAGACGTAGGCACCGACATGCAAGGAGTGTTGTAAAATATTACATCCCAAATGTTAGGTTGCGTTAGGTTAGGATATACAACGTTATAGACGTATATAATCTCACCATCGAGAAGCCGGCGACGACAGGCCAGAATGTTGTAAAATATTACATCCGAGATGTTAGGTTGCCTTAGGTTAGGATATACAATGTTATAGATGTATATTATGTCCCCATCGAGAAGCAGGCGACGACACGTCAGGAATGTTGTAAAATATTACAGTCGACATGTTAGGTTGCCTTAGACTAGGATATATAACGTTATAGACGTATATAATGTTCCCACCGAAAAATAGGGGCCGACGCGTCAGGAATGTTGTAAAATATTACATTCGACATGTTAGCTGGCCTTAGGCTAGGATATACAACGTTATAGACGTATATAATGTTCCCACCGAGAAGTACGGGCGGACACGCCAGGAATTTTGCCAACTATTACATCCGAGATGTTAGGTTGCCTTAGGTTAGGATATATAACGTTATAGACGTATATAATGTCCCCATCCAGAAGTAGGCGACGACACGCCAGGAATATTACATCCCAGATGTTAGGTTGCGTTAGGTTAGGATACACAACGTTATAGACGTATATAATGTTCCCATCGAGAAGCAGGCGACGACACGCCAGGAATGATGTAAAATATTACATCCGAGATGTTAGGTTGCCCTAGGCTAGGATATATATCGTTATAGACGTATATAATGTTCCCACCGAAAAATAGGGCCCGACGCGTCAGGAATGTTGTAAAAGTTTACACCCGAGATGTTAGGTTCCCTTAGGTTAGGATATACAACGTTATAGACGTATAGTATGTTCCCACAGAGATGTAGGGACCGACATGCCAGGAATGTTGTAAAATATTACATCCGAGATGTTAGGTTGCCTTAGGTTAGGATATACAGCGTTATAGAAGTATATAATGACCCCATCCAAACTAGGCAACGACACGCCAGGAATGTTGAAAATATTACATCCCAGATGTTAGGTTGCTTTAGGTTAGGATATACAACATTATAGACGTATACAATGTCCCCATCGAGAAGCAGGCTACGACACGCCAGGAATGATGTAAAATATTACATACGACATGTTAGGGTTCCTTAGGTTAGGATATATAACGTTATAGACGTATATAATGTTCCCACCGAAAAATAGGAGCCGACGCGCCAGGAATGTTGTAAAATATTACATCCGAGCTGTTAGGTTGCCTTAGGCTAGGATATATATCGTTATAGACGTATACAATGATTCCACCGAGAAGTAGGGACCGATATGCCAGGAATGTTGTAAAATATTACATCCGAGATGTTAGGTTGCCTTAGGTTATGATATATAAAGTTATAGACGTATATAATATTCCCAACGAGAAGTAGGGACCGACATGCCAGGAATGTTGTAAAATATTACATCCGAGATGTTTGGTTGCGGTAGGTTAGGATATACAACGTTATAGACGTTTATAATCTCCCCATCGAGAAGCCGGCGACGACACGCCAGAATGTTGTAAAATATTACATCCGAGATGTTAGGTTGCCCTAGGCTAGGATATATATCGTTATAGACGTATACAACGTTTCCACCGAGAAGGAGGGACTAATATGCCAGGAATGTTGTAAAATATTACATTCCAGATGTTCGGTTGCCTTAGGTTATGATATATAACGTTATAGACGTATGTAATGTTCCCATCGAGAAGCAGGCGACGACACGCCAGGAATGATGTAAGATATTACATTCGACATGTTAGGTCGCCTTAGGCTAGGATATATATCGTTATAGACGTATACAATGTTCCCACCGAGAAGTACGGGCCTACACGCCAGGAATGTTGTCAACTATTACAACCGAGGTGTTAGGTTGCCTTAGGTTATGATATATAACGTTATAGACGTATATAATGTTCCCATCGAGAAGCAGGCGACGACACGCCAGAATGTTGTAAAATATTACATCCGAGATGTTAGGTTGCCTTAGGTTAGGATATATAACGTTTTAGACGTATATAATGTCCCCATCCAGAAGTAGGCGACGACACGCCAGGAATATTACATCCCAGATGTTAGGTTGCGTTAGGTTAGGATACACAACGTTATAGACGTATATAATGTTCCCATCGAGAAGCAGGCTACGACACGCCAGGAATGATGTAAAATATTACGTTCGATATGTTAGGTCGCCTTAGGCTAGGATATATATCGTTATAGACGTATACAATGTTCCCACCGAGAAGTACGGGCCTACACGCCAGGAATGTTGTCAACTATTACATCCGAGGTGTTAGGTTGCCTTGCGTCAGGATATATATCGTTATAGACGTATATAATGTTCCTACCGAGACGTAGGCACCGACATGCAAGGAATGTTGTAAAATACTACATCCCAAATGTTAGGTTGCGTTAGGTTAGGATATATAACGTTATAGCCGTACATAATGTTCCCACCGAAAAATAGGGCCCGACGCGTCAGGAATGTTGTAAAAGTTTACACCCGAGATGTTAGGTTCCCTTAGGTTAGGATATACAACGTTATAGACGTATAGTATGTTCCCACAGAGATGTAGGGACCGACATGCCAGGAATGTTGTAAAATATTACATCCGAGATTTTAGGTTGCCTTAGGTTAGGATATACAGCGTTATAGATGTATATAATGACCCCATCCAAACTAGGCGACGACACGCCAGGAATGTTGTAAAATATTACATCCGAGATGTTAGGTTGCCTTGGGTTAGGATATACAATGTTATAGACGAATATAATGTTCCCACCGAAAAATAGGGGCCGACGCGTCGGGAATGTTGTAAAATATTACACCCGAGAAGTTAGGCTCCCTTAGATTAGGATATACAACGTTATAGATGTATATAATGACACCATCCAGAAGTAGGCGACGACACGCCACGAACATTACATCCTAGATCTTAGGTTGCGTTAGGCTAGGAAACACAATGTTATAGACGTATATAATGTTCCCATCGAGAAGCAGGCGACGAAACGCCAGAATGTTGTAAAATATTACATTCGACATGTTAGGTCGCCTTAGGATAGGATATATAACGTTATAGACGTATATAATGTTCCCACCGAGAAGTACGGGCGGACGCGCCAGGAATGTTGTAAAATATTACATTCGACATGTTAGGTGGCCTTAGGCTAGGATATACAACGTTATAGACGTATATAATGTTCCCACCGAGAAGTACGGGCGGACACGCCAGGAATTTTGTCAACTATTACATCCGAGATGTTAGGTTGCATTAGGTTAGGATATATAACGTTATAGACGTATATAATGTCCCCATCCAGAAGTAGGCGACGACACGCCAGGAATGCTGTAAAATATTACATCCCAGATGTTAAGTTGCGTTAGGTTAAGATATACAACATTATAGACGTATATAATGTCCCCATCGAGAAGCAGGCTACGACACGCCAGGAATGATGTAAAATATTACATTCGACATGTTAGGTCGCCTTGGGCTAGGATATATAACGTTATAGACGTATATAATGTTCCCACCGAGAAGTACGGGCGGACGCGCCAGGAATGTTGTCAACTATTACATCCGAGATGTTAGGTTGCCCTAGGTTAGGATATATATCGTTATAAACGTATAGCATGTTCCCACCGAGATGTAGGGACCGACATGCCAGGAATGTTGTAAAATATTACATCCCAGATGTTAGGTTGCGTTAGGTTAGGATATACAACATTGTAGACGTATATAATGTCCCCATCGAGAAGCAGGAGACGACACGCCAGAATGTTGTAAAATATTACATTCGAGATGTTAGGTTGCCTTAGGTTAGGATATACAACGTTATAGATGTATATAATGACCCTATCCAGAAGTAGGCGACGACACTCCAGGAATGTTGTAAAATATTACATCCCAGATATTAGGTTGTTTTAGGTTAGGATATACAACGTTATAGACGTATATAATGTCCCCATCGAGAAGCAGGCGACGACACGCCTGGAATGTTGTAAAATATTACATTCGACATGTTATGTGGCCTTAGGCTAGGATATATAACGTTATAGACGTATATAATGTTCCCACCGAGAAGTACGGGCCTACATGCCAGGAATGTGGTCAACTATTACATCCGAGGTGTTAGGTTGCCTTGGGTTAGGATATATATCGTTATAGACGTATATAATGTTCCCACCGAGACGTAGGCACCGACATGCAAGGAGTGTTGTAAAATATTACATCCCAAATGTTAGGTTGCGTTAGGTTAGGATATACAACGTTATAGACGTATATAATCTCCCCATCGAGAAGCCGGCGACGACACGCCAGAATGTTGTAAAATATTACATCCGAGATGTTAGGTTGCCTTAGGTTAGGATATACAATGTTATAGATGTATATTATGTCCCCATCGAGAAGCAGGCGACGACACGTCAGGAATGTTGTAAAATATTACAGTCGACATGTTAGGTTGCCTTAGACTAGGATATATAACGTTATAGACGTATATAATGTTCCCACCGAAAAATAGGGGCCGACGCGTCAGGAATGTTGTAAAATATTACATTCGACATGTTAGCTGGCCTTAGGCTAGGATATACAGCGTTATAGACGTATATAATGTTCCCACCGAGAAGTACGGGCGGACACGCCAGGAATTTTGCCAACTATTACATCCGAGATGTTAGGTTGCCTTAGGTTGGGATATATAACGTTATAGACGTATATAATGTCCCCATCCAGAAGTAGGCGACGACACGCCAGGAATATTACATCCCAGATGTTAGGTTGCGTTAGGTTAGGATACACAACGATATAGACGTATATAATGTTCCCATCGAGAAGCAGGCGACGACACGCCAGGAATGATGTAAAATATTACATTCGATATGATAGGTCGCCTTAGGCTAGGATATATAACGTTATAGACGTATACAATGTTCCCACCGAGAAGTACGGGCCTACACGCCAGGAATGTTGTCAACTATTACATCCGAGGTGTTAGGTTGCCTTGCGTCAGGATATATATCGTTATAGACGTATATAATGTTCCTACCGAGACGTAGGCACCGACATGCAAGGAATGTTGTAAAATATTACATCCCAAATGTTAGGTTGCGTTCGGTTAGGATATACAACGTTATAGACGTTTATAATCTCCCCATCGAGAAGCCGGCGACGACACGCCAGAATGTTGTAAAATATTACATCCGAGATGTTAGGTTGCCCTAGGCTAGGATATATATCGTTATAGACGTATACAATGTTTCCACCGAGAAGGAGGGACTAATATGCCAGGAATGTTGTAAAATATTACATTCCAGATGTTCGGTTGCCTTAGGTTATGATATATAACGTTATAGACGTATGTAATGTTCCCATCGAGAAGCAGGCGACGACACGCCAGGAATGATGTAAAATATTACATTCGACATGTTAGGTCGCCTTAGGCTAGGATATATATCGTTATAGACGTATACAATGTTCCCACCGAGAAGTACGGGCCTACACGCCAGGAATGTTGTCAACTATTACATCCGAGGTGTTAGGTTGCCTTAGGTTAGGATATATATCGTTATAGACGTATATAATGTTCCCACCGAGACGTAGGCACCGACATGCAAGGAATGTTGTAAAATACTACATCCCAAATGTTAGGTTGCGTTAGGTTAGGATATATAACGTTATAGCCGTATATAATGTTCCCACCGAAAAATAGGGCCCGACGCGTCAGGAATGTTGTAAAAGTTTACACCCGAGATGTTAGGTTCCCTTAGGTTAGGATATACAACGTTATAGACGTATAGTATGTTCCCACAGAGATGTAGGGACCGACATGCCAGGAATGTTGTAAAATATTACATCCGAGATGTTAGGTTGCCTTAGGTTAGGATATACAGCGTTATAGAAGTATATAATGACCCCATCCAAACTAGGCGACGACACGCCAGGAATGTTGAAAATATTACATCCCAGATGTTAGGTTGCTTTAGGTTAGGATATACAACATTATAGACGTATACAATGTCCCCATCGAGAAGCAGGCTACGACACGCCAGGAATGATGTAAAATATTACATACGACATGTTAGGGTCCCTTAGGTTAGGATATATAACGTTATAGACGTATATAATGTTCCCACCGAAAAATAGGAGCCGACGCGCCAGGAATGTTGTAAAATATTACATCCGAGCTGTTAGGTTGCCTTAGGCTAGGATATATATCGTTATAGACGTATACAATGATTCCACCGAGAAGTAGGGACCGATATGCCAGGAATGTTGTAAAATATTACATCCGAGATGTTAGGTTGCCTTAGGTTATGATATATAAAGTTATAGACGTATATAATATTCCCAACGAGAAGTAGGGACCGACATGCCAGGAATGTTGTAAAATATTACATCCGAGATGTTTGGTTGCGGTAGGTTAGGATATACAACGTTATAGACGTATATAATGTCCCCATCGAGAAGCAGGCAACGACACGCCAGGAATGTTGTAAAATATTCCATCCGAGATGTTAGGTTGCCTTGGGTTAGGATATACAATGTTATAGATGTATATAATGTCCCCATCGAGAAGTAGGCGACGACAAGCCAGGAATGTTGTAAAATATTACATTCGACATGTTAGGTTGCCTTAGGCTAGGATATATAACGTTATCGACGTATATAATGTCCCCATCGAGAAGTAGGCGACGACACGCCAGGAATGTTGTAAAATATTACATGCGAGATGTTAGGTTGCCTTAGGCTAGGATATATATCGTTATAGACGTATACAATGTTTCCACCGAGAAGGAGGGACTAATATGCCAGGAATGTTGTAAAATATTACATTCCAGATGTTCGGTTGCCTTAGGTTATGATATATAACGTTATAGACGTATGTAATGTTCCCATCGAGAAGCAGGTGACGACACGCCAGGAATGTTGTAAAATATTACATTCCAGATGTTCGGTTGCCTTAGGTTATGATATATAACGTTATAGACGTATGTAATGTTCCCATCCAGAAGCAGGCGACGACACGCCAGGAATGATGTAAAATATTACATTCGACATGTTAGGTCGCCTTAGGCTAGGATATATATCGTTATAGACGTATACAATGTTCCCACCGAGAAGTACGGGCCTACACGCAAGGAATGTTGTCAACTATTACATTCGACATGTTAGCTGGCCTTAGGCTAGGATATACAGCGTTATAGACGTATATAATGTTCCCACCGAGAAGTACGGGCGGACACGCCAGGAATTTTGCCAACTATTACATCCGAGATGTTAGGTTGCCTTAGGTTGGGATATATATCGCTATAGACGTATATAATGTTCCTACCGAGACTTGGGGAGCGACATGCCAGGAATCTAGTAAAATATTACATCCCAAATGTTAGGTTGCGTTAGGTTAGGATATACAACGTTATAGACGTTTATAATGTCCCCATCGAGAAGCAGGAGACGACACGCCAGAATGTTGTAAAATATTACATCCGAGATGTTAGGTTGCTTTAGGCTAGGATATATATCGTTATAGACGTATACAATGTTTCCACCGAGAAGTAGGGACCGATATGCCAGGAATGTTGTAAAATATTTCATCCGAGATGTTAGGTTGCCTTGGGTTAGGATATACAATGTTATAGATGTATATAATGTCCCCATCGAGAAGTAGGCGACGACACGCCAGGAATGTTGTAAAATATTACATTCGACATGTTAGGTTGCGTTAGGTTAGGACATACAACGTTATAGACGTATATAATCTCCCCATCGAGAAGCAGGCGACGACACGCCAGAATGTTGTAAAATATTACATCCGAGATGTTAGGTTGCCTTAGGTTACGATATACAATGTTATAGATGTATATAATGTCCCCATCGAGAAGCAGGCGACGACACGCCAGGAATGATGTAAAATATTACATTCGACATGTTAGGTCGCCTTAGGCTAGGATATATAACGTTATAGACGTATATAATGTTCCCACCGAGAAGTACGGGCGGACACGCCAGGAATGTTGTCAACTATTACATCCGCGGCGTTAGGTTGCCTTAGGTTAGGATATATATCGCTATAGACGTGTATAATGTTCCCACCGAGACGTAGGCACCGACATGCAAGGAGTGTTGTAAAATATTACATCCCAAATGTTAGGTTGCGTTAGGTTAGGATATACAACGTTATAGACGTATATAATCTCACCATCGAGAAGCCGGCGACGACAGGCCAGAATGTTGTAAAATATTACATCCGAGATGTTAGGTTGCCTTAGGTTAGGATATACAATGTTATAGATGTATATTATGTCCCCATCGAGAAGCAGGCGACGACACGTCAGGAATGTTGTAAAATATTACAGTCGACATGTTAGGTTGCCTTAGACTAGGATATATAACGTTATAGACGTATATAATGTTCCCACCGAAAAATAGGGGCCGACGCGTCAGGAATGTTGTAAAATATTACATTCGACATGTTAGCTGGCCTTAGGCTAGGATATACAACGTTATAGACGTATATAATGTTCCCACCGAGAAGTACGGGCGGACACGCCAGGAATTTTGCCAACTATTACATCCGAGATGTTAGGTTGCCTTAGGTTAGGATATATAACGTTATAGACGTATATAATGTCCCCATCCAGAAGTAGGCGACGACACGCCAGGAATATTACATCCCAGATGTTAGGTTGCGTTAGGTTAGGATACACAACGTTATAGACGTATATAATGTTCCCATCGAGAAGCAGGCGACGACACGCCAGGAATGATGTAAAATATTACATCCGAGATGTTAGGTTGCCCTAGGCTAGGATATATATCGTTATAGACGTATATAATGTTCCCACCGAAAAATAGGGCCCGACGCGTCAGGAATGTTGTAAAAGTTTACACCCGAGATGTTAGGTTCCCTTAGGTTAGGATATACAACGTTATAGACGTATAGTATGTTCCCACAGAGATGTAGGGACCGACATGCCAGGAATGTTGTAAAATATTACATCCGAGATGTTAGGTTGCCTTAGGTTAGGATATACAGCGTTATAGAAGTATATAATGACCCCATCCAAACTAGGCAACGACACGCCAGGAATGTTGAAAATATTACATCCCAGATGTTAGGTTGCTTTAGGTTAGGATATACAACATTATAGACGTATACAATGTCCCCATCGAGAAGCAGGCTACGACACGCCAGGAATGATGTAAAATATTACATACGACATGTTAGGGTTCCTTAGGTTAGGATATATAACGTTATAGACGTATATAATGTTCCCACCGAAAAATAGGAGCCGACGCGCCAGGAATGTTGTAAAATATTACATCCGAGCTGTTAGGTTGCCTTAGGCTAGGATATATATCGTTATAGACGTATACAATGATTCCACCGAGAAGTAGGGACCGATATGCCAGGAATGTTGTAAAATATTACATCCGAGATGTTAGGTTGCCTTAGGTTATGATATATAAAGTTATAGACGTATATAATATTCCCAACGAGAAGTAGGGACCGACATGCCAGGAATGTTGTAAAATATTACATCCGAGATGTTTGGTTGCGGTAGGTTAGGATATACAACGTTATAGACGTTTATAATCTCCCCATCGAGAAGCCGGCGACGACACGCCAGAATGTTGTAAAATATTACATCCGAGATGTTAGGTTGCCCTAGGCTAGGATATATATCGTTATAGACGTATACAACGTTTCCACCGAGAAGGAGGGACTAATATGCCAGGAATGTTGTAAAATATTACATTCCAGATGTTCGGTTGCCTTAGGTTATGATATATAACGTTATAGACGTATGTAATGTTCCCATCGAGAAGCAGGCGACGACACGCCAGGAATGATGTAAGATATTACATTCGACATGTTAGGTCGCCTTAGGCTAGGATATATATCGTTATAGACGTATACAATGTTCCCACCGAGAAGTACGGGCCTACACGCCAGGAATGTTGTCAACTATTACAACCGAGGTGTTAGGTTGCCTTAGGTTATGATATATAACGTTATAGACGTATATAATGTTCCCATCGAGAAGCAGGCGACGACACGCCAGAATGTTGTAAAATATTACATCCGAGATGTTAGGTTGCCTTAGGTTAGGATATATAACGTTTTAGACGTATATAATGTCCCCATCCAGAAGTAGGCGACGACACGCCAGGAATATTACATCCCAGATGTTAGGTTGCGTTAGGTTAGGATACACAACGTTATAGACGTATATAATGTTCCCATCGAGAAGCAGGCTACGACACGCCAGGAATGATGTAAAATATTACGTTCGATATGTTAGGTCGCCTTAGGCTAGGATATATATCGTTATAGACGTATACAATGTTCCCACCGAGAAGTACGGGCCTACACGCCAGGAATGTTGTCAACTATTACATCCGAGGTGTTAGGTTGCCTTGCGTCAGGATATATATCGTTATAGACGTATATAATGTTCCTACCGAGACGTAGGCACCGACATGCAAGGAATGTTGTAAAATACTACATCCCAAATGTTAGGTTGCGTTAGGTTAGGATATATAACGTTATAGCCGTACATAATGTTCCCACCGAAAAATAGGGCCCGACGCGTCAGGAATGTTGTAAAAGTTTACACCCGAGATGTTAGGTTCCCTTAGGTTAGGATATACAACGTTATAGACGTATAGTATGTTCCCACAGAGATGTAGGGACCGACATGCCAGGAATGTTGTAAAATATTACATCCGAGATTTTAGGTTGCCTTAGGTTAGGATATACAGCGTTATAGATGTATATAATGACCCCATCCAAACTAGGCGACGACACGCCAGGAATGTTGTAAAATATTACATCCGAGATGTTAGGTTGCCTTGGGTTAGGATATACAATGTTATAGACGAATATAATGTTCCCACCGAAAAATAGGGGCCGACGCGTCGGGAATGTTGTAAAATATTACACCCGAGAAGTTAGGCTCCCTTAGGTTAGGATATACAACGTTATAGATGTATATAATGACACCATCCAGAAGTAGGCGACGACACGCCACGAACATTACATCCTAGATCTTAGGTTGCGTTAGGCTAGGAAACACAATGTTATAGACGTATATAATGTTCCCATCGAGAAGCAGGCGACGAAACGCCAGAATGTTGTAAAATATTACATTCGACATGTTAGGTCGCCTTAGGATAGGATATATAACGTTATAGACGTATATAATGTTCCCACCGAGAAGTACGGGCGGACGCGCCAGGAATGTTGTAAAATATTACATTCGACATGTTAGGTGGCCTTAGGCTAGGATATACAACGTTATAGACGTATATAATGTTCCCACCGAGAAGTACGGGCGGACACGCCAGGAATTTTGTCAACTATTACATCCGAGATGTTAGGTTGCATTAGGTTAGGATATATAACGTTATAGACGTATATAATGTCCCCATCCAGAAGTAGGCGACGACACGCCAGGAATGCTGTAAAATATTACATCCCAGATGTTAAGTTGCGTTAGGTTAAGATATACAACATTATAGACGTATATAATGTCCCCATCGAGAAGCAGGCTACGACACGCCAGGAATGATGTAAAATATTACATTCGACATGTTAGGTCGCCTTGGGCTAGGATATATAACGTTATAGACGTATATAATGTTCCCACCGAGAAGTACGGGCGGACGCGCCAGGAATGTTGTCAACTATTACATCCGAGATGTTAGGTTGCCCTAGGTTAGGATATATATCGTTATAAACGTATAGCATGTTCCCACCGAGATGTAGGGACCGACATGCCAGGAATGTTGTAAAATATTACATCCCAGATGTTAGGTTGCGTTAGGTTAGGATATACAACATTGTAGACGTATATAATGTCCCCATCGAGAAGCAGGAGACGACACGCCAGAATGTTGTAAAATATTACATTCGAGATGTTAGGTTGCCTTAGGTTAGGATATACAACGTTATAGATGTATATAATGACCCTATCCAGAAGTAGGCGACGACACTCCAGGAATGTTGTAAAATATTACATCCCAGATATTAGGTTGTTTTAGGTTAGGATATACAACGTTATAGACGTATATAATGTCCCCATCGAGAAGCAGGCGACGACACGCCTGGAATGTTGTAAAATATTACATTCGACATGTTATGTGGCCTTAGGCTAGGATATATAACGTTATAGACGTATATAATGTTCCCACCGAGAAGTACGGGCCTACATGCCAGGAATGTGGTCAACTATTACATCCGAGGTGTTAGGTTGCCTTGGGTTAGGATATATATCGTTATAGACGTATATAATGTTCCCACCGAGACGTAGGCACCGACATGCAAGGAGTGTTGTAAAATATTACATCCCAAATGTTAGGTTGCGTTAGGTTAGGATATACAACGTTATAGACGTATATAATCTCCCCATCGAGAAGCCGGCGACGACACGCCAGAATGTTGTAAAATATTACATCCGAGATGTTAGGTTGCCTTAGGTTAGGATATACAATGTTATAGATGTATATTATGTCCCCATCGAGAAGCAGGCGACGACACGTCAGGAATGTTGTAAAATATTACAGTCGACATGTTAGGTTGCCTTAGACTAGGATATATAACGTTATAGACGTATATAATGTTCCCACCGAAAAATAGGGGCCGACGCGTCAGGAATGTTGTAAAATATTACATTCGACATGTTAGCTGGCCTTAGGCTAGGATATACAGCGTTATAGACGTATATAATGTTCCCACCGAGAAGTACGGGCGGACACGCCAGGAATTTTGCCAACTATTACATCCGAGATGTTAGGTTGCCTTAGGTTGGGATATATAACGTTATAGACGTATATAATGTCCCCATCCAGAAGTAGGCGACGACACGCCAGGAATATTACATCCCAGATGTTAGGTTGCGTTAGGTTAGGATACACAACGATATAGACGTATATAATGTTCCCATCGAGAAGCAGGCGACGACACGCCAGGAATGATGTAAAATATTACATTCGATATGATAGGTCGCCTTAGGCTAGGATATATAACGTTATAGACGTATACAATGTTCCCACCGAGAAGTACGGGCCTACACGCCAGGAATGTTGTCAACTATTACATCCGAGGTGTTAGGTTGCCTTGCGTCAGGATATATATCGTTATAGACGTATATAATGTTCCTACCGAGACGTAGGCACCGACATGCAAGGAATGTTGTAAAATATTACATCCCAAATGTTAGGTTGCGTTCGGTTAGGATATACAACGTTATAGACGTTTATAATCTCCCCATCGAGAAGCCGGCGACGACACGCCAGAATGTTGTAAAATATTACATCCGAGATGTTAGGTTGCCCTAGGCTAGGATATATATCGTTATAGACGTATACAATGTTTCCACCGAGAAGGAGGGACTAATATGCCAGGAATGTTGTAAAATATTACATTCCAGATGTTCGGTTGCCTTAGGTTATGATATATAACGTTATAGACGTATGTAATGTTCCCATCGAGAAGCAGGCGACGACACGCCAGGAATGATGTAAAATATTACATTCGACATGTTAGGTCGCCTTAGGCTAGGATATATATCGTTATAGACGTATACAATGTTCCCACCGAGAAGTACGGGCCTACACGCCAGGAATGTTGTCAACTATTACATCCGAGGTGTTAGGTTGCCTTAGGTTAGGATATATATCGTTATAGACGTATATAATGTTCCCACCGAGACGTAGGCACCGACATGCAAGGAATGTTGTAAAATACTACATCCCAAATGTTAGGTTGCGTTAGGTTAGGATATATAACGTTATAGCCGTATATAATGTTCCCACCGAAAAATAGGGCCCGACGCGTCAGGAATGTTGTAAAAGTTTACACCCGAGATGTTAGGTTCCCTTAGGTTAGGATATACAACGTTATAGACGTATAGTATGTTCCCACAGAGATGTAGGGACCGACATGCCAGGAATGTTGTAAAATATTACATCCGAGATGTTAGGTTGCCTTAGGTTAGGATATACAGCGTTATAGATGTATATAATGACCCCATACAAACTAGGCGACGACACGCCAGGAATGTTGTAAAATATTACATCCGAGATGTTAGGTTGCCTTGGGTTAGGATATACAATGTTATAGACGAATATAATGTTCCCACCGAAAAATAGGGGCCGACGCGTCGGGAATGTTGTAAAATATTACACCCGAGAAGTTAGGCTCCCTTAGGTTAGGATATACAACGTTATAGATGTATATAATGACACCATCCAGAAGTAGGCGACGACACGCCACGAACATTACATCCCAGATGTTAGGTTGCGTTAGGTTAGGAAACACAATGTTATAGACGTATATAATGTTCCCATCGAGAAGCAGGCGACGAAACGCCAGAATGTTGTAAAATATTACATTCGACATGTTAGGTCGCCTTAGGCTAGGATATATAACGTTATAGACGTATATAATGTTCCCACCGAGAAGTACGGGCGGACGCGCCAGGAATGTTGTAAAATATTACATTCGACATGTTAGGTGGCCTTAGGCTAGGATATACAACGTTATAGACGTATATAATGTTCCCACCGAGAAGTACGGGCGGACAGGCCAGGAATTTTGCCAACTATTACATCCGAGATGTTAGGTTGCCTTAGGTTAGGATATATAACGTTATAGACGTATATAATGTCCCCATCCAGAAGTAGGCGACGACACGCCAGGAATGATGTAAAATATTACATCCCAGATGTTAGGTTGCGTTAGGTCAGGATATACAACATTGTAGACGTATATAATGTCCCCATCGAGAAGCAGGAGACGACACGCCAGGAATGTTGTAAAATATTCCATCCGAGATGTTAGGTTGCCTTGGGTTAGGATATACAATGTTATAGATGTATATAATGTCCCCACCGAGACGTAGGCACCGACATGCAAGGAATGTTGTAAAATATTACATCCCAAATGTTAGGTTGCGTTAGGTTAGGATATACAACGTTATAGACGTTTATAATCTCCCCATCGAGAAGCCGGCGACGACACGCCAGAATGTTGTAAAATATTACATCCGAGATGTTAGGTTGCCCTAGGCTAGGATATATATCGTTATAGACGTATACAATGTTTCCACCGAGAAGGAGGGACTAATATGCCAGGAATGTTGTAAAATATTACATTCCAGATGTTCGGTTGCCTTAGGTTATGATATATAACGTTATAGACGTATGTAATGTTCCCATCGAGAAGCAGGCGACGACACGCCAGGAATGATGTAAAATATTACATTCGACATGTTAGGTCGCCTTAGGCTAGGATATATATTGTTATAGACGTATACAATGTTCCCACCGAGAAGTACGGGCCTACACGCCAGGAATGTTGTCAACTATTACATCCGCGGCGTTAGGTTGCCTTAGGTTAGGATATATATCGCTATAGACGTGTATAATGTTCCCACCGAGACGTAGGCACCGACATGCCAGGAATGTGGTAAAATATTACATCCGAGTTGTTAGGTTGCCTTAGGTTAGGATATACAGTGTTATAGATGTATATAATGTCCCCATCGAGAAGTAGGCGACGACACGCCAGGAATGTTGTAAAGTATTACATTCGACATGTTAGGTATCCTTAGGCTAGGATATATAACGTTATAGACGTATATAATGTTCCCACCGAAAAATAGGGACCGATATGCCAGGAATGTTGTAAAATATTACATCCGAGATGTTAGGTTCCCTTAGGTTTGGATATACAACGTTATAGACGTATATAATGTTCCGATCGAGAAGCAGGCGACGACACGCCAGGAATGATGTAAAATATTACATTCGACATGTTAGGTCGCCTTAGGCTAGGATATATAACGTTATAGGCGTATACAATGTTCCCACCGAGAAGTACGGGCCTACATGCCAGGAATGTGGTCAACTATTACATCCGAGGTGTTAGGTTGCCTTGGGTTAGGATATATATCGTTATAGACGTATATAATGTTCCCACCGAGACGTAGGCACCGACATGCAAGGAGTGTTGTAAAATATTACATCCCAAATGTTAGGTTGCGTTAGGTTAGGATATACAACGTTATAGACGTATATAATCTCACCATCGAGAAGCCGGCGACGACAGGCCAGAATGTTGTAAAATATTACATCCGAGATGTTAGGTTGCCTTAGGTTAGGATATACAATGTTATAGATGTATATTATGTCCCCATCGAGAAGCAGGCGACGACACGTCAGGAATGTTGTAAAATATTACAGTCGACATGTTAGGTTGCCTTAGACTAGGATATATAACGTTATAGACGTATATAATGTTCCCACCGAAAAATAGGGGCCGACGCGTCAGGAATGTTGTAAAATATTACATTCGACATGTTAGCTGGCCTTAGGCTAGGATATACAACGTTATAGACGTATATAATGTTCCCACCGAGAAGTACGGGCGGACACGCCAGGAATTTTGCCAACTATTACATCCGAGATGTTAGGTTGCCTTAGGTTAGGATATATAACGTTATAGACGTATATAATGTCCCCATCCAGAAGTAGGCGACGACACGCCAGGAATATTACATCCCAGATGTTAGGTTGCGTTAGGTTAGGATACACAACGTTATAGACGTATATAATGTTCCCATCGAGAAGCAGGCGACGACACGCCAGGAATGATGTAAAATATTACATCCGAGATGTTAGGTTGCCCTAGGCTAGGATATATATCGTTATAGACGTATATAATGTTCCCACCGAAAAATAGGGCCCGACGCGTCAGGAATGTTGTAAAAGTTTACACCAGAGATGTTAGGTTCCCTTAGGTTAGGATATACAACGTTATAGACGTATAGTATGTTCCCACAGAGATGTAGGGACCGACATGCCAGGAATGTTGTAAAATATTACATCCGAGATGTTAGGTTGCCTTAGGTTAGGATATACAGCGTTATAGAAGTATATAATGACCCCATCCAAACTAGGCAACGACACGCCAGGAATGTTGAAAATATTACATCCCAGATGTTAGGTTGCTTTAGGTTAGGATATACAACATTATAGACGTATACAATGTCCCCATCGAGAAGCAGGCTACGACACGCCAGGAATGATGTAAAATATTACATACGACATGTTAGGGTTCCTTAGGTTAGGATATATAACGTTATAGACGTATATAATGTTCCCACCGAAAAATAGGAGCCGACGCGCCAGGAATGTTGTAAAATATTACATCCGAGCTGTTAGGTTGCCTTAGGCTAGGATATATATCGTTATAGACGTATACAATGATTCCACCGAGAAGTAGGGACCGATATGCCAGGAATGTTGTAAAATATTACATCCGAGATGTTAGGTTGCCTTAGGTTATGATATATAAAGTTATAGACGTATATAATATTCCCAACGAGAAGTAGGGACCGACATGCCAGGAATGTTGTAAAATATTACATCCGAGATGTTTGGTTGCGGTAGGTTAGGATATACAACGTTATAGACGTTTATAATCTCCCCATCGAGAAGCCGGCGACGACACGCCAGAATGTTGTAAAATATTACATCCGAGATGTTAGGTTGCCCTAGGCTAGGATATATATCGTTATAGACGTATACAACGTTTCCACCGAGAAGGAGGGACTAATATGCCAGGAATGTTGTAAAATATTACATTCCAGATGTTCGGTTGCCTTAGGTTATGATATATAACGTTATAGACGTATGTAATGTTCCCATCGAGAAGCAGGCGACGACACGCCAGGAATGATGTAAGATATTACATTCGACATGTTAGGTCGCCTTAGGCTAGGATATATATCGTTATAGACGTATACAATGCTCCCACCGAGAAGTACGGGCCTACACGCCAGGAATGTTGTCAACTATTACATCCGAGGTGTTAGGTTGCCTTAGGTTATGATATATAACGTTATAGACGTATATAATGTTCCCATCGAGAAGCAGGCGACGACACGCCAGAATGTTGTAAAATATTACATCCGAGATGTTAGGTTGCCTTAGGTTAGGATATATAACGTTTTAGACGTATATAATGTCCCCATCCAGAAGTAGGCGACGACACGCCAGGAATATTACATCCCAGATGTTAGGTTGCGTTAGGTTAGGATACACAACGTTATAGACGTATATAATGTTCCCATCGAGAAGCAGGCTACGACACGCCAGGAATGATGTAAAATATTACGTTCGATATGTTAGGTCGCCTTAGGCTAGGATATATATCGTTATAGACGTATACAATGTTCCCACCGAGAAGTACGGGCCTACACGCCAGGAATGTTGTCAACTATTACATCCGAGGTGTTAGGTTGCCTTGCGTCAGGATATATATCGTTATAGACGTATATAATGTTCCTACCGAGACGTAGGCACCGACATGCAAGGAATGTTGTAAAATACTACATCCCAAATGTTAGGTTGCGTTAGGTTAGGATATATAACGTTATAGCCGTATATAATGTTCCCACCGAAAAATAGGGCCCGACGCGTCAGGAATGTTGTAAAAGTTTACACCCGAGATGTTAGGTTCCCTTAGGTTAGGATATACAACGTTATAGACGTATAGTATGTTCCCACAGAGATGTAGGGACCGACATGCCAGGAATGTTGTAAAATATTACATCCGAGATTTTAGGTTGCCTTAGGTTAGGATATACAGCGTTATAGATGTATATAATGACCCCATCCAAACTAGGCGACGACACGCCAGGAATGTTGTAAAATATTACATCCGAGATGTTAGGTTGCCTTGGGTTAGGATATACAATGTTATAGACGAATATAATGTTCCCACCGAAAAATAGGGGCCGACGCGTCGGGAATGTTGTAAAATATTACACCCGAGAAGTTAGGCTCCCTTAGGTTAGGATATACAACGTTATAGATGTATATAATGACACCATCCAGAAGTAGGCGACGACACGCCACGAACATTACATCCTAGATCTTAGGTTGCGTTAGGCTAGGAAACACAATGTTATAGACGTATATAATGTTCCCATCGAGAAGCAGGCGACGAAACGCCAGAATGTTGTAAAATATTACATTCGACATGTTAGGTCGCCTTAGGATAGGATATATAACGTTATAGACGTATATAATGTTCCCACCGAGAAGTACGGGCGGACGCGCCAGGAATGTTGTAAAATATTACATTCGACATGTTAGGTGGCCTTAGGCTAGGATATACAACGTTATAGACGTATATAATGTTCCCACCGAGAAGTACGGGCGGACACGCCAGGAATTTTGTCAACTATTACATCCGAGATGTTAGGTTGCATTAGGTTAGGATATATAACGTTATAGACGTATATAATGTCCCCATCCAGAAGTAGGCGACGACACGCCAGGAATGCTGTAAAATATTACATCCCAGATGTTAAGTTGCGTTAGGTTAAGATATACAACATTATAGACGTATATAATGTCCCCATCGAGAAGCAGGCTACGACACGCCAGGAATGATGTAAAATATTACATTCGACATGTTAGGTCGCCTTGGGCTAGGATATATAACGTTATAGACGTATATAATGTTCCCACCGAGAAGTACGGGCGGACGCGCCAGGAATGTTGTCAACTATTACATCCGAGATGTTAGGTTGCCCTAGGTTAGGATATATATCGTTATAAACGTATAGCATGTTCCCACCGAGATGTAGGGACCGACATGCCAGGAATGTTGTTAAATATTACATCCGAGATGTTAGGTTGCGTTAGGTTAGGATATACAACGTTATAGACGTATATAATGTCCCCATCGAGAAGCAGGCGACGAAACGCCAGGAATGTTATAAAATATTACATTCGAGATGTTAGGTTTCCTTAGGTTAGGATATACAACGTTATAGATGTATATAATGACCCTATCGAGAAGTAGGCGACGACACTCCAGGAATGTTGTAAAATATTACATCCCAGATATTAGGTTGCGTTAGGTTAGGATACAAAACGTTATAGACGTATATAATGTTCCCATCGAGAAGCAGGCGACGACACGCCAGGAATGAAGTAAAATATTACATTCGACATGTTAGGTCGCCTTAGGCTAGGATATATATCGTTATAGACGGATATAATATTCCCACCGAGAAGTAGGGACCGACATGCCAGGAATGTTGTAAAATATTACATCCGAAATGTTAGGTTCCCTTACGTTTAGATATATATCGTTATAGACGTATATAATGTTCCTACCGAGACTTGGGGACCGACATGCCAGGAATCTTGTAAAATATTACATCCCAGATGTTAGGTTGCGTTAGGTTAGGATATACAACATTGTAGACGTATATAATGTCCCCATCGAGAAGCAGGAGACGACACGCCAGAATGTTGTAAAATATTACATCCGAGATGTTAGGTTGCCTTAGGCAAGGATATATATCGTTATAGACGTATATAATGTTCCCACCGAAAAATAGGGGCCGACGCGTCAGGAATGTTGTAAAATATTACACCCCAGATGTTAGGTTCCCTTAGGTTAGGATATACAACGTTATAGACGTATAGTATGTTCCCACGGAGATGTAGGGACCGACATGCCAGGAATGTTGTAAAATATTACATCCGAGACGTTAGGTTGCGTTAGGTTAGGATATACAACGTTATAGACGTATATAATGTCCCCATCGAGAAGCAGGCGACGACACGCCAGGAATGTTATAAAATATTACATTCGAGATGTTAGGTTTCCTTAGGTTAGGATATACAACGTTATAGATGTATATAATGACCCTATCGAGAAGTAGGCGACGACACGCCAGGAATGTTGTAAAATATTACATTCGACATGTTAGGTTGCCTTACGCTAGGATATATAACGTTATAGACGTATATAATGTTCCCACCGAAAAATAGGGGCCGACGCGTCAGGAATGTTGTAAAACCTTACACCCGAGATGTTAGGTTCCCTTAGGTTAGGATACACAACGTTATAGACGTATATAATGTTCCCATCGAGAAGCAGGCGACGACACGCCAGCAATGATGTAAAATATTACATCCCAGATGCTAGGTTGCGTTAGGTCAGGATATACAACATTGTAGACGTATAAAAATGTCCCCATCGAGAAGCAGGAGACGACACGCCAGGAATGTTGTAAAATATTACATTCGACATGTTAGGTCGCCTTAGGCTAGGATATATAACGTTATAGACGTATATAATGTTCCCACCGAGAAGTACGGGCGGACACGCCAGGAATGTTGTCAACTATTACATCCGAGATGTTAGGTTGCCCTAGGTTAGGATATATACCGTTATAGACGTATACAATGTTTCCACCGAGAAGTAGGGACCGACATGCCAGGAATGTTGTAAAATATTACATCCGAGTTGTTAGGTTGCCTTAGGTTAGGATATACAATGTAATAGATGTATATAATGTCTCCATCGAGAAGCAGGCGACGACACGCCAGGAATGTTATAAAATATTACACTCGAGATGTTAGGTTTCCTTAGGTTAGGATATACAACGTTATAGATGTATATAATGACCCTATCGAGATGTAGGCGACGACACTCCAGGAATGTTGTAAAATATTACATCGCAGATATTAGGTTGCCTTAGGTTAGGATATACAACGTTATAGACGTATATAATGTCCCCATCGAGAAGCAGGCGACGACACGCCAGAATGTTGTAGAATATTACATCCGAGATGTTAGGTTGCCTTAGGCTAGGATATATAACGTTATAGACGTATATAATGTTCCCACCGAAAAATAGGGGCCGACGCGTCAGGAATGTTGTAAAATATTACACCCGAGATGTTAGGTTCCCTTAGGTTAGGATATACAACGTTATAGACGTATAGTATCTCCCCACCGAGATGTAGGGACCGACATGCCAGGAATGTTGTAAAATATTACATTCGAGATGT
Source organism: Xylocopa violacea (assembly GCA_963969225.1). Taxonomy (NCBI): domain Eukaryota; kingdom Metazoa; phylum Arthropoda; class Insecta; order Hymenoptera; family Apidae; genus Xylocopa; species Xylocopa violacea. The sequence goes on along the minus strand of CAXAJV010000001.1, from coordinate 43,425,937 downwards.
TAGGTTGCGTTAGGTTGGTATATACAACGTTATAGACGTATATAATGTCCCCATCGAGAAGCAGGCGACGACACGCTAGGAATGTTATAAAATATTACATTCGAGATGTTAGGTTGCCTTAGGTTAGGATATACAACGTTATAGATGTATATAATGACCCTATCCAGAAGTAGGCGACGACACTCCAGGAATGTTGTAAAATATTACATCCCAGATATTAGGTTGTTTTAGGTTAGGATATACAACGTTATAGACGTATATAATGTCCCCATCGAGAAGCAGGCGACGACACGCCTGGAATGTTGTAAAATATTACATTCGACATGTTATGTGGCCTTAGGCTAGGATATATAACGTTATAGACGTATATAATGTTCCCACCGAGAAGTACGGGCCTACATGCCAGGAATGTGGTCAACTATTACATCCGAGGTGTTAGGTTGCCTTGGGTTAGGATATATATCGTTATAGACGTATATAATGTTCCCACCGAGACGTAGGCACCGACATGCAAGGAGTGTTGTAAAATATTACATCCCAAATGTTAGGTTGCGTTAGGTTAGGATATACAACGTTATAGACGTATATAATCTCCCCATCGAGAAGCCGGCGACGACACGCCAGAATGTTGTAAAATATTACATCCGAGATGTTAGGTTGCCTTAGGTTAGGATATACAATGTTATAGATGTATATTATGTCCCCATCGAGAAGCAGGCGACGACACGTCAGGAATGTTGTAAAATATTACAGTCGACATGTTAGGTTGCCTTAGACTAGGATATATAACGTTATAGACGTATATAATGTTCCCACCGAAAAATAGGGGCCGACGCGTCAGGAATGTTGTAAAATATTACATTCGACATGTTAGCTGGCCTTAGGCTAGGATATACATCGTTATAGACGTATATAATGTTCCCACCGAGAAGTACGGGCGGACACGCCAGGAATTTTGCCAACTATTACATCCGAGATGTTAGGTTGCCTTAGGTTGGGATATATAACGTTATAGACGTATATAATGTCCCCATCCAGAAGTAGGCGACGACACGCCAGGAATATTACATCCCAGATGTTAGGTTGCGTTAGGTTAGGATACACAACGATATAGACGTATATAATGTTCCCATCGAGAAGCAGGCGACGACACGCCAGGAATGATGTAAAATATTACATTCGATATGATAGGTCGCCTTAGGCTAGGATATATAACGTTATAGACGTATACAATGTTCCCACCGAGAAGTACGGGCCTACACGCCAGGAATGTTGTCAACTATTACATCCGAGGTGTTAGGTTGCCTTGCGTCAGGATATATATCGTTATAGACGTATATAATGTTCCTACCGAGACGTAGGCACCGACATGCAAGGAATGTTGTAAAATATTACATCCCAAATGTTAGGTTGCGTTCGGTTAGGATATACAACGTTATAGACGTTTATAATCTCCCCATCGAGAAGCCGGCGACGACACGCCAGAATGTTGTAAAATATTACATCCGAGATGTTAGGTTGCCCTAGGCTAGGATATATATCGTTATAGACGTATACAATGTTTCCACCGAGAAGGAGGGACTAATATGCCAGGAATGTTGTAAAATATTACATTCCAGATGTTCGGTTGCCTTAGGTTATGATATATAACGTTATAGACGTATGTAATGTTCCCATCGAGAAGCAGGCGACGACACGCCAGGAATGATGTAAAATATTACATTCGACATGTTAGGTCGCCTTAGGCTAGGATATATATCGTTATAGACGTATACAATGTTCCCACCGAGAAGTACGGGCCTACACGCCAGGAATGTTGTCAACTATTACATCCGAGGTGTTAGGTTGCCTTAGGTTAGGATATATATCGTTATAGACGTATATAATGTTCCCACCGAGACGTAGGCACCGACATGCAAGGAATGTTGTAAAATACTACATCCCAAATGTTAGGTTGCGTTAGGTTAGGATATATAACGTTATAGCCGTATATAATGTTCCCACCGAAAAATAGGGCCCGACGCGTCAGGAATGTTGTAAAAGTTTACACCCGAGATGTTAGGTTCCCTTAGGTTAGGATATACAACGTTATAGACGTATAGTATGTTCCCACAGAGATGTAGGGACCGACATGCCAGGAATGTTGTAAAATATTACATCCGAGATGTTAGGTTGCCTTAGGTTAGGATATACAGCGTTATAGATGTATATAATGACCCCATACAAACTAGGCGACGACACGCCAGGAATGTTGTAAAATATTACATCCGAGATGTTAGGTTGCCTTGGGTTAGGATATACAATGTTATAGACGAATATAATGTTCCCACCGAAAAATAGGGGCCGACGCGTCGGGAATGTTGTAAAATATTACACCCGAGAAGTTAGGCTCCCTTAGGTTAGGATATACAACGTTATAGATGTATATAATGACACCATCCAGAAGTAGGCGACGACACGCCACGAACATTACATCCCAGATGTTAGGTTGCGTTAGGTTAGGAAACACAATGTTATAGACGTATATAATGTTCCCATCGAGAAGCAGGCGACGAAACGCCAGAATGTTGTAAAATATTACATTCGATATGTTAGGTCGCCTTAGGCTAGGATATATAACGTTATAGACGTATATAATGTTCCCACCGAGAAGTACGGGCGGACGCGCCAGGAATGTTGTAAAATATTACATTCGACATGTTAGGTGGCCTTAGGCTAGGATATACAACGTTATAGACGTATATAATGTTCCCACCGAGAAGTACGGGCGGACACGCCAGGAATTTTGTCAACTATTACATCCGAGATGTTAGGTTGCCTTAGGTTAGGATATATAACGTTATAGACGTATATAATGTCCCCATCCAGAAGTAGGCGACGACACGCCAGGAATGATGTAAAATATTACATCCCAGATGTTAGGTTGCGTTAGGTCAGGATATACAACATTGTAGACGTATATAATGTCCCCATCGAGAAGCAGGAGACGACACGCCAGGAATGTTGTAAAATATTCCATCCGAGATGTTAGGTTGCCTTGGGTTAGGATATACAATGTTATAGATGTATATAATGTCCCCACCGAGACGTAGGCACCGACATGCAAGGAATGTTGTAAAATATTACATCCCAAATGTTAGGTTGCGTTAGGTTAGGATATACAACGTTATAGACGTTTATAATCTCCCCATCGAGAAGCCGGCGACGACACGCCAGAATGTTGTAAAATATTACATCCGAGATGTTAGGTTGCCCTAGGCTAGGATATATATCGTTATAGACGTATACAATGTTTCCACCGAGAAGGAGGGACTAATATGCCAGGAATGTTGTAAAATATTACATTCCAGATGTTCGGTTGCCTTAGGTTATGATATATAACGTTATAGACGTATGTAATGTTCCCATCGAGAAGCAGGCGACGACACGCCAGGAATGATGTAAAATATTACATTCGACATGTTAGGTCGCCTTAGGCTAGGATATATATCGTTATAGACGTATACAATGTTCCCACCGAGAAGTACGGGCCTACACGCCAGGAATGTTGTCAACTATTACATCCGAGGTGTTAGGTTGCCTTAGGTTAGGATATATATCGTGATAGACGTATATAATGTTCCCACCGAGACGTAGGCACCGACATGCAAGGAATGTTGTAAAATACTACATCCCAAATGTTAGGTTGCGTTAGGTTAGGATATATAACGTTATAGCCGTATATAATGTTCCCACCGAAAAATAGGGCCCCACGCGTCAGGAATGTTGTAAAAGTTTACACCCGAGATGTTAGGTTCCCTTAGGTTAGTATATACAACGTTATAGACGTATAGTATGTTCCCACAGAGATGTAGGGACCGACATGCCAGGAATGTTGTAAAATATTACATCCGAGATGTTAGGTTGCCTTAGGTTAGGATATACAGCGTTATAGATGTATATAATGACCCCATACAAACTAGGCGACGACACGCCAGGAATGTTGTAAAATATTACATCCGAGATGTTAGGTTGCCTTGGGTTAGGATATACAATGTTATAGACGAATATAATGTTCCCACCGAAAAATAGGGGCCGACGCGTCGGGAATGTTGTAAAATATTACACCCGAGAAGTTAGGCTCCCTTAGGTTAGGATATACAACGTTATAGATGTATATAATGACACCATCCAGAAGTAGGCGACGACACGCCACGAACATTACATCCCAGATGTTAGGTTGCGTTAGGTTAGGAAACACAATGTTATAGACGTATATAATGTTCCCATCGAGAAGCAGGCGACGAAACGCCAGAATGTTGTAAAATATTACATTCGACATGTTAGGTCGCCTTAGGCTAGGATATATAACGTTATAGACGTATATAATGTTCCCACCGAGAAGTACGGGCGGACGCGCCAGGAATGTTGTAAAATATTACATTCGACATGTTAGGTGGCCTTAGGCTAGGATATACAACGTTATGGACGTATATAATGTTCCCACCGAGAAGTACGGGCGGACACGCCAGGAATTTTGTCAACTATTACATCCGAGATGTTAGGTTGCCTTAGGTTAGGATATATAACGTTATAGACGTATATAATGTCCCCATCCAGAAGTAGGCGACGACACGCCAGGAATGATGTAAAATATTACATCCCAGATGTTAGGTTGCGTTAGGTCAGGATATACAACATTGTAGACGTATATAATGTCCCCATCGAGAAGCAGGCGACGACACGCCAGGAATGTTATAAAATATTACATTCGAGATGTTAGGTTGCCTTAGGTTAGGATATACAACGTTATAGATGTATATAATGACCCTATCCAGAAGTAGGCGACGACACTCCAGGAATGTTGTAAAATATTACATCCCAGATATTAGGTTGTGTTAGGTTAGGATATACAACGTTATAGACGTATATAATGTCCCCATCGAGAAGCAGGCGACGACACGCCTGGAATGTTGTAAAATATTACATTCGACATGTTATGTGGCCTTAGGCTAGGATATATAACGTTATAGACGTATATAATGTTCCCACCGAGAAGTACGGGCGGACACGCCAGGAATGTTGTCAACTATTACATCCGAGGCGTTAGGTTGCCTTAGGTTAGGATATATATCGTTATAGACGTATATAATGTTCCCACCGAGACGTAGGCACCGACATGGAAGGAATGTTGTAAAATATTACATCCCAAATGTTAGGTTCCCTTAGGTTAGGATATACAATGTTATAGATGTATATAATGTCCCCATCGAGAAGCAGGAGACGACACGCCAGAATGTTGTAAAATGTTACATCCGAGATGTTAGGTTGCCTTAGGTTAGGATATACAATGTTATAGATGTATATTATGTCCCCATCGAGAAGCAGGCGACGACACGTCAGGAATGTTGTAAAATATTACAGTCGACATGTTAGGTTGCCTTAGACTAGGATATATAACGTTATAGACGTATATAATGTTCCCACCGAAAAATAGGGGCCGACGCGTCAGGAATGTTGTAAAATATTACATTCGACATGTTAGCTGGCCTTAGGCTAGGATATACAGCGTTATAGACGTATATAATGTTCCCACCGAGAAGTACGGGCGGACACGCCAGGAATTTTGCCAACTATTACATCCGAGATGTTAGGTTGCCTTAGGTTGGGATATATAACGTTATAGACGTATATAATGTCCCCATCCAGAAGTAGGCGACGACACGCCAGGAATATTACATCCCAGATGTTAGGTTGCGTTAGGTTAGGATACACAACGATATAGACGTATATAATGTTCCCATCGAGAAGCAGGCGACGACACGCCAGGAATGATGTAAAATATTACATTCGATATGATAGGTCGCCTTAGGCTAGGATATATAACGTTATAGACGTATACAATGTTCCCACCGAGAAGTACGGGCCTACACGCCAGGAATGTTGTCAACTATTACATCCGAGGTGTTAGGTTGCCTTGCGTCAGGATATATATCGTTATAGACGTATATAATGTTCCTACCGAGACGTAGGCACCGACATGCAAGGAATGTTGTAAAATATTACATCCCAAATGTTAGGTTGCGTTCGGTTAGGATATACAACGTTATAGACGTTTATAATCTCCCCATCGAGAAGCCGGCGACGACACGCCAGAATGTTGTAAAATATTACACCCGAGAAGTTAGGCTCCCTTAGGTTAGGATATACAACGTTATAGATGTATATAATGACACCATCCAGAAGTAGGCGACGACACGCCACGAACATTACATCCCAGATGTTAGGTTGCGTTAGGTTAGGAAACACAATGTTATAGACGTATATAATGTTCCCATCGAGAAGCAGGCGACGAAACGCCAGAATGTTGTAAAATATTACATTCGACATGTTAGGTCGCCTTAGGCTAGGATATATAACGTTATAGACGTATATAATGTTCCCACCGAGAAGTACGGGCGGACGCGCCAGGAATGTTGTAAAATATTACATTCGACATGTTAGGTGGCCTTAGGCTAGGATATACAACGTTATAGACGTATATAATGTTCCCACCGAGAAGTACGGGCGGACACGCCAGGAATTTTGTCAACTATTACATCCGAGATGTTAGGTTGCCTTAGGTTAGGATATATAACGTTATAGACGTATATAATGTCCCCATCCAGAAGTAGGCGACGACACGCCAGGAATGATGTAAAATATTACATCCCAGATGTTATGTTGCGTTAGGTCAGGATATACAACATTGTAGACGTATATAATGTCCCCATCGAGAAGCAGGAGACGACACGCCAGGAATGTTGTAAAATATTCCATCCGAGATGTTAGGTTGCCTTGGGTTAGGATATACAATGTTATAGATGTATATAATGTCCCCACCGAGACGTAGGCACCGACATGCAAGGAATGTTGTAAAATATTACATCCCAAATGTTAGGTTGCGTTAGGTTAGGATATACAACGTTATAGACCTTTATAATCTCCCCATCGAGAAGCCGGCGACGACACGCCAGAATGTTGTAAAATATTACATCCGAGATGTTAGGTTGCCCTAGGCTAGGATATATATCGTTATAGACGTATACAATGTTTCCACCGAGAAGGAGGGACTAATATGCCAGGAATGTTGTAAAATATTACATTCCAGATGTTCGGTTGCCTTAGGTTATGATATATAACGTTATAGACGTATGTAATGTTCCCATCGAGAAGCAGGCGACGACACGCCAGGAATGATGTAAAATATTACATTCGACATGTTAGGTCGCCTTAGGCTAGGATATATATCGTTATAGACGTATACAATGTTCCCACCGAGAAGTACGGGCCTACACGCCAGGAATGTTGTCAACTATTACATCCGAGGTGTTAGGTTGCCTTAGGTTAGGATATATATCGTGATAGACGTATATAATGTTCCCACCGAGACGTAGGCACCGACATGCAAGGAATGTTGTAAAATACTACATCCCAAATGTTAGGTTGCGTTAGGTTAGGATATATAACGTTATAGCCGTATATAATGTTCCCACCGAAAAATAGGGCCCCACGCGTCAGGAATGTTGTAAAAGTTTACACCCGAGATGTTAGGTTCCCTTAGGTTAGTATATACAACGTTATAGACGTATAGTATGTTCCCACAGAGATGTAGGGACCGACATGCCAGGAATGTTGTAAAATATTACATCCGAGATGTTAGGTTGCCTTAGGTTAGGATATACAGCGTTATAGATGTATATAATGACCCCATACAAACTAGGCGACGACACGCCAGGAATGTTGTAAAATATTACATCCGAGATGTTAGGTTGCCTTGGGTTAGGATATACAATGTTATAGACGAATATAATGTTCCCACCGAAAAATAGGGGCCGACGCGTCGGGAATGTTGTAAAATATTACACCCGAGAAGTTAGGCTCCCTTAGGTTAGGATATACAACGTTATAGATGTATATAATGACACCATCCAGAAGTAGGCGACGACACGCCACGAACATTACATCCCAGATGTTAGGTTGCGTTAGGTTAGGAAACACAATGTTATAGACGTATATAATGTTCCCATCGAGAAGCAGGCGACGAAACGCCAGAATGTTGTAAAATATTACATTCGACATGTTAGGTCGCCTTAGGCTAGGATATATAACGTTATAGACGTATATAATGTTCCCACCGAGAAGTACGGGCGGACGCGCCAGGAATGTTGTAAAATATTACATTCGACATGTTAGGTGGCCTTAGGCTAGGATATACAACGTTATGGACGTATATAATGTTCCCACCGAGAAGTACGGGCGGACACGCCAGGAATTTTGTCAACTATTACATCCGAGATGTTAGGTTGCCTTAGGTTAGGATATATAACGTTATAGACGTATATAATGTCCCCATCCAGAAGTAGGCGACGACACGCCAGGAATGATGTAAAATATTACATCCCAGATGTTAGGTTGCGTTAGGTCAGGATATACAACATTGTAGACGTATATAATGTCCCCATCGAGAAGCAGGCGACGACACGCCAGGAATGTTATAAAATATTACATTCGAGATGTTAGGTTGCCTTAGGTTAGGATATACAACGTTATAGATGTATATAATGACCCTATCCAGAAGTAGGCGACGACACTCCAGGAATGTTGTAAAATATTACATCCCAGATATTAGGTTGTGTTAGGTTAGGATATACAACGTTATAGACGTATATAATGTCCCCATCGAGAAGCAGGCGACGACACGCCTGGAATGTTGTAAAATATTACATTCGACATGTTATGTGGCCTTAGGCTAGGATATATAACGTTATAGACGTATATAATGTTCCCACCGAGAAGTACGGGCGGACACGCCAGGAATGTTGTCAACTATTACATCCGAGGCGTTAGGTTGCCTTAGGTTAGGATATATATCGTTATAGACGTATATAATGTTCCCACCGAGACGTAGGCACCGACATGGAAGGAATGTTGTAAAATATTACATCCCAAATGTTAGGTTCCCTTAGGTTAGGATATACAATGTTATAGATGTATATAATGTCCCCATCGAGAAGCAGGAGACGACACGCCAGAATGTTGTAAAATATTACATCCGAGATGTTAGGTTGCCCTAGGCTAGGATATATATCGTTATAGACGTATACAATGTTTCCACCGAGAAGTAGGGACCGATATGCCAGGCATGTTGTAAAATATTACATCCGAGGTGTTAGGTTGCCTTAGGTTAGGATATATATCGTTATAGACGTATATAATGTTCTGACCGAGACGTAGGCACCGACATGCAAGGAATGTTGTAAAATATTACATCCCAAATGTTAGCTTGCGTTAGGTTAGGATATACAACGTTATAGACGTATATAATCTCCCCATCGAGAAGCAGGCGACGACAAGCCAGAATGTTGTAAAATATTACATCCGAGATGTTAGGTTGCCTTAGGTTAGGATATACAATGTTATAGATGTATAGAATGTCCCCATCGAGAAGAAGGCGACGACACGCCAGGAATGTTGTAAAATATTACATCCGAGATGTTAGGTTGCCTTAGGCTAGGATATATATCGTTATAGACGTATACAATGTTTGCACCGAGAAGTAGGGACCGATATGCCAGGAATGTTGTAAAATATTACATCCGAGATGTTAGGTTGCCTTAGGTTAGGATATACAATATTATAGATGTATATAATGTCCCCATCGAGAAGTAGGCGACGACACGCCAGGAATGTTGTAAAATATTACATTCGACATGTTAGGTTGCCTTAGGTTAGGATATATAACGTTATAGACGTATATAATGTCCCCATCCAGAAGTAGGCGACGACACGCCAGGAATATTACATCCCAGATGTTAGGTTGCGTTAGGTTAGGATATACAACGTTATAGACGTATATAATGTCCCCATCGAGAAGCAGGCGACGACACGCCAGGAATGTTATAAAATATTACATTCGAGATGTTAGGTTGCCTTAGGTTAGGATATACAACGTTATAGATGTATATAATGACCCTATCCAGAAGTAGGCGACGACACTCCAGGAATGTTGTAAAATATTACATCCCAGATATTAGGTTGTGTTAGGTTAGGATATACAACGTTATAGACGTATATAATGTCCCCATCGAGAAGCAGGCGACGACACGCCTGGAATGTTGTAAAATATTACATTCGACATGTTATGTGGCCTTAGGCTAGGATATATAACGTTATAGACGTATATAATGTTCCCACCGAGAAGTACGGGCGGACACGACAGGAATGTTGTCAACTATTACATTCGAGGCGTTAGGTTGCCTTAGGTTAGGATATATATCGTTATAGACGTATATAATGTTCCCACCGAGACGTAGGCACCGACATGGAAGGAATGTTGTAAAATATTACATCCCAAATGTTAGGTTCCCTTAGGTTAGGATATACAATGTTATAGATGTATATAATGTCCCCATCGAGAAGCAGGAGACGACACGCCAGAATGTTGTAAAATATTACATCCGAGATGTTAGGTTGCCCTAGGCTAGGATATATATCGTTATAGACGTATACAATGTTTCCACCGAGAAGTAGGGACCGATATGCCAGGCATGTTGTAAAATATTACATCCGAGGTGTTAGGTTGCCTTAGGTTAGGATATATATCGTTATAGACGTATATAATGTTCTGACCGAGACGTAGGCACCGACATGCAAGGAATGTTGTAAAATATTACATCCCAAATGTTAGCTTGCGTTAGGTTAGGATATACAACGTTATAGACGTATATAATCTCCCCATCGAGAAGCAGGCGACGACACGCCAGAATGTTGTAAAATATTACATCCGAGATGTTAGGTTGCCTTAGGTTAGGATATACAATGTTATAGATGTATAGAATGTCCCCATCGAGAAGAAGGCGACGACACGCCAGGAATGTTGTAAAATATTACATCCGAGATGTTAGGTTGCCTTAGGCTAGGATATATATCGTTATAGACGTATACAATGTTTGCACCGAGAAGTAGGGACCGATATGCCAGGAATGTTGTAAAATATTACATCCGAGATGTTAGGTTGCCTTAGGTTAGGATATACAATATTATAGATGTATATAATGTCCCCATCGAGAAGTAGGCGACGACACGCCAGGAATGTTGTAAAATATTACATTCGACATGTTAGGTTGCCTTAGGTTAGGATATATAACGTTATAGACGTATATAATGTCCCCATCCAGAAGTAGGCGACGACACGCCAGGAATATTACATCCCAGATGTTAGGTTGCGTTAGGTTAGGATACACAACGTTATAGACGTATATAATGTTCCCATCGAGAAGCAGGCGACGACACGCCAGGAATGTTGTAAAATATTACATTCGACATGTTAGGTTGCCTTAGGCTAGGATATATAACGTTATAGACGTATATAATGTTCCCACCGAAAAATAGGGGCCGACGCGTCAGGAATGTTGTAAAATATTACACCCGAGATGTTAGGTTCCCTTAGGTTAGGATATACAACGTTATAGACGTATAGTATGTTCCCACCGAGATGTAGGGACCGACATGCCAGGAATGTTGTTAAATATTACATCCGAGATGTTAGGTTGCGTTAGGTTAGGATATACAACGTTATAGACGTATATAATGTCCCCATCGAGAAGCAGGCGACGACACGCCAGGAATGTTATAAAATATTACATTCGAGATGTTAGGTTTCCTTAGGTTAGGATATACAACGTTATAGATGTATATAATGACCCTATCGAGAAGTAGGCGACGACACGCCAGGAATGTAGTAAAATATTACATTCGACATGTTAGGTTGCCTTAGGCTAGGATATATAACGTTATAGACGTATATAATGTTCCCACCGAAAAATAGGGGCCGACGCGTCAGGAATGTTGTAAAATATTACACCCGAGATGTTAGGTTCCCTTAGGTTAGGATACACAACGTTATAGACGTATATAATGTTCCCATCGAGAAGCAGGCGACGACACGCCAGGAATGATGTAAAATATTACATCCCAGATGTTAGGTTGCGTTAGGTCAGGATATACAACATTGTAGACGTATATAATGTCCCCATCGAGAAACAGGCGACGACACGCCAGGAATGTTGCAAAATATTACATTCGACATGTTAGGTTGCCTTAGGCTAGGATATATAACGTTATAGACGTATATAATGTTCCCACCGAAAAATAGGGGCCGACGCGTCAGAAATGTTGTAAAATATTACACCCGAGATGTTAGGTTCCCTTAGGTTAGGATATACAACGTTATAGACGTATAGTATGTCCCCATCGAGAAGAAGGCGACGACACGCCAGGAATGTTGTAAAATATTACACCCCAGACGTTAGGTTCCCTTAGGTTAGGATATACAACGTTATAGACGTATAGTATGTTCCCACGGAGATGTAGGGACCGACATGAGAGGAATGTTGTAAAATATTACATCCGAGATGTTAGGTTGCCTTAGGTTAGGCTATACAATATTATAGATGTATATAATGTCCCCATCGAGAAGTAGGCGACGACACGCCAGGAATGTTGTAAAATATTACATTCGACATGTTAGGTTGCCTTAGGTTAGGATATATAACGTTATAGACGTATATAATGTCCCCATCCAGAAGTAGGCGACGACACGCCAGGAATATTACATCCCAGATGTTAGGTTGCGTTAGGTTAGGATACACAACGTTATAGACGTATATAATGTTCCCATCGAGAAGCAGGCGACGACACGCCAGGAATGTTGTAAAATATTACATTCGACATGTTAGGTTGCCTTAGGCTAGGATATATAACGTTATAGACGTATATAATGTTCCCACCGAAAAATAGGGGCCGACGCGTCAGGAATGTTGTAAAATCTTACACCCGAGATGTTAGGTTCCCTTAGGTTAGGATACACAACGTTATAGACGTGTATAATGTTCCCATCGAGAAGCAGGCGACGACACGCCAGGAATGATGTAAAATATTACATCCCAGATGTTAGGTTGCGTTAGGTCAGGATATACAACATTGTAGACGTATATAATGTCCCCATCGAGAAGCAGGAGACGACACGGCAGGAATGTTGTAAAATATTACATTCGACATGTTAGGTCGCCTTAGGCTAGGATATATAACGTTATAGACGTATATAATGTTCCCACCGAGAAGTACGGGCGGACACGCCAGAATGTTGTAAAATATTACATCCGAGATGTTAGGTTGCCTTAGGCTAGGATATATAACGTTATAGACGTATATAATGTTCCCACCGAAAAATAGGGGCCGACGCGTCAGGAATGTTGTAAAATATTACACCCGAGATGTTAGGTTCCCTTAGGTTAGGATATACAACGTTATAGACGTATAGTATCTCCCCACCGAGATGTAGGGACCGACATGCCAGGAATGTTGTAAAATATTACATCCGAGATGTTAGGTTGCCTTAGGTTAGGATATACAATATTATAGACGTATATAATGTCCCCATCGAGAAGCAGGGGACGACACGCCAGGAATGTTGTAAAATATTACATTCGACATGTTAGGTTGCCTTAGGTTAGGATATATAACGTTATAGACGTATATAATGTCCCCATCCAGAAGTAGGCGACGACACGCCAGGAATATTACATCCCAGATGTTAGGTTGCGTTAGGTTAGGATACACAACGTTATAGACGTATATAATGTTCCCATCGAGAAGCAGGCGACGACACGCCAGGAATGTTGTAAAATATTACATTCGACATGTTAGGTTGCCTTAGGCTAGGATATATAACGTTATAGACGTATATAATGTTCCCACCGAAAAATAGGGGCCGACGCGTCAGGAATGTTGTAAAATATTACACCCGAGATGTTAGGTTCCCTTAGGTTAGGATACACAACGTTATAGACGTGTATAATGTTCCCATCGAGAAGCAGGCGACGACACGCCAGGAATGATGTAAAATATTACATCCCAGATGTTAGGTTGCGTTAGGTCAGGATATACAACATTGTAGACGTATATAATGTCCCCATCGAGAAGCAGGAGACGACACGGCAGGAATGTTGTAAAATATTACATTCGACATGTTAGGTCGCCTTAGGCTAGGATATATAACGTTATAGACGTATATAATGTTCCCACCGAGAAGTACGGGCGGACACGCCAGAATGTTGTAAAATATTACATCCGAGATGTTAGGTTGCCCTAAGCTAGGATATATATCGTTATAGACGTATACAATGTTTCCACCGAGAAGTAGGGACCGATATGCCAGGCATGTTGTAAAATATTACATCCGAGGTGTTAGGTTGCCTTAGGTTAGGATATATATGGTTATAGACGTATATAATGTTCTGACCGAGACGTAGGCACCGACATGCAAGGAATGTTGTAAAATATTACATCCCAAATGTTAGCTTGCGTTAGGTTAGGATATACAACGTTATAGACGTATATAATCTCCCCATCGAGAAGCAGGCGACGACACGCCAGAATGTTGTAAAATATTACATCCGAGATGTTAGGTTGCCTTAGGTTAGGATATACAATGTTATAGATGTATAGAATGTCCCCATCGAGAAGAAGGCGACGACACGCCAGGAATGTTGTAAAATTTTACATCCGAGATGTTAGGTTGCCTTAGGCTAGGATATATATCGTTGTAGACGTATACAATGTTTGCAGCGAGAAGTAGGGACCGATATGCCAGGAATGTTGTAAAATATTACATCCGAGATGTTAGGTTGCCTTAGGTTAGGATATACAATGTTATAGATGTATATAATGTACCCATCGAGAAGTAGGTGACGACACGCCAGGAATGTTGTAAAATATTACATTCGACATGTTAGGTTGCCTTAGGCTAGGATATACAACGTTATAGATGTACATAATGACCCTATCCAGAAGTAGGCGACGACACTCCAGGAATGTTTTAAAATATTACATCCCAGATATTAGGTTGTGTTAGGTAAGGATATACAACGTTATTGACGTATATTATATCCCCATCGAGAAGCAGGCGACGACACGCCAGGAATGTTGTAAAATATTACATTCGACATGTTAGGTCGCCTTAGGCTAGGATATACAACGTTATAGACGTATATAATGTTCCCACCGAGAACTACGGGCGGACACGCCAGGAATGTTGTCAACTATTACATCCGAGATGTTAGGTTGCCCTAGGTTAGGATATATATCGTTATAGACGTATAGAATGTGTCCACCTAGAAGTAGGGACCGACATGCCAGGAATGTTGTAAAATATTACATCCGAGTTGTTAGGTTGCCTTAGATTAGGATATACAATGTTATAGATGTATATAATGTCCCCATCGAGAAATAGGCGATGACACGCCAGGAATGTTGTAAAATATTACATTCGACATGTTAGGTTGCCTTAGGCTAGGATATATAACGTTATAGACGTATATAATGTTCCTACCGAAAAATAGGGGCCGACGCGTCAGGAATGTTGTAAAATATTACACTCGAGATGTTATGTTCCCTTAGGTTAGGATATACAACGTTATAGATGTATAGTATGTTCCCACCGAGATGTAGGGACCGACATGCCAGGAATGTTGTAAAATATTACATCCGAGATGTTAGGTTGCGTTAGGTTAGGATATACAACGTTATAGACGTATATAATGTCCCCATCGAGAAGCAGGCGACGACACGCCAGGAATGTTATAAAATATTACATTCGACATGTTAGGTTGCCTTAGACTAGGATATATAACGTTATAGACGTATATAATGTTCCCACCGAAAAATAGGGGCCGACGCGTCAGGAATGTTGTAAAATATTACATCCGAGGTGTTAGGTTGCCTTAGGTTAGGATATATATCGTTATAGACGTATACAATGTTTCCACCGAGAAGTAGGGACCGATATGCCAGGAATGTTGTACAATATTACATCCGCGAAGTTAGGTTGCCTTAGGTTATGATATATAACGTTATAGACGTATATAATATTCCCACCGAGAAGTAGGGACCGACATGCCAGGAATGTTGTAAAATATTACATCCGAGATGTTAGGTTCCCTTACGTTTAGATCTATATCGTTATAGACGTATATAATGTTCCTACCGAGACTTGGGGACCGACATGCGAGGAATCTTGTAAAATATTACATCCCAGATGTTAGGTTGCGTTAGGTTAGGATATACAACATTGTAGACGTATATAATGTCCCCATCGAGAAGCAGGCGACGACACGCCAGGAATGATGTAAAATATTACATCCGAGATGTTAGGTTGCCTTAGGCTAGGATATATAACGTTATAGACGTATATAATGTTCCCACCGAAAAATAGGGGCCGACGCGTCAGGAATGTTGTAAAATATTACACCCGAGATGTTAGGTTCCCTTAGGTTAGGATACACAACGTTATAGACGTATATAATGTTCCCATCGAGAAGCAGGCGACGACACGCCAGGAATGATGTAAAATATTACATCCCAGATGTTAGGTTGCGTTAGGTCAGGATATACAACATTGTAGACGTATATAATGTCCCCATCGAGAAGCAGGAGACGACACGCCAGGAATGTTGTAAAATATTACATTCGACATGTTAGGTCGCCTTAGGCTAGGATATATAACGTTATAGACGTATATAATGTTCCCACCGAGAAGTACGGGCGGACACGCCAGGAATGTTGTCAACTATTACACCCGAGATGTTAGGTTCCCTTAGGTTAGAATATACAACGTTATAGACGTATAGTATGTTCCCACCGAGATGTAGGGACCGACATGCCAGGAATGTTGTAAAATATTACATCCGAGATGTTAGGTTGCGTTAGGTTAGGATATACAACGTTATAGATGTATATAATGTCCCCATCGAGAAACAGGCGACGACACGCCAGGAATGTTGTAAAATATTACATTCGACATGTTAGGTTGCCTTAGGCTAGGATATATAACGTTACAGACGTATATAATGTTCCCACCGAAAAATAGGGGCCGACGCGTCAGGAATGTTGTAAAATATTACACCCGAGATGTTAGGTTCCCTTAGGTTAGGATATATAACGTTATAGACGTATATAATGTCCCCATCCAGAAGCAGGCGACGACACGCCAGGAATATTACATCCCAGATGTTAGGTTGCGTTAGGTTAGGATATACAACGTTATAGACGTATATAATGTTCCCATTGAGAAGCAGGCGAAGACACGCCAGGAATGATGTAAAATATTACATTCGATATATTAGGTCGCCTTAGGCTAGGATATATAACGTTATAGACGTATACAATGTTCCCACCGAGACGTAGGGACCGACATGCCAAGAATGTAAGATATTACATCCGAGGTGTTAGGTTGCGTTAAGTTAGGATATACAACGTTATAGACGTATATTATGTCCCCATCGAGAAGCAGGAGACGACGCGCCAGGAATGTTGTAAAATATTACATTCGACATGTTAGGTGGCCTTAGGCTAGGATATATAACGTTATAGACGTATATAATGTTCCCACCGAGAAGTGCGGGCGGACACGCCAGGAATGTTGTCAACTATTACATCCGAGATGTTAGGTTGCCCTAGGTTAGGATATATATCGTTATAGACGTATACAATGTTTCCCCCGAGAAGTAGGGACCGACATGCCAGGAGTGTTGTAAAATATTACATCCGAGATGTTAGGCTGCCTTAGGTTGGGATATACAAGGTTATAGATGTATATAATGTCCCCATCGAGAAGTAGGCGACGACACGCCAGGAATGTTGTAAAATATTACATTCGCCATGTTAGGTTGCCTTAGACTAGGATATATAATGTTATAGACGTATATAATGTTCCCACCGAAAAATAGGGGCCGACGCGTCAGGAATGTTGTAAAATATTAAACCCGAGATGTTAGGTTCCCTTAGGTTAGGATATACATCGTTATAGACGTATAGAATGTTCCCACCGAGATGTAGGGACCGACATGCCAGGAATGTTGTAAAATATTACATCCCAAGTGTTAGGTGGCGTTAGGTTAGGATATACAACGTTATAGACGTATATAATGTCCCCATCGAGAAGCAGGCGACGACACGCCAGGAATGTTGTAAAATATTACATCCGAGATGTTGTGTTGCGTTACGATAGGATACATAATGTTATAGACCTATATAATGTTCCCACCGAAAAGTAGGAGCCGACGCGCAAGGAATGTTGTCAAATATTACATCCGAGATGTTAGGTTGCCTTAGGCTAGGATATATAACGTTATGGACGTATATAATGTTACCACCGAGAACTACGCGCCGACACGTCAGGAATGATGTAAAATATTACATTCGACATGTTAGGTCGCCTTAGGCTAGGATATATATCGCTATAGACGTATATGATGTTGCCACCGAGAAGTACGGCCTAACACGCCAGGAATGTTTTCAAATATTACACCCGAGAAGTTAGGTTCCCTTAGGTTAGGATATATAACGTTATAGACGTATATAATGTCTCCATCCAGAAGCAGGCGACGACACGCCAGGAATATTACATCCCAGATGTTAGGTTGCGTTAGGTTAGGATATACAACGTTATAGACGTATATAATGTTCCCATTGAGAAGCAGGCGAAGACACGCCAGGAATGATGTAAAATATTACATTCGATATATTACCTCGCCTTAGGCTAGGATATATAACGTTATAGACGTATGCAATGTTCCCACCGAGACGTAGGGACCGACATGCCAAGAATGTAAAATATTACATCCGAGGTGTTAGGTTGCGTTAGGTTAGGATATACAACGTTATGGACGTATATTATGTCCTCATCGAGAAGCAGGAGACGACGCGCCAGGATGTTGTAAAATATTACATCCGAGATGTTAGGTTGCCTTAGGTTAGGATATACAATGTTGTAGATGTATATAATGTCCCCATCGAGAAGTTGGCGACGACACGCCAGGAATGTTGTAAAATATTACATTCGACATGTTAGGTTGCCTTAGGCTAGGATATATAACGTTATAGCCGTATATAATGTTCCCACCGAAAAATAGGGTCCGACGCGGCAGGAATGTTGTAAAAGTTTACACCCGAGATGTTAGGTACCCTTAGGTTAGGATATACAACGTTATAGACGTATAGTATGTTCCCACCGAGATGTAGGGACCGACATGCCAGGAATGTTGCAAAATATTACATCCGAGATGTTAGGTTGCTTTAGGTTAGGATATACAAAGTTATAGATGTATATAATGTCCCTATCCAGAAGTAGGCGACGACACGACAGGAGTGTTGTAAAATATTACATTTGATATGTTAGGTTTCCTTAGGCTAGGATATATCGTTATAGACGCATATAATGTTACCACCGAGAACAACGGGCCGACACGACTGGAATGATGTAAAATATAACATTCGACATGGTGGGTTGCGTTAGGTTAGGATATACAACGTTATGGACGTATATAATGTGCCCCTCGATAAGATGGCGACGACACGGCAGGAATCTTGTAAAATATTAGAACCCAGATGTTAGGTTGCTTTAGGTTAGGATATACAACGTTATAGACGTATATAACGTCCCCATCGAGAAGCAGGCGACGACACGCCAGGAATGATGTAAAATATTAATTCCCAGATGGTAGGTTGCGTTAGGTTAGGATATACAACGTTATAGACGTATATAATGTCCCCATCGAGAAGCAGGCGACAACACGCCAGGAATGTTGTAAAATATTACATCCGAGATGTTATGTTGCATTACGTTAGGATATGTAACGTTATAGACGTATATAATGTTCCCACCGAAAAATAGGAACCGACGCGCCAGGAATGTTGTAAAATATTACATTCGGAATGTTAGGTTGCCTTCGGTTAGGATATATATCGCTATAGACGTATATGATTTTCCCACCACGATGTACGGGCCGACACGCCAGGAATCTTATCAAATATTACATCCGAAATGTTAGGTTGCCTTAGGTTAGGATATACAACGTTGTAGACGTATATAATGTTCCCACCGAGAAATAGGGGCCGACGCGTCAGGAATGCTGTAAAATATTACACCCGATATGTTAGGTTCCCTTAGGTTAGGATATACAACGTTATAGACATATAGAATGTTCCCACCGAGACGTAGGTACCGACATGCCAGGAATGTTGTAAAATATTTCATCCCAGATTTTAGGTTGCGCTTGGGTAGGATATACAACGTTATAGATGTATATAATGTCGCCATCAAGAAGCAGGCGACGACACGCCAGGAATGTTGTAAAATATTACATCCGAGATGTTAGGTTGCGTTAGGTTAGGATATATATCGTTATAGACGTATATAATGTTCCCAGCGAGACGTAGGGACTGACATGCCAGGAATGATGTAAAATATTACATCCTAGATGTTAGGTTGCATTAGGTTAGGATATGCAACGTTATAGACGTATATAATGTCCGCATCGAGAAGCAGGCGACGACACGCGAGGAACGTTGTAAAATATTACATTCGACATGTTAGGTCGCCTTAGGCTACGATATGTAACGCTATAGACGTATATTATGGTCCCGCCGAAAAATAGGGGCCGACGCGTCAGGAATGTTGTAAAATACTACACCCGAGATGTTAGGTTCCCTTAGGTTAGGATATACAACGTTATAGAAGTATAGAATGTTCCCACCGAGACGTAGGGACCGACATGCCAGGAATGTTGTAAAATATTACATCCCAGATTTTAGGTTGCGTTAGGTTAGGATATACAACGTTATAGACGTATATAATGACTCCATCGAGAAGCAGGCGACGAAACGCCAGGAATTATGTAAAATATTAAATCCCAGATGTTAGGTTGCGTTAGGTTACGATATACAACGTTATAGACGTATATAATGTCCCCATCGAGAAGCAGGCGACGACACGCCAGGAATGTTGTAATATATTACATCCGAGATGTTAGATTGCTTAGACTAGGTTATACAACGTTATAGACATGTATAATGTCCCCATCGATAAGCAGGCGACAACACGCCAGCAATGTTGTAAAATATTACACCTGAGACGTTAGGTTCCCTTAGGTTAGGATATACAACGCTATAGACGCATAGAGTGTTCCCAACGAGACGTAGGGACCGGCATGACAGGAATGATGTAAAATATTACATCCGAGATGTTGGGTTGCCTTAGGTTAGGATATACAACGTTATAGATGTATTTAATGTCCCCATCGAGAAGTAGGGGACGGCACGCCAGGAATGTTGTAAAATATTACATCCGAGATGTTAGGTTGCGTTAGGTTAGGATATATATCGTTATAAACGTATATAATGTTCCCAGCGAGAAATACGGGTCGACACGACAGGAATGATGTAAAATATTACATTCGACATGCTAGGTCGCCTTAGGCTAGGATACATAACGTTAAAGACGTATATAAAGTTCTCACCTAGAAATAGGTGCCGACGCGTCAGGAATGTTGTAAAATATTACATCCCAGATGTTAGGTTGCGTTAGGTTAGGATATACAACGTTATAGACGTATATAATGTCCCCATCAAGAAGCAGGCGACGACACGCCAGGAATGTTGTAAAATATTACATCCCAGATGTTAGGTTTCGTTAGGTTAGGATATACAACGTTATAGACATATATAATGTCCCCACCAAGACGCAGGCGACAACACGCCAGGAATGTTGTAATATATTACATCCGAGATGTTAGATTGCTTAGGCTAGGATATACAACGTTATAGACATATATAATGTCCCCATCGAGAAGCAGGCGACAACACGCCAGGAATGTTGTAACATATTACACCTGAAATGTTAGGTTCCCTTAGGTTAGGATATACAACGCTATAGACGCATAGAGTGTTCCCAACGAGACGTAGGGACCGACATGACAGGAATGATGTTCAATATTACATCCGAGATGTTGGGTTGCCTTAGGTTAGGATATACAACGTTATAGACGTATATAATGTTCCCACCGAAAAGTAGGAGCCGAATCGCCAGGAATGTTGTAAAATATTACATCCGAGATGTTAGTTTCCCTTAAGTTTGGATATATGTCGTTATAGACGTATATAACGTTCCCAGCGAGACGTAGGGACTGACATGCCAGGAATGTTGTAAAATATTACATCCTAGATGTTAGGTTGCATTAGGTTAGGATAAACAACGCTATAGACGTATATAATGTCCCCATCGAGAAGCAGGCGACGACACGCCAGGAACGTTGCACAATATTACATTCGATATGTCAGGTCGCCTTAGGCTACGATATGTAACGTCATAGACGCATATAATGTTACCACCGAGAAATACGGGTCGACACGACAGGAATGATGTAAAATATTACATTCGACATGCTAGGTCGCCTTAGGCTAGGATATATAACGTTAAAGACGTATATAAAGTTCCCACCGAGAAATAGGTGCCGACGCGTCAGGAATGTTGTAAAATATTACATCCCAGATGTTAGGTTGCGTTAGGTTAGGATATACAACGTTATAGACGTATATAATGACCCCATCAAGAAGCAGGCGACGACACGCCAGGAATGTTGTAAAATATTACATCCCAGATGTTAGGTTTCGTTAGGTTAGGATATACAACGTTATAGACATTTAGAATGTCCCCACCGAGAAGCAGGCGACAAAACGCCAGGAATGTTCTAAAATATTACATTCGGCATGTTAGGTTGCCTTAGGCTAGAATACATGACGTTATAGACGTATATAATGTTACCACCGAGATCTACGGGCGGACACGCCAGGAATGATGTAAAATATTACATTCGACATGTCAGGTCGCCTTAGGCTAGGATATGTAACGCTATAGACGTATATAATGGTCCCACCGAGAAATACGGGCCGACGCGTCAGGAATGTTGTAAAATACTACACCCGAGATGTTAGGTTCCCTTAGGTTAGGATATGCAACGTTATAGACGTATAGAATGTTCCCACCGAGACGTAGGGACCGACATGCCAGGAATGATGTAAAATATTACATCCGAGATGTTGGGTTGCCTTAGGTTAGGATATACAACGTTATAGATGTATTTAATGTCCCCATCGAGAAGTAGGCGACGACACGCCAGGAATGTTGTAAAATATTACATCCGAGATATTAGGTTGCGTTAGGTTAGGATACATATCGTTATAAACGTATATAATGTTCCCAGCGAGGCGTAGGAACTGACATGCCAGGAATGTTGTAAAATATTACATCCGAGATGTTATGTTGCCTTACGTTAGGATATGTAACGTTATAGACGTATATAATGTTCCCACCGAAAAGTAGGAGCCGAAGCGCCAGGAATGTTGTAAAATATTACATCCGAGATGTTAGTTTCCCTTAAGTTTGGATATATATCGTTATAGACGTATATAATGTTCCCACCGAGACGTAGGGACCGACATGCCAGGAATGTTGTAAAATATTACATCCCAGATTTTAGGTTGCGTTAGGTTAGGATATACAACGTTATAGACGTATATAATGACCCCATCGAGAAGCAGGCGACGACACGCCAGGAATGATGTAAAATATTAAATCCCAGAGGTTAGGTTGTGTTAGGTTAGGATTTACAACGTTATAGACGTATATAATGTCCCCATCGAGAAGCAGGCGGCGACACGCCAGGAATGTTGTAATATATTACATCCGAGATGTTAGATTGCTTAGGCTAGGATATACAACGTTATAGACATATATAATGTCCCCATCGAGAAGCAGGCGACAACACGCCAGGAATGTTGTAAAATATTACACCGGAGATGTTAGGTTCCCTTAGGTTAGGATATACAACGCTATAGACGCATAGAGTGTTCCCAACGAGACGTAGGGACCGACATGACAGGAATGATGTAAAATATTACATCCGAGATGTTGGGTTGCCTTAGGTTAGGATATACAACGTTATAGATGTATTTAATGTCCCCATCGAGAAGTAGGCGACGACACGCCAGGAATGTTGTAAAATATTACATCCGAGATATTAGGTTGCGTTAGGTTAGGATATACAACGTTATAGACGTATATAATGTCCCCATCAAGAAGCAGGCGACGACACGCCAGGAATGTTGTAAAATATTACATCCCAGATGTTAGGTTTCGTCAGGTTAGGATATACAACGTTATAGACATATATAATGTCCCCACCGAGAAGCAGGCGACAACACGCCAGGAATGTTCTAAAATATTACATTCGGCATGTTAGGTTGCCTGAGGCTAGAATACATAACGTTATAGACGTATATAATGTTACCACCGAGATCTACGGGCGGACACGCCAGGAATGATGTAAAATATTACATTCGACATGTCAGGTCGCCTTAGGCTAGGATATGTAACGCTATAGACGTATATAATGGTCCCACCGAGAAATAGGGGTCGACACGTCAGGAATGTTGTAAAATACTACACCCGAGATGTTAGGTTCCCTTAGGTTAGGATATACAACGTTATAGAAGTATAGAATGTTCCCACCGAGACGTAGGGACCGACATGCCAGGAATGTTGTAAAATATTACATCCCAGATTTTAGGTTGCGTTAGGTTAGGATATACAACGTTATAGACGTATATAATGACCCCATCGAGAAGCAGGCGACGACACGCCAGGAATGATGTAAAATATTAAATCCCAGATGTTAGGTTGCGTCAGGTTAGGATATACAACGTTATAGACGTATATAATGTCCCAATCGAGAAGCAGGCGACGACACGCCAGGAATGTTGTAATATATTACATCCGAGATGTTAGATTGCTTAGACTAGGATATACAACGTTATAGACATGTATAATGTCCCCATCGATAAGCAGGCGAAAACACGCCAGGAATGTTGTAAAATATTACACCTGAGATGTTAGGTTCCCATAGGTTAGTATATACAACGCTATAGACGCATAGAGTGTTCCCAACGAGACGTAGGGACCGACATGACAGGAATGATGTAAAATATTACATCCGAGATGTTGGGTTGCCTTAGGTTAGGATATACAACGTTATAGACGTATATAATGTTCCCACCGAAAAGTAGGAGCCGAATCGCCAGGAATGTTGTAAAATATTACATCCGAGATGTTAGGTTGCATTAGGTTAGGATATACAACGCTATAGACGTATATAATGTCCCCATCGAGAAGCAGGCGACGACACGCCAGGAACGTTGCAAAATATTACATTCGACATGTCAGGTCGCCTTAGGTTAGGATATGTAACGTTATAGACGCATATAATGTTACCACCGAGAAATACGGGTCGACACGACAGGAATGATGTAAAATATTACATTCGACATGCTAGGTCGCCTTAGGCTAGGATATATAACGTTAAAGACGTATATAAAGTTCCCACCGAGATATAGGTGCCGACGCGTCAGGAATGTTGTAAAATATTACATCCCAGATGTTAGGTTTCGTTAGGTTAGGATATACAACGTTATAGACATATATAATGTCCCCACCGAGAAGCAGGCGACAACACGCCAGGAATGTTGTAAAATAGTACATTCGGCATGTTAGGTTGCCTTAGGCTAGAATACATAACGTTATAGACGTATATAATGTTACCACCGAGATCTACGGGCGGACACGCCAGGAATGATGTAAAATATTACATTCGACATGTCAGGTCGCCTTAGGCTAGGATATATAACGCTATAGACGTATATAATGGTCCCACCGAGAAATAGGGGCCGACGCGTCAGGAATGTTGTAAAATACTACACCCGAGATGTTAGGTTCCCTTAGGTTAGGATATGCAACGTTATAGACGTATAGAATGTTCCCACCGAGACGTAGGGACCGACATGCCAGGAATGTTGTAAAGTATTACATCCCAGATTTTAGGTTGCGTTAGGTTAGGATATACAACGTTATAGACGTATATAATGACCCCATCGAGAAACAGGCGACGACACGCCAGGAATGTTGTAATATATTACATCCGAGATGTCAGGTCGCCTTAGGCTACGATATGTAACGTCATAGACGCATATAATGTTACCACCGAGAAATACGGGTCGACACGACAGGAATGATGTAAAATATTACATTCGACATGCTAGGTCGCCTTAGGCTAGGATATATAACGTTAAAGACGTATATAAAGTTCCCACCGAGAAATAGGTGCCGACGCGTCAGGAATGTTGTAAAATATTACATCCCAGATGTTAGGTTGCGTTAGGTTAGGATATACAACGTTATAGACGTATATAATGACCCCATCAAGAAGCAGGCGACGACACGCCAGGAATGTTGTAAAATATTACATCCCAGATGTTAGGTTTCGTTAGGTTAGGATATACAACGTTATAGACATTTAGAATGTCCCCACCGAGAAGCAGGCGACAAAACGCCAGGAATGTTCTAAAATATTACATTCGGCATGTTAGGTTGCCTTAGGCTAGAATACATGACGTTATAGACGTATATAATGTTACCACCGAGATCTACGGGCGGACACGCCAGGAATGATGTAAAATATTACATTCGACATGTCAGGTCGCCTTAGGCTAGGATATGTAACGCTATAGACGTATATAATGGTCCCACCGAGAAATACGGGCCGACGCGTCAGGAATGTTGTAAAATACTACACCCGAGATGTTAGGTTCCCTTAGGTTAGGATATGCAACGTTATAGACGTATAGAATGTTCCCACCGAGACGTAGGGACCGACATGCCAGGAATGATGTAAAATATTAAATCCCAGATGTTAGGTTGCGTCAGGTTAGGATATACAACGTTATAGACGTATATAATGTCCCAATCGAGAAGCAGGCGACGACACGCCAGGAATGTTGTAATATATTACATCCGAGATGTTAGATTGCTTAGACTAGGATATACAACGTTATAGACATGTATAATGTCCCCATCGATAAGCAGGCGAAAACACGCCAGGAATGTTGTAAAATATTACACCTGAGATGTTAGGTTCCCATAGGTTAGTATATACAACGCTATAGACGCATAGAGTGTTCCCAACGAGACGTAGGGACCGACATGACAGGAATGATGTAAAATATTACATCCGAGATGTTGGGTTGCCTTAGGTTAGGATATACAACGTTATAGACGTATATAATGTTCCCACCGAAAAGTAGGAGCCGAATCGCCAGGAATGTTGTAAAATATTACATCCGAGATGTTAGGTTGCATTAGGTTAGGATATACAACGCTATAGACGTATATAATGTCCCCATCGAGAAGCAGGCGACGACACGCCAGGAACGTTGCAAAATATTACACCTGAGATGTTAGGTTCCCTTAGGTTAGGATATACAACGCTACAGACGCATAGAGTGTTCCCAACGAGACGTAGGGACCGACATGACAGGAATGATGTAAAATATTACATCCGAGATGTTGGGTTGCCTTAGGTTAGGATATACAACGTTATAGACGTATATAATGTTCCCAC
The DNA here is from genome assembly GCA_963969225.1 of Xylocopa violacea. Classification (NCBI taxonomy): domain Eukaryota; kingdom Metazoa; phylum Arthropoda; class Insecta; order Hymenoptera; family Apidae; genus Xylocopa; species Xylocopa violacea. Next base: position 43,398,569 of record CAXAJV010000001.1, on the reverse strand, counting down.
CGAAAAGTAGGAGCCGAAGCGCCAGGAATGTTGTAAAATATTACATCCGAGATGTTAGTTTCCCTTAAGTTTGGATATATATCGTTATAGACGTATATAATGTTCCCACCGAGACGTAGGGACCGACATGCCAGGAATGTTGTAAAATATTACATCCCAGATGTTAGGTTGCGTTAGGTTAGGATATACAACGCTATAGACGTATATAATGACCCCATCGAGAAGCAGGCGACGACACGCCAGGAATGATGTAAAATATTAAATCCCAGATGTTAGGTTGTGTTAGGTTAGGATATATAACGTTATAGACGTATATAATGTCCCCATAGAGATGCAGGCGACGACACTCCAGGAATGTTGTAATATATTACATCCGAGATGTTAGATTGCTTAGGCTAGGATATACAACGTTATAGACATATATAATGTCCCCATCGAGAAGCAGGCGACCACACGCCAGGAATGTTGTAAAATATTACACCTGAGATGTTAGGTTCCCTTAGGTTAGGATATACAACGCTACAGACGCATAGAGTGTTCCCAACGAGACGTAGGGACCGACATGACAGGAATGATGTAAAATATTACATCCGAGATGTTGGGTTGCCTTAGGTTAGGATATACAACGTTATAGACGTATATAATGTTCCCACCGAAAAGTAGGAGCCGAATCGCCAGGAATGTTGTAAAATATTACATCCGAGATGTTAGTTTCCCTTAAGTTTGGATATATGTCGTTATAGACGTATATAACGTTCCCAGCGAGACGTAGGGACTGACATGCCAGGAATGTTGTAAAATATTACATCCTAGATGTTAGGTTGCGTTAGGTTAGGATATACAACGTTATAGACGTATATAATGTCCCCATCAAGAAGCAGGCGACGACACGCCAGGAACGTTGTAAAATATTACATTCGATATGTCAGGTCGCCTTAGGCTACGATATGTGACGTTATAGACGCATATAATGTTACCACCGAGAAATACGGGTCGACACGACAGGAATGATGTAAAATATTACATTCGACATGCTAGGTCGCCTTAGGCTAGAATACATAACGTTATAGACGTATATAATGTTACCACCGAGATCTACGGGCGGACACGCCAGGAAAGATGTAAAATATTACATTCGACATGTCAGGTCGCCTTAGGCTAGGATATATAACGCTATAGACGTATATAATGGTCCCACCGAGAAATAGGGGCCGACGCGTCAGGAATGTTGTAAAATATTACACCCGAGATGTTAGGTTCCCTTAGGTTAGGATATGCAACGTTATAGACGTATAGAATGTTCCCACCGAGACGTAGGGACCGACATGCCAGGAATGTTGTAAAATATTACATCCCAGATTTTAGGTTGCGTTAGGTTAGGATATACAACGTTATAGACGTATATAATGACCCCATCGAGAAGCAGGCGACGACACGCCAGGAATGATGTAAAATATTAAATCCCAGATGTTAGGTTGTGTTAGGTTAGGATTTACAACGTTATAGACGTATATAATGTCCCCATCGAGAAGCAGGCGGCGACACGCCAGGAATGTTGTAATATATTACATCCGAGATGTTAGATTGCTTAGGCTAGGATATACAACGTTATAGACATATATAATGTCCCCATCGAGAAGCAGGCGACAACACGCCAGGAATGTTGTAAAATATTACACCGGAGATGTTAGGTTCCCTTAGGTTAGGATATACAACGCTATAGACGCATAGAGTGTTCCCAACGAGACGTAGGGACCGACATGACAGGAATGATGTAAAATATTACATCCGAGATGTTGGGTTGCCTTAGGTTAGGATATACAACGTTATAGATGTATTTAATGTCCCCATCGAGAAGTAGGCGACGACACGCCAGGAATGTTGTAAAATATTACATCCGAGATATTAGGTTGCGTTAGGTTAGGATATATATCGTTATAAACGTATATAATGTTCCCAGCGAGACGTAGGAACTGACATGCCAGGCATGTTGTAAAATATTACATCCGAGATGTTATGTTGCCTTACGTTAGGATATGTAACGTTATAGACGTATATAATGTTCCCACCGAAAAGTAGGAGCCGAAGCGCCAGGAATGTTGTAAAATATTACATCCGAGATGTTAGTTTCCCTTAAGTTTGGATATATATCGTTATAGACGTATATAACGTTCCCACCGGGACGTAGGGACTGACATGCCAGGAATGTTGTAAAATATTACATCCTAGATGTTAGGTTATGTTAGGTTAGGATATACAACGTTATAGACGTATATAATGTCCCCATCAAGAAGCAGGCGACGACACGCCAGGAACGTTGTAAAATATTACATTCGATATGTCAGGTCGCCTTAGGCTACGATATGTGACGTTATAGACGCATATAATGTTACCACCGAGAAATACGGGTCGACACGACAGGAATGATGTAAAATATTACATTCGACATGCTAGGTCGCCTTAGGCTAGAATACATAACGTTATAGACGTATATAATGTTACCACCGAGATCTACGGGCGGACACGCCAGGAAAGATGTAAAATATTACATTCGACATGTCAGGTCGCCTTAGGCTAGGATATATAACGCTATAGACGTATATAATGGTCCCACCGAGAAATAGGGGCCGACGCGTCAGGAATGTTGTAAAATATTACACCCGAGATGTTAGGTTCCCTTAGGTTAGGATATGCAACGTTATAGACGTATAGAATGTTTCCACCGAGACGTAGGGACCGACATGCCAGGAATGTTGTAAAATATTACATCCCAGATTTTAGGTTGCGTTAGGTTAGGATATACAACGTTATAGACGTATATAATGACCCCATCGAGAAGCAGGCGACGACACGCCAGGAATGATGTAAAATATTAAATCCCAGATGTTAGGTTGTGTTAGGTTAGGATTTACAACGTTATAGACGTATATAATGTCCCCATCGAGAAGCAGGCGGCGACACGCCAGGAATGTTGTAATATATTACATCCGAGATGTTAGATTGCTTAGGCTAGGATATACAACGTTATAGACATATATAATGTCCCCATCGAGAAGCAGGCGACAACACGCCAGGAATGTTGTAAAATATTACACCGGAGATGTTAGGTTCCCTTAGGTTAGGATATACAACGCTATAGACGCATAGAGTGTTCCCAACGAGACGTAGGGACCGACATGACAGGAATGATGTAAAATATTACATCCGAGATGTTGGGTTGCCTTAGGTTAGGATATACAACGTTATAGATGTATTTAATGTCCCCATTGAGAAGTAGGCGACGACACGCCAGGAATGTTGTAAAATATTACATCCGAGATATTAGGTTGCGTTAGGTTAGGATATATATCGTTATAAACGTATATAATGTTCCCAGCGAGACGTAGGAACTGACATGCCAGGCATGTTGTAAAATATTACATCCGAGATGTTATGTTGCCTTACGTTAGGATATGTAACGTTATAGACGTATATAATGTTCCCACCGAAAAGTAGGAGCCGAAGCGCCAGGAATGTTGTAAAATATTACATCCGAGATGTTAGTTTCCCTTAAGTTTGGATATATATCGTTATAGACGTATATAACGTTCCCACCGGGACGTAGGGACCGACATGCCAGGAATGTTGTAAAATATTACATCGCAGACGTTAGGTTGCGTTAGGTTAGGATATACAACGCTATAGACGTATATAATGTCCCCATCGATAAGCAGGCGACGACACGCCAGGAACGTTGCAAAATATTACATTCGACATGTCAGGTCGCCTTAGGCTACGATATGTAACGCTATAGACGCATATAATGTTACCACCGAGAAATACGGGTCGACACGACAGGAATGATGTAAAATATTACATTCGACATGCTAGGTCGCCTTAGGCTAGGATATATAAAGTTAAAGACGTATATAAAGTTCCCACCGAGAAATAGGTGCCGACGCGTCAGGAATGTTGTAAAATATTACATCCCAGATGTTAGGTTGCGTTAGGTTAGGATATACAACGTTATAGACGTATATAATGTCCCCATCAAGAAGCAGGCGACGACACGCCAGGAATGTTGTAAAATATTACATCCCAGATGTTAGGTTTCGTCAGGTTAGGATATACAACGTTATAGACATATGTAATGTCCCCACCGAGAAGCAGGCGACAACACGCCAGGAATGTTCTAAAATATTACATTCGGCATGTTAGGTTGCCTGAGGCTAGAATACATAACGTTATAGACGTATATAATGTTACCACCGAGATCTACGGGCGGACACGCCAGGAATGATGTAAAATATTACATTCGACATGTCAGGTCGCCTTAGGCTAGGATATGTAACGCTATAGACGTATATAATGGTCCCACCGAGAAATAGGGGTCGACACGTCAGGAATGTTGTAAAATACTACACCCGAGATGTTAGGTTCCCTTAGGTTAGGATATACAACGTTATAGACGTATAGAATGTTCCCACCGAGACGTAGGGACCGACATGCCAGGAATGTTGTAAAATATTACATCCCAGATTTTAGGTTGCGTTAGGTTAGGATATACAACGTTATAGACGTATATAATGACCCCATCGAGAAGCAGGCGACGACACGCCAGGAATGATGTAAAATATTAAATCCCAGATGTTAGGTTGCGTCAGGTTAGGATATACAACGTTATAGACGTATATAATGTCCCCATCGAGAAGCAGGCGACGACACGCCAGGAATGTTGTAATATATTACATCCGAGATGTTAGATTGCTTAGACTAGGATATACAACGTTATAGACATGTATAATGTCCCCATCGATAAGCAGGCGAAAACACGCCAGGAATGTTGTAAAATATTACACCTGAGATGTTAGGTTCCCATAGGTTAGTATATACAACGCTATAGACGCATAGAGTGTTCCCAACGAGACGTAGGGACCGACATGACAGGAATGATGTAAAATATTACATCCGAGATGTTGGGTTGCCTTAGGTTAGGATATACAACGTTATAGACGTATATAATGTTCCCACCGAAAAGTAGGAGCCGAATCGCCAGGAATGTTGTAAAATATTACATCCGAGATGTTAGGTTGCATTAGGTTAGGATATACAACGCTATAGACGTATATAATGTCCCCATCGAGAAGCAGGCGACGACACGCCAGGAACGTTGCAAAATATTACATTCGACATGTCAGGTCGCCTTAGGTTAGGATATGTAACGTTATAGACGCATATAATGTTACCACCGAGAAATACGGGTCGACACGACAGGAATGATGTAAAATATTACATTCGACATGCTAGGTCGCCTTAGGCTAGGATATATAACGTTAAAGACGTATATAAAGTTCCCACCGAGATATAGGTGCCGACGCGTCAGGAATGTTGTAAAATATTACATCCCAGATGTTAGGTTTCGTTAGGTTAGGATATACAACGTTATAGACATATATAATGTCCCCACCGAGAAGCAGGCGACAACACGCCAGGAATGTTGTAAAATAGTACATTCGGCATGTTAGGTTGCCTTAGGCTAGAATACATAACGTTATAGACGTATATAATGTTACCACCGAGATCTACGGGCGGACACGCCAGGAATGATGTAAAATATTACATTCGACATGTCAGGTCGCCTTAGGCTAGGATATATAACGCTATAGACGTATATAATGGTCCCACCGAGAAATAGGGGCCGACGCGTCAGGAATGTTGTAAAATACTACACCCGAGATGTTAGGTTCCCTTAGGTTAGGATATGCAACGTTATAGACGTATAGAATGTTCCCACCGAGACGTAGGGACCGACATGCCAGGAATGTTGTAAAGTATTACATCCCAGATTTTAGGTTGCGTTAGGTTAGGATATACAACGTTATAGACGTATATAATGACCCCATCGAGAAACAGGTGACGACACGCCAGGAATGTTGTAATATATTACATCCGAGATGTTAGATTGCTTAGGTTAGGATATACAACGTTATAGACATATATAATGTCCCCATCGAGAAGCAGGCGACAACACGCCAGGAATGTTGTAAAATATTACACCTGAGATGTTAGGTTCCCTTAGGTTAGGATATACAACGCTATAGACGCATAGAGTGTTCCCAGCGAGACGTAGGGACCGACATGGCAGGAATGATGTAAAATATTACATCCGAGATGTTGGGTTGCCTTAGGTTAGGATATACAACGTTATAGATGTATTTAATGTCCCCATCGAGAAGTAGGCGACGACACGCCAGGAATGTTGTAAAATATTACATCCGAGATGTTAGATTGCTTAGGCTAGGATATACAACGTTATAGACGTATATAATGTCCCCAGCGAGACGTAGGAACTGACATGCCAGGAATGTTGTAAAATATTACATCCGAGATGTTATGTTGCCTTACGTTAGGATATGTAACGTTATAGACGCATAGAGTGTTCCCAACGAGACGTAGGGACCGACATGACAGGAATGATGTAAAATATTACATCCGAGATGTTGGGTTGCCTTAGGTTAGGATATGTAACGTTATAGACGCATATAATGTTACCACCGAGAAATACGGGTCGACACGACAGGAATGATGTAAAATATAACATTCGACATGCTAGGTCGCCTTAGGCTAGGATATATAACGTTAAAGACGTATATAAAGTTCCCACCGAGAAATAGGTGCCGACGCGTCAGGAATGTTGTAAAATATTACATCCCAGATGTTAGGTTTCGTTAGGTTAGGATATACAACGTTATAGACATATATAATGTCCCCACCGAGAAGCAGGCGACAACACGCCAGGAATGTTGTAAAATATTACATTCGGCATGTTAGGTTGCCTTAGGCTAGAATACATAACGTTATAGACGTATATAATGTTACCACCGAGATCTACGGGCGGACACGCCAGGAATGATGTAAAATATTACACTCGACATGTCAGCTCGCCTTAGGCTAGGATATATAACGCTATAGACGTATATAATGGTCCCACCGAGAAATAGGGGCCGACGTGTCAGGAATGTTGTAAAATACTACACCCGAGATGTTAGGTTCCCTTAGGTTAGGCAATGCAACGTTATAGACGTATAGAATGTTCCCACCGAGACGTAGGGACCGACATGCCAGGTATGTTGTAAAATATTACATCCCAGATTTTAGGTTGCGTTAGGTTAGGATATACAACTTTATAGACGTATATAATGACCCCATCGAGAAGCAGGCGACGACACGCCAGGAATGATGTAGAATATTAAATCCCAGATGTTAGGTTGTGTTAGGTTAGGATATACAACGTTATAGACGTATATAATGTCCCCATCGAGAAGCAGGCGACGATACGCCAGGAATGTTGTAATATATTACACCCGAGATGTTAGATTGCTTAGGCTAGGATATACAACGTTATAGACATATATAATGTCCCCATCGAGAAGCAGGCGACAACACGCCAGGAATGTTGTAAAATATTACACCTGAGATGTTAGGTTCCCTTACGTTAGGATATACAACGCTATAGACGCATAGAGTGTTCCCAACGAGACGTAGGGACCGACATGACAGGAATGATGTAAAATATTACATCCGAGATGTTGTGTTGCCTTAGGTTAGGATATACAACGTTATAGACGTATATAATGTTCCCACCGAAAAGTAGGAGCCGAATCGCCAGGAGTGTTGTAAAATATTACATCCGAGATGTTAGTTTCCCTTAAGTTTGGATATATGTCGTTATAGACGTATATAACGTTCCCAGCGAGACGTAGGGACTGACATGCCAGGAATGTTGTAAAATATTACATCCTAGATGTTAGATTGCGTTAGGTTAGGATATACAACGTTATAGACGTATATAATGTCCCCATCAAGAAGCAGGCGACGACACGCCAGGAATGTTGTAAAATATTACATCCCAGATGTTAGGTTTCGTTAGGTTAGGATATACAACGTTATAGACATATATAATGTCCCCATCGAGAAGCAGGCGACAACACGCCAGGAATGTTGTAAAATGTTACACCTGAGATGTTAGGTTCCCTTAGGTTTGGATATACAACGCTATAGACGCATAGAGTGTTCCCAACGAGACGTAGGGACCGACATGACAGGAATGATGTAAAATATTACATCCGAGATGTTGGGTTGCCTTAGGTTAGGATATACAACGTGATAGATGTATTTAATGTCCCCATCGAGAAGTAGGCGACGACACGCCAGGAATGGTGTAAAATATTACATCCGAGATATTAGGTTGCGTTAGGTTAGGATACATATCGTTATAAACGTATATAATGTTCCCAGCGAGACGTAGGAACTGACATGCCAGGAATGTTGTAAAATATTACATCCGAGATGTTATGTTGCCTTACGTTAGGATATGTAACGTTATAGACGTATATAATGTTCCCACCGAAAAGTAGGAGCCGAAGCGCCAGGAATGTTGTAAAATATTACATCCGAGATGTTAGTTTCCCTTAAGTTTGGATATATATCGTTATAGACGTATATAATGTTCCCACCGAGACGTAGGGACCGACATGCCAGGAATGTTGTAAAATATTACATCCCAGATGTTAGGTTGCGTTAGGTTAGGATATACAACGCTATAGACGTATATAATGACCCCATCGAGAAGCAGGCGACGACACGCCAGGAATGATGTAAAATATTAAATCCCAGATGTTAGGTTGTGTTAGGTTAGGATATATAACGTTATAGACGTATATAATGTCCCCATAGAGATGCAGGCGACGACACTCCAGGAATGTTGTAATATATTACATCCGAGATGTTAGATTGCTTAGGCTAGGATATACAACGTTATAGACATATATAATGTCCCCATCGAGAAGCAGGCGACAACACGCCAGGAATGTTGTAAAATATTACACCTGAGATGTTAGGTTCCCTTAGGTTAGGATATACAACGCTACAGACGCATAGAGTGTTCCCAACGAGACGTAGGGACCGACATGACAGGAATGATGTAAAATATTACATCCGAGATGTTGGGTTGCCTTAGGTTAGGATATACAACGTTATAGACGTATATAATGTTCCCACCGAAAAGTAGGAGCCGAATCGCCAGGAATGTTGTAAAATATTACATCCGAGATGTTAGTTTCCCTTAAGTTTGGATATATGTCGTTATAGACGTATATAACGTTCCCAGCGAGACGTAGGGACTGACATGCCAGGAATGTTGTAAAATATTACATCCTAGATGTTAGGTTGCGTTAGGTTAGGATATACAACGTTATAGACGTATATAATGTCCCCATCAAGAAGCAGGCGACGACACGCCAGGAACGTTGTAAAATATTACATTCGATATGTCAGGTCGCCTTAGGCTACGATATGTGACGTTATAGACGCATATAATGTTACCACCGAGAAATACGGGTCGACACGACAGGAATGATGTAAAATATTACATTCGACATGCTAGGTCGCCTTAGGCTAGAATACATAACGTTATAGACGTATATAATGTTACCACCGAGATCTACGGGCGGACACGCCAGGAAAGATTTAAAATATTACATTCGACATGTCAGGTCGCCTTAGGCTAGGATATATAACGCTATAGACGTATATAATGGTCCCACCGAGAAATAGGGACCGACATGCCAGGAATGTTGTAAAATATTACATCCCAGATTTTAGGTTGCGTTAGGTTAGGATATACAACGTTATAGACGTATATAATGACCCCATCGAGAAGCAGGCGACGACACGCCAGGAATGATGTAAAATATTAAATCCCAGATGTTAGGTTGTGTTAGGTTAGGATTTACAACGTTATAGACGTATATAATGTCCCCATCGAGAAGCAGGCGGCGACACGCCAGGAATGTTGTAATATATTACATCCGAGATGTTAGATTGCTTAGGCTAGGATATACAACGTTATAGACATATATAATGTCCCCATCGAGAAGCAGGCGACAACACGCCAGGAATGTTGTAAAATATTACACCGGAGATGTTAGGTTCCCTTAGGTTAGGATATACAACGCTATAGACGCATAGAGTGTTCCCAACGAGACGTAGGGACCGACATGACAGGAATGATGTAAAATATTACATCCGAGATGTTGGGTTGCCTTAGGTTAGGATATACAACGTTATAGATGTATTTAATGTCCCCATCGAGAAGTAGGCGACGACACGCCAGGAATGTTGTAAAATATTACATCCGAGATATTAGGTTGCGTTAGGTTAGGATATATATCGTTATAAACGTATATAATGTTCCCAGCGAGACGTAGGAACTGACATGCCAGGCATGTTGTAAAATATTACATCCGAGATGTTATGTTGCCTTACGTTAGGATATGTAACGTTATAGACGTATATAATGTTCCCACCGAAAAGTAGGAGCCGAAGCGCCAGGAATGTTGTAAAATATTACATCCGAGATGTTAGTTTCCCTTAAGTTTGGATATATATCGTTATAGACGTATATAACGTTCCCACCGGGACGTAGGGACCGACATGCCAGGAATGTTGTAAAATATTACATCCCTGACGTTAGGTTGCGTTAGGTTAGGATATACAACGCTATAGACGTATATAATGTCCCCATCGATAACCAGGCGACGACACGCCAGGAACGTTGCAAAATATTACATTCGACATGTCAGGTCGCCTTAGGCTACGATATGTAACGCTATAGACGCATATAATGTTACCACCGAGAAATACGGGTCGACACGACAGGAATGATGTAAAATATTACATTCGACATGCTAGGTCGCCTTAGGCTAGGATATATAAAGTTAAAGACGTATATAAAGTTCCCACCGAGAAATAGGTGCCGACGCGTCAGGAATGTTGTAAAATATTACATCCCAGATGTTAGGTTGCGTTAGGTTAGGATATACAACGTTATAGACGTATATAATGTCCCCACCGAGAAGCAGGCGACAACACGCCAGGAATGTTGTAAAATAGTACATTCGGCATGTTAGGTTGCCTTAGGCTAGAATACATAACGTTATAGACGTATATAATGTTACCACCGAGATCTACGGGCGGACACGCCAGGAATGATGTAAAATATTACATTCGACATGTCAGGTCGCCTTAGGCTAGGATATATAACGCTATAGACGTATATAATGGTCCCACCGAGAAATAGGGGCCGACGCGTCAGGAATGTTGTAAAATACTACACCCGAGATGTTAGGTTCCCTTAGGTTAGGATATGCAACGTTATAGACGTATAGAATGTTCCCACCGAGACGTAGGGACCGACATGCCAGGAATGTTGTAAAGTATTACATCCCAGATTTTAGGTTGCGTTAGGTTAGGATATACAACGTTATAGACGTATATAATGACCCCATCGAGAAACAGGCGACGACACGCCAGGAATGTTGTAATATATTACATCCGAGATGTTAGATTGCTTAGGTTAGGATATACAACGTTATAGACATATATAATGTCCCCATCGAGAAGCAGGCGACAACACGCCAGGAATGTTGTAAAATATTACACCTGAGATGTTAGGTTCCCTTAGGTTAGGATATACAACGCTATAGACGCATAGAGTGTTCCCAGCGAGACGTAGGGACCGACATGGCAGGAATGATGTAAAATATTACATCCGAGATGTTGGGTTGCCTTAGGTTAGGATATACAACGTTATAGATGTATTTAATGTCCCCATCGAGAAGTAGGCGACGACACGCCAGGAATGTTGTAAAATATTACATCCGAGATGTTAGATTGCTTAGGCTAGGATATACAACGTTATAGACGTATATAATGTCCCCAGCGAGACGTAGGAACTGACATGCCAGGAATGTTGTAAAATATTACATCCGAGATGTTATGTTGCCTTACGTTAGGATATGTAACGTTATAGACGCATAGAGTGTTCCCAACGAGACGTAGGGACCGACATGACAGGAATGATGTAAAATATTACATCCGAGATGTTGGGTTGCCTTAGGTTAGGATATGTAACGTTATAGACGCATATAATGTTACCACCGAGAAATACGGATCGACACGACAGGAATGATGTAAAATATAACATTCGACATGCTAGGTCGCCTTAGGCTAGGATATATAACGTTAAAGACGTATATAAAGTTCCCACCGAGAAATAGGTGCCGACGCGTCAGGAATGTTGTAAAATATTACATCCCAGATGTTAGGTTTCGTTAGGTTAGGATATACAACGTTATAGACATATATAATGTCCCCACCGAGAAGCAGGCGACAACACGCCAGGAATGTTGTAAAATATTACATTCGGCATGTTAGGTTGCCTTAGGCTAGAATACATAACGCTATAGACGTATATAATGGTCCCACCGAGAAATAGGGGCCGACGTGTCAGGAATGTTGTAAAATACTACACCCGAGATGTTAGGTTCCCTTAGGTTAGGAAATGCAACGTTATAGACGTATAGAATGTTCCCACCGAGACGTAGGGACCGACATGCCAGGTATGTTGTAAAGTATTACATCCCAGATTTTAGGTTGCGTTAGGTTAGGATATACAACGTTATAGACGTATATATTGACCCCATCGAGAAACAGGCGACGACACGCCAGGAATGTTGTAATATATTACATCCGAGATGTTAGATTGCTTAGGTTAGGATATACAACGTTATAGACATATATAATGTCCCCATCGAGAAGCAGGCGACAACACGCCAGGAATGTTGTAAAATATTACACCTGAGATGTTAGGTTCCCTTAGGTTAGGATATACAACGCTATAGACGCATAGAGTGTTCCCAGCGAGACGTAGGGACCGACATGGCAGGAATGATGTAAAATATTACATCCGAGATGTTGGGTTGCCTTAGGTTAGGATATACAACGTTATAGATGTATTTAATGTCCCCATCGAGAAGTAGGCGACGACACGCCAGGAATGTTGTAAAATATTACATCCGAGATGTTAGATTGCTTAGGCTAGGATATACAACGTTATAGACGTATATAATGTCCCCAGCGAGACGTAGGAACTGACATGCCAGGAATGTTGTAAAATATTACATCCGAGATGTTAGATTGCTTAGGCTAGGATATACAACGTTATAGACGTATATAATGTCCCCAGCGAGACGTAGGAACTGACATGCCAGGAATGTTGTAAAATATTACATCCGAGATGTTATGTTGCCTTACGTTAGGATATGTAACGTTATAGACGCATAGAGTGTTCCCAACGAGACGTAGGGACCGACATGACAGGAATGATGTAAAATATTACATCCGAGATGTTGGGTTGCCTTAGGTTAGGATATGTAACGTTATAGACGCATATAATGTTACCACCGAGAAATACGGGTCGACACGACAGGAATGATGTAAAATATAACATTCGACATGCTAGGTCGCCTTAGGCTAGGATATATAACGTTAAAGACGTATATAAAGTTCCCACCGAGAAATAGGTGCCGACGCGTCAGGAATGTTGTAAAATATTACATCCCAGATGTTAGGTTGTGTTAGGTTAGGATATACAACGTTATAGACGTATATAATGTCCCCATCGAGAAGCAGGCGACGATACGCCAGGAATGTTGTAATATATTACACCCGAGATGTTAGATTGCTTAGGCTAGGATATACAACGTTATAGACATATATAATGTCCCCATCGAGAAGCAGGCGACAACACGCCAGGAATGTTGTAAAATATTACACCTGAGATGTTAGGTTCCCTTACGTTAGGATATACAACGCTATAGACGCATAGAGTGTTCCCAACGAGACGTAGGGACCGACATGACAGGAATTATGTAAAATATTACATCCGAGATGTTGTGTTGCCTTAGGTTAGGATATACAACGTTATAGACGTATATAATGTTCCCACCGAAAAGTAGGAGCCGAATCGCCAGGAGTGTTGTAAAATATTACATCCGAGATGTTAGTTTCCCTTAAGTTTGGATATATGTCGTTATAGACGTATATAACGTTCCCAGCGAGACGTAGGGACTGACATGCCAGGAATGTTGTAAAATATTACATCCTAGATGTTAGATTGCGTTAGGTTAGGATATACAACGTTATAGACGTATATAATGTCCCCATCAAGAAGCAGGCGACGACACGCCAGGAATGTTGTAAAATATTACATCCCAGATGTTAGGTTTCGTTAGGTTAGGATATACAACGTTATAGACATATATAATGTCCCCATCGAGAAGCAGGCGACAACACGCCAGGAATGTTGTAAAATGTTACACCTGAGATGTTAGGTTCCCTTAGGTTTGGATATACAACGCTATAGACGCATAGAGTGTTCCCAACGAGACGTAGGGACCGACATGACAGGAATGATGTAAAATATTACATCCGAGATGTTGGGTTGCCTTAGGTTAGGATATACAACGTGATAGATGTATTTAATGTCCCCATCGAGAAGTAGGCGACGACACGCCAGGAATGGTGTAAAATATTACATCCGAGATATTAGGTTGCGTTAGGTTAGGATATATATCGTTATAAACGTATATAATGTTCCCAGCGAGACGTAGGAACTGACATGCCAGGAATGTTGTAAAATATTACATCCGAGATGTTATGTTGCCTTACGTTAGGATATGTAACGTTATAGACGTATATAATGTTCCCACCGAAAAGTAGGAGCCGAAGCGCCAGGAATGTTGTAAAATATTACATCCGAGATGTTAGTTTCCCTTAAGTTTGGATATATATCGTTATAGACGTATATAACGTTCCCACCGAGACGTAGGGACCGACATGCCAGGAATGTTGTAAAATATTACGTCCCAGATGTTAGGTTGCGTTAGGCTAGGATATACAACGTTATAGACATATATAATGTCCCCATCGAGAAGCAGGCGACGACACGCCAGGAATGTTGTAAAATATTACATCCGAGATGTTAGATTGCTTAGGCTAGGATATACAACGTTATAGACGTATATAATGTCCCCATCGAGAAGCAGGCGACGACACGCCAGGAATGTTGTAAAATATAACATCCGAGATGTTATGTTGCCTTACGTTGGGATATGTAACGTTATAGACGCATGGAGTGTTCCCAACGAGACGTAGGGACCGACATGACAGGAATGATGTAAAATATTACATCCGAGATGTTGTGTTGCCTTAGGTTATGATATACAACGTTATAGACGTATATAATGTCCCCATCGAGAAGCAGGCGACGACACGCCAGGAACGTTGTAAAATATTACATTCGACATGTCAGGTCGCCTTAGGCTACGATATGTAACGTTATAGACGCATAGAGTGTTCCCAACGAGACGTAGGGACCGACATGACAGGAATGATGTAAAATATTACATCCGAGATGTTCGGTTGCCTTAGGTTAGGATATGTAACGTTATAGACGCATATAATGTTACCACCGATAAATACGGGTCGACACGACAGGAATGATGTAAAATATTACATTCGACATGCTAGGTCGCCTTAGGCTAGGATATATAACGTTAAAGACGTATATAAAGTTCCCACCGAGAAATAGGTGCCGACGCGTCAGGAATGTTGTAAAATATTACATCCCAGATGTTAGGTTTCGTTAGGTTAGGATATACAACGTTATAGACATATATAATGTCCCCACCGAGAAGCAGGCGACAACACGCCAGGAATGTTGTAAAATATTACACCTGAGATGTTAGGTTCCCTTACGTTAGGATATACAACGTTATAGACGCATAGAGTGTTCCCAACGAGACGTAGGGACCGACATGACAGGAATGATGTAAAATATTACATCCGAGATGTTGTGTTGCCTTAGGTTAGGATATACAACGTTATAGACGTATATAATGTTCCCACCGAAAAGTAGGAGCCGAATCGCCAGGAATGTTGTAAAATATTACATCCGAGATGTTAGTTTCCCTTAAGTTTGGATATATGTCGTTATAGACGTATATAACGTTCCCAGCGAGACGTAGGGACTGACATGCCAGGAATGTTGTAAAATATTACATCCCAGATGTTAGGTTTCGTTAGGTTAGGATATACAACGTTATAGACGTATATAATGTCCCCATCAAGAAGCAGGCGACGACACGCCAGGAATGTTGTAAAATGTTACACCTGAGATGTTAGGTTCCCTTAGGTTTGGATATACAACGCTATAGACGCATAGAGTGTTCCCAACGAGACGTAGGGACCGACATGACAGGAATGATGTAAAATATTACATCCGAGATGTTGGGTTGCCTTAGGTTAGGATATACAACGTGATAGATGTATTTAATGTCCCCATCGAGAAGTAGGCGACGACACGCCAGGAATGGTGTAAAATATTACATCCGAGATATTAGGTTGCGTTAGGTTAGGATATATATCGTTATAAACGTATATAATGTTCCCAGCGAGACGTAGGAACTGACATGCCAGGAATGTTGTAAAATATTACATCCGAGATGTTATGTTGCCTTACGTTAGGATATGTAACGTTATAGACGTATATAATGTTCCCACCGAAAAGTAGGAGCCGAAGCGCCAGGAATGTTGTAAAATATTACATCCGAGATGTTAGTTTCCCTTAAGTTTGGATATATATCGTTATAGACGTATATAACGTTCCCACCGAGACGTAGGGACTGACATGCCAGGAATGTTGTAAAATATTACATCCTAGATGTTAGATTGCGTTAGGTTAGGATATACAACGTTATAGACGTATATAATGTCCCCATCAAGAAGCAGGCGACGACACGCCAGGAATGTTGTAAAATATTACATCCCAGATGTTAGGTTTCGTTAGGTTAGGATATACAACGTTATAGACATATATAATGTCCCCATCGAGAAGCAGGCGACAACACGCCAGGAATGTTGTAAAATGTTACACCTGAGATGTTAGGTTCCCTTAGGTTTGGATATACAACGCTATAGACGCATAGAGTGTTCCCAACGAGACGTAGGGACCGACATGACAGGAATGATGTAAAATATTACATCCGAGATGTTGGGTTGCCTTAGGTTAGGATATACAACGTGATAGATGTATTTAATGTCCCCATCGAGAAGTAGGCGACGACACGCCAGGAATGGTGTAAAATATTACATCCGAGATATTAGGTTGCGTTAGGTTAGGATACATATCGTTATAAACGTATATAATGTTCCCAGCGAGACGTAGGAACTGACATGCCAGGAATGTTGTAAAATATTACATCCGAGATGTTATGTTGCCTTACGTTAGGATATGTAACGTTATAGACGTATATAATGTTCCCACCGAAAAGTAGGAGCCGAAGCGCCAGGAATGTTGTAAAATATTACATCCGAGATGTTAGTTTCCCTTAAGTTTGGATATATATCGTTATAGACGTATATAATGTTCCCACCGAGACGTAGGGACCGACATGCCAGGAATGTTGTAAAATATTACATCCCAGATGTTAGGTTGCGTTAGGTTAGGATATACAACGCTATAGACGTATATAATGACCCCATCGAGAAGCAGGCGACGACACGCCAGGAATGATGTAAAATATTAAATCCCAGATGTTAGGTTGTGTTAGGTTAGGATATATAACGTTATAGACGTATATAATGTCCCCATAGAGATGCAGGCGACGACACTCCAGGAATGTTGTAATATATTACATCCGAGATGTTAGATTGCTTAGGCTAGGATATACAACGTTATAGACATATATAATGTCCCCATCGAGAAGCAGGCGACAACACGCCAGGAATGTTGTAAAATATTACACCTGAGATGTTAGGTTCCCTTAGGTTAGGATATACAACGCTACAGACGCATAGAGTGTTCCCAACGAGACGTAGGGACCGACATGACAGGAATGATGTAAAATATTACATCCGAGATGTTGGGTTGCCTTAGGTTAGGATATACAACGTTATAGACGTATATAATGTTCCCACCGAAAAGTAGGAGCCGAATCGCCAGGAATGTTGTAAAATATTACATCCGAGATGTTAGTTTCCCTTAAGTTTGGATATATGTCGTTATAGACGTATATAACGTTCCCAGCGAGACGTAGGGACTGACATGCCAGGAATGTTGTAAAATATTACATCCTAGATGTTAGGTTGCGTTAGGTTAGGATATACAACGTTATAGACGTATATAATGTCCCCATCAAGAAGCAGGCGACGACACGCCAGGAACGTTGTAAAATATTACATTCGATATGTCAGGTCGCCTTAGGCTACGATATGTGACGTTATAGACGCATATAATGTTACCACCGAGAAATACGGGTCGACACGACAGGAATGATGTAAAATATTACATTCGACATGCTAGGTCGCCTTAGGCTAGAATACATAACGTTATAGACGTATATAATGTTACCACCGAGATCTACGGGCGGACACGCCAGGAAAGATTTAAAATATTACATTCGACATGTCAGGTCGCCTTAGGCTAGGATATATAACGCTATAGACGTATATAATGGTCCCACCGAGAAATAGGGACCGACATGCCAGGAATGTTGTAAAATATTACATCCCAGATTTTAGGTTGCGTTAGGTTAGGATATACAACGTTATAGACGTATATAATGACCCCATCGAGAAGCAGGCGACGACACGCCAGGAATGATGTAAAATATTAAATCCCAGATGTTAGGTTGTGTTAGGTTAGGATTTACAACGTTATAGACGTATATAATGTCCCCATCGAGAAGCAGGCGGCGACACGCCAGGAATGTTGTAATATATTACATCCGAGATGTTAGATTGCTTAGGCTAGGATATACAACGTTATAGACATATATAATGTCCCCATCGAGAAGCAGGCGACAACACGCCAGGAATGTTGTAAAATATTACACCGGAGATGTTAGGTTCCCTTAGGTTAGGATATACAACGCTATAGACGCATAGAGTGTTCCCAACGAGACGTAGGGACCGACATGACAGGAATGATGTAAAATATTACATCCGAGATGTTGGGTTGCCTTAGGTTAGGATATACAACGTTATAGATGTATTTAATGTCCCCATCGAGAAGTAGGCGACGACACGCCAGGAATGTTGTAAAATATTACATCCGAGATATTAGGTTGCGTTAGGTTAGGATATATATCGTTATAAACGTATATAATGTTCCCAGCGAGACGTAGGAACTGACATGCCAGGCATGTTGTAAAATATTACATCCGAGATGTTATGTTGCCTTACGTTAGGATATGTAACGTTATAGACGTATATAATGTTCCCACCGAAAAGTAGGAGCCGAAGCGCCAGGAATGTTGTAAAATATTACATCCGAGATGTTAGTTTCCCTTAAGTTTGGATATATATCGTTATAGACGTATATAACGTTCCCACCGGGACGTAGGGACCGACATGCCAGGAATGTTGTAAAATATTACATCCCTGACGTTAGGTTGCGTTAGGTTAGGATATACAACGCTATAGACGTATATAATGTCCCCATCGATAACCAGGCGACGACACGCCAGGAACGTTGCAAAATATTACATTCGACATGTCAGGTCGCCTTAGGCTACGATATGTAACGCTATAGACGCATATAATGTTACCACCGAGAAATACGGGTCGACACGACAGGAATGATGTAAAATATTACATTCGACATGCTAGGTCGCCTTAGGCTAGGATATATAAAGTTAAAGACGTATATAAAGTTCCCACCGAGAAATAGGTGCCGACGCGTCAGGAATGTTGTAAAATATTACATCCCAGATGTTAGGTTGCGTTAGGTTAGGATATACAACGTTATAGACGTATATAATGTCCCCACCGAGAAGCAGGCGACAACACGCCAGGAATGTTGTAAAATAGTACATTCGGCATGTTAGGTTGCCTTAGGCTAGAATACATAACGTTATAGACGTATATAATGTTACCACCGAGATCTACGGGCGGACACGCCAGGAATGATGTAAAATATTACATTCGACATGTCAGGTCGCCTTAGGCTAGGATATATAACGCTATAGACGTATATAATGGTCCCACCGAGAAATAGGGGCCGACGCGTCAGGAATGTTGTAAAATACTACACCCGAGATGTTAGGTTCCCTTAGGTTAGGATATGCAACGTTATAGACGTATAGAATGTTCCCACCGAGACGTAGGGACCGACATGCCAGGAATGTTGTAAAGTATTACATCCCAGATTTTAGGTTGCGTTAGGTTAGTATATACAACGTTATAGACGTATATAATGACCCCATCGAGAAACAGGCGACGACACGCCAGGAATGTTGTAATATATTACATCCGAGATGTTAGATTGCTTAGGTTAGGATATACAACGTTATAGACATATATAATGTCCCCATCGAGAAGCAGGCGACAACACGCCAGGAATGTTGTAAAATATTACACCTGAGATGTTAGGTTCCCTTAGGTTAGGATATACAACGCTATAGACGCATAGAGTGTTCCCAGCGAGACGTAGGGACCGACATGGCAGGAATGATGTAAAATATTACATCCGAGATGTTGGGTTGCCTTAGGTTAGGATATACAACGTTATAGATGTATTTAATGTCCCCATCGAGAAGTAGGCGACGACACGCCAGGAATGTTGTAAAATATTACATCCGAGATGTTAGATTGCTTAGGCTAGGATATACAACGTTATAGACGTATATAATGTCCCCAGCGAGACGTAGGAACTGACATGCCAGGAATGTTGTAAAATATTACATCCGAGATGTTATGTTGCCTTACGTTAGGATATGTAACGTTATAGACGCATAGAGTGTTCCCAACGAGACGTAGGGACCGACATGACAGGAATGATGTAAAATATTACATCCGAGATGTTGGGTTGCCTTAGGTTAGGATATGTAACGTTATAGACGCATATAATGTTACCACCGAGAAATACGGATCGACACGACAGGAATGATGTAAAATATAACATTCGACATGCTAGGTCGCCTTAGGCTAGGATATATAACGTTAAAGACGTATATAAAGTTCCCACCGAGAAATGGGTGCCGACGCGTCAGGAATGTTGTAAAATATTACATCCCAGATGTTAGGTTTCGTTAGGTTAGGATATACAACGTTATAGACATATATAATGTCCCCACCGAGAAGCAGGCGACAACACGCCAGGAATGTTGTAAAATATTACATTCGGCATGTTAGGTTGCCTTAGGCTAGAATACATAACGTTATAGACGTATATAATGTTACCACCGAGATCTACGGGCGGACACGCCAGGAATGATGTAAAATATTACACTCGACATGTCAGCTCGCCTTAGGCTAGGATATATAACGCTATAGACGTATATAATGGTCCCACCGAGAAATAGGGGCCGACGTGTCAGGAATGTTGTAAAATACTACACCCGAGATGTTAGGTTCCCTTAGGTTAGGAAATGCAACGTTATAGACGTATAGAATGTTCCCACCGAGACGTAGGGACCGACATGCCAGGTATGTTGTAAAGTATTACATCCCAGATTTTAGGTTGCGTTAGGTTAGGATATACAACGTTATAGACGTATATATTGACCCCATCGAGAAACAGGCGACGACACGCCAGGAATGTTGTAATATATTACATCCGAGATGTTAGATTGCTTAGGTTAGGATATACAACGTTATAGACATATATAATGTCCCCATCGAGAAGCAGGCGACAACACGCCAGGAATGTTGTAAAATATTACACCTGAGATGTTAGGTTCCCTTAGGTTAGGATATACAACGCTATAGACGCATAGAGTGTTCCCAGCGAGACGTAGGGACCGACATGGCAGGAATGATGTAAAATATTACATCCGAGATGTTGGGTTGCCTTAGGTTAGGATATACAACGTTATAGATGTATTTAATGTCCCCATCGAGAAGTAGGCGACGACACGCCAGGAATGTTGTAAAATATTACATCCGAGATGTTAGATTGCTTAGGCTAGGATATACAACGTTATGGACGTATATAATGTCCCCAGCGAGACGTAGGAACTGACATGCCAGGAATGTTGTAAAATATTACATCCGAGATGTTAGATTGCTTAGGCTAGGATATACAACGTTATAGACGTATATAATGTCCCCAGCGAGACGTAGGAACTGACATGCCAGGAATGTTGTAAAATATTACATCCGAGATGTTATGTAGCCTTACGTTAGGATATGTAACGTTATAGACGCATAGAGTGTTCCCAACGAGACGTAGGGACCGACATGACAGGAATGATGTAAAATATTACATCCGAGATGTTGGGTTGCCTTAGGTTAGGATATGTAACGTTATAGACGCATATAATGTTACCACCGAGAAATACGGGTCGACACGACAGGAATGATGTAAAATATAACATTCGACATGCTAGGTCGCCTTAGGCTAGGATATATAACGTTAAAGACGTATATAAAGTTCCCACCGAGAAATAGGTGCCGACGCGTCAGGAATGTTGTAAAATATTACATCCCAGATGTTAGGTTGTGTTAGGTTAGGATATACAACGTTATAGACGTATATAATGTCCCCATCGAGAAGCAGGCGACGATACGCCAGGAATGTTGTAATATATTACACCCGAGATGTTAGATTGCTTAGGCTAGGATATACAACGTTATAGACATATATAATGTCCCCATCGAGAAGCAGGCGACAACACGCCAGGAATGTTGTAAAATATTACACCTGAGATGTTAGGTTCCCTTACGTTAGGATATACAACGCTATAGACGCATAGAGTGTTCCCAACGAGACGTAGGGACCGACATGACAGGAATTATGTAAAATATTACATCCGAGATGTTGTGTTGCCTTAGGTTAGGATATACAACGTTATAGACGTATATAATGTTCCCACCGAAAAGTAGGAGCCGAATCGCCAGGAGTGTTGTAAAATATTACATCCGAGATGTTAGTTTCCCTTAAGTTTGGATATATGTCGTTATAGACGTATATAACGTTCCCAGCGAGACGTAGGGACTGACATGCCAGGAATGTTGTAAAATATTACATCCTAGATGTTAGATTGCGTTAGGTTAGGATATACAACGTTATAGACGTATATAATGTCCCCATCAAGAAGCAGGCGACGACACGCCAGGAATGTTGTAAAATATTACATCCCAGATGTTAGGTTTCGTTAGGTTAGGATATACAACGTTATAGACATATATAATGTCCCCATCGAGAAGCAGGCGACAACACGCCAGGAATGTTGTAAAATGTTACACCTGAGATGTTAGGTTCCCTTAGGTTTGGATATACAACGCTATAGACGCATAGAGTGTTCCCAACGAGACGTAGGGACCGACATGACAGGAATGATGTAAAATATTACATCCGAGATGTTGGGTTGCCTTAGGTTAGGATATACAACGTGATAGATGTATTTAATGTCCCCATCGAGAAGTAGGCGACGACACGCCAGGAATGGTGTAAAATATTACATCCGAGATATTAGGTTGCGTTAGGTTAGGATATATATCGTTATAAACGTATATAATGTTCCCAGCGAGACGTAGGAACTGACATGCCAGGAATGTTGTAAAATATTACATCCGAGATGTTATGTTGCCTTACGTTAGGATATGTAACGTTATAGACGTATATAATGTTCCCACCGAAAAGTAGGAGCCGAAGCGCCAGGAATGTTGTAAAATATTACATCCGAGATGTTAGTTTCCCTTAAGTTTGGATATATATCGTTATAGACGTATATAACGTTCCCACCGAGACGTAGGGACCGACATGCCAGGAATGTTGTAAAATATTACGTCCCAGATGTTAGGTTGCGTTAGGCTAGGATATACAACGTTATAGACATATATAATGTCCCCATCGAGAAGCAGGCGACGACACGCCAGGAATGTTGTAAAATATTACATCCGAGATGTTAGATTGCTTAGGCTAGGATATACAACGTTATAGACGTATATAATGTCCCCATCGAGAAGCAGGCGACGACACGCCAGGAATGTTGTAAAATATAACATCCGAGATGTTATGTTGCCTTACGTTGGGATATGTAACGTTATAGACGCATGGAGTGTTCCCAACGAGACGTAGGGACCGACATGACAGGAATGATGTAAAATATTACATCCGAGATGTTGTGTTGCCTTAGGTTATGATATACAACGTTATAGACGTATATAATGTCCCCATCGAGAAGCAGGCGACGACACGCCAGGAACGTTGTAAAATATTACATTCGACATGTCAGGTCGCCTTAGGCTACGATATGTAACGTTATAGACGCATAGAGTGTTCCCAACGAGACGTAGGGACCGACATGACAGGAATGATGTAAAATATTACATCCGAGATGTTCGGTTGCCTTAGGTTAGGATATGTAACGTTATAGACGCATATAATGTTACCACCGATAAATACGGGTCGACACGACAGGAATGATGTAAAATATTACATTCGACATGCTAGGTCGCCTTAGGCTAGGATATATAACGTTAAAGACGTATATAAAGTTCCCACCGAGAAATAGGTGCCGACGCGTCAGGAATGTTGTAAAATATTACATCCCAGATGTTAGGTTTCGTTAGGTTAGGATATACAACGTTATAGACATATATAATGTCCCCACCGAGAAGCAGGCGACAACACGCCAGGAATGTTGTAAAATATTACACCTGAGATGTTAGGTTCCCTTACGTTAGGATATACAACGTTATAGACGCATAGAGTGTTCCCAACGAGACGTAGGGACCGACATGACAGGAATGATGTAAAATATTACATCCGAGATGTTGTGTTGCCTTAGGTTAGGATATACAACGTTATAGACGTATATAATGTTCCCACCGAAAAGTAGGAGCCGAATCGCCAGGAATGTTGTAAAATATTACATCCGAGATGTTAGTTTCCCTTAAGTTTGGATATATGTCGTTATAGACGTATATAACGTTCCCAGCGAGACGTAGGGACTGACATGCCAGGAATGTTGTAAAATATTACATCCCAGATGTTAGGTTTCGTTAGGTTAGGATATACAACGTTATAGACGTATATAATGTCCCCATCAAGAAGCAGGCGACGACACGCCAGGAATGTTGTAAAATGTTACACCTGAGATGTTAGGTTCCCTTAGGTTTGGATATACAACGCTATAGACGCATAGAGTTTTCCCAACGAGACGTAGGGACCGACATGACAGGAATGATGTAAAATATTACATCCGAGATGTTGGGTTGCCTTAGGTTAGGATATACAACGTGATAGATGTATTTAATGTCCCCATCGAGAAGTAGGCGACGACACGCCAGGAATGGTGTAAAATATTACATCCGAGATATTAGGTTGCGTTAGGTTAGGATATATATCGTTATAAACGTATATAATGTTCCCAGCGAGACGTAGGAACTGACATGCCAGGAATGTTGTAAAATATTACATCCGAGATGTTATGTTGCCTTACGTTAGGATATGTAACGTTATAGACGTATATAATGTTCCCACCGAAAAGTAGGAGCCGAAGCGCCAGGAATGTTGTAAAATATTACATCCGAGATGTTAGTTTCCCTTAAGTTTGGATATATATCGTTATAGACGTATATAACGTTCCCACCGAGACGTAGGGACTGACATGCCAGGAATGTTGTAAAATATTACATCCTAGATGTTAGATTGCGTTAGGTTAGGATATACAACGTTATAGACGTATATAATGTCCCCATCAAGAAGCAGGCGACGACACGCCAGGAATGTTGTAAAATATTACATCCCAGATGTTAGGTTTCGTTAGGTTAGGATATACAACGTTATAGACATATATAATGTCCCCATCGAGAAGCAGGCGACAACACGCCAGGAATGTTGTAAAATGTTACACCTGAGATGTTAGGTTCCCTTAGGTTTGGATATACAACGCTATAGACGCATAGAGTGTTCCCAACGAGACGTAGGGACCGACATGACAGGAATGATGTAAAATATTACATCCAAGATTTTGGGTTGCCTTAGGTTAGGATATACAACGTGATAGATGTATTTAATGTCCCCATCGAGAAGTAGGCGACGACACGCCAGGAATGGTGTAAAATATTACATCCGAGATATTAGGTTGCGTTAGGTTAGGATATATATCGTTATAAACGTATATAATGTTCCCAGCGAGACGAAGGAACTGACATGCCAGGAATGTTGTAAAATATTACATCCGAGATGTTATGTTGCCTTACGTTAGGATATGTAACGTTATAGACGTATATAATGTTCCCACCGAAAAGTAGGAGCCGAAGCGCCAGGAATGTTGTAAAATATTACATCCGAGATGTTAGTTTCCCTTAAGTTTGGATATATATCGTTATAGACGTATATAACGTTCCCACCGAGACGTAGGGACCGACATGCCAGGAATGTTGTAAAATATTACATCCCAGATGTTAGGTTGCGTTAGGCTAGGATATACAACGTTATAGACATATATAATGTCCCCATTGAGTAGCAGGCGACGACACGCCAGGAATGTTGTAAAATATTACATCCGAGATGTTAGATTGCTTAGGCTAGGATATACAACGTTATAGACGTATATAATGTCCCCATCGAGAAGCAGGCGACGACACGCCAGGAATGTTGTAAAATATAACATCCGAGATGTTATGTTGCCTTACGTTGGGATATGTAACGTTATAGACGCATGGAGTGTTCCCAACGAGACGTAGGGACCGACATGACAGGAATGATGTAAAATATTACATCCGAGATGTTGTGTTGCCTTAGGTTATGATATACAACGTTATAGACGTATATAATGTCCCCATCGAGAAGCAGGCGACGACACGCCAGGAACGTTGTAAAATATTACATTCGACATGTCAGGTCGCCTTAGGCTACGATATGTAACGTTATAGACGCATAGAGTGTTCCCAACGAGACGTAGGGACCGACATGACAGGAATGATGTAAAATATTACATCCGAGATGTTCGGTTGCCTTAGGTTAGGATATGTAACGTTATAGACGCATATAATGTTACCACCGATAAGTACGGGTCGACACGACAGGAATGATGTAAAATATTACATTCGACATGCTAGGTCGCCTTAGGCTAGGATATATAACGTTAAAGACGTATATAAAGTTCCCACCGAGAAATAGGTGCCGACGCGTCAGGAATGTTGTAAAATATTACATCCCAGATGTTAGGTTTCGTTAGGTTAGGATATACAACGTTATAGACATATATAATGTCCCCACCGAGAAGCAGGCGACAACACGCCAGGAATGTTGTAAAATATTACACCTGAGATGTTAGGTTCCCTTACGTTAGGATATACAACGCTATAGACGCATAGAGTGTTCCCAACGAGACGTAGGGACCGACATGACAGGAATGATGTAAAATATTACATCCGAGATGTTGTGTTGCCTTAGGTTAGGATATACAACGTTATAGACGTATATAATGTTCCCACCGAAAAGTAGGAGCCGAATCGCCAGGAATGTTGTAAAATATTACATCCGAGATGTTAGTTTCCCTTAAGTTTGGATATATGTCGTTATAGACGTATATAACGTTCCCAGCGAGACGTAGGGACTGACATGCCAGGAATGTTGTAAAATATTACATCCCAGATGTTAGGTTTCGTTAGGTTAGGATATACAACGTTATAGACGTATATAATGTCCCCATCAAGAAGCAGGCGACGACACGCCAGGAATGTTGTAAAATGTTACACCTGAGATGTTAGGTTCCCTTAGGTTTGGATATACAACGCTATAGACGCATAGAGTGTTCCCAACGAGACGTAGGGACCGACATGACAGGAATGATGTAAAATATTACATCCGAGGTGTTGGGTTGCCTTAGGTTAGGATATACAACGTTATAGACGTATTTAATGTCCCCATCGAGAAGCAGGCGACGACACGCCAGGAATGTTGTAAAATATTACATCCGAGATGTTAGGTTGCGTTAGGTTAGGATATATATCGTTATAAACGTATATAATGTTCCCAGCGAGACGTAGGAACTGACATGCCAGGAATGTTGTAAAATATTACATCCGAGATGTTATGTTGCCTTACGTTAGGATATGTAACGTTATAGACGTATATAATGTTCCCACCGAAAAGTAGGAGCCGAAGCGCCAGGAATGTTGTAAAATATTACATCCGAGATGTTAGTTTCCCTTAAGTTTGGATATATGTCGTTATAGACGTATATAACGTTCCCAGCGAGACGTAGGGACTGACATGCCAGGAATGTTGTAAAATATTACATCCTAGATGTTAGGTAGCATTAGGTTAGGATATACAACGTTATAGACGTATATAATGTCCCCATCGAGAAGCAGGCGACGACACGCCAGGAACGTTGTAAAATATTACATTCGACATGTCAGGTCGCCTTAGGCTACGATATGTAACGTTATAGACGCATATAATGTTACCACCGAGAAATACGGGTCGACACGACAGGAATGATGTAAAATATTACATTCGACATGCTAGGTCGCCTTAGGCTAGGATATATAACGTTAAAGACGTATATTAAGTTCCCACCGAGAAATAGGTGCCGACGCGTCAGGAATGTTGTAAAATATTACATCCCAGATGTTAGGTTTCGTTAGGTTAGGATATACAACGTTATAGACATATATAATGTCCCCACCGAGAAGCAGGCGACAACACGCCAGGAATGTTGTAAAATATTACATTCGGCATGTTAGGTTGCCTTAGGCTAGAATACATAACGTTATAGACGTATATAATGTTACCACCGAGATCTACGGGCGGACGCGCCAGGAATGATGTAAAATATTACATTCGACATGTCAGGTCGCCTTAGGCTAGGATATACAACGCTATAGACGTATATAATGGTCCCACCGAGAAATAGGGGCCGACGCGTCAGGAATGTTGTAAAATACTACACCCGAGATGTTAGGTTCCCTTAGGTTAGGATATACAACGTTATAGACGTATAGAATGTTCCCACCGAGACGTAGGGACCGACATGCCAGGAATGCTGTAAAATATTACATCCCAGATTTTAGGTTGCGTTAGGTTAGGATATACAACGTTATAGACATATATAATGACCCCATCGAGAAGCAGGCGACGACACGCCAGGAATGTTGTAAAATATAACATCCGAGATGTTATGTTGCCTTACGTTAGGATATGTAACGTTATAGACGTATATAATGTTCCCACCGAAAAGTAGGAGCCGAAGCGCCAGGAATGTTGTAAAATATTACATCCGAGATGTTAGTTTCCCTTAAGTTTGGATATATATTGTTATAGACGTATATAATGTCCAGATCGAGACGTGGGGACCGACAAGCCAGTATGTTGTAAAATATTACATCCCAAATGTTAGGATGCGTTAGGTTAGGATATACAACGTTATAGACGTATGAAGTGTCCCCATCGAGAAGCAGGCGACGACACACCAGGAATGATGTAAAATATTACATACCAGATGTTAGGTTGCGTTAGGTTAGGATATACAACGTTATAGACGTTTATAATGTCCCCATCGGGCAGCGGGCGACGACATGCCAGAAATGTTGTAAAATATTACATCCGAGATGTTATGTTGCCTTACGTTAGGATATGTAACGTTATAGACGTATATAATGTTCCCACCGAAAAGTAGGAGCCGAAGCGCCAGGAATGTTGTAAAATATTACATCCGAGATGTTAGTTTCCCTTAAGTTTGGATATATATCGTTATAGACGTATATAACGTTCCCACCGAGACGTAGGGACTGACATGCCAGGAATGTTGTAAAATATTACATCCTAGATGTTAGATTGCGTTAGGTTAGGATATACAACGTTATAGACGTATATAATGTCCCCATCAAGAAGCAGGCGACGACACGCCAGGAATGTTGTAAAATATTACATCCCAGATGTTAGGTTTCGTTAGGTTAGGATATACAACGTTATAGACATATATAATGTCCCCATCGAGAAGCAGGCGACAACACGCCAGGAATGTTGTAAAATGTTACACCTGAGATGTTAGGTTCCCTTAGGTTTGGATATACAACGCTATAGACGCATAGAGTGTTCCCAACGAGACGTAGGGACCGACATGACAGGAATGATGTAAAATATTACATCCAAGATTTTGGGTTGCCTTAGGTTAGGATATACAACGTGATAGATGTATTTAATGTCCCCATCGAGAAGTAGGCGACGACACGCCAGGAATGGTGTAAAATATTACATCCGAGATATTAGGTTGCGTTAGGTTAGGATATATATCGTTATAAACGTATATAATGTTCCCAGCGAGACGAAGGAACTGACATGCCAGGAATGTTGTAAAATATTACATCCGAGATGTTATGTTGCCTTACGTTAGGATATGTAACGTTATAGACGTATATAATGTTCCCACCGAAAAGTAGGAGCCGAAGCGCCAGGAATGTTGTAAAATATTACATCCGAGATGTTAGTTTCCCTTAAGTTTGGATATATATCGTTATAGACGTATATAACGTTCCCACCGAGACGTAGGGACCGACATGCCAGGAATGTTGTAAAATATTACATCCCAGATGTTAGGTTGCGTTAGGCTAGGATATACAACGTTATAGACATATATAATGTCCCCATCGAGAAGCAGGCGACGACACGCCAGGAATGTTGTAAAATATTACATCCGAGATGTTAGATTGCTTAGGCTAGGATATACAACGTTATAGACGTATATAATGTCCCCATCGAGAAGCAGGCGACGACACGCCAGGAATGTTGTAAAATATAACATCCGAGATGTTATGTTGCCTTACGTTGGGATATGTAACGTTATAGACGCATGGAGTGTTCCCAACGAGACGTAGGGACCGACATGACAGGAATGATGTAAAATATTACATCCGAGATGTTGTGTTGCCTTAGGTTATGATATACAACGTTATAGACGTATATAATGTCCCCATCGAGAAGCAGGCGACGACACGCCAGGAACGTTGTAAAATATTACATTCGACATGTCAGGTCGCCTTAGGCTACGATATGTAACGTTATAGACGCATAGAGTGTTCCCAACGAGACGTAGGGACCGACATGACAGGAATGATGTAAAATATTACATCCGAGATGTTCGGTTGCCTTAGGTTAGGATATGTAACGTTATAGACGCATATAATGTTACCACCGATAAGTACGGGTCGACACGACAGGAATGATGTAAAATATTACATTCGACATGCTAGGTCGCCTTAGGCTAGGATATATAACGTTAAAGACGTATATAAAGTTCCCACCGAGAAATAGGTGCCGACGCGTCAGGAATGTTGTAAAATATTACATCCCAGATGTTAGGTTTCGTTAGGTTAGGATATACAACGTTATAGACATATTTAATGTCCCCACCGAGAAGCAGGCGACAACACGCCAGGAATGTTGTAAAATATTACACCTGAGATGTTAGGTTCCCTTACGTTAGGATATACAACGCTATAGACGCATAGAGTGTTCCCAACGAGACGTAGGGACCGACATGACAGGAATGATGTAAAATATTACATCCGAGATGTTGTGTTGCCTTAGGTTAGGATATACAACGTTATAGACGTATATAATGTTCCCACCGAAAAGTAGGAGCCGAATCGCCAGGAATGTTGTAAAATATTACATCCGAGATGTTAGTTTCCCTTAAGTTTGGATATATGTCGTTATAGACGTATATAACGTTCCCAGCGAGACGTAGGGACTGACATGCCAGGAATGTTGTAAAATATTACATCCCAGATGTTAGGTTTCGTTAGGTTAGGATATACAACGTTATAGACGTATATAATGTCCCCATCAAGAAGCAGGCGACAACACGCCAGGAATGTTGTAAAATGTTACACCTGAGATGTTAGGTTCCCTTAGGTTTGGATATACAACGCTATAGACGCATAGAGTGTTCCCAACGAGACGTAGGGACCGACATGACAGGAATGATGTAAAATATTACATCCGAGGTGTTGGGTTGCCTTAGGTTAGGATATACAACGTTATAGACGTATAGAATGTTCCCACCGAGACGTAGGGACCGACATGCCAGGAATGCTGTAAAATATTACATCCCAGATTTTAGGTTGCGTTAGGTTAGGATATACAACGTTATAGACATATATAATGACCCCATCGAGAAGCAGGCGACGACACGCCAGGAATGTTGTAAAATATAACATCCGAGATGTTATGTTGCCTTACGTTAGGATATGTAACGTTATAGACGTATATAATGTTCCCACCGAAAAGTAGGAGCCGAAGCGCCAGGAATGTTGTAAAATATTACATCCGAGATGTTAGTTTCCCTTAAGTTTGGATATATATTGTTATAGACGTATATAATGTCCAGATCGAGACGTGGGGACCGACAAGCCAGTATGTTGTAAAATATTACATCCCAAATGTTAGGATGCGTTAGGTTAGGATATACAACGTTATAGACGTATGAAGTGTCCCCATCGAGAAGCAGGCGACGACACACCAGGAATGATGTAAAATATTACATACCAGATGTTAGGTTGCGTTAGGTTAGGATATACAACGTTATAGACGTTTATAATGTCCCCATCGGGCAGCGGGCGACGACATGCCAGAAATGTTGTAAAATATTACATCCGAGATGTTATGTTGCCTTACGTTAGGATATATAACGTTATAGATGTATATAATGTCCCGATCGAGAAGTAGGCGACGGCACGCCAGGAATGTTGTAAAATATTACATTCGACATGTTAGGTCGCCTTAGGCTAGGATATATCACGTTACAGACGTATATAATGTTCCCACCGAGAAATAGGCGCCGACATGTCAGGAATGATGTAAAATATTACATCCCAGATGTTAGGTAGCGTTAGGTTAGGATATACAACGTTATAGACGTATATAATGTCCCCATCGAGAAGTAGGGGCCGACGAGCCAGGAATGTTGTAAAATATTACGCTCGACATGCTAGGTTGCCTTACGTTATGATATATAGCGATATAGACGTATATAATGTTCCCACCGAGAAGTAGGGGCCGGCGCGCCAGGAATGTTGTAAAATATTGCATCCGAGATGTTATGTTGCCTTACGTTAGGATATATAACGTTATAGACGTATATAATGTTCCCACCGAGAAGTAGGGGCCGGCGCGCCAGGAATGTTGTAAAATATTACATCCGAGATGTTAGGATTGCCTTAGACTAGGATATATAACGTTATAGACGTATATAATGTTCCCACCGAGAAGTAGGGGCCGAAGTGACGGGAATGTTGTAAAATATTACATCCGAATTGTTAGGTTGCCTTAGGTTAGGATATATAACGTTATTGACTTATATAATGTTCCCACCGAGAAATAGGGGCCGACGCCCCAGGAATGTTGTAAAATATTACGCTCGACAAGTTAGGTTGCCTTAGGCTAGGATATATAGCGTTAAAGACGTATATAATGTTCCCACCGAGAAATAGGGGCCGACACGCCAGGAATGTTGTAAAACATTACATCCGAGGTGTTAGGTTCCCTTAGGTTAGGACATATAACGTTATAGACGTACATAATGTTCCCACCGAGAAGGAGGTGCCGACGCGCCAGGAATGTTGTAAAATATTACATCCGACATGTTAAGTTGCCTTAGGTTAGGATATATAACGTTATAGACGTATATACTGTTCCCACCGACAAGTAGTTGCCGACGCGCCAGGAATTTTGGAAAATACTACATCCGAGATGTTAGGTTGCCTTAGGTTAGGATATATAGCGTTATAGACGCATACAATGTCCCCACCGTGACGTACGGGGCGTCACGAACGGGATTCTGCGGAACAATACCAGCGAGGGTCTAGATGGGTTAGGGTAGGTTATATTACGATATAGACTTATATAATGTCCCTAGGGAGAAGTGGGGCCGACCAGACAGGAATGTTGTGAAATACTACATTCGAGATGTTAGGTTGCCTTCGGGTGGGAAATACAATGTTATAGACGTATATAATGTCCCCACCGAGAAGTATGAACCAAACCGAACAGGATTCTGTAAAACATTATCGCCGAGTGGCTAGATGGGTTATTTTAGGTTATGTTACGTTATGGACGTATATAATGTTCCCACCGAGAAGTAGGGGCCGACCCGCCAGTAATTTTGAAATTACTACATCCGAGATGTTAAATAGCATTAGGTTAGGATATATAACGTTATAGACGCATACAATGACCCTACCGAGACGTACGGGACGACACGAACTGGATTCTGTAAAACATTACCAGCGAGGGGCTAAATGGGTTAGGTTAGGTTATATTACGATATAGCCTTATATAATGTCCCCACCGAGAAGTAAGGGTCGACCCGCCAGGAATGTTGTGAAATACTACATTCGAGATGTTAGGTTGCCTTCGGGTGGGATATACAATGTTATAGACGTATATAATGTCCCCACCGAGAAGTAGGTGCCGTCCCGCCTGGAATGTTGTAAAATACTATACTCGAGATATTAGGTTGCCT
Organism: Xylocopa violacea; assembly: GCA_963969225.1. Lineage (NCBI taxonomy): Eukaryota > Metazoa > Arthropoda > Insecta > Hymenoptera > Apidae > Xylocopa > Xylocopa violacea. The sequence goes on along the minus strand of CAXAJV010000001.1, from coordinate 43,364,202 downwards.
TAGGCTAGGATGTATACCGTTATAGTCGTATGTAATGTTACCACCGAGACGTACGGTGCGACACGAACGGGATTCTGTGAAACAATACCAGCGAGGGTCTAGATGGGTTAGGTTAGGTTATATTACGATATGGACTTATATAATGTTCCTACCGAGAAGTAGGTTCAGCCCGCCAGGAATGTTGTGAAATACTACATCCGAGATGTTAGGTTGCCTTAGGTTAGGATATATAACGTTATAGACGTATATAATTTCCCCACCGAAAAGTATGAGCCAACACGACCGGGATTCTGTAAAACATTATCACCGAAGTGCAAAATGGGTTAGGTTAGGTTATATTACGACATAGACGTATATAATGTGCCCACCGAGAAGTAGGGGCCGACACGACTGGAATGTTGTAAAATACTACATTCGAGATGTTAAGTTGCCTTAGGTTAGGCTATATAACGTTATAGACTTATATAAAGTCCGCACCGTGATCGTACGGTGCGACACGAACGGGATTCTGTGAAACAATACCAGCGAGGGTCTAGATGGGTTATGTTAGGTTATATTACGATATAGACTTATATAATGTTCCTACCGAGAAGTAGGTTCAGCCCGCCAGGAATGTTGTGAAGTACTACATCCGAGATGTTAGGTTGCCTTAGGTTAGGATATATAACGTTATAGACGTATATGATTTCCCCACCGAGAAGTATGAGCCAACACGACCGGGATTCTGTAAAACATTATCACCGAAGTGCAAAATGGGTTTAGGTTAGGTTATATTACGACATAGAGGTATATAATGTGCCCACCGAGAAGTAGGGACCGACACGACTGGAATGTTGTAAAATACTAGATTCGAGATGTTAAGTTGCCTTAGGTTAGGATATATAACGATATAGACTTATATAATGTCCGCACCGAGGCGTACGGGACGACATGACCCGGATTCTGTGAAACATTACCGCCGAGGGGCTAGATGGGTTATTTTAGGTTATATTACGTTATGGACGTATATAATGTTCCCACCGAGAAGTAGGGGCCGACCCGTCAGTAATTTTGAAATTACTACATCCGAGATGTTAGATAGCCTTAGGTTAGGATATATAACGTTATAGACGCATACAATGTCCCCACCGAGACGTACGCGACGACACGAACTGGATCCTGTAAAACATTACCAGCGAGGGGCTAAATGGATTAGGTTAGGTTATATTGCGATATAGACGTATATAATGTGCCCACCGAGAAGTAGGGGCCGACACGACTGGAATGTTGTAAAATACTACATTCGAGATGTTAAGTTGCCTTAGGTTAGGCTATATAACGTTTTAGACTTATATAATGTCCGCACCGTGACGTACGGGGCGACACGAACGGGATTCAGTGAAACATTACCAGCGAGGGTCTAGATGGGTTAGGTTAGGTTATATTGCGATATAGACTTATATAATGTCCCTACCGAGAAGTGGGTCCGACCCGCCAGGAATGTTGTAAAATACTACATCCGAGATGTTAGGTTGCCTTAGGTTAGGATATATAACGTTATAGACGTATATAATGTCCCCACCGAGAAGTATGAGCCAACACGGCCGGGATTCTGTAAACCATTATCACCGAGGGGCAAAATGTGTTAGGTTAGGTTATATTACGATATGGACGTATATAAAGTTCCCACCAAGAAGTAGGGGCCGACCCGTCAGTAATTTTGAAATTACTACATCCGAGATGTTAGATAGCCTTAGGTTAGGATATATAACGTTATAGACGCATACAACGTCCCCACCGAGACGTACGGGGCGACACGAACGGGATTCAGTGGAACATTACCAGCGAGGGTCTAGATGGGTTAGGTTAGGTTATATTACGATATAGACTTACGTACTGTTCCCACCGTGAAGTAGGTTCCGCACCGCCAGGAATGTTGTAAAATACTACATCCGAGATGCTAGGTTGCCTTAGGTTAGGATATATATCGTTATAGACGCATAGAATGTCCCCACCGAGCAGTATGAGCCAACACGACCGGGATTCTGTAAAACATTATCACCGAAGTGCAAAATGGGTTTAGGTTAGGTTATATTACGATATATACGTATATAATTTTCCCACCGAGAAGTAGGTGCCGACACGCCTGGAATGTTGCAAAATACTACATTCGAGATGTTAAGTTGCCTTAGGTTAGGATATATAACGTTATGGACTTATATAATGTCCGCACCGCGACGCACGGTACGACACGAACGGGATTCTGTAAAACATTACCGCCGAGGGGCTAGATGGGTTAGGTTAGGTTATATTACGTTATCGACGTATATAAAGTTCCCACCAAGAAGTAGGGGCCGACCCGCCAGTAATTTTGGAAATTACTACATCCGAGATGTTAGATAGCCTTAGGTTAGGATATATAACGTTATAGACGCATACAATGTTCCCACCGAGACGTACGGGACGACACGAACGGGATTCTGTAAAACATTACCAGCGAGGGGCTAAATGGGTTAGGTTAGGTTATATTGCGATATAGACGTATATAATGTGCCCACCGAGAAGTACGGGCCGACCCGCCTGGAATGTTGTAAAATACTACATTTGAGATGTTAGGTTGCCTTAGGTTAGGATATATAACGTTATGGACGTATATAATGTCCGCACCGTGACGTACGGGGCGACACGAACGGGATTCAGTGAAACATTACCAGCGAGGGTCTAGATGGGTTAGGTTAGGTTATATTGCGATATAGACTTATATAATGTCCCTACCGAGAAGTGGGGCCGACCCGCCAGGAATGTTGTAAAATACTACATCCGAGATGTTAGGTTGCCTTAGGTTAGGATATATAACGTTATAGACGTATATAATGTCCCCACCGAGAAGTATTAGCCAACACGGCCGGGATTCTGTAAACCATTATCACCGAGGGGCAAAATGTGTTAGGTTAGGTTATATTACGATATGGACGTATATAAAGTTCCCACCAAGAAGTAGGGGCCGACCCGTCAGTAATTTTGAAATTACTACATCCGAGATGTTAGATAGCCTTAGGTTAGGATATATAACGTTATAGACGCATACAATGTCCCCACCGAGACGTACGGGGCGACACGAACGGGATTCAGTGGAACATTACCAGCGAGGGTCTAGATGGGTTAGGTTAGGTTATATTACGATATAGACTTACGTAGTGTTCCCACCGTGAAGTAGGTTCCGCACCGCCAGGAATGTTGTAAAATACTACATCCGAGATGCTAGGTTGCCTTAGGTTATGATATATATCGTTATAGACGCATAGAATGTCCCCACCGAGCAGTATGAGCCAACACGACCGGGATTCTGTAAAACATTATCACCGAAGTGCAAAATGGGTTTAGGTTAGGTTATATTACGATATATACGTATATAATTTTCCCACCAAGAAGTAGGGGCCGACCCGCCAGTAATTTTGGAAATTACTACATCCGAGATGTTAGATAGCCTTAGGTTAGGATATATAACGTTATAGACGCATACAATGTTCCCACCGAGACGTACGGGACGACACGAACTGGATTCTGTAAAACATTATCAGCGAGGGGCTAGATGGGTTAGGTTAGGTTACACCACGTTGTAGACGTATACAATATTCCCACCGAGAAGTAGGGGCCGACCCGCCAGGAATGTTGTAAAATACTACATCCGAGATGTTAGGTTGCCTTAGGTTAGGATATATAACGTTCTAGACGCATATAATGTCCCCACCGCGAAGTACGGGCCGACACGACCGGGATTCTGTAAAACATTACCAGCGAGGGGCTAGATGGGTTAGGTTAGGTTACATTACGTTATAGACGTATATAATGTTCCCACCGAGAAGTAGGGGCCAACCCGCCAGGTATTTTCGAAAATACTATATCCGAGATGTTAGGTTGCCTTAGGTTAGCATATATAACGTTATAGACGTATATAATGTCCGCACCGTGACGTACGGGGCGACACGAACGGAATTCTGTGAAACATTACCAGCGAGGGTCTAGATGGGTTAGGTTAGGTTATATTGCGATATAGACTTATATAATGTCCCTACCGAGAAGTGGGGCCGACCCGCCAGGAATGTTGTGAAATACTACACTCGAGATGTTATGTTGCCTTCGGGTGGGATATACAATGTTATAGACGTATATAATGTCCCCACCGAGACGTAAGGGACGACACGAACTGGATTCTGTTAAACATTACCAGCGAGGGGCTAGATGGGTTAGGTTAGGTTATACTACGTTGTAGACGTACATAATGTCCCCACCGAGAAGTAGGGGCCGACCGGCCTGGAATGTTGTAAAATACTACATTCGAGATGTTGGGTTGCCTTAGGTTAGGATATATAACGTTATGGACGTATATAATGTTCGCACCGAGACGTACGGAACGACACGAACGGGATTCTGTAAAACATTACCACCGAGGGGCTAGATGGGTTAGGTTAGGTTAGATTACGTTATGGACGTATATAACGTTCCCACCGAGAAGTAGGGGCCGACCCGCCAGGTATTTTCGAAAATACTATATCCGAAATGTTAGGTTGCCTTAGGTTAGGATATATATCGTTATAGACGCATACAATGTCCCCACCGAGAAGTATGAGCCATCACGACCGGGATTCTGTAAAACATTATCACCGAAGTGCAAAATGGGTTTGGGTTAGGTTATATGACGATATAGACGTATATAATGTTTCCACCGAGAAGTAGGGGCCGACACGCCTGGAATGTTGCAAAATACTACATTCGAGATGTTAATTTGCCTTAGGTTAGGATATATAACGTTATGGACTTATATAATGTCCACACTGCGACGCACGGGACGACACGAACGGGATTCTGTAAAACATTACCGCCGAGGGGCTAGATGGGTTGGTTAGGTGATATTACGTTATCGACGTATATAAAGTTCCCACCAAGAAGTAGGGGCCGACCCGTCAGTAATTTTGAAATTACTACATCCGAGATGTTAGATAGCCTTAGGTTAGGATATATAACGTTATAGACGCATACAATGTCCCCACCGAGACGTACGCGACGACACGAACTGGATTCTGTAAAACATTACCAGCGAGGGGCTAAATGGGTTAGGTTAGGTTATATTGCGATATAGACGTATATAATGTGCCCACCGAGAAGTAGGGGCCGACCCGCCTGGAGTGTTGTAAAATACTACATTCGAGATGTTAAGTTGCCTTAGGTTAGGATATATAACGTTATAGACTTATATAATGTCCGCACCGAGACATACGGGACGACACGAACGGGATTCTGTAAAACATTATCGCCGAGGGGCAAAATGGGTTAGGTTAGGTTATAATACGATATAGACGTATATAGTGTGCCCACCGAGAAGTAGGGGCCGACCCGCCTGGAATGTTGTAAAATACTACATTCGAGATGTTAAGTTGCCTTAAGTTAGGCTATATAACGTTATAGACTTATATAATGTCCGCACCGTGACGTACGGGGCGACACGAACGGGATTTAGTGGAACATTACCAGCGAGGGTCTAGATGGGTTAGGCTAGGTTATATTGCGATATAGACTTATATAATGTCCCTACCGAGTAGTGGGGCCGACCCGCCAGGAATGTTGTAAAATACTACATCCGAGATGTTAGGTTGCCTTAGGTTAGGATATATATCGTTATAGACGCATAGAATGTCCCCACCGAGCAGTATGAGCCAACACGACCGGGATTCTGTAAAACATTATCACCGAAGTGCAAAATGGGTTTAGGTTAGGTTATATTACGATATATACGTATATAATTTTCCCACCGAGAAGTAGGGGCCGACACGCCTGGAATGTTGCAAAATACTACATTCGAGATGTTAAGTTGCCTTAGGTTAGCATATATAACGTTATAGACGTATATAATGTCCGCACCGTGACGTACGGGGCGACACGAACGGAATTCTGTGAAACATTACCAGCGAGGGTCTAGATGGGTTAGGTTAGGTTATATTGCGATATAGACTTATATAATGTCCCTACCGAGAAGTGCGGCCGACCCGCCAGGAATGTTGTGAAATACTACACTCGAGATGTTAGGTTGCCTTCGGGTGGGATATACAATGTTATAGACGTATATAATGTCCCCACCGAGACGTAAGGGACGACACGAACTGGATTCTGTTAAACATTACCAGCGAGGGGCTAGATGGGTTAGGTTAGGTTATACTACGTTGTAGACGTACATAATGTCCCCACCGAGAAGTAGGGGCCGACCGGCCTGGAATGTTGTAAAATACTACATTCGAGATGTTGGGTTGCCTTAGGTTAGGATATATAACGTTATGGACGTATATAATGTTCGCACCGAGACGTACGGAACGACACGAACGGGATTCTGTAAAACATTACCACCGAGGGGCTAGATGGGTTAGGTTAGGTTAGATTACGTTATGGACGTATATAACGTTCCCACCGAGAAGTAGGGGCCGACCCGCCAGGTATTTTCGAAAATACTATATCCGAAATGTTAGGTTGCCTTAGGTTAGGATATATATCGTTATAGACGCATACAATGTCCCCACCGAGAAGTATGAGCCATCACGACCGGGATTCTGTAAAACATTATCACCGAAGTGCAAAATGGGTTTGGGTTAGGTTATATGACGATATAGACGTATATAATGTTTCCACCGAGAAGTAGGGGCCGACACGCCTGGAATGTTGCAAAATACTACATTCGAGATGTTAATTTGCCTTAGGTTAGGATATATAACGTTATGGACTTATATAATGTCCACACTGCGACGCACGGGACGACACGAACGGGATTCTGTAAAACATTACCGCCGAGGGGCTAGATGGGTTGGTTAGGTTATATTACGTTATCGACGTATATAAAGTTCCCACCAAGAAGTAGGGGCCGACCCGTCAGTAATTTTGAAATTACTACATCCGAGATGTTAGATAGCCTTAGGTTAGGATATATAACGTTATAGACGCATACAATGTCCCCACCGAGACGTACGCGACGACACGAACTGGATTCTGTAAAACATTACCAGCGAGGGGCTAAATGGGTTAGGTTAGGTTATATTGCGATATAGACGTATATAATGTGCCCACCGAGAAGTAGGGGCCGACCCGCCTGGAGTGTTGTAAAATACTACATTCGAGATGTTAAGTTGCCTTAGGTTAGGATATATAACGTTATAGACTTATATAATGTCCGCACCGAGACATACGGGACGACACGAACGGAATTCTGTAAAACATTATCGCCGAGGGGCAAAATGGGTTAGGTTAGGTTATAATACGATATAGACGTATATAGTGTGCCCACCGAGAAGTAGGGGCCGACCCGCCTGGAATGTTGTAAAATACTACATTCGAGATGTTAAGTTGCCTTAAGTTAGGCTATATAACGTTATAGACTTATATAATGTCCGCACCGTGACGTACGGGGCGACACGAACGGGATTCAGTGGAACATTACCAGCGAGGGTCTAGATGGGTTAGGCTAGGTTACATTGCGATATAGACTTATATAATGTCCCTACCGAGTAGTGGGGCCGACCCGCCAGGAATGTTGTAAAATACTACATCCGAGATGTTAGGTTGCCTTAGGTTAGGATATATATCGTTATAGACGCATAGAATGTCCCCACCGAGCAGTATGAGCCAACACGACCGGGATTCTGTAAAACATTATCACCGAAGTGCAAAATGGGTTTAGGTTAGGTTATATTACGATATATACGTATATAATTTTCCCACCGAGAAGTAGGGGCCGACACGCCTGGAATGTTGCAAAATACTACATTCGAGATGTTAAGTTGCCTTAGGTTAGCATATATAACGTTATAGACGTATATAATGTCCGCACCGTGACGTACGGGGCGACACGAACGGAATTCTGTGAAACATTACCAGCGAGGGTCTAGATGGGTTAGGTTAGGTTATATTGCGATATAGACTTATATAATGTCCCTACCGAGAAGTGGGGCCGACCCGCCAGGAATGTTGTGAAATACTACACTCGAGATGTTAGGTTGCCTTCGGGTGGGATATACAATGTTATAGATGTATATAATGTCCCCACCGAGACGTAAGGGACGACACGAACTGGATTCTGTTAAACATTACCAGCGAGGGGCTAGATGGGTTAGGTTAGGTTATACTACGTTGTAGACGTACATAATGTCCCCACCGAGAAGTAGGGGCCGACCGGCCTGGAATGTTGTAAAATACTACATTCGAGATGTTGGGTTGCCTTAGGTTAGGATATATAACGTTATGGACGTATATAATGTTCGCACCGAGACGTACGGAACGACACGAACGGGATTCTGTAAAACATTACCACCGAGGGGCTAGATGGGTTAGGTTAGGTTAGATTACGTTATGGACGTATATAACGTTCCCACCGAGAAGTAGGGGCCGACCCGCCAGGTATTTTCGAAAATACTATATCCGAAATGTTAGGTTGCCTTAGGTTAGGATATATATCGTTATAGACGCATACAATGTCCCCACCGAGAAGTATGAGCCATCACGACCGGGATTCTGTAAAACATTATCACCGAAGTGCAAAATGGGTTTGGGTTAGGTTATATGACGATATAGACGTATATAATGTTTCCACCGAGAAGTAGGGGCCGACACGCCTGGAATGTTGCAAAATACTACATTCGAGATGTTAATTTGCCTTAGGTTAGGATATATAACGTTATGGACTTATATAATGTCCACACTGCGACGCACGGGACGACACGAACGGGATTCTGTAAAACATTACCGCCGAGGGGCTAGATGGGTTGGTTAGGTTATATTACGTTATCGACGTATATAAAGTTCCCACCAAGAAGTAGGGGCCGACCCGTCAGTAATTTTGAAATTACTACATCCGAGATGTTAGATAGCCTTAGGTTAGGATATATAACGTTATAGACGCATACAATGTCCCCACCGAGACGTACGCGACGACACGAACTGGATTCTGTAAAACATTACCAGCGAGGGGCTAAATGGGTTAGGTTAGGTTATATTGCGATATAGACGTATATAATGTGCCCACCGAGAAGTAGGGGCCGACCCGCCTGGAGTGTTGTAAAATACTACATTCGAGATGTTAAGTTGCCTTAGGTTAGGATATATAACGTTATAGACTTATATAATGTCCGCACCGAGACATACGGGACGACACGAACGGGATTCTGTAAAACATTACCAGCGAGGGGCTAAATGGGTTAGGTTAGGTTATATTGCGATATAGACGTATATAATGTGCCCACCGAGAAGTAGGGGCCGACCCGCCTGGAGTGTTGTAAAATACTACATTCGAGATGTTAAGTTGCCTTAGGTTAGGATATATAACGTTATAGACTTATATAATGTCCGCACCGAGACATACGGGACGACACGAACGGGATTCTGTAAAACATTATCGCCGAGGGGCAAAATGGGTTAGGTTAGGTTATAATACGATATAGACGTATATAGTGTGCCCACCGAGAAGTAGGGGCCGACCCGCCTGGAATGTTGTAAAATACTACATTCGAGATGTTAAGTTGCCTTAAGTTAGGCTATATAACGTTATAGACTTATATAATGTCCGCACCGAGACATACGGGACGACACGAACGGGATTCTGTAAAACATTATCGCCGAGGGGCAAAATGGGTTAGGTTAGGTTATAATACGATATAGACGTATATAGTGTGCCCACCGAGAAGTAGGGGCCGACCCGCCTGGAATGTTGTAAAATACTACATTCGAGATGTTAAGTTGCCTTAAGTTAGGCTATATAACGTTATAGACTTATATAATGTCCGCACCGTGACGTACGGGGCGACACGAACGGGATTCAGTGGAACATTACCAGCGAGGGTCTAGATGGGTTAGGCTAGGTTATATTGCGATATAGACTTATATAATGTCCCTACCGAGTAGTGGGGCCGACCCGCCAGGAATGTTGTAAAATACTACATCCGAGATGTTAGGTTGCCTTAGGTTAGGATATATATCGTTATAGACGCATAGAATGTCCCCACCGAGCAGTATGAGCCAACACGACCGGGATTCTGTAAAACATTATCACCGAAGTGCAAAATGGGTTTAGGTTAGGTTATATTACGATATATACGTATATAATTTTCCCACCGAGAAGTAGGGGCCGACACGCCTGGAATGTTGCAAAATACTACATTCGAGATGTTAAGTTGCCTTAGGTTAGCATATATAACGTTATAGACGTATATAATGTCCGCACCGTGACGTACGGGGCGACACGAACGGAATTCTGTGAAACATTACCAGCGAGGGTCTAGATGGGTTAGGTTAGGTTATATTGCGATATAGACTTATATAATGTCCCTACCGAGAAGTGGGGCCGACCCGCCAGGAATGTTGTGAAATACTACACTCGAGATGTTAGGTTGCCTTCGGGTGGGATATACAATGTTATAGACGTATATAATGTCCCCACCGAGACGTAAGGGACGACACGAACTGGATTCTGTTAAACATTACCAGCGAGGGGCTAGATGGGTTAGGTTAGGTTATACTACGTTGTAGACGTACATAATGTCCCCACCGAGAAGTAGGGGCCGACCGGCCTGGAATGTTGTAAAATACTACATTCGAGATGTTGGGTTGCCTTAGGTTAGGATATATAACGTTATGGACGTATATAATGTTCGCACCGAGACGTACGGAACGACACGAACGGGATTCTGTAAAACATTACCACCGAGGGGCTAGATGGGTTAGGTTAGGTTAGATTACGTTATGGACGTATATAACGTTCCCACCGAGAAGTAGGGGCCGACCCGCCAGGTATTTTCGAAAATACTATATCCGAAATGTTAGGTTGCCTTAGGTTAGGATATATATCGTTATAGACGCATACAATGTCCCCACCGAGAAGTATGAGCCATCACGACCGGGATTCTGTAAAACATTATCACCGAAGTGCAAAATGGGTTTGGGTTAGGTTATATGACGATATAGACGTATATAATGTTTCCACCGAGAAGTAGGGGCCGACACGCCTGGAATGTTGCAAAATACTACATTCGAGATGTTTATTTGCCTTAGGTTAGGATATATAACGTTATGGACTTATATAATGTCCACACTGCGACGCACGGGACGACACGAACGGGATTCTGTAAAACATTACCGCCGAGGGGCTAGATGGGTTGGTTAGGTTATATTACGTTATCGACGTATATAAAGTTCCCACCAAGAAGTAGGGGCCGACCCGTCAGTAATTTTGAAATTACTACATCCGAGATGTTAGATAGCCTTAGGTTAGGATATATAACGTTATAGACGCATACAATGTCCCCACCGAGACGTACGCGACGACACGAACTGGATTCTGTAAAACATTACCAGCGAGGGGCTAAATGGGTTAGGTTAGGTTATATTGCGATATAGACGTATATAATGTGCCCACCGAGAAGTAGGGGCCGACCCGCCTGGAGTGTTGTAAAATACTACATTCGAGATGTTAAGTTGCCTTAGGTTAGGATATATAACGTTATAGACTTATATAATGTCCGCACCGAGACATACGGGACGACACGAACGGGATTCTGTAAAACATTACCAGCGAGGGGCTAAATGGGTTAGGTTAGGTTATATTGCGATATAGACGTATATAATGTGCCCACCGAGAAGTAGGGGCCGACCCGCCTGGAGTGTTGTAAAATACTACATTCGAGATGTTAAGTTGCCTTAGGTTAGGATATATAACGTTATAGACTTATATAATGTCCGCACCGAGACATACGGGACGACACGAACGGGATTCTGTAAAACATTATCGCCGAGGGGCAAAATGGGTTAGGTTAGGTTATAATACGATATAGACGTATATAGTGTGCCCACCGAGAAGTAGGGGCCGACCCGCCTGGAATGTTGTAAAATACTACATTCGAGATGTTAAGTTGCCTTAAGTTAGGCTATATAACGTTATAGACTTATATAATGTCCGCACCGTGACGTACGGGGCGACACGAACGGGATTCAGTGGAACATTACCAGCGAGGGTCTAGATGGGTTAGGCTAGGTTATATTGCGATATAGACTTATATAATGTCCCTACCGAGTAGTGGGGCCGACCCGCCAGGAATGTTGTAAAATACTACATCCGAGATGTTAGGTTGCCTTAGGTTAGGATATATATCGTTATAGACGCATAGAATGTCCCCACCGAGCAGTATGAGCCAACACGACCGGGATTCTGTAAAACATTATCACCGAAGTGCAAAATGGGTTTAGGTTAGGTTATATTACGATATATACGTATATAATTTTCCCACCGAGAAGTAGGGGCCGACACGCCTGGAATGTTGTAAAATACTACATTCGAGATGTTGGGTTGCCTTAGGTTAGGATATATAACGTTATGGACGTATATAATGTTCGCACCGAGACGTACGGAACGACACGAACGGGATTCTGTAAAACATTACCACCGAGGGGCTAGATGGGTTAGGTTAGGTTAGATTACGTTATGGACGTATATAACGTTCCCACCGAGAAGTAGGGGCCGACCCGCCAGGTATTTTCGAAAATACTATATCCGAAATGTTAGGTTGCCTTAGGTTAGGATATATATCGTTATAGACGCATACAATGTCCCCACCGAGAAGTATGAGCCATCACGACCGGGATTCTGTAAAACATTATCACCGAAGTGCAAAATGGGTTTGGGTTAGGTTATATGACGATATAGACGTATATAATGTTTCCACCGAGAAGTAGGGGCCGACACGCCTGGAATGTTGCAAAATACTACATTCGAGATGTTTATTTGCCTTAGGTTAGGATATATAACGTTATGGACTTATATAATGTCCACACTGCGACGCACGGGACGACACGAACGGGATTCTGTAAAACATTACCGCCGAGGGGCTAGATGGGTTGGTTAGGTTATATTACGTTATCGACGTATATAAAGTTCCCACCAAGAAGTAGGGGCCGACCCGTCAGTAATTTTGAAATTACTACATCCGAGATGTTAGATAGCCTTAGGTTAGGATATATAACGTTATAGACGCATACAATGTCCCCACCGAGACGTACGCGACGACACGAACTGGATTCTGTAAAACATTACCAGCGAGGGGCTAAATGGGTTAGGTTAGGTTATATTGCGATATAGACGTATATAATGTGCCCACCGAGAAGTAGGGGCCGACCCGCCTGGAGTGTTGTAAAATACTACATTCGAGATGTTAAGTTGCCTTAGGTTAGGATATATAACGTTATAGACTTATATAATGTCCGCACCGAGACATACGGGACGACACGAACGGGATTCTGTAAAACATTACCAGCGAGGGGCTAAATGGGTTAGGTTAGGTTATATTGCGATATAGACGTATATAATGTGCCCACCGAGAAGTAGGGGCCGACCCGCCTGGAGTGTTGTAAAATACTACATTCGAGATGTTAAGTTGCCTTAGGTTAGGATATATAACGTTATAGACTTATATAATGTCCGCACCGAGACATACGGGACGACACGAACGGGATTCTGTAAAACATTATCGCCGAGGGGCAAAATGGGTTAGGTTAGGTTATAATACGATATAGACGTATATAGTGTGCCCACCGAGAAGTAGGGGCCGACCCGCCTGGAATGTTGTAAAATACTACATTCGAGATGTTAAGTTGCCTTAAGTTAGGCTATATAACGTTATAGACTTATATAATGTCCGCACCGTGACGTACGGGGCGACACGAACGGGATTCAGTGGAACATTACCAGCGAGGGTCTAGATGGGTTAGGCTAGGTTATATTGCGATATAGACTTATATAATGTCCCTACCGAGTAGTGGGGCCGACCCGCCAGGAATGTTGTAAAATACTACATCCGAGATGTTAGGTTGCCTTAGGTTAGGATATATATCGTTATAGACGCATAGAATGTCCCCACCGAGCAGTATGAGCCAACACGACCGGGATTCTGTAAAACATTATCACCGAAGTGCAAAATGGGTTTAGGTTAGGTTATATTACGATATATACGTATATAATTTTCCCACCGAGAAGTAGGGGCCGACACGCCTGGAATGTTGCAAAATACTACATTCGAGATGTTAAGTTGCCTTAGGTTAGGATATATAACGTTATGGACGTATATAATGTCCGCACCGTGACGTACGGGGCGACACGAACGGGATTCAGTGAAACATTACCAGCGAGGGTCTAGATGGGTTAGGTTAGGTTATATTGCGATATAGACTTATATAATGTCCCCACCGAGAAGTATGAGCCAACACGGCCGGGATTCTGTAAACCATTATCACCGAGGGGCAAAATGTGTTAGGTTAGGTTATATTACGATATGGACGTATATAAAGTTCCCACCAAGAAGTAGGGGCCGACCCGTCAGTAATTTTGAAATTACTACATCCGAGATGTTAGATAGCCTTAGGTTAGGATATATAACGTTATAGACGCATACAATGTCCCCACCGAGACGTACGGGGCGACACGAACGGGATTCAGTGGAACATTACCAGCGAGGGTCTAGATGGGTTAGGCTAGGTTATATTGCGATATAGACTTATATAATGTCCCTACCGAGTAGTGGGGCCGACCCGCCAGGAATGTTGTAAAATACTACATCCGAGATGCTAGGTTGCCTTAGGTTAGGATATATATCGTTATAGACGCATAGAATGTCCCCACCGAGCAGTATGAGCCAACACGACCGGGATTCTGTAAAACATTACCAGCGAGGGGCTAGATGGGTTAGGTTAGGTTACATTACGTTATAGACGTATATAATGTTCCCACCGAGAAGTAGGGGCCAACCCGCCAGGTATTTTCGAAAATACTATATCCGAGATGTTAGGTTGCCTTAGGTTAGCATATATAACGTTATAGACGTATATAATGTCCGCACCGTGACGTACGGGGCGACACGAACGGAATTCTGTGAAACATTACCAGCGAGGGTCTAGATGGGTTAGGTTAGGTTATATTGCGATATAGACTTATATAATGTCCCTACCGAGAAGTGGGGCCGACCCGCCAGGAATGTTGTGAAATACTACACTCGAGATGTTAGGTTGCCTTCGGGTGGGATATACAATGTTATAGACGTATATAATGTCCCCACCGAGACGTAAGGGACGACACGAACTGGATTCTGTTAAACATTACCAGCGAGGGGCTAGATGGGTTAGGTTAGGTTATACTACGTTGTAGACGTACATAATGTCCCCACCGAGAAGTAGGGGCCGACCGGCCTGGAATGTTGTAAAATACTACATTCGAGATGTTGGGTTGCCTTAGGTTAGGATATATAACGTTATGGACGTATATAATGTTCGCACCGAGACGTACGGAACGACACGAACGGGATTCTGTAAAACATTACCACCGAGGGGCTAGATGGGTTAGGTTAGGTTAGATTACGTTATGGACGTATATAACGTTCCCACCGAGAAGTAGGGGCCGACCCGCCAGGTATTTTCGAAAATACTATATCCGAAATGTTAGGTTGCCTTAGGTTAGGATATATATCGTTATAGACGCATACAATGTCCCCACCGAGAAGTATGAGCCATCACGACCGGGATTCTGTAAAACATTATCACCGAAGTGCAAAATGGGTTTGGGTTAGGTTATATGACGATATAGACGTATATAATGTTTCCACCGAGAAGTAGGGGCCGACACGCCTGGAATGTTGCAAAATACTACATTCGAGATGTTAATTTGCCTTAGGTTAGGATATATAACGTTATGGACTTATATAATGTCCACACTGCGACGCACGGGACGACACGAACGGGATTCTGTAAAACATTACCGCCGAGGGGCTAGATGGGTTGGTTAGGTTATATTACGTTATCGACGTTTATAAAGTTCCCACCAAGAAGTAGGGGCCGACCCGTCAGTAATTTTGAAATTACTACATCCGAGATGTTAGATAGCCTTAGGTTAGGATATATAACGTTATAGACGCATACAATGTCCCCACCGAGACGTACGCGACGACACGAACTGGATTCTGTAAAACATTACCAGCGAGGGGCTAAATGGGTTAGGTTAGGTTATATTGCGATATAGACGTATATAATGTGCCCACCGAGAAGTAGGGGCCGACCCGCCTGGAGTGTTGTAAAATACTACATTCGAGATGTTAAGTTGCCTTAGGTTAGGATATATAACGTTATAGACTTATATAATGTCCGCACCGAGACATACGGGACGACACGAACGGGATTCTGTAAAACATTATCGCCGAGGGGCAAAATGGGTTAGGTTAGGTTATAATACGATATAGACGTATATAGTGTGCCCACCGAGAAGTAGGGGCCGACCCGCCTGGAATGTTGTAAAATACTACATTCGAGATGTTAAGTTGCCTTAAGTTAGGCTATATAACGTTATAGACTTATATAATGTCCGCACCGTGACGTACGGGGCGACACGAACGGGATTCAGTGGAACATTACCAGCGAGGGTCTAGATGGGTTAGGCTAGGTTATATTGCGATATAGACTTATATAATGTCCCTACCGAGTAGTGGGGCCGACCCGCCAGGAATGTTGTAAAATACTACATCCGAGATGCTAGGTTGCCTTAGGTTAGGATATATATCGTTATAGACGCATACAATGTCCCCACCGAGAAGTATGAGCCAACACGACCGGGATTCTGTAAAACATTATCACCGAAGTGCAAAATGGGTTTAGGTTAGGTTATACTACGATATATACGTATATAATTTTCCCACCGAGAAGTAGGGGCCGACCCGCCTGGAATGTTGTAAAATACTACATTTGAGATGTTAGGTTGCCTTAGGTTAGGATATATAACGTTATGGACGTATATAATGTCCGCACCGTGACGTACGGGGCGACACGAACGGGATTCAGTGAAACATTAACAGCGATGGTCTAGATGGGTTAGGTTAGCTTATTTTACGATATAGACTTATATAATGTTCCCACCGCGAAGTAGGTTCCGCCCCGCCAGGAATGTTGTAAAATACTACATCCGAGATGTTGGGTCGCCTTAGGTTAGGATATATATCGTTATAGACGCATATAATGTCCCCACCGCGAAGTACGGGCCGACACGACCGGGATTCTGTAAAACATTACCAGCGAGGGGCTAGATGGGTTACGTTAGGTTACATTACGTTATAGACGTATATAATGTTCCCACCGAGAAGTAGGGGCCGACCCGCCAGGTATTTTGAAAATATTACATCCGAGATGTTAGGTTGCCTTAGGTTAGCATATATAACGTTATAGACGTATATAATGTCCCCACCGAGACGTACGGGACGACACGAACTGGATTCTGTAAAACATTACCAGCGAGCGGCTAAATGGGTTAGGTTAGGTTATATTGCGATATAGACGTATATAATGTTCTCACCGAGAAGTAGGGGCCGACCCGCCTGGAATGTTGTAAAATACTAAATTTGAGATGTTAGGTTGCCTTAGGTTAGGATATATAATGTTATAGATGTATATAATGTCCGCACCGTGACGTACGGGGCGATACGAACGGGATGCAGTGAAACATTACCAGCGAGGGTCTAGATGGGTTAGGTACTAATACTACATTCGAGATGTTAGGTTCCCTTCGGGTGGAATATACAATGTTATAGACGTATATAATGTCCCCACCGAGAAGTATGAACCAACCCGAACGGGATTCTGTAAAACATTACCGCCGAGGGCATAGATAGGTTAGGTTAGGTTATATTACGTTATAGACGTATGTAATGTTCCCACCGAGAAGTAGGGGCCAACCCGCCAGGTATTTTGGAAAATACTACATCCGAGATGTTAAGTTGCCTTAGGTTAGGATATATAACGTTATAGACTTATATAATGTCCGCACCGAGACGTACGGGACGACAAGTACCGGATTCTGTAAAACATTAACGCCGATGGTCTAGATGGGTTAATTTAGGTTATATTACGTTATGGACGTATATAATGTTCCCACCGAGAAGTAGGGGCCGACCCGCCAGTTATTTTGAAATTACTACATCCGAGATGTTAGATAGCCTTATGTTAGGATATATAACGTTATAGACGCATACAATGTCCCCACCGAGACGTACGCGACGACACGAACTGGATTCTGTAAAACATTACCAGCGAGGGTCTAGATGGGTTAGGTTAGGTTATATTGCGATATAGACTTATATAATGTCCCTACCGAGAAGTGGGGCCGACCCGCCTGGAATGTTGTAAAATACTACATTCGAGATGTTGGGTTGCCTTAGGTTAGGATATATAACGTTATGGACGTATATAATGTTCGCACCGAGACGTACGGAACGACACGAACGGGATTCTGTAAAACATTACCACCGAGGGGCTAGATGGGTTAGGTTAGGTTAGATTTCGTTATGGACGTATATTACGTTCCCACCGAGAAGTAGGGGCCGACCCGCCAGGTATTTTCGAAAATACTATATCCGAAATGTTAGGTTGCCTTAGGTTAGGATATATATCGTTATAGACGCATACAATGTCCCCACCGAGAAGTATGAGCCAACACGAGCGGGATTCTGTAAAACATTATCACCGAAGTGCAAAATGGGTTTGGGTTAGGTTATATGACGATATAGACGTATATAATGTTCCCACCGAGAAGTAGGGGCCGACACGCCTGGAATGTTGCAAAATACTACATTCGAGAAGTTAATTTGCCTTAGGTTAGGATATATAACGTTATGGACTTATATAATGTCCGCACCGAGACATACGGGACGACACGAACGGGATTCTGTAAAACATTATCGCCGAGGGGCAAAATGGGTTAGGTTAGGTTATAATACGATATAGACGTATATAGTGTGCCCACCGAGAAGTAGGGGCCGACCCGCCTGGAATGTTGTAAAATACTACATTCGAGATGTTAAGTTGCCTTAAGTTAGGCTATATAACGTTATAGACTTATATAATGTCCGCACCGTGACGTACGGGGCGACACGAACGGGATTCAGTGGAACATTACCAGCGAGGGTCTAGATGGGTTAGGTTAGGTTATATTACGATATAGAATTATGTACTGTTCGCACCGTGAAGTAGGTTCCGCCCCGCCAGGAATGTTGTAAAATACTACATCCGAGATGTTAGGTTGCCTTAGGTTAGGATATATATCGTTATAGACGCATACAATGTCCCCACCGAGAAGTATGAGCCAACACGACCGGGATTCTGTAAAACATTATCAGCGAAGTGCAATATGGGTTTAGGTTAGGTTATATTACGATATGGACGTATATAATGTGCCCACCGAGAAGTAGGGGCCGACACGCCTGGAATGTTGTAAAATACTACATCCGAGATGTTAGGTTGCCTTAGGTTACGATATATAACGTTATAGACGTATATAATGTCCGCACCGTGACGTACGGGGCGAGACGAACGGGATTCAGTGGAACATTACCAGCGAGGGTCTAGATGGGTTAGGTTAGGTTATATTACGATATAGACTTATGTACTGTTCCCACCGTGAAGTAGGTTCCGCACCGCCAGGAATGTTGTAAAATACTACATCCGAGATGCTAGGTTGCCTTAGGTTAGGATATATATCGTTATAGACGCATACAATGTCCCCACCGAGAAGTATGAGCCAACACGACCGGGATTCTGTAAAACATTATCACCGAAGTGAAAAATGGGTTTAGGTTAGGTTATACTACGATATATACGTATATAATTTTCCCACCGAGAAGTAGGGGCCGACCCGCCTGGAATGTTGTAAAATACTACATTTGAGATGTTAGGTTGCCTTAGGTTAGGATATATAACGTTATGGACGTATATAATGTCCGCACCGTGACGTACGGGGCGACACGAACGGGATTCAGTGAAACATTAACAGCGAGGGTCTAGATGGGTTAGGTTAGCTTATTTTACGATATAGACTTATATAATGTTCCCACCGCGAAGTAGGTTCCGCCCCGCCAGGAATGTTGTAAAATACTACATCCGAGATGTTGGGTCGCCTTAGGTTAGGATATATATCGTTATAGACGCATACAATGTCCCCACCGAGACGTAAGGGACGACACGAACTGGATTCTGTAAAACATTATCAGCGAGGGGCTAGATGGGTTAGGTTAGGTTATACCACGTTGTAGACGTATACAATATTCCCACCGAGAAGTAGGGGCCGACCCGCCAGGAATGTTGTAAAATACTACATCCGAGATGTTAGGTTGCCTTAGGTTAGGATATATAACGTTCTAGACGCATATAATGTCCCCTCCGCGAAGTACGGGCCGACACGACCGGGATTCTGTAAAACATTACCAGCGAGGGGCTAGATGGGTTAGCTTAGGTTACATTACGTTATAGACGTATATAATGTTCCCACCGAGAAGTAGGGGCCGACCCGCCAGGTATTTTCGAAAATACTATATCCGAGATGTTAGGTTGCCTTAGGTTAGCATATATAACGTTATAGACGTATATAATGTCCGCACCGTGACGTACGGGACGACACGAACGGAATTCTGTGAAACATTACCAGCGAGGGTCTAGATGGGTTAGGTTAGGTTATATTGCGATATAGACTTATATAATGTCCCTACCGAGAAGTGGGGCCGACCCGCCAGGAATGTTGTGAAATACTACACTCGAGATGTTAGGTTGCCTTCGGGTGGGATATACAATGTTATAGACGTATATAATGTCCCCACCGAGACGTAAGGGACGACACGAACTGGATTCTGTTAAACATTAACAGCGAGGGGCTAGGTGGGTTAGGTTAGGTTATACTACGTTGTAGACGTATATAATGTTCCCACCGAGAAGTAGGGGCCGACCCGCCAGGAATGTTGTAAAATACTACATCCGAGATGTTAGGTTGCCTTAGGTTAGGATATATAACGTTCTAGACGCATATAATGTCCCCACCGAGAAGTACGGTCCGACACGACCGGGATTCTGTAAAACATTACGGCCGAGGCGCTAGATGGGTTAGGTTAGGTTATATTACGTTATAGACGTACATAATGTCCCCACCGAGAAGTAGGAGCCGACCGGCCTGGAATGTTGTAAAATACTACATTCGAGATTTTGGGTTGCCTTAGGTTAGGATATATAACGTTATGGACGTATATAATGTTCGCACCGAGACGTACGGAACGACACGAACGGGATTCTGTAAAACATTACCACCGAGGGGCTAGATGGGTTAGGTTAGGTTAGATTACGTTATGGACGTATATAATGTTCCCACCGAGAAGTAGGGGCCGACCCGCCAGGTATTTTCGAAAATACTATATCCGAGATGTTAGGTTGCCTTAGGTTAGGATATATATCGTTATAGACGCATACAATGTCCCCACCGAGAAGTATCAGCCAACACGACCGGGATTCTGTAAAACATTATCACGGAAGTGCAAAATGCGTTTGGGTTAGGTTATATTACGATATAGACGTATATAATGTTCCCACCGAGAAGTAGGTGCCGACACGCCTGGAATGTTGTGAAATACTACACTCGAGATGTTAGGTTGCCTTCGGGTGGGATATACAATGTTATAGACATATATAATGTCCCCACCGAGACGTAAGGGACGACACGAACTGGATTCTGTTAAACATTACCAGCGAGGGGCTAGATGGGTTAGGTTAGGTTATACTACGTTGTAGACGTATATAATGTTCCCACCGAGAAGTAGGGGCCGACCCGCCAGGAATGTTGTAAAATACTACATCCGAGATGTTAGGTTGCCTTAGGTTAGGATATATAACGTTCTAGACGCATATAATGTCCCCACCGAGAAGTACGGTCCGACACGACCGGGATTCTGTAAAACATTACGGCCGAGGCGCTAGAGCGGTTAGGTTAGGTTATATTACGTTATAGACGTACATAATGTCCCCACCGAGAAGTAGGGGCCGACCGGCCTGGAATGTTGTAAAATACTACATTCGAGATGTTGGGTTGCCTTAGGTTAGGATATATAACGTTATGGACGTATATAATGTTCGCACCGAGACGTACGGAACGACACGAACGGGATTCTGTAAAACATTACCACCGAGGGGCTAGATGGGTTAGGTTAGGTTAGATTACGTTATGGACGTATATAATGTTCCCACCGAGAAGTAGGGGCCGACCCGCCAGGTATTTTCGAAAATACTATATCCGAGATGTTAGGTTGCCTTAGGTTAGGATATATATCGTTATAGACGCATACAATGTCCCCACCGAGAAGTATCAGCCAACACGACCGGGATTCTGTAAAACATTATCACGGAAGTGCAAAATGGGTTTGGGTTAGGTTATATTACGATATAGGCGTATATAATGTTCCCACCGAGAAGTAGGGGCCGACACGCCTGGAATGTTGTAAAATACTACATCCGAGATGTTAGGTTGCCTTAGGTTAGGATATATAACGTTATAGACGTATATAATGTCCGCACCGTGACGTACGGGGCGACACGAACGGGATTCAGTGGAACATTACCAGCGAGGGTCTAGATGGGTTAGGTTAGGTTATATTACGATATAGACTTATGTACTGTTCCCACCGTGAAGTAGGTTCCGCACCGCCAGGAATGTTGTAAAATACTACATCCGAGATGCTAGGTTGCCTTAGGTTAGGATATATATCGTTATAGACGCATACAATGTCCCCACCGAGAAGTATGAGCCAACACGACCGGGATTCTGTAAAACATTATCACCGAAGTGCAAAATGGGTTTAGGTTAGGTTATACTACGATATATACGTATATAATTTTCCCACCGAGAAGTAGGGGCCGACCCGCCTGGAATGTTGTAAAATACTACATTTGAGATGTTAGGTTGCCTTAGGTTAGCATATATAACGGTATGGACGTATATAATGTCCGCACCGTGACGTACGGGGCGACACGAACGGGATTCAGTGAAACATTAACAGCGAGGGTCTAGATGGGTTAGGTTAGCTTATTTTACGATATAGACTTATATAATGTTCCCACCGCGAAGTAGGTTCCGCCCCGCCAGGAATGTTGTAAAATACTACATCCGAGATGTTGGGTCGCCTTAGGTTAGTATATATATCGTTATAGACGCATACAATGTCCCCACCGAGACGTAAGGGACGACACGAACTGGATTCTGTAAAACATTATCAGCGAGGGGCTAGATGGGTTAGGTTAGGTTATACCACGTTGTAGACGTATACAATATTCCCACCGAGAAGTAGGGGCCGACCAGCCAGGAATGTTGTAAAATACTACATCCGAGATGTTAGGTTGCCTTAGGTTAGGATATATATCGTTATAGACGCATACAATGTCCCCACCGAGAAGTATGAGCCAACACGACCGGGATTCTGTAAAACATTATCACGGAAGTGCAAAATGGGTTTGGGTTAGGTTATATTACGATATAGACGTATATAATGTTCCCACCGAGAAGTAGGGGCCGACACGCCTGGAATGTTGCAAAATACTACATTCGAGATGTTAATTTGCCTTAGGTTAGGATATATAACGTTATGGACTTATATAATGTCCGCACCGCGACGCACGGGACGACACGAACGGGATTCTGTAAAACATTACCGCCGAGGGGCTAGATGGGTTAGGTTAGGTTATATTACGTTATCGACGTATATAAAGTTCCCACCAAGAAGTAGGGGCCGACCCGTCAGTAATTTTGAAATTACTAAATCCGAGATGTTAGATAGCCTTAGGTTAGGATATATAACGTTATAGACGCATACAATGTACCCACCGAGACGTACGCGACGACACGTACTGGATTCTGTAAAACATTACCAGCGAGGGGCTAAATGGGTTAGGCTAGGTTATATTACGATATAGACGTATATAATGTTCCCACCGAGAAGTACGGGCCGACCCGCCTGGAGTGTTGTAGAATACTACATTCGAGATGTTAAGTTGCCTTAGGTTAGGATATATAACGTTATAGACTTATATAATGTCCGCACCGAGACATACGGGACGACACGAACGGGATTCTGTAAAACATTATCGCCGAGGGGCAAAATGGGTTAGGTTAGGTTATAATACGATATAGACGTATATAGTGTGCCCACCGAGAAGTACGGGCCGACCCGCCTGGAATGTTGTAAAATACTACATTCGAGATGTTAAGTTGCCTTAAGTTAGGCTATATAACGTTATAGACTTATATAATGTCCGCACCGTGACGTACGGGGCGACACGAACGGGATTCAGTGGAACATTACCAGCGAGGGTCTAGATGGGTTAGGCTAGGTTATATTGCGATATAGACTTATAGAATGTCCCTACCGAGAAGTGGGGCCGACCCGCCAGGAATGTTGTAAAATACTACATCCGAGATGTTAGGTTGCCTTAGGTTAGGATATATAACGTTATAGACGTATATAATGTCCCCACCGAGAAGTATGAGCCAACACGACCGGGATTCTGTAAAACATTATCACCGAGGGGCAAACTGTGTTAGGTTAGATTATATTACGATATGGACGTATATAATGTGCCCACCGAGAAGTAGGGGCCGACACGCCTGGAATGTTGTAAAATACTACATCCGAGATGTTAGGTTGCCTTAGGTTAGGATATATAACGTTATAGACGTATATAATGTCCGCACCGTGACGTACGGGGCGACACGAACGGGATTCAGTGGAACATTACCAGCGAGGGTCTAGATGGGTTAGGTTAGGTTATATTACGATATAGACTTATGTACTGTTCCCACCGTGAAGTAGGTTCCGCACCGCCAGGAATGTTGTAAAATACTACATCCGAGATATTAGGTTGCCTTAGGTTAGGATATATATCGTTATAGACGCATAGAATGTCCCCACCGAGCAGTATGAGCCAACACGACCGGGATTCTGTAAAACATTATCACCGAAGTGCAAAATGGGTTTAGGTTAGGTTATATTACGATATATACGTATATAATTTTCCCACCGAGAAGTAGGGGCCGACACGCCTGGAATGTTGCAAAATACTACATTCGAGATGTTAAGTTGCCTTAGGTTAGCATATATAACGTTATAGACGTATATAATGTCCGCACCGTGACGTACGGGGCGACACGAACGGAATTCTGTGAAACATTACCAGCGAGGGTCTAGATGGGTTAGGTTAGGTTATATTGCGATATAGACTTATATAATGTCCCTACCGAGAAGTGGGGCCGACCCGCCAGGAATGTTGTGAAATACTACACTCGAGATGTTAGGTTGCCTTCGGGTGGGATATACAATGTTATAGACGTATATAATGTCCCCACCGAGACGTAAGGGACGACACGAACTGGATTCTGTTAAACATTACCAGCGAGGGGCTAGATGGGTTAGGTTAGGTTATACTACGTTGTAGACGTACATAATGTCCCCACCGAGAAGTAGGGGCCGACCGGCCTGGAATGTTGTAAAATACTACATTCGAGATGTTGGGTTGCCTTAGGTTAGGATATATAACGTTATGGACGTATATAATGTTCGCACCGAGACGTACGGAACGACACGAACGGGATTCTGTAAAACATTACCACCGAGGGGCTAGATGGGTTAGGTTAGGTTAGATTACGTTATGGACGTATATAACGTTCCCACCGAGAAGTAGGGGCCGACCCGCCAGGTATTTTCGAAAATACTATATCCGAAATGTTAGGTTGCCTTAGGTTAGGATATATATCGTTATAGACGCATACAATGTCCCCACCGAGAAGTATGAGCCATCACGACCGGGATTCTGTAAAACATTATCACCGAAGTGCAAAATGGGTTTGGGTTAGGTTATATGACGATATAGACGTATATAATGTTTCCACCGAGAAGTAGGGGCCGACACGCCTGGAATGTTGCAAAATACTACATTCGAGATGTTAATTTGCCTTAGGTTAGGATATATAACGTTATGGACTTATATAATGTCCACACTGCGACGCACGGGACGACACGAACGGGATTCTGTAAAACATTACCGCCGAGGGGCTAGATGGGTTGGTTAGGTTATATTACGTTATCGACGTATATAAAGTTCCCACCAAGAAGTAGGGGCCGACCCGTCAGTAATTTTGAAATTACTACATCCGAGATGTTAGATAGCCTTAGGTTAGGATATATAACGTTATAGACGCATACAATGTCCCCACCGAGACGTACGCGACGACACGAACTGGATTCTGTAAAACATTACCAGCGAGGGGCTAAATGGGTTAGGTTAGGTTATATTGCGATATAGACGTATATAATGTGCCCACCGAGAAGTAGGGGCCGACCCGCCTGGAGTGTTGTAAAATACTACATTCGAGATGTTAAGTTGCCTTAGGTTAGGATATATAACGTTATAGACTTATATAATGTCCGCACCGAGACATACGGGACGACACGAACGGGATTCTGTAAAACATTATCGCCGAGGGGCAAAATGGGTTAGGTTAGGTTATAATACGATATAGACGTATATAGTGTGCCCACCGAGAAGTAGGGGCCGACCCGCCTGGAATGTTGTAAAATACTACATTCGAGATGTTAAGTTGCCTTAAGTTAGGCTATATAACGTTATAGACTTATATAATGTCCGCACCGTGACGTACGGGGCGACACGAACGGGATTCAGTGGAACATTACCAGCGAGGGTCTAGATGGGTTAGGCTAGGTTATATTGCGATATAGACTTATATAATGTCCCTACCGAGTAGTGGGGCCGACCCGCCAGGAATGTTGTAAAATACTACATCCGAGATGTTAGGTTGCCTTAGGTTAGGATATATATCGTTATAGACGCATAGAATGTCCCCACCGAGCAGTATGAGCCAACACGACCGGGATTCTGTAAAACATTATCACCGAAGTGCAAAATGGGTTTAGGTTAGGTTATATTACGATATATACGTATATAATTTTCCCACCGAGAAGTAGGGGCCGACACGCGTGGAATGTTGCAAAATACTACATTCGAGATGTTAAGTTGCCTTAGGTTAGGATATATAACGTTATGGACGTATATAATGTCCGCACCGTGACGTACGGGGCGACACGAACGGGATTCAGTGAAACATTACCAGCGAGGGTCTAGATGGGTTAGGTTAGGTTATATTGCGATATAGACTTATATAATGTCCCCACCGAGAAGTATGAGCCAACACGGCCGGGATTCTGTAAACCATTATCACCGAGGGGCAAAATGTGTTAGGTTAGGTTATATTACGATATGGACGTATATAAAGTTCCCACCAAGAAGTAGGGACCGACCCGTCAGTAATTTTGAAATTACTACATCCGAGATGTTAGATAGCCTTAGGTTAGGATATATAACGTTATAGACGCATACAATGTCCCCACCGAGACGTACGGGGCGACACGAACGGGATTCAGTGTAACATTACCAGCGAGGGTCTAGATGGGTTAGGTTAGGTTGTATTACGATATAGACTTACGTACTGTTCCCACCGTGAAGTAGGTTCCGCACCGCCAGGAATGTTGTAAAATACTACATCCGAGATGCTAGGTTGCCTTAGGTTAGGATATATATCGTTATAGACGCATAGAATGTCCCCACCGAGCAGTATGAGCCAACACGACCGGGATTCTGTAAAACATTATCACCGAAGTGCAAAATGGGTTTAGGTTAGGTTATATTACGATATATACGTATATAATTTTCCCACCGAGAAGTAGGGGCCGACACGCCTGGAATGTTGCAAAATACTACATTCGAGATGTTAAGTTGCCTTAGGTTAGGATATATAACGTTATGGACTTATATAATGTCCGCACCGCGACGCACGGTACGACACGAACGGGATTCTGTAAAACATTACCGCCGAGGGGCTAGATGGGTTAGGTTAGGTTATATTACGTTATCGACGTATATAAAGTTCCCACCAAGAAGTAGGGGCCGACCCGCCAGTAATTTTGGAAATTACTACATCCGAGATGTTAGATAGCCTTAGGTTAGGATATATAACGTTATAGACGCATACAATGTTCCCACCGAGACGTACTGGACGACACGAACTGGATTCTGTAAAACATTATCAGCGAGGGGCTAGATGGGTTAGGTTAGGTTATACCACGTTGTAGACGTATACAATATTCCCACCGAGAAGTAGGGGCCGACCCGCCAGGAATGTTGTAAAATACTACATCCGAGATGTTAGGTTGCCTTAGGTTAGGATATATAACGTTCTAGACGCATATAATGTCCCCACCGCGAAGTACGGGCCGACACGACCGGGATTCTGTAAAACATTACCAGCGAGGGGCTAGATGGGTTAGCTTAGGTTACATTACGTTATAGACGTATATAATGTTCCCACCGAGAAGTAGGGGCCGACCCGCCAGGTATTTTCGAAAATACTATATCCGAGATGTTAGGTTGCCTTAGGTTAGCATATATAACGTTATAGACGTATATAATGTCCGCACCGTGACGTACGGGACGACACGAACGGAATTCTGTGAAACATTACCAGCGAGGGTCTAGATGGGTTAGGTTAGGTTATATTGCGATATAGACTTATATAATGTCCCTACCGAGAAGTGGGGCCGACCCGCCAGGAATGTTGTGAA
Organism: Xylocopa violacea; assembly: GCA_963969225.1. Classification (NCBI taxonomy): domain Eukaryota; kingdom Metazoa; phylum Arthropoda; class Insecta; order Hymenoptera; family Apidae; genus Xylocopa; species Xylocopa violacea. Next base: position 43,335,676 of record CAXAJV010000001.1, on the reverse strand, counting down.
ATACTACACTCGAGATGTTAGGTTGCCTTCGGGTGGGATATACAATGTTATAGACATATATAATGTCCCCACCGAGACGTAAGGGACGACACGAACTGGATTCTGTTAAACATTACCAGCGAGGGGCTAGATGGGTTAGGTTAGGTTATACTACGTTGTAGACGTATATAATGTTCCCACCGAGAAGTAGGGGCCGACCCGCCAGGAATGTTGTAAAATACTACATCCGAGATGTTAGGTTGCCTTAGGTTAGGATATATAACGTTCTAGACGCATATAATGTCCCCACCGAGAAGTACGGTCCGACACGACCGGGATTCTGTAAAACATTACGGCCGAGGCGCTAGAGGGGTTAGGTTAGGTTATATTACGTTATAGACGTACATAATGTCCCCACCGAGAAGTAGGGGCCGACCGGCCTGGAATGTTGTAAAATACTACATTCGAGATGTTGGGTTGCCTTAGGTTAGGATATATAACGTTATGGACGTATATAATGTTCGCACCGAGACGTACGGAACGACACGAACGGGATTCTGTAAAACATTACCACCGAGGGGCTAGATGGGTTAGGTTAGGTTAGATTACGTTATGGACGTATATAATGTTCCCACCGAGAAGTAGGGGACGACCCGCCAGGTATTTTCGAAAATACTATATCCGAGATGTTAGGTTGCCTTAGGTTAGGATATATATCGTTATAGACGCATACAATGTCCCCACCGAGAAGTATCAGCCAACACGACCGGGATTCTGTAAAACATTATCACGGAAGTGCAAAATGGGTTTGGGTTAGGTTATATTACGATATAGGCGTATATAATGTTCCCACCGAGAAGTAGGGGCCGACACGCCTGGAATGTTGTAAAATACTACATCCGAGATGTTAGGTTGCCTTAGGTTAGGATATATAACGTTATAGACGTATATAATGTCCGCACCGTGACGTACGGGGCGACACGAACGGGATTCAGTGGAACATTACCAGCGAGGGTCTGGATGGGTTAGGTTAGGTTATATTACGATATAGACTTATGTACTGTTCCCACCGTGAAGTAGGTTCCGCACCGCCAGGAATGTTGTAAAATACTACATCCGAGATGCTAGGTTGCCTTAGGTTAGGATATATATCGTTATAGACGCATACAATGTCCCCACCGAGAAGTATGAGCCAACACGACCGGGATTCTGTAAAACATTATCACCGAAGTGCAAAATGGGTTTAGGTTAGGTTATACTACGATATATACGTATATAATTTTCCCACCGAGAAGTAGGGGCCGACCCGCCTGGAATGTTGTAAAATACTACATTTGAGATGTTAGGTTGCCTTAGGTTAGCATATATAACGGTATGGACGTATATAATGTCCGCACCGTGACGTACGGGGCGACACGAACGGGATTCAGTGAAACATTAACAGCGAGGGTCTAGATGGGTTAGGTTAGCTTATTTTACGATATAGACTTATATAATGTTCCCACCGCGAAGTAGGTTCCGCCCCGCCAGGAATGTTGTAAAATACTACATCCGAGATGTTGGGTCGCCTTAGGTTAGTATATATATCGTTATAGACGCATACAATGTCCCCACCGAGACGTAAGGGACGACACGAACTGGATTCTGTAAAACATTATCAGCGAGGGGCTAGATGGGTTAGGTTAGGTTATACCACGTTGTAGACGTATACAATATTCCCACCGAGAAGTAGGGGCCGACCCGCCAGGAATGTTGTAAAATACTACATCCGAGATGTTAGGTTGCCTTAGGTTAGGATATATATCGTTATAGACGCATACAATGTCCCCACCGAGAAGTATGAGCCAACACGACCGGGATTCTGTAAAACATTATCACGGAAGTGCAAAATGGGTTTGGGTTAGGTTATATTACGATATAGACGTATATAATGTTCCCACCGAGAAGTAGGGGCCGACACGCCTGGAATGTTGCAAAATACTACATTCGAGACGTTAATTTGCCTTAGGTTAGAATATATAACGTTATAGACTTATATAATGTCCGCACCGTGACGTACGGGGCGACACGAACGGGATTCAGTGGAACATTACCAGCGAGGGTCTAGATGGGTTAGGCTAGGTTATATTGCGATATAGACTTATATAATGTCCCTACCGAGAAGTGGGGCCGACCCGCCAGGAATGTTGTAAAATACTACGTCCGAGATGTTAGGTTGCCTTAGGTTAGGATATGTAACGTTATAGACGTATACAATGTCCCCACCGAGAAGTATGAGCCAACACGAGCGGGATTCTGTAAAACATTATCACCGAGGGGCAAACTGTGTTAGGTTAGATTATATTACGATATGGACGTATATAATGTGCCCACCGAGAAGTAGGGGCCGACACGCCTGGAATGTTGTAAAATACTACATCCGAGATGTTAGGTTGCCTTAGGTTAGGATATATAACGTTATAGACGTATATAATGTCCGCACCGTGACGTACGGGGCGACACGAACGGGATTCAGTGGAACATTACCAGCGAGGGTCTAGATGGGTTAGGTTAGGTTATATTACGATATAGACTTATGTACTGTTCCCACCGTGAAGTAGGTTCCGCACCGCCAGGAATGTTGTAAAATACTACATCCGAGATGCTAGGTTGCCTTAGGTTAGGATATATATCGTTATAGACGCATACAATGTCCCCACCGGGAAGTATGAGCCAACACGACCGGGATTCTGTAAAACATTATCACCGAAGTGCAAAATGGGTTTAGGTTAGGTTATACTACGATATATACGTATATAATTTTCCCACCGAGAAGTAGGGGCCGACCCGCCTGGAATGTTGTAAAATACTACATTTGAGATGTTAGGTTGCCTTAGGTTAGGATATATAACGTTATGGACGTATATAATGTCCGCACCGTGACGTACGGGGCGACACGAACGGGATTCAGTGAAACATTAACAGCGAGGGTCTAGATGGGTTAGGTTAGGTTATTTTACGATATAGACTTATATAATGTCCCTACCAAGAAGTGGGGCCGACCCGCCAGGAATGTTGTGAAATACTACACTCGAGATGTTAGGTTGCCTTCGGGTGGGATATACAATGTTATAGACGTATATAATGTCCCCACCAAGACGTAAGGGACGACACGAACTGGATTCTGTTAAACATTACCAGCGAGGGGTTAGATGGGTTAGGTTAGGTTATACTACGTTGTTGACGTACAAAATGTCCCCACCGAGAAGTAGGGGCCGACCGGCCTGGAATGTTGTAAAATACTACATTCGAGATGTTGGGTTGCCTTAGGTTAGGATATATAACGTTCTAGACGCATATAATGTCCCCACCGAGAAGTACGGTCCGACACGACCGGGATTCTGTAAAACATTACGGCCGATGCGCTAGATGGGTTAGGTTAGGTTATATTACGTTATAGACGTACATAATGTCCCCACCGAGAAGTAGGGGCCGACCGGCCTGGAATGTTGTAAAATACTACATTCGATATGTTGGGTTGCCTTAGGTTAGGATATATAACGTTATGGACGTATATAATGTTCGCACCGAGACGTACGGAACGACACGAACGGGATTCTGTAAAACATTACCACCGAGGGGCTGGATGGGTTAGGTTAGGTTAGATTACGTTATGGACGTATATAATGTTCCCACCGAGAAGTAGGGGCCGACCCGCCAGGTATTTTCGAAAATACTATATCCGAGATGTTAGGTTGCCTTAGGTTAGGATATATATCGTTATAGACGCATACAATGTCCCCACCGAGAAGTATGAGCCAACACGACCGGGATTCTGTAAAACATTATCACGGAAGTGCAAAATGGGTTTGGGTTAGGTTATATTACGATATAGACGTATATAATGTTCCCACCGAGAAGTAGGGGCCGACCCGCCTGGAGTGTTGTAGAATACTACATTCGAGATGTTAAGTTGCCTTAGGTTAGGATATATAACGTTATAGACTTATATAATGTCCGCACCGAGACATACGGGACGACACGAACGGGATTCTGTAAAACATTATCGCCGAGGGGCAAAATGGGTTAGGTTAGGTTATAATACGATATAGACGTATATAGTGTGCCCACCGAGAAGTACGGGCCGACCCGCCTGGAATGTTGTAAAATACTACATTCGAGATGTTAAGTTGCCTTAAGTTAGGCTATATAACGTTATAGACTTATATAATGTCCGCACCGTGACGTACGGGGCGACACGAACGGGATTCAGTGGAACATTACCAGCGAGGGTCTAGATGGGTTAGGCTAGGTTATATTGCGATATAGACTTATAGAATGTCCCTACCGAGAAGTGGGGCCGACCCGCCAGGAATGTTGTAAAATACTACATCCGAGATGTTAGGTTGCCTTAGGTTAGGATATATAACGTTATAGACGTATATAATGTCCCCACCGAGAAGTATGAGCCAACACGACCGGGATTCTGTAAAACATTATCACCGAGGGGCAAACTGTGTTAGGTTAGATTATATTACGATATGGACGTATATAATGTGCCCACCGAGAAGTAGGGGCCGACACGCCTGGAATGTTGTAAAATACTACATCCGAGATGTTAGGTTGCCTTAGGTTAGGATATATAACGTTATAGACGTATATGATGTCCGCACCGTGACGTACGGGGCGACACGAACGGGATTCAGTGGAACATTACCAGCGAGGGTCTAGATGGGTTAGGTTAGGTTATATTACGATATAGACTTATGTACTGTTCCCACCGTGAAGTAGGTTCCGCACCGCCAGGAATGTTGTAAAATACTACATCCGAGATGTTAGGTTGCCTTAGGTTAGGATATATATCGTTATAGACGCATAGAATGTCCCCACCGAGCAGTATGAGCCAACACGACCGGGATTCTGTAAAACATTATCACCGAAGTGCAAAATGGGTTTAGGTTAGGTTATATTACGATATATACGTATATAATTTTCCCACCGAGAAGTAGGAGCCGACGCGCCTGGAATGTTGCAAAATACTACATTCGAGATGTTAAGTTGCCTTAGGTTAGCATATATAACGTTATAGACGTATATAATGTCCGCACCGTGACGTACGGGGCGACACGAACGGAATTCTGTGAAACATTACCAGCGAGGGTCTAGATGGGTTAGGTTAGGTTATATTGCGATATAGACTTATATAATGTCCCTACCGAGAAGTGGGGCCGACCCGCCAGGAATGTTGTGAAATACTACACTCGAGATGTTAGGTTGCCTTCGGGTGGGATATACAATGTTATAGACGTATATAATGTCCCCACCGAGACGTAAGGGACGACACGAACTGGATTCTGTTAAACATTACCAGCGAGGGGCTAGATGGGTTAGGTTAGGTTATACTACGTTGTAGACGTACATAATGTCCCCACCGAGAAGTAGGGGCCGACCGGCCTGGAATGTTGTAAAATACTACATTCGAGATGTTGGGTTGCCTTAGGTTAGGATATATAACGTTATGGACGTATATAATGTTCGCACCGAGACGTACGGAACGACACGAACGGGATTCTGTAAAACATTACCACCGAGGGGCTAGATGGGTTAGGTTAGGTTAGATTACGTTATGGACGTATATAACGTTCCCACCGAGAAGTAGGGGCCGACCCGTCAGTAATTTTGAAATTACTACATCCGAGATGTTAGATAGCCTTAGGTTAGGATATATAACGTTATAGACGCATACAATGTCCCCACCGAGACGTACGCGACGACACGAACTGGATTCTGTAAAACATTACCAGCGAGGGGCTAAATGGGTTAGGTTAGGTTATATTGCGATATAGACGTATATAAAGTTCCCACCAAGAAGTAGGGGCCGACCCGCCAGTAATTTTGGAAATTACTACATCCGAGATGTTAGATAGCCTTAGGTTAGGATATATAACGTTATAGACGCATACAATGTTCCCACCGAGACGTACGGGACGACACGAACTGGATTCTGTGAAACATTATCAGCGAGGGGCTAGATGGGTTAGGTTAGGTTATACCACGTTGTAGACGTATACAATATTCCCACCGAGAAGTAGGGGCCGACCCGCCAGGAATGTTGTAAAATACTACATCCGAGATGTTAGGTTGCCTTAGGTTAGGATATATAACGTTCTAGACGCATATAATGTCCCCACCGCGAAGTACGGGCCGACACGACCGGGATTCTGTAAAACATTACCAGCGAGGGGCTAGATGGGTTAGGTTAGGTTACATTACGTTATAGACGTATATAATGTTCCCACCGAGAAGTAGGGGCCAACCCGCCAGGTATTTTCGAAAATACTATATCCGAGATGTTAGGTTGCCTTAGGTTAGCATATATAACGTTATAGACGTATATAATGTCCGCACCGTGACGTACGGGGCGACACGAACGGAATTCTGTGAAACATTACCAGCGAGGGTCTAGATGGGTTAGGTTAGGTTATATTGCGATATAGACTTATATAATGTCCCTACCGAGAAGTGGGGCCGACCCGCCAGGAATGTTGTGAAATACTACACTCGAGATGTTAGGTTGCCTTCGGGTGGGATATACAATGTTATAGACGTATATAATGTCCCCACCGAGACGTAAGGGACGACACGAACTGGATTCTGTTAAACATTACCAGCGAGGGGCTAGATGGGTTAGGTTAGGTTATACTACGTTGTAGACGTACATAATGTCCCCACCGAGAAGTAGGGGCCGACCGGCCTGGAATGTTGTAAAATACTACATTCGAGATGTTGGGTTGCCTTAGGTTAGGATATATAACGTTATGGACGTATATAATGTTCGCACCGAGACGTACGGAACGACACGAACGGGATTCTGTAAAACATTACCACCGAGGGGCTAGATGGGTTAGGTTAGGTTAGATTACGTTATGGACGTATATAACGTTCCCACCGAGAAGTAGGGGCCGACCCGCCAGGTATTTTCGAAAATACTATATCCGAAATGTTAGGTTGCCTTAGGTTAGGATATATATCGTTATAGACGCATACAATGTCCCCACCGAGAAGTATGAGCCATCACGACCGGGATTCTGTAAAACATTATCACCGAAGTGCAAAATGGGTTTGGGTTAGGTTATATGACGATATAGACGTATATAATGTTTCCACCGAGAAGTAGGGGCCGACACGCCTGGAATGTTGCAAAATACTACATTCGAGATGTTAATTTGCCTTAGGTTAGGATATATAACGTTATGGACTTATATAATGTCCACACTGCGACGCACGGGACGACACGAACGGGATTCTGTAAAACATTACCGCCGAGGGGCTAGATGGGTTGGTTAGGTTATATTACGTTATCGACGTTTATAAAGTTCCCACCAAGAAGTAGGGGCCGACCCGTCAGTAATTTTGAAATTACTACATCCGAGATGTTAGATAGCCTTAGGTTAGGATATATAACGTTATAGACGCATACAATGTCCCCACCGAGACGTACGCGACGACACGAACTGGATTCTGTAAAACATTACCAGCGAGGGGCTAAATGGGTTAGGTTAGGTTATATTGCGATATAGACGTATATAATGTGCCCACCGAGAAGTAGGGGCCGACCCGCCTGGAGTGTTGTAAAATACTACATTCGAGATGTTAAGTTGCCTTAGGTTAGGATATATAACGTTATAGACTTATATAATGTCCGCACCGAGACATACGGGACGACACGAACGGGATTCTGTAAAACATTATCGCCGAGGGGCAAAATGGGTTAGGTTAGGTTATAATACGATATAGACGTATATAGTGTGCCCACCGAGAAGTAGGGGCCGACCCGCCTGGAATGTTGTAAAATACTACATTCGAGATGTTAAGTTGCCTTAAGTTAGGCTATATAACGTTATAGACTTATATAATGTCCGCACCGTGACGTACGGGGCGACACGAACGGGATTCAGTGGAACATTCCCAGCGAGGGTCTAGATGGGTTAGGCTAGGTTATATTGCGATATAGACTTATATAATGTCCCTACCGAGTAGTGGGGCCGACCCGCCAGGAATGTTGTAAAATACTACATCCGAGATGTTAGGTTGCCTTAGGTTAGGATATATAACGTTATAGACGTATATAATGTCCCCACCGAGAAGTATGAGCCAACACGACCGGGATTCTGTAAAACATTATCACCGAGGGGCAAACTGTGTTAGGTTAGATTATATTACGATATGGACGTATATAATGTGCCCACCGAGAGGTAGGGGCCGACACGCCTGGAATGTTGTAAAATACTACATCCGAGATGTTAGGTTGCCTTAGGTTAGGATATATAACGTTATAGACGTATATAATGTCCGCACCGTGACGTACGGGGCGAGACGAACGGGATTCAGTGGAACATTACCAGGGAGGGTTTCGTGATGTGTTAGGTTAGGTTATATTACGATATAGACTTATGTACTGTTCCCACCGTGAAGTAGGTTCCGCACCGCCAGGAATGTTGTAAAATACTACATCCGAGATGTTAGGTTGCCTTAGGTTAGGATATATATCGTTATAGACGCATAGAATGTCCCCACCGAGCAGTATGAGCCAACACGACCGGGATTCTGTAAAACATTATCACCGAAGTGCAAAATGGGTTTAGGTTAGGTTATATTACGATATATACGTATATAATTTTCCCACCGAGAAGTAGGAGCCGACGCGCCTGGAATGTTGCAAAATACTACATTCGAGATGTTAAGTTGCCTTAGGTTAGCATATATAACGTTATAGACGTATATAATGTCCGCACCGTGACGTACGGGGCGACACGAACGGAATTCTGTGAAACATTACCAGCGAGGGTCTAGATGGGTTAGGTTAGGTTATATTGCGATATAGACTTATATAATGTCCCTACCGAGAAGTGGGGCCGACCCGCCAGGAATGTTGTGAAATACTACACTCGAGATGTTAGGTTGCCTTCGGGTGGGATATACAATGTTATAGACGTATATAATGTCCCCACCGAGACGTAAGGGACGACACGAACTGGATTCTGTTAAACATTACCAGCGAGGGGCTAGATGGGTTAGGTTAGGTTATACTACGTTGTAGACGTACATAATGTCCCCACCGAGAAGTAGGGGCCGACCGGCCTGGAATGTTGTAAAATACTACATTCGAGATGTTGGGTTGCCTTAGGTTAGGATATATAACGTTATGGACGTATATAATGTTCGCACCGAGACGTACGGAACGACACGAACGGGATTCTGTAAAACATTACCACCGAGGGGCTAGATGGGTTAGGTTAGGTTAGATTACGTTATGGACGTATATAACGTTCCCACCGAGAAGTAGGGGCCGACCCGTCAGTAATTTTGAAATTACTACATCCGAGATGTTAGATAGCCTTAGGTTAGGATATATAACGTTATAGACGCATACAATGTCCCCACCGAGACGTACGCGACGACACGAACTGGATTCTGTAAAACATTACCAGCGAGGGGCTAAATGGGTTAGGTTAGGTTATATTGCGATATAGACGTATATAAAGTTCCCACCAAGAAGTAGGGGCCGACCCGCCAGTAATTTTGGAAATTACTACATCCGAGATGTTAGATAGCCTTAGGTTAGGATATATAACGTTATAGACGCATACAATGTTCCCACCGAGACGTACGGGACGACACGAACTGGATTCTGTAAAACATTATCAGCGAGGGGCTAGATGGGTTAGGTTAGGTTATACCACGTTGTAGACGTATACAATATTCCCACCGAGAAGTAGGGGCCGACCCGCCAGGAATGTTGTAAAATACTACATCCGAGATGTTAGGTTGCCTTAGGTTAGGATATATAACGTTCTAGACGCATATAATGTCCCCACCGCGAAGTACGGGCCGACACGACCGGGATTCTGTAAAACATTACCAGCGAGGGGCTAGATGGGTTAGGTTAGGTTACATTACGTTATAGACGTATATAATGTTCCCACCGAGAAGTAGGGGCCAACCCGCCAGGTATTTTCGAAAATACTATATCCGAGATGTTAGGTTGCCTTAGGTTAGCATATATAACGTTATAGACGTATATAATGTCCGCACCGTGACGTACGGGGCGACACGAACGGAATTCTGTGAAACATTACCAGCGAGGGTCTAGATGGGTTAGGTTAGGTTATATTGCGATATAGACTTATATAATGTCCCTACCGAGAAGTGGGGCCGACCCGCCAGGAATGTTGTGAAATACTACACTCGAGATGTTAGGTTGCCTTCGGGTGGGATATACAATGTTATAGACGTATATAATGTCCCCACCGAGACGTAAGGGACGACACGAACTGGATTCTGTTAAACATTACCAGCGAGGGGCTAGATGGGTTAGGTTAGGTTATACTACGTTGTAGACGTACATAATGTCCCCACCGAGAAGTAGGGGCCGACCGGCCTGGAATGTTGTAAAATACTACATTCGAGATGTTGGGTTGCCTTAGGTTAGGATATATAACGTTATGGACGTATATAATGTTCGCACCGAGACGTACGGAACGACACGAACGGGATTCTGTAAAACATTACCACCGAGGGGCTAGATGGGTTAGGTTAGGTTAGATTACGTTATGGACGTATATAACGTTCCCACCGAGAAGTAGGGGCCGACCCGCCAGGTATTTTCGAAAATACTATATCCGAAATGTTAGGTTGCCTTAGGTTAGGATATATATCGTTATAGACGCATACAATGTCCCCACCGAGAAGTATGAGCCATCACGACCGGGATTCTGTAAAACATTATCACCGAAGTGCAAAATGGGTTTGGGTTAGGTTATATGACGATATAGACGTATATAATGTTTCCACCGAGAAGTAGGGGCCGACACGCCTGGAATGTTGCAAAATACTACATTCGAGATGTTAATTTGCCTTAGGTTAGGATATATAACGTTATGGACTTATATAATGTCCACACTGCGACGCACGGGACTACAAGAACGGGATTCTGTAAAACATTACCGCCGAGGGGCTAGATGGGTTGGTTAGGTTATATTACGTTATCGACGTTTATAAAGTTCCCACCAAGAAGTAGGGGCCGACCCGTCAGTAATTTTGAAATTACTACATCCGAGATGTTAGATAGCCTTAGGTTAGGATATATAACGTTATAGACGCATACAATGTCCCCACCGAGACGTACGCGACGACACGAACTGGATTCTGTAAAACATTACCAGCGAGGGGCTAAATGGGTTAGGTTAGGTTATATTGCGATATAGACGTATATAATGTGCCCACCGAGAAGTAGGGGCCGACCCGCCTGGAGTGTTGTAAAATACTACATTCGAGATGTTAAGTTGCCTTAGGTTAGGATATATAACGTTATAGACTTATATAATGTCCGCACCGAGACATACGGGACGACACGAACGGGATTCTGTAAAACATTATCGCCGAGGGGCAAAATGGGTTAGGTTAGGTTATAATACGATATAGACGTATATAGTGTGCCCACCGAGAAGTAGGGGCCGACCCGCCTGGAATGTTGTAAAATACTACATTCGAGATGTTAAGTTGCCTTAAGTTAGGCTATATAACGTTATAGACTTATATAATGTCCGCACCGTGACGTACGGGGCGACACGAACGGGATTCAGTGGAACATTCCCAGCGAGGGTCTAGATGGGTTAGGCTAGGTTATATTGCGATATAGACTTATATAATGTCCCTACCGAGTAGTGGGGCCGACCCGCCAGGAATGTTGTAAAATACTACATCCGAGATGTTAGGTTGCCTTAGGTTAGGATATATAACGTTATAGACGTATATAATGTCCCCACCGAGAAGTATGAGCCAACACGACCGGGATTCTGTAAAACATTATCACCGAGGGGCAAACTGTGTTAGGTTAGATTATATTACGATATGGACGTATATAATGTGCCCACCGAGAGGTAGGGGCCGACACGCCTGGAATGTTGTAAAATACTACATCCGAGATGTTAGGTTGCCTTAGGTTAGGATATATAACGTTATAGACGTATATAATGTCCGCACCGTGACGTACGGGGCGAGACGAACGGGATTCAGTGGAACATTACCAGGGAGGGTTTCGTGATGGGTTAGGTTAGGTTATATTACGATATAGACTTATGTACTGTTCCCACCGTGAAGTAGGTTCCGCACCGCCAGGAATGTTGTAAAATACTACATCCGAGATGCTAGGTTGCCTTAGGTTAGGATATATATCGTTATAGACGCATACAATGTCCCCACCGAGAAGTATGAGCCAACACGACCGGGATTCTGTAAAACATTATCACCGAAGTGCAAAATGGGTTTAGGTTAGGTTATACTACGATATATACGTATATAATTTTCCCACCGAGAAGTAGGGGCCGACCCGCCTGGAATGTTGTAAAATACTACATTTGAGATGTTAGGTTGCCTTAGGTTAGGATATATAACGTTATGGACGTATATAATGTCCGCACCGTGACGTACGGGGCGACACGAACGGGATTCAGTGAAACATTAACAGCGAGGGTCTAGATGGGTTAGGTTAGCTTATTTTACGATATAGACTTATATAATGTTCCCACCGCGAAGTAGGTTCCGCCCCGCCAGGAATGTTGTAAAATACTACATCCGAGATGTTGGGTCGCCTTAGGTTAGGATATATATCGTTATAGACGCATACAATGTCCCCACCGAGACGTAAGGGACGACACGAACTGGATTCTGTAAAACATTATCAGCGAGGGGCTAGATGGGTTAGGTTAGGTTATACCACGTTGTAGACGTATACAATATTCCCACCGAGAAGTAGGGGCCGACCCGCCAGGAATGTTGTAAAATACTACATCCGAGATGTTAGGTTGCCTTAGGTTAGGATACATAACGTTCTAGACGCATATAATGTCCCCACCGCGAAGTACGGGCCGACACGACCGGGATTCTGTAAAACATTACCAGCGAGGGGCTAGATGGGTTACGTTAGGTTACATTACGTTATAGACGTATATAATGTTCCCACCGAGAAGTAGGGGCCAACCCGCCAGGTATTTTCGAAAATACTATATCTGAGATGTTAGGTTGCCTTAGGTTAGCATATATAACGTTATAGACGTATATAATGTCCCCACCGAGACGTAAGGGACGACACGAACTGGATTCTGTTAAACATTACCAGCGAGGGGCTAGATGGGTTAGGTTAGGTTATACTACGTTGTAGACGTATATAATGTTCCCACCGAGAAGTAGGGGCCGACCCGCCAGGAATGTTGTAAAATACTACATCCGAGATGTTAGGTTGCCTTAGGTTAGGATATATAACGTTCTAGACGCATATAATGTCCCCACCGAGAAGTACGGTCCGACACGACCGGAATTCTGTAAAACATTACGGCCGAGGCGCTAGATGGGTTAGGTTAGGTTATATTACGTTATAGACGTATATAATGTTCCCACCGAGAAGTAGGGGCCGACCCGCCAGGTATTTTGAAAATATTACATCCGAGATGTTAGGTTGCCTTAGGTTAGCATATATAACGTTATAGACGTATATAATGTCCCCACCGAGACGTACGGGACGACACGAACTGGATTCTGTAAAACATTACCAGCGAGCGGCTAAATGGGTTAGGTTAGGTTATATTGCGATATAGACGTATATAATGTCCCTACCGAGAAGTGGGGCCGACCCGCCAGGAATGTTGTGAAATACTACACTCGAGATGTTAGGTTGCCTTCGGGTGGGATATACAATGTTATAGACGTATATAATGTCCCCACCGAGACGTAAGGGACGACACGAACTGGATTCTGTTAAACATTACCAGCGAGGGGCTAGATGGGTTAGGTTAGGTTATACTACGTTGTAGACGTACATAATGTCCCCACCGAGAAGTAGGGGCCGACCGGCCTGGAATGTTGTAAAATACTACATTCGAGATGTTGGGTTGCCTTAGGTTAGGATATATAACGTTATGGACGTATATAATGTTCGCACCGAGACGTACGGAACGACACGAACGGGATTCTGTAAAACATTACCACCGAGGGGCTAGATGGGTTAGGTTAGGTTAGATTACGTTATGGACGTATATAACGTTCCCACCGAGAAGTAGGGGCCGACCCGCCAGGTATTTTCGAAAATACTATATCCGAAATGTTAGGTTGCCTTAGGTTAGGATATATATCGTTATAGACGCATACAATGTCCCCACAGAGAAGTATGAGCCATCACGACCGGGATTCTGTAAAACATTATCACCGAAGTGCAAAATGGGTTTGGGTTAGGTTATATGACGATATAGACGTATATAATGTTTCCACCGAGAAGTAGGGGCCGACACGCCTGGAATGTTGCAAAATACTACATTCGAGATGTTAATTTGCCTTAGGTTAGGATATATAACGTTATGGACTTATATAATGTCCACACTGCGACGCACGGGACGACACGAACGGGATTCTGTAAAACATTACCGCCGAGGGGCTAGATGGGTTGGTTAGGTTATATTACGTTATCGACGTTTATAAAGTTCCCACCAAGAAGTAGGGGCCGACCCGTCAGTAATTTTGAAATTACTACATCCGAGATGTTAGATAGCCTTAGGTTAGGATATATAACGTTATAGACGCATACAATGTCCCCACCGAGACGTACGCGACGACACGAACTGGATTCTGTAAAACATTACCAGCGAGGGGCTAAATGGGTTAGGTTAGGTTATATTGCGATATAGACGTATATAATGTGCCCACCGAGAAGTAGGGGCCGACCCGCCTGGAGTGTTGTAAAATACTACATTCGAGATGTTAAGTTGCCTTAGGTTAGGATATATAACGTTATAGACTTATAGAATGTCCGCACCGAGACATACGGGACGACACGAACGGGATTCTGTAAAACATTATCGCCGAGGGGCAAAATGGGTTAGGTTAGGTTATAATACGATATAGACGTATATAGTGTGCCCACCGAGAAGTAGGGGCCGACCCGCCTGGAATGTTGTAAAATACTACATTCGAGATGTTAAGTTGCCTTAAGTTAGGCTATATAACGTTATAGACTTATATAATGTCCGCACCGTGACGTACGGGGCGACACGAACGGGATTCAGTGGAACATTACCAGCGAGGCTCTAGATGGGTTAGGCTAGGTTATATTGCGATATAGACTTATATAATGTCCCTACCGAGTAGTGGGGCCGACCCGCCAGGAATGTTGTAAAATACTACATCCGAGATGTTAGGTTGCCTTAGGTTAGGATATATAACGTTATAGACGTATATAATGTCCCCACCGAGAAGTATGAGCCAACACGACCGGGATTCTGTAAAACATTATCACCGAGGGGCAAACTGTGTTAGGTTAGATTATATTACGATATGGACGTATATAATGTGCCCACCGAGAAGTAGGGGCCGACACGCCTGGAATGTTGTAAAATACTACATCCGAGATGTTAGGTTGCCTTAGGTTAGGATATATAACGTTATAGACGTATATAATGTCCGCACCGTGACGTACGGGGCGAGACGAACGGGATTCAGTGGAACATTACCAGGGAGGGTTTCGTGATGGGTTAGGTTAGGTTATATTACGATATAGACTTATGTACTGTTCCCACCGTGAAGTAGGTTCCGCACCGCCAGGAATGTTGTAAAATACTACATCCGAGATGCTAGGTTGCCTTAGGTTAGGATATATATCGTTATAGACGCATACAATGTCCCCACCGAGAAGTATGAGCCAACACGACCGGGATTCTGTAAAACATTATCACCGAAGTGCAAAATGGGTTTAGGTTAGGTTATACTACGATATATACGTATATAATTTTCCCACCGAGAAGTAGGGGCCGACCCGCCTGGAATGTTGTAAAATACTACATTTGAGATGTTAGGTTGCCTTAGGTTAGGATATATAACGTTATGGACGTATATAATGTCCGCACCGTGACGTACGGGGCGACACGAACGGGATTCAGTGAAACATTAACAGCGAGGGTCTAGATGGGTTAGGTTAGCTTATTTTACGATATAGACTTATATAATGTTCCCACCGCGAAGTAGGTTCCGCCCCGCCAGGAATGTTGTAAAATACTACATCCGAGATGTTGGGTCGCCTTAGGTTAGGATATATATCGTTATAGACGCATACAATGTCCCCACCGAGACGTAAGGGACGACACGAACTGGATTCTGTAAAACATTATCAGCGAGGGGCTAGATGGGTTAGGTTAGGTTATACCACGTTGTAGACGTATACAATATTCCCACCGAGAAGTAGGGGCCGACCCGCCAGGAATGTTGTAAAATACTACATCCGAGATGTTAGGTTGCCTTAGGTTAGGATACATAACGTTCTAGACGCATATAATGTCCCCACCGCGAAGTACGGGCCGACACGACCGGGATTCTGTAAAACATTACCAGCGAGGGGCTAGATGGGTTACGTTAGGTTACATTACGTTATAGACGTATATAATGTTCCCACCGAGAAGTAGGGGCCAACCCGCCAGGTATTTTCGAAAATACTATATCTGAGATGTTAGGTTGCCTTAGGTTAGCATATATAACGTTATAGACGTATATAATGTCCCCACCGAGACGTAAGGGACGACACGAACTGGATTCTGTTAAACATTACCAGCGAGGGGCTAGATGGGTTAGGTTAGGTTATACTACGTTGTAGACGTATATAATGTTCCCACCGAGAAGTAGGGGCCGACCCGCCAGGAATGTTGTAAAATACTACATCCGAGATGTTAGGTTGCCTTAGGTTAGGATATATAACGTTCTAGACGCATATAATGTCCCCACCGAGAAGTACGGTCCGACACGACCGGAATTCTGTAAAACATTACGGCCGAGGCGCTAGATGGGTTAGGTTAGGTTATATTACGTTATAGACGTATATAATGTTCCCACCGAGAAGTAGGGGCCGACCCGCCAGGTATTTTGAAAATATTACATCCGAGATGTTAGGTTGCCTTAGGTTAGCATATATAACGTTATAGACGTATATAATGTCCCCACCGAGACGTACGGGACGACACGAACTGGATTCTGTAAAACATTACCAGCGAGCGGCTAAATGGGTTAGGTTAGGTTATATTGCGATATAGACGTATATAATGTTCTCACCGAGAAGTAGGGGCCGACCCGCCTGGAATGTTGTAAAATACTAAATTTGAGATGTTAGGTTGCCTTAGGTTAGGATATATAATGTTATAGATGTATATAATGTCCGCACCGTGACGTACGGGGCGATACGAACGGGATGCAGTGAAACATTACCAGCGAGGGTCTAGATGGGTTAGGTACTAATACTACATTCGAGATGTTAGGTTCCCTTCGGGTGGAATATACAATGTTATAGACGTATATAATGTCCCCACCGAGAAGTATGAACCAACCCGAACGGGATTCTGTAAAACATTACCGCCGAGGGCATAGATAGGTTAGGTTAGGTTATATTACGTTATAGACGTATGTAATGTTCCCACCGAGAAGTAGGGGCCAACCCGCCAGGTATTTTGGAAAATACTACATCCGAGATGTTAAGTTGCCTTAGGTTAGGATATATAACGTTATAGACTTATATAATGTCCGCACCGAGACGTACGGGACGACAAGTACCGGATTCTGTAAAACATTAACGCCGATGGTCTAGATGGGTTAATTTAGGTTATATTACGTTATGGACGTATATAATGTTCCCACCGAGAAGTAGGGGTCGACCCGCCAGTTATTTTGAAATTACTACATCCGAGATGTTAGATAGCCTTATGTTAGGATATATAACGTTATAGACGCATACAATGTCCCCACCGAGACGTACGCGACGACACGAACTGGATTCTGTAAAACATTACCAGCGAGGGTCTAGATGGGTTAGGTTAGGTTATATTGCGATATAGACTTATATAATGTCCCTACCGAGAAGTGGGGCCGACCCGCCTGGAATGTTGTAAAATACTACATTCGAGATGTTGGGTTGCCTTAGGTTAGGATATATAACGTTATGGACGTATATAATGTTCGCACCGAGACGTACGGAACGACACGAACGGGATTCTGTAAAACATTACCACCGAGGGGCTAGATGGGTTAGGTTAGGTTAGATTTCGTTATGGACGTATATTACGTTCCCACCGAGAAGTAGGGGCCGACCCGCCAGGTATTTTCGAAAATACTATATCCGAAATGTTAGGTTGCCTTAGGTTAGGATATATATCGTTATAGACGCATACAATGTCCCCACCGAGAAGTATGAGCCAACACGAGCGGGATTCTGTAAAACATTATCACCGAAGTGCAAAATGGGTTTGGGTTAGGTTATATGACGATATAGACGTATATAATGTTCCCACCGAGAAGTAGGGGCCGACACGCCTGGAATGTTGCAAAATACTACATTCGAGAAGTTAATTTGCCTTAGGTTAGGATATATAACGTTATGGACTTATATAATGTCCGCACCGAGACATACGGGACGACACGAACGGGATTCTGTAAAACATTATCGCCGAGGGGCAAAATGGGTTAGGTTAGGTTATAATACGATATAGACGTATATAGTGTGCCCACCGAGAAGTAGGGGCCGACCCGCCTGGAATGTTGTAAAATACTACATTCGAGATGTTAAGTTGCCTTAAGTTAGGCTATATAACGTTATAGACTTATATAATGTCCGCACCGTGACGTACGGGGCGACACGAACGGGATTCAGTGGAACATTACCAGCGAGGGTCTAGATGGGTTAGGTTAGGTTATATTACGATATAGAATTATGTACTGTTCGCACCGTGAAGTAGGTTCCGCCCCGCCAGGAATGTTGTAAAATACTACATCCGAGATGTTAGGTTGCCTTAGGTTAGGATATATATCGTTATAGACGCATACAATGTCCCCACCGAGAAGTATGAGCCAACACGACCGGGATTCTGTAAAACATTATCAGCGAAGTGCAATATGGGTTTAGGTTAGGTTATATTACGATATGGACGTATATAATGTGCCCACCGAGAAGTAGGGGCCGACACGCCTGGAATGTTGTAAAATACTACATCCGAGATGTTAGGTTGCCTTAGGTTAGGATATATAACGTTATAGACGTATATAATGTCCGCACCGTGACGTACGGGGCGAGAGGAACGGGATTCAGTGGAACATTACCAGCGAGGGTCTAGATGGGTTAGGTTAGGTTATATTACGATATAGACTTATGTACTGTTCCCACCGTGAAGTAGGTTCCGCACCGCCAGGAATGTTGTAAAATACTACATCCGAGATGCTAGGTTGCCTTAGGTTAGGATATATATCGTTATAGACGCATACAATGTCCCCACCGAGAAGTATGAGCCAACACGACCGGGATTCTGTAAAACATTATCACCGAAGTGAAAAATGGGTTTAGGTTAGGTTATACTACGATATATACGTATATAATTTTCCCACCGAGAAGTAGGGGCCGACCCGCCTGGAATGTTGTAAAATACTACATTTGAGATGTTAGGTTGCCTTAGGTTAGGATATATAACGTTATGGACGTATATAATGTCCGCACCGTGACGTACGGGGCGACACGAACGGGATTCAGTGAAACATTAACAGCGAGGGTCTAGATGGGTTAGGTTAGCTTATTTTACGATATAGACTTATATAATGTTCCCACCGCGAAGTAGGTTCCGCCCCGCCAGGAATGTTGTAAAATACTACATCCGAGATGTTGGGTCGCCTTAGGTTAGGATATATATCGTTATAGACGCATACAATGTCCCCACCGAGACGTAAGGGACGACACGAACTGGATTCTGTAAAACATTATCAGCGAGGGGCTAGATGGGTTAGGTTAGGTTATACCACGTTGTAGACGTATACAATATTCCCACCGAGAAGTAGGGGCCGACCCGCCAGGAATGTTGTAAAATACTACATCCGAGATGTTAGGTTGCCTTAGGTTAGGATATATAACGTTCTAGACGCATATAATGTCCCCACCGCGAAGTACGGGCCGACACGACCGGGATTCTGTAAAACATTACCAGCGAGGGGCTAGATGGGTTAGCTTAGGTTACATTACGTTATAGACGTATATAATGTTCCCACCGAGAAGTAGGGGCCGACCCGCCAGGTATTTTCGAAAATACTATATCCGAGATGTTAGGTTGCCTTAGGTTAGCATATATAACGTTATAGACGTATATAATGTCCGCACCGTGACGTACGGGACGACACGAACGGAATTCTGTGAAACATTACCAGCGAGGGTCTAGATGGGTTAGGTTAGGTTATATTGCGATATAGACTTATATAATGTCCCTACCGAGAAGTGGGGCCGACCCGCCAGGAATGTTGTGAAATACTACACTCGAGATGTTAGGTTGCCTTCGGGTGGGATATACAATGTTATAGACGTATATAATGTCCCCACCGAGACGTAAGGGACGACACGAACTGGATTCTGTTAAACATTAACAGCGAGGGGCTAGGTGGGTTAGGTTAGGTTATACTACGTTATAGACGTATATAATGTTCCCACCGAGAAGTAGGGGCCGACCCGCCAGGAATGTTGTAAAATACTACATCCGAGATGTTAGGTTGCCTTAGGTTAGGATATATAACGTTCTAGACGCATATAATGTCCCCACCGAGAAGTACGGTCCGACACGACCGGGATTCTGTAAAACATTACGGCCGAGGCGCTAGATGGGTTAGGTTAGGTTATATTACGTTATAGACGTACATAATGTCCCCACCGAGAAGTAGGAGCCGACCGGCCTGGAATGTTGTAAAATACTACATTCGAGATTTTGGGTTGCCTTAGGTTAGGATATATAACGTTATGGACGTATATAATGTTCGCACCGAGACGTACGGAACGACACGAACGGGATTCTGTAAAACATTACCACCGAGGGGCTAGATGGGTTAGGTTAGGTTAGATTACGTTATGGACGTATATAATGTTCCCACCGAGAAGTAGGGGCCGACCCGCCAGGTATTTTCGAAAATACTATATCCGAGATGTTAGGTTGCCTTAGGTTAGGATATATATCGTTATAGACGCATACAATGTCCCCACCGAGAAGTATCAGCCAACACGACCGGGATTCTGTAAAACATTATCACGGAAGTGCAAAATGGGTTTGGGTTAGGTTATATTACGATATAGACGTATATAATGTTCCCACCGAGAAGTAGGGGCCGACACGCCTGGAATGTTGTGAAATACTACACTCGAGATGTTAGGTTGCCTTCGGGTGGGATATACAATGTTATAGACATATATAATGTCCCCACCGAGACGTAAGGGACGACACGAACTGGATTCTGTTAAACATTACCAGCGAGGGGCTAGATGGGTTAGGTTAGGTTATTCTACGTTGTAGACGTATATAATGTTCCCACCGAGAAGTAGGGGCCGACCCGCCAGGAATGTTGTAAAATACTACATCCGAGATGTTAGGTTGCCTTAGGTTAGGATATATAACGTTCTAGACGCATATAATGTCCCCACCGAGAAGTACGGTCCGACACGACCGGGATTCTGTAAAACATTACGGCCGAGGCGCTAGAGGGGTTAGGTTAGGTTATATTACGTTATAGACGTACATAATGTCCCCACCGAGAAGTAGGGGCCGACCGGCCTGGAATGTTGTAAAATACTACATTCGAGATGTTGGGTTGCCTTAGGTTAGGATATATAACGTTATGGACGTATATAATGTTCGCACCGAGACGTACGGAACGACACGAACGGGATTCTGTAAAACATTACCACCGAGGGGCTAGATGGGTTAGGTTAGGTTAGATTACGTTATGGACGTATATAATGTTCCCACCGAGAAGTAGGGGCCGACCCGCCAGGTATTTTCGAAAATACTATATCCGAGATGTTAGGTTGCCTTAGGTTAGGATATATATCGTTATAGACGCATACAATGTCCCCACCGAGAAGTATCAGCCAACACGACCGGGATTCTGTAAAACATTATCACGGAAGTGCAAAATGGGTTTGGGTTAGGTTATATTACGATATAGGCGTATATAATGTTCCCACCGAGAAGTAGGGGCCGACACGCCTGGAATGTTGTAAAATACTACATCCGAGATGTTAGGTTGCCTTAGGTTAGGATATATAACGTTATAGACGTATATAATGTCCGCACCGTGACGTACGGGGCGACACGAACGGGATTCAGTGGAACATTACCAGCGAGGGTCTAGATGGGTTAGGTTAGGCTATATTACGATATAGACTTATGTACTGTTCCCACCGTGAAGTAGGTTCCGCACCGCCAGGAATGTTGTAAAATACTACATCCGAGATGCTAGGTTGCCTTAGGTTAGGATATATATCGTTATAGACGCATACAATGTCCCCACCGAGAAGTATGAGCCAACACGACCGGGATTCTGTAAAACATTATCACCGAAGTGCAAAATGGGTTTAGGTTAGGTTATACTACGATATATACGTATATAATTTTCCCACCGAGAAGTAGGGGCCGACCCGCCTGGAATGTTGTAAAATAATACATTTGAGATGTTAGGTTGCCTTAGGTTAGCATATATAACGGTATGGACGTATATAATGTCCGCACCGTGACGTACGGGGCGACACGAACGGGATTCAGTGAAACATTAACAGCGAGGGTCTAGATGGGTTAGGTTAGCTTATTTTACGATATAGACTTATATAATGTTCCCACCGCGAAGTAGGTTCCGCCCCGCCAGGAATGTTGTAAAATACTACATCCGAGATGTTGGGTCGCCTTAGGTTAGTATATATATCGTTATAGACGCATACAATGTCCCCACCGAGACGTAAGGGACGACACGAACTGGATTCTGTAAAACATTATCAGCGAGGGGCTAGATGGGTTAGGTTAGGTTATACCACGTTGTAGACGTATACAATTTTCCCACCGAGAAGTAGGGGCCGACCCGCCAGGAATGTTGTAAAATACTACATCCGAGATGTTAGGTTGCCTTAGGTTAGGATATATATCGTTATAGACGCATACAATGTCCCCACCGAGAAGTATGAGCCAACACGACCGGGATTCTGTAAAACATTATCACGGAAGTGCAAAATGGGTTTGGGTTAGGTTATATTACGATATAGACGTATATAATGTTCCCACCGAGAAGTAGGGGCCGACACGCCTGGAATGTTGCAAAATGCTACATTCGAGATGTTAATTTGCCTTAGGTTAGGATATATAACGTTATGGACTTATATAATGTCCGCACCGCGACGCACGGGACGACACGAACGGGATTCTGTAAAACATTACCGCCGAGGGGCTAGATGGGTTAGGTTAGGTTATATTACGTTATCGACGTATATAAAGTTCCCACCAAGAAGTAGGGGCCGACCCGTCAGTAATTTTGAAATTACTAAATCCGAGATGTTAGATAGCCTTAGGTTAGGATATATAACGTTATAGACGCATACAATGTACCCACCGAGACGTACGCGACGACACGTACTGGATTCTGTAAAACATTACCAGCGAGGGGCTAAATGGGTTAGGCTAGGTTATATTGCGATATAGACGTATATAATGTGCCCACCGAGAAGTAGGGGCCGACCCGCCTGGAGTGTTGTAGAATACTACATTCGAGATGTTAAGTTGCCTTAGGTTAGGATATATAACGTTATAGACTTATATAATGTCCGCACCGAGACATACGGGACGACACGAACGGGATTCTGTAAAACATTATCGCCGAGGGGCAAAATGGGTTAGGTTAGGTTATAATACGATATAGACGTATATAGTGTGCCCACCGAGAAGTAGGGGCCGACCCGCCTGGAATGTTGTAAAATACTACATTCGAGATGTTAAGTTGCCTTAAGTTAGGCTATATAACGTTATAGACTTATATAATGTCCGCACCGTGACGTACGGGGCGACACGAACGGGATTCAGTGGAACATTACCAGCGAGGGTCTAGATGGGTTAGGCTAGGTTATATTGCGATATAGACTTATATAATGTCCCTACCGAGAAGTGGGGCCGACCCGCCAGGAATGTTGTAAAATACTACGTCCGAGATGTTAGGTTGCCTTAGGTTAGGATATGTAACGTTATAGACGTATACAATGTCCCCACCGAGAAGTATGAGCCAACACGAGCGGGATTCTGTAAAACATTATCACCGAGGGGCAAACTGTGTTAGGTTAGATTATATTACGATATGGACGTATATAATGTGCCCACCGAGAAGTAGGGGCCGACACGCCTGGAATGTTGTAAAATACTACATCCGAGATGTTAGGTTGCCTTAGGTTAGGATATATAACGTTATAGACGTATATAATGTCCGCACCGTGACGTACGGGGCGACACGAACGGGATTCAGTGGAACATTACCAGCGAGGGTCTAGATGGGTTAGGTTAGGTTATATTACGATATAGACTTATGTACTGTTCCCACCGTGAAGTAGGTTCCGCACCGCCAGGAATGTTGTAAAATACTACATCCGAGATGCTAGGTTGCCTTAGGTTAGGATATATATCGTTATAGACGCATACAATGTCCCCACCGGGAAGTATGAGCCAACACGACCGGGATTCTGTAAAACATTATCACCGAAGTGCAAAATGGGTTTAGGTTAGGTTATACTACGATATATACGTATATAATTTTCCCACCGAGAAGTAGGGGCCGACCCGCCTGGAATGTTGTAAAATACTACATTTGAGATGTTAGGTTGCCTTAGGTTAGGATATATAACGTTATGGACGTATATAATGTCCGCACCGTGACGTACGGGGCGACACGAACGGGATTCAGTGAAACATTAACAGCGAGGGTCTAGATGGGTTAGGTTAGGTTATTTTACGATATAGACTTATATAATGTCCCTACCAAGAAGTGGGGCCGACCCGCCAGGAATGTTGTGAAATACTACACTCGAGATGTTAGGTTGCCTTCGGGTGGGATATATAACGTTCTAGACGCATATAATGTCCCCACCGAGAAGGACGGTCCGACACGACCGGGATTCTGTAAAACATTACGGCCGAGGCGCTAGATGGGTTAGGTTAGGTTATATTACGTTATAGACGTACATAATGTCCCCACCGAGAAGTAGGGGCCGAAAGGCCTGGAATGTTGTAAAATACTACATTCGAGATGTTGGGTTGCCTTAGGTTAGGATATATAACGTTATGGACGTATATAATGTTCGCACCGAGACGTACGGAACGACACGAACGGGATTCTGTAAAACATTACCACCGAGGGGCTGGATGGGTTAGGTTAGGTTAGATTAGGTTATGGACGTATATAATGTTCCCACCGAGAAGTAGGGGCCGACCCGAGAGGTATTTTCGAAAATACTATATCCGAGATGTTAGGTTGCCTTAGGTTAGGATATATATCGTTATAGACGCATACAATGTCCCCACCGAGAAGTATGAGCCAACACGACCGGGATTCTGTAAAACATTATCACGGAAGTGCAAAATGGGTTTGGGTTAGGTTATATTACGATATAGACGTATATAATGTTCCCACCGAGAAGTAGGGGCCGACACGCCTGGAATGTTGCAAAATACTACATTCGAGATGTTAATTTGCCTTAGGTTAGGATATACAACATTATAGACGTATATAATGTCCCCGTCGAGAAGCAGCAGACGACACGCCAGGAATGTTGTAAAATATTACATTCGACATGTTAGGTCTCCCTAGGCTAGGATATATATCGTTATAGACGTATATAATATTCCCACCGAGAAATAGGGGCCGACGCGTCAGGAATGTTGTAAAATATTACACCCGAAATGTTAGGTTCCCTTAGGTTAGGATATACAACGTTATAGACGTATAGTATGTTCCCACCGAGATGTAGGGCCCGACATGCCAGGAATGTTGTAAAATATTACATCCGAGATGTTAGGTTGCGTTAGGTTAGGATATATATCGTTATAGACGTATATAATGTTCCCACCGAGACGTGGGGATCGACGTGCCAGGAATCTTGTAAAATATTACATCCCAGATGTTAGGTTGCGTTAGGATAGAATATACACCGTTATAGACGTATATACTGTCCCCATCGAGAAGCAGGCCACGACACGCCAGGAATGTTGTAAAATACTACGTCCGAGATGTTAGGTTGCCTTAGGTTAGGATATGTAACGTTATAGACGTATACAATGTCCCCACCGAGAAGTATGAGCCAACACGAGCGGGATTCTGTAAAACATTATCACCGAGGGGCAAACTGTGTTAGGTTAGATTATATTACGATATGGACGTATATAATGTGCCCACCGAGAAGTAGGGGCCGACACGCCTGGAATGTTGTAAAATACTACATCCGAGATGTTAGGTTGCCTTAGGTTAGGATATATAACGTTATAGACGTATATAATGTCCGCACCGTGACGTACGGGGCGACACGAACGGGATTCAGTGGAACATTACCAGCGAGGGTCTAGATGGGTTAGGTTAGGTTATATTACGATATAGACTTATGTACTGTTCCCACCGTGAAGTAGGTTCCGCACCGCCAGGAATGTTGTAAAATACTACATCCGAGATGCTAGGTTGCCTTAGGTTAGGATATATATCGTTATAGACGCATACAATGTCCCCACCGGGAAGTATGAGCCAACACGACCGGGATTCTGTAAAACATTATCACCGAAGTGCAAAATGGGTTTAGGTTAGGTTATACTACGATATATACGTATATAATTTTCCCACCGAGAAGTAGGGGCCGACCCGCCTGGAATGTTGTAAAATACTACATTTGAGATGTTAGGTTGCCTTAGGTTAGGATATATAACGTTATGGACGTATATAATGTCCGCACCGTGACGTACGGGGCGACACGAACGGGATTCAGTGAAACATTAACAGCGAGGGTCTAGATGGGTTAGGTTAGGTTATTTTACGATATAGACTTATATAATGTCCCTACCAAGAAGTGGGGCCGACCCGCCAGGAATGTTGTGAAATACTACACTCGAGATGTTAGGTTGCCTTCGGGTGGGATATATAACGTTCTAGACGCATATAATGTCCCCACCGAGAAGGACGGTCCGACACGACCGGGATTCTGTAAAACATTACGGCCGAGGCGCTAGATGGGTTAGGTTAGGTTATATTACGTTATAGACGTACATAATGTCCCCACCGAGAAGTAGGGGCCGAAAGGCCTGGAATGTTGTAAAATACTACATTCGAGATGTTGGGTTGCCTTAGGTTAGGATATATAACGTTATGGACGTATATAATGTTCGCACCGAGACGTACGGAACGACACGAACGGGATTCTGTAAAACATTACCACCGAGGGGCTGGATGGGTTAGGTTAGGTTAGATTACGTTATGGACGTATATAATGTTCCCACCGAGAAGTAGGGGCCGACCCGAGAGGTATTTTCGAAAATACTATATCCGAGATGTTAGGTTGCCTTAGGTTAGGATATATATCGTTATAGACGCATACAATGTCCCCACCGAGAAGTATGAGCCAACACGACCGGGATTCTGTAAAACATTATCACGGAAGTGCAAAATGGGTTTGGGTTAGGTTATATTACGATATAGACGTATATAATGTTCCCACCGAGAAGTAGGGGCCGACACGCCTGGAATGTTGCAAAATACTACATTCGAGATGTTAATTTGCCTTAGGTTAGGATATACAACATTATAGACGTATATAATGTCCCCGTCGAGAAGCAGCAGACGACACGCCAGGAATGTTGTAAAATATTACATTCGACATGTTAGGTCTCCCTAGGCTAGGATATATATCGTTATAGACGTATATAATATTCCCACCGAGAAATAGGGGCCGACGCGTCAGGAATGTTGTAAAATATTACACCCGAAATGTTAGGTTCCCTTAGGTTAGGATATACAACGTTATAGACGTATAGTATGTTCCCACCGAGATGTAGGGCCCGACATGCCAGGAATGTTGTAAAATATTACATCCGAGATGTTAGGTTGCGTTAGGTTAGGATATATATCGTTATAGACGTATATAATGTTCCCACCGAGACGTGGGGATCGACGTGCCAGGAATCTTGTAAAATATTACATCCCAGATGTTAGGTTGCGTTAGGATAGAATATACACCGTTATAGACGTATATACTGTCCCCATCGAGAAGCAGGCCACGACACGCCAGGAATGTTGTAAAATACTACGTCCGAGATGTTAGGTTGCCTTAGGTTAGGATATGTAACGTTATAGACGTATACAATGTCCCCACCGAGAAGTATGAGCCAACACGAGCGGGATTCTGTAAAACATTATCACCGAGGGGCAAACTGTGTTAGGTTAGATTATATTACGATATGGACGTATATAATGTGCCCACCGAGAAGTAGGGGCCGACACGCCTGGAATGTTGTAAAATACTACATCCGAGATGTTAGGTTGCCTTAGGTTAGGATATATAACGTTATAGACGTATATAATGTCCGCACCGTGACGTACGGGGCGACACGAACGGGATTCAGTGGAACATTACCAGCGAGGGTCTAGATGGGTTAGGTTAGGTTATATTACGATATAGACTTATGTACTGTTCCCACCGTGAAGTAGGTTCCGCACCGCCAGGAATGTTGTAAAATACTA
The DNA here is from genome assembly GCA_963969225.1 of Xylocopa violacea. Taxonomy (NCBI): domain Eukaryota; kingdom Metazoa; phylum Arthropoda; class Insecta; order Hymenoptera; family Apidae; genus Xylocopa; species Xylocopa violacea. Next base: position 43,307,092 of record CAXAJV010000001.1, on the reverse strand, counting down.
CATCCGAGATGCTAGGTTGCCTTAGGTTAGGATATATATCGTTATAGACGCATACAATGTCCCCACCGGGAAGTATGAGCCAACACGACCGGGATTCTGTAAAACATTATCACCGAAGTGCAAAATGGGTTTAGGTTAGGTTATACTACGATATATACGTATATAATTTTCCCACCGAGAAGTAGGGGCCGACCCGCCTGGAATGTTGTAAAATACTACATTTGAGATGTTAGGTTGCCTTAGGTTAGGATATATAACGTTATGGACGTATATAATGTCCGCACCGTGACGTACGGGGCGACACGAACGGGATTCAGTGAAACATTAACAGCGAGGGTCTAGATGGGTTAGGTTAGGTTATTTTACGATATAGACTTATATAATGTCCCTACCAAGAAGTGGGGCCGACCCGCCAGGAATGTTGTGAAATACTACACTCGAGATGTTAGGTTGCCTTCGGGTGGGATATATAACGTTCTAGACGCATATAATGTCCCCACCGAGAAGGACGGTCCGACACGACCGGGATTCTGTAAAACATTACGGCCGAGGCGCTAGATGGGTTAGGTTAGGTTATATTACGTTATAGACGTACATAATGTCCCCACCGAGAAGTAGGGGCCGAAAGGCCTGGAATGTTGTAAAATACTACATTCGAGATGTTGGGTTGCCTTAGGTTAGGATATATAACGTTATGGACGTATATAATGTTCGCACCGAGACGTACGGAACGACACGAACGGGATTCTGTAAAACATTACCACCGAGGGGCTGGATGGGTTAGGTTAGGTTAGATTACGTTATGGACGTATATAATGTTCCCACCGAGAAGTAGGGGCCGACCCGCCAGGTATTTTCGAAAATACTATATCCGAGATGTTAGGTTGCCTTAGGTTAGGATATATATCGTTATAGACGCATACAATGTCCCCACCGAGAAGTATGAGCCAACACGACCGGGATTCTGTAAAACATTATCACGGAAGTGCAAAATGGGTTTGGGTTAGGTTATATTACGATATAGACGTATATAATGTTCCCACCGAGAAGTAGGGGCCGACACGCCTGGAATGTTGCAAAATACTACATTCGAGATGTTAATTTGCCTTAGGTTAGGATATACAACATTATAGACGTATATAATGTCCCCGTCGAGAAGCAGCAGACGACACGCCAGGAATGTTGTAAAATATTACATTCGACATGTTAGGTCTCCCTAGGCTAGGATATATATCGTTATAGACGTATATAATATTCCCACCGAGAAATAGGGGCCGACGCGTCAGGAATGTTGTAAAATATTACACCCGAAATGTTAGGTTCCCTTAGGTTAGGATATACAACGTTATAGACGTATAGTATGTTCCCACCGAGATGTAGGGCCCGACATGCCAGGAATGTTGTAAAATATTACATCCGAGATGTTAGGTTGCGTTAGGTTAGGATATATATCGTTATAGACGTATATAATGTTCCCACCGAGACGTGGGGATCGACGTGCCAGGAATCTTGTAAAATATTACATCCCAGATGTTAGGTTGCGTTAGGATAGAATATACACCGTTATAGACGTATATACTGTCCCCATCGAGAAGCAGGCCACGACACGCCAGGAATGTTGTAAAATATTACATTCGACATGTTAGGTCGCCTTACGCTAGGATATATAACGTTATAGACGTATATAATGATCCCACCGAGAAATAGGAGCCGACGCGTCAGGAATGTTGTAAAATATTACACCCGTGATATTAGGTTCCCTTAGGCTAGGATATACAACGTTATAGACGTATAGAATGTTCCTACCAAGACGTAGGGACCGAGATGCCAGGAATGTTGTAAAAGATTACATCACCAGATGTTAGGTTGCGTTAGGTTAGGATATACAACGTTATAGTCGTATATAATATCCCCATCGAGAAGCAGGCGACGACACGATAGGAATGTTGTAAAATATTACATCCGAGATGACAGGTTGCCTTCGGTTAGGATATATAACGTTATAGACGTATTTAATGTTCCCACCGAGAAATAGGGGCCCATCGCGTCAGGAATGATGTAAAATATTACACCCGAGATGTTAGGTTCCCTTAGGTTAGGATATACAACGTTATAGACGTATGGAATGTTCCCACCGAGATGTAGGGAACGACATGCCAGGAATGTTGTAAAATACAACATTCGAGATGTTAGGTTGCCTTAGGCTAGGATATATAACGATATAGACGTATATAATGTCCGCAACGAGTCGTACGGGACGACACGAACGATATTCTGTAAAACATTACCAGCCAGTGTATGGATGGGTTAGGTTAGATTATATTAGGTTATAGACGTATATAATGTTCCCAACGAGATGTACAGGCCGACCCGCCAGGAATATTGGAAAATACTACATCCGAGATGTAAGGTTACCTCACGTTAGGATATATAACGTGATAGATGTATATAATGTTCCCACCGAGAAGTACGGGCGCACACGCCAGGAAAGTTGTCAACTATTACTTCCGAGATGTTAGGTTGCCTTAGGTTAGGATATACAACGTTATAGAGGTATAGAATGTTCCCACCGAGAAATAGGGGCCGACGCGTCAGGAATGTTGTAAAATATTACACCAGAGATGTTACGTTCCCTTAGGTTAGGATATTCAACGTTATAGACGTATATAATGTTCCCACCGAGACGTAGGGACCGACATGCCAGGAATGTTGTAAAATATTACATCCCAGATGTTAGGTTGCGTTAGGATAGAATATACACTGTTATAGACGTATATAATGTACCCTTCGAGAAGGAGGCGACGACACGCCAGGAATGTTGAATAATATTACATTCGACATGTTAGGCCGCCTTAGGCTAGGATATATAACGTTATAGACGTATATAATGTTCCGACCGAGAAGTATGGGCGGACATGCCAGGAATGTTGTAAAATATTACATCTCAGAAGTTAGGTTGCGTTAGGTTAGGATATACAACGTTATAGACGTATATAGTGTCCCCATCGAGAAGCAGGCGACGACACGCCAGGAATGTTGTAAAATATTACATTCGACATGTTAGGTCGCCTTAAGGTAGGATATATAACGTTATAGACGTATATAATGTTCCCACCCAGAAGTAAGGGCCCACGCGTCAGGAATGTTGTAAAATATTACACCCGAAATGTTAGGTTCCCTCAGGTTAGGATATACAACGTTATAGACGTATAGAATGGTCCCACCGAGAAGTAGGGACCGACATGCTAGGAATGTTGTAAAATATTACATCCGAGATGTTAGGTTCCCTTAGGTTAGGATATATATCGTTATAGACGTATATAGTGTCCCCATCGAGAAGCAGGCTACGACACGCCCGGAATTTTGTAAAATATTACATCCGAGATGTTAGGTTGCGTTGGGTTAGGATATACAACGTTATAGACGTATATTATGTCCCCATCGAGAAGCAGGCGACGACACGCCAGGAATGTTGTAAAATATTACATCCCAGATGTTAGGTTGCGTTGGGTTAGGATATACAACATTATAGACGTATATAATGTCCCCATCGAGAAGCAGCAGACGACACGCCAGGAATGTTGTAAAATATTACATTCGACATGTTAGGTCTCCATAGGCTAGGATATATAACGTTATAGACGTATATAATGTTTCCAGCGAGAAGTACGGGCGGACACGCCAGGAATGTTGTCAACTATTACATCCGAGATGTTAGGTTGCCTTAGGTTAGGATATATATCGCTATGGACGTATATGATGTTTCCACCGAGAAGTAAGGACCGACATGCCAGGAATGTTGTAAAATATTACATCCGAGATGTTAAGTTGTGTTAGGTTAGGGTATATATCGGTATAGACGTATATAATGTTCCCACCGAGACGTAGGGACCGACATGCCACGAATGTTGTAAAAGATTACATCACCAGATGTTAGGTTGCGTTAGGTTAGGATATACAACGTGATAGTCGTATATAATATCCCCATCGAGAAGCAGGCGACGACACGATAGGAATGTTGTAAAATATTACATCCGAGATGTTAGGTTGCCTTCGGTTAGGATATATAACGTTATAGACGTATTTAATGTTCCCACCGAGAAATAGGGTCCATCGCGTCAGGAATGATGTAAAATATTACACCCGAGATGTTAGGTTCCCTTAGGTTAGGATATACAACGTTATAGACGTATATAATGTTCCCACCGAGACGTAGGGACCGACATGCCAGGAATGTTGTAAAATATTACATCCCAGATGTTAGGTTGCGTTAGGATAGAATATACACCGTTATAGACGTATATAATGTACCCTTCGAGAAGCAGGCGACGACACGCCAGGAATGTTGAATAATATTACATTCGACATGTTAGGCTGCCTTAGGCTAGGATATATATCTTTATAGACGTATGTAATGTTACCACCGAGAACTACGGGCCGACACGCCAGGAATGATGTAAAATATTACATTCGACATGTTAGGTCGCCTTAGGCTAGGATATATAACGTTATAGACGTATATAATTTTCCCACCGAAAAGTAGGAGCCGACGCGCCAGGAATGACGTAAAATATTACATTCGACAAGTTTGGTCGCCTTAGGCTAGGACATATAACGTTATAGACGTATATAATGTTCCCACCGAGAAATAGGGGCCGACGCTCCAGGAATGTTCTAAAATATTACATCCGATATGTTAGGTTGCCTTAGGCTGGTATATATATCGTCATAGACGTATACAATGTTCCCACCGAGAAGTAGGGACCGACATGCCAGGAATGTTGTTAAATATTACATCCGAGATGTTAGGTTCCCTTAGGTTAGGATATATATCGTTATAGACGTATATAATATTCCCACCGAGAAATAGGGGCCGACGCGTCAGGAATGTTGTAAAATATTACACCCGTGATATTAGGTTCCCTTAGGCTAGGATATACAACGTTATAGACGTATAGAATGTTCCTACCAAGACGTAGGGACCGAGATGCCAGGAATGTTGTAAAACATTACATCACCAGATGTTAGGTTGCCTTAGGCTAGGATATATAACGATATAGACGTATATAATGTCCGCACCGAGTCGTACGGGACGACACGAACGATATTCTGTAAAACATTACAAGCCAGTGTATGGATGGGTTAGGTTAGATTATGTTAGGTTATAGACGTATATAATGTTCCCAACGAGATGTACAGGCCGACCCGCCAGGAATATTGGAAAATACTACATCCGAGATGTTAGGTTACCTCACGTTAGGATATATAACGTGATAGATGTATATAATGTTCCCACCGAGAAGTACGGGCGCACACGCCAGGAAAGTTGTCAACTATTACTTCCGAGATGTTAGGTTGCCTTAGGTTAGGATATACAACGTTATAGACGTATAGAATGTTCCCACCGAGAAATAGGGGCCGACGCGTCAGGAATGTTGTAAAATATTACACCCGAGATGTTACGTTCCCTTAGGTTAGGATATACAACGCTATAGACGTATAGAATGTTCCCACCGAGAAGTAGGGACCGACATGCTAGGAATGTTGTAAAATATTACATCCGAGATGTTAGGTTCCCTTAGGTTAGGATATATATCGTTATAGACGTATATAGTGTCCCCATCGAGAAGCAGGCGACGACACGCCCGGAATTTTGTAAAATATTACATCCGAGATGTTAGGTTGCGTTGGGTTAGGATATACAACGTTATAGACGTATATTATGTCCCCATCGAGAAGCAGGCGACGACACGCCAGGAATGTTGTAAAATATTACATCCCAGATGTTAGGTTGCGTTAGGTTAGGATATACAACATTATAGACGTATATAATGTCCCCATCGAGAAGCAGCAGACGACACGCCAGGAATGTTGTAAAATATTACATTCGGCATGTTATGTTGCGTTAGGCTAGGATATATAACGTTATAGACGTATATAATGTTACCACCGAGAACTACGGGCCGAAAGGCCTGGAATGTTGTAAAATATTACATTCGACATGTTAGGTCGCCTTATGCTAGGATATATATCGTTATAGACGTATATAGTGTCCCCATCGAGAAGCAGGCGACGACACGCCCGGAATTTTGTAAAATATTACATCCGAGATGTTAGGTTGCGTTGGGTTAGGATATACAACGTTATAGACGTATATTATGTCCCCATCGAGAAGCAGGCGACGACACGCCAGGAATGTTGTAAAATATTACATCCCAGATGTTAGGTTGCCTTAGGTTAGGATATATATCGTTATAGACATATATAATGTTGCCACCGAAACGAAGGGTCCCACATGCCACGAATGTTGTAAAATATTACATCCCAGATGTTTGGTTGCCTTAGGTTAGGATATATATCGTTATAGACCTATATAATGTTCACACCGAGACGTAGGGACCGACATGCCAGGAATGTTGTAAAATAATACGGTAGAGCGGTTAGTTTGCCTTAGGTTATGATATATAACGTTATAGACGTATATAATGTTCCCACCCAGAAGTAGGGACCGACATGCCAGGAATGTTGTACTATGTTACATCCGAGATGTTATGCTGCCTTACGTTAGGATATATAACGCCATAGAAGTATATAATGTCCCCATCGAGAAGTAGGCGACGACACGCCAGGAATGTCGTAAAATATTACATTTGGCATGTTATGTTGCCTTAGGCTAGGATATATAACCTTATAGACGTATATAATGTTACCACCGAGAACTACGGGCCGTCAGGCCAGGAATGATGTAAAATATTACATTCGACGTGTTAGGTGGCCTCAGGCAATGATATATAACGTTATAGGCGTATCTAATGTTCCCATCGAGAAATAGGGGCCGACGCGTCAGAAATGTTGTAAAATATTACACCCGAGATGTTAGGTTCCCTTAGGTTAGGATATACAACGCTATAGACGTATAGAATGTTCCCACCGAGACGTAGGGCCCGTCATGCCAGGTATGTTGTAAAATATTACATCCCATATCTTAGATTGCGTTAGGTTAGGATATACAACGTTATAGATGTATATAATATCCCCATCGATAAGTAGGCCACGACACGCCAGGAATGTTGTAAAATATACGGTAGAGAGGTAAGGTTGCCTTAGGCTAGGATATACAACGTTATAGACGTATAGAATGTTCCTACCAAGACGTAGGGACCGAGATGCCAGGAATGTTGTAAAAGATTACATCACCAGATGTTAGGTTGCGTTAGGTTAGGATATACAACGTTATAGTCGTATATAATATCCCCATCGAGAAGCAGGCGACGACACGATAGGAATGTTGTAAAATATTACATCCGAGATGACAGGTTGCCTTCGGTTAGGATATATAACGTTATAGACGTATTTAATGTTCCCACCGAGAAATAGGGGCCCATCGCGTCAGGAATGATGTAAAATATTACACCCGAGATGTTAGCTTCCCTTAGGATAGGATATACAACGTTATAGACGTATGGAATGTTCCCACCGAGATGTAGGGAACGACATGCCAGGAATGTTGTAAAATACAACATTCGAGATGTTAGGTTGCCTTAGGCTAGGATATATAACGATATAGACGTATATAATGTCCGCACCGAGTCGTACGGGACGACACGAACGATATTCTGTAAAACATTACCAGCCAGTGTATGGATGGGTTAGGTTAGATTATATTAGGTTATAGACGTATATAATGTTCCCAACGAGATGTACAGGCCGACCCGCCAGGAATATTGGAAAATACTACATCCGAGATGTAAGGTTACCTCACGTTAGGATATATAACGTGATAGATGTATATAATGTTCCCACCGAGAAGTACGGGCGCACACGCCAGGAAAGTTGTCAACTATTACTTCCGAGATGTTAGGTTGCCTTAGGTTAGGATATACAACGTTATAGAGGTATAGAATGTTCCCACCGAGAAATAGGGGCCGACGCGTCAGGAATGTTGTAAAATATTACACCCGAGATGTTACGTTCCCTTAGGTTAGGATATTCAACGTTATAGACGTATATAATGTTCCCACCGAGACGTAGGGACCGACATGCCAGGAATGTTGTAAAATATTACATCCCAGATGTTAGGTTGCGTTAGGATAGAATATACACCGTTATAGACGTATATAATGTACCCTTCGAGAAGCAGGCGACGACACGCCAGGAATGTTGAATAATATTACATTCGACATGTTAGGCTGCCTTAGGCTAGGATATATAACTTTATAGACGTATATAATGTTCCCACCGAGAAATAGGGGCCGACGCTCCAGGAATGTTCTAAAATATTACATCCGAGATGTTAGGTTGCCTTAGGCTGGTATATATATCGTCATAGACGTATACAATGTTCCCACCGAGAAGTAGGGACCGACATGCCAGGAATGTTGTTAAATATTACATCCGAGATGTTAGGTTCCCTTAGGTTAGGATATATATCGTTATAGACGTATATAATATTCCCACCGAGAAATAGGGGCCGACGCGTCAGGAATGTTGTAAAATATTACACCCGAAATGTTAGGTTCCCTTAGGTTAGGATATACAACGTTATAGACGTATAGTATGTTCCCACCGAGATGTAGGGACCGACATGCCAGGAATGTTGTAAAATATTACATCCGAGATGTTAGGTTGCGTTAGGATAGAATATACACCGTTATAGACGTATATACTGTCCCCATCGAGAAGCAGGCCACGACACGCCAGGAATATTGTAAAATATTACATTCGACATGTTAAGTCGCCTTACGCTAGGATATATAACGTTATAGACGTATATAATGATCCCACCGAGAAATAGGAGCCGACACGTCAGGAATGTTGTAAAATATTACACCCGTGATATTAGGTTCCCTTAGGCTAGGATATACAACGTTATAGACGTATAGAATGTTCCTACCAAGACGTAGGGACCGAGATGCCAGGAATGTTGTAAAAGATTACATCACCAGATGTTAGGTTGCGTTAGGTTAGGATATACAACGTTATAGTCGTATATAATATCCCCATCGAGAAGCAGGCGACGACACGATAGGAATGTTGTAAAATATTACATCCGAGATGACAGGTTGCCTTCGGTTAGGATATATAACGTTATAGACGTATTTAATGTTCCAACCGAGAAATAGGGGCCCATCGCGTCAGGAATGATGTAAAATATTACACCCGAGATGTTAGGTTCCCTTAGGTTAGTATATACAACGTTATAGACGTATGGAATGTTCCCACCGAGATGTAGGGAACGACATGCCAGGAATGTTGTAAAATACAACATTCGAGATGTTAGGTTGCCTTAGGCTAGGATATATAACGATATAGACGTATATAATGTCCGCACCGAGTCGTACGGGACGACACGAACGATATTCTGTAAAACATTACCAGCCAGTGTATGGATGGGTTAGGTTAGATTATATTAGGTTATAGACGTATATAATGTTCCCAACGAGATGTACAGGCCGACCCGCCAGGAATATTGGAAAATACTACATCCGAGATGTTAGGTTACCTCACGTTAGGATATATAACGTGATAGATGTATATAATGTTCCCACCGAGAAGTACGGGCGCACACGCCAGGAAAGTTGTCAACTATTACTTCCGAGATGTTAGGTTGCCTTAGGTTAGGATATACAACGTTATAGAGGTATAGAATGTTCCCACCGAGAAATAGGGGCCGACGCGTCAGGAATGTTGTAAAATATTACACCCGAGATGTTACGTTCCCTTAGGTTAGGATATTCAACGTTATAGACGTATATAATGTTCCCACCGAGACGTAGGGACCGACATGCCAGGAATGTTGTAAAATATTACATCCCAGATGTTAGGTTGCGTTAGGATAGAGTATACACTGTTATAGACGTATATAATGTACCCTTCGAGAAGGAGGCGACGACACGCCAGGAATGTTGAATAATATTACATTCGACATGTTAGGCCGCCTTAGGCTAGGATATATAACGTTATAGACGTATATAATGTTCCGACCGAGAAGTATGGGCGGACATGCCAGGAATGTTGTAAAATATTACATCTCAGAAGTTAGGTTGCGTTAGGTTAGGATATACAACGTTATAGACGTATATAGTGTCCCCATCGAGAAGCAGGCGACGACACGCCAGGAATGTTGTAAAATATTACATTCGACATGTTAGGTCGCCTTAAGGTAGGATATATAACGTTATAGACGTATATAATGTTCCCACCCAGAAGTAAGGGCCCACGCGTCAGGAATGTTGTAAAATATTACACCCGAAATGTTAGGTTCCCTCAGGTTAGGATATACAACGTTATAGACGTATAGAATGGTCCCACCGAGAAGTAGGGACCGACATGCTAGGAATGTTGTAAAATATTACATCCGAGATGTTAGGTTCCCTTAGGTTAGGATATATATCGTTATAGACGTATATAGTGTCCCCATCGAGAAGCAGGCTACGACACGCCCGGAATTTTGTAAAATATTACATCCGAGATGTTAGGTTGCGTTGGGTTAGGATATACAACGTTATAGACGTATATTATGTCCCCATCGAGAAGCAGGCGACGACACGCCAGGAATGTTGTAAAATATTACATCCCAGATGTTAGGTTGCGTTGGGTTAGGATATACAACATTATAGACGTATATAATGTCCCCATCGAGAAGCAGCAGACGACACGCCAGGAATGTTGTAAAATATTACATTCGACATGTTAGGTCTCCATAGGCTAGGATATATAACGTTATAGACGTATATAATGTTTCCAGCGAGAAGTACGGGCGGACACGCCAGGAATGTTGTCAACTATTACATCCGAGATGTTAGGTTGCCTTAGGTTAGGATATATATCGCTATGGACGTATATGATGTTCCCACCGAGAAGTAAGGACCGACATGCCAGGAATGTTGTAAAATATTACATCCGAGATGTTAGGTTGCCTTCGGTTAGGATATATAACGTTATAGACGTATTTAATGTTCCCACCGAGAAATAGGGTCCATCGCGTCAGGAATGATGTAAAATATTACACCCGAGATGTTAGGTTCCCTTAGGTTAGGATATACAACGTTATAGACGTATATAATGTTCCCACCGAGACGTAGGGACCGACATGCCAGGAATGTTGTAAAATATTACATCCCAGATGTTAGGTTGCGTTAGGATAGAATATACACCGTTATAGACGTATATAATGTACCCTTCGAGAAGCAGGCGACGACACGCCAGGAATGTTGAATAATATTACATTCGACATGTTAGGCTGCCTTAGGCTAGGATATATAACTTTATAGACGTATGTAATGTTACCACCGAGAACTACGGGCCGACACGCCAGGAATGATGTAAAATATTACATTCGACATGTTAGGTCGCCTTAGGCTAGGATATATAACGTTATAGACGTATATAATTTTCCCACCGAAAAGTAGGAGCCGACGCGCCAGGAATGACGTAAAATATTACATTCGACAAGTTTGGTCGCCTTAGGCTAGGACATATAACGTTATAGACGTATATAATGTTCCCACCGAGAAATAGGGGCCGACGCTCCAGGAATGTTCTAAAATATTACATCCGATATGTTAGGTTGCCTTAGGCTGGTATATATATCGTCATAGACGTATACAATGTTCCCACCGAGAAGTAGGGACCGACATGCCAGGAATGTTGTTAAATATTACATCCGAGATGTTAGGTTCCCTTAGGTTAGGATATATATCGTTATAGACGTATATAATATTCCCACCGAGAAATAGGGGCCGACGCGTCAGGAATGTTGTAAAATATTACACCCGTGATATTAGGTTCCCTTAGGCTAGGATATACAACGTTATAGACGTATAGAATGTTCCTACCAAGACGTAGGGACCGAGATGCCAGGAATGTTGTAAAACATTACATCACCAGATGTTAGGTTGCGTTAGGTTAGGATATACAACGTTATAGTCGTATATAATATCCCCATCGAGAAGCAGGCGACGACACGATAGGAATGTTGTAAAATATTACATCCGAGATGACAGGTTGCCTTCGGTTAGGATATATAACGTTATAGACGTATTTAATGTTCCCACCGAGAAATAGGGGCCCATCGCGTCAGGAATGATGTAAAATATTACACCCGAGATGTTAGGTTCCCTTAGGTTAGGATATACAACGTTATAGACGTATGGAATGTTCCCACCGAGATGTAGGGAACGACATGCCAGGAATGTTGTAAAATACAACATTCGAGATGTTAGGTTGCCTTAGGCTAGGATATATAACGATATAGACGTATATAATGTCCGCACCGAGTCGTACGGGACGACACGAACGATATTCTGTAAAACATTACAAGCCAGTGTATGGATGGGTTAGGTTAGATTATATTAGGTTATAGACGTATATAATGTTCCCAACGAGATGTACAGGCCGACCCGCCAGGAATATTGGAAAATACTACATCCGAGATGTTAGGTTACCTCACGTTAGGATATATAACGTGATAGATGTATATAATGTTCCCACCGAGAAGTACGGGCGCACACGCCAGGAAAGTTGTCAACTATTACTTCCGAGATGTTAGGTTGCCTTAGGTTAGGATATACAACGTTATAGACGTATAGAATGTTCCCACCGAGAAATAGGGGCCGACGCGTCAGGAATGTTGTAAAATATTACACCCGAGATGTCACGTTCCCTTAGGTTAGGATATTCAACGTTATAGACGTATATAATGTTCCCACCGAGACGTAGGGACCGACATGCCAGGAATGTTGTAAAATATTACATCCCAGATGTTAGGTTGCGTTAGGATAGAGTATGCACTGTTATAGACGTATATAATGTACCCTTCGAGAAGGAGGCGACGACACGCCAGGAATGTTGAATAATATTACATTCGACATGTTAGGCCGCCTTAGGCTAGGATATATAACGTTATAGACGTATATAATGTTCCGACCGAGAAGTATGGGCGGACATGCCAGGAATGTTGTAAAATATTACATCTCAGAAGTTAGGTTGCGTTAGGTTAGGATATACAACGTTATAGACGTATATAGTGTCCCCATCGAGAAGCAGGCGACGACACGCCAGGAATGTTGTAAAATATTACATTCGACATGTTAGGTCGCCTTAAGGTAGGATATATAACGTTATAGACGTATATAATGTTCCCACCCAGAAGTAAGGGCCCACGCGTCAGGAATGTTGTAAAATATTACACCCGAAATGTTAGGTTCCCTCAGGTTAGGATATACAACGTTATAGACGTATAGAATGGTCCCACCGAGAAGTAGGGACCGACATGCTAGGAATGTTGTAAAATATTACATCCGAGATGTTAGGTTCCCTTAGGTTAGGATATATATCGTTATAGACGTATATAGTGTCCCCATCGAGAAGCAGGCTACGACACGCCCGGAATTTTGTAAAATATTACATCCGAGATGTTAGGTTGCGTTGGGTTAGGATATACAACGTTATAGACGTATATTATGTCCCCATCGAGAAGCAGGCGACGACACGCCAGGAATGTTGTAAAATATTACATCCCAGATGTTAGGTTGCGTTGGGTTAGGATATACAACATTATAGACGTATATAATGTCCCCATCGAGAAGCAGCAGACGACACGCCAGGAATGTTGTAAAATATTACATTCGACATGTTAGGTCTCCATAGGCTAGGATATATAACGTTATAGACGTATATAATGTTTCCAGCGAGAAGTACGGGCGGACACGCCAGGAATGTTGTCAACTATTACATCCGAGATGTTAGGTTGCCTTAGGTTAGGATATATATCGCTATGGACGTATATGATGTTCCCACCGAGAAGTAAGGACCGACATGCCAGGAATGTTGTAAAATATTACATCCGAGATGTTAGGTTGCCTTCGGTTAGGATATATAACGTTATAGACGTATTTAATGTTCCCACCGAGAAATAGGGTCCATCGCGTCAGGAATGATGTAAAATATTACACCCGAGATGTTAGGTTCCCTTAGGTTAGGATATACAACGTTATAGACGTATATAATGTTCCCACCGAGACGTAGGGACCGACATGCCAGGAATGTTGTAAAATATTACATCCCAGATGTTAGGTTGCGTTAGGATAGAACATACACCGTTATAGACGTATATAATGTACCCTTCGAGAAGCAGGCGACGACACGCCAGGAATGTTGAATAATATTACATTCGACATGTTAGGCTGCCTTAGGCTAGGATATATAACTTTATAGACGTATGTAATGTTACCACCGAGAACTACGGGCCGACACGCCAGGAATGATGTAAAATATTACATTCGACATGTTAGGTCGCCTTAGGCTAGGATATATAACGTTATAGACGTATATAATTTTCCCACCGAAAAGTAGGAGCCGACGCGCCAGGAATGACGTAAAATATTACATTCGACAAGTTTGGTCGCCTTAGGCTAGGACATATAACGTTATAGACGTATATAATGTTCCCACCGAGAAATAGGGGCCGACGCTCCAGGAATGTTCTAAAATATTACATCCGATATGTTAGGTTGCCTTAGGCTGGTATATATATCGTCATAGACGTATACAATGTTCCCACCGAGAAGTAGGGACCGACATGCCAGGAATGTTGTTAAATATTACATCCGAGATGTTAGGTTCCCTTAGGTTAGGATATATATCGTTATAGACGTATATAATATTCCCACCGAGAAATAGGGGCCGACGCGTCAGGAATGTTGTAAAATATTACACCCGTGATATTAGGTTCCCTTAGGCTAGGATATACAACGTTATAGACGTATAGAATGTTCCTACCAAGACGTAGGGACCGAGATGCCAGGAATGTTGTAAAACATTACATCACCAGATGTTAGGTTGCGTTAGGTTAGGATATACAACGTTATAGTCGTATATAATATCCCCATCGAGAAGCAGGCGACGACACGATAGGAATGTTGTAAAATATTACATCCGAGATGACAGGTTGCCTTCGGTTAGGATATATAACGTTATAGACGTATTTAATGTTCCCACCGAGAAATAGGGGCCCATCGCGTCAGGAATGATGTAAAATATTACACCCGAGATGTTAGGTTCCCTTAGGTTAGGATATACAACGTTATAGACGTATGGAATGTTCCCACCGAGATGTAGGGAACGACATGCCAGGAATGTTGTAAAATACAACATTCGAGATGTTAGGTTGCCTTAGGCTAGGATATATAACGATATAGACGTATATAATGTCCGCACCGAGTCGTACGGGACGACACGAACGATATTCTGTAAAACATTACAAGCCAGTGTATGGATGGGTTAGGTTAGATTATATTAGGTTATAGACGTATATAATGTTCCCAACGAGATGTACAGGCCGACCCGCCAGGAATATTGGAAAATACTACATCCGAGATGTTAGGTTACCTCACGTTAGGATATATAACGTGATAGATGTATATAATGTTCCCACCGAGAAGTACGGGCGCACACGCCAGGAAAGTTGTCAACTATTACTTCCGAGATGTTAGGTTGCCTTAGGTTAGGATATACAACGTTATAGACGTATAGAATGTTCCCACCGAGAAATAGGGGCCGACGCGTCAGGAATGTTGTAAAATATTACACCCGAGATGTCACGTTCCCTTAGGTTAGGATATTCAACGTTATAGACGTATATAATGTTCCCACCGAGACGTAGGGACCGACATGCCAGGAATGTTGTAAAATATTACATCCCAGATGTTAGGTTGCGTTAGGATAGAATATACACCGTTATAGACGTATATAATGTACCCTTCGAGAAGCAGGCGACGACACGCCAGGAATGTTGTAAAATATTACATTCGACATGTTAGGTCTCCATAGGCTAGGATATATAACGTTATAGACGTATATAATGTTTCCAGCGAGAAGTACGGGCGGACACGCCAGGAATGTTGTCAACTATTACATCCGAGATGTTAGGTTGCCTTAGGTTAGGATATATATCGCTATGGACGTATATGATGTTCCCAACGAGAAGTACGGACCGACATGCCAGGAATGTTGTAAAATATTACATCCCAGATGTTAGGTTGCCTTGGGTTAGGATATACAACGTTATAGATGTATATAATGTCCCCATCGAGAAGCAGGCGACGACACGCCAGGAATGTTGTAAAATATTACATTCGGCATGTTATGTTGCGTTAGGCTAGGATATATAACGTTATAGACGTATATAATGTTACCACCGAGAACTACGGGCCGAAAGGCCTGGAATGTTGTAAAATATTACATTCGACATGTTAGGTCGCCTTATGCTAGGATATATATCGTTATAGACGTATATAGTGTCCCCATCGAGAAGCAGGCGACGACACGCCCGGAATTTTGTAAAATATTACATCCGAGATGTTAGGTTGCGTTGGGTTAGGATATACAACGTTACAGACGTATATTATGTCCCCATCGAGAAGCAGGCGACGACACGCCAGGAATGTCGTAAAATATTACATCCCAGATGTTAGGTTGCCTTAGGTTAGGATATATATCGTTATAGACATATATAATGTTGCCACCGATACGAAGGGTCCCACATGCCACGAATGTTGTAAAATATTACATCCCAGATGTTTGGTTGCCTTAGGTTAGGATATATATCGTTATAGACCTATATAATGTTCACACCGAGACGTAGTGACCGACATGCCAGGAATGTTGTAAAATAATACGGTAGAGCGGTTAGTTTGCCTTAGGTTATGATATATAACGTTATAGACGTATATAATGTTCCCACCCAGAAGTAGGGACCGACATGCCAGGAATGTTGTACTATGTTACATCCGAGATGTTATGCTGCCTTACGTTAGGATATATAACGCCATAGAAGTATATAATGTCCCCATCGAGAAGTAGGCGACGACACGCCAGGAATGTCGTAAAATATTACATTTGGCATGTTATGTTGCCTTAGGCTAGGATATATAACCTTATAGACGTATATAATGTTACCACCGAGAACTACGGGCCGTCAGGCCAGGAATGATGTAAAATATTACAATCGACATGTTAGGTGGCCTCAGGCAATGATATATAACGTTATAGGCGTATCTAATGTTCCCACCGAGAAATAGGGGCCGACGCGTCAGAAATGTTGTAAAATATTACACCCGAGATGTTAGGTTCCCTTAGGTTAGGATATACAACGCTATAGACGTATAGAATGTTCCCACCGAGACGTAGGGCCCGTCATGCCAGGAATGTTGTAAAATATTACATCCCATATGTTAGGTTGCGTTAGGTTAGGATATACAACGTTATAGATGTATATAATATCCCCATCGATAAGTAGGCGACGACACGCCAGGAATGTTGTAAAATATACGGTAGAGAGGTAAGGTTGCCTTAGGATCTGATATACAACGTTATAGACGTATAGAATGTTCCCACCGAGAAATAGGGGCCGACGCGTCAGGAATGTTGTAAAATATTACACCCGAGATGTTAGGTTGCCTTGGGTTAGGATATACAACGCTATAGACGTATAGAGTGTTCCCACCGAGACGTAGGGACCGATAAGCCAGGAATAATGTAAAATATTACATCCCAGATGTTAGGTTGCGTTAGGTTAGGATATACTGTGTTATAGACGTATATAATGTCCCCATCGAGAAGCTGGCGACTACACGCCAGGAATGTTGTAAAACATTACATCAAAGATGTTATGTTGCCTTACGTTAGGATATATAACGTTATAGACGTATATAATGTTCCCACCGAAAAGTAGGAGCCGACGCGCCAGGAATGTTGTAAAATATTACATTCGACATGTTAGGACGCCTTACGATAGCATATATAACGTTATAGACGTATATAATGTTCCAACCGAAAAGTAGGAGCCGACGCGCCAGGAATGTTGTAAAATATTACATCCGAGATGTTAGGTTGCCTTAGGCTAGGATATATAACGTTATAGACGTATATAATGTTCCCACCGAGAAGTACGGGCCGACACGCCAGGAATGTTGTCAATTATTACATCCGAGATGTTAGGTTGCGTTAGGTTAGGATATACAACGTTATAGATGTATATAATGTCCCCATCGATAAGTAGGCGACGACACGCCAGGAATGTTGTAAAATATACGGTAGACAGGTTAGGTTGCCTTAGGATCTGATATACAACGTTATAGACGTATATAATGTTCCCATCGAGAAGTAGGCGACGACACGCCATGAATGTTGTAAAATATTACATTCGACATGTTAGGCTGTTTTAGTCTAGGATATATAACGTTATAGACGTATATAATGTTACCACCGAGACGTAGGGACGGACATGCCAGGAATGATGTAAGATATTACATCCCAGACGTTAGGTTGCGTTAGGTTAGGATATACAACGTTATAGACGTATATAAAGTCCCCATCGAGAAGCAGGCGACGACACACCAGGAATGTTGAAAAACATTACATCCGAGATGTTATGTTGCCTTACGTTAGGATATATAACGTTATAGACGTATACAATGTTCCCACCGAAAAGTAGGAGCCGACGCGCCAGGAATGTTGAAAAATATTACATTCGACATGTTAGGTCGCCTTAGGCTAGGATATATAACGTTATAGACGTATATAATGTTACCACCGAGAACTACGGGCCGACACGCCAGGAATGTAGTAAAATATTACACCCAAGATGTTAGGTTCCCTTAGGTTAGGATATACAACGTAATAGACGTATACAATTTCCCCATGCGGAAGTAGGCGCCGTCACGCCAGGAGTGTCGTAAAAAATTACGGTAGAGAGGTTAGTTTGCCTTAGGTTAGGATATACAACGCTATAGACGTATAGAGTGTTCTCACCGAGACGTAGGGACCGACATGCCAGGAATAATGTAAAATATTACATCCCAGATGTTAGGTTGCGTTAGGTTAGGATATACAGTGTTATAGACGTATATAATGTCCCCATCGAGTAGCAGGCGACGACACGCCAGGAATGTTGTAAAATATTACATTCGGCATGTTAGGTTGCCTTCGGTTAAGATATATATCGCTATAGACGTATATGATGTTCCTACCGAGAAGTACGGACCGACATGCCAGGAATGTTGTCAGATATTACATTCGAGATGTTAGGTTGCCTTAGTTTAGGATATACAACCCAGATGTTAGGTTGCGTTAGGTTAGGTTATACAACGT
Source organism: Xylocopa violacea (assembly GCA_963969225.1). NCBI lineage: Eukaryota > Metazoa > Arthropoda > Insecta > Hymenoptera > Apidae > Xylocopa > Xylocopa violacea. The sequence continues at coordinate 43,287,940 of CAXAJV010000001.1, read as the reverse complement.
TATAGACGTATATAATATCCCCGTCGAGAAGCAGGCGACGACACGCCAGGAATGTTGCAAAATATTACATCAAAGATGTTATGTTGCCTTACGTTAGGATATATAACGTTATAGACGTATATAATGTTCCCACCGAGAAGTAGGTGCCGACGCGCCAGGCATGTTGTAAAACATTACATCCGAGGTGTTAGGTTCCCTTAGGTTAGGATATATAACGTTATAGACGTATATAATGTTCCCACCGAGAAGTAGGTGCCGACGCGCCAGGAATGTTGTAAAATATTACATCCGAGATGTTAGGATTGCCTTAGGCTAGGATATATAACGTTATAGACGTATATAATGTTCCCACCAAGAAGTAGGGGCCGGTGCGCCACGAACGTAGTAAAATATTAAATCCGAGATGTTAGGTTGCCTTAGACTATGATATATAACGTTATATACGTATATAATGTTCCCACCGAGAAATAGGGGACGACACGCCAGGAATGTTGTAAAATATTACGCTCGACATGTTAGGTTGCCTTACGTCATGATATATAGCGATATAGACGTATATAATGTTCCCACCGAGAAGTAGGGGCCGACGCGCCAGGAATGTTGTAAAATATTACATCCGAGATGTTAGGTTCCCTTAGGTTAGGATATATAACGTTATAGACGTATATAACGTTCCCACCGATAAGTAGGGGCCAACGAGCCAGGAATGTGGCAAAATATTACATTCGACATGTTAAGTTGTCTTAGGTTAGGATATATAACGTTATAGTCGTATATACAGTTCCCAGCGAGAAGTAGTTGCCGACGCGCCAGGAATATTGTAAAATATCATATTCGACATGTTAGGTTGCCTCAGGCTAGGACATATAGCGTTATAGACATATAGAATGTTCCCTCCGAGAAATAGGGGCCGACACGCCAGGAATGTTGTAAAACATTACATCCGAGGTGTTAGGTTCCCTTAGGTTAGGATATATAACGTTATAGACGTATATAATGTTCCCACCGAGAAGTAGGTGCCGACGCGCCAGGAATGTTGTAAAATATTACATCCGAGATGTTAGGATTGCCTTAGGCTAGGATATATAACGTTATAGACGTATATAATGTACCCACCAAGAAGTAGGGGCGGGTGCGCCACGAACGTAGTAAAATATTACATCCGAGATGTTAGGTTGCCTTAGACTAGGATATATAACGTTATATACGTATATAATGTTCCCACCGAGAAATAGGGGACGACACGCCAAGAATGTTGTAAAATATTACGCTCGACATGTTAGGTTGCCTTACGTCATGATATATAGCGATATAGACGTATATAATGTTCCCACCGAGAAGTAGGGGCCGGCGCGCCAAGAATGTAGTAAAATATAACATCCGAGATGTTGGGTTGCCTTAGGCTAGGATATATAACGTTATAGACGTATATAATGTTCCCACCGAGAAGTAGGTGCCGAAGTGACGGGAATGTTGTAAAATATTACATTCGACATGTCAGTTTGCCTTAGGCTAGGATATATAGCGTTCTAGACTTGTATAATGTTCCCACCGGGAAGTAGTGGCCGACGTGCCAGGAATGTAGTAAAATATTACATCCGAGATGTTAGGTTGCCTTAGGTTAGGATATATAACGTTACAGATGTATATAAAGTTCCCATCGAGAAGTAGGGGCCGAAGTGACGGGAATGTTGTAACATATTATATTCGATACGTTAGTTTGCCTTAGGCTAGGATATATAGCGTTATAGACGTATATAATGTTCCCACCGAGAACTAGGGGCCGACGTGCCAGGAATGTAGTAAAATATTAGATCCGAGAGGTTAGGTTGCCTTAGGTTAGGATATATAACGTTATAGACGTATATAATGTTCCCACCGAGAACTAGGGGCCGACGTGCCAGGAATGTAGTAAAATAGTACATCCGAGAGGTTAGGTTACCTTAGGTAAGGATATATTACGTTATAGACGTATATAATGTTCCACCCGAGAAGTAGGGGCCGACGAACCAGGAATGTTGTAAAATATTACCCTCGACATGTTAGGTTGCCTTAGGCTAGGATATGTAAAGTTATAGACGTATATAATGTCCCCATCGAGAAGCAGGCGACGACACGCCAGGAATGTTGTAAAACATTACATCCGAGATGTTATGTTGCCTTACGTTAGGATATATAACGTTATAGACGTATACAATGTTCCCACCGAAAAGTAGGAGCCGACGCGCCAGGAATGTTGAAAAATATTACATTCGACATGTTAGGTCGCCTTAGGCTAGGATATATAACGTTATAGACGTATATAATGTTACCACCGAGAACTACGGGCCGACACGCCAGGAATGTAGTAAAATATTACACCCAAGATGTTAGGTTCCCTTAGGTTAGGATATACAACGTAATAGACGTATACAATTTCCCCATGCGGAAGTAGGCGCCGTCACGCCAGGAGTGTCGTAAAAAATTACGGTAGAGAGGTTAGTTTGCCTTAGGTTAGGATATACAACGCTATAGACGTATAGAGTGTTCTCACCGAGACGTAGGGACCGACATGCCAGGAATAATGTAAAATATTACATCCCAGATGTTAGGTTGCGTTAGGTTAGGATATACAGTGTTATAGACGTATATAATGTCCCCATCGAGTAGCAGGCGACGACACGCCAGGAATGTTGCAAAATATTACATCAAAGATGTTATGTTGCCTTACGTTAGGATATATAACGTTATAGACGTATATAATGTTCCCACCGAGAAGTAGGTGCCGACGCGCCAGGAATGTTGTAAAACATTACATCCGAGGTGTTAGGTTCCCTTAGGTTAGGATATATAACGTTATAGACGTATATAATGTTCCCACCGAGAAGTAGGTGCCGACGCGCCAGGAATGTTGTAAAATATTACATCCGAGATGTTAGGATTGCCTTAGGCTAGGATATATAACGTTATAGACGTATATAATGTTCCCACCAAGAAGTAGGGGCCGGTGCGCCACGAACGTAGTAAAATATTACATCCGAGATGTTAGGTTGCCTTAGACTATGATATATAACGTTATATACGTATATAATGTTCCCACCGAGAAATAGGGGACGACACGCCAGGAATGTTGTAAAATATTACGCTCGACATGTTAGGTTGCCTTACGTCATGATATATAGCGATATAGACGTATATAATGTTCCCACCGAGAAGTAGGGGCCGACGCGCCAGGAATGTTGTAAAATATTACATCCGAGATGTTAGGTTCCCTTAGGTTAGGATATATAACGTTATAGACGTATATAACGTTCCCACCGATAAGTAGGGGCCAACGAGCCAGGAATGTGGCAAAATATTACATTCGACATGTTCAGTTGTCTTAGGTTAGGATATATAACGTTATAGTCGTATATACAGTTCCCAGCGAGAAGTAGTTGCCGACGCGCCAGGAATATTGTAAAATATTATATTCGACATGTTAGGTTGCCTCAGGCTAGGACATATAGCGTTATAGACATATAGAATGTTCCCTCCGAGAAATAGGGGCCGACACGCCAGGAATGTTGTAAAACATTACATCCGAGGTGTTAGGTTCCCTTAGGTTAGGATATATAACGTTATAGACGTATATAATGTTCCCACCGAGAAGTAGGTGCCGACGCGCCAGGAATGTTGTAAAATATTACATCCGAGATGTTAGGATTGCCTTAGGCTAGGATATATAACGTTATAGACGTATATAATGTACCCACCAAGAAGTAGGGGCGGGTGCGCCACGAACGTAGTAAAATATTACATCCGAGATGTTAGGTTGCCTTAGACTAGGATATATAACGTTATATACGTATATAATGTTCCCACCGAGAAATAGGGGACGACACGCCAAGAATGTTGTAAAATATTACGCTCGACATGTTAGGTTGCCTTACGTCATGATATATAGCGATATAGACGTATATAATGTTCCCACCGAGAAGTAGGGGCCGGCGCGCCAAGAATGTAGTAAAATATAACATCCGAGATGTTAGGTTGCCTTAGGCTAGGATATATATCGTTATAGACGTATATAATGTTCCCACCGAGAAGTAGGTGCCGAAGTGACGGGAATGTTGTAAAATATTACATTCGACATGTTAGTTTGCCTTAGGCTAGGATATATAGCGTTCTAGACTTGTATAATGTTCCCACCGGGAAGTAGTGGCCGACGTGCCAGGAATGTAGTAAAATATTACATCCGAGATGTTAGGTTCCCTTAGGTTAGGATATACAACGTAATAGACGTATACAATTTCCCCATGCGGAAGTAGGCGCCGTCACGCCAGGAGTGTCGTAAAAAATTACGGTAGAGAGGTTAGTTTGCCTTAGGTTAGGATATACAACGCTATAGACGTATAGAGTGTTCTCACCGAGACGTAGGGACCGACATGCCAGGAATAATGTAAAATATTACATCCCAGATGTTAGGTTGCGTTAGGTTAGGATATACAGTGTTATAGACGTATATAATGTCCCCATCGAGTAGCAGGCGACGACACGCCAGGAATGTTGTAAAATATTACATTCGGCATGTTAGGTTGCCTTCGGTTAAGATATATATCGCTATAGACGTATATGATGTTCCTACCGAGAAGTACGGACCGACATGCCAGGAATGTTGTCAGATATTACATTCGAGATGTTAGGTTGCCTTAGTTTAGGATATACAACCCAGATGTTAGGTTGCGTTAGGTTAGGTTATACAACGTTATAGACGTATATAATATCCCCGTCGAGAAGCAGGCGACGACACGCCAGGAATGTTGCAAAATATTACATCAAAGATGTTATGTTGCCTTACGTTAGGATATATAACGTTATAGACGTATATAATGTTCCCACCGAGAAGTAGGTGCCGACGCGCCAGGAATGTTGTAAAATATTACATCCGAGATGTTAGGATTGCCTTACGCTAGGATATATAACGTTATAGACGTATATAATGTTCCCACCGAGAAGTAGGTGCCGACGCGCCAGGAATGTTGTAAAATATTACATCCGAGATGTTAGGTTGCCTTAGACTATGATATATAACGTTATATACGTATATAATGTTCCCACCGAGAAATAGGGGACGACACGCCAGGAATGTTGTAAAATATTACGCTCGACATGTTAGGTTGCCTTACGTCATGATATATAGCGATATAGACGTATATAATGGTCCCACCGAGAAGTAGGGGCCGACGCGCCAGGAATGTTGTAAAATATTACATCCGAGATGTTAGGTTCCCTTAGGTTAGGATATATAACGTTATAGACGTATATAACGTTCCCACCGATAAGTAGGGGCCAACGAGCCAGGAATGTGGCAAAATATTACATTCGACATGTTAAGTTGTCTTAGGTTAGGATATATAACGTTATAGTCGTATATACAGTTCCCACCGAGAAGTAGTTGCCCACGCGCCAGGAATATTGTAAAATATCATATTCGACATGTTAGGTTGCCTCAGGCTAGGACATATAGCGTTATAGACATATAGAATGTTCCCTCCGAGAAATAGGGGCCGACACGCCAGGAATGTTGTAAAACATTACATCCGAGGTGTTAGGTTCCCTTAGGTTAGGATATATAACGTTATAGACGTATATAATGTTCCCACCGAGAAGTAGGTGCCGACGCGCCAGGAATGTTGTAAAATATTACATCCGAGATGTTAGGATTGCCTTAGGCTAGGATATATAACGTTATAGACGTATATAATGTTCCCACCAAGAAGTAGGGGCGGGTGCGCCACGAACGTAGTAAAATATTACATCCGAGATGTTAGGTTGCCTTAGACTAGGATATATAACGTTATATACGTATATAATGTTCCCACCGAGAAATAGGGGACGACACGCCAAGAATGTTGTAAAATATTACGCTCGACATGTTAGGTTGCCTTACGTCATGATATATAGCGATATAGACGTATATAATGTTCCCACCGAGAAGTAGGGGCCGGCGCGCCAAGAATGTAGTAAAATATAACATCCGAGATGTTAGGTTGCCTTAGGCTAGGATATATAACGTTATAGACGTATATAATGTTCCCACCGAGAAGTAGGTGCCGAAGTGACGGGAATGTTGTAAAATATTACATTCGACATGTCAGTTTGCCTTAGGCTAGGATATATAGCGTTCTAGACTTGTATAATGTTCCCACCGGGAAGTAGTGGCCGACGTGCCAGGAATGTAGTAAAATATTACATCCGAGATGTTAGGTTGCCTTAGGTTAGGATATATAACGTTACAGATGTATATAAAGTTCCCATCGAGAAGTAGGGGCCGAAGTGACGGGAATGTTGTAACATATTATATTCGATACGTTAGTTTGCCTTAGGCTAGGATATATAGCGTTATAGACGTATATAATGTTCCCACCGAGAACTAGGGGCCGACGTGCCAGGAATGTAGTAAAATATTAGATCCGAGAGGTTAGGTTGCCTTAGGTTAGGATATATAACGTTATAGACGTATATAATGTTCCCACCGAGAACTAGGGGCCGACGTGCCAGGAATGTAGTAAAATAGTACATCCGAGAGGTTAGGTTACCTTAGGTAAGGATATATTACGTTATAGACGTATATAATGTTCCACCCGAGAAGTAGGGGCCGACGAACCAGGAATGTTGTAAAATATTACCCTCGACATGTTAGGTTGCCTTAGGCTAGGATATGTAAAGTTATAGACGTATATAATGTCCCCATCGAGAAGCAGGCGACGACACGCCAGGAATGTTGTAAAACATTACATCCGAGATGTTATGTTGCCTTACGTTAGGATATATAACGTTATAGACGTATACAATGTTCCCACCGAAAAGTACGAGCCGACGCGCCAGGAATGTTGAAAAATATTACATTCGACATGTTAGGTCGCCTTAGGCTAGGATATATAACGGTATAGACGTATATAATGTTACCACCGAGAACTACGGGCCGACACGCCAGGAATGTAGTAAAATATTACACCCAAGATGTTAGGTTCCCTTAGGTTAGGATATACAACGTAATAGACGTATACAATTTCCCCATGCGGAAGTAGGCGCCGTCACGCCAGGAGTGTTGTAAGAAATTACGGTAGAGAGGTTAGTTTGCCTTAGGTTAGGATATACAACGCTATAGACGTATAGAGTGTTCTCACCGAGACGTAGGGACCGACATGCCAGGAATAATGTAAAATATTACATCCCAGATGTTAGGTTGCGTTAGGTTAGGATATACAGTGTTATAGACGTATATAATGTCCCCATCGAGTAGCAGGCGACGACACGCCAGGAATGTTGTAAAATATTACATTCGGCATGTTAGGTTGCCTTCGGTTAAGATATATATCGCTATAGACGTATATGATGTTCCTACCGAGAAGTACGGACCGACATGCCAGGAATGTTGTCAGATATTACATTCGAGATGTTAGGTTGCCTTAGTTTAGGATATACAACCCAGATGTTAGGTTGCGTTAGGTTAGGTTATACAACGTTATAGACGTATATAATATCCCCGTCGAGAAGCAGGCGACGACACGCCAGGAATGTTGCAAAATATTACATCAAAGATGTTATGTTGCCTTACGTTAGGATATATAACGTTATAGACGTATATAATGTTCCCACCGAGAAGTAGGTGCCGACGCGCCAGGAATGTTGTAAAACATTACATCCGAGGTGTTAGGTTCCCTTAGGTTAGGATATATAACGTTATAGACGTATATAATGTTCCCACCGAGAAGTAGGTGCCGACGCGCCAGGAATGTTGTAAAATATTACATCCGAGATGTTAGGATTGCCTTAGGCTAGGATATATAACGTTATAGACGTATATAATGTTCCCACCAAGAAGTAGGGGCCGGTGCGCCACGAACGTAGTAAAATATTACATCCGAGATGTTAGGTTGCCTTAGACTATGATATATAACGTTATATACGTATATAATGTTCCCACCGAGAAATAGGGGACGACACGCCAGGAATGTTGTAAAATATTACGCTCGACATGTTAGGTTGCCTTACATCATGATATATAGCGATATAGACGTATATAATGTTCCCACCGAGAAGTAGGGGCCGACGCGCCAGGAATGTTGTAAAAAATTACATCCGAGATGTTAGGTTCCCTTAGGTTAGGATATATAATGTTATAGACGTATATAATGTTCCCACCGATAAGTAGGGGCCAACGAGCCAGGAATGTGGCAAAATATTACATTCGACATGTTAAGTTGTCTTAGGTTAGGATATGTAAAGTTATAGACGTATATAATGTTCCCACCGAGAAATAGGTGCCGGCGCGCCAGGAATGTTGTAAAATATTACATCCGAGATATGAGGATTGCCGTAAGTTAGGATATATGGCGTTATAGACGTATATAATGTTCCCACCGAGAAGTAGGGGCCAGCGCGCCAGGAATGTGGTAAAATATTACATCCGGTATGTTAGGTTGCCTTAGGCTAGGATATATAACTTTATAGACGTATATAATATTCCCACCGAGAAGTAGGTGCCGACGCGCCAGGAATGTTGTAAAATATTACGCTCGACAAATTAGGTTGCCTTAGGCTAGGATATATAGCGTTAAAGACGTATATAATGTTCCCAGCGAGAATTAGGGGCCGACACGGCAGGAATGTTGTAAAATATTACATCCGAGATGTTAGGTTCCCTTAGGTTAGGATATATAACGTTATAGACGTATATAATGTTCCCACCGAGAAGTAGGTGCCGAAGTGACGGGAATGTTGTAAAATATTACATTCGACATGTCAGTTTGCCTTAGGCTAGGATATATAACGTTATAGACGTATATAATGTTCCCACCGATTAGTAGGTGCCGACGCGCCAGGAATGTTGTAAAATATTACATCCGAGATGTTCGGATTGCCTTAGGCTAGGATATATAACGTTATAGACGTATATAATTTTCCCACCAAGAAGTAGGGGTCGGTGCGCCACGAACGTAGTAAAATATTACATCCGAGATGTTAGGTCGCCTTAGACTAGGATATATAACGTTATAGACGTATATAATGTTCCCACCGAGAAATAGGGGCCGACACGCCAGGAATGTTGTAAAATATTACGCTCGACATGTTAGGTTGTCTTACGTCATTATATATAGCGATATAGACGTGTATAATGTTCCCACCGAGAAGTAGGGGCCGGCGCGCCAGGAATGTAGTAAAATATTACATCCGAGATGTTAGGTTGCCATAGGCTAGGATATATAACGTTATAGACGTATATAATGTTCCCACCGAGAAGTAGGTGCCGACGCGCCAGGAATGTTGTAAAATATTACATCCGAGATGTTAGGATTACCTTAGGCTAGGATATATAACGTTATAGACGTATGTAATGTTCGCACCGTGAAGTAGGAGCCGGCGCGCCGGGAATGTAGTTAAATATAACATCCGAGATGTTAGGTTGCCATAGGCTAGGATATATAACGTTATAGACGTATATAATGTTCCCACCGAGAGGTAGGTGCCGAAGTGACGGGAATGTTGTAAAATATTACATTCGACATGTTAGTTTGCCGTAGGCTAGGATATATAGCGTTCTAGACTTATACAATGTTCCCACCGAGAAGTAGTGGCCGACGTGCCAGGAATGTAGTAAAATATTACATCCGAGATGTTAGGTTGCCTTAGGTTAGGATATATAACGTTATAGACGTATATAATGTTCCCATCGAGAAGTAGGGGCCGAAGTGACGGGAATGTTGTAAAATATTACATTCGATATGTTAGTTTGCCTTAGGCTAGGATATATAGCGTTATAGACGTATATAATGTTCCCACCGATAAATAGGGGCCGACACGCCAGGAATGTTGTAAAATATTACATCCGAGATGTTAGGTTCCCTTAGGTTAGGATATATAACGTTATAGACGTATATAATGTTCCCACCGATAAGTAGGGGCCAACGAGCCAGGAATGTGGCAAAATATTACATTCGACATGTTAAGTTGTCTTAGGTTAGGATATATAACGTTATAGTCGTATATACAGTTCCCACCGAGAAGTAGTAGCCGACGCGCCAGGAATATTGTAAAATATTATATTCGACATGTTAGGTTGTCTCAGGCTAGGACATATAGCGTTATAGACATATACAATGTTCCCACCGAGAAGTAGGGGCCGACACGCCAGGAATGTTGTAAAACATTACATCCGAGGTGTTAGGTTCCCTTAGGTTAGGATATATAACGTTATAGACGTATATAATGTTCCCACCGAGAAGTAGGTGCCGACGCGCCAGGAATGTTGTAAAATATTACATCCGAGATGTTAGGATTGCCTTAGGCTAGGATATATAACGTTATAGACGTATATAATGTTCCCACCAAGAAGTAGGGGCCGGTGCGCCACGAACGTAGTAAAATATTACATCCGAGATGTTAGGTTGCCTTAGACTATGATATATAACGTTATATACGTATATAATGTTCCCACCGAGAAATAGGGGACGACACGCCAGGAATGTTGTAAAATATTACGCTCGACATGTTAGGTTGCCTTACGTCATGATATATAGCGATATAGACGTATATAATGTTCCCACCGAGAAGTAGGGGCCGACGCGACAGGAATGTTGTAAAAAATTACATCCGAGATGTTAGGTTCCCTTAGGTTAGGATATATAACGTTATAGACGTATATAATGTTCCCACCGATAAGTAGGGGCCAACGAGCCAGGAATGTGGCAAAATATTACATTCGACATGTTAAGTTGTCTTAGGTTAGGATATGTAAAGTTATAGACGTATATAATGTTCCCACCGAGAAATAGGTGCCGGCGCGCCAGGAATGTTGTAAAATATTACATCCGAGATATGAGGATTGCCGTAAGTTAGGATATATGGCGTTATAGACGTATATAATGTTCCCACCGAGAAGTAGGGGCCAGCGCGCCAGGAATGTGGTAAAATATTACATCCGGTATGTTAGGTTGCCCTAGGCTAGGATATATAACTTTATAGACGTATATAATATTCCCACCGAGAAGTAGGTGCCGACGCGCCAGGAATGTTGTAAAATATTACGCTCGACAAATTAGGTTGCCTTATGCTAGGATATATAGCGTTAAAGACGTATATAATGTTCCCAGCGAGAATTAGGGGCCGACACGCCAGGAATGTTGTAAAATATTACATCCGAGATGTTAGGTTCCCTTAGGTTAGGATATATAACGTTATAGACGTATATAATGTTCCCACCGAGAAGTAGGTGCCGAAGTGACGGGAATGTTGTAAAATATTACATTCGACATGTTAGTTTGCCTTAGGCTAGGATATATAACGTTATAGACGTATATAATGTTCCCACCGATTAGTAGGTGCCGACGCGCCAGGAATGTTGTAAAATATTACATCCGAGATGTTCGGATTGCCTTAGGCTAGGATATATAACGTTATAGACGTATATAATTTTCCCACCAAGAAGTAGGGGTCGGTGCGCCACGAACGTAGTAAAATATTACATCCGAGATGTTAGGTTGCCTTAGACTAGGATATATAACGTTATAGACGTATATAATGTTCCCACCGAGAAATAGGGGCCGACACGCCAGGAATGTTGTAAAATATTACGCTCGACATGTTAGGTTGTCTTACGTCATTATATATAGCGATATAGACGTATATAATGTTCCCACCGAGAAGTAGGGGCCGGCGCGCCAGGAATGTAGTAAAATATTACATCCGAGATGTTAGGTTGCCATAGGCTAGGATATATAACGTTATAGACGTATATAATGTTCCCACCGAGAAGTAGGTGCCGACGCGCCAGGAATGTAGTAAAATATAACATCCGAGATGTTAGGTTGCCTTAGGCTAGAATAAGTAACGTTATAGACGTATATAATGTTCCCACCGAGAAGTAGGGGCCGACGAGCCAGGAATGTAGTAAAATATTACATCCGAGATGTTAGGTTCCCTTAGGTTAGGATATATAACGTTATAGACGTATATAATGTTCCCACCGAGAAGTAGGTGCCGAAGTGACGGGAATGTTGTAAAATATTACATTCGACATGTTAGTTTGCCTTAGGCTAGGATATATAACGTTATAGACGTATATAATGTTCCCACCGATTAGTAGGTGCCGACGCGCCAGGAATGTTGTAAAATATTACATCCGAGATGTTCGGATTGCCTTAGGCTAGGATATATAACGTTATAGACGTATATAATTTTCCCACCAAGAAGTAGGGGTCGGTGCGCCACGAACGTAGTAAAATATTACATCCGAGATGTTAGGTTGCCTTAGACTAGGATATATAACGTTATAGACGTATATAATGTTCCCACCGAGAAATAGGGGCCGACACGCCAGGAATGTTGTAAAATATTACGCTCGACATGTTAGGTTGTCTTACGTCATTATATATAGCGATATAGACGTATATAATGTTCCCACCGAGAAGTAGGGGCCGGCGCGCCAGGAATGTAGTAAAATATTACATCCGAGATGTTAGGTTGCCATAGGCTAGGATATATAACGTTATAGACGTATATAATGTTCCCACCGAGAAGTAGGTGCCGACGCGCCAGGAATGTTGTAAAATATTACATCCGAGATGTTAGGATTACCTTAGGCTAGGATATATAACGTTATAGACGTATGTAATGTTCGCACCGTGAAGTAGGAGCCGGCGCGCCGGGAATGTAGTAAAATATAACATCCGAGATGTTAGGTTGCCATAGGCTAGGATATATAACGTTATAGACGTATATAATGTTCCCACCGAGAAGTAGGTGCCGACGCGCCAGGAATGTTGTAAAATATTACATCCGAGATGTTAGGATTACCTTAGGCTAGGATATATAACGTTATAGACGTATGTAATGTTCCCACCGAGAAGTAGGGGCCGGCGCGCCGGGAATGTAGTAAAATATAACATCCGAGATGTTAGGTTGCCATAGGCTAGGATATATAACGTTATAGACGTATATAATGTTCCCACCGAGAGGTAGGTGCCGAAGTGACGGGAATGTTGTAAAATATTACATTCGACATGTTAGTTTGCCGTAGGCTAGGATATATAGCGTTCTAGACTTATATAATGTTCCCACCGAGAAGTAGTGGCCGACGTGCCAGGAATGTAGTAAAATATTACATCCGAGATGTTAGGTTGCCTTAGGTTAGGATATATAACGTTATAGACGTATATAATGTTCCCATCGAGAAGTAGGGGCCGAAGTGACGGGAATGTTGTAAAATATTACATTCGATATGTTAGTTTGCCTTAGGCTAGGATATATAGCGTTATAGACGTATATAATGTTCCCACCGATAAATAGGGGCCGACACGCCAGGAATGTTGTAAAATATTACATCCGAGATGTTAGGTTCCCTTAGGTTAGGATATATAACGTTATAGACGTATATAATGTTCCCACCGAGAACTAGGGGCCGACGTGCCAGGAATGTAGTAAAATATTACATCCGAGAGGTTAGGTTGCCTTAGGTTAGGATATATAACGTTATAGACGTATATAATGTTCCCACCAAGAAGTAGGGGCCGGTGCGCCACGAACGTAGTAAAATATTACATCCGAGATGTTAGGTTGCCTCAGACTAGGATATATAACGTTATATACGTATATAATGTTCCCACCGAGAAATAGGGGCCGACACGCCAGGAATGTTGTAAAATACTACGCTCGACATATTAGGATGCCTTACGTCATGGTATATAGCGATATAGACGTATATAATGTTCCCACCGAGAAGTAGGGGCCGGCGCGCCAGGAATGTTGTAAAATATTACATCCGAGATGTCAGGATTACCTTAGGCTAGGATATATAACGTTATAGACGTATGTAATGTTCCCACCGAGAAGTAGGGGCCGACGAGCCAGGAATGTAGTAAAATATTACATCCGAGATGTTAGGTTGCCTTAGGTTAGGATGTATAACGTTATAGACTTATATACTGTTCCCACCGAGAAGTAGGTGCCGACGCGCCAGGAATGTTGTAAAATATTACATCCGAGATGTTAGGATTGCCTTAGGCTAGGATATATAACGTTATAGACGTATGTAATGTTCCCACCGAGAAGTAGGGGCCGGCGCGCCGGGAATGTAGTAAAATATAACATCCGGGATGTTAGGTTGCCATAGGCTAGGATATATAACGTTATAGGCGTATATAATGTTACCACCGAGAAATAGGTGCCGACGCGCCAGGTATGTTGTAAAATATTACATCCGAGATGTTAGGATTACCTTATGCTAGGATATATAACGTTATAGACGTATGTAATGTTCCCACCGAGAAGTAGGTGCCGACGCGCCAGGAATGTTGTAAAATATTACATCCGAGATGTTAGGATTGCCTTAGGCTGGGATATATAACGTTATAGACGTATATAATGTTCCCACCAAGAAGTAGGGGCGGGTGCGCCACGAACGTAGTAAAATATTACATCCGAGATGTTAGGTTGCCTTAGACTAGGATATATAACGTTATACACGTATATAATGTTCCCACCGAGAAATAGGGGACGACACGCCAAGAATGTTGTAAAATATTACGCTCGACATGTTAGGTTGCCTTACGTCATGATATATAGCGATATAGACGTATATAATGTTCCCACCGAGAAGTAGGGGCCGGCGCGCCAGAAATGTAGTAAAATATAACATCTCAGATGTTAGGTTGCCTTAGGCTAGGATATATAACGTTATAGACTTATATACTGTTCCCACCGAGAAGTAGGTGCCGACGCGCCAGGAATGTTGTAAAATATTACATCCGAGATGTTAGGATTGCCTTAGGCTAGGATATATAACGTTATAGACGTATGTAATGTTCCCACCGAGAAGTAGGGGCCGGCGCGCCGGGAATGTAGTAAAATATAACATCCGGGATGTTAGGTTGCCATAGGCTAGGATATATAACGTTATAGACGTATATAATGTTACCACCGAGAAATAGGTGCCGACGCGCCAGGTATGTTGTAAAATATTACATCCGAGATGTTAGGATTACCTTATGCTAGGATATATAACGTTACAGACGTATATAATGTTCCCACCGAGAAGTAGGTGCCGACGCGCCAGGAATGTTGTAAAATATTACATCCGAGATGTTAGGATTGCCTTAGGCTGGGATATATAACGTTATAGACGTATATAATGTTCCCACCAAGAAGTAGGGGCGGGTGCGCCACGAACGTAGTAAAATATTACATCCGAGATGTTAGGTTGCCTTAGACTAGGATATATAACGTTATACACGTATATAATGTTCCCACCGAGAAATAGGGGACGACACGCCAAGAATGTTGTAAAATATTACGCTCGACATGTTAGGTTGCCTTACGTCATGATATATAGCGATATAGACGTATATAATGTTCCCACCGAGAAGTGGGGGCCGGCGCGCCAGAAATGTAGTAAAATATAACATCCGAGATGTTAGGTTGCCTTAGGCTAGGATATATAACGTTATAGACGTATATAATGTTCCCACCGAGAGGTAGGTGCCGAAGTGACGGGAATGTTGTAAAATATTACATTCGACATGTTAGTTTGCCTTAGGCTAGGATATATAGCGTTCTAGACTTGTATAATGTTCCCACCGAGAAGTAGTGGCCGACGTGCCAGGAATGTAGTAAAATATTACATCCGAGATGTTAGGTTGCCTTAGGTTAGGATATATAACGTTATAGACGTATATAAAGTTCCCATCGAGAAGTAGGGGCCGAAGTGACGGGAATGTTGTAAAATATTACATTCGATATGTTAGTTTGCCTTAGGCTAGGATATATAGCGTTATAGACGTATATAATGGTCCCACCGAGAACTAGGGGCCGACGTGCCAGGAATGTAGTAAAATATTAGATCCGAAAGGATAGGTTGCCTTAGGCTAGGATATATAGCGTTATAGACGTATATAATGTTCCCACCGAGAAATAGGGGCCGACACGCCAGGAATGTTGTAAAATATTACATCCGAGATGTTAGGTTCCCTTAGGTTAGGATATATAACGTTATAGACGTATATAATGTTCCCACCGATAAGTAGGGGCCAACGAGCCAGGAATGTGGCAAAATATTACATTCGACATGTTAAGTTGTCTTAGGTTAGGATATATAACATTATAGTCGTATATACAGTTCCCACCGAGAAGTAGTTGCCGACGCGCCAGGAATATTGTAAAATATTATATTCGACATGTTAGGTTGTCTCAGGCTAGGACATATAGCGTTATAGACATATACAATGTTCCCACCGAGAAATAGGGGCCGACACGCCAGGAATGTTGTAAAATATTACATCCGAGGTGTTAGGTTCCCTTAGGTTAGGATATATAACGTTATAGACGTATATAATGTTCCCACCGAGAAGTAGGTGCCGACGCGCCAGGAATGTTGTAAAATATTACATCCGAGATGTTAGGATTGCCTTAGGCTAGGATATATAACGTTATAGACGTATATAATGTTCCCACCAAGAAGTAGGGGCCGGTGCGCCACGAACGTAGTAAAATATTACATCCGAGATGTTAGGTTGCCTTAGACTATGATATATAACGTTATATACGTATATAATGTTCCCAACGAGAAATAGGGGACGACACGCCAGGAATGTTGTAAAATATTACGCTCGACATGTTAGGTTGATTTACGTCATGATATATAGCGATATAGACGTATATAATGTTCCCACCGAGATGTAGGGGCCGGCGCGCCAGAAATGTAGTAAAATAACATCCGAGATGTTAGGTTGCCTTAGGCTAGGATATATAACGTTATAGACGTATATAATGTTCCCACCGAGAAGTAGGTGCCGAAGTGACGGGAATGTTGTAAAATATTACATTCGACATGTTAGTTTGCCTTAGGATAGGATATATAGCGTTCTAGACTTGTATAATGTTCCCACCGAGAAGTGGTGGCCGACGTGCCAGGAATGTAGTAAAATATTACATCCGAGATGTTAGGTTGCCTTAGGTTAGGATATATAACGTTATAGACGTATATAAAGTTCCCATCGAGAAGTAGGGGCCGAAGTGACGGGAATGTTGTAAAATATTACATTCGATATGTTAGTTTGCCTTAGGCTAGGATATATAGCGTTATAGACGTATATAATGTTCCCACCGAGAACTAGGGGCCGGCGCGCCGGGAATGTAGTAAAATATTACATCCGAGAGGTTAGGTTGCCTTAGGTAAGGATATATAACGTTATAGACGTATATAATGTTCCACCCGAGAAGTAGGGGCCGACGAACCAGGAATGTTGTAAAATATTACGCTCGACATGTTAGGTTGCCTTAGGCTAGGATATGTAAAGTTATAGACGTATATAATGTTCCCACCGAGAAGTAGGTGCCGGCGCGGCAGGAATGTAGTAAAATATAACATCCGAGATGTTAGGTTGCCTTAGGCTAGAATAAGTAACGTTATAGACGTATATAATGTTCCCACCGAGAAGTAGGGGCCGACGAGCCAGGAATGTAGTAAAATATTACATCCGAGATGTTAGGTTGCCTTAGGTTTGGATATATAACGTTATAGACTTATATGCTGTTCCCACCGAGAAGTAGGTGCCGACGCGCCAGGAATGTTGTAAAATATTACATCCGAGATGTTAGGATTACCTTAGGCTAGGATATATAACGTTATAGACGTATGTAATGTTCGCACCGTGAAGTAGGAGCCGGCGCGCCGGGAATGTAGTAAAATATAACATCCGAGATGTTAGGTTGCCATAGGCTAGGATATATAACGTTATAGACGTATATAATGTTCCCACCGAGAAGTAGGTGCCGACGCGCCAGGAATGTTGTAAAATATTAAATCCGAGATGTTAGGATTACCTTAGGCTAGGATATATAACGTTATAGACGTATGTAATGTTCCCACCGAGAAGTAGGGGCCGGCGCGCCGGGAATGTAGTAAAATATAACATCCGAGATGTTAGGTTGCCATAGGCTAGGATATATAACGTTATAGACGTATATAATGTTCCCACCGAGAAGTAGGAGCCGAAGTGACGGGAATGTTGTAAAATATTACATTCGACATGTTAGTTTGCCGTAGGCTAGGATATATAGCGTTCTAGACTTATATAATGTTCCCACCGAGAAGTAGTGGCCGACGTGCCAGGAATGTAGTAAAATATTACATCCGAGGTGTTAGGTTCACTTAGGTTAGGATATATAACGTTATAGACGTATATAATGTTCCCACCGAGAAGTAGGTGCCGACGCGCCAGGAATGTTGTAAAATATTACATCCGAGATGTTAGGCTTGCCTTAGGCTAGGATATATAACGTTATAGACGTATATAATGTTCCCACCAAGAAGTAGTGGCCGACGTGCCAGGAATGTAGTAAAATATTACATCCGAGATGTTAGGTTGCCTTAGGTTAGGATATATAACGTTATAGACGTATATAATGTTCCCATCGAGAAGTAGGGGCCGAAGTGACAGGAATGTTGTAAAATATTACATTCGATATGTTAGTTTGCCTTAGGCTAGGATATATAGCGTTATAGACGTATATAATGTTCCCACCGAGAAATAGGGGCCGACACGCCAGGAATGTTGTAAAATGTTACGCTCGACATGTTAGGTTGCCTTACGTCATGATATATAGCGATATAGACGTATATAATGTTCCCACCGAGAAGTAGGTGCCGGCGCGCCAGAAATGTAGTAAAATATAACATCCGAGATGTTAGGTTGCCTTAGGCTAGGATATATAACGTTATAGACGTATATAATGTTCCCACCAAGAAGTAGGTGCTGAAGTGACGGGAATGTTGTAAAACATTACATTCGACATGTTAGTTTGCCTTAGGCTAGGATATATAGCGTTCTAGACTTGTATAATGTTCCCACCGAGAAGTAGTGTCCGACGTGCCAGGAATGTAGTAAAATATTACATCCGAGATGTTAGGTTGCCTTAGGTTAGGATATATAACGTTATAGACGTATATAAAGTTCCCATCGAGAAGTAGGGGCCGAAGTGACGGGAATGTAGTAAAATATTACATTCGATATGTTAGTTTGCCTTAGGCTAGGTTATATAGCGTTATAGACGTATATAATGTTCCCACCGAGAACTAGGGGCCGACGTGCCAGGAATGTAGTAAAATATTAGATCCGAGAGGTTAGGTTGGCTTAGGTTAGGATATATAACGTTATAGACTTATATACTGTTCCCACCGAGAAGTAGGTGCCGACGCGCCAGGAATGTTGTAAAATATTACATCCGAGATGTTAGGATTACCTTAGGCTAGGATATATAACGTTATAGACGTAGGTAATGTTCCCACCGAGAAGTAGGGGCCGGCGCGCCGGGAATGTAGTAAAATATAACATCCGGGATGTTAGGTTGCCATAGGCTAGGATATATAACGTTATAGACGTATGTAATGTTCCCACCGAGAAGTAGGTGCCGACGCGCCAGGAATGTTGTAAAATATTACATCCGAGAGGTTAGGTTGCCTTAGGTAAGGATATATAACGTTATAGACGTATATAATGTTCCACCCGAGAAGTAGGGGCCGACGAACCAGGAATGTTGTAAAATATTACGCTCGACATGTTAGGTTGCCTTAGGCTAGGATATGTAAAGTTATAGACGTATATAATGTTCCCAACGAGAAATAGGTGCCGGCGCGCCAGGAATGTTGTAAAATATTACATCCGAGATATGAGGATTGCCGTAAGTTAGGATATATGGCGTTATAGACGTATATAATGTTCCCACCGAGAAGTAGGGGCCGACGAACCAGGTATGTTGTAAAATATTACGCTCGACATGTTAGGTTGCCTTAGGCTAGGATATGTAAAGTTATAGACGTATATAATGTTCCCACCGAGAAATAGGTGCCGGCGCGCCAGGAATGTTGTAAAATATTACATCCGAGATATGAGGATTGCCGTAAGTTAGGATATATGGCGTTATAGACGTATATAATGTTCCCACCGAGAAGTAGGGGCCAGCGCGCCGGGAATGTAGTAAAATATAACATCCGAGATGTTAGGTTGCCATAGACTAGGATATATAACGTTATAGACGTATATAATGTTCCCACCGAGAAGTAGGTGCCGAAGTGACGGGAATGTTGTAAAATATTACATCCGTGATGTTAGGATTACCTTAGGCTAGGATATATAACGTTATAGACGTATGTAATGTTCCCACCGAGAAGTAGGGGCCGGCGCCCCGGGAATGCAGTAAAATATAACATCCGAGATGTTAGGTTGCCATAGGCTAGGATATATAACGTTATAGACGTATATAATGTTCCCACCGAGAAGTAGGTGCCGACGCGCCAGGAATGTTGTAAAATATTACATCCGAGATGTTAGGATTACCTTAGGCTAGGATATATAACGTTATAGACGTATGTAATGTTCCCACCGAGAAGTAGGGGCCGGCGCGCCGGGAATGTAGTAAAATATAACATCCGAGATGTTAGGTTGCCATAGGCTAGGATATATAACGTTATAGACGTATATAATGTTCCCACCGAGAAGTAGGTGCCGAAGTGACGGGAATGTTGTAAAATATTACATTCGACATGTTAGTTTGCCTTAGGCTAGGATATATAACGTTACAGACGTATATAATGTTCCCACCAAGAAGTAGGGGCCGGTGCGCCACGAACGTAGTAAAATATTACATCCGAGATGTTAGGTTGCCTTAGGTTAGGATATATAACGTTATAGACGTATATAATGTTCCCACCAAGAAGTAGGGGCCGGTGCGCCACGAACGTAGTAAAATATTACATCCGAGATGTTAGGTTGCCTTAGACTAGGATATATAACGTTATATACGTATATAATGTTCCCACCGAGAAATAGGGGCCGACACGCCAGGAATGTTGTAAAATACTACGCTCGACATGTTAGGTTGCCTTCCGTCATGGTATATAGCGATATAGACGTATATAATGTTCCCACCGAGAAGTAGGGGCCGGCGCGCCAGGAATGTTGTAAAATATTACATCCGAGATGTTAGGATTACCTTAGGCTAGGATATATAACGTTATAGACTTATATACTGTTCCCACCGAGAAGTAGGTGCCGACGCGCCAGGAATGTTGTAAAATATTACATCCGAGATGTTAGGATTACCTTAGGCTAGGATATATAACGTTATAGACGTATGTAATGTTCCCACCGAGAAGTAGGTGCCGGCGCGCCGGGAATGTAGTAAAATATAACATCCGGGATGTTAGGTTGCCATAGGCTAGGATATATAACGTTATGGACGTATATAATGTTCCCACCGAGAAGTAGGTGCCGACGCGCCAGGTATGTTGTAAAATATTACATCCGAGATGTTAGGATTACCTTAGGCTAGGATATAGAACGTTATAGACGTATGTAATGTTCCCACCGAGAAGTAGGTGCCGACGTGCCAGGAATGTTGTAAAATATTACATCCAAGATGTTAGGATTGTCTTAGGCTAGGATATATAACGTTATAGACGTATATAATGTTCCCACCGAGAAGTAGGTGCCGAAGTGACGGGAATGTTGTAAAATATTACATCCGGTATGTTAGGTTGCATTAGGCTAGGATATATAACTTTATAGACGTATATAATATTCCCACCGAGAAGTAGGTGCCGACGCGCCAGGAATGTTGTAAAATATTACGCTCGACAAATTAGGTTGCCTTAGGCTAGGACATATAGCGTTAAAGACGTATATAATGTTCCCACCAAGAAGTAGGGGCCGGTGCGCCACGAACGTAGTAAAATATTACATCCGAGATGTTAGGTTGCCTTAGACTAGGATATATAACGTTATATACGTATATAATGTTCCCACCGAGAAATAGGTGCCGACGCGCCAGGAATGTTGTAAAATATTACATGCGAGATGTTAGGTTCCTTTAGGTTAGGATATATAACGTTATAGACGTATATAATGTTCCCACCGATAAGTAGGGGCCAACGAGCCAGGAATGTGGCAAAATATTACATTCGACATGTTAAGTTGTCTTAGGTTAGGATATATAACGTTATAGTCGTATATACAGTTCCCACCGAGAAGTAGTTGCCGACGCGCCAGGAATATTGTAAAATATTATATTCGACATGTTAGGTTGTCTCAGGCTAGGACATATAGCGTTATAGACATATACAATGTTCCCACCGAGAAATAGGGGCCGACACGCCAGGAATGTTGTAAAACATTACATCCGAGGTGTTAGGTTCCCTTAGGTTAGGATATATAACGTTATAGACGTATATAATGTTCCCACCGAGAAGTAGGTGCCGACGCGCCAGGAATGTTGTAAAATATTACATCCGAGATGTTAGGATTACCTTAGGCTAGGATATATAACGTTATAGACGTATGTAATGTTCCCACCGAGAAGTAGGGTCCGGCGCGCCGGGAATGTAGTAAAATATTACATCCGAGATGTTAGTTTGCCTTAGGTTAGGATATATAACGTTATAGACTTATATGCTGTTCCCACCGAGAAGTAGGTGCCGACGCGCCAGGAATGTTGTAAAATATTACATCCGAGATGTTAGGATTACCTTAGGCTAGGATATATAACGTTATAGACGTATGTAATGTTCCCACCGAGAAGTAGGGGCCGGCGCCCCGGGAATGCAGTAAAATATAACATCCGAGATGTTAGGTTGCCATAGGCTAGGATATATAACGTTATAGACGTATATAATGTTCCCACCGAGAAGTAGGTGCCGACGCGCCGGGAATGTAGTAAAATATAACATCCGAGATGTTAGGTTGCCATAGGCTAGGATATATAACGTTATAGACGTATATAATGTTCCCACCGAGAAGTAGGTGCCGAAGTGACGGGAATGTAGTAAAATATTACATCCGAGAGGTTAGGTTGCCTTAGGTTAGGATATATAACGTTACAGACGTATATAATGTTCCCACCAAGAAGTAGGGGCCGGTGCGCCACGAACGTAGTAAAATATTACATCCGAGATGTTAGGTTGCCTTAGACTAGGATATATAACGTTATATACGTATATAATGTTCCCACCGAGAAATAGGGGCCGACACGCCAGGAATGTTGTAAAATACTACGCTCGACATGTTAGGTTGCCTTCCGTCATGGTATATAGCGATATAGACGTATATAATGTTCCCACCGAGAAGTAGGGGCCGGCGCGCCAGGAATGTTGTAAAATATTACATCCGAGATGTTAGGATTACCTTAGGCTAGGATATATAACGTTATAGACTTATATACTGTTCCCACCGAGAAGTAGGTGCCGACGCGCCAGGTATGTTGTAAAATATTACATCCGAGATGTTAGGATTACCTTAGGCTAGGATATATAACGTTATAGACGTATGTAATGTTCCCACCGAGAAGTAGGTGCCGGCGCGCCGGGAATGTTGTAAAATATTACATCCGAGATGTTAGGATTGTCTTAGGCTAGGATATATAACGTTATAGACGTATATAATGTTCCCACCGAGAAGTAGGTGCCGAAGTGACGGGAATGTTGTAAAATATTACATCCGGTATGTTAGGTTGCATTAGGCTAGGATATATAACTTTATAGACGTATATAATATTCCCACCGAGAAGTAGGTGCCGACGCGCCAGGAATGTTGTAAAATATTACGCTCGACAAATTAGGTTGCCTTAGGCTAGGATATATAGCGTTAAAGACGTATATAATGTTCCCACCAAGAAGTAGGGGCCGGTGCGCCACGAACGTAGTAAAATATTACATCCGAGATGTTAGGTTGCCTTAGACTAGGATATATAACGTTATATACGTATATAATGTTCCCACCGAGAAATAGGTGCCGACGCGCCAGGAATGTTGTAAAACATTACATCCGAGGTGTTAGGTTCCCTTAGGTTAGGATATATAACGTTATAGACGTATATAATGTTCCCACCGAGAAGTAGGTGCCGACGCGCCAGGAATGTTGTAAAATATTACATCCGAGATGTTAGGATTACCTTAGGCTAGGATATATAACGTTATAGACGTATGTAATGTTCCCACCGAGAAGTAGGGGCCGGCGCGCCGGGAATGTAGTAAAATATTACATCCGAGATGTTAGTTTGCCTTAGGTTAGGATATATAACGTTATAGACGTATATAATGTTCCCATCGAGAAGTAGGGGCCGAAGTGACGGGAATGTTGTAAAATATTACATTCGACATGTTAGTTTGCCTTAGGCTAGGATATATAGCGTTCTAGACTTATATAATTTTCCCACCGAGAAGTAGTGGCCGACGTGCCAGGAATGTAGTAAAATATTACATCCGAGATGTTAGTTTGCCTTAGGCTAGGATATATAGCGTTATAGACGTATATAATGTTCCCACCGAGAAATAGGGGCCGACACGCCAGGAATGTTGTAAAATATTACATCCGAGATGTTAGGTTCCCTTAGGTTAGGATATATAACGTTACAGACGTATATAATGTCCCCACCAAGAAGTAGGAGCCGGTGCGCCACGAACGTAGTAAAATATTACATCCGAGATGTTAGGTTGCCTTAGACTAGGATATATAACGTTATAGACGTATATAATGTTCCCACCGAGAAATAGGGGCCGACACGCCAGGAATGTTGTAAAATATTACGCTCGACATGTTAGGTTGCCTTACGTCATTATATATAGCGATATAGACGTATATAATGTTCCCACCGAGAAGTAGGGGCCGGCGCGCCAGGAATGTAGTAAAATATTACATCCGAGATGTTAGGTTGCCTTAGGCAAGGATATGTAGCATTATAGACGAATATGGTGTTCCAACCGAGAAGTAGGGGCCGGCGCGCCAGGAATGTAGTAAAATATAACATCCGAGATGTTAGGTTGCCTTAGGCTAGAATAAGTAACGTTATAGACGTATATAATGTTCCCACCGAGAAGTAGGGGCCGACGAGCCAGGAATGTAGTAAAATATTACATCCGAGATGTTAGGTTGCCTTAGGTTAGGATATATAACGTTATAGACTTATATGCTGTTCCCACCGAGAAGTAGGTGCCGACGCGCCAGGAATGTTGTAAAATATTACATCCGAGATGTTAGGTTGTCTTAGGTTAGGATATATAACGTTATAGACGTATATAATGTTCCACCCGAGAAGTAGGGGCCGACGCGCCAGGAATGCTGTAAAATATTACATTCGATATGTTAGGATTGCCTTAGGCTAGGATATATAACGTTATAGACGTATATAATGTTCCCACCGAGAAGTAGGGGCCGACGAACCAGGAATGTTGTAAAATATTACGCTCGACATGTTAGGTTGCCTTAGGCGAGGATATATAAAGTTATAGACGTATATAATGTTCCCACCGAGAAATAGGTGCCGGCGCGCCAGGGATGTTGTAAAATATTACATCCGAGATATGAGGATTGCCTTAAGTTAGGATATATGGCGTTATAGACGTATATAATGTTCCCACCGAGAAGTAGGGGCCAGCGCGCCAGGAATGTGGTAAAATATTACATCCGGTATGTTAGGTTGCCTTAGGCTAGGATATATAACTTTATAGACATATATAATATTCCCACCGAGAAGTAGTTGCCGACGCGCCAGGAATATTGTAAAATATTATATTCGACATGTTAGGTTGTCTCAGGCTAGGACATATAACGTTATAGACATATACTATGTTCCCACCGAGAAATAGGGGCCGACACGCCAGGAATGTTGTAAAATATTACATCCGAGATGTTAGGATTACCTTAGGCTAGGATATATAACGTTATAGACGTATGTAATGTTCCCACCGAGAAGTAGGGGCCGGCGCGCCGGGAATGTAGTAAAATATAACATCCGAGATGTTAGGTTGCCATAGGCTAGGATATATAACGTTATAGACGTATATAATGTTCCCACCGAGAAGTAGGTGCCGAAGTGACGGGAATGTTGTAAAATATTACATTCGACATGTTAGTTTGCCTTAGGCTAGGATATATAGCGTTCTAGACTTGTATAATGTTCCCACCGAGAAGTAGTGGCCGACGTGCCAGGAATGTAGTAAAATATTACATCCGAGATGTTAGGTTGTCTTAGGTTAGGATATATAACGTTATAGACGTATATAATGTTCCACCCGAGAAGTAGGGGCCGACGCGCCAGGAATGCTGTAAAATATTACATTCGATATGTTAGGATTGCCTTAGGCTAGGATATATAACGTTATAGACGTATATAATGTTCCCACCGAGAAGTAGGGGCCGACGAACCAGGAATATTGTAAAATATTATATTCGACATGTTAGGTTGTCTCAGGCTAGGACATATAACGTCATAGACATATACAATGTTCCCACCGAGAAATAGGGGCCGACACGCCAGGAATGTTGTAAAACATTACATCCGAGGTGTTAGGTTCCCTTAGGTTAGGATATATAACGTTATAGACGTATATAATGTTCCCACCGAGAAGTAGGTGCCGACGCGCCAGGAATGTTGTAAAATATTACATCCGAGATGTTAGGATTACCTTAGGCTAGGATATATAACGTTATAGACGTATGTAATGTTCCCACCGAGAAGTAGGGGCCAGCGCGCCGGGAATGTAGTAAAATATTACATCCGAGATGTTAGTTTGCCTTAGGTTAGGATATATAACGTTATAGACGTATATAATGTTCCCATCGAGAAGTAGGGGCCGAAGTGACGGGAATGTTGTAAAATATTACATTCGACATGTTAGTTTGCCTTAGGCTAGGATATATAGCGTTCTAGACTTATATAATCTTCCCACCGAGAAGTAGTGGCCGACGTGCCAGGAATGTTGTAAAATATTACATCCGAGATGTTAGGATTGCCTTAGGCTAGGATATATAACGTTATAGACATATATAATGTCCCCACCAAGAAGTAGGAGCCGGTGCGCCACGAACGTAGTAAAATATTACATCCGAGATGTTAGGTTGCCTTAGACTAGGATATATAACGTTATAGACGTATATAATGTTCCCACCGAGAAATAGGGGCCGACACGCCAGGAATGTTGTAAAATATTACGCTCGACATGTTAGGTTGCCTTACGTCATTATATATAGCGATATAGACGTATATAATGTTCCCACCGAGAAGTAGGGGCCGGCGCGCCAGGAATGTAGTAAAATATTACATCCGAGATGTTAGGTTGCCTTAGGCAAGGATATGTAGCATTATAGACGAATATGGTGTTCCAACCGAGAAGTAGGGGCCGGCGCGCCAGGAATGTAGTAAAATATAACATCCGAGATGTTAGGTTGCCTTAGGCTAGAATAAGTAACGTTATAGACGTATATAATGTTCCCACCGAGAAGTAGGGGCCGACGAGCCAGGAATGTAGTAAAATATTACATCCGAGATGTTAGGTTGCCTTAGGTTAGGATATATAACGTTATAGACTTATATGCTGTTCCCACCGAGAAGTAGGTGCCGACGCGCCAGGAATGTTGTAAAATATTACATCCGAGATGTTAGGATTGCCTTAGGCTAGGATATATAACGTTATAGACGTATATAATGTTCCCACCAAGAAGTAGGGGCCGGTGCGCCACGAACGTAGTAAAATATTACATCCGAGTTGTTAGGTTGCCTTAGACTAGGATATATAACGTTATATACGTATATAATGTTCCCACCGAGAAATAGGGGCCGACACGCCAGCAATGTTGTAAAATATTACGCTCGACATGTTAGGTTGCCTTACGTCATGATATATAGCGATATAGACGTATATAATGTTCCCACCGAGATGTAGGGGCCGGCGCGCCGGGAATGTAGTAAAATATAACATCCGAGATGTTAGGTTGCCATAGGCTAGGATATATAACGTTATAGACGTATATAATGTTCCCACCGAGAAGTAGGTGCCGAAGTGACGGGAATGTTGTAAAATATTACATTCGACATGTTAGTTTGCCTTAGGCTAGGATATATAGCGTTCTAGACTTGTATAATGTTCCCACCGAGAAGTAGTGGCCGACGTGCCAGGAATGTAGTAAAATATTACATCCGAGATGTTAGGTTGTCTTAGGTTAGGATATATAACGTTATAGATGTATATAATGTTCCACCCGAGAAGTAGGGGCCGACGCGCCAGGAATGCTGTAAAATATTACATTCGATATGTTAGGATTGCCTTAGGCTAGGATATATAACGTTATAGACGTATATAATGTTCCCACCGAGAAGTAGGGGCCGACGAACCAGGAATGTTGTAAAATATTACGCTCGACATGTTAGGTTGCCTTAGGCTAGGATATATAAAGTTATAGACGTATATAATGTTCCCACCGAGAAATAGGTGCCGGCACGCCAGGGATGTTGTAAAATATTACATCCGAGATATGAGGATTGCCTTAAGTTAGGATATATGGCGTTATAGACGTATATAATGTTCCCACCGAGAAGTAGGGGCCAGCGCGCCAGGAATGTGGTAAAATATTACATCCGGTATGTTAGGTTGCCTTAGGCTAGGATATATAACTTTATAGACGTATATAATATTCCCACCGAGAAGTAGTTGCCGACGCGCCAGGAATATTGTAAAATATTATATTCGACATGTTAGGTTGTCTCAGGCTAGGACATATAACGTCATAGACATATACAATGTTCCCACCGAGAAATAGGGGCCGACACGCCAGGAATGTTGTAAAACATTACATCCGAGGTGTTAGGTTCCCTTAGGTTAGGATATATAACGTTATAGACGTATATAATGTTCCCACCGAGAAGTAGGTGCCGACGCGCCAGGAATGTAGTAAAATATTACATCCGAGATGTTAGGTTGCCTTAGGCAAGGATATGTAGCATTATAGACGAATATGATGTTCCAACCGAGAAGTAGGGGCCGGCGCGCCAGGAATGTAGTAAAATATAACATCCGAGGTGTTAGGTTGCCTTAGGCTAGAATAAGTAACGTTATAGACGTATATAATGTTCCCACCGAGAAGTAGGTGCCGACGCGCCAGGAATGTTGTAAAATATTACATCCGAGATGTTAGGATTACCTTAGGCTAGGATATATAACGTTATAGACGTATGTAATGTTCCCACCGAGAAGTAGGGGCCAGCGCGCCGGGAATGTAGTAAAATATTACATCCGAGATGTTAGTTTGCCTTAGGTTAGGATATATAACGTTATAGACGTATATAATGTTCCCATCGAGAAGTAGGGGCCGAAGTGACGGGAATGTTGTAAAATATTACATTCGACATGTTAGTTTGCCTTAGGCTAGGATATATAGCGTTCTAGACTTATATAATCTTCCCACCGAGAAGTAGTGGCCGACGTGCCAGGAATGTAGTAAAATATTACATCCGAGATGTTAGTTTGCCTTAGGCTAGGATATATAGCGTTATAGACGTATATAATGTTCCCACCGAGAAATAGGGGCCGACAGGCCAGGAATGTTGTAAAATATTACATCCGAGATGTTAGGTTCCCTTAGGTTAGGATATATAACGTTATAGACGTATATAATGTTCCCACCGATAAGTAGGGGCCAACGAGCCAGGAATTTGGCAAAATATTACATTCGACATGTTAAGTTGTCTTAGGTTAGGATATATAACATTATAGTCGTATATACAGTTCCCACCGAGAAGTAGTTGCCGACGCGCCAGGAATATTGTAAAATATTATATTCGACATGTTAGGTTGTCTCAGGCTAGGACATATAACGTTATGGACATATACAATGTTCCCACCGAGAAATAGGAGCCGACACGCCAGGAATGTTGTAAAACATTACATCCGAGGTGTTAGGTTCCCTTAGGTTAGGATATATAACGTTATAGACGTATATAATGTTCCCACCGAGAAGTAGGTGCCGACGCGCCAGGAATGTTGTAAAATATTACATCCGAGATGTTAGGATTGCCTTAGGCTAGGATATATAACGTTATAGACATATATAATGTCCCCACCAAGAAGTAGGAGCCGGTGCGCCACGAACGTAGTAAAATATTACATCCGAGATGTTAGGTTGCCTTAGACTAGGATATATAACGTTATAGACG
Organism: Xylocopa violacea; assembly: GCA_963969225.1. Taxonomy (NCBI): domain Eukaryota; kingdom Metazoa; phylum Arthropoda; class Insecta; order Hymenoptera; family Apidae; genus Xylocopa; species Xylocopa violacea. The sequence continues at coordinate 43,257,943 of CAXAJV010000001.1, read as the reverse complement.
TATATAATGTTCCCACCGAGAAATAGGGGCCGACACGCCAGGAATGTTGTAAAATATTACGCTCGACATGTTAGGTTGCCTTACGTCATTATATATAGCGATATAGACGTATATAATGTTCCCACCGAGAAGTAGGGGCCGGCGCGCCAGGAATGTAGTAAAATATTACATCCGAGATGTTAGGTTGCCTTAGGCAAGGATATGTAGCATTATAGACGAATATGGTGTTCCAACCGAGAAGTAGGGGCCGGCGCGCCAGGAATGTAGTAAAATATAACATCCGAGATGTTAGGATTGCCTTAGGCTAGGATATATAACGTTATAGACGTATATAATGTTCCCACCAAGAAGTAGGGGCCGGTGCGCCACGAACGTAGTAAAATATTACATCCGAGTTGTTAGGTTGCCTTAGACTAGGATATATAACGTTATATACGTATATAATGTTCCCACCGAGAAATAGGGGCCGACACGCCAGCAATGTTGTAAAATATTACGCTCGACATGTTAGGTTGCCTTACGTCATGATATATAGCGATATAGACGTATATAATGTTCCCACCGAGATGTAGGGGCCGGCGCGCCGGGAATGTAGTAAAATATAACATCCGAGATGTTAGGTTGCCATAGGCTAGGATATATAACGTTATAGACGTATATAATGTTCCCACCGAGAAGTAGGTGCCGAAGTGACGGGAATGTTGTAAAATATTACATTCGACATGTTAGTTTGCCTTAGGCTAGGATATATAGCGTTCTAGACTTGTATAATGTTCCCACCGAGAAGTAGTGGCCGACGTGCCAGGAATGTAGTAAAATATTACATCCGAGATGTTAGGTTGTCTTAGGTTAGGATATATAACGTTATAGACGTATATAATGTTCCACCCGAGAAGTAGGGGCCGACGCGCCAGGAATGCTGTAAAATATTACATTCGATATGTTAGGATTGCCTTAGGCTAGGATATATAACGTTATAGACGTATATAATGTTCCCACCGAGAAGTAGGGGCCGACGAACCAGGAATGTTGTAAAATATTACGCTCGACATGTTAGGTTGCCTTAGGCTAGGATATATAAAGTTATAGACGTATATAATGTTCCCACCGAGAAATAGGTGCCGGCACGCCAGGGATGTTGTAAAATATTACATCCGAGATATGAGGATTGCCTTAAGTTAGGATATATGGCGTTATAGACGTATATAATGTTCCCACCGAGAAGTAGGGGCCAGCGCGCCAGGAATGTGGTAAAATATTACATCCGGTATGTTAGGTTGCCTTAGGCTAGGATATATAACTTTATAGACGTATATAATATTCCCACCGCGAAGTAGTTGCCGACGCGCCAGGAATATTGTAAAATATTATATTCGACATGTTAGGTTGTCTCAGGCTAGGACATATAACGTCATAGACATATACAATGTTCCCACCGAGAAATAGGGGCCGACACGCCAGGAATGTTGTAAAACATTACATCCGAGGTGTTAGGTTCCCTTAGGTTAGGATATATAACGTTATAGACGTATATAATGTTCCCACCGAGAAGTAGGTGCCGACGCGCCAGGAATGTAGTAAAATATTACATCCGAGATGTTAGGTTGCCTTAGGCAAGGATATGTAGCATTATAGACGAATATGATGTTCCAACCGAGAAGTAGGGGCCGGCGCGCCAGGAATGTAGTAAAATATAACATCCGAGATGTTAGGTTGCCTTAGGCTAGAATAAGTAACGTTATAGACGTATATAATGTTCCCACCGAGAAGTAGGTGCCGACGCGCCAGGAATGTTGTAAAATATTACATCCGAGATGTTAGGATTACCTTAGGCTAGGATATATAACGTTATAGACGTATGTAATGTTCCCACCGAGAAGTAGGGGCCAGCGCGCCGGGAATGTAGTAAAATATTACATCCGAGATGTTAGTTTGCCTTAGGTTAGGATATATAACGTTATAGACGTATATAATGTTCCCATCGAGAAGTAGGGGCCGAAGTGACGGGAATGTTGTAAAATATTACATTCGACATGTTAGTTTGCCTTAGGCTAGGATATATAGCGTTCTAGACTTATATAATCTTCCCACCGAGAAGTAGTGGCCGACGTGCCAGGAATGTAGTAAAATATTACATCCGAGATGTTAGTTTGCCTTAGGCTAGGATATATAGCGTTATAGACGTATATAATGTTCCCACCGAGAAATAGGGGCCGACAGGCCAGGAATGTTGTAAAATATTACATCCGAGATGTTAGGTTCCCTTAGGTTAGGATATATAACGTTATAGACGTATATAATGTTCCCACCGATAAGTAGGGGCCAACGAGCCAGGAATTTGGCAAAATATTACATTCGACATGTTAAGTTGTCTTAGGTTAGGATATATAACATTATAGTCGTATATACAGTTCCCACCGAGAAGTAGTTGCCGACGCGCCAGGAATATTGTAAAATATTATATTCGACATGTTAGGTTGTCTCAGGCTAGGACATATAACGTTATGGACATATACAATGTTCCCACCGAGAAATAGGAGCCGACACGCCAGGAATGTTGTAAAACATTACATCCGAGGTGTTAGGTTCCCTTAGGTTAGGATATATAACGTTATAGACGTATATAATGTTCCCACCGAGAAGTAGGTGCCGACGCGCCAGGAATGTTGTAAAATATTACATCCGAGATGTTAGGATTGCCTTAGGCTAGGATATATAACGTTATAGACATATATAATGTCCCCACCAAGAAGTAGGAGCCGGTGCGCCACGAACGTAGTAAAATATTACATCCGAGATGTTAGGTTGCCTTAGACTAGGATATATAACGTTATAGACGTATATAATGTTCCCACCGAGAAATAGGGGCCGACACGCCAGGAATGTTGTAAAATATTACGCTCGACATGTTAGGTTGCCTGACGTCATTATATATAGCGATATAGACGTATATAATGTTCCCACCGAGAAGTAGGGGCCGGCGCGCCAGGAATGTAGTAAAATATTACATCCGAGATGTTAGGTTGCCTTAGGCAAGGATATGTAGCATTATAGACGAATATGGTGTTCCAACCGAGAAGTAGGGGCCGGCGCGCCAGGAATGTAGTAAAATATAACATCCGAGATGTTAGGTTGCCTTAGGCTAGAATAAGTAACGTTATAGACGTATATAATGTTCCCACCGAGAAGTAGGGGCCGACGAGCCAGGAATGTAGTAAAATATTACATCCGAGATGTTAGGTTGCCTTAGGTTAGGATATATAACGTTATAGACTTATATGCTGTTCCCACCGAGAAGTAGGTGCCGACGCGCCAGGAATGTTGTAAAATATTACATCCGAGATGTTAGGATTGCCTTAGGCTAGGATATATAACGTTATAGACGTATATAATGTTCCCACCAAGAAGTAGGGGCCGGTGCGCCACGAACGTAGTAAAATATTACATCCGAGTTGTTAGGTTGCCTTAGACTAGGATATATAACGTTATATACGTATATAATGTTCCCACCGAGAAATAGGGGCCGACACGCCAGCAATGTTGTAAAATATTACGCTCGACATGTTAGGTTGCCTTACGTCATGATATATAGCGATATAGACGTATATAATGTTCCCACCGAGATGTAGGGGCCGGCGCGCCGGGAATGTAGTAAAATATAACATCCGAGATGTTAGGTTGCCATAGGCTAGGATATATAACGTTATAGACGTATATAATGTTCCCACCGAGAAGTAGGTGCCGAAGTGACGGGAATGTTGTAAAATATTACATTCGACATGTTAGTTTGCCTTAGGCTAGGATATATAGCGTTCTAGACTTGTATAATGTTCCCACCGAGAAGTAGTGGCCGACGTGCCAGGAATGTAGTAAAATATTACATCCGAGATGTTAGGTTGTCTTAGGTTAGGATATATAACGTTATAGACGTATATAATGTTCCACCCGAGAAGTAGGGGCCGACGCGCCAGGAATGCTGTAAAATATTACATTCGATATGTTAGGATTGCCTTAGGCTAGGATATATAACGTTATAGACGTATATAATGTTCCCACCGAGAAGTAGGGGCCGACGAACCAGGAATGTTGTAAAATATTACGCTCGACATGTTAGGTTGCCTTAGGCTAGGATATATAAAGTTATAGACGTATATAATGTTCCCACCGAGAAATAGGTGCCGGCACGCCAGGGATGTTGTAAAATATTACATCCGAGATATGAGGATTGCCTTAAGTTAGGATATATGGCGTTATAGACGTATATAATGTTCCCACCGAGAAGTAGGGGCCAGCGCGCCAGGAATGTGGTAAAATATTACATCCGGTATGTTAGGTTGCCTTAGGCTAGGATATATAACTTTATAGACGTATATAATATTCCCACCGAGAAGTAGTTGCCGACGCGCCAGGAATATTGTAAAATATTATATTCGACATGTTAGGTTGTCTCAGGCTAGGACATATAACGTCATAGACATATACAATGTTCCCACCGAGAAATAGGGGCCGACACGCCAGGAATGTTGTAAAACATTACATCCGAGGTGTTAGGTTCCCTTAGGTTAGGATATATAACGTTATAGACGTATATAATGTTCCCACCGAGAAGTAGGTGCCGACGCGCCAGGAATGTAGTAAAATATTACATCCGAGATGTTAGGTTGCCTTAGGCAAGGATATGTAGCATTATAGACGAATATGATGTTCCAACCGAGAAGTAGGGGCCGGCGCGCCAGGAATGTAGTAAAATATAACATCCGAGATGTTAGGTTGCCTTAGGCTAGAATAAGTAACGTTATAGACGTATATAATGTTCCCACCGAGAAGTAGGGGCCGACGAGCCAGGAATGTAGTAAAATATTACATCCGAGATGTTAGGTTGCCTTAGGTTAGGATATATAACGTTATAGACTTATATGCTGTTCCCACCGAGAAGTAGGTGCCGACGCGCCAGGAATGTTGTAAAATATTACATCCGAGATGTTAGGATTGCCTTAGGCTAGGATATATAACGTTATAGACGTATATAATGTTCCCACCAAGAAGTAGGGGCCGGTGCGCCACGAACGTAGTAACATATTACATCCGAGATGTTAGGATTGCCTTAGGCTAGGATATATAACGTTATAGACGTATATAATGTTCCCTCCAAGAAGTAGGGGCCGGTGCGCCACGAACGTAGTAAAATATTACATCCGAGTTGTTAGGTTGCCTTAGACTAGGATATATAACGTTATATACGTATATAATGTTCCCACCGAGAAATAGGGGCCGACACGCCAGCAATGTTGTAAAATATTACGCTCGACATGTTAGGTTGCCTTACGTCATGATATATAGCGATATAGACGTATATAATGTTCCCACCGAGATGTAGGGGCCGGCGCGCCGGGAATGTAGTAAAATATAACATCCGAGATGTTAGGTTGCCATAGGCTAGGATATATAACGTTATAGACGTATATAATGTTCCCACCGAGAAGTAGGTGCCGAAGTGACGGGAATGTTGTAAAATATTACATTCGACATGTTAGTTTGCCTTAGGCTAGGATATATAGCGTTCTAGACTTGTATAATGTTCCCACCGAGAAGTAGTGGCCGACGTGCCAGGAATGTAGTAAAATATTACATCCGAGATGTTAGGTTGTCTTAGGTTAGGATATATAACGTTATAGACGTATATAATGTTCCACCCGAGAAGTAGGGGCCGACGCGCCAGGAATGCTGTAAAATATTACATTCGATATGTTAGGATTGCCTTAGGCTAGGATATATAACGTTATAGACGTATATAATGTTCCCACCGAGAAGTAGGGGCCGACGAACCAGGAATGTTGTAAAATATTACGCTCGACATGTTAGGTTGCCTTAGGCTAGGATATATAAAGTTATAGACGTATATAATGTTCCCACCGAGAAATAGGTGCCGGCGCGCCAGGGATGTTGTAAAATATTACATCCGAGATATGAGGATTGCCTTACGTTAGGATATATGGCGTTATAGACGTATATAATGTTCCCACCGAGAAGTAGGGGCCAGCGCGCCAGGAATGTGGTAAAATATTACATCCGGTATGTTAGGTTGCCTTAGGCTAGGATATATAACTTTATAGACGTATATAATATTCCCACCGAGAAGTAGTTGCCGACGCGCCAGGAATATTGTAAAATATTATATTCGACATGTTAGGTTGTCTCAGGCTAGGACATATAACGTCATAGACATATACAATGTTCCCACCGAGAAATAGGGGCCGACACGCCAGGAATGTTGTAAAACATTACATCCGAGGTGTTAGGTTCCCTTAGGTTAGGATATATAACGTTATAGACGTATATAATGTTCCCACCGAGAAGTAGGTGCCGACGCGCCAGGAATGTTGTAAAATATTACATCCGAGATGTTAGGATTACCTTAGGCTAGGATATATAACGTTATAGACGTATGTAATGTTCCCACCGAGAAGTAGGGGCCGGCGCGCCGGGAATGTAGTAAAATATTACATCCGAGATGTTAGTTTGCCTTAGGTTAGGATATATAACGTTATAGACGTATATAATGTTCCCATCGAGAAGTAGGGGCCGAAGTGACGGGAATGTTGTAAAATATTACATTCGACATGTTAGTTTGCCTTAGGCTAGGATATATAGCGTTCTAGACTTATATAATCTTCCCACCGAGAAGTAGTGGCCGACGTGCCAGGAATGTAGTAAAATATTACATCCGAGATGTTAGTTTGCCTTAGGCTAGGATATATAGCGTTATAGACGTATATAATGTTCCCACCGAGAAATAGGGGCCGACAGGCCAGGAATGTTGTAAAATATTACATCCGAGATGTTAGGTTCCCTTAGGTTAGGATATATAACGTTATAGACGTATATAATGTTCCCACCGATAAGTAGGGGCCAACGAGCCAGGAATTTGGCAAAATATTACATTCGACATGTTAAGTTGTCTTAGGTTAGGATATATAACATTATAGTCGTATATACAGTTCCCACCGAGAAGTAGTTGCCGACGCGCCAGGAATATTGTAAAATATTATATTCGACATGTTAGGTTGTCTCAGGCTAGGACATATAACGTTATGGACATATACAATGTTCCCACCGAGAAATAGGAGCCGACACGCCAGGAATGTTGTAAAACATTACATCCGAGGTGTTAGGTTCCCTTAGGTTAGGATATGTAACGTTATAGACGTATATAATGTTCCCACCGACAAGTAGGTGCCGACGCGCCAGGAATGTTGTAAAATATTACATCCGAGATGTTAGGATTGCCTTAGGCTAGGATATATAACGTTATAGACGTATATAATGTCCCCACCAAGAAGCAGGAGCCGGTGCGCCACGAACGTAGTAAAATATTACATCCGAGATGTTAGGTTGCCTTAGACTAGGATATATAACGTTATAGACGTATATAATGTTCCCACCGAGAAATAGGGGCCGACACGCCAGGAATGTTGTAAAATATTACGCTCGACATGTTAGGTTGCCTTACGTCATTATATATAGCGATATAGACGTATATAATGTTCCCACCGAGAAGTAGGGGCCGGCGCGCCAGGAATGTAGTAAAATATTACATCCGAGATGTTAGGATGCCTTAGGCAAGGATATGTAGCATTATAGACGAATATGGTGTTCCAACCGAGAAGTAGGGGCCGGCGCGCCAGGAATGTAGTAAAATATAACATCCGAGATGTTAGGTTGCCTTAGGCTAGAATAAGTAACGTTATAGACGTATATAATGTTCCCACCGAGAAGTAGGGGCCGACGAGCCAGGAATGTAGTAAAATATTACATCCGAGATGTTAGGTTGCCTTAGGTTAGGATATATAACGTTATAGACTTATATGCTGTTCCCACCGAGAAGTAGGTGCCGACGCGCCAGGAATGTTGTAAAATATTACATCCGAGATGCTAGGTTGTCTTAGGTTAGGATATATAACGTTATAGACGTATATAATGTTCCACCCGAGAAGTAGGGGCCGACGCGCCAGGAATGCTGTAAAATATTACATTCGATATGCTAGGATTGCCTTAGGCTAGGATATATAACGTTATAGACGTATATAATGTTCCCACCGAGAAGTAGGGGCCGACGAACCAGGAATGTTGTAAAATATTACGCTCGACATGTTAGGTTGCCTTAGGCTAGGATATATAAAGTTATAGACGTATATAATGTTCCCACCGAGAAATAGGTGCCGGCGCGCCAGGGATGTTGTAAAATATTACATCCGAGATATGAGGATTGCCTTAAGTTAGGATATATGGCGTTATAGACGTATATAATGTTCCCACCGAGAAGTAGGGGCCAGCGCGCCAGGAATGTGGTAAAATATTACATCCGGTATGTTAGGTTGCCTTAGGCTAGGATATATAACTTTATAGACATATATAATATTCCCACCGAGAAGTAGTTGCCGACGCGCCAGGAATATTGTAAAATATTATATTCGACATGTTAGGTTGTCTCAGGCTAGAACATATAACGTTATAGACATATACAATGTTCCCACCGAGAAATAGGGGCCGACACGCCAGGAATGTTGTAAAACATTACATCCGAGGTGTTAGGTTCCCTTAGGTTAGGATATATAACGTTATAGACGTATATAATGTTCCCACCGAGAAGTAGGTGCCGACGCGCCAGGAATGTAGTAAAATATTACATCCGAGATGTTAGGTTGCCTTAGGCAAGGATATGTAGCATTATAGGCGAATATGATGTTCCAACCGAGAAGTAGGGGCCGGCGCGCCAGGAATGTAGTAAAATATAACATCCGAGATGTTAGGTTGCCTTAGGCTAGAATAAGTAACGTTATAGACGTATATAATGTTCCCACCGAGAAGTAGGGGCCGACGAGCCAGGAATGTAGTAAAATATAACATCCGAGATGTTAGGTTGCCTTAGGTTAGGATATATAACGTTATAGACTTATATGCTGTTCCCACCGAGAAGTAGGTGCCGACGCGCCAGGAATGTTGTAAAATATTACATCCGAGATGTTAGGATTGCCTTAGGCTAGGATATATAACGTTATAGACGTATATAATGTTCCCACCAAGAAGTAGGGCCCGGTGCGCCACGAACGTAGTAACATATTACATCCGAGATGTTAGGATTGCCTTAGGCTAGGATATATAACGTTATAGACGTATATAATGTTCCCTCCAAGAAGTAGGGGCCGGTGCGCCACGAACGTAGTAAAATATTACATCCGAGTTGTTAGGTTGCCTTAGACTAGGATATATAACGTTATATACGTATATAATGTTCCCACCGAGAAATAGGGGCCGACACGCCAGCAATGTTGTAAAATATTACGCTCGACATGTTAGGTTGACTTACGTCATGATATATAGCGATATAGACGTATATAATGTTCCCACCGAGATGTAGGGGCCGGCGCGCCAGGAATGTAGTAAAATATTACATCCGAGATGTTAGGTTGCCTTAGGCAAGGATATATAGCATTATAGACGTATATAATGTTCCAACCGAGAAGTAGGGGCCGGCGCGCCAGGAATGTAGTAAAATATAACATCCGAGATGTTAGGTTGCCTTAGGCTAGAATAAGTAACGTTATAGACGTATATAGTGTTCCCACCGAGAAGTAGGGGCCGACGAGACAGGAATGTAGTAAAATGATACATCTGAGATGTTAGGTTGCCTTAGGTTAGGATATATAACGTTATATACGTATATAATGTTCCCACCAAGAAATAGGGCCCGACACGCCAGGAATGTTGTAAAATACTACGCTCGACATGCTAGGTTGCCTTACGTCATGGGGTATAGCGATATAGACGTATATAATGTTCCCACCGAGAAGTAGGGGCCGGCGCGCCAGGAATGTAGTAAAATATTACATCCGAGATGTTAGGTTGCCTTAGGCAAGGATATATAGCATTATAGACGTATATAATGTTCCAACCGAGAAGTAGGGGCCGACGCGCCAGGAATGTTGTAAAATATAACATCCGAGATGTTAGGTTGCCTTAGGCTAGAATAAGTAACGTTATAGACGTATATAGTGTTCCCACCGAGAAGTAGGGGCCGACGAGACAGGAATGTAGTAAAATGATACATCCGAGATGTTAGGTTGCCTTAGGTTAGGATATATAACGTTATATACGTATATAATGTTCCCACCAAGAAATAGGGGCCGACACGCCAGGAATGTTGTAAAATACTACGCTCGACATGCTAGGTTGCCTTACGTCATGGGGTATAGCGATATAGACGTATATAATGTTCCCACCGAGAAGTAGGGGCCGGCGCGCCAGGAATGTAGTAAAATATTACATCCGAGATGTTAGGTTGCCTTAGGCAAGGATATATAGCATTATAGACGTATATAATGTTCCCACCGAGAAGTAGGGGCCGACGAACCAGGAATGTTGTAACATATTACGCTCGACATGTTAGGTTGCCTTAGGCTAGGATATATAAAGTTATAGACGTATATAATGTTCCCACCGAGAAATAGGTGCCGCCGCGCCAGGGATGTTGTAAAATATTACATCCGAGATATGAGGATTGCCTTAAGTTAGGATATATGGCGTTATAGACGTATATAATGTTCCCACCGAGAAGTAGGGGCCAGCGCGCCAGGAATGTGGTAAAATATTACATCCGGTATGTTAGGTTGCCTTAGGCTAGGATATATAACTTTATAGACGTATATAATATTCCCACCGAGAAGTAGTTGCCGACGCGCCAGGAATATTGTAAAATATTATATTCGACATGTTAGGTTGTCTCAGGCTAGGACATATAACGTTATAGACATATACAATGTTCCCACCGAGAAATAGGGGCCGACACGCCAGGAATGTTGTAAAACATTACATCCGAGGTGTTAGGTTCCCTTAGGTTAGGATATATAACGTTATAGACGTATATAATGTACCCACCGAGAAGTAGGTGCCGACGCGCCAGGAATGTAGTAAAATATTACATCCGAGATGTTAGGTTGCCTTAGGCAAGGATATGTAGCATTATAGACGAATATGATGTTCCAACCGAGAAGTAGGGGCCGGCGCGCCAGGAATGTAGTAAAATATAACATCCGAGATGTTAGGTTGCCTTAGGCTAGAATAGGTAACGTTATAGACGTATATAATCTTCCCACCGAGAAGTAGGGGCCGACGAGCCAGGAATGTAGTAAAATATTACATCCGAGATGTTAGGTTGCCTTAGGTTAGGATATATAACGTTATAGACTTATATGCTGTTCCCACCGAGAAGTAGGTGCCGACGCGCCAGGAATGTTGTAAAATATTACATCCGAGATGTTAGGATTGCCTTAGGCTAGGATATATAACGTTATAGACGTATATAATGTTCCCACCAAGAAGTAGGGGCCGGTGCGCCACGAACGTAGTAACATATTACATCCGAGATGTTAGGATTGCCTTAGGCTAGGATATATAACGTTATAGACGTATATAATGTTCCCTCCAAGAAGTAGGGGCCGGTGCGCCACGAACGTAGTAAAATATTACATCCGAGTTGTTAGGTTGCCTTAGACTAGGATATATAACGTTATATACGTATAGAATGTTCCCACCGAGAAATAGGGGCCGACACGCCAGGAATGTTGTAAAATATTACGCTCGACATGTTAGGTTGCCTTACGTCATGATATATAGCGATATAGACGTATATAATGTTCCCACCGAGATGTAGGGGCCGGCGCGCCAGGAATGTAGTAAAATATTACACCCGAGATGTTAGGTTGCCTTAGGCAAGGATATATAGCATTATAGACGTATATAATGTTCCAACCGAGAAGTAGGGGCCGGCGCGCCAGGAATGTAGTAAAATATAACATCCGAGATGTTAGGTTGCCTTAGGCTAGAATAAGTAACGTTATAGACGTATATAGTGTTCCCACCGAGAAGTAGGGGCCGACGAGACAGGAATGTAGTAAAATGATACATCCGAGATGTTAGGTTGCCTTAGGTTAGGATATATAACGTTATATACGTATATAATGTTCCCACCAAGATATAGGGGCCGACACGCCAGGAATGTTGTAAAATACTACGCTCGACATGCTAGGTTGCCTTACGTCATGGGGTATAGCGATATAGACGTATATAATGTTCCCACCGAGAAGTAGGGGCCGGCGCGCCAGGAATGTAGTAAAATATTACATCCGAGATGTTAGGTTGCCTTAGGCAAGGATATATAGCATTATAGACGTATATAATGTTCCAACCGAGAAGTAGGCGCCGACGCGCCAGGAATGTTGTAAAATATTACATCCGAGATGTTAGGATTGCCTTAGGCTACGATATATAACGTTATAGACGTATATAATGTTCCCACCAAGAAGTAGGGCCAGGTGCGCCACGAACGTAGTAAAATATTACATCCGAGATGTTAGGATTGCCTTAGGCTAGGATATATAACGTTATAGACGTATATAATGTTCCCACCGATAAGTAGGGGCCAACGAGCCAGGAATGTGGCAAAATATTACATTCGACATGTTAAGTTGTCTTAGGTTAGGATATATAACGTTATAGTCGTATATACAGTTCCCACCGAGAAGTAGTTGCCGACGCGCCAGGAATATTGTAAAATATTATATTCGACATGTTAGGTTGTCTCAGGCTAGGACATATAGCGTTATAGACGTATATAATGTTCCCACCAAGAAGTAGGGCCGGGTGCGCCACGAACGTAGTAAAATATTACATCCGAGATGTTAGGTTGCCTTAGACTAGGATATATAACGTTATATACGTATATAATGTTCCCACCGAGAAATAGGGGACGACACGCCAGGAATGTTGTAAAATATTACGCTCGACATGTTAGGTTGCCTTACGTCATGATATATAGCGATATAGACATATATAATGTTCCCACCGAGAAGTAGGGGCCGGCGCGCCGGGAATGTAGTAAAATATAACATCCGAGATGTTAGGTTGCCTTAGGCTAGAATAAGTAACGTTATAGACGTATATAGTGTTCCCACCGAGAAGTAGGGGGCGACGAGCCAGGAATGTAGTAAAATATTACATCCGAGATGTTAGGTTGCCTTAGGTTAGGATATATAACGTTATAGACTTATATACTGTTCCCACCTAGAGGTAGGTGCCGACGCGCCAGGAATGTTGTAAAATATTACATCCGAGATGTTAGGATTACCTTAGGCTAGGATATATAACGTTATATACGTATAGAATGTTCCCACCGAGAAATAGGGGCCGACACGCCAGGAATGTTGTAAAATATTACGCTCGACATGTTAGGTTGCCTTACGTCATGATATATAGCGATATAGACGTATATAATGTTCCCACCGAGATGTAGGGGCCGGCGCGCCAGGAATGTAGTAAAATATTACATCCGAGATGTTAGGTTGCCTTAGGCAAGGATATATAGCATTATAGACGTATATAATGTTCCAACCGAGAAGTAGGGGCCGGCGCGCCAGGAATGTAGTAAAATATAACATCCGAGATGTTAGGTTGCCTTAGGCTAGAATAAGTAACGTTATAGACGTATATAGTGTTCCCACCGAGAAGTAGGGGCCGACGAGACAGGAATGTAGTAAAATGATACATCCGAGATGTTAGGTTGCCTTAGGTTAGGATATATAACGTTATATACGTATATAATGTTCCCACCAAGAAATAGGGGCCGACACGCCAGGAATGTTGTAAAATACTACGCTCGACATGCTAGGTTGCCTTACGTCATGGGGTATAGCGATATAGACGTATATAATGTTCCCACCGAGAAGTAGGGGCCGGCGCGCCAGGAATGTAGTAAAATATTACATCCGAGATGTTAGGTTGCCTTACGCAAGGATATGTAGCATTATAGACGTATATAATGTTCCGACCGAGAAGTAGGGGCCGGCGCGCCTAGAATGTAGTAAAATATAACATCCGAGATGTTAGGTTGCCTTAGGCTTGAATAAGTAACGTTATAGACGTATATAGTGTTCCCACCGAGAAGTAGGGGCCGACGAGCCAGGAATGTAGTAAAATATTACATCCGAGATGTTAGGTTGCCTTAGGTTAGGATATATAACGTTATAGACGTATATAATCTTCCACCCGAGAAGTAGGGGCCAACGCGCCAGGAATGCTGTCAAATATTACATTCGACATGTTAGGATTGCCTTAGGCTAGGATATATAACGTTATAGACGTATATGATATTCCCACCGAGAACTACGCGCCTACACGCCAGGAATGTTATCAAATATTACTTCCAAGATGTTAGGTTCCCTTCGGTTAGGATATATAACGTTATAGACGTATATAATGTTCCCACCGAGAAGTAGGTGCCGACGCGCCAGGAATGTTGTAAAATATTACATCCGAGATGTTAGGATTGCCTTAGGCTAGGATATATAACGTTATAGACGTATATAATGTTCCCACCAAGAAGTAGGGGCCGGTGCGCCACGAACGTAGTAAAATATTACATCCGAGATGTTAGGTTGCCTTAGACTAGGATATATAACGTTATAGACGTATATAAAGTTCCCATCGAGAAGTAGGGGCCGAAGTGACGGGAATGTTGTAAAATATTACATTCGATATGTTAGTTTGCCTTAGGCTAGGATATATAGCGTTATAGACGTATATAATGTTCCCACCGAGAACTAGGGGCCGACGTGCCAGGAATGTAGTAAAATATTAGATCCGAGAGGTTAGGTTGCCTTAGGTTAGGATATATAACGTTATAGACGTATATAATGTTCCCACCGAGAACTAGGGGCCGACGTGCCAGGAATGTAGTAAAATATTACATCCGAGAGGTTAGGTTGCCTTAGGTTAGGATATATAACGTTATAGACGTATATAATGATCCCACCAAGAAGTAGGGGCCGGTGCGCCACGAACGTAGTAAAATATTACATCCGAGATGTTAGGTTGCCTTAGACTAGGATATACAACGTTATATACGTATATAATGATCCCACCGAGAAATAGGGGCCGACACGCCAGGAATGTTGTAAAATACTACGCTCGACATGTTAGGTTGCCTTACGTCATGGTATATAGCGATATAGACGTATGTAATGTTCCCACCGAGAAGTAGGGGCCGGCGCGCCGGGAATGTAGTAAAATATAACATCCGAGATGCTAGGTTGCCTTAGGCTAGAATAAGTAACGTTATAGACGTATATAGTGTTCCCACCGAGAAGTAGGGGCCGACGAGCCAGGAATGTAGTAAAATATTACATCCGAGATGTTAGGTTGCCTTAGGTTAGGATATATAACGTTATAGACTTATATACTGTTCCCACCGAGAGGAGGTGCCGACGCGCCAGAAATGTTGTAAAATATTACATCCGAGATGTTAGGATTACCTTAGGCTAGGATATATAACGTTATAGACGTATGTAATGCTCCCACCGAGAAGTAGGGGCCGGCGCGCCGGGAATGTAGTAAAATATAACATCCGAGATGTTAGGATTACCTTAGGCTAGGATATATAACGTTATAGACGTATATAATGTTCCCACCGAGAAGTAGGGGCCAGCGCGCCAGGAATGTGGTAAAATATTACATCCGGTATGTTAGGTTGCCTTAGGCTAGGATATATAACTTTATAGACGTATATAATATTCCCACCGAGAAGTAGGTGCCGACGCGCCAGGAATGTTGTAAAATATTACGCTCGAGATGTTAGGTTGCCTCACGTCATGATATATAGCGATATAGACGTATATAATGTTCCCACCGAGAAGTAGGGGCCGGCGCGCCAGGAATGTAGTAAAATATTACATCCGAGATTTTAGGTTGCCTTAGGCAAGGATATGTAGCATTATAGACGAATATAATGTTCCAACCGAGAAGTAGGGGCCGGCGCGCCAGGAATGTAGTAAAATATAACATCCGAGATGTTAGGTTGCCTTAGGCTAGAATAAGTAACCTTATAGACGTATATAGTGTTCCCACCGAGAAGTAGGGGCCGACGAGCCAGGAATGTAGTAAAATATTACATCCGAGATGTTAGGATTGCCTTAGGCTAGGATATATAACGTTATAGACGTATATAATGTTCCCACCAAGAAGTAGGGGCCGGTGCGCCACGAACGTAGTAAAATATTACATCCGAGATGTTAGGTTGCCTTAGACTAGGATATATAACGTTATAGACGTATATAATGTTCGCACCGAGAAGTAGGGGCCGGTGCGCCACGAACGTAGTAAAATATTACATCCGAGTTGTTAGGTTGCCTTAGACTAGGATATATAACGTTATGTACGTATATAATGTTCCCACCGAGAAATAGGGGCCGACACGCCAGGAATGTTGTAAAATATTACGCTCCACATGTTAGGTTGCCTTACGTCATGATATATAGCGATATAGACGTATATAATGTTCCCACCGAGATGTAGGGGCCGGCGCGCCAGGAATGTAGTAAAATATTACATCCGAGATGTTAGGTTGCCTTAGGCAAGGATATATAGCATTATAGACGTATATAATGTTCCAACCGAGAAGTAGGGGCCGGCGCGCCAGGAATGTAGTAAACTATAACATCCGAGATGTTAGGTTGCCTTAGGCTTGAATAAGTAACGTTATAGACGTATATAGTGCTCCCACGGAGAAGTAGGGGCCGACGAGACAGGAATGTAGTAAAATGATACATCCGAGATGTTAGGTTGCCTTAGGTTAGGATATATAACGTTATATACGTATATAATGTTCCCACCAAGAAATAGGGGCCGACACGCCAGGAATGTTGTAAAATACTACGCTCGACATGTTAGGTTGCCTTACGTCATGGGGTATAGCGATATAGACGTATATAATGTTCCACCGAGAAGTAGGGGCCGGCGCGCCAGGAATGTAGTAAAATATTACATCCGAGATGTTAGGTTGCCTTACGCAAGGATATGTAGCATTATAGACGTATATAATGTTCCGACCGAGAAGTAGGGGCCGGCGCGCCTAGAATGTAGTAAAATATAACATCCGAGATGTTAGGTTGCCTTAGGCTTGAATAAGTAACGTTATAGACGTATATAGTGTTCCCACCGAGAAGTAGGGGCCGACGAGCCAGGAATGTAGTAAAATATTACATCCGAGATGTTAGGTTGCCTTAGGTTAGGATATATAACGTTATAGACGTATATAATCTTCCACCCGAGAAGTAGGGGCCAACGCGCCAGGAATGCTGTCAAATATTACATTCGACATGTTAGGATTGCCTTAGGCTAGGATATATAACGTTATAGACGTATATGATATTCCCACCGAGAACTACGCGCCTACACGCCAGGAATGTTATCAAATATTACTTCCAAGATGTTAGGTTCCCTTAGGTTAGGATATATAACGTTATAGACGTATATAATGTTCCCACCGAGAAGTAGGTGCCGACGCGCCAGGAATGTTGTAAAATATTACATCCGAGATGTTAGGATTGCCTTAGGCTAGGATATATAACGTTATAGACGTATGTAATGCTCCCACCGAGAAGTAGGGGCCGGCGCGCCGGGAATGTAGTAAAATATAACATCCGAGATGTTAGGATTACCTTAGGCTAGGATATATAACGTTATAGACGTATATAATGTTCCCACCGAGAAGTAGGGGCCAGCGCGCCAGGAATGTGGTAAAATATTACATCCGGTATGTTAGGTTGCCTTAGGCTAGGATATATAACTTTATAGACGTATATAATATTCCCACCGAGAAGTAGGTGCCGACGCGCCAGGAATGTTGTAAAATATTACGCTCGAGATGTTAGGTTGCCTCACGTCATGATATATAGCGATATAGACGTATATAATGTTCCCACCGAGAAGTAGGGGCCGGCGCGCCAGGAATGTAGTAAAATATTACATCCGAGATTTTAGGTTGCCTTAGGCAAGGATATGTAGCATTATAGACGAATATAATGTTCCAACCGAGAAGTAGGGGCCGGCGCGCCAGGAATGTAGTAAAATATAACATCCGAGATGTTAGGTTGCCTTAGGCTAGAATAAGTAACCTTATAGACGTATATAGTGTTCCCACCGAGAAGTAGGGGCCGACGAGCCAGGAATGTAGTAAAATATTACATCCGAGATGTTAGGATTGCCTTAGGCTAGGATATATAACGTTATAGACGTATATAATGTTCCCACCAAGAAGTAGGGGCCGGTGCGCCACGAACGTAGTAAAATATTACATCCGAGATGTTAGGTTGCCTTAGACTAGGATATATAACGTTATAGACGTATATAATGTTCGCACCGAGAAGTAGGGGCCGGTGCGCCACGAACGTAGTAAAATATTACATCCGAGTTGTTAGGTTGCCTTAGACTAGGATATATAACGTTATGTACGTATATAATGTTCCCACCGAGAAATAGGGGCCGACACGCCAGGAATGTTGTAAAATATTACGCTCCACATGTTAGGTTGCCTTACGTCATGATATATAGCGATATAGACGTATATAATGTTCCCACCGAGATGTAGGGGCCGGCGCGCCAGGAATGTAGTAAAATATTACATCCGAGATGTTAGGTTGCCTTAGGCAAGGATATATAGCATTATAGACGTATATAATGTTCCAACCGAGAAGTAGGGGCCGGCGCGCCAGGAATGTAGTAAACTATAACATCCGAGATGTTAGGTTGCCTTAGGCTTGAATAAGTAACGTTATAGACGTATATAGTGCTCCCACGGAGAAGTAGGGGCCGACGAGACAGGAATGTAGTAAAATGATACATCCGAGATGTTAGGTTGCCTTAGGTTAGGATATATAACGTTATATACGTATATAATGTTCCCACCAAGAAATAGGGGCCGACACGCCAGGAATGTTGTAAAATACTACGCTCGACATGTTAGGTTGCCTTACGTCATGGGGTATAGCGATATAGACGTATATAATGTTCCACCGAGAAGTAGGGGCCGGCGCGCCAGGAATGTAGTAAAATATTACATCCGAGATGTTAGGTTGCCTTACGCAAGGATATGTAGCATTATAGACGTATATAATGTTCCGACCGAGAAGTAGGGGCCGGCGCGCCTAGAATGTAGTAAAATATAACATCCGAGATGTTAGGTTGCCTTAGGCTTGAATAAGTAACGTTATAGACGTATATAGTGTTCCCACCGAGAAGTAGGGGCCGACGAGCCAGGAATGTAGTAAAATATTACATCCGAGATGTTAGGTTGCCTTAGGTTAGGATATATAACGTTATAGACGTATATAATCTTCCACCCGAGAAGTAGGGGCCAACGCGCCAGGAATGCTGTCAAATATTACATTCGACATGTTAGGATTGCCTTAGGCTAGGATATATAACGTTATAGACGTATATGATATTCCCACCGAGAACTACGCGCCTACACGCCAGGAATGTTATCAAATATTACTTCCAAGATGTTAGGTTCCCTTAGGTTAGGATATATAACGTTATAGACGTATATAATGTTCCCACCGAGAAGTAGGTGCCGACGCGCCAGGAATGTTGTAAAATATTACATCCGAGATGTTAGGATTGCCTTAGGCTAGGATATATAACGTTATAGACGTATATAATGTTCCCACCAAGAAGTAGGGGCCGGTGCGCCACGAACGTAGTAAAATATTACATTCGATATGTTAGTTTGCCTTAGGCTAGGATATATAGCGTTATAGACGTATATAATGTTCCCACCGAGAACTAGGGGCCGACGTGCCAGGAATGTAGTAAAATATTAGATCCGAGAGGTTAGGTTGCCTTAGGTTAGGATATATAACGTTATAGACGTATATAATGTTCCCACCGAGAACTAGGGGCCGACGTGCCAGGAATGTAGTAAAATATTACATCCGAGAGGTTAGGTTGCCTTAGGTTAGGATATATAACGTTATAGACGTATATAATGATCCCACCAAGAAGTAGGGGCCGGTGCGCCACGAACGTAGTAAAATATTACATCCGAGATGTTAGGTTGCCTTAGACTAGGATATATAACGTTATATACGTATATAATGATCCCACCGAGAAATAGGGGCCGACACGCCAGGAATGTTGTAAAATACTACGCTCGACATGTTAGGTTGCCTTACGTCATGGTATATAGCGATATAGACGTATGTAATGTTCCCACCGAGAAGTAGGGGCCGGCGCGCCGGGAATGTAGTAAAATATAACATCCGAGATGCTAGGTTGCCTTAGGCTAGAATAAGTAACGTTATAGAAGTATATAGTGTTCCCACCAAGAAGTAGGGGCCGGTGCGCCACGAACGTAGTAAAATATTACATCCGAGTTGTTAGGTTGCCTTAGACTAGGATATATAACGTTATATTCGTATAGAATGTTCCCACCGAGAAATAGGGGCCGACACGCCAGGAATGTTGTAAAATATTACGCTCGACATGTTAGGTTGCCTTACGTCATGATATATAGCGATATAGACGTATATAATGTTCCCACCGAGATGTAGGTGCCGAAGTGACGGGAATGTTGTAAAATATTACATTCGACATGTTAGTTTGCCTTAGGCTAGGATATATAGCGTTCTAGACTTGTATAATGTTCCCACCGAGAAGTAGTGGCCGACGTGCCAGGAATGTAGTAAAATATTACATCCGAGATGTTAGGTTGTCTTAGGTTAGGATATATAACGTTATAGACGTATATAATGTTCCACCCGAGAAGTAGGGGCCGACGCGCCAGGAATGCTGTAAAATATTACATTCGATATGTTAGGATTGCCTTAGGCTACGATATATAACGTTATAGACGTATATAATGTTCCCACCGAGAAGTAGGGGCCGACGAACCAGGAATGTTGTAAAATATTACGCTCGACATGTTAGGTTGCCTTAGGCTAGGATATATAAAGTTATAGACGTATATAATGTTCCCACCGAGAAATAGGTGCCGGCGCGCCAGGGATGTTGTAAAATATTACATCCGAGATATGAGGATTGCCTTAAGTTAGGATATATGGCGTTATAGACGTATATAATGTTCCCACCGAGAAGTAGGGGCCAGCGCGCCAGGAATGTGGTAAAATATTACATCCGGTATGTTAGGTTGCCTTAGGCTAGGATATATAACTTTATAGACGTATATAATATTCCCACCGAGAAGTAGTTGCCGACGCGCCAGGAATATTGTAAAATATTATATTCGACATGTTAGGTTGTCTCAGGCTAGGACATATAACGTTATAGACATATACAATGTTCCCACCGAGAAATAGGGGCCGACACGCCAGGAATGTTGTAAAACATTACATCCGAGGTGTTAGGTTCCCTTAGGTTAGGATATATAACGTTATAGACGTATATAATGTTCCCACCGAGAAGTAGGTGCCGACGCGCCAGGAATGTAGTAAAATATTACATCCGAGATGTTAGGTTGCCTTAGGCAAGGATATGTAGCATTATAGACGAATATGATGTTCCAACCGAGAAGTAGGGGCCGGCGCGCCAGGAATGTAGTAAAATATAACATCCGAGATGTTAGGTTGCCTTAGGCTAGAATAAGTAACGTTATAGACGTATATAATGTTCCCACCGAGAAGTAGGGGCCGACGAGCCAGGAATGTAGTAAAATATTACATCCGAGATGTTAGGTTGCCTTAGGTTAGGATATATAACGTTATAGACTTATATGCTGTTCCCACCGAGAAGTAGGTGCCGACGCGCCAGGAATGTTGTAAAATATTACATCCGAGATGTTAGGATTGCCTTAGGCTAGGATATATAACGTTATAGACGTATATAATGTTCCCACCAAGAAGTAGGGGCCGGTGCGCCACGAACGTAGTAACATATTACATCCGAGATGTTAGGATTGCCTTAGGCTAGGATATATAACGTTATAGACGTATATAATGTTCCCTCCAAGAAGTAGGGGCCGGTGCGCCACGAACGTAGTAAAATATTACATCCGAGTTGTTAGGTTGCCTTAGACTAGGATATATAACGTTATATACGTATAGAATGTTCCCACCGAGAAATAGGGGCCGACACGCCAGGAATGTTGTAAAATATTACGCTCGACATGTTAGGTTGCCTTACGTCATGATATATAGCGATATAGACGTATATAATGTTCCCACCGAGATGTAGGGGCCGGCGCGCCAGGAATGTAGTAAAATATTACATCCGAGATGTTAGGTTGCCTTACGCAAGGATATGTAGCATTATAGACGTATATAATGTTCCGACCGAGAAGTAGGGGCCGGTGCGCCACGAACGTAGTAAAATATTACATCCGAGATGTTAGGTTGCCTTAGACTAGGATATATAACGTTATAGACGTATATAATGTTCGCACCGAGAAGTAGGGGCCGGTGCGCCACGAACGTAGTAAAATATTACATCCGAGTTGTTAGGTTGCCTTAGACTAGGATATATAACGTTATGTACGTATATAATGTTCCCACCGAGAAATAGGGGCCGACACGCCAGGAATGTTGTAAAATATTACGCTCGACATGTTAGGTTGCCTTACGTCATGATATATAGCGATATAGACGTATATAATGTTCCCACCGAGATGTAGGGGCCGGCGCGCCAGGAATGTAGTAAAATATTACATCCGAGATGTTAGGTTGCCTTAGGCAAGGATATATAGCATTATAGACGTATATAATGTTCCAACCGAGAAGTAGGGGCCGGCGCGCCAGGAATGTAGTAAACTATAACATCCGAGATGTTAGGTTGCCTTAGGCTTGAATAAGTAACGTTATAGACGTATATAGTGTTCCCACGGAGAAGTAGGGGCCGACGAGACAGGAATGTAGTAAAATGATACATCCGAGATGTTAGGTTGCCTTAGGTTAGGATATATAACGTTATATACGTATATAATGTTCCCACCAAGAAATAGGGGCCGACACGCCAGGAATGTTGTAAAATACTACGCTCGACATGTTAGGTTGCCTTACGTCATGGGGTATAGCGATATAGACGTATATAATGTTCCACCGAGAAGTAGGGGCCGGCGCGCCAGGAATGTAGTAAAATATTACATCCGAGATGTTAGGTTGCCTTACGCAAGGATATGTAGCATTATAGACGTATATAATGTTCCGACCGAGAAGTAGGGGCCGGCGCGCCTAGAATGTAGTAAAATATAACATCCGAGATGTTAGGTTGCCTTAGGCTTGAATAAGTAACGTTATAGACGTATATAGTGTTCCCACCGAGAAGTAGGGGCCGACGAGCCAGGAATGTAGTAAAATATTACATCCGAGATGTTAGGTTGCCTTAGGTTAGGATATATAACGTTATAGACGTATATAATCTTCCACCCGAGAAGTAGGGGCCAACGCGCCAGGAATGCTGTCAAATATTACATTCGACATGTTAGGATTGCCTTAGGCTAGGATATATAACGTTATAGACGTATATGATATTCCCACCGAGAACTACGCGCCTACACGCCAGGAATGTTATCAAATATTACTTCCAAGATGTTAGGTTCCCTTAGGTTAGGATATATAACGTTATAGACGTATATAATGTTCCCACCGAGAAGTAGGTGCCGACGCGCCAGGAATGTTGTAAAATATTACATCCGAGATGTTAGGATTGCCTTAGGCTAGGATATATAACGTTATAGACGTATATAATGTTCCCACCAAGAAGTAGGGGCCGGTGCGCCACGAACGTAGTAAAATATTACATCCGAGATGTTAGGTTGCCTTAGACTAGGATATATAACGTTATAGACGTATATAAAGTTCCCATCGAGAAGTAGGGGCCGAAGTGACGGGAATGTTGTAAAATATTACATTCGATATGTTAGTTTGCCTTAGGCTAGGATATATAGCGTTATAGACGTATATAATGTTCCCACCGAGAACTAGGGGCCGACGTGCCAGGAATGTAGTAAAATATTAGATCCGAGAGGTTAGGTTGCCTTAGGTTAGGATATATAACGTTATAGACGTATATAATGTTCCCACCGAGAACTAGGGGCCGACGTGCCAGGAATGTAGTAAAATATTACATCCGAGAGGTTAGGTTGCCTTAGGTTAGGATATATAACGTTATAGACGTATATAATGATCCCACCAAGAAGTAGGGGCCGGTGCGCCACGAACGTAGTAAAATATTACATCCGAGATGTTAGGTTGCCTTAGACTAGGATATATAACGTTATATACGTATATAATGATCCCACCGAGAAATAGGGGCCGACACGCCAGGAATGTTGTAAAATACTACGCTCGACATGTTAGGTTGCCTTACGTCATGGTATATAGCGATATAGACGTATGTAATGTTCCCACCGAGAAGTAGGGGCCGGCGCGCCGGGAATGTAGTAAAATATAACATCCGAGATGCTAGGTTGCCTTAGGCTAGAATAAGTAACGTTATAGACGTATATAGTGTTCCCACCGAGAAGTAGGGGCCGACGAGCCAGGAATGTAGTAAAATATTACATCCGAGATGTTAGGTTGCCTTAGGTTAGGATATATAACGTTATAGACTTATATACTGTTCCCACCGAGAGGAGGTGCCGACGCGCCAGAAATGTTGTAAAATATTACATCCGAGATGTTAGGATTACCTTAGGCTAGGATATATAACGTTATAGACGTATGTAATGCTCCCACCGAGAAGTAGGGGCCGGCGCGCCGGGAATGTAGTAAAATATAACATCCGAGATGTTAGGATTACCTTAGGCTAGGATATATAACGTTATAGACGTATATAATGTTCCCACCGAGAAATAGGTGCCGGCGCGCCAGGAATGTTGTAAAATATTACATCCGAGATGTTAGGTTCCCTTAGGTTAGGATATATAACGTTATAGACGTATATAATGTTCCCATCGAGAAGTAGGGGCCGAAGTGACGGGAATGTTGTAAAATATTACATTCGATATGTTAGTTTGCCTTAGGTTAGGATATATAGCGTTATAGACGTATATAATGTTCCCACCGAGAAATAGGGGCCGACACGCCAGGAATGTTGTAAAATATTACATCCGAGATGTTAGGTTCCCTTAGGTTAGGATATATAACGTTATAGACGTATATAATGTTCCCATCGAGAAGTAGGGGCCGAAGTGACGGGAATATTGTAAAATATTACATTCGATATGTTAGTTTGCCTTAGGCTAGTATATATAGCGTTATAGACGTATATAATGTTCCCACCAAGAAGTAGGGGCCGGTGCGCCACGAACGTAGTAAAATATTACATCCGAGTTGTTAGGTTGCCGTAGACTAGGATATATAACGTTATATTCGTATAGAATGTTCCCACCGAGAAATAGGGGCCGACACGCCAGGAATGTTGTAAAATATTACGCTCGACATGTTAGGTTGCCTTACGTCATGATATATAGCGATATAGACGTATATAATGTTCCCACCGAGATGTAGGTGCCGAAGTGACGGGAATGTTGTAAAATATTACATTCGACATGTTAGTTTGCCTTAGGCTAGGATATATAGCGTTCTAGAATTGTATAATGTTCCCACCGAGAAGTAGTGGCCGACGTGCCAGGAATGTAGTAAAATATTACATCCGAGATGTTAGGTTGTCTTAGGTTAGGATATATAACGTTATAGACGTATATAATGTTCCACCCGAGAAGTAGGGGCCGACGCGCCAGGAATGCTGTAAAATATTACATTCGATATGTTCGGATTGCCTTAGGCTACGATATATAACGTTATAGACGTATATAATGTTCCCACCGAGAAGTAGGGGCCGACGAACCAGGAATGTTGTAAAATATTACGCTCGACATGTTAGGTTGCCTTAGGCTAGGATATATAAAGTTATAGACGTATATAATGTTCCCACCGAGAAATAGGTGCCGGCGCGCCAGGGATGTTGTAAAATATTACATCCGAGATATGAGGATTGCCTTAAGTTAGGATATATGGCGTTATAGACGTATATAATGTTCCCACCGAGAAGTAGGGGCCAGCGCGCCAGGAATGTGGTAAAATATTACATCCGGTATGTTAGGTTGCCTTAGGCTAGGATATATAACTTTATAGACGTATATAATATTCCCACCGAGAAGTAGTTGCCGACGCGCCAGGAATATTGTAAAATATTATATTCGACATGTTAGGTTGTCTCAGGCTAGGACATATAACGTTATAGACATATACAATGTTCCCACCGAGAAATAGGGGCCGACACGCCAGGAATGTTGTAAAACATTACATCCGAGGTGTTAGGTTCCCTTAGGTTAGGATATATAACGTTATAGACGTATATAATGTACCCACCGAGAAGTAGGTGCCGACGCGCCAGGAATGTAGTAAAATATTACATCCGAGATGTTAGGTTGCCTTAGGCAAGGATATGTAGCATTATAGACGAATATGATGTTCCAACCGAGAAGTAGGGGCCGGCGCGCCAGGAATGTAGTAAAATATAACATCCGAGATGTTAGGTTGCCTTAGGCTAGAATAAGTAACGTTATAGACGTATATAATGTTCCCACCGAGAAGTAGGGGCCGACGAGCCAGGAATGTAGTAAAATATTACATCCGAGATGTTAGGTTGCCTTAGGTTAGGATATATAACGTTATAGACTTATATGCTGTTCCCACCGAGAAGTAGGTGCCGACGCGCCAGGAATGTTGTAAAATATTACATCCGAGATGTTAGGATTGCCTTAGGCTAGGATATATAACGTTATAGACGTATATAATGTTCCCACCAAGAAGTAGGGGCCGGTGCGCCACGAACGTAGTAACATATTACATCCGAGATGTTAGGATTGCCTTAGGCTAGGATATATAACGTTATAGACGTATATAATGTTCCCTCCAAGAAGTAGGGGCCGGTGCGCCACGAACGTAGTAAAATATTACATCCGAGTTGTTAGGTTGCCTTAGACTAGGATATATAACGTTATATTCGTATAGAATGTTCCCACCGAGAAATAGGGGCCGACACGCCAGGAATGTTGTAAAATATTACGCTCGACATGTTAGGTTGCCTTACGTCATGATATATAGCGATATAGACGTATATAATGTTCCCACCGAGATGTAGGGGCCGGCGCGCCAGGAATGTAGTAAAATATTACATCCGAGATGTTAGGTTGCCTTAGGCAAGGATATATAGCATTATAGACGTATATAATGTTCCAACCGAGAAGTAGGGGCCGGCGCGCCAGGAATGTAGTAAAATATAACATCCGAGATGTTAGGTTGCCTTAGGCTAGAATAAGTAACGTTATAGACGTATATAGTGTTCCCACCGAGAAGTAGGGGCCGACGAGACAGGAATGTAGTAAAATGATACATCCGAGATGTTAGGTTGCCTTAGGTTAGGATATATAACGTTATATACGTATATAATGTTCCCACCAAGAAATAGGGGCCGACACGCCAGGAATGTTGTAAAATACTACGCTCGACATGCTAGGTTGCCTTACGTCATGGGGTATAGCGATATAGACGTATATAATGTTCCCACCGAGAAGTAGGGGCCGGCGCGCCAGGAATGTAGTAAAATATTACATCCGAGATGTTAGGTTGCCTTAGGCAAGGATATATAGCATTATAGACGTATATAATGTTCCCACCGAGAAGTAGTTGCCGACGCGCCAGGAATATTGTAAAATATTATATTCGACATGTTAGGTTGTCTCAGGCTAGGACATATAACGTTATAGACATATACAATGTTCCCACCGAGAAATAGGGGCCGACACGCCAGGAATGTTGTAAAACATTACATCCGAGGTGTTAGGTTCCCTTAGGTTAGGATATATAACGTTATAGACGTATATAATGTACCCACCGAGAAGTAGGTGCCGACGCGCCAGGAATGTAGTAAAATATTACATCCGAGATGTTAGGTTGCCTTAGGCAAGGATATGTAGCATTATAGACGAATATGATGTTCCAACCGAGAAGTAGGGGCCGGCGCGCCAGGAATGTAGTAAAATATAACATCCGAGATGTTAGGTTGCCTTAGGCTAGAATAAGTAACGTTATAGACGTATATAATGTTCCCACCGAGAAGTAGGGGCCGACGAGCCAGGAATGTAGTAAAATATTACATCCGAGATGTTAGGTTGCCTTAGGTTAGGATATATAACGTTATAGACTTATATGCTGTTCCCACCGAGAAGTAGGTGCCGACGCGCCAGGAATGTTGTAAAATATTACATCCGAGATGTTAGGATTGCCTTAGGCTAGGATATATAACGTTATAGACGTATATAATGTTCCCACCAAGAAGTAGGGGCCGGTGCGCCACGAACGTAGTAACATATTACATCCGAGATGTTAGGATTGCCTTAGGCTAGGATATATAACGTTATAGACGTATATAATGTTCCCTCCAAGAAGTAGGGGCCGGTGCGCCACGAACGTAGTAAAATATTACATCCGAGTTGTTAGGTTGCCTTAGACTAGGATATATAACGTTATATACGTATAGAATGTTCCCACCGAGAAATAGGGGCCGACACGCCAGGAATGTTGTAAAATATTACGCTCGACATGTTAGGTTGCCTTACGTCATGATATATAGCGATATAGACGTATATAATGTTCCCACCGAGATGTAGGGGCCGGCGCGCCAGGAATGTAGTAAAATATTACATCCGAGATGTTAGGTTGCCTTAGGCAAGGATATATAGCATTATAGACGTATATAATGTTCCAACCGAGAAGTAGGGGCCGGCGCGCCAGGAATGTAGTAAAATATAACATCCGAGATGTTAGGTTGCCTTAGGCTAGAATAAGTAACGTTATAGACGTATATAGTGTTCCCACCGAGAAGTAGGGGCCGACGAGACAGGAATGTAGTAAAATGATACATCCGAGATGTTAGGTTGCCTTAGGTTAGGATATATAACGTTATATACGTATATAATGTTCCCACCAAGAAATAGGGGCCGACACGCCAGGAATGTTGTAAAATACTACGCTCGACATGCAAGGTTGCCTTACGTCATGGGGTATAGCGATATAGACGTATATAATGTTCCCACCGAGAAGTAGGGGCCGGCGCGCCAGGAATGTAGTAAAATATTACATCCGAGATGTTAGGTTGCCTTAGGCAAGGATATATAGCATTATAGACGTATATAATGTTCCCACCGAGAAGTAGGGGCCGACGAACCAGGAATGTTGTAAAATATTACGCTCGACATGTTAGGTTGCCTTAGGCTAGGATATATAAAGTTATAGACGTATATAATGTTCCCACCGAGAAATAGGTGCCGGCGCGCCAGGGATGTTGTAAAATATTACATCCGAGATATGAGGATTGCCTTAAGTTAGGATATATGGCGTTATAGACGTATATAATGTTCCCACCGAGAAGTAGGGGCCAGCGCGCCAGGAATGTGGTAAAATATTACATCCGGTATGTTAGGTTGCCTTAGGCTAGGATATATAACTTTATAGACGTATATAATATTCCCACCGAGAAGTAGTTGCCGACGCGCCAGGAATATTGTAAAATATTATATTCGACATGTTAGGTTGTCTCAGGCTAGGACATATAACGTTATAGACATATACAATGTTCCCACCGAGAAATAGGGGCCGACACGCCAGGAATGTTGTAAAACATTACATCCGAGGTGTTAGGTTCCCTTAGGTTAGGATATATAACGTTATAGACGTATATAATGTACCCACCGAGAAGTAGGTGCCGACGCGCCAGGAATGTAGTAAAATATTACATCCGAGATGTTAGGTTGCCTTAGGCAAGGATATGTAGCATTATAGACGAAGATGATGTTCCAACCGAGAAGTAGGGGCCGGCGCGCCAGGAATGTAGTAAAATATAACATCCGAGATGTTAGGTTGCCTTAGGCTAGAATAAGTAACGTTATAGACGTATATAATGTTCCCACCGAGAAGTAGGGGCCGACGAGCCAGGAATGTAGTAAAATATTACATCCGAGATGTTAGGTTGCCTTAGGTTAGGATATATAACGTTATAGACTTATATGCTGTTCCCACCGAGAAGTAGGTGCCGACGCGCCAGGAATGTTGTAAAATATTACATCCGAGATGTTAGGATTGCCTTAGGCTAGGATATATAACGTTATAGAAGTATATAATGTTCCCACCAAGAAGTAGGGGCCGGTGCGCCACGAACGTAGTAACATATTACATCCGAGATGTTAGGATTGCCTTAGGCTAGGATATATAACGTTATAGACGTATATAATGTTCCCTCCAAGAAGTAGGGGCCGGTGCGCCACGAACGTAGTAAAATATTACATCCGAGTTGTTAGGTTGCCTTAGACTAGGATATATAACGTTATATACGTATATAATGTTCCCACCAAGAAATAGGGGCCGACACGCCAGGAATGTTGTAAAATACTACGCTCGACATGCTAGGTTGCCTTACGTCATGGGGTATAGCGATATAGACGTATATAATGTTCCCACCGAGAAGTAGGGGCCGGCGCGCCAGGAATGTAGTAAAATATTACATCCGAGATGTTAGGTTGCCTTAGGCAAGGATATATAGCATTATAGACGTATATAATGTTCCAACCGAGAAGTAGGGGCCGACGCGCCAGGAATGTTGTAAAATATTACATCCGAGATGTTAGGATTGCCTTAGGCTACGATATATAACGTTATAGACGTATATAATGTTCCCACCAAGAAGTAGGGCCAGGTGCGCCACGAACGTAGTAAAATATTACATCCGAGATGTTTGGTTGCCTTAGGCTAGGATATATAACGTTATAGACGTATATAATGTTCCCACCGAGAAGTAGGTGCCGAAGTGACGGGAATGTTGTAAAATATTACATTGGACATGTTAGTTTGCCTTAGGCTAGTATATATAGCGTTCTAGACTTGTATAATGTTCCCACCGAGAACTAGGGGCCGACGTGCCAGGAATGTAGTAAAATATTACACCCGAGTTGTTAGGATTACCTTAGGCTAGGATATATAACGTTATAGACGTATGTAATGTTCCCACCGAGAAGTAGGGGCCGGCGCGCCGGGAATGTAGTAAAATATAACATCCGAGATGTTAGGTTGCCTTAGGCTAGAATAAGTAACGTTATAGACGTATATAGTGTTCCCACCGAGAAGTAGGGGCCGACGAGCCAGGAATGTAGTAAAATATTACATCCGAGATGTTAGGTTGCCTTAGGTTAGGATATATAACGTTATAGACTTATATACTGTTCCCACCTAGAGGTAGGTGCCGACGCGCCAGGAATGTTGTAAAATATTACATCCGAGATGTTAGGATTACCATAGGCTAGGATATATAACGTTATATACGTATATAATGTTCCCACCGAGAAATAGGGGCCGACACGCCAGGAATGTTGTAAAATATTACGCTCGACATGTTAGGTTGCCTTACGTCATGATATATAGCGATATAGACGTATATAATGTTCCCACCGAGATGTAGGGGCCGGCGCGCCAGGAATGTAGTAAAATATTACATCCGAGATGTTAGGTTGCCTTAGGCAAGGATATATAGCATTATAGACGTATATAACGTTCCAACCGAGAAGTAGGGGCCGGCGCGCCAGGAATGTAGTAAAATATAACATCCGAGATGTTAGGTTGCCTTAGGCTAGAATAAGTAACGTTATAGACGTATATAGTGTTCCCACCGAGAAGTAGGGGCCGACGAGACAGGAATGTAGTAAAATGATACATCCGAGATGTTAGGTTGCCTTAGGTTAGGATATATAACGTTATATACGTATATAATGTTCCCACCAAGAAATAGGGGCCGACACGCCAGGAATGTTGTAAAATACTACGCTCGACATGCTAGGTTGCCTTACGTCATGGGGTATAGCGATATAGACGTATATAATGTTCCCACCGAGAAGTAGGGGCCGGCGCGCCAGGAATGTAGTAAAATATTACATCCGAGATGTTAGGTTGCCTTACGCAAGGATATGTAGCATTATAGACGTATATAATGTTCCAACCGAGAAGTAGGGGCCGGCGCGCCTAGAATGTAGTAAAATATAACATCCGAGATGTTAGGTTGCCTTAGGTTAGGATATATAACGTTATAGACTTATATACTGTTCCCACCGAGAAGTAGGTGCCGACGCGCCATGAATGTTGTAAAATATTACATCCGAGATGTTAGGATTACCTTAGGCTAGGATATATAACGTTATAGACGTATGTAATGTTCCCACCGAGAAGTAGGGGCCGGCGCGACGGGAATGTAGTAAAATATAACATCCGAGATGTTAGGTTGCCTTAGGTTAGGATACATAACGTTATAGACGTATATAATGTTCCAACCGAGAAGTAGGGGCCGGCGCGCCAGGAATGTAGTAAAATATAACATCCGAGATGTTAGGTTGCCTTAGGCTAGAATAAGTAACGTTATAGACGTATATAATGTTCCCACCGAGAAGTAGGGGCCGACGAGCCAGGAATGTTGTAAAATATTACATCCGAGTTGTTAGGATTGCCTTAGGCTAGGATATATAACGTTATAGACGTATATAATGTTCCCACCAAGAAGTAGGGGCCGGTGCGCCACGAACGTAGTAAAATATTACATCCGAGATGTTAGGTTGCCTTAGACTAGGATATATAACGTTATAGACGTATATAATGTTCGCACCGAGAAGTAGGGGCCGGTGCGCCACGAACGTAGTAAAATATTACATCCGAGTTGTTAGGTTGCCTTAGACTAGGATATATAACGTTATGTACGTATATAATGTTCCCACCGAGAAATAGGGGCCGACACGCCAGGAATGTTGTAAAATATTACGCTCGACATGTTAGGTTGCCTTACGTCATGATATATAGCGATATAGACGTATATAATGTTCCCACCGAGATGTAGGGGCCGGCGCGCCAGGAATGTAGTAAAATATTACATCCGAGATGTTAGGTTGCCTTAGGCAAGGATATATAGCATTATAGACGTATATAATGTTCCAACCGAGAAGTAGGGGCCGGCGCGCCAGGAATGTAGTAAACTATAACATCCGAGATGTTAGGTTGCCTTAGGCTAGAATAAGAAACGTTATAGACGTATATAGTGTTCCCACGGAGAAGTAGGGGCCGACGAGACAGGAATGTAGTAAAATGATACATCCGAGATGTTAGGTTGCCTTAGGTTAGGATATATAACGTTATATACGTATATAATGTTCCCACCAAGAAATAGGGGCCGACACGCCAGGAATGTTGTAAAATACTACGCTCGACATGTTAGGTTGCCTTACGTCATGGGGTATAGCGATATAGACGTATATAATGTTCCACCGAGAAGTAGGGGCCGGCGCGCCAGGAATGTAGTAAAATATTACATCCGAGATGTTAGGTTGCCTTACGCAAGGATATGTAGCATTATAGACGTATATAATGTTCCGACCGAGAAGTAGGGGCCGGTGCGCCACGAACGTAGTAAAATATTACATCCGAGATGTTAGGTTGCCTTAGACTAGGATATACAACGTTATAGACGTATATAATGTTCGCACCGAGAAGTAGGGGCCGGCGCGCCAGGAATGTAGTAAAATATAACATCCGAGATGTTAGGTTGCCATAGGCTAGGATATATAACGTTATAGACGTATATAATGTTCCCACCGAGAAGTAGGGGCCAACGCGCCAGGAATGCTGTCAAATATTACATTCGACATGTTAGGATTGCCTTAGGCTAGGATATATAACGTTATAGACGTATATGATATTCCCACCGAGAACTACGCGCCTACACGCCAGGAATGTTATCAAATATTACTTCCAAGATGTTAGGTTCCCTTAGGTTAGGATATATAACGTTATAGACGTATATAATGTTCCCACCGAGAAGTAGGTGCCGACGCGCCAGGAATGTTGTAAAATATTACATCCGAGATGTTAGGATTGCCTTAGGCTAGGATATATAACGTTATAGACGTATATAATGTTCCCACCAAGAAGTAGGGGCCGGTGCGCCACGAACGTAGTAAAATATTACATCCGAGATGTTAGGTTGCCTTAGACTAGGATATATAACGTTATATACGTATATAATGTTCCCACCGAGAAATAGGGGACGACACGCCAGGAATGTTGTAAAATATTACGCTCGACATGTTAGGTTGCCTTACGTCATGATATATAGCGATATAGACGTATATAATGTTCCCACCGAGAAGTAGGGGCCGGCGCGCCAGGAATGTAGTAAAATATAACATCCGAGATGTTAGGTTGCCTTATACTAGGATATATAACGTTATAGACGTATATAATGTTCCCACCGAGAAGTAGGTGCCGAAGTGACGGGAATGTTGTAAAATATTACATTCGACATGTTAGTTTGCCTTAGGCTAGGATATACAGCGTTTTAGACTTGTATAATGTTCCCACCGAGAAGTAGTGGCCGACGTGCCAGGAATGTAGTAAAATATTACATCCGAGATGTTAGGTTGCCTTAGGTTAGGATATATAACGTTATAGACGTATATAAAGTTCCCATCGAGAAGTAGGGGCCGAAGTGACGGGAATGTTGTAAAATATTACATTCGATATGTTA
Organism: Xylocopa violacea; assembly: GCA_963969225.1. Taxonomy (NCBI): domain Eukaryota; kingdom Metazoa; phylum Arthropoda; class Insecta; order Hymenoptera; family Apidae; genus Xylocopa; species Xylocopa violacea. The sequence goes on along the minus strand of CAXAJV010000001.1, from coordinate 43,223,482 downwards.
GTTTGCCTTAGGCTAGGATATATAGCTTTATAGACGTATATAATGTTCCCACCGAGAACTAGGGGCCGGCGCGCCTAGAATGTAGTAAAATATAACATCCGAGATGTTAGGTTGCCTTAGGTTAGGATATATAACGTTATAGACTTATATACTGTTCCCACCGAGAAGTAGGTGCCGACGCGCCATGAATGTTGTAAAATATTACATCCGAGATGTTAGGTTCCCTTAGGTTAGGATATATAACGTTATAGACGTATATAATGTTCCCACCGATAAGTAGGGGCCAACGAGCCAGGAATGTGGCAAAATATTACATTCGACATGTTAAGTTGTCTTAGGTTAGGATATATAACGTTATAGTCGTATATACAGTTCCCACCGAGAAGTAGGGGCCGGCGCGCCAGGAATGTAGTAAAATATTACATCCGAGATGTTAGGTTGCCTTAGGGAAGGATATGTAGCATTATAGACGAATATGATGTTCCAACCGAGAAGTAGGGGCCGGCGCGCCAGGAATGTAGTAAAATATAACATCCGAGATGTTAGGTTGCCTTAGGCTAGAATAAGTAACGTTATAGACGTATATAATGTTCCCACCGTGAACTAGGGGCCGACGTGCCAGGAATGTAGTAAGATATTACATCCGAGATTTTAGGTTGCCTTAGGTTAGGATATATAACGTTATAGACGTATATAATGATCCCACCAAGAAGTAGGGGCCGGTGCGCCACGAACGTAGTAAAATATTACATCCGAGATGTTAGGTTGCCTTAGACTAGCATATATAACGTTATAGACGTATATAATGTTCCCACCGAGAAATAGGGGCGGACACGCCAGGAATGTTGTAAAATATTACGCTCGACATGTTAGGTTGCCTTACGTCATGTAACATATATAACGTTATAGACGTATATAAAGTTCCCATCGAGAAGTAGGGGCCGAAGTGACGGGAGTGTTGTAAAATATTACATTCGATATGTTAGTTTGCCTTAGGCTAGGATATATAGCGTTATAGACGTATATAATGTTCCCACCGAGAACTGGGGGCCGACGTGCCAGGAATGTAGTAAAATATTAGGTCCGAGAGGTTAGGTTGCCTTAGGTTAGGATATATAACGTTATAGACGTATATAATGTTCCCACCGAGAACTAGGGGCCGACGTGCCAGGAATGTAGTAAAATATTACATCCGAGAGGTTAGGTTGCCTTAGGTTAGGATATATAACGTTATAGACGTATATAATGTTCCACCCGAGAAGTAGGGGCCGACGCGCCAGGAATGCTGTAAAATATTACATTCGACATGTTAGGATTGCCTTAGGCTAGGATATATAACGTTATAGACGTATATGATATTCCCACCGAGAACTACGGGCCTACACGCCAGGAATGTTGTCAAATATTACGTCCAAGATGTTAGGTTCCCTTAGGTTAGGATATATAACGTTACAGACGTATATAATGTTCCCACCGAGAAGTAGGGGCCGACGAACCAGGAATGTGGCAAAATATTACATTCGACATGTTAAGTTGTCTTAGGTTAGGATATATAACGTTATAGTCGTATATACAGTTCCCACCGAGAAGTAGGGGCCGGCGCGCCAGGAATGTAGTAAAATATAACATCCGAGATGTTAGGTTGCCTTAGGCTATAATAAGTAACGTTATAGACGTATATAATGTTCCCACCGTGAACTAGGGGCCGACGTGCCAGGAATGTAGAAAGATATTACATCCGAGATTTTAGGTTGCCTTAGGTTGGGATATATAACGTTATAGACGTATATAATGATCCCACCAAGAAGTAGGGGCCGGTGCGCCACGAACGTAGTAAAATATTACATCCGAGATGTTAGGTTGCCTTAGAATAGGATATATAACGTTATAGACGTATATAATGTTCCCACCGAGAAATAGGGGCCGACACGCCAGGAATGTTGTAAAATATTACGCTCGACATGTTAGGTTGCCTTACGTCGTTATATATAGCGATATAGACGTATATAATGTTCCCACCGAGAAGTAGGGGCCGGCGCGCCAGGAATGTAGTAAGATATTACATCCGAGATTTTAGGTTGCCTTAGGTTAGGATATATAACGTTATAGACGTATATAATGATCCCACCAAGAAGTAGGGGCCGGTGCGCCACGAACGTAGTAAAATATTACATCCGAGATGCTAGGTTCCCTTAGGTTAGGATATATAACGTTATAGACGTATATAATGTTCCCATCGAGAAGTAGGGGCCGAAGTGACGGGAATATTGTAAAATATTACATTCGATATGTTAGTTTGCCTTAGGCTAGGATATATAGCGTTATAGACGTATATAATGTTCCCACCGAGAAATAGGGTCCGACACGCCAGGAATGTTGTAAAATATTACATCCGAGATGTTAGGTTCCCTTAGGTTAGGATATATAACGTTATAGACGTATATAATGTTCCCACCGATAAGTAGGGGCCAACGAGCCAGGAATGTGGCAAAATATTACATTCGACATGTTAAGTTGTCTTAGGTTAGGATATATAACGTTATAGTCGTATATACAGTTCCCACCGAGAAGTAGGGGCCGGCGCGCCAGGAATGTAGTAAAATATTACATCCGAGATGTTAGGTTGCCTTAGGGAAGGATATGTAGCATTATAGACGAATATGATGTTCCAACCGAGAAGTAGGGGCCGGCGCGCCAGGAATGTAGTAAAATATAACATCCGAGATGTTAGGTTGCCTTAGGCTAGAATAAGTAACGTTATAGACGTATATAATGTTCCCACCGTGAACTAGGGGCCGACGTGCCAGGAATGTAGTAAGATATTACATCCGAGATTTTAGGTTGCCTTAGGTTAGGATATATAACGTTATAGACGTATATAATGATCCCACCAAGAAGTAGGGGCCGGTGCGCCACGAACGTAGTAAAATATTACATCCGAGATGTTAGGTTGCCTTAGACTAGGATATATAACGTTATAGACGTATATAATGTTCCCACCGAGAAATAGGGGCGGACACGCCAGGAATGTTGTAAAATATTACGCTCGACATGTTAGGTTGCCTTACGTCATGTAACATATATAACGTTATAGACGTATATAAAGTTCCCATCGAGAAGTAGGGGCCGAAGTGACGGGAGTGTTGTAAAATATTACATTCGATATGTTAGTTTGCCTTAGGCTAGGATATATAGCGTTATAGACGTATATAATGTTCCCACCGAGAAGTAGGGGCCGGCGCGCCAGGAATGTAGTAAGATATTACATCCGAGATTTTAGGTTGCCTTAGGTTAGGATATATAACGTTATAGACGTATATAATGATCCCACCAAGAAGTAGGGGCCGGTGCGCCACGAACGTAGTAAAATATTACATCCGAGATGCTAGGTTCCCTTAGGTTAGGATATATAACGTTATAGACGTATATAATGTTCCCATCGAGAAGTAGGGGCCGAAGTGACGGGAATATTGTAAAATATTACATTCGATATGTTAGTTTGCCTTAGGCTAGGATATATAGCGTTATAGACGTATATAATGTTCCCACCGAGAAATAGGGTCCGACACGCCAGGAATGTTGTAAAATATTACATCCGAGATGTTAGGTTCCCTTAGGTTAGGATATATAACGTTATAGACGTATATAATGTTCCCACCGATAAGTAGGGGCCAACGAGCCAGGAATGTGGCAAAATATTACATTCGACATGTTAAGTTGTCTTAGGTTAGGATATATAACGTTATAGTCGTATATACAGTTCCCACCGAGAAGTAGGGGCCGGCGCGCCAGGAATGTAGTAAAATATTACATCCGAGATGTTAGGTTGCCTTAGGCAAGGATATGTAGCATTATAGACGAATATGATGTTCCAACCGAGAAGTAGGGGCCGGCGCGCCAGGAATGTAGTAAAATATAACATCCGAGATGTTAGGTTGCCTTAGGCTATAATAAGTAACGTTATAGACGTATATAATGTTCCCACCGTGAACTAGGGGCCGACGTGCCAGGAATGTAGTAAGATATTACATCCGAGATTTTAGGTTGCCTTAGGTTAGGATATATAACGTTATAGACGTATATAATGATCCCACCAAGAAGTAGGGGCCGGTGCGCCACGAACGTAGTAAAATATTACATCCGAGATGTTAGGTTGCCTTAGAATAGGATATATAACGTTATAGACGTATATAATGTTCCCACCGAGAAATAGGGGCCGACACGCCAGGAATGTTGTAAAATATTACGCTCGACATGTTAGGTTGCCTTACGTCGTTATATATAGCGATATAGACGTATATAATGTTCCCACCGAGAAGTAGGGGCCGGCGCGCCAGGAATGTAGTAAGATATTACATCCGAGATTTTAGGTTGCCTTAGGTTAGGATATATAACGTTATAGACGTATATAATGATCCCACCAAGAAGTAGGGGCCGGTGCGCCACGAACGTAGTAAAATATTACATCCGAGATGCTAGGTTCCCTTAGGTTAGGATATATAACGTTATAGACGTATATAATGTTCCCATCGAGAAGTAGGGGCCGAAGTGACGGGAATATTGTAAAATATTACATTCGATATGTTAGTTTGCCTTAGGCTAGGATATATAGCGTTATAGACGTATATAATGTTCCCACCGAGAAATAGGGTCCGACACGCCAGGAATGTTGTAAAATATTACATCCGAGATGTTAGGTTCCCTTAGGTTAGGATATATAACGTTATAGACGTATATAATGTTCCCACCGATAAGTAGGGGCCAACGAGCCAGGAATGTGGCAAAATATTACATTCGACATGTTAAGTTGTCTTAGGTTAGGATATATAACGTTATAGTCGTATATACAGTTCCCACCGAGAAGTAGGGGCCGGCGCGCCAGGAATGTAGTAAAATATTACATCCGAGATGTTAGGTTGCCTTAGGGAAGGATATGTAGCATTATAGACGAATATGATGTTCCAACCGAGAAGTAGGGGCCGGCGCGCCAGGAATGTAGTAAAATATAACATCCGAGATGTTAGGTTGCCTTAGGCTAGAATAAGTAACGTTATAGACGTATATAATGTTCCCACCGTGAACTAGGGGCCGACGTGCCAGGAATGTAGTAAGATATTACATCCGAGATTTTAGGTTGCCTTAGGTTAGGATATATAACGTTATAGACGTATATAATGATCCCACCAAGAAGTAGGGGCCGGTGCGCCACGAACGTAGTAAAATATTACATCCGAGATGTTAGGTTGCCTTAGACTAGCATATATAACGTTATAGACGTATATAATGTTCCCACCGAGAAATAGGGGCGGACACGCCAGGAATGTTGTAAAATATTACGCTCGACATGTTAGGTTGCCTTACGTCATGTAACATATATAACGTTATAGACGTATATAAAGTTCCCATCGAGAAGTAGGGGCCGAAGTGACGGGAGTGTTGTAAAATATTACATTCGATATGTTAGTTTGCCTTAGGCTAGGATATATAGCGTTATAGACGTATATAATGTTCCCACCGAGAAGTAGGGGCCGGCGCGCCAGGAATGTAGTAAGATATTACATCCGAGATTTTAGGTTGCCTTAGGTTAGGATATATAACGTTATAGACGTATATAATGATCCCACCAAGAAGTAGGGGCCGGTGCGCCACGAACGTAGTAAAATATTACATCCGAGATGCTAGGTTCCCTTAGGTTAGGATATATAACGTTATAGACGTATATAATGTTCCCATCGAGAAGTAGGGGCCGAAGTGACGGGAATATTGTAAAATATTACATTCGATATGTTAGTTTGCCTTAGGCTAGGATATATAGCGTTATAGACGTATATAATGTTCCCACCGAGAAATAGGGTCCGACACGCCAGGAATGTTGTAAAATATTACATCCGAGATGTTAGGTTCCCTTAGGTTAGGATATATAACGTTATAGACGTATATAATGTTCCCACCGATAAGTAGGGGCCAACGAGCCAGGAATGTGGCAAAATATTACATTCGACATGTTAAGTTGTCTTAGGTTAGGATATATAACGTTATAGTCGTATATACAGTTCCCACCGAGAAGTAGGGGCCGGCGCGCCAGGAATGTAGTAAAATATTACATCCGAGATGTTAGGTTGCCTTAGGCAAGGATATGTAGCATTATAGACGAATATGATGTTCCAACCGAGAAGTAGGGGCCGGCGCGCCAGGAATGTAGTAAAATATAACATCCGAGATGTTAGGTTGCCTTAGGCTATAATAAGTAACGTTATAGACGTATATAATGTTCCCACCGTGAACTAGGGGCCGACGTGCCAGGAATGTAGTAAGATATTACATCCGAGATTTTAGGTTGCCTTAGGTTAGGATATATAACGTTATAGACGTATATAATGATCCCACCAAGAAGTAGGGGCCGGTGCGCCACGAACGTAGTAAAATATTACATCCGAGATGTTAGGTTGCCTTAGAATAGGATATATAACGTTATAGACGTATATAATGTTCCCACCGAGAAATAGGGGCCGACACGCCAGGAATGTTGTAAAATATTACGCTCGACATGTTAGGTTGCCTTACGTCGTTATATATAGCGATATAGACGTATATAATGTTCCCACCGAGAAGTAGGGGCCGGCGCGCCAGGAATGTAGTAAGATATTACATCCGAGATTTTAGGTTGCCTTAGGTTAGGATATATAACGTTATAGACGTATATAATGATCCCACCAAGAAGTAGGGGCCGGTGCGCCACGAACGTAGTAAAATATTACATCCGAGATGCTAGGTTCCCTTAGGTTAGGATATATAACGTTATAGACGTATATAATGTTCCCATCGAGAAGTAGGGGCCGAAGTGACGGGAATATTGTAAAATATTACATTCGATATGTTAGTTTGCCTTAGGCTAGGATATATAGCGTTATAGACGTATATAATGTTCCCACCGAGAAATAGGGTCCGACACGCCAGGAATGTTGTAAAATATTACATCCGAGATGTTAGGTTCCCTTAGGTTAGGATATATAACGTTATAGACGTATATAATGTTCCCACCGATAAGTAGGGGCCAACGAGCCAGGAATGTGGCAAAATATTACATTCGACATGTTAAGTTGTCTTAGGTTAGGATATATAACGTTATAGTCGTATATACAGTTCCCACCGAGAAGTAGGGGCCGGCGCGCCAGGAATGTAGTAAAATATTACATCCGAGATGTTAGGTTGCCTTAGGGAAGGATATGTAGCATTATAGACGAATATGATGTTCCAACCGAGAAGTAGGGGCCGGCGCGCCAGGAATGTAGTAAAATATAACATCCGAGATGTTAGGTTGCCTTAGGCTAGAATAAGTAACGTTATAGACGTATATAATGTTCCCACCGTGAACTAGGGGCCGACGTGCCAGGAATGTAGTAAGATATTACATCCGAGATTTTAGGTTGCCTTAGGTTAGGATATATAACGTTATAGACGTATATAATGATCCCACCAAGAAGTAGGGGCCGGTGCGCCACGAACGTAGTAAAATATTACATCCGAGATGTTAGGTTGCCTTAGACTAGGATATATAACGTTATAGACGTATATAATGTTCCCACCGAGAAATAGGGGCGGACACGCCAGGAATGTTGTAAAATATTACGCTCGACGTGTTAGGTTGCCTTACGTCATGTAACATATATAACGTTATAGACGTATATAAAGTTCCCATCGAGAAGTAGGGGCCGAAGTGACGGGAGTGTTGTAAAATATTACATTCGATATGTTAGTTTGCCTTAGGCTAGGATATATAGCGTTATAGACGTATATAATGTTCCCACCGAGAACTGGGGGCCGACGTGCCAGGAATGTAGTAAAATATTAGGTCCGAGAGGTTAGGTTGCCTTAGGTTAGGATATATAACGTTATAGACGTATATAATGTTCCCACCGAGAACTAGGGGCCGACGTGCCAGGAATGTAGTAAAATATTACATCCGAGAGGTTAGGTTGCCTTAGGTTAGGATATATAACGTTATAGACGTATATAATGTTCCACCCGAGAAGTAGGGGCCGACGCGCCAGGAATGCTGTAAAATATTACATTCGACATGTTAGGATTGCCTTAGGCTAGGATATATAACGTTATAGACGTATATGATATTCCCACCGAGAACTACGGGCCTACACGCCAGGAATGTTGTCAAATATTACGTCCAAGATGTTAGGTTCCCTTAGGTTAGGATATATAACGTTACAGACGTATATAATGTTCCCACCGAGAAGTAGGGGCCGACGAACCAGGAATGTGGCAAAATATTACATTCGACATGTTAAGTTGTCTTAGGTTAGGATATATAACGTTATAGTCGTATATACAGTTCCCACCGAGAAGTAGGGGCCGGCGCGCCAGGAATGTAGTAAAATATTACATCCGAGATGTTAGGTTGCCTTAGGCAAGGATATGTAGCATTATAGACGAATATGATGTTCCAACCGAGAAGTAGGGGCCGGCGCGCCAGGAATGTAGTAAAATATAACATCCGAGATGTTAGGTTGCCTTAGGCTATAATAAGTAACGTTATAGACGTATATAATGTTCCCACCGTGAACTAGGGGCCGACGTGCCAGGAATGTAGTAAGATATTACATCCGAGATTTTAGGTTGCCTTAGGTTAGGATATATAACGTTATAGACGTATATAATGATCCCACCAAGAAGTAGGGGCCGGTGCGCCACGAACGTAGTAAAATATTACATCCGAGATGTTAGGTTGCCTTAGAATAGGATATATAACGTTATAGACGTATAGAATGTTCCCACCGAGAAATAGGGGCCGACACGCCAGGAATGTTGTAAAATATTACGCTCGACATGTTAGGTTGCCTTACGTCGTTATATATAGCGATATAGACGTATATAATGTTCCCACCGAGAAGTAGGGGCCGGCGCGCCAGGAATGTAGTAAAATATTACATCCGAGATGTTAGGTTGCCTTAGGCAAGGATATGTAGCATTATAGACGAATATGATGTTCCAACCGAGAAGTAGGGGCCGGCGCGCCAGGAATGTAGTAAAATATAACATCCGAGATGTTAGGTTGCCTTAGGCTAGAATAAGTAACGTTATAGACGTATATAATGTTCCCACCGAGAAGTAGGGGCCGACGAGCCAGGAATGTAGCAAAATATTACATCCGAGATGTTAGGTTGCCTTAGGTTAGGATATATAACGTTATAGACTTATATGCTGTTCCCACCGAGAAGTAGGTGCCGACGCGCCAGGAATGTTGTAAAATATTACATCCGAGATGTTAGAATTACCTTAGGCTAGGATATATAACGTTATAGACGTATGTAATGTTCCCACCGAGAAGTAGGGGCCGGCGCGCCGGGAATGTAGTAAAATATAACATCCGAGATGTTAGGTTGCCATAGGCTAGGATATATAACGTTATAGACGTATATAATGTTCCCACCGAGAAGTAGGTGCCGAAGTGACGGGAATGTTGTAAAATATTACATTCGACATGTTAGTTTGCCGTAGGCTAGGATATATAGCGTTCTAGACTTATATAATGTTCCCACCGAGAAGTAGTGGCCGACGTGCCAGGAATGTAGTAAAATATTACATCCGAGATGTTAGGTTGCCTTAGGTTAGGATATATAACGTTATAGACGTATATAATGTTCCCATCGAGAAGTAGGGGCCGAAGTGAAGGGAATGTTGTAAAATATTACATTCGATATGTTAGTTTGCCTTAGGCTAGGATATATAGCGTTATAGACGTATATAATGTTCCCACCGAGAAATAGGGGCCGACACGCCAGGAATGTTGTAAAATATTACATCCGAGATGTTAGGTTCCCTTAGGTTAGGATATATAACGTTATAGACGTATATAATGTTCCCACCGATAAGTAGGGGCCAACGAGCCAGGAATGTGGCAAAATATTACATTCGACATGTTAAGTTGTCTTAGGTTAGGATGTATAACGTTATAGTCGTATATACAGTTCCCACCGAGAAGTAGTTGCCGACGCGCCAGGAATATTGTAAAATATTATATTCGACATGTTAGATTGTCTCAGGCTAGGACATATAGCGTTATAGACGTATATAATGTTCCCACCGAGAAATAGGTGCCGACGCGCCAGGAATGTTGTAAAATATTACATCCGAGATGTTAGGTTCCCTTAGGTTAGGATATATAACGTTATAGACGTATATAATGTTCCCACCGAGAAGTAGGTGCCGACGCGCCAGGAATGTTGTAAAATATTACATCCGAGATGTTAGGATTGCCTTAGGCTAGGATATATAACGTTATAGACGTATATAATGTTCCCACCAAGAAGTAGGGGCCGGTGTGCCACGAACGTAGTAAAATATTACATCCGAGATTTTAGGTTGCCTTAGACTAGGATATATAACGTTATATACGTATATAATGTTCCCACCGAGAAATAGGGGACGTCACGCCAGGAATGTTGTAAAATATTACGCTCGACATGTTAGGTTGCCTTACGTCATGTAACATATATAACGTTATAGACGTATATAAAGTTCCCATCGAGAAGTAGGGGCCGAAGTGACGGGAATGTTGTAAAATATTACATTCGATATGTTAGTTTGCCTTAGGCTAGGATATATAGCGTTATAGACGTATATAATGTTCCCACCGAGAACTAGGGGCCGACGTGCCAGGAATGTAGTAAAATATTAGATCCGAGAGGTTAGGTTGCCTTAGGTTAGGATATATAACGTTATAGACGTATATAATGTTCCCACCGAGAACTAGGGGCCGACGTGCCAGGAATGTAGTAAGATATTACATCCGAGATTTTAGGTTGCCTTAGGTTAGGATATATAACGTTATAGACGTATATAATGATCCCACCAAGAAGTAGGGGCCGGTGCGCCACGAACGTAGTAAAATATTACATCCGAGATGTTAGGTTGCCTTAGACTAGGATATATAACGTTATAGACGTATATAATGTTCCCACCGAGAAATAGGGGCCGACACGCCAGGAATGTTGTAAAATATTACGCTCGACATGTTAGGTTGCCTTACGTCGTTATATATAGCGATATAGACGTATATAATGTTCCCACCGAGAAGTAGGGGCCGGCGCGCCAGGAATGTAGTAAAATATTACATCCGAGATGTTAGGTTGCCTTAGGCAAGGATATGTAGCATTATAGACGAATATGATGTTCCAACCGAGAAGTAGGGGCCGGCGCGCCAGGAATGTAGTAAAATATAACATCCGAGATGTTAGGTTGCCTTAGGATAGAATAAGTAACGTTATAGACGTATATAATGTTCCCACCGAGAAGTAGGGGCCGACGAGCCAGGAATGTTGTAAAATATTACGCTCGACATGTTAGGTTGCCTTACGTCGTTATATATAGCGATATAGACGTATATAATGTTCCCACCGAGAAGTAGGGGCCGGCGCGCCAGGAATGTAGTAAAATATTACATCCGAGATGTTAGGTTGCCTTAGGCAAGGATATGTAGCATTATAGACGAATATGATGTTCCAACCGAGAAGTAGGGGCCGGCGCGCCAGGAATGTAGTAAAATATAACATCCGAGATGTTAGGTTGCCATAGGCTAGGATATATAACGTTATAGACGTATATAATGTTCCCACCGAGAAGTAGGTGCCGAAGTGACGGGAATGTTGTAAAATATTACATTCGACATGTTAGTTTGCCGTAGGCTAGGATATATAGCGTTCTAGACTTATATAATGTTCCCACCGAGAAGTAGTGGCCGACGTGCCAGGAATGTAGTAAAATATTACATCCGAGATGTTAGGTTGCCTTAGGTTAGGATATATAACGTTATAGACGTATATAATGTTCCCATCGAGAAGTAGGGGCCGAAGTGACGGGAATGTTGTAAAATATTACATTCGATATGTTAGTTTGCCTTAGGCTAGGATATATAGCGTTATAGACGTATATAATGTTCCCACCGAGAAATAGGGGCCGACACGCCAGGAATGTTGTAAAATATTACATCCGAGATGTTAGGTTCCCTTAGGTTAGGATATATAACGTTATAGACGTATATAATGTTCCCACCGAGAAGTAGGTGCCGACGCGCCAGGAATGTTGTAAAATATTACATCCGAGATGTTAGGATTGCCTTAGACTAGGATATATAACGTTATATACGTATATAATGTTCCCACCGAGAAATAGGGGACGACACGCCAGGAATGTTGTAAAATATTACGCTCGACATGTTAGGTTGCCTTACGTCGTTATATATAGCGATATAGACGTATATAATGTTCCCACCGAGAAGTAGGGGCCGGCGCGCCAGGAATGTACTAAAATATTACATCCGAGATGTTAGGTTGCCTTAGGCAAGGATATGTAGCATTATAGACGAATATGATGTTCCAACCGAGAAGTAGGGGCCGGCGCGCCAGGAATGTAGTAAAATATAACATCCGAGATGTTAGGTTGCCTTAGGCTAGAATAAGTAACGTTATAGACGTATATAATGTTCCCACCGAGAAGTAGGGGCCGACGAGCCAGGAATGTAGTAAAATATTACATCCGAGATGTTAGGTTGCTTTAGGTTAGGATATATAACGTTATAGACTTATATGCTGTTCCCACCGAGAAGTAGGTGCCGACGCGCCAGGAATGTTGTAAAATATTACATCCGAGATGTTAGGTTGCCTTAGGTTAGGATATATAACGTTATAGACGTATATAATGTTCCCATCGAGAAGTAGGGGCCGGCGCGCCGGGAATGTAGTAAAATATAACATCCGAGATGTTAGGTTGCCATAGGCTAGGATATATAACGTTATAGACGTATATAATGTTCCCACCGAGAAGTAGGTGCCGAAGTGACGGGAATGTTGTAAAATATTACATTCGACATGTTAGTTTGCCGTAGGCTAGGATATATAGCGTTCTAGACTTATATAATGTTCCCACCGAGAAGTAGTGGCCGACGTGCCAGGAATGTAGTAAAATATTACATCCGAGATGTTAGGTTGCCTTAGGTTAGGATATATAACGTTATAGACGTATATAATGTTCCCATCGAGAAGTAGGGGCCGAAGTGACGGGAATGTTGTAAAATATTACATTCGATATGTTAGTTTGCCTTAGGCTAGGATATATAGCGTTATAGACGTATATAATGTTCCCACCGAGAAATAGGGGCCGACACGCCAGGAATGTTGTAAAATATTATATCCGAGATGTTAGGTTCCCTTAGGTTAGGATATATAACGTTATAGACGTATATAATGTTCCCACCGATAAGTAGGGGCCAACGAGCCAGGAATGTGGCAAAATATTACATTCGACATGTTAAGTTGTCTTAGGTTAGGATATATAACGTTATAGTCGTATATACAGTTCCCACCGAGAAGTAGTTGCCGACGCGCCAGGAATATTGTAAAATATTATATTCGACATGTTAGATTGTCTCAGGCTAGGACATATAGCGTTATAGACGTATATAATGTTCCCACCGAGAAATAGGTGCCGACGCGCCAGGAATGTTGTAAAATATTACGCTCGACAAATTAGGTTGCCTTAGGCAAGGTATATAGCGTTAAAGACGTATATAATGTTCCCACCGAGAAATAGGGGCCGACACGCCAGGAATGTTGTAAAATATTACATCCGAGATGTTAGGTTCCCTTAGGTTAGGATATATAACGTTATAGACGTATATAATGTTCCCACCGAGAAGTAGGTGCCGACGCGCCAGGAATGTTGTAAAATATTACATCCGAGATGTTAGGATTGCCTTAGGCTAGGATATATAACGTTATAGACGTATATAATGTTCCCACCAAGAAGTAGGGGCCGGTGCGCCACGAACGTAGTAAAATATTACATCCGAGATTTTAGGTTGCCTTAGACTAGGATATATAACGTTATATACGTATATAATGTTCCCACCGAGAAATAGGGGACGTCACGCCAGGAATGTTGTAAAATATTACGCTCGACATGTTAGGTTGCCTTACGTCATGTAACATATATAACGTTATAGACGTATATAAAGTTCCCATCGAGAAGTAGGGGCCGAAGTGACGGGAATGTTGTAAAATATTACATCCGAGATGTTAGGTTCCCCTAGGTTAGGATATATAACGTTATAGACGTATATAATGTTCCCACCGAGAAGTAGGTGCCGACGCGCCAGGAATGTAGTAAAATATTAGATCCGAGAGGTTAGGTTGCCTTAGGTTAGGATATATAACGTTATAGACGTATATAATGTTCCCACCGAGAACTAGGGGCCGACGTGCCAGGAATGTAGTAAAATATTACATCCGAGAGGTTAGGTTGCCTTAGGTTAGGATATATAACGTTATAGACGTATATAATGTTCCACCCGAGAAGTAGAGGCCGACGCGCCAGGAATGCTGTAAAATATTACATTCGACATGTTAGGATTGCCTTAGGCTAGGATATATAACGTTATAGACGTATATGATATTCCCACCGAGAACTACGGGCCTACACGCCAGGAATGTTGTCAAATATTACGTCCAAGATGTTAGGTTCCCTTAGGTTAGGATATATAACATTATAGACGTATATAATGTTCCCACCGAGAAATAGAGGCCGACACGCCAGGAATGTTGTAAAACATTACATCCGAGGTGTTAGGTTCCCTTAGGTTAGGATATATAACGTTATAGACGTATATAATGTTCCCACCGAGAAGTCGGTACCGACGCGCCAGGAATGTTGTAAAATATTACATCCGAGATGTTAGGATTGCCTTAGGCTAGGATATATAACGTTATAGACGTATATAATGTTCCCACCAAGAAGTAGGGGCCGGTGCGCCACGAACGTAGTAACATATTACATCCGAGATGTTAGGTTGCCTTAGACTAGGATATATAACGTTATAGACGTATATAATGTTCCCACCGAGAACTAGGGGCCGACGTGCCAGGAATGTAGTAAAATATTAGATCCGAGAGGTTAGGTTGCCTTAGGTTAGGATATATAACGTTATAGACGTATGTAATGTTCCCACCGAGAAGTAGGTGCCGAAGTGACGGGAATGTTGTAAAATATTACATTCGACATGTTAGTTTGCCTTAGGCTAGGATATATAGCGTTCTAGACTTATATAATGTTCCCACCGAGAAATAGGGGCCGACACGCCAGGAATGTTGTAAAACATTACATCCGAGGTGTTAGGTTCCCTTAGGTTAGGGTATATAACGTTATAGACGTATATAATGTTCCCACCGAGAAGTAGGTACCGACGCGCCAGGAATGTTGTAAAATATTACATCCGAGATGTTAGGATTGCCTTAGACTAGGATATATAACGTTATAGACGTATATAATGTTCCCACCGAGAACTAGGGGCCGACGTGCCAGGAATGTAGTAAAATATTAGATCCGAGAGGTTAGGTTGCCTTAGGTTAGGATATATAACGTTATAGACGTATGTAATGTTCCCACCGAGAAGTAGGGGCCGGCGCGCCGGGAATGTAGTAAAATATAACATCGGAGATGTTAGGTTGCCTTAGGCTAGGATATATAACGTTATAGACGTATATAATGTTCCCACCGAGAAGTAGGTGCCGAAGTGACGGGAATGTTGTAAAATATTACATTCGACATGTTAGTTTGCCTTAGGCTAGGATATATAGCGTTCTAGACTTATATAATGTTCCCACCGAGAAATAGGGGCCGACACGCCAGGAATGTTGTAAAACATTACATCCGAGGTGTTAGGTTCCCTTAGGTTGGGACATATAACGTTATAGACGTATATAATGTTCCCACCGAGAAGTAGGTGCCGACGCGCCAGGAATGTTGTAAAATATTACACCCGAGATGTTAGGATTGCCTTAGGCTGTGATATATAACATTATAGACGTATATAATGTTCGCACCAAGAAGTAGGGGCCGGTGCGCCACGAACGTAGTAAAATATTACATCCGAGTTGTTAGGTTGCCTTAGACTAGGATATATAACGTTATATACGTATATAATGTTCCCACCGAGAAATAGGGGCCGACACGCCAGGAATGTTGTAAAATATTACGCTCGACATGTTAGGTTGCCTTAGGCTAGGATATATAACTTTATAGACGTATATAATATTCCCACCGAAAAGTAGGTGCCGGCGCGCCAGGAATGTTGTAAAATATTACATCCGAGATATGAGGATTGCCTTAAGTTACGATATATGGCGTTATAGACGTATATAATGTTCCCACCGAGAAATCGGGGCCGACACGCCAGGAATGTTGTAAAACATTACATCCGAGGTGTTAGGTTCCCTTAGGTTAGGATATATAACGTTATAGACGTATATAATGTTCCTACCGAGAAGTAGGTGCCGACGCGCCAGGAATGTTGTAAAATATTACATCCGAGAAGTTAGGATTGCCTTAGGCTAGGATATATAATGTTATAGACGTATATAATGTTCCCACCAAGAAGTAGGGGCCGGTGCGCCACGAACGTAGTAAAATATTACATCCGAGATGTTAGGTTGCCTTAGACTAGGATATATAACGTTATAGACTTATATACTGTTCCCACCGAGAAGTAGGTGCCGACGCGCCAGGAATGTTGTAAAATATTACATCCGAGTTGTTAGGATTACCTTAGGCTAGGATATATAACGTTATAGACGTATGTAATGTTCCCACCGAGAAGTAGGGGCCGGCGCGCCGGGAATGTAGTAAAATATAACATCCGCGATGTTAGGTTGCCTTAGGCTAGGATATATAACGTTATAGACATATATAATGTTCCCACCGAGAAGTAGGTGCCGAAGTGACGGGAATGTTGTAAAATATTACATTCGACATGTTAGTTTGCCTTTGGCTAGGATATATAGCGTTCTAGACTTATATAATGTTCCCACCGAGAAGTAGTGGCCGACGTGCCAGGAATGTAGTAAAATATTACATCCGAGATGTTAGGTTGCCTTAGGTTAGGATACATAACGTTATAGACGTACATAATGTTCCACCCGAGAAGTAGGGGCCGACGCGCCAGGAATGCTGTAAAATATTACATTCGACATGTTAGGATTGCCTTAGGCTAGGATATATAACGTTATAGACGTATATGATATTCCCACCGAGAACTACGGGCCTACACGCCAGGAATGTTATCAAATATTACTTCCAAGATGTTAGGTTCCCTTAGGTTAGGATATATAACGTTATAGACGTATATAATGTTCCCGCCGAGAAGTAGGGGCCGACGAGCCAGCAATGTTGTAAAATATTACGCTCGACATGTTAGGTTGCCTTAGGCTAGGATATGTAAAGTTATAGACGTATATAATGTTCCCACCGAGAAGTAGGGGCCAGCGCGCCAGGAATGTGGTAAAATATTACATCCGGTATGTTAGGTTGCCTTAGGCTAGGATATATAACTTTATAGACGTATATAATATTCCCACCGAAAAGTAGGTGCCGGCGCGCCAGGAATGTTGTAAAATATTTCATCCGAGATATGAGGATTGCCTTAAGTTAAGATATATGGCGTTATAGACGTATATAATGTTCCCACCGAGAAATAGGGGCCGACACGCCAGGAATGTTGTAAAACATTACATCCGAGGTGTTAGGTTCCCTTAGGTTAGGATATATAACGTTATAGACGTATATAATGTTCCCACCGAGAAGTAGGTGCCGACGCGCCAGGAATGTTGTAAAATATTACATCCGAGATGTTAGGATTGCCTTAGGCTAGGATATATAACGTTATAGACGTATATAATGTTCCCACCAAGAAGTAGGGGCCGGTGCGCCACGAACGTAGTAAAATATTACATCCGAGATGTTAGGCTGCCTTAGGCTAGTATATATAGCGTTAAAGACGTATATAATGTTCCCACCGAGAAATAGGGGCCGACACGCCAGGAATGTTGTAAAATATTACGCTCGACATGTTAGGTTGCCTTACGTCATCATATATAGCGATATAGACGTATATAATGTTCCCACCGAGAAGTAGGGGCCAGCGCGCCAGGAATGTGGTAAAATATAACATCCGGTATGTTAGGTTGCCTTAGGCTAGGATATATAACATTATAGACGTATATAATATTCCCACCGAAAAGTAGGTGCCGACGCGCCAGGAATGTTGTAAAATATTACGCTCGACAAGTTAGGTTGCCTTAGGCTAGGATATATAGCGTTAAAGACGTATATAATATTCCCACCGAGAAATAGGGGCCGACACGCCAAGAATGTTATAAAACATTACATCCGAGGTGTTAGGTTCCCTTAGGTTAGGATATATAACGTTATAGACGTATATAATGTTCCCACCGAGAAGTATGTGCCGACGCGCCAGGAATGTTGTAAAATATTACATCCGAGATGTTAGGATTGCCTTAGGCTAGGATATATAACGTTATAGACGTATATAATGTTCCCACCAAGAAGTAGGGGCCGGCGCGCCAGGAATGTAGTAAAATATTACATCCGAGATGTTAGGTTGCCTTAGGCAAGGATATGTAGCATTATAGACGAATATAATGTTCCAACTGAGAAGTAGGGGCCGGCGCGCCAGGAATGTAGTAAAATATAACATCCGAGATGTTAGGTTGCCTTAGGCTAGAATAAGTAACGTTATAGACGTATATAATGTTCCCGCCAAGAAGTAGGGGCCGACGAGCCAGGAATGTAGTAAAATATTACATCCGAGATGTTAGGTTGCCTTAGACTAGGATATATAACGTTATAGACGTATATAATGTTCCCACCGGGAAATAGGGGCCGACACGCCAGGAATGTTGTAAAATATTACATACGAGATGTTTGGTTGCCTTAGGTTGGGATATATAACTTTATGGACGTATATAATGTTTCCACCGAGAGGTAGTGGCCGACCCGCCTGGAATATTGTAGAATATTACATTCGAGATGTTAGGTTGCCTTAGGTTAGGATATATAACGTTATAGATGCATATAATGTCCCCACCGAGACGTACCGGACGACACGAACTGGATTCTGTAAAACATTCCCAGCGAGGGGCTAAATGGGTTAGGTTAGGTTATATTGCGATATAGACGTATATAATGTTCCCACCGAGAAGTAGGGGCCGACCCGCCTGGAATGTGGTAAAATAGTACAACCGAGATGTTAGGTTGCCTTAGGTTAGGATATATAACCTTATAGACGTATATAATGTTCCCACAGAGAAGTAGGGGCCCACCCGCCTGGAATCTTGTAAAATACTAAAATCGAGATGTTAGGTTGCCTTAGATTAGGATATATAACGTTATAGACTTATATAATGTCCGCACCGAGAAGTACGGGCCGACACGACCGGGATTCTGTAAAACATTATCACCGAGAGGCAAAATGGGTTAGGTTAGGTTATATTACGTTATATACGTATATAATGTTCCGACCGAGGAGTAGAGTCCGACCCGCCAGGAATATTGGAAAATACTACATCCGAGATGTTCGGTTGCCTTAGGTTGTGATATATAACGTTATAGACGTATATAGTGTCCCCACCGAGTAGTACGGGCCGATACGACCGGGAATCTGTAAAACGTTACCAGCGAGGTGCTAGATGGTTTAGGTTAGGTTATATTACATTATAGACATATATAATGTTCCCACCGAGAAGTATGGGCCAACCCGCCAGGAATTTTATAAAATACTACATCCGAGGTGTTAGGTTGCCTTAGGTTAGGATATATTACGTTATAGACCTATATAATGTCCCACGGAGAGGTACGGGCCGACACGACCGGCATTCTGTAAAACATTACCAGCGAGGGGCTAAATGGGTTAGGTTAGGTTATATTGCGATATAGACGTATATAATGTGCCCACCGAGAAGTAGGGGTCGACCCGCCTGGAATGTTGTAAAATACTACATTCGAGGTGTTAGGTTGCCTTAGGTTAGGATATATAATGTTATAGACGTATATAATGTCCCCACCGAGTAGTATGAGCCAACACGACCGGGATTCTGTAAAACATTACCAGCGAGGTTCTAGATGGGTTAGGTTAGGTTATATTACGATATAGACTTATATAATGTTCCCACCGAGAAGTAGGTTCAGTCCGCCAGGAATGTTGTAAAATACTACATCCGAGATGTTAGGTTGCCTTAGGTTAGGATATATAACGTTATAGACGTATATAATGTCCCCACCGAGAAGTATGATCCAACACGACCGGGATTCTGTAAAACATTATCACCGAAGGGCAAAATGGGTTTGGTTAGGATATATTACGATATAGACTTATATACTGTTCCCACCGAGAAGTAGGTTCCGCCCCGCCAGGAATGTTGTAGAATACTACATCCGAGATGTTAGGTTGCCTTAGGTTAGGATATATACCGTTATAGACGCACACAATGTCCCCACCGAGACGTACGGGGCGACACGAACGAGATTCTGTGAAACATTACCAGCGAGGGTCTAGATGGGTTAGGTTAGGTTATATTGCGATATAGACTTATATAATGTCCCTACCTAGTAGTGGGGCCGACCCGCCAGGAATGTTGTAAAATACTACATCCGAAATGTTAGGTTGCCTTAGGTTAGGATATATAACGTTATAGACTTATATAATGTCCGCACCGAGACGTACGGGACGACACGAACGGGATTCTGTAAAACATTACCGCCGAGGGGCTAGATGGGTTAGGTTAGGTTATATTACGTTATGGACGTATATAATGTTCCCACCGAGAAGTAGGGGCATACCCGCCAGTAATTTTGAAATTACTACATCCGAAATGTTAGATAGCCTTAGGTTAGGATATATAACGTTATAGACGCATACAATGTCCCCACCGAGACGTACGGAACGACACGAACTGGATTCTGTAAAACATTACCAGCGAGGGGCTACATTTGGTTAGGTTAGGTAATATTCCGATATAGAGGTATATAATGTGCCCACCGAGAAGTAGGGGCCGACCCGCCTGGAATGTTGTAAAATACTACATTTGAGATGTTAGGTTGCTTTAGGTTAGGATATATACCGTTATAGACGTATATAATGTCCGCACCGTGACGTACGGGGCGACACGAACAGGATCCTGTGAAACATTACCAGCGAGGTTCTAGATAGGTTAGGTTAGGTTATATTACGATATAGACTTATATAATGTCCCTACCGAGAAGTGGGGCCGACCCGCCAGGTATTTTGGAAAATACTATATCCGAGATGTTAGGTTGCCTTAGGTTAGGATATACAATGTTATAGACGTATATAATGTCCCCACCGAGAAGTACGGACAGAGACGACCGGGATTCTGTGAAACATTATCACTTAGGGGCAAAATAGGTTAGGTTAGGTTATATTACGATATAGACGTATATAGTGTGCCCACCGAGAAGTAAGGGCCCACCCGCCAGGTATTTTGGTAAATACTTCATCCGAGATGTTAGGTTGCTTTAGGTTAGGATATATAACGTTATAGACGCATACAATGTCCCCACCGAGATGTACGGGACGACACGAATTGGATTCTGTAAAACATTACCGGCGAGGTGCTAAATGGGTTAGGCTAGGTTATATTGCGATATACACGTATATAATGTGTCCACCGAGAAGTAGGGGCCGACCGGCCTGGAATGTTGTAAAATACTACGTTAGAGATGTTAGGTTGCCTTAGGTTAGGATATATAACGTTATAGACTTATATAATGTCCGCACCGAGACGTACGGGACGACAGGAACGGGATTCTGTAAAACATTATCACCGAGGGTCTAGCTGGGTTAGGTTAGGTTATATTACGATATAGACTTATATAATGCCCCTACCGAGAAGTAGGTTCAGCCCGCCAGGAATATTGTAAAATACTACATTCGATATGTTAAGTTGCCTTAGGTTAGGATATATAACGTTATAGACTTATAGAATGTTCGCACCGAGACGTACGGGACGACACGAACGGGATTCTATAAAACATTACCGCCGAGGGGCTAGATGGGTTAGGTTAGGTTATATTACGTTATAGACGTATATAATGTTCCCACCGAGAAGTAGGGGCCGACCCGCCAGGTATTTTGGAAAATACTACATCCGAGATGTTAGGTTGCCTTAGCTTAGGATATATAACGTTATAGACGTATATAATTTCCGCACCGTGACGTACGGGGAGACACGAACGGGATTCTGTAAAACATTATCACCGAGGGTCTAGATGGGTTAGGTTAGGTTATATTACGATATAGACTTATATAATGTCCCTACCGAGAAGTGGGGCCGACCCGCCAGGAATGTTGTGAAATACTACATTCGAGATGTTAGGTTGCCTTCGGGTGGGATATACAATGTTATAGACGTATATAATGTCCCCACCGAGAAGTATGAACCAAACCGAACGGGATTCTGTAAAACATTACCGCCGAGGAGCTAGATGGGTTAGGTTAGGTTATATTACGTTATGGCCGTATATAATTTTCCCACCGAGAAGTAGGTCCCGACCCGCCAGAAATGTTGTAAAATACTACATCCGAGATGTTAGGTTGCCTTAGGTTAGGATATATAACGTTATAGACGCATACAATGTCCCCACCGAGATGTACGGGACGACACGAATTGGATTCCGTAAAACATTACCAGCGGGGGGCTAGATGGGTTAGGTTAAGTTATATTACGATATAGACTTATATAATGTCCCCACCGAGAAGTGGGGCCGAACCGCCAGGAATGTTGTGAAATACTACATTCGAGATGTTAGGTTGCCTTCGGGTGGGATATACAATGTTATAGACGTATATAATGTCCCCACCGAGAAGTACGGACAGAAACGACCGGGATTCTGTGAAACATTATCACTTAGGGGCAAAATGGGTTACGATAGGTTATATTACGATATAGACGTATATAGTGTGCCCACCGAGAAGTAGGCGCCGACCCGCCTTTAATGTTGTAAAATACTACATTCGAGATGTTAAGTTGCCTTAGGTTAGGATATATAACGTTATAGACGTATATAATGTCCGCACCGAGACGTACGGGACGACACGAACGGATTCTGTAAAACATTTCCGCCGTGGGGCTAGATGGGTTAGGTTAGGTTATATTACGTTATAGACGTATATAATGTTCCCACCGAGAAGTAGGGGCCGACCCGCCAGGTATTTTGGAAAATACCACATCCGAGATGTTAGGTTGCCTTAGGTTAGGATATATAACGTTATAGACGTATATAATGTCCGCACCGTGACGTACGGGGCGACACGAACGGATTCTGTAAAACATTTCCGCCGAGGGGCTAGATGGGTTAGGTTAGGTTATATTACGTTATAGACATATATAATGTTCCCACCGAGAAGTAGGGGCCGACCCGCCAGGTATTTTGGAAAATACTACATCCGAGATGTTAGGTTGCCTTAGGTTAGGATATATAACGTTATTGACGTATATAATGTCCGCACCTTGACGTACGGGGCGACACGAACAGAATTCTGTGAAACATTACCAGCGAGGGTCTAGATAGGTTAGGTTAGGTTATATTACGATATAGACTTATATAATCTCCCTACCGAGAAGTGGGGCCGACCCGCCAGGAATGTTGTAAAATACTGCATCCGAGATGTTAGGTTGCCTTAGGTTAGGATATACAATGTTATAGACGTATATAATGTCCCCACCGAGAAGTACGGACAGAGACGACCGGGATTCTGTGAAACATTATCACTTAGGGGCAAAATAGGTTAGGTTAGGTTATATTACGATATAGACGTATATAGTGTGCCCACCGAGAAGTAGGGGCCGACTCGCCTGGAACGTTGTAAACTACTACATTCGAGATGTTAAGTTGCCTTAGGTTAGGATATATAACGTTATAGACTTATATAATGTCCGCACCGAGACGTAGGGGACGACACGAACGGGATTCTGTAAAACATTATCACCGAGGGTCTAGCTGGGTTAGGTTAGGTTATATTACGATATAGACTTATATAATGTCCCTACCGAGAAGTGGGGCCGACCCGCCAGGTATTTTGGAAAATACTATATCCGAGATGTTAGGTTGCCTTAGGTTAGCGTATATAACGTTATAGACGTATATAATGTCCGCACCGTGACGTACGGGGCGACACGAACGGGATTCTGTGAAAGATTACCAGCGAGGGTTTAGATGGGTTAGGTTAGGTTATATTACGATATGGACTTATATAATGTTCCCACCGAGAAGTAGGTTCAGTCCGCCAGGAATTTTGTAAAATACTACATTCGATATGTTAAGTTGCCTTAGGTTAGGATATATAACGTTATAGACTTATAGAATGTTCGCACCGAGACGTACGGGACGACACGAACGGGATTCTGTAAAACATTACCGCCGAGGGGCTAGATGGGTTAGGTTAGGTTATATTACGTTATAGACATATATAATGTTCCCACCGAGAAGTAGGGGCCGACCCGCCAGGTATTTTGGAAAATACTACATCCGAGATGTTAGGTTGCCTTAGGTTAGGATATACAATGTTATAGACGTATATAATATCCCCACCGAGAAGTACGGACAGAGACGACCGGGATTCTGTGAAACATTATCACTTAGGGGCAAAATAGGTTAGGTTAGGTTATATTACGATATAGACGTATATAGTGTGCCCACCGAGAAGTAGGGGCCGACCCGCCTGGAATGTTGTAAAATACTACATTCGAGATATTAAGTTGCCTTAGGTTAGGATATATAACGTTATAGACTTATATAATGTCCGCACCGAGACGTACGGGACGACACGAACGGGATTCTGTAAAACATTATCACCGAGGGTCTAGATGGGTTAGGTTAGGTTATATTATGATATAGACTTATATAATGTCCCTACCGAGAAGTGGGGCCTACCCGCCAGGAATGTTGTGAAATACTACATTCGAGATGTTAGGTTGCCTTCGGGTGGGGTATACAATGTTATAGACGTATATAATGTCCCCACCGAGAAGTATGAACCAAACCGAACGGGATTCTGTAAAACATTACCGCCGAGGAGCTAGATGGGTTAGGTTAGGTTATATTACGTTATGGCCGTATATAATTTTCCCACCGAGAAGTAGGTCCCGACCCGCCAGAAATGTTGTAAAATACTACATCCGAGATGTTAGGTTGCCTTAGGTTAGGATATATAACGTTATAGACTTATATAATGTCAGCACCGAGACGTACGGGACGACACGAACGGGATTCTGTAAAACATTACCGCCGAGGGGCTAGATGGGTTAGGTTAGGTTATATTACGTTATGGACGTATATAATGTTCCCACCGAGAAGTAGGGGCATACCCGCCAGTAATTTTGAAATTACTACATCCGAGATGTTAGATAGCCTTAGGTTAGGATATATAACGTTATAGACGTATATAATGTCCCCACCGAGAAGTGTGAGCCAACACGACCGGGATTCTGTAAAACATTATCTCCGAGGGGCAAAATGGGTTAGGTTAGGTTATATTACGATATAGACGTATATAGTGTGCCCACCGAGAAGTAGGGGCCGACCCGACAGGTATTTTGGTAAATACTACATCCGAGATGTTAGGTTGCCTTAGGTTAGGATATATAACGTTATAGACGTATATAATGTCCGCACCGTGACGTACGGGGCGACACGAACAGGATTCTGTGAAACATTACCAGCGAGGGTCTAGATAGGTTAGGTTAGGTTATATTACGATATAGACTTATATAATGTCCCTACCGAGAAGTGGGGCCGACCCGCCAGGTATTTTGGAAAATACTATATCCGAGATGTTAGGTTGCCTTAGGTTAGGATATACAATGTTATAGACGTATATAATGTCCCCACCGAGAAGTACGGACAGAGACGACCGGGATTCTGTGAAACATTATCACTTAGGGGCAAAATAGGTTAGGTTAGGTTATATTACGATATAGACGTATATAGTGTGCCCACCGAGAAGTAAGGGCCCACCCGCCAGGTATTTTGGTAAATACTTTATCCGAGATGTTAGGTTGCTTTAGGTTAGGATATATAACGTTATAGACGCATACAATGTCCCCACCGAGATGTACGGGACGACACGAATTGGATTCTGTAAAACATTACCGGCGAGGTGCTAAATGGGTTAGGCTAGGTTATATTGCGATATACACGTATATAATGTGTCCACCGAGAAGTAGGGGCCGACCGGCCTGGAATGTTGTAAAATACTACGTTAGAGATGTTAGGTTGCCTTAGGTTAGGATATATAACGTTATAGACTTATATAATGTCCGCACCGAGACGTACGGGACGACAGGAACGGGATTCTGTAAAACATTATCACCGAGGGTCTAGCTGGGTTAGGTTAGGTTATATTACGATATAGACTTATATAATGCCCCTACCGAGAAGTAGGTTCAGCCCGCCAGGAATATTGTAAAATACTACATTCGATATGTTAAGTTGCCTTAGGTTAGGATATATAACGTTATAGACTTATAGAATGTTCGCACCGAGACGTACGGGACGACACGAACGGGATTCTGTAAAACATTACCGCCGAGGGGCTAGATGGGTTAGGTTAGGTTATATTACGTTATAGACATATATAATGTTCCCACCGAGAAGTAGGGGCCGACCCGCCAGGTATTTTGGAAAATACTACATCCGAGATGTTAGGTTGCCTTAGGTTAGGATATACAATGTTATAGACGTATATAATATCCCCACCGAGAAGTACGGACAGAGACGACCGGGATTCTGTGAAACATTATCACTTAGGGGCAAAATAGGTTAGGTTAGGTTATATTACGATATAGACGTATATAGTGTGCCCACCGAGAAGTAGGGGCCGACCCGCCTGGAATGTTGTAAAATACTACATTCGAGATATTAAGTTGCCTTAGGTTAGGATATATAACGTTATAGACTTATATAATGTCCGCACCGAGACGTACGGGACGACACGAACGGGATTCTGTAAAACATTATCACCGAGGGTCTAGATGGGTTAGGTTAGGTTATATTATGATATAGACTTATATAATGTCCCTACCGAGAAGTGGGGCCTACCCGCCAGGAATGTTGTGAAATACTACATTCGAGATGTTAGGTTGCCTTCGGGTGGGGTATACAATGTTATAGACGTATATAATGTCCCCACCGAGAAGTATGAAACAAACAGAACGGGATTCTGTAAAACATTACCGCCGAGGAGCTAGATGGGTTAGGTTAGGTTATACTACGTTATGGCCGTATATAATTTTCCCACCGAGAAGTAGGTCCCGACCCGCCAGAAATGTTGTAAAATACTACATCCGAGATGTTAGGTTGCCTTAGGTTAGGATATATAACGTTATAGACTTATATAATGTCAGCACCGAGACGTACGGGACGACACGAACGGGATTCTGTAAAACATTACCGCCGAGGGGCTAGATGGGTTAGGTTAGGTTATATTACGTTATGGACGTATATAATGTTCCCACCGAGAAGTAGGGGCATACCCGCCAGTAATTTTGAAATTACTACATCCGAGATGTTAGATAGCCTTAGGTTAGGATATATAACGTTATAGACGTATATAATGTCCCCACCGAGAAGTGTGAGCCAACACGACCGGGATTCTGTAAAACATTATCTCCGAGGGGCAAAATGGGTTAGGTTAGGTTATATTACGATATAGACGTATATAGTGTGCCCACCGAGAAGTAGGGGCCGACCCGACAGGTATTTTGGTAAATACTACATCCGAGATGTTAGGTTGCCTTAGGTTAGGATATATAACGTTATAGACGTATATAATGTCCGCACCGTGACGTACGGGGCGACACGAACAGGATTCTGTGAAACATTACCAGCGAGCGTCTAGATAGGTTAGGTTAGGTTATATTACGATATAGACTTATATAATGTCCCTACCGAGAAGTGGGGCCGACCCGCCAGGTATTTTGGAAAATACTATATCCGAGATGTTAGGTTGCCTTAGGTTAGGATATACAATGTTATAGACGTATATAATGTCCCCACCGAGAAGTACGGACAGAGACGACCGGGATTCTGTGAAACATTATCACTTAGGGGCAAAATAGGTTAGGTTAGGTTATATTAC
Source organism: Xylocopa violacea (assembly GCA_963969225.1). Classification (NCBI taxonomy): domain Eukaryota; kingdom Metazoa; phylum Arthropoda; class Insecta; order Hymenoptera; family Apidae; genus Xylocopa; species Xylocopa violacea. The sequence goes on along the minus strand of CAXAJV010000001.1, from coordinate 43,195,464 downwards.
GATATAGACGTATATAGTGTGCCCACCGAGAAGTAAGGGCCCACCCGCCAGGTATTTTGGTAAATACTTTATCCGAGATGTTAGGTTGCTTTAGGTTAGGATATATAACGTTATAGACGCATACAATGTCCCCACCGAGATGTACGGGACGACACGAATTGGATTCTGTAAAACATTACCGGCGAGGTGCTAAATGGGTTAGGCTAGGTTATATTGCGATATACACGTATATAATGTGTCCACCGAGAAGTAGGGGCCGACCGGCCTGGAATGTTGTAAAATACTACGTTAGAGATGTTAGGTTGCCTTAGGTTAGGATATATAACGTTATAGACTTATATAATGTCCGCACCGAGACGTACGGGACGACAGGAACGGGATTCTGTAAAACATTATCCCCGAGGGTCTAGATGGGTTAGGTTAGGGTCAATTACGATATAGACTTATATAATGTCCCTACCGAGAAGTAGGTTCAGCCCGCCAGGAATTTTGTAAAATACTACATTCGATATGTTAAGTTGCCTTAGGTTAGGATATATAACGTTATAGACTTATAGAATGTTCGCACCGAGACGTACGGGCCGACACGAACGGGATTCTGTAAATCATTACCGCCGAGGGGCTAGATGGGTTAGGTTAGGTTATATTACGTTATAGACGTATATAATTTTCCCACCGAGAAGTAGGTCCCGACCCGCCAGAAATGTTGTAAAATACTACATCCGAGATGTTAGGTTGCCTTAGGTTAGGATATATAACGTTATGGACGTATATAATGTCCCCACCGAGAAGTTTGAGCCAACACGACCGGGATTCCGTAAAACACTATCAGCGAGGGGCAAAATGGGTTAGGTTAGGTTATATTACGATATAGACGTATATAGTGTGCCCACCGAGAAGTAAGGTCCGACCCGCCAGGTATTTTGGTAAATACCTCATCCGAGATGTTAGGTTGCCTTAGGTTAGGATATATAACGTTATAGACGTATATAATGTCCGCACCGTGCCGTACGGGGCGACACGAACGGGAGTCTGTGAAATAATACCAGCGAGAGTCTAGATGGGTTAGGTTAGGTTACATTACGATATAGACTTATATAATGTCCCTACCGAGAAGTGGGGCCGACCCGCCAGGAATGTTGTGAAATACTACATCCGAGATGTTAGGTTGCCTTAGGTTTGGATATATAACGTTATAGACGCATACAATGTCCGCACCGAGACGTACGGGACGACACGAACGGATTCTGTAAAACATTTCCGCCGTGGGGCTAGATGGGTTAGGTTAGGTTATATTACGTTATAGACGTATATAATGTTCCTACCGAGAAGTAGGGGCCGACCCGCCAGGTATTTTGGAAAATACTACATCCGAGACGTTAGGTTGCCTTAGGTTAGGATATATAACGTTATTGACGTATATAATGTCCGCACCTTGACGTACGGGGCGACACGAACAGAATTCTGTGAAACATTACCAGCGAGGGTCTAGATAGGTTAGGTTAGGTTATATTACGATATAGACTTATATAATGTCCCTACCGAGAAGTGGGGCCGACCCGCCAGGTATTTTGGAAAATACTATATCCGAGATGTTAGGTTGCCTTAGGTTAGCGTATATAACGTTATAGACGTATATAATGTCCGCACCGTGACGTACGGGGCGACACGAACGGGATTCTGTGAAAGATTACCAGCGAGGGTTTAGATGGGTTAGGTTAGGTTATATTACGATATGGACTTATATAATGTTTCCACCGAGAAGTAGGTTCAGCCCGCCAGGAATTTTGTAAAATACTACATTCGATATGTTAAGTTGCCTTAGGTTAGGATATATAACGTTATAGACTTATAGAATGTTCGCACCGAGACGTACGGGACGACACGAACGGGAGTCTGTGAAATAATACAAGCGAGGGTCTAGATGGGTTAGGTTAGGTTACATTACGATATAGACTTATATAATGTCCCTACCGAGAAGTGGGGCCGACCCGCCAGGAATGTTGTGAAATACTACATCCGACATGTTAGGTTGCCTTAGGTATGGATATATAACGTTATAGACGCATACAATGTCCCCACCGAGATGTACGGGACGACACGAATTGGATTCCGTAAAACATTACCAGCGGGGGGCTAGATGGGTTAGGTTAAGTTATATTACGATATAGCCTTATATACTGCCCCACCGAGAAGTAGGGCCGAACCGCAAGGAATGTTTTGAAATACTACATTCGAGATGTTAGGTTGCCTTCGGGTGGGATATACAATGTTATAGGCGTATATAATGTCCCCACCGAGAAGTACGGACAGAAACGACCGGGATTCTGTGAAACATTATCACTTAGGGGCAAAATAGGTTAGGTTAGGTTATATTGCGATATAGACGTATATAGTGTGCCCACTGAGAAGTAGGGGCCGACCCGCCTGGAATGTTGTAAAATACTACATTCGAGATGTTAAGTTGCCTTAGGTTAGGATATATAACGTTATAGACGTATATAATGTCCGCACCGAGACGTACGGGACGACACGAACGGGATTCTGTAAAACATTATCACCGAGGGTCCAGATGGGTTAGGTTAGGGTCAATTACGATATAGACTTATATAATGTCCCTACCGAGAAGTAGGTTCAGCCCGCCAGGAATTTTGTAAAATACTACATTCGATATGTTAAGTTGCCTTAGGTTAGGATATATAACGTTATAGACTTATAGAATGTTCGCACCGAGACGTACGGGACGACACGAACGGGATTCTGTAAATCATTACCGCCGAGGGGCTAGATGGGTTAGGTTAGGTTATATTACGTTATAGACGTATATAATTTTCCCACCGAGAAGTAGGTCCCGACCCGCCAGAAATGTTGTAAAATACTACATCCGAGATGTTAGGTTGCCTTAGGTTAGGATATATAACGTTATGGACGTATATAATGTCCCCACCGAGAAGTTTGAGCCAACACGACCGGGATTCCGTAAAACACTATCAGCGAGGGGCAAAATGGGTTAGGTTAGGTTATATTACGATATAGACGTATATAGTGTGCCCACCGAGAAGTAAGGGCCGACCCGCCAGGTATTTTGGTAAATACCTCATCCGAGATGTTAGGTTGCCTTAGGTTAGGATATATAACGTTATAGACGTATATAATGTCCGCACCGTGACGTACGGGGCGACACGAACGGGAGTCTGTGAAATAATACCAGCGAGAGTCTAGATGGGTTAGGTTAGGTTACATTACGATATAGACTTATATAATGTCCCTACCGAGAAGTGGGGCCGACCCGCCAGGAATGTTGTGAAATACTACATCCGAGATGTTAGGTTGCCTTAGGTTTGGATATATAACGTTATAGACGCATACAATGTCCGCACCGAGACGTACGGGACGACACGAACGGATTCTGTAAAACATTTCCGCCGTGGGGCTAGATGGGTTAGGTTAGGTTATATTACGTTATAGACGTATATAATGTTCCTACCGAGAAGTAGGGGCCGACCCACCAGGTATTTTGGAAAATACTACATCCGAGATGTTAGGTTGCCTTAGGTTAGGATATATAACGTTATTGACGTATATAATGTCCGCACCTTGACGTACGGGGCGACACGAACAGAATTCTGTGAAACATTACCAGCGAGGGTCTAGATAGGTTAGGTTAGGTTATATTACGATATAGACTTATATAATGTCCCTACCGAGAAGTGGGGCCGACCCGCCAGGTATTTTGGAAAATACTATATCCGAGATGTTAGGTTGCCTTAGGTTAGCGTATATAACGTTATAGACGTATATAATGTCCGCACCGTGACGTACGGGGCGACACGAACGGGATTCTGTGAAAGATTACCAGCGAGGGTTTAGATGGGTTAGGTTAGGTTATATTACGATATGGACTTATATAATGTTCCCACCGAGAAGTAGGTTCAGCCCGCCAGGAATTTTGTAAAATACTACATTCGATATGTTAAGTTGCCTTAGGTTAGGATATATAACGTTATAGACTTATAGAATGTTCGCACCGAGACGTACGGGACGACACGAACGGGATTCTGTAAAACATTACCGCCGAGGGGCTAGATGGGTTAGGTTAGGTTATATTACGTTATAGACATATATAATGTTCCCACCGAGAAGTAGGGGCCGACCCGCCAGTTATTTTGGAAAATACTACATCCGAGATGTTAGGTTGCCTTAGGTTAGGATATACAATGTTATAGACGTATATAATATCCCCACCGAGAAGTACGGACAGAGACGACCGGGATTCTGTGAAACATTATCACTTAGGGGCAAAATAGGTTAGGTTAGGTTATATTACGATATAGACGTATATAGTGTGCCCACCGAGAAGTAGGGGCCGACCCGCCTTTAATGTTGTAAAATACTACATTCGAGATGTTAAGTTGCCTTAGGTTAGGATATATAACGTTATAGACGTATATAATGTCCGCACCGAGACGTACGGGACGACACGAACGGATTCTGTAAAACATTTCCGCCGTGGGGCTAGATGGGTTAGGTTAGGTTATATTACGTTATAGACGTATATAATGTTCCCACCGAGAAGTAGGGGCCGACCCGCCAGGTATTTTGGAAAATACCACATCCGAGATGTTAGGTTGCCTTAGGTTAGGATATATAACGTTATAGACGTATATAATGTCCGCACCGTGACGTACGGGGCGACACGAACGGATTCTGTAAAACATTTCCGCCGAGGGGCTAGATGGGTTAGGTTAGGTTATATTACGTTATAGACATATATAATGTTCCCACCGAGAAGTAGGGGCCGACCCGCCAGGTATTTTGGAAAATACTACATCCGAGATGTTAGGTTGCCTTAGGTTAGGATATATAACGTTATTGACGTATATAATGTCCGCACCTTGACGTACGGGGCGACACGAACAGAATTCTGTGAAACATTACCAGCGAGGGTCTAGATAGGTTAGGTTAGGTTATATTACGATATAGACTTATATAATCTCCCTACCGAGAAGTGGGGCCGACCCGCCAGGAATGTTGTAAAATACTGCATCCGAGATGTTAGGTTGCCTTAGGTTAGGATATACAATGTTATAGACGTATATAATGTCCCCACCGAGAAGTACGGACAGAGACGACCGGGATTCTGTGAAACATTATCACTTAGGGGCAAAATAGGTTAGGTTAGGTTATATTACGATATAGACGTATATAGTGTGCCCACCGAGAAGTAGGGGCCGACTCGCCTGGAACGTTGTAAACTACTACATTCGAGATGTTAAGTTGCCTTAGGTTAGGATATATAACGTTATAGACTTATATAATGTCCGCACCGAGACGTAGGGGACGACACGAACGGGATTCTGTAAAACATTATCACCGAGGGTCTAGCTGGGTTAGGTTAGGTTATATTACGATATAGACTTATATAATGTCCCTACCGAGAAGTGGGGCCGACCCGCCAGGTATTTTGGAAAATACTATATCCGAGATGTTAGGTTGCCTTAGGTTAGCGTATATAACGTTATAGACGTATATAATGTCCGCACCGTGACGTACGGGGCGACACGAACGGGATTCTGTGAAAGATTACCAGCGAGGGTTTAGATGGGTTAGGTTAGGTTATATTACGATATGGACTTATATAATGTTCCCACCGAGAAGTAGGTTCAGCCCGCCAGGAATTTTGTAAAATACTACATTCGATATGTTAAGTTGCCTTAGGTTAGGATATATAACGTTATAGACTTATAGAATGTTCGCACCGAGACGTACGGGACGACACGAACGGGATTCTGTAAAACATTACCGCCGAGGGGCTAGATGGGTTAGGTTAGGTTAGGTTACGATATAGACGTATATAGTGTGCCCACCGAGAAGTAGGGGCCGACCCGCCTGGAATGTTGTAAAATACTACATTCGAGATATTAAGTTGCCTTAGGTTAGGATATATAACGTTATAGACTTATATAATGTCCGCACCGAGACGTACGGGACGACACGAACGGGATTCTGTAAAACATTATCAGCGAGGGTCTAGATGGGTTAGGTTAGGTTATATTATGATATAGACTTATATAATGTCCCTACCGAGAAGTGGGGCCTACCCGCCAGGAATGTTGTGAAATACTACATTCGAGATGTTAGGTTGCCTTCGGGTGGGGTATACAATGTTATAGACGTATATAATGTCCCCACCGAGAAGTATGAACCAAACCGAACGGGATTCTGTAAAACATTACCGCCGAGGAGCTAGATGGGTTAGGTTAGGTTATATTACGTTATGGCCGTATATAATTTTCCCACCGAGAAGTAGGTCCCGACCCGCCAGAAATGTTGTAAAATACTACATCCGAGATGTTAGGTTGCCTTAGGTTAGGATATATAACGTTATAGACTTATATAATGTCAGCACCGAGACGTACGGGACGACACGAACGGGATTCTGTAAAACATTACCGCCGAGGGGCTAGATGGGTTAGGTTAGGTTATATTACGTTATAGACGTATATAATGTTCCCACCGAGAAGTAGGGGCATACCCGCCAGTAATTTTGAAATTACTACATCCGAGATGTTAGATAGCCTTAGGTTAGGATATATAACGTTATAGACGTATATAATGTCCCCACCGAGAAGTGTGAGCCAACACGACCGGGATTCTGTAAAACATTATCTCCGAGGGGCAAAATGGGTTAGGTTAGGTTATATTACGATATAGACGTATATAGTGTGCCCACCGAGAAGTAGGGGCCGACCCGCCAGGTATTTTGGTAAATACTACATCCGAGATGTTAGGTTGCCTTAGGTTAGGATATATAACGTTATAGACGTATATAATGTACGCACCGTGACGTACGGGGCGACACGAACAGGATTCTGTGAAACATTACCAGCGAGGGTCTAGATAGGTTAGGTTAGGTTATATTACGATATAGACTTATATAATGTCCCTACCGAGAAGTGGGGCCGACCCGCCAGGTATTTTGGAAAATACTATATCCGAGATGTTAGGTTGCCTTAGGTTAGGATATACAATGTTATAGACGTATATAATGTCCCCACCGAGAAGTACGGACAGAGACGACCGGGATTCTGTGAAACATTATCACTTAGGGGCAAAATAGGTTAGGTTAGGTTATATTACGATATAGACGTATATAGTGTGCCCACCGAGAAGTAAGGGCCCACCCGCCAGGTGTTTTGGTAAATACTTTATCCGAGATGTTAGGTTGCTTTAGGTTAGGATATATAACGTTATAGACGCATACAATGTCCCCACCGAGATGTACGGGACGACACGAATTGGATTCTGTAAAACATTACCGGCGAGGTGCTAAATGGGTTAGGCTAGGTTATATTGCGATATACACGTATATAATGTGTCCACCGAGAAGTAGGGGCCGACCGGCCTGGAATGTTGTAAAATACTACGTTAGAGATGTTAGGTTGCCTTAGGTTAGGATATATAACGTTATAGACTTATATAATGTCCGCACCGAGACGTACGGGACGACAGGAACGGGATTCTGTAAAACATTATCACCGAGGGTCTAGCTGGGTTAGGTTTGGTTATATTACGATATAGACTTATATAATGCCCCTACCGAGAAGTAGGTTCAGCCCGCCAGGAATACTGTAAAATACTACATTCGATATGTTAAGTTGCCTTAGGTTAGGATATATAACGTTATAGACTTATAGAATGTTCGCACCGAGACGTACGGGACGACACGAACGGGATTCTGTAAAACATTACCGCCGAGGGGCTAGATGGGTTAGGTTAGGTTATATTACGTTATAGACGTATATAATGTTCCCACCGAGAAGTAGGGGCCGACCCGCCAGGTATTTTGGAAAATACTACATCCGAGATGTTAGGTTGCATGAGCTTAGGATATATAACGTTATAGACGTATATAATTTCCGCACCGTGACGTACGGGGAGACACGAACGGGATTCTGTAAAACATTATCACCGAGGGTCTAGATGGGTTAGGTTAGGTTATATTACGATATAGACTTATATAATGTCCCTACCGAGAAGTGGGGCCGACCCGCCAGGAATGTTGTGAAATACTACATTCGAGATGTTAGGTTGCCTTCGGGTGGGATATACAATGTTATAGACGTATATAATGTCCCCACCGAGAAGTATGAACCAAACCGAACGGGATGTAAAACATTACCGCCGAGGAGCTAGATGGGTTAGGTTAGGTTATATTACGTTATGGCCGTATATAATTTTCCCACCGAGAAGTAGGTCCCGACCCGCCAGAAATGTTGTAAAATACTACATCCGAGATGTTAGGTTGCCTTAGGTTAGGATATATAACGTTATAGACGCATACAATGTCCCCACCGAGATGTACGGGACGACACGAATTGGATTCCGTAAAACATTACCAGCGGGGGGCTAGATGGGTTAGGTTAAGTTATATTACGATATAGACTTATATAATGTCCCCACCGAGAAGTGGGGCCGAACCGCCAGGAATGTTGTGAAATACTACATTCGAGATGTTAGGTTGCCTTCGGGTGGGATATACAATGTTATAGACGTATATAATGTCCCCACCGAGAAGTACGGACAGAAACGACCGGGATTCTGTGAAACATTATCACTTAGGGGCAAAATGGGTTACGATAGGTTATATTACGATATAGACGTATATAGTGTGCCCACCGAGAAGTAGGGGCCGACCCGCCTTTAATGTTGTAAAATACTACATTCGAGATGTTAAGTTGCCTTAGGTTAGGATATATAACGTTATAGACGTATATAACGTCCGCACCGAGACGTAGGGGACGACACGAACGGATTCTGTAAAACATTTCCGCCGTGGGGCTAGATGGGTTAGGTTAGGTTATATTACGTTATAGACGTATATAATGTTCCCACCGAGAAGTAGGGGCTGACCCGCCAGGTATTTTGGAAAATACCACATCCGAGATGTTAGGTTGCCTTAGGTTAGGATATATAACGTTATAGACGTATATAATGTCCGCACCGTGACGTACGGGGCGACACGAACGGATTCTGTAAAACATTTCCGCCGAGGGGCTAGATGGGTTAGGTTAGGTTATATTACGTTATAGACATATATAATGTTCCCACCGAGAAGTAGGGGCCGACCCGCCAGGTATTTTGGAAAATACTACATCCGAGATGTTAGGTTGCCTTAGGTTAGGATATATAACGTTATTGACGTATATAATGTCCGCACCTTGACGTACGGGGCGACACGAACAGAATTCTGTGAAACATTACCAGCGAGGGTCTAGATAGGTTAGGTTAGGTTATATTACGATATAGACTTGTATAATCTCCCTACCGAGAAGTGGGGCCGACCCGCCAGGAATGTTGTAAAATACTGCATCCGAGATGTTAGGTTGCCTTAGGTTAGGATATACAATGTTATAGACGTATATAATGTCCCCACCGAGAAGTACGGACAGAGACGACCGGGATTCTGTGAAACATTATCACTTAGGGGCAAAATAGGTTAGGTTAGGTTATATTACGATATAGACGTATATAGTGTGCCCACCGAGAAGTAGGGGCCGACTCGCCTGGAACGTTGTAAACTACTACATTCGAGATGTTAAGTTGCCTTAGGTTAGGATATATAACGTTATAGACTTATATAATGTCCGCACCGAGACGTAGGGGACGACACGAACGGGATTCTGTGAAACATTATCACCGAGGGTCTAGATGGGTTAGGTTAGGGTCAATTACGATATAGACTTATATAATGTCCCTACCGAGAAGTAGGTTCAGCCCGCCAGGAATTTTGTAAAATACTACATTCGATATGTTAAGTTGCCTTAGGTTAGGATATATAACGTTATAGACTTATAGAATGTTCGCACCGAGACGTACGGGACGACACGAACGGGAGTCTGTGAAATAATACAAGCGAGGGTCTAGATGGGTTAGGTTAGGTTACATTACGATATAGACTTATATAATGTCCCTACCGAGAAGTGGGGCCGACCCGCCAGGAATGTTGTGAAATACTACATCCGACATGGTAGGTTGCCTTAGGTTTGGATATATAACGTTATAGACGCATACAATGTCCCCACCGAGATGTACGGGACGACACGAATTGGATTCAGTAAAACATTACCAGCGGGGGGCTAGATGGGTTAGGTTAAGTTATATTACGATATAGCCTTATATACTGCCCCACCGAGAAGTAGGGCCGAACCGCAAGGAATGTTTTGAAATACTACATTCGAGATGTTAGGTTGCCTTCGGGTGGGATATACAATGTTATAGGCGTATATAATGTCCCCACCGAGAAGTACGGACAGAAACGACCGGGATTCTGTGAAACATTATCACTTAGGGGCAAAATAGGTTAGGTTAGGTTATATTGCGATATAGACGTATATAGTGTGCCCACTGAGAAGTAGGGGCCGACCCGCCTGGAATGTTGTAAAATACTACATTCGAGATGTTAAGTTGCCTTAGGTTAGGATATATAACGTTATAGACGTATATAATGTCCGCACCGAGACGTACGGGACGACACGAACGGGATTCTGTAAAACATTATCACCGAGGGTCCAGATGGGTTAGGTTAGGGTCAATTACGATATAGACTTATATAATGTCCCTACCGAGAAGTAGGTTCAGCCCGCCAGGAATTTTGTAAAATACTACATTCGATATGTTAAGTTGCCTTAGGTTAGGATATATAACGTTATAGACTTATAGAATGTTCGCACCGAGACGTACGGGACGACACGAACGGGATTCTGTAAATCATTACCGCCGAGGGGCTAGATGGGTTAGGTTAGGTTATATTACGTTATAGACGTATATAATTTTCCCACCGAGAAGTAGGTCCCGACCCGCCAGAAATGTTGTAAAATACTACATCCGAGATGTTAGGTTGCCTTAGGTTAGGATATATAACGTTATGGACGTATATAATGTCCCCACCGAGAAGTTTGAGCCAACACGACCGGGATTCCGTAAAACACTATCAGCGAGGGGCAAAATGGGTTAGGTTAGGTTATATTACGTTATAGACGTATATAATGTTCCTACCGAGAAGTAGGGGCCGACCCGCCAGGTATTTTGGAAAATACTACATCCGAGACGTTAGGTTGCCTTAGGTTAGGATATATAACGTTATTGACGTATATAATGTCCGCACCTTGACGTACGGGGCGACACGAACAGAATTCTGTGAAACATTACCAGCGAGGGTCTAGATAGGTTAGGTTAGGTTATATTACGATATAGACTTATATAATGTCCCTACCGAGAAGTGGGGCCGACCCGCCAGGTATTTTGGAAAATACTATATCCGAGATGTTAGGTTGCCTTAGGTTAGCGTATATAACGTTATAGACGTATATAATGTCCGCACCGTGACGTACGGGGCGACACGAACGGGATTCTGTGAAAGATTACCAGCGAGGGTTTAGATGGGTTAGGTTAGGTTATATTACGATATGGACTTATATAATGTTCCCACCGAGAAGTAGGTTCAGCCCGCCAGGAATTTTGTAAAATACTACATTCGATATGTTAAGTTGCCTTAGGTTAGGATATATAACGTTATAGACTTATAGAATGTTCGCACCGAGACGTACGGGACGACACGAACGGGATTCTGTAAAACATTACCGCCGAGGGGCTAGCTGGGTTAGGTTAGTTTATATTACGTTATAGACATATATAATGTTCCCACCGAGAAGTAGGGGCCGACCCGCCAGTTATTTTGGAAAATACTACATCCGAGATGTTAGGTTGCCTTAGGTTAGGATATACAATGTTATAGACGTATATAATATCCCCACCGAGAAGTACGGACAGAGACGACCGGGATTCTGTGAAACATTATCACTTAGGGTCAAAATAGGTTAGGTTAGGTTATATTACGATATAGACGTATATAGTGTGCCCACCGAGAAGTAGGGGCCGACCCGCCTTTAATGTTGTAAAATACTACATTCGAGATGTTAAGTTGCCTTAGGTTAGGATATATAACGTTATAGACGTATATAATGTCCGCACCGAGACGTACGGGACGACACGAACGGATTCTGTAAAACATTTCCGCCGTGGGGCTAGATGGGTTAGGTTAGGTTATATTACGTTATAGACGTATATAATGTTCCTACCGAGAAGTAGGGGCCGACCCGCCAGGTATTTTGGAAAATACTACATCCGAGACGTTAGGTTGCCTTAGGTTAGGATATATAACGTTATAGACGTATATAATGTCCGCACCGTGACGTACGGGGCGACACGAACGGATTCTGTAAAACATTTCCGCCGAGGGGCTAGATGGGTTAGGTTAGGTTATATTACGTTACAGACGTATATAATGTTCCTACCGAGAAGTAGGGGCCGACCCGCCAGGTATTTTGGAAAATACTACATCCGAGATGTTAGGTTGCCTTAGGTTAGGATATATAACGTTATTGACGTATATAATGTCCGCACCTTGACGTACGGGGCGACACGAACAGAATTCTGTGAAACATTACCAGCGAGGGTCTAGATAGGTTAGGTTAGGTTATATTACGATATAGACTTATATAATCTCCCTACCGAGAAGTGGGGCCGACCCGCCAGGAATGTTGCAAAATACTGCATCCGAGATGTTAGGTTGCCTTAGGTTAGGATATACAATGTTATAGACGTATATAATGTCCCCACCGAGAAGTACGGACAGAGACGACCGGGATTCTGTGAAACATTATCACTTAGGGGCAAAATAGGTTAGGTTAGGTTATATTACGATATAGACGTATATAGTGTGCCCACCGAGAAGTAGGGGCCGACTCGCCTGGAATGTTGTAAAATACTACATTCGAGATGTTAAGTTGCCTTAGGTTAGGATATATAACGTTATTGACGTATATAATGTCCGCACCTTGACGTACGGGGCGACACGAACAGAATTCTGTGAAACATTACCAGCGAGGGTCTAGATAGGTTAGGTTAGGTTATATTACGATATAGACTTATATAATGTCCCTACCGAGAAGTGGGGCCGACCCGCCAGGTATTTTGGAAAATACTATATCCGAGATGTTAGGTTGCCTTAGGTTAGCGTATATAACGTTATAGACGTATATAATGTCCGCACCGTGACGTACGGGTCGACACGAACGGGATTCTGTGAAAGATTACCAGCGAGGGTTTAGATGGGTTAGGTTAGGTTATATTACGATATGGACTTATATAATGTTCCCACCGAGAAGTAGGTTCAGCCCGCCAGGAATTTTGTAAAATACTACATTCGATATGTTAAGTTGCCTTAGGTTAGGATATATAACGTTATAGACTTATAGAATGTTCGCACCGAGACGTACGGGACGACACGAACGGGATTCTGTAAAACATTACCGCCGAGGGGCTAGATGGGTTAGGTTAGGTTATATTACGTTATAGACATATATAATGTTCCCACCGAGAAGTAGGGGCCGACCCGCCAGTTATTTTGGAAAATACTACATCCGAGATGTTAGGTTGCCTTAGGTTAGGATATACAATGTTATAGACGTATATAATATCCCCACCGAGAAGTACGGACAGAGACGACCGGGATTCTGTGAAACATTATCACTTAGGGTCAAAATAGGTTAGGTTAGGTTATATTACGATATAGACGTATATAGTGTGCCCACCGAGAAGTAGGGGCCGACCCGCCTTTAATGTTGTAAAATACTACATTCGAGATGTTAAGTTGCCTTAGGTTAGGATATATAACGTTATAGACGTATATAATGTCCGCACCGAGACGTACGGGACGACACGAACGGATTCTGTAAAACATTTCCGCCGTGGGGCTAGATGGGTTAGGTTAGGTTATATTACGTTATAGACGTATATAATGTTCCTACCGAGAAGTAGGGGCCGACCCGCCAGGTATTTTGGAAAATACTACATCCGAGACGTTAGGTTGCCTTAGGTTAGGATATATAACGTTATAGACGTATATAATGTCCGCACCGTGACGTACGGGGCGACACGAACGGATTCTGTAAAACATTTCCGCCGAGGGGCTAGATGGGTTAGGTTAGGTTATATTACGTTATAGACGTATATAATGTTCCTACCGAGAAGTAGGGGCCGACCCGCCAGGTATTTTGGAAAATACTACATCCGAGATGTTAGGTTGCCTTAGGTTAGGATATACAATGTTATAGACGTATATAATATCCCCACCGAGAAGTACGGACAGAGACGACCGGGATTCTGTGAAACATTATCACTTAGGGTCAAAATAGGTTAGGTTAGGTTATATTACGATATAGACGTATATAGTGTGCCCACCGAGAAGTAGGGGCCGACCCGCCTTTAATGTTGTAAAATACTACATTCGAGATGTTAAGTTGCCTTAGGTTAGGATATATAACGTTATAGACGTATATAATGTCCGCACCGAGACGTACGGGACGACACGAACGGATTCTGTAAAACATTTCCGCCGTGGGGCTAGATGGGTTAGGTTAGGTTATATTACGTTATAGACGTATATAATGTTCCTACCGAGAAGTAGGGGCCGACCCGCCAGGTATTTTGGAAAATACTACATCCGAGACGTTAGGTTGCCTTAGGTTAGGATATATAACGTTATAGACGTATATAATGTCCGCACCGTGACGTACGGGGCGACACGAACGGATTCTGTAAAACATTTCCGCCGAGGGGCTAGATGGGTTAGGTTAGGTTATATTACGTTATAGACGTATATAATGTTCCTACCGAGAAGTAGGGGCCGACCCGCCAGGTATTTTGGAAAATACTACATCCGAGATGTTAGGTTGCCTTAGGTTAGGATATATAACGTTATTGACGTATATAATGTCCGCACCTTGACGTACGGGGCGACACGAACAGAATTCTGTGACACATTACCAGCGAGGGTCTAGATAGGTTATGTTAGGTTATATTACGATATAGACTTATATAATCTCCCTACCGAGAAGTGGGGCCGACCCGCCAGGAATGTTGCAAAATACTGCATCCGAGATGTTAGGTTGCCTTAGGTTAGGATATACAATGTTATAGACGTATATAATGTCCCCACCGAGAAGTACGGACAGAGACGACCGGGATTCTGTGAAACATTATCACTTAGGGGCAAAATAGGTTAGGTTAGGTTATATTACGATATAGACGTATATAGTGTGCCCACCGAGAAGTAGGGGCCGACTCGCCTGGAATGTTGTAAAATACTACATTCGAGATGTTAAGTTGCCTTAGGTTAGGATATATAACGTTATAGACGTATATAATGTCCGCAACGTGACGTACGGGGCGACACGAACGGGATTCTGTGAAACAATACCAGCGAGGGTCTAGATAGGTTAGGTTAGGTTATATTACTATATAGACTTATATGATGTCCCTACCGAGAAGTGGGGCTGACCCGCCAGGTATTTTGGAAAATACTATATCCGAGATGTTAGGTTGCCTTAGGTTAGCATATATAACGTTATAGACGTATATAATGTCCGCACCGTGACGTACGGGGCGACACGAACGGGATTCTGTGAAAGATTACCAGCGAGGGTTTAGATGTGTTAGGTTAGGTTATATTACGATATAGACTTATATAATGTTCCCACCGAGAAGTAGGTTCAGCCCGCCAGGAATTTTGTAAAATACTACATTCGATATGTTAAGTTGCCTTAGGTTAGGATATATAACGTTATAGACTTATAGAATGTTCGCACCGAGACGTACGGGACGACACGAACGGGAGTCTGTGAAATAATACAAGCGAGGGTCTAGATGGGTTAGGTTAGGTTACATTACGATATAGACTTATATAATGTCCCTACCGAGAAGTGGGGCCGACCCGCCAGGAATGTTGTGAAATACTACATCCGACATGTTAGGTTGCCTTAGGTTTGGATATATAACGTTATAGACGCATACAATGTCCCCACCGAGATGTACGGGACGACACGAATTGGATTCCGTAAAACATTACCAGCGGGGGGCTAGATGGGTTAGGTTAAGTTATATTACGATATAGCCTTATATAATGTCCCCACCGAGAAGTGGGGCCGAACCGCAAGCAATGTTGTGAAATACTACATTCGAGATGTTAGGTTGCCTTCGGGTGGGTTATACAATGTTATAGGCGTATATAATGTCCCCACCGAGAAGTACGGACAGAAACGACCGGGATTCTGTGAAACATTATCACTTAGGGGCAAAATAGGTTAGGTTAGGTTATATTGCGATATAGACGTATATAGTGTGCCCACTGAGAAGTAGGGGCCGACCCGCCTGGAATGTTGTAAAATACTACATTCGAGATGTTAAGTTGCCTTAGGTTAGGATATATAACGTTATAGACGTATATAATGTCCGCACCGAGACGTACGGGACGACACGAACGGGATTCTGTAAAACATTATCACCGAGGGTCTAGATGGGTTAGGTTAGGGTCAATTACGATATAGACTTATATAATGTCCCTACCGAGAAGTAGGTTCAGCCCGCCAGGAATTTTGTAAAATACTACATTCGATATGTTAAGTTGCCTTAGGTTAGGATATATAACGTTATAGACTTATAGAATGTTCGCACCGAGACGTACGGGACGACACGAACGGGAGTCTGTGAAATAATACAAGCGAGGGTCTAGATGGGTTAGGTTAGGTTACATTACGATATAGACTTATATAATGTCCCTACCGAGAAGTGGGGCCGACCCGCCAGGAATGTTGTGAAATACTACATCCGACATGTTAGGTTGCCTTAGGTTTGGATATATAACGTTATAGACGCATACAATGTCCCCACCGAGATGTACGGGACGACACGAATTGGATTCCGTAAAACATTACCAGCGGGGGGCTAGATGGGTTAGGTTAAGTTATATTACGATATAGCCTTATATACTGTCCCCACCGAGAAGTGGGGCCGAACCGCAAGGAATGTTGTGAAATACTACATTCGAGATGTTAGGTTGCCTTCGGGTGGGATATACAATGTTATAGGCGTATATAATGTCCCCACCGAGAAGTACGGACAGAAACGACCGGGATTCTGTGAAACATTATCACTTAGGGGCAAAATAGGTTAGGTTAGGTTATATTGCGATATAGACGTATATAGTGTGCCCACTGAGAAGTAGGGGCCGACCCGCCTGGAATGTTGTAAAATACTACATTCGAGATGTTAAGTTGCCTTAGGTTAGGATATATAACGTTATAGACGTATATAATGTCCGCACCGAGACGTACGGGGCGACACGAACGGGATTCTGTAAAACATTATCACCGAGGGTCCAGATGGGTTAGGTTAGGGTCAATTACGATATAGACTTATATAATGTCCCTACCGAGAAGTAGGTTCAGCCCGCCAGGAATTTTGTAAAATACTACATTCGATATGTTAAGTTGCCTTAGGTTAGGATATATAACGTTATAGACTTATAGAATGTTCGCACCGAGACGTACGGGACGACACGAACGGGAGTCTGTGAAATAATACAAGCGAGGGTCTAGATGGGTTAGGTTAGGTTACATTACGATATAGACTTATATAATGTCCCTACCGAGAAGTGGGGCCGACCCGCCAGGAATGTTGTGAAATACTACATCCGACATGTTAGGTTGCCTTAGGTATGGATATATAACGTTATAGACGCATACAATGTCCCCACCGAGATGTACGGGACGACACGAATTGGATTCCGTAAAACATTACCAGCGGGGGGCTAGATGGGTTAGGTTAAGTTATATTACGATATAGCCTTATATACTGTCCCCACCGAGAAGTGGGGCCGAACCGCAAGGAATGTTGTGAAATACTACATTCGAGATGTTAGGTTGCCTTCGGGTGGGATATACAATGTTATAGGCGTATATAATGTCCCCACCGAGAAGTACGGACAGAAACGACCGGGATTCTGTGAAACATTATCACTTAGGGGAAAAATAGGTTAGGTTAGGTTATATTGCGATATAGACGTATATAGTGTGCCCACTGAGAAGTAGGGGCCGACCCGCCTGGAATGTTGTAAAATACTACATTCGAGATGTTAAGTTGCCTTAGGTTAGGATATATAACGTTATAGACGTATATAATGTCCGCTCCGAGACGTACGGGACGACACGAACGGGATTCTGTAAAACATTATCACCGAGGGTCCAGATGGGTTAGGTTAGGGTCAATTACGATATAGACTTATATAATGTCCCTACCGAGAAGTAGGTTCAGCCCGCCAGGAATTTTGTAAAATACTACATTCGATATGTTAAGTTGCCTTAGGTTAGGATATATAACGTTATAGACGTATATAATGTCCGCACCGAGACGTACGGGACGACACGAACGGATTCTG
Source organism: Xylocopa violacea (assembly GCA_963969225.1). Classification (NCBI taxonomy): domain Eukaryota; kingdom Metazoa; phylum Arthropoda; class Insecta; order Hymenoptera; family Apidae; genus Xylocopa; species Xylocopa violacea. The sequence continues at coordinate 43,177,127 of CAXAJV010000001.1, read as the reverse complement.
TAAAACATTTCCGCCGTGGGGCTAGATGGGTTAGGTTAGGTTATATTACGTTATAGACGTATATAATGTTCCTACCGAGAAGTAGGGGCCGACCCGCCAGGTATTTTGGAAAATACTACATCCGAGACGTTAGGTTGCCTTAGGTTAGGATATATAACGTTATAGACGTATATAATGTCCGCACCGTGACGTACGGGGCGACACGAACGGATTGTGTAAAACATTTCCGCCGAGGGGCTAGATGGGTTAGGTTAGGTTATATTACGTTATAGACGTATATAATGTTCCTACCGAGAAGTAGGGGCCGACCCGCCAGGTATTTTGGAAAATACTACATCCGAGATGTTAGGTTGCCTTAGGTTAGGATATATAACGTTATTGACGTATATAATGTCCGCACCTTGACGTACGGGGCGACACGAACAGAATTCTGTGAAACATTACCAGCGAGGGTCTAGATAGGTTAGGTTAGGTTATATTACGATGTAGACTTATATAATCTCCCTACCGAGAAGTGGGGCCGACCCGCCAGGAATGTTGCAAAATACTGCATCCGAGATGTTAGGTTGCCTTAGGTTAGGATATACAATGTTATAGACGTATATAATGTCCCCACCGAGAAGTACGGACAGAGACGACCGGGATTCTGTGAAACATTATCACTTAGGGGCAAAATAGGTTAGGTTAGGTTATATTACGATATAGACGTATATAGTGTGCCCACCGGGAAGTAGGGGCCGACTCGCCTGGAACGTTGTAAAATACTACATTCGAGATGTTAAGTTGCCTTAGGTTAGGATATATAACGTTATAGACGTATATAATGTCCGCAACGAGACGTACGGGACGACACGAACGGATTCTGTAAAACATTTCCGCCGTGGGGCTAGATGGGTTAGGTTAGGTTATATAACGTTATAGACGTATATAATGTCCGCACCGTGACGTACCGGGCGACACGAACGGGATTCTGTGAAAGATTACCAGCGAGGGTTTAGATGGGTTAGGTTAGGTTATATTACGATATGGACTTATATAATGTTCCCACCGAGAAGTAGGTTCAGCCCGCCAGGGATTTTGGAAAATACTACATCCGAGATGTTAGATTGCCTTAGGTTAGGATATATAACGTTATAGACGTATATAATGTCCGCACCGTGACGTACGGGGCGACACGAACGGATTCTGTAAAACATTTCCGCCGAGGGGCTAAATGGGTTAGGTTAGGTTATATTACGTTATAGACGTATATAATGTTCCCACCGAGAAGTAGGGGCCGACCCGCCGGGTATTTTGGAAAATACTACATCCGAGATGTTAGGTTGCCTTAGGTTAGGATATATAACGTTATTGACGTATATAATGTCCGCACCTTGACGTACGGGGCGACACGAGCAGGATTCTGTGAAACATTACAAGCGAGGGTCTAGATAGGTTAGGTTAGGTTATATTACGTTATAGACGTATATAATGTTCCCACCGAGAAGTAGGGGCCGACCCGCCAGGTATTTTGGAAAATACTGCATCCGAGATGTTAGGTTGCCTTAGGTTAGGATATACAATGTTATAGACGTATATAATGTCCCCACCGAGAAGTACGGACAGAGACGACCGGGATTCTGTGAAACATTATCACTTAGGGGCAAAATAGGTTCGGTTAGGTTATATTACGATATAGACGTATATAGTGTGCCCACCGAGAAGTAGGGGCCGACTCGCCTGGAATGTTGTAAAATACTACATTCGAGATGTTAAGTTGCCTTAGGTTAGGATATATAACGTTATAGACTTATATAATGTCCGCACCGAGACGTACGGGACGACACGAACGGGATTCTGTAAAACATTATCACCGAGGGTCTAGCTGGGTTAGGTTAGGTTATATTACGATATAGACTTATATAATGTCCCTACCGAGAAGTGGGACCGAGCCGCCAGGATTGTTGCGAAATACTACATTCGAGATGTTAGGTTGCCTTCGGGTGGGATATATAACGTTATAGACTTATATAATGTCCGCACCGAGACGTGCGGGACGACACGAACGGGATTCTGTTAAACATTATCACCGAGTGTCTAGATGGGTTAGGTTAGGTTATATTACGATATAGACTTATATAATGTCCCTACCGAGAAGTGGGGCCGACCCGCCAGGAATGTTGTGAAAAACTACATTCGAGATGTTAGGTTGCCTTCGGGTGGGATATACAATGTTATAGACGTATATAATGTCCCCACCGAGAAGTATGAACCAAACCGAACGGGATTCTGTAAAACATTACCGCCGAGGAGCTAGATGGGTTACGTTAGGTTATATTACGTTATGGCCGTATATAATTTTCCCACCGAGAAGTAGGTCCCGACCCGCCAGAAATGTTGTAAAATAGTAAATCCGAGATGTTAGGTTGCCTTAGGTTAGGATATATAACGTTATAGACGTATATAATGTCCCCACCGAGAAGTATGAGCCAACACGACCGGGATTCCGTAAAACATTATCACCGAGGGGCAAAATGAGTTAGGTTAGGTTATATTACGATATAGACGTATATAGTGTGCCCACCGAGAAGTAAGGGCCGACCCGCCAGGTATTTTGGTAAATACTACATCCGAGATGTTAGGTTGCCTTAGGTTAGGATATATAACGTTATAGACGTATATAATGTCCGCACCGTGACGTACGGGGCGACACGAACGGGATTCTGTGAAACAATACCAGCGAGGGTCTAGATGGGTTAGGTTAGGTTACATTACGATATAGACTTATATAATGTCCCTACCGAGAAGTGGGGCCGACCCGCCAGGAATGTTGTGAAATACTACATCCGAGATGTTAGGTTGCCTTAGGTTAGGATATATAACGTTATAGACGCATACAATGTCCCCACCGAGATGTACGGGACGACACGAATTGGATTCTGTAAAACATTACCAGCGAGGTGCTAAATGGGTTAGGCTAGGTTATATTGCGATATACACGTATATAATGTGTCCACCGAGAAGTAGGGGCCGACCGGCCTGGAATGTTGTAAAATACTACGTTAGAGATGTTAAGTTGCCTTAGGTTAGGATATATAACGTTATATACTTATATAATGTCCGCAACGAGACGTACGGGACGACACGAACGGATTCTGTAAAACATTTCCGCCGTGGGGCTAGATGGGTTAGGTTAGGTTATATTACGTTATAGACGTATATAATGTTCCCAGCGAGAAGTAGGGGCCGACCCGCCAGGTATTTTGGAAAATACTACATCCCAGATGTTAGGTTGCCTTAGGTTAGGATATATAACGTTATAGACGTATATAATGTCCGCACCGTGACGTACGGGATGACACGAACGGGATTCTGTAAAACATTACCGCCGAGGGGCTAGATGGGTTAGGTTAGGTTATATTACGTTATAGACGTATATAATGTTCCCACCGAGAAGTAGGGGCCGACCCGCCAGGTATTTTGGAAAATACTACATCCGAGATGTTAGGTTGCCTTAGGTTAGGATATATAACGTTATTGACGTATATAATGTCCGCACCTTGACGTACGGGGCGACACGAACAGGATTCTGTGAAACATTACCAGCGAGGGTCTAGATAGGTTAGGTTAGGTTATATTACGATATAGACTTATATAATCTGCCTACCGAGAAGTGGGGCCGACCCGCCAGGAATGTTGTAAAATACTGCATCCGAGATGTTAGGTTGCCTTAGGTTAGGATATATAACGTTATAGACGTATATAATGTCCCCACCGAGAAGTATGAGCCAACACGACCGGGATTCCGTAAAACATTACCGCCGAGGGGCTAGATGGATCAGGTTAGGTTATATTACGTTATGGACGTATATAATGTTCCCACCGAGAAGTAGGTCCCGACCCGCCAGGAATGTTGTAAAATACTACATCCGAGATGTTAGGTTGCCTTAGGTTAGGATATATAACGTTATAGACGTATATAATGTCCGCACCGTGACGTACGGGGCGACACGAACGGATTCTGTAAAACATTTCCGCCGAGGGGCTAGATGGGTTAGGTTAGGTTATATTACGATATAGACTTATATAATGTTCCCACCGAGAAGTAGGTTCAGCCCGCCAGGAATTTTGTAAAATACTGCATTCGATATGTTAAGTTGCCTTAGGTTAGGATATATAACGTTATAGACTTATAGAATGTTCGCACCGAGACGTACGGGACGACACGAACGGGATTCTGTAAAACATTACCGCCGAGGGGCTAGATGGGTTAGGTTAGGTTATATTACGTTATAGACGAATATAATGTTCCCACCGAGAAGTAGGGGCCGACCCGCCAGGTATTTTGGAAAATACTACATCCGAGAAGTTAGGTTGCCTTAGGTTAGGATATACAATGTTATAGACGTATATAATGTCCCCACCGAGAAGTACGGACAGAGACGACCGGGATTCTGTGAAACATTATCACTTGGGGGCAAAATAGGTTAGGTTAGGTTATATTACGATATAGACGTATATAGTGTGCCCACCGAGAAGTAGGGGCCGACCCGCCTGGAATGTTGTAAAATACTACATTCGAGATATTAAGTTGCCTTAGGTTAGGATATATAACGTTATAGACTTATATAATGTCCGCACCGAGACGTACGGGACGACACGAACGGGATTCTGTAAAACATTATCACCGAGGGTCTAGATGGGTTAGGTTAGGTTATATTACGATATAGACTTATATAATGACCCTACCGAGAAGTGGGGCCGACCCGCCAGGAATGTTGTGAAATATTACATTCGAGATGTTAGGTTGCCTTCGGGTGGGATATACAATGTTATAGACGTATATAATGTCCCCACCGAGAAGTACGGACAGAGACGACCGGGATTCTGTGAAACATTATCACTGAGGGGCAAAATGGGTTAGGTTAGGTTATATGACGATATAGACGTATATAGTGTGCCCACCGAGAAGTAGGGGCCGACCCGCCTGGAATGTTGTAAAATACTACATTCGAGATGTTAAGTTGCCTTAGGTTAGGATATATAACGTTATAGACGTATATAATGTCCGCACCGAGACGTACGGGACGACACGAACGGATTCTGTGAAACATTTCCGCCGTGGGGCTAGATGGGTTAGGTTAGGTTATATTACGTTATAGACGTATATAATGTTCCCACCGAGAAGTAGGGGCCGACCCGCCAGGTATTTTGGAAAATACTACATCCGAGATGTGAGGTTGCCTTAGGTTAGGATATATAACGTTATAGACGTATATAATGTCCGCACCGTGACGTACGGGGCGACAAGGACGGATTCTATAAAACATTTCCGCCGAGGGGCTAGATGGGTTAGGTTAGGTTATATTACGTTATAGACGTATATAGTGTGCCCACCGAGAAGTAAGGGCCGACCCGCCAGGTATTTTGGTAAATACTACATCCGAGATGTTAGGTTGCCTTAGGTTAGGATATATAACGTTATAGACGTATATAATGTCCGCACCGTAACGAGCGGCGGACACAAACGGGATTCTGTGAAACATTACCAGCGAGGGTCTAGATGCGTTAGGTTAGGTTATATTACGATATAGACTTCTATAATGTTCCCACCGAGAAGTAGGTTCCGCCCCGCCAGGAATGTTGTAAAACACTGCATCCGAGATGTTAGGTTGCCTTAGGATAGGATATATAACGTTATAGACGCATACAATGTCCCCGCCGATACGTACGGGACGACACGAACTGGATTCCGTAAAACATTACCAGCGGGGGGCTAGATGGGTTAGGTTAAGTTATATTACGATACAGCCTTATATAATGTCCCCACCGAGAAGTGGGGCCGAACCGCCAGGAATGTTGTGAAATACTGCATCCGAGATGTTAGGTTGCCTTAGGCTAGGATATACAATGTTATAGACGTATATAATATCCCCACCGAGAAGTACGGACAGAGACGACCGGGATTCTGTGAAACATTATCACTTAGGGGCAAAATAGGTTAGGTTAGGTTATATTACGATATAGACGTATATAGTGTGCCCACCGAGAAGTAGGGGCCGACTCGCCTGGAATGTTGTAAAATAATACATTCGAGATGTTAAGTTGCCTTAGGTTAGGATATATAACGTTATGGACTTATATAATGTCCGCACCGAGACGTACGGTACGACACGAACGGGATTCTGTAAAACATTATCAGCGAGGGTCTAGCTGGGTTAGGTCAGGTTATATTACGATATAGACTTATATAATGTCCCTACCGAGAAGTGGGACCGAGCCGCCAGGAATGTTGTAAAATACTACATTCGAGATGTTAGGTTGCCTTCGGGTGGGATATATAACGTTATAGACTTATATAATGTCCGCACCGAGACGTGCGGGACGACACGAACGGGATTCTGTAAAACATTATCACCGAGGGTCTAGATGGGTTAGGTTAGGTTATATTACGATATAGACTTATATAATGTCCCTACCGAGAAGTGGGGCCGACCCGCCAGGAATGCTGTGAAATACTACATTCGAGATGTTAGGTTGCCTTCGGGTGGGATATACAATGTTATAGACGTATATAATGTCCCCACCGAGAAGCGGGCGACGACACGCCAGGAATGTTGTAAAATATTACATTCGACATGTTAGGTTGCCTTAGAATAGGATACATAACGTTATAGACGAATATATTGGTACCACCGAGAACTATGGGCCGGCACGCCAGGAATGATGTAAAATATTACATTCGACATGTTAGGTCGCCTTAGGCTATGATATATAACGTTATAGACGTATATAATGTTCCCACCGAGAAATAGGGGCCGACGTGTCAGAAATGTTGTAAAATATTACATCCGAGATGTTAGGTTGTTTTAGGTTAGGATATATATCCTTATAGACGTATATAATGTTCCTACCGAGACGTGGGGACCGACATGCCAGGAATGTTGTAAAATATTACATCCCAGATGTTAGGTTGCGTTAGGTTAGGATATACATCGTTATAGACGTATATAATGTCCCCACCGAGAAGCAGTAGACGACACGCCAGGAATGTTGAATAATATTACATCCGAGATGTTAGGTTGCCTTAGGCTAGGTCATATATCGTTATAGACGTATACAATGTTCCCACCGAGAAATAGGGACCGACATGCCAGGAATGTTGTAAAATATTACATTCGAGGTGTTAGGTTGCCTTAGGTTAGGATATACAACGATATAGATGTATATAATGTTCCCATCGAGAAGCAGGCGACGACACGCCAGGAATGTTGTAAAATATTACATTCGGCATGTTAGGTTGCCTTAGGCTAGGATACATAACGTTATAGACGTATATAATGTTACCACCGAGAACTACGGGCCGACAGGTTCAGGAATCTTCTAAAATATTACACCTGAGATGTTAGGTTCCCTTAGGTTAGGATATACAACGTTATAGACGTATAGAATGTACAAACCGAGAAGTAGGGACCGACGTGCCAGGAATTTTGTAAAATATTACATCCCAGATGTTAGGTTCCCTTAGGTTAGGATATATATCGTTATAGACGTATATAATGTTCCCACCGAGACGTAGGGACCGACATGCCAGGAATGTTGTAAAATATTACATCCCAGATGTTAGGTTGCTTAGGCTAGGATATATAACGTTATAGACGTATATTATGTTCCCACCGAGAAGTAGGGACCGACATGCCAGGAATGTTGTAAAATATTACATTCGAGATGTTAGGTTGCCTTAGGTTAGGATATACAACGATATAGATGTATATAATGTCCCCATCGAGAAGCAGGCGACGACAAGCCAGGAATGTTGTAAAATATTACATTCGAGATGTTATGTTGCCTTACGTTAGGATGGATAACGTTATAGACGTATATAATGTTCCCACCGAAAAGTACGAGCCGACACGCCAGGAATGTTGTAAAATATTACATCCCAGATGTTAGGTTGCATTAGGTCAGGATATACAACGTTATAGACGTATATAATGTTCCCAACGAGACGTAGGGACTGACATGCCAGGAATGTAGTAAAATATTACATACTAGATGTTAGGTTGCTTAGGCTAGGATATATATCGTTATAGACGTATACAATGTTCCCACCGAGAAATAGGGGCCGACGCGTCAGGAATGTTGTAAAATATTACACCCGAAATGTTAGGTTCCCTTAGGTTAGGATATACAACGTTATAGACGTATAGAATGTTCCCACCGAGATGTAATGTCCGACATGATAGGAATGTTGTAAAATATAACATCCGAGATGTTAGGTTCCCTTAGGTTAGGATATATATAGTTATAGACGTATATAGTGTCCCCATCGAGAAGCAGGCGACGACACGCCAGGAATTTTGTAAAATATTACATCCGAGATGATATGTTGCCTTACGTTAGGATATATAACGTTATAGACGTATATAATGGCCCCACCGAAAAGTAGGTGCCGACGCGCCAGGAATGTTGTAAAATATTACGTCCCAGATGTTAGGTTGCGTTAGGTTAGGATATACAACGTTATAGACGTATATAATGTCCCCACCGAGAAGGAGGCGACGACACGCCAGGAATGTTGAATAATATTAAATTCGACATGTTAGGTTGCATTAGGCTAGGATATATAACGTTAGAGATGTATATAATGTTCCACCGAGACGTAGTGACCGACATGACAGAATATTGTAAACGATTACATCCGAGATGTTAGGATGCCTTAGGCTAGGATATATATTGTTATAGACGTATACAATGTTTCCACCGAGAAGTAGGGACCGACATGCCAGGAATGTTGTAAAATATTACATCCGAGATGTTAGGTTGCCTTAGGCTGGGATATATACCGTTATAGTCGTATGTAATGTTACCACCGAGAACTACGGGCCGACACGGCGGAAATGATGTAAAATATTACATTCGTCATGTTAGGTCGCCTTAGGCTAGGATACATAACGTTATAGACGTATATAATGTTCCCACCGAGAAATAGGGACCGACGCGTCAGGAATGTTCTAAAATATTACACCCGAGATGTTAGGTTCTCTTAGGTTAGGATATATATCGTTATAGACGTATATAATGTTCCCACCGAGACGTAGGGACCGACACGCCAGGAATGTTTTAAAATATAACATCCGATATGTCATGTTGCCTTACGTTAGGTTATACAACGTTGTAGACGTATATAATGTACCCACGGAGACGTAGGGCCCGACATACCAGGAATGTTGTAAAATATTACATCCGAGATGTTAGGTTGCCTTAGGTTAGGATATAACACGTTATAGATGTATATAATGTCCCCATCGAGAAGTAGGCGACGACACGCCAGAAATGTTGTAAAATATTACATTCGACAAGTTAGGTTGCCGTAGGCTAGGATATATAACGTTATAGACGTATATAATGTTCCCACCGAGAAATAGGGACGGACGCTTCAGGAATGTTGTAAAATATTACACCCGAGATGTTTGGTTCCCTTAGGTTAGGACATATAACGTTATAGATGTATATAATGTCCCCATCCAGAAGTAGGCGACGACACGCCAGGAATGTTGTAAAATATTACATCCCAGACGTTATGTTGCGTTAGGTTAGAATATACAACGTTATAGACGTATATAATGTCCCCATCGAGAAGCAGACGACGACACGCCAGGAATGTTGTAAAATATTACATTCCAGATGTTAGGTTGCGTTAGGTTAGGATATACAACGTTATAGACGTATATAATGTCCCCATCGAGAAGCAGGCGAAGACACGCCAGAATGTTGTAAAATATTACATCCGAGATGTTAAGTTCTCTTAGGTTAGGATATACAACGTTATAGACGTATAGAATGTTCCCACCGAGAAGTAGGGACCGACATGCCAGGAATGTTGTAAAATATTACATCCGAGATGTAAGGTTCCCTTAGGTTAGGATATATATCGTTATAGACGTATATAATGTTCCCACCGAGACGTAGGGACCGACATGCCAGGAATGTTGTAAAATATTACATCCGAGATGTTAGGTTGCCTTAGGTTATGATATACAACGTTATAGATGTATATAATGTCCCCATCCAGAAGTAGGCGACGACACGCCAGGAATGTTGTAAAATATTACATCCGAGATGTTAGGTTGCCTTAGGTTAGGGTATATATCTTTATAGACGTATATAATGTTCCCACCGAGACGTGGGGACAGACATGCCAGGAATCTTGTAAAATATTACATCCCAGATGTGAGGTTGCGTTAGGTTAGGATATACAACGTTATAGACGTATATAATGTCACCACCAAGAAGTACGGGCGGACACGCCAGGAATGCTGTAAAATATTACATCCGAGATGTTAGGTTGCCTTAGGTTAGCATATACAACGTTATAGATGTATACAATGTCCCCATCGAGAAGTAGGCGACGACACGCCAGGAATGTTGTAAAATATTACATTCGACAAGTTAGGTTGCCGTAGGCTAGGATATATAACGTTATAGACGTATATAATGTTCCCACCGAGAAATAGGGACCGACGCGTCAGGAATGTTCTAAAATATTACACCCGATATGTTAGGATCCCTTAGGTTAGGATATACAACGTTATAGACGTATAGAATGTTCCCAACGAGAAATAGTGGCCGACGCGTCAGGAATGTTGTAAAATATTACACCCGAGATGTTAGGTTCTCCTAGGTTAGGATATATATCGTTATAGACGTATATAATGTTCCCACCGAGACATGGGGACCGACATGCCAGGGATGTTGTAAAATATTTCATCCCAGATGTTAGGTTGCGTTAGGTTAGGAAGTACAACGTTATAGACGTATATAATGTCCCCATCGAGAAGCAGGCGACGAACCGCCAGAATGTTGTAAAATATTACATCCGAGATATCAGGTTCCCTTAGGTTAGGATATACAACCTTATAGACGTATAGAATGTTCCGACCGAGACGTACGGGCCGACACGCCAGGAATGTTGTCAAATATTACATCCGAGATGTTAGGTTACCTTAGGTTAGGATAAAGAACGTTATAGACGTATATAATGTCCCCAGCTAGAAGCAGGCGACGACACGCCAGGAATGCTGTAAAATATTACATCCGAGATGTTAGGTTGCATTAGGCTAGGACATATATCGTTATAGACGTATACAATGTTCCCACAGAGGAGTAGGGACCGACATGCCAGGAATGTTGTAAAATATTACATCCGAGATGATAGGTTGCCTTAGGTTAGGATATATATCGTTATAGACGTATATAATGTTCCCACCGAGACGCAGGGACCGACTTGCCAGGAATGTTTTAAAATATTACATCCTAGATGTTAGGTTGCGTTAGGATAGGATATACAACGTTATAGACGTATATAATGTACCCACGGAGACGTAGGGACCGACATGCCAGGAATGTTGTAAATTATTACATCGCAGATGTTAGGTTGCGTTAGGTTAGGGTATACAACGTTATAGACGTATATAATGTCCCCATCGAGAAGCAGCCGACAACACGCCAGGAATGTTGTAAAATATCACATGCGAGATGTTAGGTTACCTTAGGTTATGATAAACAACGTTATAGACGTATATAATGTTCCGAGCTAGAAGCAGGCGACGACACGCCAAGAATGCTGTAAAATATTACATCCGAGATGTTAGGTTGCATTAGGCTAGGACATATATCGTTATAGACGTATACAATGTTCCGACAGAGGAGTAGGGACCGACATGCCAGGAATGTTGTAAAATATTACATCCGAGATGTAAGGTTCCCTTAGGTTAGGATATATATCGTTATAGACGTATATAATGTTCCCACCGAGACATGGGGACCGACATGCCAGGGATCTTGTAAAATATTACATCACAGATGTTAGGTTGCTTTAGGTTAGGATATTCAATGTTATAGAAGTATATAATGTCCACATCGAGAAGCGGGCGACGACACGCCAGGAATGTTGTAAAATATTACATTCGACATGTTATGTTGCCATACGTTAGGATATGTAACGTTATAGACGTATATAATGTTCCCACCGAAAAGTAGCAGCCGAAGCGCCAGGAATGTTGTAAAATATTACATCCGAGATGTTAGGTTGCCTTAGGTTGGGATATATATCGTTATAAACGTATATAATGTTCCCACCGAGACGTAGGGACCGACACGCCAGGAATGTTTTAAAATATAACATCCGATATGTCATGTTGCCTTACGTTAGGATATACAACGTTGTAGACGTATATAATGTACCCACGGAGACGTAGGGCCCGACATACCAGGAATGTTGTAAAATATTACATCCCAGATGTTAGGTTGCGTTAGGTTAGGATATACAACGTTATAGACGTTTATAAAGTCCCCATCGAGAAGCAGGCGACGACACGCCAGAATGTTGTAAAATATTACATACGAGATGTTAGGTTGCCTTAGGTTAGGATATACCACGTTATAGATGTATATAATGTCCCCATCGAGAAGTAGGCGACGACACGCCAGAAATGTTGTAAAATATTACATTCGACAAGTTAGGTTGCCGTAGGCTAGGATATATAACGTTATAGACGTATATAATGTTCCCACCGAGAAATAGGGACCGACGCGTCAGGAATGTTCTAAAATATTACACCCGATATGTTAGGATCCCTTAGGTTAGGATATACAACGTTATAGACGTATAGAATGTTCCCAACGAGAAATAGTGGCCGACGCGTCAGGAATGTTGTAAAATATTACACCCGAGATGTTAGGTTCTCCTAGGTTAGGATATATATCGTTATAGACGTATATAATGTTCCCACCGAGACATGGGGACCGACATGCCAGGGATGTTGTAAAATATTTCATCCCAGATGTTAGGTTGCGTTAGGTTAGGAAGTACAACGTTATAGACGTATATAATGTCCCCATCGAGAAGCAGGCGACGAACCGCCAGAATGTTGTAAAATATTACATCCGAGATATCAGGTTCCCTTAGGTTAGGATATACAACCTTATAGACGTATAGAATGTTCCGACCGAGACGTACGGGCCGACACGCCAGGAATGTTGTCAAATATTACATCCGAGATGTTAGGTTACCTTAGGTTAGGATAAAGAACGTTATAGACGTATATAATGTCCCCAGCTAGAAGCAGGCGACGACACGCCAGGAATGCTGTAAAATATTACATCCGAGATGTTAGGTTGCATTAGGCTAGTATATATAACGTTGTAGGCGTATATAATGTTACCACCATGAACTACGGGCCGACACGTCAGGAATGTTGTAAAATATTACATTCGACGTGTTAGGTTGCCTTAGGCTAGCATATATAACGTTATAGACGTATATAATGTTCCCACCGAGAAATAGGGGCCGAAACGTCAGGAATGATGTAAAATATTACATTCGACATGTTAGGTCGCCTTAGGCTAGGATATATATCGCTATAGACGTATATGATGTTCCGACCGAGAAGTACGCGCTAACACGCCAGGAATGTTGTCAAATATTACATCCGAGATGTCAGGTTGCCTTAGGCTAGTATATATAACCTTGTAGGCGTATATAATGTTACCACCATGAACTACGGGCCGACACGTCAGGAATGTTGTAAAATATTACATTCGACATGTTAGGTTGCCTTAGTCTAGGATATATATCGTTATAGACGTATACAATGTTCCCACCGAGAGGTAGGGCCCGACATGCCAGGAATGTTGTAAAATATTACATCCGAGATGTTAGGTTGCCTTAGGTTAGCATATACAACGTTATAGACGTATATAATGTCCCCACCAAGAAGTACGGGCGGACACGCCAGGAATGCTGTAAAATATTACATCCGCGATGTTAGGTTGCCTTAGGCTGGGATATATACCGTTATAGTCGTATGTAATGTTACCACCGAGAAGTACGGGCCGACACGGCGGAAATGATGTAAAATAATACATTCGTCATGTTAGGTCGCCTTAGGCTAGGATACATAACGTTATAGACGTATATAATTTTCCCACCGAGAAATAGGGACCGACGCGTCAGGAATGTTCTAAAATATTACACCCGATATGTTAGGTTCCCTTAGGTTAGGATATACAACGTTATAGACGTATAGAATGTTCCCACCGAGAAATAGTGGCCGACGCGTCAGGAATGTTGTAAAATATTACACCCGAGATGTTAGGTTCTCTTAGGTTAGGATATATATCGTTGTAGACGTATATAATGTTCCCACCGAGACATGGGGACCGACACGCCAGGAATGTTGTAAAATATTACATTCGACATGTTAGGTTGCCTTAGGTTATGATATACAACGTTATAGATGTATATAATGTCCCCATCCAGAAGTAGGCGACGAAACGCCAGGAATGTTGTAAAATATTACATCCGAGATGTTAGGTTGCCTTAGGTTAGGGTATATATCTTTATAGACGTATATAATGTTCCCACCGAGACGTGGGGACAGACATGCCAGGAATCTTGTAAAATATTACATCCCAGATGTGAGGTTGCTTTAGGTTAGGATATACAACGTTATAGACGTATATAATGTCCCCATCGAGAAGCGGGCGACGACACGCCAGGAATGTTGTAAAATATTACATCCGAGATGTTATGTTGCCTTACGACAGGATATATATCGTTATAGACGTATATAACGTTCCCACCTGAATGTAGGGGCCGACGCGCCAGGAATGTTGTAAAATATTACATTCCAGATGTTAGGTTGCGTTAGGTTAGGATATACAACGTTATAGACGTATATAATGTCCCCATCGAGAAGCAGGCGAAGACACGCCAGAATGTTGTAAAATATTACATCCGATATGTTAAGTTCTCTTAGGTTAGGATATACAACGTTATAGACGTATAGAATGTTCCCACCGAGAAGTAGGGACCGACATGCCAGGAATGTTGTAAAATACTACATTCGAGATGTTAGGTTGCCTTAGGTTAGGATATACAACGTTATAGACGTATAGAATGTTCCCACCGAGAAGTAGGGACCGACATGCCAGGAATGTTGTAAAATACTACATTCGAGATGTTAGGTTGCCTTAGGTTAGGATATACAACGTTATAGACGTATAGAATGTTCCCACCGAGAAGTAGGGACCGACATGCCAGGAATGTTGTAAAATACTACATTCGAGATGTTAGGTTGCCTTAGGTTAGGATATACAACGTTATAGATGTATATAATGTCCCCATCGAGAAGTAGGGACCGACATGCCAGGAATGTTGTAAAATACTACATTCGAGATGTTAGGTTGCCTTAGGTTAGGATATACAACGTTATAGATGTATATAATGTCCCCATCGAGAAGTAGGCGACGACACGCCAGGAATGTTGTAAAATATTACATCCGAGATGTTAGGTTGCTTTAGGCTAGGATATATAACGTTATAGGCGTATATAATATTACCACCGTGAACTACGGGCCGACGCGTCAGGAATGTTGTAAAATATTACACCCGAGGTGATAGGTTCCCTTAGGTTAGGACATATAACGTTATAGATGTATATAATGTCCCCATCCAGAAGTAGGCGACGACACGCCAGGAATGTTGTAAAACATTACATCCCAGACGTTAGGTTGCGTTAGGTTAGAATATACAACGTTATAGTCGTATATAATGTCCCCATCGAGAAGCAGGCGACGACACGCCAGGAATGTTGTAGAATATTACATTCCAGATGTTAGGTTGCGTTAGGTTAGGATATACAACGTTATAGACGTATATAATGTCCCCATCGAGAAGCAGGCGAAGACACGCCAGAATGTTGTAAAATATTACATCCGATATGTTAAGTTCTCTTAGGTTAGGATATACAACGTTATAGACGTATAGAATGTTCCCACCGAGAAGTAGGGACCGACATGCCAGGAATGTTGTAAAATACTACATTCGAGATGTTAGGTTGCCTTAGGTTAGGATATACAACGTTATAGACGTATAGAATGTTCCCACCGAGAAGTAGGGACCGACATGCCAGGAATGTTGTAAAATACTACATTCGAGATGTTAGGTTGCCTTAGGTTAGGATATACAACGTTATAGATGTATATAATGTCCCCATCGAGAAGTAGGCGACGACACGCCAGGAATG
This sequence comes from Xylocopa violacea, assembly GCA_963969225.1. Classification (NCBI taxonomy): domain Eukaryota; kingdom Metazoa; phylum Arthropoda; class Insecta; order Hymenoptera; family Apidae; genus Xylocopa; species Xylocopa violacea. The sequence goes on along the minus strand of CAXAJV010000001.1, from coordinate 43,161,057 downwards.
TTGTAAAATATTACATCCGAGATGTTAGGTTGCTTTAGGCTAGGATATATAACGTTATAGGCGTATATAATGTTACCACCGTGAACTACGGGCCGACGCGTCAGGAATGTTGTAAAATATTACACCAGAGGTGATAGGTTCCCTTAGGTTAGGACATATAACGTTATAGATGTATATAATATCCCCATCCAGAAGTAGGCGATGACACGCCAGGAATGTTGTAAAACATTACATCCCAGACGTTAGGTTGCGTTAGGTTAGAATATACAACGTTATAGTCGTATATAATGTCCCCATCGAGAAGCAGGCGACGACACGCCAGGAATATTGTAAAATATTACATTCCAGATGTTAGGTTGCGTTAGGTTAGGATATACAACGTTATAGACGTATATAATGTCCCCATCGAGAAGCAGGCGAAGACACGCCAGAATGTTGTAAAATATTACATCCGAGATGTTAAGTTCTCTTAGGTTAGGATATACAACGTTATAGACGTATAGAATGTTCCCACCGAGAAGTAGGGACCGACATGCCAGGAATGTTGTAAAATACTACATTCGAGATGTTAGGTTGCCTTAGGTTAGGATATACAACGTTATAGATGTATATAATGTCCCCATCGAGAAGTAGGCGACGACACGCCAGGAATGTTGTAAAATATTACGTCCGAGATGTTAGGTTGCTTTAGGCTAGGATATATAACGTTATAGGCGTATATAATGATACCACCGTGAACTACGGGCCGACGCGTCAGGAATGTTGTAAAATATTACACCCGAGGTGATAGGTTCCCTTAGGTTAGGGTATATGACGTTATAGATGTATATAATGTCCCCATCCAGAAGTAGGCGACCACATACCAGGAATGTTTTAAAATATTACATCCCAGATGTTAGGTTGCGTTAGGTTAGGATATACAACGTTACAGACGTATATAATGTACCCACGGAGACGTAGGGACCGACAGTCCAGGAATGTTGTAAAATATTACATCCGAGATGTTAGGTTGCTTTACGCTAGGATATATAACGATATAGGCGTATATAATGTTACCACCGTGAACTGCGGGCCGACGCGTCAGGAACGTTGTAAAATATTACACCCGAAGTAATAGGTTCCCTTAGGTTAGGATATACAACGTAATAGACGTATAGAATGTTCCCACCGAGAAGTAGGGACCGACATGCCAGGAATGTTGTAAAATATTACATCCGAGATGTAAGGTTCCCTTAGGTTAGGATATATATCGTTATAGACGTATATAATGTTCCCACCGAGACGTAGGGACCGACATGCCAGGAATGTTGTAAAATATTACATCCGAGATGTTAGGTTGCCTTAGGTTATGATATACAACGTTATAGATGTATATAATGTCCCCATCCAGAAGTAGGCGACGACACGCCAGGAATGTTGTAAAATATTACATCCGAGATGTTAGGTTGCCTTAGGTTAGGGTATATATCTTTATAGACGTATATAATGTTCCCACCGAGACGTGGGGACAGACATGCCAGGAATCTTGTAAAATATTACATCCCAGATGTGAGGTTGCTTTAGGTTAGGATATACAACGTTATAGACGTATATAATGTCCCCATCGAGAAGCGGGCGACGACACGCCAGGAATGTTGTAAAATATTACATCCGAGATGTTATGTTGCCTGACGACAGGATATATATCGTTATAGACGTATATAACGTTCCCACCTGAATGTAGGGGCCGACGCGCCAGGAATGTTGTAAAATATTACATCCCAGATGTTAGGTTGCGTTAGGTTAAGATGTACAACGTTATAGACGTTTATAAAGTCCCCATCGAGAAGCAGGCGACGACACGCCAGGAATGTTGTAAAATATAATATCCGAGATGTTATGTTGCCATACGTTAGGATATGTAACGTTATAGACGTATATAATGTTCCCACCGAAAAGTAGCAGCCGAAGCGCCAGGAATGTTGTAAAATATTACATCCGAGATGTTAGGTTGCCTTAGGTTGGGATATATATCGTTATAAACGTATATAATGTTCCCACCGAGACGTAGGGACCGACACGCCAGGAATGTTTTAAAATATAACATCCGATATGTCATGTTGCCTTACGTTAGGATATACAACGTTGTAGACGTATATAATGTACCCACGGAGACGTAGGGCCCGACATACCAGGAATGTTGTAAAATATTACATCCCAGATGTTAGGTTGCGTTAGGTTAGGATATACAACGTTATAGACGTATATAATGTCCCCATCGAGAAGCAGGCGAAGACACGCCAGAATGTTGTAAAATATTACATCCGAGATGTTAGGTTGCTTTAGGCTAGGATATATAACGTTATAGGCGTATATAATGTTACCACCGTGAACTACGGGCCGACGCGTCAGGAATGTTGTAAAATATTACACCCGAGGTGATAGGTTCCCTTAGGTTAGGACATATAACGTTATAGATGTATATAATGTCCCCATCCAGAAGTAGGCGACGACACGCCAGGAATGTTGTAAAACATTACATCCCAGACGTTAGGTTGCGTTAGGTTAGAATATACAACGTTATAGTCGTATATAATGTCCCCATCGAGAAGCAGGCGACGACACGCCAGGAATGTTGTAAAATATTACATTCCAGATGTTAGGTTGCGTTAGGTTAGGATATACAACGTTATAGACGTATATAATGTCCCCATCGAGAAGCAGGCGAAGACACGCCAGAATGTTGTAAAATATTACATCCGATATGTTAAGTTCTCTTAGGTTAGGATATACAACGTTATAGACGTATAGAATGTTCCCACCGAGAAGTAGGGACCGACATGCCAGGAATGTTGTAAAATATTACATCCGAGATGTAAGGTTCCCTTAGGTTAGGATATATATCGTTATAGACGTATATAATGTTCCCACCGAGACGTAGGGACCGACATGCCAGGAATGTTGTAAAATATTACATCCGAGATGTTAGGTTGCCTTAGGTTATGATATACAACGTTATAGATGTATATAATGTCCCCATCCAGAAGTAGGCGACGACACGCCAGGAATGTTGTAAAATATTACATCCGAGATGTTAGGTTGCCTTAGGTTAGGGTATATATCTTTATAGACGTATATAATGTTCCCACCGAGACGTGGGGACAGACATGCCAGGAATCTTGTAAAATATTACATCCCAGATGTGAGGTTGCTTTAGGTTAGGATATTCAACGTTATAGACGTATATAATGTCCCCATCGAGAAGCGGGCGACGACCCACTAGGAATGTTTTAAAATATTACATCCGAGATGTTATGTTGCCTTACGACGGGATATATAACGTTATAGACGTATATGATGTTCCGACCGAGAAGTACGCGCTAACACGCCAGGAATGTTGTCAAATATTACATCCGAGATGTTAGGTTGCCTTAGGTTGGGATATATATCGTTATAAACGTATATAATGTTCCCACCGAGACGTAGGGACCGACACGCCAGGAATGTTTTAAAATATAACATCCGATATGTCATGTTGCCTTACGTTAGGATATACAACGTTGTAGACGTATATAATGTACCCACGGAGACGTAGGGCCCGACATACCAGGAATGTTGTAAAATATTACATCCCAGATGTTAGGTTGCGTTAGGTTAGGATATACAACGTTATAGACGTTTATAAAGTCCCCATCGAGAAGCAGGCGACGACACGCCAGAATGTTGTAAAATATTACATACGAGATGTTAGGTTGCCTTAGGTTAGGATATACCACGTTATAGATGTATATAATGTCCCCATCGAGAAGTAGGCGACGACACGCCAGAAATGTTGTAAAATATTACATTCGACAAGTTAGGTTGCCGTAGGCTAGGATATATAACGTTATAGACGTATATAATGTTCCCACCGAGAAATAGGGACCGACGCGTCAGGAATGTTCTAAAATATTACACCCGATATGTTAGGATCCCTTAGGTTAGGATATACAACGTTATAGACGTATAGAATGTTCCCAACGAGAAATAGTGGCCGACGCGTCAGGAATGTTGTAAAATATTACACCCGAGATGTTAGGTTCTCCTAGGTTAGGATATATATCGTTATAGACGTATATAATGTTCCCACCGAGACATGGGGACCGACATGCCAGGGATGTTGTAAAATATTTCATCCCAGATGTTAGGTTGCGTTAGGTTAGGAAGTACAACGTTATAGACGTATATAATGTCCCCATCGAGAAGCAGGCGACGAACCGCCAGAATGTTGTAAAATATTACATCCGAGATATCAGGTTCCCTTAGGTTAGGATATACAACCTTATAGACGTATAGAATGTTCCGACCGAGACGTACGGGCCGACACGCCAGGAATGTTGTCAAATATTACATCCGAGATGTTAGGTTACCTTAGGTTAGGATAAAGAACGTTATAGACGTATATAATGTCCCCAGCTAGAAGCAGGCGACGACACGCCAGGAATGCTGTAAAATATTACATCCGAGATGTTAGGTTGCATTAGGCTAGTATATATAACGTTGTAGGCGTATATAATGTTACCACCATGAACTACGGGCCGACACGTCAGGAATGTTGTAAAATATTACATTCGACGTGTTAGGTTGCCTTAGGCTAGCATATATAACGTTATAGACGTATATAATGTTCCCACCGAGAAATAGGGGCCGAAACGTCAGGAATGATGTAAAATATTACATTCGACATGTTAGGTCGCCTTAGGCTAGGATATATATCGCTATAGACGTATATGATGTTCCGACCGAGAAGTACGCGCTAACACGCCAGGAATGTTGTCAAATATTACATCCGAGATGTCAGGTTGCCTTAGGCTAGTATATATAACCTTGTAGGCGTATATAATGTTACCACCATGAACTACGGGCCGACACGTCAGGAATGTTGTAAAATATTACATTCGACATGTTAGGTTGCCTTAGTCTAGGATATATATCGTTATAGACGTATACAATGTTCCCACCGAGAGGTAGGGCCCGACATGCCAGGAATGTTGTAAAATATTACATCCGAGATGTTAGGTTGCCTTAGGTTAGCATATACAACGTTATAGACGTATATAATGTCCCCACCAAGAAGTACGGGCGGACACGCCAGGAATGCTGTAAAATATTACATCCGCGATGTTAGGTTGCCTTAGGCTGGGATATATACCGTTATAGTCGTATGTAATGTTACCACCGAGAAGTACGGGCCGACACGGCGGAAATGATGTAAAATAATACATTCGTCATGTTAGGTCGCCTTAGGCTAGGATACATAACGTTATAGACGTATATAATTTTCCCACCGAGAAATAGGGACCGACGCGTCAGGAATGTTCTAAAATATTACACCCGATATGTTAGGTTCCCTTAGGTTAGGATATACAACGTTATAGACGTATAGAATGTTCCCACCGAGAAATAGTGGCCGACGCGTCAGGAATGTTGTAAAATATTACACCCGAGATGTTAGGTTCTCTTAGGTTAGGATATATATCGTTGTAGACGTATATAATGTTCCCACCGAGACATGGGGACCGACACGCCAGGAATGTTGTAAAATATTACATTCGACATGTTAGGTTGCCTTAGGTTATGATATACAACGTTATAGATGTATATAATGTCCCCATCCAGAAGTAGGCGACGAAACGCCAGGAATGTTGTAAAATATTACATCCGAGATGTTAGGTTGCCTTAGGTTAGGGTATATATCTTTATAGACGTATATAATGTTCCCACCGAGACGTGGGGACAGACATGCCAGGAATCTTGTAAAATATTACATCCCAGATGTGAGGTTGCTTTAGGTTAGGATATACAACGTTATAGACGTATATAATGTCCCCATCGAGAAGCGGGCGACGACACGCCAGGAATGTTGTAAAATATTACATCCGAGATGTTATGTTGCCTTACGACAGGATATATATCGTTATAGACGTATATAACGTTCCCACCTGAATGTAGGGGCCGACGCGCCAGGAATGTTGTAAAATATTACATTCCAGATGTTAGGTTGCGTTAGGTTAGGATATACAACGTTATAGACGTATATAATGTCCCCATCGAGAAGCAGGCGAAGACACGCCAGAATGTTGTAAAATATTACATCCGATATGTTAAGTTCTCTTAGGTTAGGATATACAACGTTATAGACGTATAGAATGTTCCCACCGAGAAGTAGGGACCGACATGCCAGGAATGTTGTAAAATACTACATTCGAGATGTTAGGTTGCCTTAGGTTAGGATATACAACGTTATAGACGTATAGAATGTTCCCACCGAGAAGTAGGGACCGACATGCCAGGAATGTTGTAAAATACTACATTCGAGATGTTAGGTTGCCTTAGGTTAGGATATACAACGTTATAGACGTATAGAATGTTCCCACCGAGAAGTAGGGACCGACATGCCAGGAATGTTGTAAAATACTACATTCGAGATGTTAGGTTGCCTTAGGTTAGGATATACAACGTTATAGATGTATATAATGTCCCCATCGAGAAGTAGGGACCGACATGCCAGGAATGTTGTAAAATACTACATTCGAGATGTTAGGTTGCCTTAGGTTAGGATATACAACGTTATAGATGTATATAATGTCCCCATCGAGAAGTAGGCGACGACACGCCAGGAATGTTGTAAAATATTACATCCGAGATGTTAGGTTGCTTTAGGCTAGGATATATAACGTTATAGGCGTATATAATATTACCACCGTGAACTACGGGCCGACGCGTCAGGAATGTTGTAAAATATTACACCCGAGGTGATAGGTTCCCTTAGGTTAGGACATATAACGTTATAGATGTATATAATGTCCCCATCCAGAAGTAGGCGACGACACGCCAGGAATGTTGTAAAACATTACATCCCAGACGTTAGGTTGCGTTAGGTTAGAATATACAACGTTATAGTCGTATATAATGTCCCCATCGAGAAGCAGGCGACGACACGCCAGGAATGTTGTAGAATATTACATTCCAGATGTTAGGTTGCGTTAGGTTAGGATATACAACGTTATAGACGTATATAATGTCCCCATCGAGAAGCAGGCGAAGACACGCCAGAATGTTGTAAAATATTACATCCGATATGTTAAGTTCTCTTAGGTTAGGATATACAACGTTATAGACGTATAGAATGTTCCCACCGAGAAGTAGGGACCGACATGCCAGGAATGTTGTAAAATACTACATTCGAGATGTTAGGTTGCCTTAGGTTAGGATATACAACGTTATAGACGTATAGAATGTTCCCACCGAGAAGTAGGGACCGACATGCCAGGAATGTTGTAAAATACTACATTCGAGATGTTAGGTTGCCTTAGGTTAGGATATACAACGTTATAGATGTATATAATGTCCCCATCGAGAAGTAGGCGACGACACGCCAGGAATGTTGTAAAATATTACATCCGAGATGTTAGGTTGCTTTAGGCTAGGATATATAACGTTATAGGCGTATATAATGTTACCACCGTGAACTACGGGCCGACGCGTCAGGAATGTTGTAAAATATTACACCAGAGGTGATAGGTTCCCTTAGGTTAGGACATATAACGTTATAGATGTATATAATATCCCCATCCAGAAGTAGGCGATGACACGCCAGGAATGTTGTAAAACATTACATCCCAGACGTTAGGTTGCGTTAGGTTAGAATATACAACGTTATAGTCGTATATAATGTCCCCATCGAGAAGCAGGCGACGACACGCCAGGAATATTGTAAAATATTACATTCCAGATGTTAGGTTGCGTTAGGTTAGGATATACAACGTTATAGACGTATATAATGTCCCCATCGAGAAGCAGGCGAAGACACGCCAGAATGTTGTAAAATATTACATCCGAGATGTTAAGTTCTCTTAGGTTAGGATATACAACGTTATAGACGTATAGAATGTTCCCACCGAGAAGTAGGGACCGACATGCCAGGAATGTTGTAAAATACTACATTCGAGATGTTAGGTTGCCTTAGGTTAGGATATACAACGTTATAGATGTATATAATGTCCCCATCGAGAAGTAGGCGACGACACGCCAGGAATGTTGTAAAATATTACGTCCGAGATGTTAGGTTGCTTTAGGCTAGGATATATAACGTTATAGGCGTATATAATGATACCACCGTGAACTACGGGCCGACGCGTCAGGAATGTTGTAAAATATTACACCCGAGGTGATAGGTTCCCTTAGGTTAGGGTATATGACGTTATAGATGTATATAATGTCCCCATCCAGAAGTAGGCGACCACATACCAGGAATGTTTTAAAATATTACATCCCAGATGTTAGGTTGCGTTAGGTTAGGATATACAACGTTACAGACGTATATAATGTACCCACGGAGACGTAGGGACCGACAGTCCAGGAATGTTGTAAAATATTACATCCGAGATGTTAGGTTGCTTTACGCTAGGATATATAACGATATAGGCGTATATAATGTTACCACCGTGAACTGCGGGCCGACGCGTCAGGAACGTTGTAAAATATTACACCCGAAGTAATAGGTTCCCTTAGGTTAGGATATACAACGTAATAGACGTATAGAATGTTCCCACCGAGAAGTAGGGACCGACATGCCAGGAATGTTGTAAAATATTACATCCGAGATGTAAGGTTCCCTTAGGTTAGGATATATATCGTTATAGACGTATATAATGTTCCCACCGAGACGTAGGGACCGACATGCCAGGAATGTTGTAAAATATTACATCCGAGATGTTAGGTTGCCTTAGGTTATGATATACAACGTTATAGATGTATATAATGTCCCCATCCAGAAGTAGGCGACGACACGCCAGGAATGTTGTAAAATATTACATCCGAGATGTTAGGTTGCCTTAGGTTAGGGTATATATCTTTATAGACGTATATAATGTTCCCACCGAGACGTGGGGACAGACATGCCAGGAATCTTGTAAAATATTACATCCCAGATGTGAGGTTGCTTTAGGTTAGGATATACAACGTTATAGACGTATATAATGTCCCCATCGAGAAGCGGGCGACGACACGCCAGGAATGTTGTAAAATATTACATCCGAGATGTTATGTTGCCTGACGACAGGATATATATCGTTATAGACGTATATAACGTTCCCACCTGAATGTAGGGGCCGACGCGCCAGGAATGTTGTAAAATATTACATCCCAGATGTTAGGTTGCGTTAGGTTAAGATGTACAACGTTATAGACGTTTATAAAGTCCCCATCGAGAAGCAGGCGACGACACGCCAGGAATGTTGTAAAATATAATATCCGAGATGTTATGTTGCCATACGTTAGGATATGTAACGTTATAGACGTATATAATGTTCCCACCGAAAAGTAGCAGCCGAAGCGCCAGGAATGTTGTAAAATATTACATCCGAGATGTTAGGTTGCCTTAGGTTGGGATATATATCGTTATAAACGTATATAATGTTCCCACCGAGACGTAGGGACCGACACGCCAGGAATGTTTTAAAATATAACATCCGATATGTCATGTTGCCTTACGTTAGGATATACAACGTTGTAGACGTATATAATGTACCCACGGAGACGTAGGGCCCGACATACCAGGAATGTTGTAAAATATTACATCCCAGATGTTAGGTTGCGTTAGGTTAGGATATACAACGTTATAGACGTATATAATGTCCCCATCGAGAAGCAGGCGAAGACACGCCAGAATGTTGTAAAATATTACATCCGAGATGTTAGGTTGCTTTAGGCTAGGATATATAACGTTATAGGCGTATATAATGTTACCACCGTGAACTACGGGCCGACGCGTCAGGAATGTTGTAAAATATTACACCCGAGGTGATAGGTTCCCTTAGGTTAGGACATATAACGTTATAGATGTATATAATGTCCCCATCCAGAAGTAGGCGACGACACGCCAGGAATGTTGTAAAACATTACATCCCAGACGTTAGGTTGCGTTAGGTTAGAATATACAACGTTATAGTCGTATATAATGTCCCCATCGAGAAGCAGGCGACGACACGCCAGGAATGTTGTAAAATATTACATTCCAGATGTTAGGTTGCGTTAGGTTAGGATATACAACGTTATAGACGTATATAATGTCCCCATCGAGAAGCAGGCGAAGACACGCCAGAATGTTGTAAAATATTACATCCGATATGTTAAGTTCTCTTAGGTTAGGATATACAACGTTATAGACGTATAGAATGTTCCCACCGAGAAGTAGGGACCGACATGCCAGGAATGTTGTAAAATATTACATCCGAGATGTAAGGTTCCCTTAGGTTAGGATATATATCGTTATAGACGTATATAATGTTCCCACCGAGACGTAGGGACCGACATGCCAGGAATGTTGTAAAATATTACATCCGAGATGTTAGGTTGCCTTAGGTTATGATATACAACGTTATAGATGTATATAATGTCCCCATCCAGAAGTAGGCGACGACACGCCAGGAATGTTGTAAAATATTACATCCGAGATGTTAGGTTGCCTTAGGTTAGGGTATATATCTTTATAGACGTATATAATGTTCCCACCGAGACGTGGGGACAGACATGCCAGGAATCTTGTAAAATATTACATCCCAGATGTGAGGTTGCTTTAGGTTAGGATATTCAACGTTATAGACGTATATAATGTCCCCATCGAGAAGCGGGCGACGACCCACTAGGAATGTTTTAAAATATTACATCCGAGATGTTATGTTGCCTTACGACGGGATATATAACGTTATAGACGTATATGATGTTCCGACCGAGAAGTACGCGCTAACACGCCAGGAATGTTGTCAAATATTACATCCGAGATGTCAGGTTGCCTTAGGCTAGTATATATAACGTTGTAGGCGTATATAATGTTACCACCATGAACTACGGGCCGTCACGTCAGGAATGTTGTAAAATATTACATTCGACATGTTAGGTTGCCTTAGGCTAGGATATATATCGTTATAGACGTATACAATGTTCCCACCGAGAGGTAGGGCCCGACATGCCAGGAATGTTGTAAAATATTACATCCGAGGTGTTAGGTTGCCTTAGGCTAGGATATATATCGTTATAGACGTATACAATGTTCCCACCGAGAGGTAGGGCCCGACATGCCAGGTATGTTGTAAAATATTACATCCGAGATGTTAGGTTGCCTTAGGTTAGGATATATATCGTTATAGACGTATATAATGTTCCCACCGAGAAATAGGGACTGACGCGTCAGGAATGTTCTAAAATATTACACCCGAGATGTTAGGTTCCCTTAGGTTAGGATATACAACGTTATAGACGTATAGAATGTCCCCATCGAGAAGCAGGCGACGACACGACAGGAATGTTGTAAAATATTACATTCGACATGTTAGGTTGCCTTAGGCTAGGATATACATCGTTATAGACGTATACAATGTTCCCACCGAGAGGTAGGGCCCGACATGCCAGGAATGTTGTAAAATATTACATCCCAGATGTTAGGTTGCGTTAGGTTAGTATGTACATGGTTATAGACGTATATAATGTACCCACGGAGACGTAGGGACCGACATGCCAAGAATGTTGTAAAATATTACATCCCAGATATTAGGTTGCGTTAGGATAGTATATACAAGGTTATAGACGTATATAATGTCCCCATCGAGAAGTAGGCGACGACACGCCAGGAATGTTGTAAAATATTACATCCGAGATGTTAGGTTGCCTTAGGTTAGGGTATATATCGTTACAGACGTATATAATGTTCCCACCGAGATGTAGTGACCGACATGCCAGGAATGTTGTAAAATATAACATCCGAGATGTTATGTTGCCATACGTTAGGATATATAACGTTATAGACGTATATAATGTTCCCACCGAAAGGTAGCAGCCGAAGCGCCAGGAATGTAGTAAAATATTACATCCGAGATGTTAGGTTGCCTTAGGTTAGGATATACAAGGTTATAGATGTATGTAATGTCCCCATCGAGAAGTATGCGACGACACGCCAGGAGTGTTGTAAAATATTACATTCGACATGTTAGGTTGCCTTAGGCTAGGATATATTACGTTATAGACGTATATAATGTTCCCACCGAAAAATAGGGGCCAACGCGACAGGAATGTTGTAAAATATTTCACCCGAGATATTAGGTTCCCTTAGGTAAGGATATACAACGTTATAGACGTATAGAATGTTCCCACCGAGATGTAGGGACCGACATGCCAGGAATGTTGTAAAATATTACATCCGAGATGTTAGGTTGCTTCAGGTTAGGATATATATCATTATAGACGTATATACTGTTCCCACCGAGAAGTAGGTGCCGACGCGCCAGGTATGTTGTAAAATATTACATTCGACATGTTAGGTTGCCAGAGGCTAGGATATATAGCGTTATAGACGTATATAATGTTCCCACCGAGAAGTAGGGGCCGAAGTGACGGGAATGTTATAAAACATTACATCCGAGGTGTTAGGTTGCCTTAGGTTAGGATATATTACGTTATAGACTTATATACTGTTCCCACCGAGAAGTAGTTGCCGACGCGCCAGTAATGTTGTAAAATATTACATTCGACTTGTTAGGTTGCCTTAAGCTAGGATACATAGCGATATAGACGTATATAACGTTCCCACCGAGAAGTAGGTGCCGACATGCCAGGAATGTAGTAAAATATTACATTCGACATGTTAGGTTGCCTTAGGCTAGGATACATAGCGTTATAGACGTATACAATGTTCCCACCGAGAAGTAGGAGCCGACATGCCAGGAATGTAGTAAAATATTACATTCGACAAGTTAGGTGGCCTTAGGTTATGATATATAACGTTATAGACGTACATAATGTTACCACAGATTAGTAGGGACTTGCATGCCAGTAATGTTGTAAAATATTACGTTAGAGATGTTAGGTTGCCTTGGGCTGGGATATATAGCGTTATAGACGTATATAATTTTCCCACCGACAAGTAGGGGCCGACCAGCCAGGAATGTAGTAAAATATTACATTCGAGATGTTAGATTGCCTTAGGCTAGGATATATAACGTTATAGACGTATATAATGTTACCACAGAGAAGTAGGGGCCGACCAGCCAGGAATGTAGTAAAATATTACATTCGAGATGTTAGTTTGCCTTAGGTTAGTATATATAACGTTATAGACGAATATAATGTCCGCGACGAGATGTACGGGACGTCACGAACGGGACTCTGTGAAACATTACCAGCGAGGATCTAGCTGGGTTAGGTTAGGTTATATTACGTTATAGACGTATATAATGTCCCCAACGAGAAGTACGGGCCGACGCGGGCATGATTCTGTAAAACATTATCAACGTGGGGCAAAATGGGTTAGGTTAGGTTATGTTACGTTATAGACGTATATAATGTCCCCACCGAGAAGTAGGGGCTTACACGACCGGGATTCTGTAAAACATTTACCAGCGAGGGTCTAGATGGGTCAGGTTAGGATCTATTACGTTATAGACGTATATAATGTTCCCACCGAGAAGTAGGGCCGACCCGCCAGGAATGTTGTGAAATACTACATTCGAGATGTAGGTTGCCTTGGGCTAGGATATATAACGTTATAAACGTACATAATGTCGCAACCGAGAGGTACGGGACGACACGAACGGGATTCTGGAAAACAATAAGAGCGGGTTTTTGGATGGGTTAGGTTAGGTTATACTACGTTATAGACGTATATAATATTCCCACCGAGAAGTAGCGGCCAACCCGGCAGGAATGTTCGAAAATACTACATTCGAGACGTTAGGTTGCCTTAGGTAAGGATATATAACGTTATAGACGTATACAATGTCCGCACCGTGACGTACGGGACGACACGAACGAGATTCTGTAAAACATTACCAGCGAGATTCTAGATGGGTTAGGTTAGGTTATATTACGTTATAGACGTATATAATGTGCCCACCGAGAAGTACAGGCCGACCCGCCAGGAATGTTGGAAAATACTACATCCGAGGTGTTAGGTTGCCTTAGGTTAGGATATATAACGTTATAGACCTATATAATATCCCACGGAGAGGTACGAACCGACACGACCGGGACTCTGTAAAACATTACCATCGAGGGGTTATTTGGGTTAGGTTAGGTTATATTGCGATATAGACGTACACAATGTTTCCACCGAGAAGTAGGGGCCGACCCGCCAGGAATGTTGCAAAATACTACATCCGAGATGTTAGTTTGCCTTAGGTTAGGATATATAACGTTGCAGACGCATACAATGTTCCCACCGAGACGTACGGGACGACACGAGCTGGAATCTGTAATACATTACCAGCGAGGGGCTAAATGGGTTATGTTAGGTTACGTTACATTATAGACGTATATAATGTTCCCACCGAGAAGTAGGGGCCGACCCGCCCGGAATGTGGTAAAATTCTACATTCGAGATGTTAGGTTGCCTTAGGTGAGGATATATATCGTTATAGACGTATACAATGTTCGCACCGTGACGCACGGGACGACACGAACGAGATTCTGTAAAACATTACCAGCGAGATGCTAGATGGGTTATGTTAGATTATACTACGTTATAGACGTATGTAATGTTCCCACCGAGAAGTAGGGCCCGACCCGCCTGGAATGTTGTAAAATACAACATTCGAGATGTTAGGTTACCTTAGGTTAGGATGTATAGCGTTACAGACGTATATAGTGTCCCCACCGAGAAGTACGGGCCGACACGATTGGGATTCTGTAAAACATTACAATCGAGGGGCTAGATGGGTTAGGTTAGGTTAAATTACGTTATAGACGTATATAATGTTCCCACCGAGAAGTGGGTTCCGCACCGACAGTAATGTTGTAAAATACTACATCCGAGATGTTAGGTTTCCTTAGGTTAGGTTATATAACGTTATAGGCGCATACAATGTTCCCACCGAGACGTACGGGATGACACGAACGGGATTCGGTAAAACATTACGGCCGAGGGGCTAGATGGGTTAGGTTAGGTTATATTACGTTATGGACGTATATAATGTTCCCACCGAGAAATAGGGGCCGACGCGTCAGGAATGTTGTAAGATATTACACCCGAGGTGTTAGGTTCCCTTAGGTTAGGATATACAACGTTATAAACGTATATAATGTCCCCATCGGGAAGTATGTGCCGTCACGCCAGGAATGTTGTAAAATATTACGGTAGAGAGGATAGTTTGCCTTAGGTTAGGATGTATATCGTTATAGACGTATATAATGTTCCCACCAAGTCGTAGGGTCCGACATGCCAGGACTGTAGTAAAATATTACATACCAGATGTTAGGTTGCGTTGGGTTAGGATATACAACGTTATAGACGTATATAATGTCCCCATCGAGAAGCAGGCGACGACACGCCAGGAATGTTATCATATATTACATCCGAGATGTTAGGTTGCCTTAGGTTAGGATATACAATGTTATAGATGTATATAATGTCCCCATCGAGAAGTAGGCGACGACACGCCAGGAATGTTGTAAAATATTACATCCCAGATTTTAGGTTGCGTTAGGTTAGGATATACAACGTTATAGAAGTATATAATGTCACCATCGAGAAGCAGGCGACGACACGCCAGTAATGATGTAAAATATTAAATCCCAGATATTAGGTTGCGTTAGGTTAGGATATACAACGTTATAGACGTATATAATGTTCGCACCGAGAAGTGGGAGCCGACACGCCAGGAATGTTGTAAAATATTATGGTAGAGATGTTAGGTTGCCTTAGGTTATGATATATAACGTTATAGACGTATATAATGTTCCCGCCGAGAAATAGGGTCCGACGCGTCAGGAATGTTGTAAAATATTACACCCGAGATGTTAGGTTCCCTTAGGTTAGGATGTATAACGTTATAGATGTATATAATGTCCCCATCCAGTAGTAGGCGGCGACACGCTAGGAATATTACATCCCAGATGTTAGGTTGCGTTAGGTTAGGATATACAACGTTATAGACGTATATAATGTCCCCATCGAGAAGCAGGCGACGACACGCCAGGAATGATGTAAAATATTACTTTCGACATGTTAGGATTGCCTTAGGCTAGGATATATACTGTTATAGACGTATATAATGTTCCCACCGAGAAGAACGGGCCTACACGCCAGGAATGTTTTCAACTATTACGTCCGAGATGTTATGTTGCCTTAGGTTAGGATATATATCGTTATACACGTATATAATGTTCCCACCGAGACAAAGGGACCGACAACCCAGAATGTTGTAAAATATTACACCCGAGATGTTAGGTTCCCTTAGGTTAGGATATACAACGTTATACACATATAGAATGTTCCCACCGAGACGTAGGTACCGACATGCCAGGAATGTTGTAAAATATTACATCCCAGATGTTAGGTTGCGTTAGGTTCGGAGATACAACGTTATAAACGTATATAATGTCCCCATCGAGAAGCAGGCGACGATACGCCAGGAATGTTGTAAAATATTAAATCCGAGATATTAGGTTGCCTTCGTTTAGGATATACAACGTTATAGACGTATAAAATGTCCCCTTCGAGAAGCAGGCGACGACACGCCAGAATGTTGTAAAATATTACATTCGACATGTTAGGATTGCCTTAGGCTAGGATATATAACGTTATAGACGTATATAATATTCCCACCGAGAGATAGGGGCCGACACGTCAGGAATGTTGTAAAACACTACATTCGAGATGTTAGGTTGCCTTAGGTTAGGATATATAACGTTATGAGAGATTCGCTTGGCGGACGAGTAAGCTGACGGACGTGCATACGATATCTCTCTGAAAAGCGTTCGAATTTTCGAGGAAGATAGCGAGTTTCGTGTCAAAACTTGTTTTTGGCACGTTACGGGTACGCGAAACTACGCGTTGAGACGAAAATCTCACGTGAAAGTCGCGAGTAGGAGGCAAATCGAGCATAATACGTGCGCGTCTTTGTTCGATTTGCACCTGGTGACGCGTTCGCTGCCGTACGGTACGCGCTTCGGGGCACGTTTCGCGAATTTCAGGGTTCGAGCGGAGCTGAGGGTGTTCCAGGAGGTGAAGAGGATCCGCTAGGTAAGTGTAGTGAAGTGAAGTTCAGTGAAAAGGTGGAAAAACTGTGGAAAAGTACGCGAAAACAATCAAGAAAGAGGCGGGCGACGCCATCCGCCATCTTGCCTCGCGGCGAAAGCCGCGTGCTCGCGTTGTACGGAAAAATCGGGTTTCCGTTCGGTGTCTGTGCGTGAACCGCGTTGAGAGAGCATAAGGTGACGAAAAACAACGTCACCGAGAACGTACGTGGCGGGAAATAGCCGAAATCCTGGTGAAAATACGTCGAAAACGAACAAAGATAGAATAAAGAAAGACAGGCGTGACGTCACGTCATCTTCCTCGCGCCGATATACACGGTGGTCGTGCAGTTCGGAACGCACGACAGTTGCTCGGTACGGCCGCGTGAACCACGACGGGAGTGAACAGACACGTAAAAACTAAAAGTTAAAAAATACGTGCGGGTGAGGAACAAAAAATTCCGGGAAACGCGGTCAACATACGGTAAAAATCGTATAAAACGCGTCGGGAGTGATTGTAGTTTCGATAAAAAAACCGGTTACCTAACGCGGCGTGCCGGGAAAATATCGAAAACGCGATAAAAATACGCCTTTCACGAGTCAGTTGTCAAAAACTACCGCTAGACGAGTGAAAAACGCGAGTGCAAAAGCGGGACCGAAAACGCGGCTAAATAGCATCAAACGCTACGAAAATAGTGAAGTGATTGGACAATAAATCCAACAAAGTGAACGGATTAAAATTCTCGGTGTGAAATCACCGTAAAAAAGAAGATAACGCGAGCGCTAAGAACAAAGTAAGCGGAGCGTGACGTCACGCGCCGACTGGCACGTGTTGCCGAGCATAACGGCAAGTACGCTAGTACAGCTGGTGTATATGCACGTAACGCAACGCGAGTGACTGAGCTGTCATAAGGTGACAATGAACGCGAAAAAAGTGCCGAAAAACCGAGAAGAACGGGCTAAAACGCGTAGTGGACGGACAACAATTAGAAAGAACACGAAAGTGAACGCAAAAGTGCCGATAAACAACTAAAAACGCATTGAAAATCGGTAAAAACGCGTAGTGAAAGTGACTGAAATAAAGCGAGTGATATAACACTTTATTTTGCTGCGTGAAAATACGTGTTCTTATATACGGCAATATACTTTGAAAATTGACCGTTTATGCGTGTGAATTTACGACGAGAAAGTGTAAAGTGACCACAGACACTAGAAATAAACTTATTCGCGGTGAAAAAACGCTTAAAAAAGTGAAAATAAGTGATTTTAAGTGAAATAGGAGTGACGTGTGACGTCACTCCTTTGTGTGGGAACACGTGCACGTGGCGAAAAATCAAGAATTGGAAATAGGCCATTTTCGGTGCGGAAATTGCCATAATCGGGTGTGAAGTGACAATAGACACTGATTTTGTGCAATTACGAGGCGGAAAAACTGTTAAAAACAGTAAAAAACAGTAAATTTTGGCGAAGTGGAACCGAGTAGTGCTGCCACCACGGAACATAGTTGACGGAGGTGAAAATTTTGCAGCAACTCTACCAAGGTTGCACCATGTGCCAGTGAGTGGACGTAGAATTGTTTATTGGACACGTAGAAACAGTGCATGCGGTAATAAACAAGTCAAAAATCAATTCTTGCAAGAGTTTGACAGCTCACGGTCGGTACAGTTTGCCGACCGTCGTAGGTAACATTCCGGTCGCACGAATTGGAATTTCTCGCCGTTTTTCCCTGCCAGCCGTGCGAAATTGATCGTTGACGAAGGTGTAGTGCGTTTTCAACAAATAATAACTGAAATAAACGCAGCGGGAACTGAAAAATTTCGAATTACCGACAGCAGCGGTACCACCTGCGGTCGATAACCGTGCGGTTGGTAATTTTGCAAAAACACCGATTGCCACGATATTGGTTGTTAGTTTAGGGTATTGTTGGTTAAAACAAACCAAGCAACAACCCGGAAGTCGGGTTTTGAGACGGAGGAATTACCGACGGTCGGGCGAACCCACCATCGGTAACCGGGCAGTCGGTGACTTAACAATTGCCGGCCGCGGATTAAACTGCAGCGTTTTGCGTACTCATCGACGGCCAATAAACAGTAACTGACAGTTCCTCGGTCGAAACGAGTGCGTGCAGTGCGTGGTAACTTACCGACAGCTCTGCTGTCGGTAACTGAACGGTCGGTAACCGGACAATTTCCGACCGAGGGTGATTTTTTGGTGTCCGTGGTGTCTATCGGTGGCCGATAAACTATAATTGACACCTCCTCGGTCTCTGCGAACAGACACCAGGTGGCGACTTATTGACGGTCGAAAACTACATCCACCCTCGATAACCTTCGATAGGTAACCGCAAAATTCGCGGACCGAGTGTTGGTAAAGAGTGCGCGCGTACATTTAGCAACTGTCGGACCGTGCACAGGGCAAAGCAGTCCACTCGGCAGAGGAGTGTACCGGTAACTTACCGACGGTTCAATAATACCTACGCGACAAACAAATGTGTTTTTCGTGAAGTTTCGTGCAAAACTGAGGAACACGAACACGAACAGAAACACGAAGAGGCAAACGAACATGTCTGGCAGGGGTAATCCCAAAATGGACTACGCCGACTATTTCATACAGCCACAGGCTCCAGCCTGTGGAAAAGGGGCAGGCACCAGCTGTCTATTCTCGGCAAGATCGGAGGACCACTCGACATCCGAGATGGAAGAGCGATCCCACAATAGGCGAAACAGCCGCCTCGCGGCTAAGAGGAGGCGCGCAGGAGATCCGTCCAGCGTTGGAGGCGACTCCGATGAGTCGCTCGCCTCCATCATATCCATGACGACGAGGCCATGCCCTAAGTCCAGCAAAGGACAGAAGGAGGCAAGGCAGACCACGGAGGCGTATGACACGGACGCCTCTGTGACATCGATGGTGTCGACCTTGTCCGAGAGAGCCACGAAGGGCGCAAGGCGCTGGCAAAGGAAAGCTGCCACCGCTGACGTAGACAGCGCCCTGGAGGACGAAGAGATCGACTGGGCAACAGTCGTCCCCCCTCGACCGGCAAGGTCGACAAAGCCTGTGCCGACAGACGAGGAGCTGCATGCGGAGGCTAGAAGGGCCCCCCTGCCCGATCTTGGACTGACCGCCTTGAAAGAGGCGAACAAGATCGAATGGGTTGCAGCAAAATCGCGCAACCTACAATGCCCAAAGAAGAGGGCAGTACGCGTAGGCGCAAGAACGCTGCGCGCCACTCTCTTGGAGCTCGCAGAGCGAGCAAAGGGCAACCCCGCTGCGGTGAGCTCTGAAGCCCAAGAGTGGAGGCTGCAGGCAGAAAGCCTGCGCCTCGAGAACGAGAAGCTAAAGAGGAAGCTGGCAGCCGTGGAGGAGCGGGCTTCCCCCCAACCAGCGGCGAGGAGGAGCCCGGTGCCAGAAAGGCGAGAAGAACCGCCTACAACGGAGGCAAGAGAGGATATCCTACAGGTTGGACTCAAGAATATCCTTTCAAGCCTCGAGGAAAGATTCGATCGACGGATCGAGAAGATCTGGGGGAGAATTAAGGAGAGACTCCCTCCGAAGAAGAAGGATCAGACAACTGCAATGATGGTAAAAGAGCGCCCCACCGCGGCGAAACGTGCCTTCCTCGTAAAGGTAAGAAAAACGGGGGAGACGACGACGGACGTCGAAAAGGGGAAGGCCCCCTTAAAGACCGCTAAGGGCAAACGGACGGCCCTCCCACCCGCAACAGGAACAACGGCACCTGCGAAAACCGAGTCCTCCTTGGAGGCGCGTATGAAGAGGATACGCGAGGAATCCGTGAGGAAGGAGAACGAGCGGCAGGCAGCACTCTGCCCTGCCCCCCCCCCTGCGGAGAAGAAAACCACGCAGGTGGAGCTCCCCTGGACAAAGGTCCTGGGCAGAAGGGAAAAGAAAACGGCGGCTGGCAAGCCATCAAAGGCCGCCGCTGAGAAGGAAAGGAGGCAGGTGCGCGTCAGCGCAGCGAAACGCAACGCAAGGACGACACTGGGAGAGGTTCCCAGAACAGCAGCCGTCGTCCTCACCATCCCTCAGGATAGCAAAGCCACCTACGCTGAGGTGATGACAGCTGCCCGGCAGCGAGTAAAGCTCGCAGAGGTGGGCATAGAAGAGGTCTGCCCGAAAAAGGCCAGAACGGGCGGACTGATCCTAGAAATTACCGGCAAGGAGAAGGAGGCCAAAGCGGCTGCCCTTGCCGGCAAACTCAGGGAGGCGTTGGGCGAAAGAGAGGTATATGTCGCGACGCCTCACAAGAGGGCAGACCTGAGGGTCTACGGGCTCGAGGGCTCCATAACGCCACAAGAAGTGGCGGAAGCCATCGCATCCGCAGGAGGATGCAAGGCCGAGGAAAAATACGGACCGGGATACGAAGGGACTCGTCAAACGGGCTCGGCACCATGTGGGTGCAGTGTCCCCTCGCCGCTGCCACGAAAGTGGCATATGCCGGCAGAATAAGGATCGGTTGGTCCTTGATCCGGGTGGCGGCTTTAAAGCCGAGACCGGATCGATGCTTCAAGTGCTGGGAAACTGGCCACGTACAGCAAAGCTGTACCAGCAAAGTGGATCGGCGCAACCTGTGTTACAGGTGCGGTGAGTCCGGCCACAGAGCCAGTGAGTGCAGGCAAACTGCGCCCACATGCATCGTCTGCAAGGCTGCAGGCAGACGAGCACACCACAGGGCTGGTGGGGAGGTGTGCAAGGCGCCTAAAGCTACGAAAAAGAGCAGCAAGCCGGCTGTAGAAGCCGTAACGGCAGCGGAATGTAGGAAGGAACCAGCGACCGCTCTGGAAGAAGGAAAGACCGTGGAGCCGGCAACAACGACTCCAGCAGGTAAGGGCCAGGAGGAGGCCATGGATACGGCATAAAATTCACGCCATGCCGTATCCTGCAGACTAACTCGAATCATGCTGCCCGTGCCCAAGACCTGGTAGTAGCAAGACTACAGGGCGGCGATTTCGAGTTGGCAGTGATAGCGGAGCCGTACTCCATCCGCGACAATCGAGCGTGGATCGGAGATAGAGACGGCTCGGTGGTGATCGTGCAGTCTGCACGGACACGTGTACGACCAATCAAGACGGTCGCACGCGAGGAAGGATTCGTCGCGATAACCTGGGCGGGATTCACCGTTATCGGACTATACGCCCCTCCCAGGTGGTCCATCAGCAAGTACGAAGACCTGTTGGACAGGACGGGACGGACAGTTGCGAGATATGCAGAGTCACCCGTCCTAGTGCTAGGAGACTATAATGCGCACGCGACGGCGTGGGGATCATCTAGGACGGACGCAAGAGGCCACGCCACGCTAGACTGGGCGTCTGGCCTGGGCCTGACGCTACTAAACGAAGGCTCAGCCAGCACATGCGTGCGGTACCAGGGAGAAAGCATGGTGGACCTCTCCTTTGGTAACCGCAAGGCAGCACGGCAAATTAGAGAATGGAGAGTGAAAGAGAAGGAGACACTGTCCGATCATCTGTACATCTCCATGGATGTCTCCGTCCCACACACGGCCCAACAGGCTAATCACCACCGCCAGAAGTGGTCGCTGAGGAGAATCGAGGAAGACCACCTGATGGCAGCAATCCTCGCGGTAGGCTGGCAGGAGACGCCGGTCAGCCCGATAGAAGATGTCAACACCGAGGCGGACTGGTTTGTCAACGCGATGACAGCGGTATGCGACACGGGCATGCCAAGAGCCCGCGGCAGTCCGCCGAAGCGTCCAGTATACTGGTGGAACGCAGAGATCGCGCAGCTCCGTGCAAATTGCACCGCTGGGCGCCACCAGTACACCAGAGAGAGAAGAAAAAGGAACTCGGACGCGACGAGGACTTTGCAGCTGTACAACAGCTACAGGGACAAGAAGAAGGAGCTGCAGGCTGCCATCAGGAAGTCCAAGCCACGCGCATTGGATGGACTCCTCCAAACTCTCGAAGAGGATCCATGGGGGCGTCCCTACAAGATAGTGGTGGACAAACTGCGACCATGGGCGCCCCCGTTGACGGAAACCTTAGAGGTCCCGCTGCTGGAGAGGGTATTGGACGACCTCTTTCCCGAGGGAGGGAACGAAGAGCCCCCAGCAGCGGCCCGATACGGGTGGACACCGTAGTTGGAGGTTTCCGAAGAGGAACTGGCCGGGGCCGTCAAGAGGATGGCGAAGAAGAACACAGCCCCCGGTCCGGATGTAATACTCGGCCGTGTCTGGACGATGGCGCTGAGCGTCCTTGGTTCGAGACTGAGAAGACTGTTCTCAGCCTGCATCAAGGCGGGGACGCTCCCTCGAAGATGGAAGTCCGGCAGGTTGGTGCTCCTCCGAAAGGAAGGCAAACCGGAGGATTCACCATCAGCGTTCCGGCCCATAGTGTTGCAGGACGAGGTAGGAAAGCTGTTCGAAAGAATAATACGCGAACGAATCGTCCAGCACCTGTCGCGCGTCGGACCTGCACTGGCGGATTGCCAGTACGGATTCAGGGCGGGCAGGTCGACGATCGACGCGGTGAGTGAAGTCAAGATACTCATCGAGATGGTTTTGTCCAGGGGGGGAGTTGCATACGCTGTCTCGTTAGACATCAAGAACGCGTACAACTCCCTGCAATGGCCAGCTATTTACGCAGCCCTGGACAGGCATGGAATCCCACCACACATCAGTAACGTGGTGGTAGACTATCTCAGCGACAGGGCGATAGTCTACGATAGCCAGGATGGGCCACAAAGCAGACCTGTCAACCGTGGCGTACCCCAGGGATCGGTACTAGGACCGCTCCTGTGGAACATCGGGTACAATGCCGCGTTGACAGCAGCAATGCCGGCGGGCGTGCGCCTGATATGCTACGCAGACGACACGTTTGTGTTCGCCGCCGGTAAGACAGATACGCGAGCTGCCTGCCGGGCAGAATTGGGAAAGGCAGTCGTGGCTAACCGCATCCGGAAGATGGGCCTCGAGCTGGCTCCGCAGAAGACGGAGATCGTGTGCTTCAGCAGACGGAGCCGGAGGAGACCCACAAGAGGAACACCTCGCGTGGCGGTAAGTGTGGGACCGGCAAGGATCGAGCCGGGCCGAGACATCAACTACCTCGGCCTTCGGCTCGACGAGGACTGGAGATTCTCTAGCCACATAGAGAAACTTGCCGGCAGGTTGGAGACAGCGGCACTCAAGCTAAGCCGCATAATGCCCAACCTGAAGGGCCCTAACGAGAGGGCGCGAAGAGTATACGCCGGGGTGATCCGTGGCATAGCATTGTACGGAGCCCCGGTGTGGTACAGCTCCATCGCGGAGCGGAGACACACCGACAAGAGGATCTCGTCCCTGCGCAGCGCGTGGAGGAGGATGGCCATTCGTGCGATACGAGGATACAGGACGGTATCATACGATGTGGCCACCGCGCTTGCTGGGCTGGTGCCTATCGAATACATGGTCAGCGAGGATGCGTTCGTCTACCATTCGCTTCAAAACGCGGACCAGGAAGATGACGATGACGCACCAGCCCTGAGTAGAAAAGAACTCAGGGACGCGGTAAGATCGGCTTCGATAGAGGAGTGGAAGAGACACCTCTCCACTCGCTCCGAACACAGGACGATCGGAGCGGTCCTAACCATCCTAGATAAGTGGGTGGACCGCCGAAGAGGGCTACTTAGCTTTAGAACCACGCAGATACTGACCGGACATGGATGCTTCGGTCAGTACCTGCAGAGGATTGGCAAGGAAGCCACGGCTGCATGCCACACTGTGGCGAAGAGGACAACACGGCGCAGCACACACTGAAGAGGTGTCCAGCGTGGGAACGGCTGCATCGACCACTGATAGTCGAGGTAGGGTCGAATCTCTCACTGAAGAGCATCATGTCAAAGATGCTCGAAGGTGAGAGATACTGGCAGGCCGTGACGGCGTTTTGCGACAAAGTCATGGCCGCGAAGGAGGCCGCCGAGCACGAAAGGGAGCGCGGTGTCCCTGCTCAACGCTGTCTACGGGGTCGGCGTCCTTGACGTTTGCCCCGTTCCCTTTCAAGATAGAGGACTCCCGTTATCGGACGGGGGTCACTTCCAAGATCCCATCGGGGAACGGAACTTCGCCGCCAACCACCTCATCTCAAAGGCTATCTTCATCCGGAAGATGGGCGAAGAAGAGCCCGAAGAGATGAAGAGGTCAAGACGACCGAAGCGGATGCCAAGATGGCGAAGAGGTCAAGAAGACCGGGATTGGACAGGACGACCAGCTGCGAAAGACTTGCAGCTGTTCCGTTACAAGAGGCCAAGACGGCCAGGACCGGAAGGATGCACAGCTGCGAAAGACTCGCAGCTGCAACGGCAGCAAACAGGAGTTTGCCAGCTGTGCGTCCAGGTAAGCACAGATGGTCACATGTTTGGGCTTGCGATCGTGATTGCACGTGTACCTTTGACGTAGCGCCGCTCGTGAGCCACTCACAAGCGGCGCTTGGCGCACACAGATATCTTTGCGCGTCACCATGGTAGAAGATCAGGCTACAGGCAAGAGTAGCCGAGCAGAGGGTCAACTGGAGACCCCAGCGCAGGAGGATGCCGGTCGTCGATCGTTAAGAGTTCCCAGCTCCCGTCCGACACGCGCAGATGATGGCCACCGTGGGCTTTAGTCGGTAAGAGTCCGACATAACCTCGGATAGTCCCCAAAGTCCGAGGTAACCATGAGGGTTTCCCCACGATAAAAAAAAGAAAAAAAGGATATATAACGTTATAGACATATATAATGTCCCCAGCGAGACGTACGGGACGACACGAACGGGATTCTCTAAAATATTACCGGCGATGGGCTAGATGGGTTAAGTTAGGTTATATTACGTTATAGACGTATATAATGTTCCCACAGAGAAGTAGGGGCCGACCCGCCAGGAATGTTGGAGAATACTACATCCGAGATGTTAGATTGCCTTAGGTTGAGATATATATCGTTATAGACGTATATAATGTCCCCACCGAGGACGGACCGACAAGACCGGGATACTGTAAAACATTATCACCGAGGGTCTAGATGGGTTAGGTTAGGTTATATTACGATATACACGTATATAATGTTCCCACCGAGAAGTTGAGGCCGGCCTGCTAGGAGTGTTGGAAAATACTACATCCGAGATGTTAGGTTGCCTTATGTAAGGATATACAACGTAATGGATGTATATAATGTCCGCACCCAGAAGTAGGGGCCAACCCGCCAGGAATGTTGTAAAATATTACGTTCGACATGTTAGGTTGCCTCAGGTTAGGATAAATAACGTTATAGACGTATATCATGTTCCCACGGAGAGGTACGGGCGGACACGACTGCTATTCTGTAAAACATTAACACCTAGGGGCTAGATGGGTTAGGTTAGGCTACGTAACGTTATAGGCTTATATGATGTCCCCACCGCGAAGTACGGGACGACACGAACGGGATTCGGTAAAACATTACCAGCGAGGTCCTAGGTGGGTTAGGTTAGGTTATATTACGTTATAGACGTATACAATGTTCCCACCGAGAAGTAGGGCCCGACCACCAGAAATGTTGTAAAATACTACATCCGACATGTTAGGCTGCCTTAGGTTAGGATATATAACGATATAGCCGTATATAATATCCCCACCGAGACGTACGGGCCGACGCGCCCGGGATGCTGTAAAACATTACCCGTGAGGTGCTAGATAGGTTAGGATAGGTTATATTATTCTATAGACGTATATAATGTTCCCACCGAGTACAACACGCCGACCCGCGAGGTATATTGTAAAATAATACCGTCGAGCAGTTAGGTCGCCTTAGGTGAGGATATATACCGTCATAGACGTATATGATATTCCCGCCGTGATATTCTACAACATTGCTGGCGCGTCGGCCTCTACTTCACGGCGGGCTAATTATATACGTCAATATCGTTATATATCCTAACATAAGGAAATCTAACCTCTCGGCGGTAATATTTTACAACATTCCTTTCGTGTCGGCCCGTCCTTCTCGGTGGAGACATTATATACGCCTATAACGTTATATATCCTAACCTAAGCCAATGTAACAATCACGGATGTAATATTTTACAACATTCCTGGCATGTCGACCACTACTTCTTGGTGGGAACATTATATAGGTCTATAACCTAATGTAACCTAACCTAACCCAGTTATCCCGTGGGTAATAATGTTTTACAATATCCCGGGCGTGTCGGCCCCTGCTTTCCGATGGGAACATTATATAGGTCCATAACGTTAAATAACTTAACCTAACGCAACCTAACCTCTCGACCATAATACCTTACAATATCCTGACGGGTCGGCCCGTCTTTCTCAATGGAAACATTATATACGTCTATAACGTACTATAACCTACCCTGTCCCATCTAGCCCCTCCGTGGAAATGTTTTACAGAATTCTGGTCATCTCGGCCCGTACGTCTCGATGAGGACCGTACATATGTCTATATCGTTATACATCCTAACCTAAGGCAACCTAACATCTCGGATGTAATGTTTTACAACATTCCTGGAGCGTCAGCCCCTACTTCTCGGTGGGAACATTATATACGTCTATAACGTACTATAACCTAACCTAACCCATCTAGCACCTCGGTGGAAATGGTTAACAGAATCCCGGTCGTGTGTGCCCGTACTTCTAGGTGGGGACATTATATAAGTCTAGAATGTTATATATCCTAAGCTAAGGCAACCTAACATCTCGGATGTAATATTTTACAACATTTCTGGCGTGTCGGCCCATACTTCTCGGTCGGAACGTTATCTACGTCTGAAACGTTATGTAACCTGACCTAACGCAAGTCTCGGCGGTCATGGTTCGTTTTAGATTCTTTAAAACACTACCATCGTGGGGCTAGATGGGTTAGGTTAGGTTATAGTACGTTATAGACGTATATAATGTTCCCACCGAGATGTAGGTTCCGACACGCCAGAAACGTTGTAAAATGTACCGCCGAGAAGTTAGCGTGCCGTAAGTTATAATATATAACGTTATAGACCCATATAATGTTCCCACCGCGATGTAGGGCCAGCATGCCCGGGATCCTGTGAAACACTACTACACAAGTGCTGCGTGGAATTAGGTTAATTTATTTTAGGTTCTATTTATGTATAATGTTCCCTACGAGAAGTAGTGGCCGACACGTCAGGAATGTTGTAAAATATTACTGCCGAGATGTTAGGTTGCCTTAGGTTAGGATATATAACATTGTAGACGTACATAATGTTCCCGCCGAGAAGTAAGGGCCGACACGTCAGGAATTTTATAAAATATTAACGCCGAGAGGTTAGGTTGTGTTAGGTTGGGTTATATTTGGTTCTGTTTATATATAATGGTCGAGCGGATAAAATGTGGCATGTTTGGAATACCTTGGGTTGAATATGCGGGCTACGAAGTCCTAGGGGGGTTACGAATGACCCAGAGCCAATAAGTAATTAAATGAGACCAACACTACAGGCCCTTGGAAAGCATCTCTGACCCTGGGTGTCGAATTAGTTGCCAGGGAATCTCTTGGCGCGGTTAGTAATACCACAGCTTCAATAGGGGGTTGTATGAATCCAATTCTAAAGGCCCCTGTTATAGTATGTTCGGTCCTATGTTTCGAAGTAGGCGGCTATAGAACTCCTGGAGCGATTACTACTGGCCAAGAGCCAATAAGTACTTAATTGAATCCAATATTAGGGTCCCCAGGCACGGCATATCCGACCCTAGGTGTCAAATAAGTGGAGGTTGACGAACTTCTGGAGGGGTCGTTAATGGCCAACAACCAATATATACTTAAATCAAACCAATACTAGGGTCCACAGACATGATATGTCCGACCCTATGTTTCGTATAAGGAGATAGAACTCATGGATTGGTTATTAATGGCGCAGAGCGAATCAGTACATAAGTGAAGTCAATTCTAGGGGTACCAGATACGGCATGTCTGGCTCTGGGAGTCGAAATATGCGGAGAGCGAACTCCTGGAGCGGTCACTAGTGGCCCATAGACAATATGTACTTGAATGAAAAAAATTCTAGAGGCCCGAGATTCGGTATGTCATCTCCTAGGTGTAGAATTTGTAGGAGCGGTAGCTGATGCGTTACGATGCACGCGTGTCTCCGCTATTTATTGCGAAAATCGCAGAATCATTCGGTGTCAAGGAGTATCGAAATCTCGAGATCCGTAAAGCAGATACAAACGCGAAATGTCACTGGTCGCAATTTTTGTTCGCAGGCACATCTGCGAGCATTATGACTCTACGCTAGCCACCCCTTTGGAACGTCGCCTCTTAGGACCTCGCGCTTTTTCTTGGACTTTCTGCTTTGCCAATCAATGCGGAAAATGGAAAAATGAATTCCTCGTATCCTATATCGCGTTGTGTGTGCTTACGCGAACGTGCTACCCTTCCTCAATTACACGGCGATATAGGCGGTTATAAAACTGTATCAACGAACTTCTAGTTCAAATAGTTCATGGTATCATTTCCTATACGCGACGATAAGAAAATCCAAGGTACAACGAAAGCTGCTTACAGCCAATCTACGAAATTTCTAATAAAAATCTCGCGATCCCTCCCATCGGCGGAGGGGGGAAAAAATCAGCTTAAATCTTCATGGAGTTTTAATAAAAACTTTAAGAGAAATTATAAGAGCATTAAATTTCCGTAAGAAATAAAACCTTGCTGCTTTTATAGAAGCTTTTCCCTGGGAAAAAATCGTTCGCTGGCTCCCGATAAAAATTCCTCTTATCACATTCCAGTCATCGTTCGCCACGGATTATCAACAGTGGTACATCGTAGCGGACAAACAAAAAAAGAAGGGAACAGTTAACCTCGCCAACCGATCACGGACCAATCTAGCTGCGAATTTAAATGATAGCGCCGATTTAAAAGGTCGGTTGGAAAGCATCCAATATTAACAATACATTGCTTGCTTTTCAAAAGAGGTAGCACTGATCGTTCGGAGAAGATTAAAGGTCCATTCTCACCGTCTATGCGGGAGATTAAAGCGGAGACCCTTGCGCCGGCCGCGAAGTCGCTCGTGAAACAAAAAGAGCACGGCCGCTGAACCAATGTAAACCCATCAAATGGAAAAATCGCTCCATTAGCGAGTGTTCTCGAAAGTAAACGAGTGATACCTATCGAGAACAAAAACAACTTCCCTCTTCTAAAGTGCAGTTCCGTATAATCGAACAAAGATATATCGTCAGAAGAATAATCAATCCACTTTACACGTCACGGGAATGGAGACTTTTGTCTCCAATTATTTCCCAGTAGACGGTCTTTGCGTGCCATTAAGGATTCCCTTTGTTCCAACCTTGGTCCCCTTTTGAATTGCAGGGGATGCTGCGTCGCCGCGGAACTCCATTCTATGGGTTCTTTCTTCTCGCGGACGAAAGAACGTACGCGACCACGTTCGAAATTGTATCCGTGGAATTCGCTTGACGAAAAATATTTTGTAGCACTTGAATGCCAGGTGGAAACGCCGTCATGGAACTCGTCGAAATGATTAAAATCCTTAGAAAAATGCCACGCGGATTCCTCAATCGAATCAAGGAGTGATCACAACCATCTGTTTCGCGCACATGTACCTTATACAAGCCTGTATAATTGAACGGATCCCGAATACGATTGAGAAAGTTACGACAACATATGTTGTCATAGACAATGCAGATGTCAGCGGCTCGAACCAGACCAATTAGGGCGAGGAGCTGATACAAATGTACAATATACAGTCGTAATTACATGCACCAGTTAAACGATCCAACAATGAGGATTTGCTGATCACTTCGCGCTGAATTCCTTCTACTGGTCGCGATTAAGAGATCGATCATTAAAAGATGACAATTCAGATTCCGTTTGAATAAATTCACGTCAGATTATCTCCGTCATACGCGTGTCAAATTTTAACACCACGAAAGGTATTTACGGTAACCCCTTCAGTTGCGGATTCTACAGGATGTCTAAAGTCTTTTAGAAAGTGTAATTTCTCTTTCAGGGGTTGAGAAGGAACGGAACACAATATTGGCTACTAATTTTCGCTGTTGAGGATAATGGTAGACTGTCGTGATAAAATTTCACGAAAACATGCATTCTTGTATGTAATATTTGTTATCAGTTTAACTTTATACCTCGAAATACGGGGGTAGATGAAAAAAATGTTCAAACACGAACAATAGAAGAATCCCTGAATTTTTCCCTCGGCATACTGTTCTTCTTATTCTCTTCCTCTTCAATATTGGCTTCTTATTTTCTCTTGATGAAGGCATCGCTCCCAAAATCCACATCCAGATAGTAATATGTACTACCCAGTATTCACCACATCCAGTTATTGTTGCTCTCTTTTCAAACAAATTTTCAAGTTTCTTACTAATGCTGGTTCCTTTCCGCAAACCGTCAAATTCTCTAGTGAATTCGTCAAGCGATAAAAGAGAAATGAACTACTTACAACGTGAATTACTGATTTCATCAACTGAAGGGTAAAAAATGAATCCTTCGGATATTCCATTCAAATTATCACCCACGGATAAGAGAAGATTAGGAAATCAAAGTTACCGTTGAAATTACCCGTGAAGATAATTGAATTAAAGACATCTGAGACCTCCAAAATGTCAATTTAAGCTGGAAAGTGTCGTGAGAATCGAAGACCAAGTTTAATACGCTCTGCAAGGAAGTATGCTTACCTCACCTAAATCGTCCAATAACCGTTTAACGGGGCTCGATCGATTCCTACCAACCTATCGCTGTCCCCGCGAAATCACCGTGTCCGTCGATACATCTGACAATAAACCTGGCATGTGCCTACTCCGAGAGACGGGGCGAAACGGGGTCCATTTCGTACGATTCAATCCTATCGAGCGCGGCTGCCCTTCGATAAAGTAACGGCCTTATTAAAGCCCTGTAACTCCATTGTTCCGACAGATATTTAGCCGACGAACGCGTCAAACCTGGACACGAGCACGGAAAGGAGATCAAGTAATATAACCTTCGTTTCCGAGGCTTTCCTTCAGGATTCGCAGCCGCGCGAAATTTATTGGACAAAGAGGAAAGACCGTGCCTCGAAACGGACTAATTAACGCGCAAGCAGTGTTAAAATAATGGATGCTCGCGTTGAATCGCGACGATCCACGGTTAGATAGGATACAACGGTTATAGCGCGAGGGGTTAATTTTCTGGAAGAGCGATTAGGGGATCGCTGCGCGGCCTGGCAACAATAAGATGTCGCTTAAAGAGATTATATTGGCTTTCGAGATAGCGTTAACCGAGTGGTAATTAATTCTGCATCAATTGTATAGATTATATCGACATCGCGATAGCTTCGTTCCTAAGCTATCATATTCTCGGATTATTAAAATTTCATTCGATTAACTGCGCGAGGGTGATCCATCAACGATACTGCTGATCGTATCGGTCTATAGAAAGGGGATCGATAAATCTGATTTATAGAAACTAGGAAAATCACTCTCGATCAAATCGCAGTTTGGCTCCGTGCCAACCAAATGAAAACGCTTGTACTAAGAGTAATCGGATCAACGTATTATGGCTACAAAAAGCATTCGCACGAGCGAGATTTCCACCGACGCTGTTCAAATAAATGGATTTCCAGGGTATTAATCTTTTACAGTCACTTGAAGGTACTATCAGAAGTAATGGAGAATTTAATATGAACGCATTGAACACAATTAATCAATACACCGATGCTAAAATATGTACAATGGTGCACCAGGACTCCGTATGCGCCTGTTGCGGCCACTGGCTCCTTCGATTTGGATACGAGAAATTTAGTGGCAATATTCCACGCTTAACTGATAGCCAATATTTGATCGAGGTTAGTTCCTGCTTTGACTATGCACGTGTAATGCTCGGAGTTCCAACTATGCGGTATTCTTCTGTAATTTCGAAAATGTGCAACACTCGCAGAGATATTTACTGGTTCGTTATTGCATCATGATTAATAACTTAGCTCAAAATAAACTCCACGATATTAATGCACTTCACGTATCTGTAATACAAAGCTTCAACCCTTAACCTCTAAGTTGATTGCATACACAATATACGTATGAATAATTAATCTTCAAACATTTCCATTCCTCTGCAAATAGATTAAACCGCTCTCAAACAGAGCGAATCAAATTGAACCCTTTTGTACCATTCAAATAGTTTCAACCAAATTGCCTCGAACCGTCTCGGTGCAACAAACACGTACATCTCGTAGAGAACGATATTCGATACGTTTCTCCTCGATTAGCATAAGATTACTAGATCGATAGGTCTTATTATGCGATGTGGTGGATTCACAGAGACGCTGCGTATTTTTGCAGGACCAGGACATGTTTGTCACGGGAGACAGGTGGTGCGGCGGAACAACTGTTGGCTGGCCGTACTGGCCGTGTCAGTGGTGCTATCGATTCTGCGAAACATTTTGGCGGGCGAACGGTATCCGCTCGATTATGGTAACAACCAGCTGTCGGTTAACCGCGCCGAAGTCGCTTACGGGGCTCGCGGCGCTAATGAACCATCCCTGAAATTCCAAAACCATTCAAATACTCCGTCATCCCGGCACCCTTAAAAGTTATCATTGCCATCAACTACCGCTCGGCAAACATTCCGTCCACTCGTCAAGAATGACATCACGGAGGAGTCGTCGGGAGCAATTTCCTGGCGAACCGCCCAGGCGGTGGACGCGAATCAAACCGACGAAGATGACGATCGATCGATCCGGTCGAGCGATCGTCGACTCGCGGATCCCGACCCGTCGAACGACTGCCACAAGGAACGACGCGATAAACGCCGAACCGGGCCAACTGCCAGGGGATCGACCGGATTCACCGGGAGTTCAGTGAATATTCCGGAAGAGCCCCGCTTATCCTCCCGGGTTTCCCGTGTCGCGATGAAAGACGTCGCTAGAGAGGCGGCGATGCGACCGTTGATTACGATCACGTTGTTGTGGATTCGTGCAATGACGACTCGCTAAAGGCTTTCAGACGAGAGAACAAGGACGTGAGAAGGCAAGGGGGATTCAGTGGCGAGCTTCGACGTCTTCGGATGAAAAGATCCTATAGGGTGGACGGTCAAAGGACTATGGACTATTTTCAGGGTGACGGTATAGTGGGTTCTCGGAGCTTGGGAGATGGCGAGGAAACCGCAATGGAAGCGACATTCGACTGAGATTCCTGAATCCGTTGTTTCTATCGGTAAAGCATTCGAAACAGGATTGAAATCGGAGAAATTCGCGGATCCAGGGGGATTGAGTGGTAGGAAGCCGTCGGAAGGCTCGGTTGAGCAATATTTAATCGATTCCGCCGAGTCTTCCACCTCTATTAATCAACTATTAAGGATTGGACGGTTGAAATTGAAAACGCTGACGGGTCGAAAAAGATTAAAAGACGCGAAGAGACGAGCATCTACGAAAGGTAAGAAAGATACGCGAGATGTTGAGCCCAAAGGATACATCCAGAAACGATATTTCATTGAAACTCATAAATCTTCCGCTTCTATTAGTGAACTGTTCGACGGAGAATTGAAACCAAAAGGGAAATCGGGAAATAGAAGTCGACGGGCATGATAATTCCATGTATCAGTTGATGAGCAGAAGGTCCATTAAAAATTCGGGAATAAAACTTGACGAAGAGCCGAGGTCGTTCGATTCTGGTGATGTAATAAATCTGGAGTGGTCGTACCTCTGCCAGAATTCGGGATCCTCGATTTGCGAGCCGCGAGGCAAAAGAGTCAAAGCCATCAAGACAGAAGGGAGGACTCCTCATTCTTCAGAGTTCGAAGGTTCCTGGTGAAACTCGACGTCTCGTAAATCAACGTTGATTCGGAGAGAGATGGAGTATACTCGCCAGTTGAATGGAATCTCCGTGAAACAGATATCAACAAATGGAAGCGATGATGAGGCAGACAGGAGAACCCGTGGAAATTTTTCGATCCGCGAGAAGAGAAATATTATTCCGTCTACCGACGCGGTCGCGTTGCATTCGTCGCAATACGATGGAACTTCATTGAATGTTACTTTCAACGAAACGACAAATGATTTTTTGGATAACGATGCGAAAATTGTTGAGACAGAATTGGAGATCGACTTCATTTCAGAGAACGTTAAGTATAACTCACTGGACGATCGAGATGCTGCAGCACACGTACAGCAGTGGAATGATTCGACGTTAAATTTGAGTACTTTAACATTGAGCAATGAATTCAGTTCAACAAGTCACGACGGAAGCACAGGATGAGTTAACAGAGTAACACTCGAAGCACCAGATGTGGTGAGTGAGAACGATTCACTGATATCGGATAGCTCGATGTTAAATGGCAAACCGAATTCGACGTTGAACTGACAATGCACAGTTACCGGAAAACGTTTCAAGTCTAAGTAACGATGTGATCTCGATAAGACTCAATTTGAGCGCGGATTCGTCGCAAGATATGGAATTAGACGCAACCGCGGAGCGAGATTGATAAGGCTAAAGAAGAGGCGAATAAAGCGACAACGGAAGAGGCTTTTGCGCAAAGTAACGTGACAAAGGAGTCTGACGACGTGAACTCCGAGCATAGCTCTGTTGCGGCGCCAAGGAGTGCCTCGTACCTAAGAAACGATATGAACTGTCTAACCGAAAGGGGCTATACGTCGGAGAACAGTGGCCTTCCTGAATTCGGCGAGGGAAATTCCGACGATACGTTCAGGAACTCATCTTCGACTGAGCAAGAGCGGAAGATTACGAAGGATATCAAAATAAACGCGAACCATAAGCAATCGCTCGTGAATAAAACGAAATATTCGAAATCGAAGCTTCCTTTAACCCCTTCTGAACGACCATCCGCGTCTAGAAAAGCCGTTATCCAAACAATTGGGACGATAAATAGGAAAATCGACGACCAGGCGGAACGGTTCGATACAGCTACGGATGGTTTGACAGAAGATGATGAAGTAACGTTTAACGATCCTCTAATGGTTTCGAAGAAACGGCAACCCGTCGGTTCAAGGGCGACAGAGTCGTTGAATCGAAATATTCAAACATGACTGCGACATTAAGCCTGATGAACCGTCCGTCGGGTTTAGCTCGAAAAATGAGAGGGCTCAAACCCGCTTGTTGGATAATGGAACGGTGAACGAAGTTAATCCGTCCGACGGGTTTAACTCCTTGAGCACGATGCCCATCCCGGTGATCGATCATCCTACGAGAGAACGAAAGTCCAGGTCGTCCACGGTGCAAACTTCGACATCGACGAGCCTGAAACTTGATTCATCTATGAAGGTCGGAGGCCCGGTGTCGGGACGAACTTCTACGCCGACGTGGGTCAAGGACGAGGTCCAACGAAGAACCGCCTCGACCATGCAAATGGAATACGTCCAAGCGAATGCCAGCAACGATGCTCCCGGGGGGCTAAGAGTCTCGTTGACACGTCCACTAGAATTCGTCTCCAGAGTGCAGGATTGATCAAAGGTTTCGCTCCCGTTTGAAAAGTACGAATGGTTCTCTGGACAACTACCTTAACGAAAATCTCGCGCTTTCGTCTACAGAGAGGGAACAACTTCCAGTTACCGCCGAAACGTCGACCATCGGATTGATTAACGACGTGAACCAATTTTTGTTCACTTTTGACATGATCGCCACTTCTTCTGACCATGAACCGTTACCATGGACGAGGCGTCCTCGCAAACGACGAACAACTCGTCGCATGAGCTGGAACCGCCGAATCAGTGGCCAGTTAAGCACAGCGCGATGGTCGAGTATAATCTAGTGTTGAGTCGTCTAATGATAGTCCATGAGAGGAAGGATACCATCACCTGCGGGCCAGTGATGCCGCAACGTGACGTTCAAGCGCTCGAGGTGATGCTTTACACTCTGGACAGGCTCAACGATCGTGGAATTGTACCCGGTGTTAAGATCGGCGCCTACATTCTCGACGATTACGACAAGGATACGTACGGCTTGGGAATGGCTGTGGACTTTATCAAAGGTACGTGTTGTTTTGTCAGTTGATTAGCTGAAGGCTGATAATTCAATGGTCGTCGGTGTCCGATGTTGTAGATTGATGTTATGATTGACGAGTGCGATGCATTCGCGCGTCGGAAATGTAAATTCGTACGAGTTTCAGCAATACCCGCGAGCAACTGTCAACGTGTTTAATATGTTATTGATTAGAGAAACAATTCGAGTTAAACGACTAACAAAATTGAATTTCTCTTTAAAGGAAAAAGATGTTCCGTTTCACCACATTGTTACTAATTATTTGCGAAGATCAGAAAAATGGAAAGAACACCGCTTATTTGCCGACTTCATTCTTTTTGAGAGGTAAAGAGAATGTTCGATTTGCTTAAGTTCGTTCATTTCCAAGATACGACAAGTGAAATTGACAATGTGAAACTTCGCGAATATCTCACGGAGGTCTACGGAACCATTGCGTACTCTGAATTTTTCAATCCAACAATACAATCACATGCATTCACATTATAGGGAGAAAAATGAAATTCCGCGAATGTAGGTCACGCTGTGGGCACGATTCCACTGAAACTGTGAAAATTTTAACTGCTTTGAAGGCTAGGGGAATCTCACAGCGATAGCTCAAAGAAGCGATAAGATGTTCAGCGTGCGCGATGCTTTATATGGAAAATTCCGCTCGTGTAACGAACTTACGCGGCGCGGTGCTAGATGAAATTGCGGCAACTTTCTTCCAACTTTTTCGTTCTCTCCTCTCTGTCACGAGTCATGTTAATCTATTATTCTCCGCGAAATGCCAGGTCCATGTTTACCAAATGAATCAACCCGACAGGAAGTTTCATCAACCTTCAAATCAAAGAACGAACGTAGTATAATAAAAGAAGCCTCGTCACGCGTACTTGAACTTCGTCGAATTTTACATCGGTTACATCGCGTTCTTTGACGTAACGAATTCGTCTGTGGAAATACCGAACCGTTGTTTTTACTTCTTGTATTTCATTTTATCACCCTTTCTCATTTCGAAGCGAGTGTGAATACATTGTATACATTGTGTCGGAGATTCGTATTGTCGTTTTTTCTCTCTAATGATTCTTCAGTAAATTCTCGACCTAGATATTTGGCCAATGCCAGATGTTAATTTATCCTTTCTACACGATTATCGATGCGCGACCAGGTTTGATAGATTCTAGGACCGTTTCTTTCGACAGTGAACATGAGCCTCTATAGCGATGCAGTGGTGATGAAAAATTGTACCCCTTGAAGAAAGAAGAGTATACTCTGTTGGGATACCGAACGGAAAGTTACACAAAACTCCGCTCGGAACGGAGAAGAAAAATTTGTATTTCTACTTCAGGTTCTAAAAATATGCAATGCCTAACGAGCTGAACGCTACGAAAATGAAACTTCAATAGAAACATCTATGACCTAGCGACCATTACATAATTATGAATTAATTTCAGCATACGGTTTACGTCTCCCCAGAGATTCAAATCCTGGATATTTAATCTAATTTGCTTCCTTTGAATGGAATCAACACACGGATTACGTTTTTGCTAGTGGGTAATTTCGCGGGGCATTGAAGCAAACCAGTTAACGAATTGTTAGCGCAGAGCTATTTTAATTGACGTGAATGATAGCTCCAGCGAAAACGCGCGCTGGACCTACAATCAAGTTTCTAATTAACACAATTCAGAGGGCGCAAACTGCTTCGCTGTAAAGCCTATCGTGTGTCGAGCGAAGTTTCTTTAATCGAACCATTTTCACAAAGTAATTTGGTATTTAAAATTGTTAACGTACGCAACTACTGAATTATTACTGTGTCACAAACACAATAAAGATCAACTGAATAGTTAACATCGCTAATCTAAATGTCGAAACTTCAAAATGATTCTAACATTAATACACGTTCTCCAAAGTTATCTAGTAGTTGTCATATTTGTCTTTCAATTAGAATAAAAATTAAGATATAATATAACAAGAAGCGGCACTAGACAATTCTGAAACGATAAGCTCTATAGAATTCAATTTCCTCGAGAAGAAAATCGTAAATGCAGATCTATCACACTGCTAGTTTACCGTGAGATAGTTTGCATTCGTGATAGACGTGCGTTATATCACGATACTGCACTCTCCTACAGAAATAGGTAATTAGGATTTCCCTTGTTCCGAAACAATCAGAATCTACAGCAAAAACATGCGACACTGCTTTTAAATACCCATCGAGATGCAACAAAACAGAACAATACAGCCTCATCCTTTTACGTACAAAAAAGATGTAAGAACGCGTGTATAGAAGACCGCCTCATCCGAATGAAAGCATCTTTCCTACCCTTCGCCATTGTTAGATTTCCGTGTAAC
Source organism: Xylocopa violacea (assembly GCA_963969225.1). Classification (NCBI taxonomy): domain Eukaryota; kingdom Metazoa; phylum Arthropoda; class Insecta; order Hymenoptera; family Apidae; genus Xylocopa; species Xylocopa violacea. Next base: position 43,121,769 of record CAXAJV010000001.1, on the reverse strand, counting down.
GAAGAATACTTAACGTTTCGTTTGCTTCCATTATACAGGCTAGGGGAACTCCATTCCCCAGAGTAGATCATCTCTTAACTAGAGAAGACATTCAGTCGCTGGCGGCTGGACCGTTACGAGGCATAAAAATTCCAATGAAAAGAACACAACTTCCCATGCACTCGGCGGTAAAGTAAAGTGCGGATATTAAAATTTGATGTCCGTAGCAATAGCCCGACACTCGGTGAAAGCGAATTCGCATTGGAAGTTGACATTATTCATGTGTTTCCGCGAGATCACGTCGCGATACTGACAATTTCACCGCTGCACGAATGCGAAAGCAGGCGAACGAAACGTCCAAACACTGCAAAGATGAGGCAGAGCGGACATAGCGTTTCTAAATGAAAAACTCTGGCAGAAGTATAGAATTACTGAATTCCTTTTATAAGTTGCTGTATGAGAATGCAATGCTAATACAAATTTCGAGATTGATGTCGCAAATGTTTCAAAAAATTCGCGAGATTCTCTGTCTTTGCTTGTTGCGCGGTTCTAACGATTTCTGATCGACTAATTGATTTCTTGTACGAATATAATACACTTGCAACATATACGCTATTTGATTGAATATCGGTAAGGAGATTTTCTGCTCCGTGCTGCGATTGTATCTACAACGAAATTTGCTTCTGAAGAAATCTAGAATCCCGCATAGATAACATGCAGGCATCGAGACGAGTCGATGCGGAGGTCTCGTGGAGCTTTCCACGGTGCACTGCAAGCTCAAGTATCGCCTGTCGGTAAGCTCGTGATACTCTGCAAGCTCAAGTCGATAACTTCGTCTCGATTTATCCTAGTACCGACGAGCTACAAGATAGGCCACTGATCTAATGGAATTTTATGACCATTACTGTCCGAAATATTGATCGCGTACAAATTTTTACACTCTCTACAATATAGGATTCAAAATTGATAAAGTAGCAGTTCTTGCAAAATTCGTGGATATATTTTACGCAAAAGGGAGGACCGAATTAAAAATTTTCCAAAGCTCATAAAATGTGAATTATTGCAGACATAAAACCTCTTGCCAGATAAAGATTTGATTTAAATTAAAATCCAAAAAGACCAGAGAGAAAGTATAATTCTTCGACGGTTCCAGGTTGATGCCACGAGAGTAAAATTTTACTTAACTTAATTTAAATTATGGCTTCAACTATTACCTGAAGTACAACGTAAATAAAATTTCCAAGTCCTGAAAAGGACTTGGATAATTTAAATTGTACTGCAAAATACTCGATGCTAAAAATACCAGTAATCCAGTTATTCTAATCTCGCGCAAAGTTAATGAAATAATGGAATGAATGAGTATCATAGAAAATTGTTGAAAGTAAATCTATGAAACCTTTGATCAAGTGAAAAATCTATCTATCTCTATCAAAAGCTACGACCACCATCTTTTAACTAGTTTGGTACATCTAGCATCAAGTTTACTACAATACTTATGTCTACAAGCGCAGTCCTTAGCATGATATCGTCTTTCAGAGACCAGGCTCTCGAAAACGTTACCAAGTACCCAGGTCCACCAACGAGGAGGTGACTACGCAGGAACACATCATATTTCCCTAATCCCATCCACCCTCCATTACATGTTTACGATCTCGGTACAGAAGGTACCGAGATCCGACTCTACTTGAATTCAATACACGCCAAATCCAGGGTCATTTTCTTAGAAATTGCAACGTGGACTTTACGAATCGCGAAAGGGAAGAAGGGACTGGAAGTATATATCATGTTCTTATCCAGAGAGTAATTTACAAAGTCTCTTTATCGACACTTTAGAAACATTAAAGCGTTTCTCAAAAGGGATTACGATGCGATAAACACTAAACTCTATTATACTCTATTCTGAAAAAATGAAATTAAAAAGGTAATTAAAGTTGGACAAACTTGTGATAAGTAATAAATCAAAGAGAAAAGTGAACATAACATTCGCGACGTGACCAAAGGTACTCTACATACTCACGTGGATCTACGTAATCATGTAGATTTGCTAACTAAATTTTTCCGGCGCTGTCCACTTTCCAAACCACGGTCTTTTCGACCCATGGAGCTACTCATGGCAGCGACTTACGTGTAACATTAAGTTAGCGTGCTCACTACTTGCTTGCCACATGCGATGCATGCCAGCGAGTACGCAGAGTAATAAAATTATTACTGATAACATCAGTAGTGTGCAAATGGAGACTAAGAATAATTATATTCAATTTCGATAAAACGGGGATTTTGAGGAAAAATTCTATGGTTTCGCTCTTGATAAGACAATGTACATACTCCCTTACAATTTCATTACAATTATTATCACAATTACTATTATCTAATTATAATTATTATTATTTATGTCTAATAATATACGCATCCAGCGGCGATCCAGCGGCGAACGTAGAAATATCTGTTGAAATTATTTATTGACATCACAGGAATTTTATTATAGAAATCATAAAAATTGGATAACAGAATGGAAATGAAAAGGATTGGTTGAAATTCGACTCAAAACCATTGAATTTTTTGACAAGAACGGAGAAAATACGTCAAATTTCACGATTCCCTAATAATCATTCTCAATTATAATTTCGTACAGCCTATTTGCGTGAAACAATTGGAAAGAACCTTGGAAAACGTGGAAATGGCAATTTCTTTACGTAAAACAATACCATGAGTCAAACGCTGCATTCACCGAAAATATCATTTCCTCATTTCCAAATTTAAAGAGAATAATGAAGTCACTTTGCGACTACAGAATTAAATTTTCTGTTGTTGTAATTATTGAAATCAAGAGCCAACCTTTGATCAAGGGAAGATACCATGGAGACAGAAAGAGAGAGAAAGAGAGATGGAGAGAGAGAGATGCCGGATTATTTAAACAATTCCCTGATTTTCCACCGTCGCATATATTTCTTTAATCACAGAATGATTACTTCTATTTCAACTACACCTGCTCTCAGTTTCAATACTTAAGATAACTCATCTACCGATCACTGAATAGATTACTAATACCGAATGAATTGATTAGCATGAAAATAGTCATGGGAAAGGAACAAAGATGGAACGTAATTAAATTTTATTAATGGAGAATATGTAGTAAGTTATATCACGACATCCAGCCGCGTTCCAGCGGCGAAGGGAGGGGTTAAAATAAATCAGAATAAACCAAAAACTAAGCGGATTTCCGAACATCAATCACCTACCCATCGAACATTAAAGAATCAAACAACCCTCCTTCGATGAGGCACGATAAATTTAACAAGTTATATCAAGTCATCCAACGGCGATCCAGCGGCGATCCAGCTGCGAACGCAAAAATTATCTTAAACTATATCTTATTCTCTAATTACACTAATTATATAATCTACGTGCGTAGTCCTTAGCATGATATCGTTTTCGGGAGGCCGGTCTCTCGAAAACGTTACCAAGGGCCCAGGTCCACCCCGTGGAGGTGACTACGCAGGGACCCATCCCTAAACCCTAATCCCATCCACCCTTCATTATATATTTACGATCTCGGTACAGAAGGTACCGAGATCTGACTCTACTTGAATTTAGTACACGCGAAATCCATAATACATATACTAAAATCTATCAGATATTTAGAAACTGCAGTATGGACTTTACGAAAGGGGTGACGAGAAATACCACTGTCTTACCCGAAGAGAGATTTATTAAGTGACTCTTCCAACACTTTCGACAAACGAAAGTGTCTCGCAAAAGGTTCTACGGTACGATACTCTAAATTCTACTATTATATTAAAGAGCATTCCAATCCGATGCTTCCGCGTTAGCCATTTGGCAAACCGTACCCGACGCGAATCGCGAGCAAGTTTTATGCCACGTCTTACGTCGAAACAATCGCAACCGCGCTCTCCCCGACGGTGAGTGAGATGTCCATCTGAACCCCAGCGAGGCCCAACTCTAGGATTGCTCTGCGATAGAGACGAACCTCGTGGAACCGCCCGAATCCGTCTTACAGCAGGTCAGACTCCAGCGCCTCGGGTTGGGAAACACTCAGCCCGCTCCATCGTGAGCGCGTCCACGGCTGAACCCGTGAAGATCCAGGTGGCCACGACAAACACGCATCGGTTTGATTGAGTCGCAACTGTTTCCCTGCGTGACGATTAAAATCTAAATCTCGAGTGAAGGAGAAAAAAGGAAAGGGAAAAAAAGGAAAGGGGAAAAAAGGAAGAAGAAAAAAAGAGGAAATCTACGTGAAGCGATCTTACGAAGCATAAAGTTAGAGTGCTCGAGCAAATAAACGCGAACTAATTTACGCGAGAACAATTAAAAGTTCCGTCTTGATAAACGAGGGGTGCAAGAAAGGGGAGCAGTTATTTCTCTCTCCGGGTAAGAAAACGTATTTCTTTACAATACGATTACAATTAAATTACAGAGATGTACAATATACAAGTACTTATGACTAAAAACGCACGCATCCGTCAGCGATCCAGCGGCGATCCAACGGCGTTCCAACGGCGAACAGAGATTTAAGTAAACCAGAATAAACCAGAAAGAAAGTGATTTTCTAACCATCAAATATCAAACCATCGATCATCAAACCATCAAAAATCAAACCATCAAACATCAAGCCATCAAACATCAAGCCATCAAACATCAAACCATCAAACATCAAACCATCAAACATCAAACCATCAAACATCAAGCCATCAAACATCAAGCCATCAAACATCAAACCATCAAACATCAAACCATCAAACCTTCAAACGTCAAACCATCAGGCGTCGAACGATCAAACAACCCTTCATCGAAGGGACACCATAGCGAGATAGAAGTCACCATATATAATTAATAATAAAAACGGGGGAAATCGGGATAAAAGGGGATCATTATCTTATTAAAATTACATTACATGAATGTACAAATTGGATGGCAATAATTAACTTAAACTAAACTATTCGCAGTCCAATTTAAAGTTTCAAAGTCCTGAGAAGGACTTGAAAATTTCAATTGTACTGAAAAAGACTCGACGCTAGAAGTACCAGTGATTAAATTATTCTAATCTCTAACGAAATTAATGAAATAATCAAAAATTGTTAAAAGTGAATCTATGAAATCTTTATACAAATGAAAAATCAAACTATCTCTATTAGAAGCTACGAACCACGATCTTTTGACTAGCTTGGTATTTCTAGCGTCAAGTTTACAATTATTCTTATGTCTACGCGCGTAGTCCTTAGCTTGATATCGTTTTCGAGAGAGCAGTCTCTCGAAAACGTTACCAAGGGCCCAGGTCCACCACGTGGAGGTGACTGCGCAGGGACCCTTACTTACATGCAGCATGCGATGCATGCAAGCGAATGCGCAGCTAAATGATTTATTAATACCAAGCAAATATGAATTGATTTGCACTAGAGCAATTAGTAATTCTGTTTTCTTAAACGAGAAGTATAAGGAAAATAGGGATAAGTTGTGTTTACTTTGGGTAAGAAAATGTATTGTTTCACAATTTCATTACAATAGTAATTAAAATTATATTATTTAGCATATAAATCTAAATTAATTCTAACTAAAGACGTATTCTCATCCCTCGGCGATCCCACGAGTAACGCAGAAATTTGATTTATTTTCACAGAAATCTGAAGTACGAGATAAAGGAGCGAGATCAGATACCAACGAAGAATGACAGAGTAAGAATTCGAACGAAAAGAGATGCGAAATAAAACAGAATATGGAATAATGGAATAATATCGACACTTGACAAGAACATCGCAACGAACATTGATATCCTTACGCAAATAACTTAAATCTGACTCTTAAATCTGACTCTTAAATTTAACTCTTAAATATAAGTCTTAAATTTAATGTTACTCGATATCGTTTTAGAAAGACCGGTCTTTCAGAAACGTTATCAAGGAATTAGGTCCCTGCATACTTGCCTCCACGTTTAGATATGAGTACGCAGGGACCTATCCCCAAACCCAAATCCCATCCACCCTTCCATTATATGCAGCCTCGGCACTGAGGTACCAAGATTTCATTCAACTTTTCTCTTAAACTTGTGTAATGCCAAATGGATACGGTGCGCAGCACGGCTATTTGCTTACGCACGCAACTTATTAGGAATTCTTTTATCGTTACTCTAATACACTATTTTTATTTTGTTATATCGTTACTTTAATAAACTATTTTTATTATAAATCTAACATATAATAGGTGTGGACTTTCAATTCTCTGAAGTCCAAAAATATTTCAGTAATATGTCAAGAATTCGGAGACACGTCAAAAATTCGGTAACAATTGCAAAAAGCTAAATTCTTCAAATACAAAAGTTTGGTAGCAAAAAGAAAATTAAAATTGAAAAATAAGAAAAAGAAATAATAAATCATAAAACTAATAAAAGTAATAAAACTAATCGTTCAATCCCAAGAGTTTTCGCGATATACACTAGTCATTCAATCGCGAAACTATTCTCAACACATAACAATCTCGCATTTTTTAAACCGATAAACTAATAAAAAGAACGATTACAGTTATACAAAATAGGAGGGCTATATATGCTAGCATTCAGTCGAATGCGCTAGCTGATAGCCCTCCAGTTTGTTCAAGTATATATCAAAATTACTACTACTGCTACCTCATCTACCCCACCACCTCTAATTAAAAATTCGGTTTGTACAAACTCACCGTTCGCAGACAAGTGACGTCATCAGCGGCTAGCATCCTCTCCATGATCCTCTACCATCGACTCAGCTAGCTGACCATTGTCCACTACTATGCAGTCAGCACCCTCTCCGTAATCCTCCAGCATCGACACAGCTCGCTGACCACTTTCCATTACCAAGGTGTTATCGCGATGACCAGTGTCCACTATCATGGGGCTCAGCAGCCTCTCCGTGATCCACCACCATCGACTCAGCTCGCTTGACCACTGTCCACTACCAAGGGATCATCAGGCTGACCAGTGTCCGCCACCATGGAGGGCAGCACCCTCTTCGTGGTCCCCCACCACCATCATAACACGTTGATCATGGTCCATCTTCCTGAACTAGGCCCAAGAGGAGCTCCGATCGGTACCGCGTCTATCGAGCAACTGATTAAATCAGCGGAAGTGCCCTCCTTATACCCATGGCTCCCCACCCCTGCGCTTATATTTTAAATTGATTTTTCGTTAAAATTGGCCGTAATTTACCGATTTTCGCAATTTTTTTTACCAATTAATATTCTTAACGATTACTCACAACTATTGGTAATAATCATTTATAAATTTTATGTAAACTAAAGCTACATTTACGTTTTAAAAGAGAATTATTGTTATTCTTCGCGAGTTTACTTCTTAATCATTTATGTATTATTATCGCGGACAAGATGCATCTACTGGGATCACTATTGCTACTTCCGGTACCTATTTGGAGCCATATGCTGAATTGGTAACATTTCGAAAGACAGTAAAATTGTACGACTTTGGTGATCGTACTTTGATCATAGTCGTAAGGGAAGTAGTAGAGCTTTCACTGCTAACTCGTAGCTTTTACCAGTAACAACAATCTCTCCAATATCAAAATCTGATAACTTTTAAAAATCTTCACGAAACTCGAATTGTTACAACTATTTGCGTAATTCAATTAGATTTAGAAATATTTGCCGATATATAAAACCATTTATTCTTTCTCTAATTTTCAGTGATATCAATCAATATACCAGACTGGCAATTAAGTGACCAACAATTTTCCTCAAACAAGAGCAAAATTAAAAGTAACAAAAATTGTACAATCGTACACATAATTTTCCAGAAACTTGACTATATTATAAACTAAACACGAAGCACGCTAGCCATAAATGCAGAAATTTTACGAGCTCAATAAGAAGCACGCTTTATTACTCCGCGAATGTCTATCGTCGGTGCAATGCCGTTCCTCACTACTTGTTCAATTAAATATTCAAACCTCAACGTTTAATCTCGCTACAAAGTAATGGTAGGTGTAATCTGGGTTACAGTTTTTAACGTCCAAGCTCCTCCACCCAGTTACTCTTGCTGACGCAATCTCGTTGATATTCAAAGTAGTATTCGAGTTTTTATTAATACTTTTATGGGCAGTGCTTAAAACGCGTGCACTCGGATATTCTGCAGATCAGACGTGGAGGTGTTGCTATTCCACTCTCGCCTAGCCTTTTCCACTTTTTTCTTTTTCCGACGTCCTCTTTTTTCCTGTTTTTTTCTTTTTCTTTTAAAGCTTCTCAGCGAACGTGGAACACGTACACGTATCGGGAGATTCGTACGTAGGGAACGTACGTAATTCCATAGCGTAAATATTTCAACAATTTTCATAACCCACTGGTTGGCCACGATATCGTGACGCGTTCGAGGAAAACCTCGTCTAAAATTGAATAAAACAGAGAGATGAAAAAGGAATCATGGTATGAAAATTATGTACTTTATTCGCGTAAAGGAACAAACTTTTGTGCCCAGCGCACTGGCTGTATAAAATTCTTCTTTGTAAAGGAACACGTCAAATACGCTGCTTTGCAAATGAACTCTTTACTGAACGTGAATTTTATTAAATTACACAGGTTGAAGTTAATAACTACACGAAAGTTCGATGGTAATGAATGTAATATAACGGCAAACTAGTTGAGTTAGCATATGATTATTGTAATACCACGTTGACCTTCTTTTGCACGTGAAGGCTTCCAGCTTTTTCGTTTTCCTCGTTCTAGCTGTTCGTGGATAATTAACTTTCCCATTGAAATTAGTCGAATCGCTTTTCAATTTTAATTACGATTTGCGCAGAAAAGAAAAATGTCGGCACCGTCGAGCGATCCCTAGAGAACGATTTTTATAATTATCTAGTTAAATTGGAAACGCTTATATCTTCTTTTTTATTCATTAGACAAAAATATTTACAAATAATAGCACGGATCAGGCGTCACCGTCCACGATTTTCCTGTTCAAACGGAAAGATATTTCACGTAGTATATCAAAGAAGACGAGACGCTACGATAGTGTCAATTAATCATTAATTAAGACGGAGTGAAAAAAAAAAGTATGAAGAAGAGCGACACAGAAATTTCTCGTTCACACTCATTAACTCGAGAACGATGCTTCAGATATTCCATAAACGCGGAAGCATCTCTTCTGGTGGAAGACTCGTCCTCTGTTGGACGATTTTTCGTGTAACCGTCGACGCTTGACACGGCCAGGTAGCCAGTCATGTAAATAAAAATAAGAACCATGGTGTATTCTGTATTTATGAAGCGGATGAGGTGGAAAAATAGCGAATTTATTCGATTTTCAAGGAACTGAAGAATAAAAGAAGGAGCAGTTTGTATTCATAACCGCTGGGAGCAGAACGACGAGATCTCGAGAGAACTTTAAGGTGACGCTGAAAACGAACAGCGAAGCTCGAGTGAATGTTAATAAACACCCGTTAAACAACACAAGAGAGAAAAAATTCGCTCACAAGCCGGAAGTGCGAGAGTTAGAGGTGTGCAACTTCAACGGAGGGAAACGAGTGACGCCTCGTTACAGAATAATAAAATTTAATTAAAAGGAGGCAAAAATAAGAAGCAACATTTCATTATGGAAAAATTAAAGCATCCTGGTTCAGCAACGTTCCTGTTAACTGAAAAATGTAACGTTTCGAATTAAAATGATACACCTCTTCACCTCGCAGCCAATTCGAAATGACTGCATTAAATTTTCATGCTGCAAACTATGAAGAAAATATGAAAACTCGTACCATAAAGGATAGTGTAATATAGTGTATCTAGTGTAATAGAGGAAGCCCAGTATAATAGACTTCATATGCATTTCCTATACGACTCGAGAATTGTATAACGATCGACGATGTTTCGATGCTGGTATATTTAAAGGTAGTTGTAACCAATTTATAGCGAACCACCAAACACAATCATACACCCTTTGTGCCGACGAAATCGAACAGACTCGTCGGTTTCGCCGCATACGTTTTGTTCGAGAGAAAGTGAGAAAAAAAAAATGAAAGTTGTATCATTTCTGCCTCTGCGTTTATCGATTTTCAATATTTATAAGATACAAACTTGTTCATTAGCAACGTCATTTCATAACCTGTTAAAATGCAGATTTTAATTTATCCATCGTTATCTTCTTTTATCACGCGGCGATTAAAAAGTTAATTCGCCTAGCGATAACAACAGCAGTCTGAAAAAATATTCTCTACGCCCGCTCACGCGCAGCGACTCTCCACTTTCTGACCTCTTCTCTACGACTTGAAAGTGTTTCTTCAAAAAGATGAAACTTCGATCGTAGCTGCAGATATTTGCTCTTTGAAATTAGACTACGCATTTCCCGCGTTCATCGCATTTTCCTCGATGAATAATGCAACAATGCCTGTAACATTTTGAACCTGGAATTTTCAACGGTCTAGAAAGCCCTCCCATTATTCGCATCGAATCAATTATCCTGAAATATCGAATCGCCCGTATCGGATTTCGTTTTAATTGTGATAATCCGACTAGATAAGATACAAGCAACCTTGTCCACTGAAGGAAACGGTCGATTAAACGTTCAATTAACCATCAATCCACGAATTATTTAGGGTAACGTTCAATGGGATACAATGATCGCGCGAAATTTCTTCTTTTTCCAGAGAGATGTCTCAGGTGTAGATACTTATTTTCTGGTTTTTTACCACTAGACGATAAATATCAAAAAATGGGGCGGGAAAGTTAGGGGAAAAGAAGGAACAAAACCACTGAAAGGAAAGGACTGAAATTACGCAGAAGTTTGTGGCTTGTTCGTGAAGAAAATTGCCTCATAAACTTTCCTTATCGTGTAAATATAACGCCTCTCTGCTTGTTGCGAGGGATAATATTCAGTTAGGATATCGTAGGCAAAAAGCGAACGCTTTCGTTAATAAGATACTCCGCAACGAGTTCTGGGCACCCAGTTCTCGGAACTTAGTGAAGCAACGTTTAACGCTTGCACGTGTCATCCTATTTTTCACCATCGACTGGAAGGGATATGGAGATTCATCGAGTCTAGAGGAACCAATGAAATTCACGTCGCCGATGATGTTTTTCGGCATCGCATACTTCATCCGCACAGATGCTTACTACACATCATTCACTTTTATTCCAGTGTATCCATCTCGTTCCAAGTTCCATTCCAAACATCGCCGTTTTACTCGAGCCAAAAGGAAAACGAAATTAATGTCTCGACGGAGAGGTCAAAGAAGGAGGAGCTTGAACTCGCTTTTGAAGTAATTTCCGTCCTTTTGCAACATGGGAATTTTTTTTATGTCGCTGCAGACCGATACCATCGACGCGACGTAATGCCCGAGCAATACCGTTATGGCATTTCCTGCGATGTTGGTCTCGAATCCTTTCAAACCTACCGCACCCATTACAAGTTTCCAATAGAAGGAGCGATCCGGCGTGATGTAATGAAAGGAATAATAATACAAGGGGAACGAGCGAAAAAAGAGAAACGTCAAAGTAAAACAACGCCAAAAGCGGTCCGAATCGATGCGCTGGCTCCATGAAAAAGCATCCGACGTGTTGTATAACTGTCACGCACCCGTCAAAAGGGAAATTCTTTTTCGAAAAATGAATCTGTCCGCCATTTGACAAACCCGATAATCGCGCGTCTTATCCGACATAGCTACACGATCCGCCGCTATAATTGGATGGCTCGCATCAGTTTTCCCTCACTGTTCGTTCCTGTTGCGGGAACTTGTTCCGGGTATCGCTACGAACCCGATTAACTTCGATGCCTGAATTTAATGAGAACGCGATGCGCGAAACTTTCGGACAACGAAACAGAACCGCGCTGGTTGCAAACACAAAGCAACGCTGAAACGCGTAGTAAGTAATGCGCAATGTGGATTCGATATGAATCTCCCAACTCGCGACGTGACGGCTTGGAAATTTATAATTACTCGTCAAATTTTTTCTTCTATCTCGGTGACAGAACCGAAGTTATGAACCGAAGAAGGGAAAATTCTGCAGCTTCATTCTGCGAGAAGTAACCTGCTCCGCTTAACCGAATCGTAATATTCTAAAATTTGTCTTTTATTACCTCCAGCCTCCCCGTGAACCAACTTTCGCAGCAATCAAAAGACACAACCCCGGTCCCGTTATTTTCCTCGCCTTTCGCTCCCAGACCATCTACATGGGACACGTGCACACGCGCATACCGGCCATCACGGGATTAGCTCCTTACGTACGACGACAATAATTTATCAAAGTACTTCTTACAAGACTAAAAGTGCCAATGCTGACAACCGGTGGAATAAAAAAAACTTCCACTTCTTCCGTTCCTCTCTTCTTTACATTTCGTTCTGGCTTTCTTTAATTCCTACCCGCGAGAGAATTATGATCGACGATTTAAACAGTCGCACGCGGCAAAATGAAAGGAACAGAATTCGCGAGGCGTGACGTGGGACAGGGTAAGACGGTTTGGAGGAAACGAGGAAGAGAATGAACGGGAGGGAGAGGGAAGGTAGGGTAGTAGGGAACGAGGCAGGGCTTCGACCACAAGGAGGGTAGTGTTGATACAGTCGCAGAGCCAGTCAGTAGCTGCTACGACACGGGGCCGCGCGCGTGTGCTCCAACTACTCCAACGGCTCTCTGTCCTACGATGCCGTTGGATTATTATGGCCGAAGAAATGTGTACGAAGAGTCAAACAAGTGGACGAAAAACCGGCCGGCTCGTGTCCCGCGAATCCTGCCGCGGTTCTTCGGCGTTTTATTGAACGATTCCATGAAATTGCTATTGTCACAGTGGTGTTCCGTCACCGATGTGAAAATCGTAAGCATCGTTAAAATATCTCTCTGATAACAGAGTACATTGAAGACACAGGTGTAATCGATCGATCCACTGGATAAAACGGGGGGCAAAATTATTCGAGCGAGGAGCAAAAAGAAATTAACTACGGAAATTCATTCGCGGGTAAAGAATGAACACATAGTTTAACAAAAACCGTTTAAAACAAAAATGAAACAATGGCAAAAGGGAGAAACTAATCCCCATGCGATTACGCTTGGCGCATGATATAACATGAGAAACAGTTTGGAAGATTACTTCTGAAATTCTCTGGCAATACAGCTTGACGAGACGCAGGTGATTGAAAAATACCACGTTCGTTAAGTGGCAGCTGCCGCGGTTTTATAGCAATTTACGCGACCCTGTGCTTGTCGCGCACGCAAGAACGTTATCGCCGGAGTAATTGCGCCGTAAACTAGTGAATAATTGTCTCAATGAAAATGAAGGAAAAAGAAAAGAGACTGTTTGAAAACTTTTTTCGTAGGTTCGAGTAACATTTTCGAGATAGCGTTACCAGAAGCACGCGTCGGTACAATTTTCTGGTAATGAATGAAGGAAAGTAAATGCTATCCGTCGTTGACCGTAATCGGTCAGATTAGAGGCTTCGAGCGTAAGATCTGTTAATGAGAAATTTAATTACCGAGTAAGCGGTGAAACCAGTCGTAGCTTCCATATCATCGTCGATGCCTTTTGTAATTAACATTTTCAGGAAGCCGTTTAAAAAAAGTAAATTTCAAAGTCGGAACACCGCGAACCGGGCCCACACTATACAAAGCGTGCAAATCAGATTAAAAAATAATCCCCAAACTTAGAGAAATGAACAGATGTGTCTCGTGGACCAGTTATTCCTGTGGTTTACATTTTTCAACGCATTCATAAATCACTCGTTCCACAATGCTCAAAGATAATTACTGGAAGTAACGATGAAAAATGTTTATGTCGGTTCAGGAAACAAATCCATTCTGTATCCAATAATCCACACACATTAGCTTGATAAATTAATTTTTATAAAAAGAAAAAGATATATAATATACTCCATCATGCGAATAACAAATGTTTACATTTTAAAAGATATTTTCTGGCGATAAAAATGTATTATTTGACAATTCTAGCGGAATAGGAAATCCAGTAAAAATTATACGAATGTTTCCCCACAACCAATTAATGCTGTTAACTGACAGAAGACTTCACTTATTTGTAATTTAATTGAGATTAATTTCGAGGGAAAAACAAACTGATACGTGCACACTGCAACGTTCTATTCTCTTTCACGTCCGTTTAACCGAATCATTTAGAAAGTCATATAAATTTTCATGTCAAAAGTTTCGTAATGCTGCACAGTATATGCGAATTTTTTTTCAACGTGATGAAGTTTTGTACGAAAAAGGAAAAACTAGGCAGACAGATAAAATGGAATGAAAGAAAAAAGCCTATGGCTATCTGGAAAGGCTCCTTTGTTTTTCAATGAGATTCCGAAATTGTAATATAATATTATATTCTATTCATCGCGGTTGAAACAGAAACTAACAGTGCTTCAGCAAACTTTCTCTCGGGAACTTTTTACATTAATTATACACCATCTCCATTTAGCCACAGAATAATAGCGAATACCAAACAGATACAATAAAATATCCGCCCGTTTGTTCCAATTTGCTCGATTCCAATCGTGATTTCGCGATGAATTATGAGTTAAAATTTGAGAATTAAAAACTTTATTAATCATAATTATGCAAATTAAAAACTGTAGAGATTGGAAATTCTGATCATTGACTTCCCTGAACTAAATCAGTAATGACCAATAGAATAGATCCAAAAAAATATGTAAATACCACTGTACACCATACAGTTTCATCAGCAATAGACAGTGCCATTTGTGCCATTCGAATACAGCATGAACTCATCGCATTATTAACCACCATCCTTGGCTTGATTCTCAATTACCACAGAACGTGGGATTTAATTACTCAATGCGTCATTTACATTTATTATACACAGGTTTCGCCAACACCTACAGCTTTTGTCAAAATTGTACACGGTTCGAACCTGAAAAGTGTTTCGCGATGAATTATGAGTTAAAATTTGAGAATTAAAAACTTTATTAATCATAATTATGCAAATTAAAAACTATAGAGATTGGAAATTCTGATCATTGTCTTCCCTGAACTAAATCAGTAATGACCAATAGAATAGATCTCGTAGAAAAGATCCTCGAACGCCCACAAAACGAACGTCCGTTCTCCGTCAGGCGTTCGACAGAGTAGCCATCCAGACGTCCGTCAGCGTCACTTGGAACCATCGAGTGGCAACGGTGCAAGGCGTCGCGTTCTCAATATCGATCGTTGTCGAGTTACTTCCTAGACAATCCGTGATCCAATTCCAGATAGAGTCGGACAAAACTACGCTAGACCAGGTAACGGTTCCTCGTCGAGGGACGCAACAGGTAACGCGACCACATCCCTCGTTACAATGCGCTGCGTAACAGTTCGTCGCGTTTGAAAAAACACGGGGAGCGGTCCAAAAATCACAGCGACGAGAACGGGAGGGAGGCATAATGAAATGGAAATGGATTTTCGTGGCCACCACCGCGGAGCAACAGGTACGCCTCGTAACGAATTATCGCGGGCGCGATAAACGGTAATTCGAACGGAGAAAGGAAGTTCCACCAGCCACCGGAGACACGAGAACCAAGAAGGGCGCGACGTGTCAAAGTTTTTAATTAGTTCGCGAAGCGATCGGGTCGCTATCGGAACGCGAGTGGCTCGTTGCAAATCAAAAGCAATTTACACTTTTGCTGTCTTGGCACCGACTGGTCCATGCCCTATAGATTCTCCGACGAAATTATCCAATCAGAGAATCCCGATAGTTCCGAGGCTGCTGGCGCGGCGTTTTCAAATAGGCTTTCGATCTCGTCGACATGTAAACGTAAGAAAATTGCCCTGCCTCAAGTTCGACTCGGAATTTTATCGAGAAGCAGTCGCGACACATAGACGATTTCGCGAATATTTGCGAAATAAAAATAAGGATCCCAAGCCTAGGAGAAACATTTGTAATCGTGACAAAAGTTTTAGAAGCAAACAGGAACCGTACCACTGACGAGAAAGGGGTAACTGCTAACGAACAGTGGCCAAAAGCAAATGTTGCTTACTTTCCTTCTCGATGAGCTCTCTTGCGAGGAGCAAAGCTAGGTAGATATTTCCCATGACATTCGAGTAAATCCAGAATATCGCGAGACTACCAAACGAATCAACAGTTCCACGTGGAACGAATGATTACACCGGTTACCCCGCAAACAAGTCACCATCCACGATCACCCATTCATCACTCTAAACTTCCGCAGCGCCGTGTCAACCTCCACTTTTCGTTTCTTTACCCGATCGCAGAACTTCAGCAATTAGTACCAGACCAGCGGAACTCTCAGCGAAAGTGAAACGGATCGAACTTTCTTGCTCCAAAACAGCCGGTTCCAGTGGCCCCATAAAGGCCCTGTCACCATCGACTACCATCGCGATGTACCATCCAACGCCGCAACGCAACGTAACTAGAAACCATGGACTTGGAGAAAGCGGACCACCGATCTCCCATTGAGGAGCGACCATAGCCGCTCTGAACTGCAAGTTCCACTCGAACCCACCACCCGACGCAAACACAGGACAACGTGTGAAGCCGTTCGCAAGCTCAACCATTCACAATTATGAAGTCATGAAGCTTCTGTTACCTGCCGTGCTGATATACATGTGCTCGGCCAACAGCGAGCCGGGCGATAGATGGTTATTGAGCTCCGAGCAGGTTCGACTCGACGACGAGGGCGACGATTACTCCAATAGCGAGTCGATCGATCGTGAAAAAATTAATCAGGAACTTCGCCGAGACTTTCCACCCCGGGCTGGTCCATCGACGCGGAAAGGGATCGCGCTCGTTTGAGGGCGCGACATGAGCGTGGCTTCCGGTTCGAGAACCCAGAAACTCATCATCTGATTCGATACGGCCGCAGATAGTTCCGATCTATGGACCCGAGCGCGCAGGTTCTCGTCGCCTGACCAGTGAAGAAGAAGGCGGTCGTCGAGGGCGACCTCTTCCTCGGAGGGTTTATGCTGTTGCACGAGAGGCAGGACCCGATCACGTGCGGCCCTGTTATGCCGTAGGGCGGAGTACAAGCATTGGAGGCGAGGCTTTACACCCTGGATAACCTCAATGAGGGCGAGGGCATTCTGCCGAGTGTGAAGATCGGGGCGCACATCCTTGACGATTGTGATAAGGACACGTACGGTCTGGAGATGGCGGTGGATTTCATAAGAGGTGAGTAACTGAGAATAACGAGGTCGCTAAGCTTACGTTTTCTCCGTTTTTTCGTATGCTAACGATCTGCGCGTTGCGCAGAAGGTAAAACGGTTCACCCTCAGAAACTCGAGTATATTTCCGTCGATTTGGAGAATTAATTCGTCGTAATTTTTAAAAATCTTGAGAGACCGTCGAATTTTGAACGCGGAAATAGATTGATAATGGATGTTTGTTGTTTCGCACATTTTTTTGCAGAAAATCAAATAGAAAGGAAAAACTTTTATCTCGAGTTATATGAAGCTACGTTCAATCGTGAGATTCGTAAACATTGTAAAACAGCATTGAAATTTATGGACTGTATCCTATGCATTCCGAATGTTTGTTCAGCCGATATACGAGCGACTAAAGCTGATTTAGAATAAAAGAATCAAAGCAACCTTCGAACAATCCTGCAGTTTGCCGCTGAGCAATTAAACAAATATATTATAACATAATATATTAATAAATCAGAGTGTTACTTCGCGCGCTAATGGAGAGGGACGCGCGGCAAAGTCGCAACATTAAAACAACCTAACAATTTTCCTGAATCGTTAGTCCAGATGCTTCTTGCAGTTGCGACGATAAACCCTGAAACCGGGACGGGAAGATAATCATGCTGGCAGCGCATCGCTCGCTTCGAAATTATCACGACCAAACGCCGTTTACGACCTTCCTGTTTGCGAAGTACGAAATTTCACTGATAAACAGAATCACGGGAAAGAGAAACGACAAGGGTTTGTTGGAATTTCTATTTTCTGTGTTTTTCTGGTTCCTCGCAGTCAGCGCTCACGAAATATTTAGAGAACAAAATCAGAAATTAACGGGAGAACGAACGGAAAGAAGGAGAACGTACGAAAGAAAAAATAATGCATGGGTATGCATGGGTATGCATGGGTATAATAAAAGGCAGAAAAGAACGAACAATGAGATTGTTTCAGTGTTACAGCTTAAATGCGAAACTGTAAGTACGAAGCATGAGGAAATGGACTTCTAAAGTCCATTAATTCAATATCGCGCATTTGTCGCGGGGAAAAGTTGTAGTAGACACTGAAGTTATCCTGGTATTAAAATGAATATCCAGCCCGAGAAACGGCCAAGTTTCGCGAAACCACGGTGTAGTAAACCACGCCACTGAAGAACAGATGCGTAAAGGATGTCGTCAACTTTTAAGCTTTTACGACGCAACAGAGGTAGCCAGAAGATTGCTATAATTAGCACAATTTTCCATTAGATTTAGTTCAGAAGTGACAGCTGGAGAACCATCGAGAACTTTCGCGACATAACCCTTTTCCCCAATTAGCATATCCCTTCACTTATAGCTAATAATTAGTGTACCACCATCGAATCGAGTCAAGACTGAATTACGAAACTAGACAAATTTCAGACAACGCTCAATTACGTTTAAAAATAATAGTGAAAAGCACGCGTAAGGTATTCGTTTGCAAAGAACATTCGATTAATCTTCATAGCGTCTGCGATCAATAGCGCACCGAATAATTAACCAACCCTCCTCAATAGTTCGCCAACTTTCGAAAAAGAGATTACGTTCATTCATTATCGCAAGTCGTTATCAAAAGTCGTTCGAATTAGAGAGGATTTGACACCGCAGATTCAGGACTGCATCCCTTCTGCATCTCATTATGGGATGACCAGGAGCAATTAAAAGTCGCACTGAATAGACACCAGAGATTCGATTAAACCGCACAAAGGACTGATGTAAATAGAAACGGAAGAATTGCTTATAGTAACGTACTCACGCTTGCACGTAGATGTGACGCAACATAAATTATTTACAGACTTTCCCAGGTCTCTGACCACATCATCCTCGTTCACAGCTATTATGACGCCAACTGACGGGGATAATAGTGATGTCAAACTGAGCAGCGTAAAACAATGAACAATTATTTATCCATCGATTCGTCAGGGAATGATATACATATGTATATACTTGTTCCTGACCCACAAATTCTACAAATTTTACTTCTCTTATTATTTCTTGTTGCAAACCAGGATGAGATCATCGACGAACAAAATTGAGTGTAACAACGATCGTGCTATTACTGAATGTAGAATTACTCTCTATTCTTTATTACTTCACTTAAATAGGCTAGTATTTGGCCATTTTTTACGAGATCCTTGAAACGTACGAACATACAGTAATTTTACGACGTAAGCGGTTAAGTAACCAATGTAACGTTACAATTAACTAATTATGGGATACGCCGATGTTTAATGATCAACTACGATTTCAAACTACCTAGTAACTCGACTCCAATTGCAACGGAACCCACACCCCACTGAAAGCATGCTACGCCTTTCTACCTTGCGCCTTCACAAGCATTTAGGTCTCTATCAACCAATTATTCAATTCATTTAATGAAACTGTTGTCACGTGTTAAAATTATCCAAAATTTCCCAATTTCTCTCACTCGATATCACACTCCACATTTATTTTCGATTAAAAATATATTTCTAATTTATGCGGAATCTTCATTCGTAAACTTACTTCGTTCGCTCAAATAACAGCCGCTATTTTGAAGCAGCCAGTGTCTCCCTTTGGATTTAATACACTGCGCCGACAGGCCTTTAAACTTCGTTCGTAGTCGAAGCACGCTCCGGCGTAATTTGATCAGTGCCAGTCGTATTTTCTGAGTGTAGTAGGAAACCTAAAGGAGACTGGCGCAACTGAATTTTACCCGGCCAGCAACGTTTTCGGTATGCGTCTCGTAAAAACGAACGCGGTTCCTCACCTAAATATCTCGCATCGCTCAGTGTTTGTCTTGGCTGAGCTGTTGAATTATTTCTTCGCTGCTGTGGATATTTAAACAGGCTTGCGCGCGGTAGCTGCCTCCGCGGTTACATTAAAATTCCTTAAGTCCTTGAATTTTCGCGAAAATCCGTCGCGATACGCGCCCGGCTTGCCGCCAGCACTCTTTTCCATTACGAATCAGACTTTCAAGTCGCTAATGGTGCTTAACGATTTAAACAGGTCCATCGAGGGAGCATTAACTCATTTGTCAGGGAGAGCGTCCATTATACGTCCCATAATTCATAATGAATGGCGTCTCGCTCCTAAGGAATATTATTACTTTACTTTTAATTCTTCTATCGCTTTACATGTCGATATTTCTCGGACATTTTACAAGCCTCATCGAGAGAGAGAGAGAGAGAGAGAGGGAGGGAGAGAGAGAGGACAGAATGTGTAATTGCTAATAAAAGAAAATTGGTAAAGGAATTAATTTGAAGAGAAAATGTTAAGAAATCCCTCTATTCGCTGAAATGCGATTAAAATATTTCGCATCGGTGAAAAGGATTGAGAATTCCGCTTCCATTAGCCAGAATGACCCGATACGATAAAGTTTTGTCTAAACGATCAGGAATTTCGTTCGAAATTATACATAAAACGAATCCTCTTATACTTTCTGTATTGAAAACCGATAAAAATCAAGTAACAAGCATCAACTATATCTCCATGCTTCACGAATGATAAAAACATTATTGACTTTTTTGTTGCTCGTCAAAATACATCGAATATAAAGGAAGCAAATTATCTTTCTATACCTTTCCACGCTGCAATAAATTATACAAATCTAACAATAGATATTTGAAGTAAAAGTTGTATTTCTCCTCTGCCGACGAAAAATTTGTCATAAAAGGAAGAAGGAACAAGGAATTTAAAAAAGGAGACCACTATCTCGAAAGGAAAAATATATGAACATTAATTGGCGAAAAAGGAAGGAATAATTATTTGGAAAGACGCCAAGCGTCGCATCCATTGAAATCTCACGACGGCAGCAATGGACAACGATTAATTACCGCTTTATCATTCCACCGGGCCATTAAAATTCGAAACGCGGTAACGCGACACATTCTGGCGTTTTCCTTGCATATCCCTCCTACTTTATTGCCTCTGACCGGTTAAAAAAAATTCATTCCGATTGCTACATCTAGAACGATTTTGTTACGTCGAACGTTATTCCGCGAATAGCGCTGATCAAAATTCATAGTACGAACGAGGATGTAATACCAACCCTGATCCTATGAAATTATCAACTGGTTACCCCAGTAAAAATGTTAAATAAATAAATCGTTTATCTCTGATATTTGATTAAAATTCGTATTATAGGAGGAGAATTTAAAAAATGTAATACTTTTCGAATTCGTGAAAAATAATTGAACTGGAAGTTTAATAAAAATTCTATGAGAGATTTTTTTGAAATTTTAGCTCGTTTCAAACGTGAATGGTGATTTCATTTTACTGGATTTGACAAATTTTATTGCCAATTCCGCTTGGCGCCGTTAATATCAACACAGTGTCAATAAGTGATTAAATGAATCCAATTTTATGGACTCCAGATACGGTATATCCGCCCTTAGGTGTTGAATTTGGGGGAAGAGTATAGACGCATTTCACATCGCTCCGTGCATTTTCGAGTTTTCGAGTGGAAATCTTGAGATTTCGAATACAAGCTACGGCTTAATCGAATTTGGTAAGTATCGCGTGAAATCCAGACGTAAAAATCTGGAATTCTTTCGGTATTAGGGTCGAATAATAGCGAATTTCGTGCTCGGATTCGCTATCCTTCACGGTTACGACACGTGCGCCGTCGTTCGCCATTTCCAAATCTAATTTCGAGTCGTGGAGGCTGCTGACGACGTCGTGGGAGAACTGAAGAGGAAGAGGATATCGGAAGATGCACCGGTCAACACCTCAAGAAGGTGTTGACACATTCACAAAACGGGATATTAATCGCCAAAAACAACGATAAAAAGAGTTGAAATAGTAGACCGAGCGCCAACGTACGTTCACTATCAGCAAACTTTACCTTTCGCGAGGGACAAAGGTGCAGAGGTGTAAGCGAGTAGACAATAGATCGCAAGTATCAATCTGTCACGGTGATAAAGGACCCGTAGTGCGAGAGCGACAGCATCTCAATAATGATTATAATTCGTGATACGTCACGAATTTAAAAGTAAATAAAAACTCTAATAAATTCGTAACGCACCGAAGAAAGACAACAAATAAGCGCAGTGAGTGCGAGCACACACTGTAAACAGAATGACACAGAATTGTAAGTAACAATCGTACATCAAGTGCAATAAAAGTAGTTTTGATTATAAATAAATTAAAACTACCGGATGGGTGAAAATAAACATGAAAAGTTAAAAGAAAAAAGACTTGTGCCCACGCTGACAGAAGGGGGTCGGGCAGATAAGTGTTTCACGGCAGGGGAGCTCTTGACCCACCGCGGAAAGTGTTCTCAAAAGTCGACTGTCACTGACCTACCTCTCAAGTGCCAACCTGTTTACCTACAAAAAAGGGGGACAGGAAGGCAATAAATAGACAGTGTAGAGGGGGTAAACACTCGTCGGCGTCGCACGCATGTCGACAAGTCAAAACAGGTTAAAAAGCTCGTTAAATACGGAAGCTTTACATCCTGTGCAGTTTGCAGTGAAGTAAATAAACACTTTCTACATGCAAATGTATGATAAGTGAAACAAACATAGTGAAGATACGACAGAATCAATTCCAAACAAAGAAAGACAGAATAAAAATATTACATGCATTACAAAAAGTTAAAGTGAATGGTATAAAAGACATTGTTCAACAAACTGCAGTAAGTGTGTAATATTAAGAAGACCAAGACGTGGGTAGAGTGTTTGTAATCCTCTCCATATCTGTAACACAAACAATTATAAGAACCATTCACTAAAAAGGCACATATTGTGATAGATATATATTGTGAAGTGAGAAACTATAACTGAAGAGAAAGAACTAAGTGTCTAGCAGACATAACAAAGATAGGTTAAAGGCTGTTTAATACATACTGAAAACGAAATCTGATTCACGCGTACTATAGAAAAACGAATAATAAGGAGCTCCTGGTGTGAATAAAGCTCATTGCACACCTAAAAGAAAGAATTTCAAGAGTTAGAAGAAGAAGAAAGTACAATCTGTTTACATGTCAAAAAACGAACATATCATACCTCTGTAAATAGAGAGTCTAGAATACAGTTCCTACGAGCGGGTTGGAGATAAATCACTCCACGCGTGCCTAAAACAGGCAATAAGTACTAAGATAATTAACGGTGCATAAAGCTGAGAGAAGAGAAGAGAAGATTTGTAACAAGTGCGTAGTGGGAAGGATGCAAACAATACCATACGTACCTAAACAGATAAAAATGCAAACAATCAATGCGAGAGTTTCAAATTAGAGCAAAGCTGGCAGTTTTTACACCGGTAAAACCGCCAATAAGACGGAAAACAAAGCTGGTAATAAAACGGAAACCAGTAAAAAGAGCAGCGGTGACAACAGGATCACCAAATATTTTAGAAAGGAAATAAAAGAGCTGCTTAAAGACGACGCCGTCCCGACAACTAGCAAGGGAATGAGTGGCGGCAAAAAAATAGAGCACTCCATCGTTGGAATGGCGGTGGAAAACAGGTTTGTGGCCCTAGATATCGAAGGAGATTCAAATGAAAATGAATTTAGCCTGGAGGAGGCGATGGACAAAGCTTAAAATTCACCCTGCTGTGTCAAATACTACAAGTGAATGTGCACCATGCTGCCAAAGCACAGGACTGAGTAATAAGCGAAATGAAGCGCAGCATGGTGGAACTTATAGTCATCGCAGAACCGTATCGGATACCATTGAGTCAATATTGGATCGAGGATACAAGCCTATAACCAAAATAGCAAATGGAAACAGCTACATCGCGGTGAACTGGGCGGAATACGTGGTGGGGGGTGTGTACGCACCGCTGAATTAGCCGTTGAGCGATTAAGAGCGCTTACTGGACGAAATATGGAGCGCAATTAAAAACATTTGGAACCGCCCAGTATTTGTACTTGGAGATTTCAATGCGCATGCAGTCATGTGACATTCGAAAAGCACAATAGATCGCGGTCACTCGATGCTGAAGTGAGCGAATGCTGCAAACTTACAGATCCTAAATCGTGGAGCGGAAGCAACGTGCTCGCGATTTCAAGGAGATAGCATAGTAGATATCTCCGTGGGAAATGCTCTCACAGCGAAAAGAGTGCAAAATTGAGAAGTCGACAACATGGACAATCTGTCGGACCATAAGTGTATTTGGATACAGATATCCACAGCCCAAGCAAAACGCCTCAGAAATTCTTGATAGCAGCACCACGTAAGAAAATGAGCCGTTAATAAGCTGAACGACGATTATATGCGGGTTGCTGCTTTATCCGCAACATAGACTCGAAAAAAAGAAGGTCCAGTGAATGTGGACGAGGAAATAGCAGAATTAATGGATTCCGTGACAGCGGTGTACAACGCTTGCATGCTACGTACAAAACCCAATGTGCAAAGACGACCTGTGTATTGGTGGAACGAAACAATATCGCGAATTTGTGCAGAATATACGCTAACGCGCCACCAGTACAAAAGAGAGAAGGGTCGCCGGTCCATGAGAAACATAGAAACCATCCTGCGGTGCAACGAAAGCTATAAAAATAAGAAAAACAAGCTGCAGTCCGCAATATCTGACTCCAAGACACGGGCACGGGAGCGACTAATGTCCACCTTGCAAGAGGATCCGTGGGGGCGTCCATACAAAATGGTAATGGACAAACTAAGACCATGGGCGCCTCCTATATCAGAAACGATGCAACCAAACTTCCTGGAGCGGGTTGTTGAGAATCTATTTCCACGAGAGGAAAATGGTGCAACCAGAGATCGCCCGCGCAGTGCAAAAACTTAAGAGAAAGAGCACTGCGCCAGGCCCGAATGAAGTTCCTGGCTCAACTTGGCTAGGAATTCTAGGTTTCTTTGCCCGACGGCTGCAGAGGATCTTCACGGAATGCTTGCAGACCGGAAAATTTCTAAGAAAGTGGAAATCTGGCAGAATGTTCTTGCTGAAAAAGCCCGGAAGGCCGGAAGAAGATCCGTCTGCTTATCGTCCTATCGTTCTGCTGGACGAGATAGGAAAAATCTTCGAAAGAGTAATTCACCGGAGACTCGTTCAGCATTTTACGACGAGAGGACGAGATTTAGCGGATTGCCAGTACGGTTTCAGGGAAGGTCGATCCGTAATCGATGCGATAAGAAATGTAAAGTCGATTGCAGAAACAGCTACAAAAAACGGGGGGGTTGCTTTTGCGGTATCTTTTGACATAAAGAATGCCTTCAATTCCCTCTCGTGTGCGGCCATACGTGAAGCAATGATTTTCCGGAATACCCACGTGTGGTAATAAATAACTACCTGAGCGATAGAACCATTACTTACAATGGAAAAGACAGATACTTTGAGAGGGTGGACAATCGCGGTGTTCCGCAGGGATCGGTTCTTGAACCGTTACAGTGGAACATCGGATATAACAAAGCTATCTTTCAGCCACTTCCGATAGGAGTACATATTACATGTTATGCCGATGACACGCTAGTACTTGCCACTAGAAGCAACGAAAGCAGGACCATCTGTCGTGCAGAAGGGGGAGAGGTATCGGTAACGATGAAGTTCCGTGAACTTGGCTTTCAGATTGCCGTGGAAAAAACGGAAGTTTTACTCTTGATTGACCCGCGTGACAATAAAAGAAGAGCTGAATGCCGAGAGATGAAAAAAATTGCGAATACAACTGTTGAGGTAAAAAAAGATATTAAATATCTTGGACTTCACCTGGATAGCAAGTGGAATTTCGAGTCGCATTTTATAAGATTGGCGCCCAGATTGGATAGTGCGACACTACATTTTAGCCACATTATGCCAAATCTCGGTGGTCCGAACGCAAATGTCAAACGGTTGTACGGCAGTATCGTATACAGCGAAGTATCGCTCTATAGGGTGCGCCCGTATAGAGCGAAGTTCTTGTCGCGAGTAAAAAGAACTTAAAAACGGTGCGTAGACCGTGGAGAGAGGATGCGATAAGAGTATACAGGACGATCTCGTACGAAAGCAAGCCATGAGCCGTCACACGAACCATTAGACGATAAGTTTGCTCCGTTAAAATCTCATGAGATGGACGGAAAGAAAAAGCGGCGTGCTCACGTACAGAATGACGCAGATATTCACCAGGATATTTTGCGTCATTTCTGAAGCGGATGGGCAAAGAAAACACGTCATTGTGCCCCCATTGCGAAGAGGAGGACGACAGCGGGTGTCACACGCTACAGCGCTATCCAGCACGGGAGCTGCCACGACGCGCTCTGGTAAGCGAGGTAGGGCCAGATTTAACTCTGAGCAGTATCTTTGATAAAATGATGCTAAAACAGAGTTCCTGGCAGGCAATGGCTTTGTTTTGTGATAAAGTCACGGCTTTGAAGGAAGTGGAAGGAAGGAGGAGGAAGGAGGAGGAAGGAGGAGGAAGAGCGCGAATTCCCTGCCCGGCGTGTCCTGCGTGGTCGGCGTCGTAGACGTCTGCCGCGTCCAACCGTGCGAGCGGGGGCTGTTGTTTCCTGAAACTGTACGACAGTTCAGCTTCAAAGATCCTTTCGGTAGGCTGGTCTTCTCCTGCATTGCTACCATGACGCTAGTGGCAAACTCAATGGAGACGCGATCTTCGCGGATCATGCGAAGACGAAGACGAAGCTTCGCTGAAGACAAAAACAATGATATATACACAGAAGAGTTGCATCGTTGGAAACCACAGACCGAAGAAAGAAGAAAAACCCCAAGAGGAAAGTGGTGAACAATGCGTATAGTGCGGGCGCGAACAATCTCGTGTGCGTGAGTGCGCGAGAATTTCGTGTGTGTGAATGCGCGAGGTTTTCGTGTACGGGAGTCATCATGACAAACATTTGCAAAATGACAACCGAAAGCGAGACAAGGTACTGGCAATGGATAAATAAATGAAGAAAGAAGACATTGCGTGGCAGACAGTTGCTGAATACATAATGGTCGGTAACTGGTCGACCACAAATGAAGAAGAGGAAAAATAAAAGTAGACGGATAGTTACCGACACCTGAATGTTTAATAACCAAGGTCGGTAACTCAAGAAGATCCATGTAACCAAACGACAGAGGAAAAACAGAAGTTACCGACGACGCAAGACACTGTAAACACGGTGGGTAACTCAAAGAAAAAAAAAGGAAATGGACTTAGATTATCATGCTCGTACAAAACACATAGACTCAAAAGATTCGGGATCAACCTTTGAGCCATTGCACGCGTATTTCGAGATGCGGAGATAAACGGGTGATCACGTCTATCTCCCACATGCCTTGGCACATCAAGAGCACAATGCAGTGCGTGCACTGCCCAGAAGAGAGTCTCCTGAAAACATTCAGAGACTCTCAGCGCGGGGGGGGGGGGGGGCTGATGTAAACGATGTTAAGTGCCGGGCCTCCTCCATATATTTGTGCGCTATGATAAGCACTGTTAGGTTTTAGTCAGTAAGAGTCTGGCATAACCACCTAGCAAATTAATCCAAGTCGAGTGGAATCTATGAACATTTCCCAACGAAAAAAAAGGTGTCGAATTTGGAGGCTGGAGAACTCCTGCAGCGGTTACTAATGCCCCGGAGCCAATATGCAGTTATATGAACCCAATTCTGAAGGGCCTAGGTATGGCATCTCCGGCCATCTGATTCGAATTAGGAGCCTGGATAACCGTTGGAACCGTTAATAATAACACAGCGTCAACAGGTGATTAAATGATACCAAATCTTATGGCCCCAGTTACGGTATGTCTACTCCTATGTGTCGAATTAGGCGGCTGTAGAACTCCTGGAGCGATTACTGATTCCCCAGAGCCAAGAAGAAGTTATTTGAACCCAACTCTGCAGGGAATAGGTATGGCATCTCATGACATGGGATTATGTTCCCACAGATATGAAGGAACCGACACGCCTGGAATCTTGTAAAACACTACCACCGAGAGGCTAGATGGGTTAGGTTAGGTTATATTACGTTATAGAAGTATATAATGATCCCTCCGAGAAGTGGGGCCGACCCGCCAAGTATGTTGTGAAATACTACATTCGAGATGTTAGGTTGCCTTATGTTATTATATACAACGTTATAGACGTATATATTGTCCCCACCGAGAAGTACTGGCCGACACGAACGAGATTCTATAAAACATTACCAGCGAGGGTATAGATGGGTTAGGTTAGGTTCTATTACGTTATAGACGTATATAATGTTCCCACCGAGAAGTAGCGGCCGACCCGCCATGAATGTTGGAAAATACTACATCCGAGATGTTAGGATGTCTTAGGTTAGAATATGTAACGTTATAGACGTATATAATGTCCGCACCGAGACGTAGGGCACGACACGAACGGGATTCTGTAAAACACTACCAGCGAGGGTCTAGATTGGTCAGGTTACGTTATATTACGGTATAGACGTATCTAATTTTCCCACCGAGCAGTAGTGGTCGAACCGCCAGAAATGTTGGAAAATACTACATCCGAGGTGTTAGGTTGCCTTAGGACAGGATATATAACGTGATAGACGTATATAATGTCCGCGCCGAGATGAACGGGACGACACGAACGGGATTCCGTGAAACATTACCAGCGAGGGTCTAGCTGGATTAGGTTAGGTTATATAACGTTATAGACGTATATAATGTTCCCACCGAAGAGGTGGAGCCGACGCGTCAGGAATGTTGTAAAATATTACACCTGAGATGTTAGGTTCCCTTAGGTTAACATATTCAACGCTATAGACGTATAGAATGTTCCCACCGAGAAACAGGGGTCGACGCGTCAGGAATGTTGTAAAATATTACACCCGAGTTGTTAGGTTCCCTTAGGTTAGGATATACAACGTTATAGAGGTATAGAATGTTCCCTCCGAGAAATAGGGGCCGACGCGTCAGGAATGTTGTAAAATATCACACCCGAGATGTTAGGTTCCCTTAGGTAAGGATATACAACGTTATAGAGGTATAGAATGTTCCCACCGAGAAGTAGGGACCGACATGCCAGGAATGTTGTAAAATATTACATCCGAGATGTTAAGTTCTCTTAGGTTAGGATATATATCGTTATAGACGAATATAACGTTCCCACCGAGACGTAGGGACCGACATGCCAGGAATGTTGTAAAATATTACAAACCAGATGTTAGGTTGCGTTAGGTTAGGATATACAACGTTATAGACGTATATAATGTCCCCATCGAGAAGCAGGCTACGGCACGCCAGGAATGTTGTAAAATATTACATCCGAGATGTTAAGTTCCCTTAGGTTAGGATATATATCGTTATAGACGTATATAACGTTCCCACTGAGACGTAGGGACCGACATGCCAGGAATGTTGTAAAATATTACATCCCAGATGTTAGGATGCGTTAGGTTAGGATATACAACGTTATAGACGTATGAAGTGTCCCCATCGAGAAGCAGGCTACGACACGCCAGGAATGATGTAAAATATTACATACCAGATGTTAGGTTGCGTTAGGTTAGGATATACAACGTTATAGACGTATATAATGTCCCCATCGGGAAGCGGGCGACGACATGCCAGGAATGTTGTAAAATATTACATCCGAGATGTTACGTTGCCTTACGTTAGGATATATAACGTTATAGATGTATATAATGTCCCGATCGAGAAGTAGGCGACGGCACGCCAGGAATGTTGTAAAATATTACATTCGACATGTTAGGTCGCCTTAGGCTAGGATATATAACGTTATAGACGTATACAATGTTCCCACCGAGAAGTTGGGACCGACATGCCAGGAATGTTGTAAAATATTGCATCCGAGATGTTAGGTTCCCTTAGGTTAGGATATATATCGTTATAGACGTATATAATGTTCCCACCGAGAAATAGGGGCCGACATGTCAGGAATGTTGTAAAACATTTCACTTGAGATGTTAGGTTCCCTTAGGTTAGGATATACAACGCTGTAGACGTATAGAATGTTCCCACCGAGACGTAGGGACCGACATGCCAGGAAAGATGTAAAATATTACATCCCAGATGTTAGGTTGCGTTAGGTTAGGATATACAACGTTATAGACGTATATAATGTCCCCATCGAGAAGCAGGCGACGACACGCCAGGAATGTTGTAAAATATTACATCCGAGATGTTATGTTGCCTTACGTTAGGATATATAACGTTATAGACGTATATAATGTTCCCACCGAAAAGTTGGAGCCGACGCGTCAGGAATGTTGTAAAATATTACACCTGAGATGTTAGGTTCCCTTAGGTTAACATATTCAACGCTATAGACGTATAGAATGTTCCCACCGAGACGTAGGGACCGACATGACACGAATGATGTAAAATACTACATTCCAGATGTTAGGTTCCCTTAGGTTAGGATATATAACGTTATAGATGTATATAATGTCCCCATCCAGAAGTTGGCGACGACACGCCAGGAATGTTCAAAAATATTACATCCCAGATGTTAGGTTGCGTTAGGTTAGGACATACAACGTTATAGACGTATATAATGTCCCCATCGAGAAGCAGGCGACGACACGCCAGGAATGTTGTAAAATATTACATCCGAGATGTTAGGTTGCCTTAGGCTAGGATATATATCGTTATAGACGTATACAATGTTCTCACCGAGAAGTAGGTGCCGACATGCCAGGAATGTTGTAAAATATTACATTCGAGAAGTTAGGTTGCCTTAGGTTAGGATATACAACGTTATAGACGTATAGAATGTTCCCACCGAGAAATAGGGGCCGACGCGTCAGGAATGTTGTAAAATATTACACCCGAGTTGTTAGGTTCCCTTAGGTTAGGATATACAACGTTATAGAGGTATAGAATGTTCCCACCGAGAAGTAGGGACCGACATGCCAGGAATGTTGTAAAATATTACATTCGACATGTTAGGTTGCCTTAGGCTAGGATATATATCGTTATAGACGAATAGAATGTTCCCACCGAGAAGTAGGGACCGACATAACAGGAATGTTGTAAAATATTACATACCAGATGTTAGGTTGCTTCAGGTTAGGATATACAACATTATAGACGTATATAATGTCCCCATCGAGAAGCAGGCGACGACACGCCACGAATGTTGTAAAATATTACATCCGAGATGTTAGGTTGCATTAGGCTAGGATATATATCGTTATAGACGTATACAATGTCCTCACCGTGAAGTTGGGGCCGACATGCCAGGAATGTTGTAAAATATTACATTCGAGATGTTAGGTTGCCTTAGGTTAGGATATACAACGTTAGAGACTTATATAATGTCCCCATCGAGAAGCAGGCGACGACACGCCAGGAATGTTGTAAAATATTACATCCGAGATGTTATGTTTCCTTACGTTAGGATATGAAACGTTATAGTTGTATATAATGTCCCGATCGAGATGTAGGCGACGGCACGCCAGGAATGTTGTAAAATATTACATTCGACATGTTAGGTTGCCTTAGGCTAGGATATATAACGTTATAGACGTATGTAATGTTCCCATCGAGAAATAGGGGCCGACGCGTCAGGAATGTTGTAAAATATTACACCCGAGATGTTAGGTTCCCTTAGGTTAGGATATATAACGTTATAGACGTATATAATGTTCCCACCGAAAAGTAGGAGCCGACGCGCCAGGAATGGTGTAAAATATTACATCCGAGATGTTAGGTTGCCTTCGGTTAGGATATATATCGCTATAGACGCATATGATGTTCCCACCAAGAAGTACGGGCGGACACGCCAGGATTGTTGTCAACTATTACATCCGAGATGTTAGGTTGCCTTAGGTTAGGATATATAACGTTATAGATGTATATAATGTCCCCATCCAGAATTTGGCGACGACACGCCAGGAATGTTCAAAAATATTACATCCCAGATGTTAGGTTGCGTTAGGTTAGGACATACAACGTTATAGACGTATATAATGTCCCCATCGAGAAGCAGGCGACGACACGCCAGGAATGTTGTAAAATATTGCATTCGACATGTTAGGTCGCCTTAGGCTAGGATATATAACGTTATAGACGTATATAATGTTCCCACCGAGAAATAGGGGCCGACATGTCAGGCATGTTGTAAAATATTTCACCTGAGATGTTAGGTTCCCTTAGGTTAGGATATACAACGCTGTAGACGTATAGAATGTTCACACCGAGACGTAGGGACCGACATGCCAGGAATGATGTAAAATATTACATCCCAGATGTTAGGTTGCGTTAGGTCAGGATATAAACCGTTGTAGACGTATATAATGTCCCCATCGAGAATCAGGCGACGACACGCCAGGAATGTTGTAAAATATTACATCCGAGACGTTATGTTGCTTTACGTTAGGATATATATCGCTATAGACGCATATGATGTTCCTACCAAGAAGTACGGGCGGACACGCCAGGAATGTTGTCAACTATTACATCCGAGATGTTAGGTTGCCTTAGGTTAGGATATATAACGTTATAGATGTATGTAATGTCCCCATCCAGAAGTTGGCGACGACACGCCAGGAATGTTGTAAAATATTACATCCGAGATGTTATGTTGCCTTACGATAGGATACATAACGTTATAGACGTATATAATGTACCCACCGAAAAGTTGGTGCCGACGCGTCAGGAATGTTGTAAAATATTACACCTGAGATGTTAGGTTCCCTTAGGTTAACATATACAACGCTATAGACGTATAGAATGTTCCCACCGAGACGTAGGGACCGACATGCCAGGAATGATGTGAAATATTACATCCCAGATGTTAGGTTGCGTGAGGTTAGGATATAAAACGTTATAGACGTATATAATGTCCCCTTCGAGGAGCAGGCGACGACACGCCAGGAATGTTGTAAAATATTACATTCGAGATGTTAGGTCCCCTTAGGCTAGGATATATAACGTTATAGACGTATATAATGTACCCACCGAGAAATAGGGGCCGACATGTCAGGCATGTTGTAAAATATTTCACCTGAGATGTTAGATTCGCTTAGGTTAGGATATACAACGCTGTAGACGTATAGAATGTTCCCACCGAGACGTAGGGACCGACATGCCAGGAATGATGTAAAATATTACATCCCAGATGTTAGGTTGCGTTAGGTTAGGATATAAATCTTTGTAGACGTATATAATGTCCCCATCGAGAATCAGGCGACAACACGCCACGAATGTTGTAAAATAATACATCCGAGATGTTATGTTGCGTTACGTTAGGATACATAACGTTATAGACGTATATAATGTTCCCACCGAAAAGTTGGAGCCGACGCGTCAGGAATGTTGTAAAATATTACACCTGAGATGTTAGGTTCCCTTAGGTTAACATATACAACGCTATAGACGTATAGAATGTTCCCACCGAGACGTAGGGACCGACATGCCAGGAATGATGTAAAATATTACATCCCAGATGTTAGGTTGCGTTAGGTTAGGATATACAACGTTATAGACGTATATAATGTCCCCTCCGAGAAGCAGGCGACGACACGCCAGAATGTAGTAAAGTATTACATTCGACATGTTAGGTTGCCTTAGGCTAGGATATATAACGTTATAGACGTATATAATGTCCCCATCGAGAAGCAGGCGACGAAACGCCAGGAATGTTGTAAAATATTACATCCGAGATGTTAGGTTGCCTTAGGCTAGGATATATATCGTTATAGACGTATAGAATGTTCTCACCGAGAAGTAGGAGCCGACATAGCAGGAATGTTGTAAAATATTACATTCGAGATGTTAGGTTGCCTTTGGTTAGGATATACAACGTTATAGACTTATATAATGTCCCCATCGAGAAGCAGGCGACGACACGCCAGGAATGTTGTAAAATATTACATCCGAGATGTTATGTTTCCTTACGTTAGGATATAAAACGTTATAGACGTATACAATGTTCCCACCGAGAAGTGGTCGACGACACGCAAGGAATGTTGTAAAATATTACATTCGACATGTTAGGTCGCCTTAGGCTAGGATATATAACGTTATAGACGTATATAATGTTCCCACCGAGAAATAGGGGCCGACATGACAGGCATGTTGTAAAATATTGCACCTGACATGTTAGGTTCCCTTAGGTTAGGATATACAACGCTGTAGACGTATAGAATGTTCCCACCGAGACGTAGGGACCGACATGCCAGGAATGATGTAAAATATTACATCCCAGATGTTAGGTTGCGTTAGGTTAGGATATAAAACGTTGTAGACGTATATAATGTCCCCATCGAGAATCAGGCGACAACACGCCTGGTATGTTGTAAAATATTACATCCGAGATGTTATGTTGCCTTACGATAGGATACATAACGTTATAGACGTATATAATGTTCCCACCGAAAAGTTGGTGCCGACGCGTCAGGAATATTGTAAAATATTACACCTGAGATGTTAGGTTCCCTTAGGTTAACATATACAACGCTATAGACGTGTAGAATGTTCCCACCGAGACGTAGGGACCGACGTGCCAGGAATGATGTAAAATATTACATCCCAGATGTTAGGTTGCGTTAGGTTAGGATATACAACGTTATAGACGTATATGTCCCCTTCGAGAAGCAGGCGACGACACGCCAGGAATGTTGTAAAATATTACATCCGAGATGTTAGGTTGCCTTAGGTTAAGATATACAACGTTATAGACGTATATAATGTTCCCACCGAGAAATAGGGGCCGACGCGTCAGGAATGTTGTAAAATATTACACCCGAGATGTTAGGTTCCCTTAGGTTAGCATATACAACGTTATAGACGTATAGAATGTTCCCGCCGAGAAATAGGGGCCGACGCGTCAGGAATGTTGTAAAATATTACACCCGAGCTGTTAGGTTCCCTTAGGTTAGGATATACAACGTTATAGAGGTATAGAATGTTCCCCCCGAGAAATAGGGGCCGACGCGTCAGGAATGTTGTAAAATATTACACCCGAGATGTTAGGCTCCCTTAGGTTAGGATATACAACGTTATAGAGGTATAGAATGTTCCCACCGAGAAGTAGGGACCGACATGCCAGGAATGTTGTAAAATATTACATTCGACATGTTAGGTTGCCTTAGGCTAGGATCTATATCGTTATAGACGAATACAATGTTCCCACCGAGAAGTAGGGACCGACATGCCAGGAATGTTATAAAATATTACATACCAGATGTTAGGTTGCGTCAGGTTAGGATATACAACGTTATAGACGTATATAATGTCCCCAACGAGAAGCAGGCGACGACACGCCAGAATGTAGTAAAATATTACATTCGACATGTTAGGTTGCCTTAGGCTAGGATATATAACGTTATAGATGTATATAATGCCCCGATCGAGAAGTAGGCGACGGCACGCCAGGAATGTTGTAAAATATTACATTCGACATGTTAGGTCGCCTTAGGCTAGGATATATATCGTTACAGACGTATACAATGTTCCCACCGAGAAGTAGGGACCGACATGCCAGGAATGTTGTAAAATATTACATTCCAGATGTTAGGTGGCGTTAGTTTAGGATATACAACGTTATAGACGTATATAATGTCCCCTTCGAGGAGCAGGCGACGACACGCCAGGAATGTTGTAAAATATTACATTCGAGATGTTAGGTCCCCTTAGGCTAGGATATATAACGTTATAGACGTATATAATGTACCCACCGAGAAATAGGGGCCGACATGTCAGGCATGTTGTAAAATATTTCACCTGAGATGTTAGATTCGCTTAGGTTAGGATATACAACGCTGTAGACGTATAGAATGTTCCCACCGAGACGTAGGGACCGACATGCCAGGAATGATGTAAAATATTACATCCCAGATGTTAGGTTGCGTTAGGTTAGGATATAAATCTTTGTAGACGTATATAATGTCCCCATCGAAAATCAGGCGACAACACGCCACGAATGTTGTAAAATAATACATCCGAGATGTTATGTTGCGTTACGTTAGGATACATAACGTTATAGACGTATATAATGTTCCCACCGAAAAGTTGGAGCCGACGCGTCAGGAATGTTGTAAAATATTACACCTGAGATGTTAGGTTGCTTTAGGTTAGGATATATATCGTTATAGACTTATATAATGTTCTCACCGAGAAGTAGGAGCCGACATAGCAGGAATGTTGTAAAATATTACATTCGAGATGTTAGGTTGCCTTAGGTTAGGATATACAACGTTATAGACTTATATAATGTCCCCTCCGAGAAGCAGCCGACGACACGCCAGAATGTAGTAAAGTATTACATTCGACATGTTAGGTTGCCTTAGGCTAGGATATATAACGTTATAGACGTATATAATGTCCCCATCGAGAAGCAGGCGACGAAACGCCAGGAATGTTGTAAAATATTACATCCGAGATGTTAGGTTGCCTTAGGCTAGGATATATACCGTTATAGACGTATAGAATGTTCTCACCGAGAAGTAGGAGCCGACATAGCAGGAATGTTGTAAAATATTACATTCGAGATGTTAGGTTGCCTTAGGTTAGGATATACAACGTTATAGACTTATATAATGTCCCCATCGAGAAGCAGGCGACGACACGCCAGGAATGTTGTAAAATATTACATCCGAGATGTTATGTTTCCTTACGTTAGGATATAAAACGTTATAGATGTATATAATGTCCCGATCGAGAAGTAGGCGACGGCACGCCAGGAATGTTGTAAAATATTACATTCGACATGTTAGGTTGCCTTAGGCTAGGATATATAACGTTATAGACGTATGTAATGTTCCCACCGAGAAATAGGGGCCGACGCGTCAGGAATGTTGTAAAATATTACACCCGAGATGTTAGGTTGCCTTAGGTTAGGATATATAACGTTATAGATGTATATAATGTCCCCATCCAGAAGTTGGCGACGACACGCCAGGAATGTTCAAAAATATTACATCCCAGATGTTAGGTTGCGTTAGGTTAGGATATATATCGTTATAGACGTATACAATGTTCCCACCGAGAAGTGGTCGACGACACGCAAGGAATGTTGTAAAATATTACATTCGACATGTTAGGTCGCCTTAGGCTAGGATATATAACGTTATAGACGTATATAATGTTCCCACCGAGAAATAGGGGCCGACATGACAGGCATGTTGTAAAATATTGCACCTGACATGTTAGGTTCCCTTAGGTTAGGATATACAACGCTGTAGACGTATAGAATGTTCCCACCGAGACGTAGGGACCGACATGCCAGGAATGATGTAAAATATTACATCCCAGATGTTAGGTTGCGTTAGGTTAGGATATAAAACGTTGTAGACGTATATAATGTCCCCATCGAGAATCAGGCGACAACACGCCAGGTATGTTGTAAAATATTACATCCGAGATGTTATGTTGCCTTACGATAGGATACATAACGTTATAGACGTATATAATGTTCCCACCGAAAAGTTGGTGCCGACGCGTCAGGAATATTGTAAAATATTACACCTGAGATGTTAGGTTCCCTTAGGTTAACATATACAACGCTATAGACGTGTAGAATGTTCCCACCGAGACGTAGGGACCGACGTGCCAGGAATGATGTAAAATATTACATCCCAGATGTTAGGTTGCGTTAGGTTAGGATATACAACGTTATAGACGTATATGTCCCCTTCGAGAAGCAGGCGACGACACGCCAGGAATGTTGTAAAATATTACATCCGAGATGTTAGGTTGCCTTAGGTTAAGATATACAACGTTATAGACGTATATAATGTTCCCACCGAGTAATAGGGGCCGACGCGTCAGGAATGTTGTAAAATATTACACCCGAGATGTTAGGTTCCCTTAGGTTAGCATATACAACGTTATAGACGTATAGAATGTTCCCGCCGAGAAATAGGGGCCGACGCGTCAGGAATGTTGTAAAATATTACACCCGAGTTGTTAGGTTCCCTTAGGTTAGGATATACAACGTTATAGAGGTATAGAATGTTCCCCCCGAGAAATAGGGGCCGACGCGTCAGGAATGTTGTAAAATATTACACCCGAGATGTTAGGCTCCCTTAGGTTAGGATATACAACGTTATAGAGGTATAGAATGTTCCCACCGAGAAGTAGGGACCGACATGCCAGGAATGTTGTAAAATATTACATTCGACATGTTAGGTTGCCTTAGGCTAGGATCTATATCGTTATAGACGAATACAATGTTCCCACCGAGAAGTAGGGACCGACATGCCAGGAATGTTATAAAATATTACATACCAGATGTTAGGTTGCGTCAGGTTAGGATATACAACGTTATAGACGTATATAATGTCCCCAACGAGAAGCAGGCGACGACACGCCAGAATGTAGTAAAATATTACATTCGACATGTTAGGTTGCCTTAGGCTAGGATATATAACGTTATAGATGTATATAATGCCCCGATCGAGAAGTAGGCGACGGCACGCCAGGAATGTTGTAAAATATTACATTCGACATGTTAGGTCGCCTTAGGCTAGGATATATATCGTTACAGACGTATACAATGTTCCCACCGAGAAGTAGGGACCGACATGCCAGGAATGTTGTAAAATATTACATCCCAGATGTTAGGTTGCGTTAGGTTAGGATATACAACGTTATAGACGTTTATAATGTCCCCTTCGAGAAGCAGGCGACGACACGCCAGAATGTTGTAAAATATCACATCCCAGATATTAGGTTGCGTTAGGTTAGGATATACAATGTTATAGACGTATAGAATGTTCCCACCGGGACGTAGGTTCTGACATGCCAGGAATGTTGTAAAATATTACATTCGAGATGTTAGGTTGCCTTAGGTCAGCATATACAACGTTATAGATGTATATAATGTCCTCATCCAGAAGTAGGCGACGACACGCCAGGAATGTTGTAAAATATTACATCCCAGATATTAGGTTGCGTTAGGTTAGGATATACAACGTTATATGCGTATAGAATGTTCCCACCGGGACGAAGGTTCTGACATGCCAGGCATGTTGTAAAATATTGCATTCGAGATGTTAGGTTGCCTTAGGTTAGCATATATAACGTTATAGACGTATATAATGTACCCACCGAGAAATAGGGGCCGACATGTCAGGCATGTTGTAAAATATTTCACCTGAGATGTTAGGTTCCCTTAGGTTAGGATATACAACGCTGTAGACGTATAGAATGTTCCCACCGAGACGTAGGGACCGACATGCCAGGAATGATGTAAAATATTACATCCCAGACGTTAGGTTGCGTTAGGTTAGGATATAAAACGTTGTAGACGTATATAATGTCCCCATCGAGAATCAGGCGACAACACGCCACGAATGTTGTAATATATTACATCCGAGATGTTATGTTGCCTTACGTTAGGATACATAACGTTATAGACGTATATAATGTTCCCACCGAAAAGTTGGAGCCGACGCGTCAGGAATGTTGTAAAATATTACACTTGAGATGTTAGGTTCCCTTAGGTTAACATATACAACGCTATAGACGTATAGAATGTTCCCACCGAGACGTAGGGACCGACATGCCAGGAATGATGTAAAATATTACATCCGAGATGTTAGGTTGCCTTAGGTTAGGATATACAACGTTATAGACGTATATAATGTCCCCATCGAGAAGCAGGCGACGACACGCCAGGAATGTTGTAAAATATTGCATTCGACATGTTAGGTTGCCTTAGGCTAGGATATATATCGTTATAGACGAATACAATGTTCCCACCGAGAAGTAGGGACCGACATGCCAGGAATGTTGTAAAATATTACATCCAAGATGTTAGGTTGCCTTCGGCTAGGATATATATCGTTATAGACGTATACAATGTTCCCACCGAGATGTAGGCGACGACAGGCCAGGAATGTTGTAAAATATTACATTCGAGATGTTAAGTCGCCTTAGGCTAGGATATATAACGTTATAGACGTATATAATGTACCCACCGAGAAATAGGGGCCGACATGTCAGGCATGTTGTAAAATATTTCACCTGAGATGTTAGGTTCCCTTAGGTTAGGATATACAACGCTGTAGACGTATAGAATGTTCCCACCGAGACGTAGGGACCGACATGCCAGGAATGATGTAAAATATTACATCCCAGATGTTAGGTTGCGTTAGGTTAGGATATAAAACGTTGTAGACGTATATAATGTCCCCATCGAGAATCAGGCGACAACACGCCACGAATGTTGTAATATATTACATCCGAGATGTTATGTTGCCTTACGTTAGGATACATAACGTTATAGACGTATATAATGTTCCCACCGAAAAGTTGGAGCCGACGCGTCAGGAATGTTGTAAAATATTACACCTGAGATGTTAGGTTCCCTTAGGTTAACATATACAACGCTATAGACGTATAGAATGTTCCCACCGAGACGTAGGGACCGACATGCCAGGAATGATGTAAAATATTACATCCGAGATGTTAGGTTGCCTTAGGTTAGGATATACAACGTTATAGACATATATAATGTCCCCATCGAGAAGCAGGCGACGACACGCCAGGAATGTTGTAAAATATTGCATTCGACATGTTAGGTTGCCTTAGGCTAGGATATATATCGTTATAGACGAATACAATGTTCCCACCGAGAAGTAGGGACCGACATGCCAGGAATGTTGTAAAATATTACATCCAAGATGTTAGGTTGCCTTAGGCTAGGATATATATCGTTATAGACGTATACAATGTTCCCACCGAGAAGTAGGCGACGACAGGCCAGGAATGTTGTAAAATATTACATTCGAGATGTTAGGTCGCCTTAGGCTAGGATATATAACGTTATAGACGTATATAATGTACCCACCGAGAAATAGGGGCCGACATGTCAGGCATGTTGTAAAATATTTCACCTGAGATGTTAGGTTCCCTTAGGTTAGGATATACAACGCTGTAGACGTATAGAATGTTCCCACCGAGACGTAGGGACCGACATGCCAGGAATGATGTAAAATATTACATCCCAGATGTTAGGTTGCGTTAGGTTAGGATATAAAACGTTGTAGACGTATATAATGTCCCCATCGAGAATCAGGCGACAATACGCCACGAATGTTGTAATATATTACACCCGAGATGTTAGGTTCCCTTAGGTTAGGATATATAACGTTATAGACGTATATAATGTTCCCACCGAAAAGTAGGAGCCGACGCGCCAGGAATGTTGTAAAATATTACATCCGAGATGTTAGGTTGCCTTCGGTTAGGATATATATCGCTATAGACGCATATGATGTTCCCACCAAGAAGTACGGGCGGACACGCCAGGAATGTTGTCAACTATTACATCCGAGATGTTAGGTTGCCTTAGGCTAGGATATATAACGTTATAGATGTATATAATGTCCCCATCCAGAAGTTGGCGACGACACGCCAGGAATGTTCAGAAATATTACATCCCAGATGTTAGGTTGCGTTAGGTTAGGACATACAACGTTATAGACGTATATAATGTCCCCATCGAGAAGCAGGCGACGACACGCCAGGAATGTTGTAAAATATTACATCCGAGTTGTTAGGTTGCCTTAGGCTTGGAGATATATCGTTATAAACGTATACAATGTTCTCACCGAGAAGTAGGGGCCGACATTCCAGGTATGTTGTAAAATATTACATTCGAGAAGTTAGGTTGCCTTAGGTTAGGATATACAACGTTATAGACATATATAATGTCCCCATCGAGAAGCAGGCGACGACACGCCGGGAATGTTGTAAAATATTACATCCAAGATGTTAGGTTGCCTTAGGCTAGGATATATATCGTTATAGACGTATACAATGTTCCCACCGAGAAGTGGGCGACGACACGCAAGGAATGTTGTAAAATATTACATTCGAGATGTTAGGTTGCCTTAGGTTAGGATATACAACGTTATAGACTTATATAATGTCCCCATCGAGAAGCAGGCGACGACACGCCAGGAATGTTGTAAAATATTACATCCGAGTTGTTAGGTTGCCTTAGGCTTGGAGATATATCGTTATAAACGTATACAATGTTCTCACCGAGATGTAGGGGCCGACATGCCGGGTATGTTGTAAAATATTACATTCGAGAAGTTAGGTTGCCTTAGGTTAGGATATACAACGTTATAGACATATATAATGTCCCCATCGAGAAGCAGGCGACGACACGCCGGGAATGTTGTAAAATATTACATCCAAGATGTTAGGTTGCCTTAGGCTAGGATATATATCGTTATAGACGTATACAATGTTCCCACCGAGAAGTGGGCGTCGACACGCAAGGAATGTTGTAAAATATTACATTCGAGATGTTAGGTTGCCTTAGGTTAGGATATACAACGTTATAGACTTATATAATGTCCCCATCGAGAAGCAGGCGACGACACGCCAGGAATGTTGTAAAATATTACATCCGAGATGTTATGTTTCCTTACGTTAGGATATAAAACGTTATAGATGTATATAATGTCCCGATCGAGAAGTAGGCGACGGCACGCCAGGAATGTTGTAAAATATTACATTCGACATGTTAGGTTGCCTTAGGCTAGGATATATAACGTTATAGACGTATGTAATGTTCCCACCGAGAAATAGGGGCCGACGCGTCAGGAATGTTGTAAAATATTACACCCGAGATGTTAGGTTCCCTTAGCTTAGGATATATAACGTTATAGACGTATATAATGTTCCCACCGAAAAGTAGGAGCCGACGCGCCAGGAATGTTGTAAAATATTACATCCGAGATGTTAGGTTGCCTTCGGTTAGGATATATATCGCTATAGACGCATATGATGTTCCCACCAAGAAGTACGGGCGGACACGCCAGGAATGTTGTCAACTATTACATCCGAGATGTTAGGTTGCGTTAGGTTAGGATATATAACGTTATAGATGTATATAATGTCCCCATCCAGAAGTTGGCGACGACACGCCAGGAATGTTCAAAAATATTACATCCCAGATGTTAGGTTGCGTTAGGTTAGGATATATATCGTTATAGACGTATACAATGTTCCCACCGAGAAGTGGTCGACGACACGCAAGGAATGTTGTAAAATATTACATTCGACATGTTAGGTCGCATTAGGCTAGGATATATAACGTTATAGACGTATATAATGTTCCCACCGAGAAATAGGGGCCGACATGACAGGCATGTTGTAAAACATTTCACCTGACATGTTAGGTTCCCTTAGGTTAGGATATACAACGCTGTAGACGTATAGAATGTTCCCACCGAGACGTAGGGACCGACATGCCACGAATGATGTAAAATATTACATCCCAGATGTTAGGTTGCGTTAGGTTAGTATATAAAACGTTGTAGACGTATATAATGTCCCCATCGAGAATCAGGCGACAACACGCCAGGAATGTTGTAAAATACTACATCCGAGATGTTATGTTGCCTTACGATAGGATACATAACGTTATAGACGTATATAATGTTCCCACCGAAAAGTTGGTGCCGACGCGTCAGGAATGTTGTAAAATATTACACCTGAGATGTTAGGTTCCCTTAGGTTAACATATACAACGCTATAGACGTATAGAATGTTCCCACCGAGACGTAGGGACCGACGTGCCAGGAATGATGTAAAATATTGCATCCGAGATGTTAGGTTCCCTTAGGTTAGGATTTATATCGTTATAGACGTATACAATGTTCCCACCGAGAAATAGGTGCCGACATGTCAGGAATGTTGTAAAACATTTCACCTGAGATGTTAGGTTCCCTTAGGTTAGGATATATAACGTTATAAATGTATATAATGTCCCCATCCAGAAGTTGGCGACGACACGCCAGGAATGTTCAAAAATATTACATCCCAGATGTTAGGTTGCGTTAGGTTAGGAAATACAACGTTATAGATGTATATAATGTCCCCATCTAGAAGCAGGCGACGACACGCCACGAATGTTGTAAAATATTACATCCGAGATGTTAGGTTGCATTAGGCTAGGATATATATCGTTATAGACGTATACAATGTCCTCACCGAGAAGTAGGGGCCGACATGCCAGGAATGTTGTAAAATATTACATTCGAGATGTTAGGTTGCCTTAGGTTAGGATATACAACGTTAGAGACTTATATAATGTCCCCATCGAGAAGCAGGCGACGACACGCCAGGAATGTTGTAAAATATTACATCCGAGATTTTATGTTTCCTTACGTTAGGATATGAAACGTTATAGTTGTATATAATGTCCCGATCGAGATGTAGGCGACGGCACGCCAGGAATGTTGTAAAATATTACATTCGACATGTTAGGTTGCCTTAGGCTAGGATATATAACGTTATAGACGTATGTAATGTTCCCACCGAGAAATAGGGGCCGACGCGTCAGGAATGTTGTAAAATATTACACCCGAGATGTTAGGTTCCCTTAGGTTAGCATATACAACGTTATAGATGTATATAATGTCCCCATCCAGAAGTTGGCGACGACACGCCAGGAATGTTCAAAAATATTACA
This sequence comes from Xylocopa violacea, assembly GCA_963969225.1. Taxonomy (NCBI): domain Eukaryota; kingdom Metazoa; phylum Arthropoda; class Insecta; order Hymenoptera; family Apidae; genus Xylocopa; species Xylocopa violacea. Next base: position 43,077,389 of record CAXAJV010000001.1, on the reverse strand, counting down.
TCCCAGATGTTAGGTTGCGTTAGGTTAGGATATATATCGTTATAGACGTATACAATGTTCCCACCGAGAAGTGGTCGACGACACGCAAGGAATGTTGTAAAATATTACATTCGACATGTTAGGTCGCCTTAGGCTAGGATATATAACGTTATAGACGTATATAATGTTCCCACCGAGAAATAGGGGCCGACATGACAGGCATGTTGTAAAATATTGCACCTGACATGTTAGGTTCCCTTAGGTTAGGATATACAACGCTGTAGACGTATAGAATGTTCCCACCGAGACGTAGGGACCGACATGCCAGGAATGATGTAAAATATTACATCCCAGATGTTAGGTTGCGTTAGGTTAGGATATACAACGTTATAGACGTTTATAATGTCCCCTTCGAGAAGCAGGCGACGACACGCCAGGAATGTTGTAAAATATTGCATTCGACATGTTAGGTTGCCTTAGGCTAGGATATATAACGTTATAGATGTATATAATGCCCCGATCGAGAAGTAGGCGACGGCACGCCAGGAATGTTGTAAAATATTACATTCGACATGTTAGGTCGCCTTAGGCTAGGATATATATCGTTACAGACGTATACAATGTTCCCACCGAGAAGTAGGGACCGACATGCCAGGAATGTTGTAAAATATTACATTCCAGATGTTAGGTGGCGTTAGTTTAGGATATACAACGTTATAGACGTATATAATGTCCCCATCGAGAAGCAGGCGACGCCACGCCAGGAATGTTGTAAAATATAACATCCGAGATGTTGGGTTTCCTTAGGTTAAGATACATATCATTATAGACGTATATAACCTTCCCACCGAGACGTAGGGACCGACATGCCAGGAATGTTGTATAATATTACATCCCAGATGATATGTTGCGTTAGGTTAGTATATACAACCTTATAGACGTATATAATGTACCCGCCGAGACGTAGGGACCGACATGCCAGGAATGTTGTAAAATATTACATCCCAGATGTTAGGTTGCGTTAGGTTAGGATATACAACGTTATAGACGTTTATAATGTCCCCTTCGAGAAGCAGGCGACGACACGCCAGAATGTTGTAAAATATCACATCCCAGATATTAGGTTGCGTTAGGTTAGGATATACAATGTTATAGACGTATAGAATGTTCCCACCGGGACGTAGGTTCTGACATGCCAGGAATGTTGTAAAATATTACATTCGAGATGTTAGGTTGCCTTAGGTCAGCATATACAACGTTATAGATGTATATAATGTCCCCATTCAGAAGTAGGCGACGACACGCCAGGAATGTTGTAAAATATTACATCCCAGATATTAGGTTGCGTTAGGTTAGGATATACAACGTTATATGCGTATAGAATGTTCCCACCGGGACGTAGGTTCTGACATGCCAGGCATGTTGTAAAATATTGCATTCGAGATGTTAGGTTGCCTTAGGTTAGCATATATAACGTTATAGACGTATATAATGTACCCACCGAGAAATAGGGGCCGACATGTCAGGCATGTTGTAAAATATTTCACCTGAGATGTTAGGTTCCCTTAGGTTAGGATATACAACGCTGTAGACGTATAGAATGTTCCCACCGAGACGTAGGGACCGACATGCCAGGAATGATGTAAAATATTACATCCCAGACGTTAGGTTGCGTTAGGTTAGGATATAAAACGTTGTAGACGTATATAATGTCCCCATCGAGAATCAGGCGACAACACGCCACGAATGTTGTAATATATTACATCCGAGATGTTATGTTGCCTTACGTTAGGATACATAACGTTATAGACGTATATAATGTTCCCACCGAAAAGTTGGAGCCGACGCGTCAGGAATGTTGTAAAATATTACACCTGAGATGTTAGGTTCCCTTAGGTTAACATATACAACGCTATAGACGTATAGAATGTTCCCACCGAGACGTAGGGACCGACATGCCAGGAATGATGTAAAATATTACATCCGAGATGTTAGGTTGCCTTAGGTTAGGATATACAACGTTATAGACGTATATAATGTCCCCATCGAGAAGCAGGCGACGACACGCCAGGAATGTTGTAAAATATTGCATTCGACATGTTAGGTTGCCTTAGGCTAGGATATATATCGTTATAGACGAATACAATGTTCCCACCGAGAAGTAGGGACCGACATGCCAGGAATGTTGTAAAATATTACATCCAAGATGTTAGGTTGCCTTCGGCTAGGATATATATCGTTATAGACGTATACAATGTTCCCACCGAGATGTAGGCGACGACAGGCCAGGAATGTTGTAAAATATTACATTCGAGATGTTAAGTCGCCTTAGGCTAGGATATACAACGTTATAGACGTATATAATGTACCCACCGAGAAATAGGGGCCGACATGTCAGGCATGTTGTAAAATATTTCACCTGAGATGTTAGGTTCCCTTAGGTTAGGATATACAACGCTGTAGACGTATAGAATGTTCCCACCGAGACGAAGGGACCGACATGCCAGGAATGATGTAAAATATTACATCCCAGATGTTAGGTTGCGTTAGGTTAGGATATAAAACGTTGTAGACGTATATAATGTCCCCATCGAGAATCAGGCGACAACACGCCACGAATGTTGTAATATATTACATCCGAGATGTTATGTTGCCTTACGTTAGGATACATAACGTTATAGACGTATATAATGTTCCCACCGAAAAGTTGGAGCCGACGCGTCAGGAATGTTGTAAAATATTACACCTGAGATGTTAGGTTCCCTTAGGTTAACATATACAACGCTATAGACGTATAGAATGTTCCCACCGAGACGTAGGGACCGACATGCCAGGAATGATGTAAAATATTACATCCGAGATGTTAGGTTGCCTTAGGTTAGGATATACAACGTTATAGACATATATAATGTCCCCATCGAGAAGCAGGCGACGACACGCCAGGAATGTTGTAAAATATTGCATTCGACAAGTTAGGTTGCCTTAGGCTAGGATATATATCGTTATAGACGAATACAATGTTCCCACCGAGAAGTAGGGACCGACATGCCAGGAATGTTGTAAAATATTACATCCAAGATGTTAGGTTGCCTTAGGCTAGGATATATATCGTTATAGACGTATACAATGTTCCCACCGAGAAGTAGGCGACGACAGGCCAGGAATGTTGTAAAATATTACATTCGAGATGTTAGGTCGCCTTAGGCTAGGATATATAACGTTATAGACGTATATAATGTACCCACCGAGAAATAGGGGCCGACATGTCAGGCATGTTGTAAAATATTTCACCTGAGATGTTAGGTTCCCTTAGGTTAGGATATACAACGCTGTAGACGTATAGAATGTTCCCACCGAGACGTAGGGACCGTCATGCCAGGAATGATGTAAAATATTACATCCCAGATGTTAGGTTGTGTTAGGTTAGGATATACAACGTTATAGACGTATATAATGTCCCCTTCGAGAAGCAGGCGACGACACGCCAGAATGTAGTAAAATATTACATTCGACATGTTAGGTTGCCTTAGGCTAGGATATATAACGTTATAGACGTATATAATGTCCCCATCGAGAAGCAGGCGACGAAACGCCAGGAATGTTGTAAAATGTTACATCCGAGATGTTAGGTTGCCTTAGGCTAGGATATATATCGTTATAGACGTATAGAATGTTCTCACCGAGAAGTAGGAGCCGACATAGCAGGAATGTTGTAAAATATTACATTCGAGATGTTAGGTTGCCTTAGGATAGGATATACAACGTTATAGACTTATATAATGTCCCCATCAAGAAGCAGGCGACGACACGCCAGGAATGTTGTAAAATATTACATCCGAGATGTTATGTATCCTTACGTTAGGATATAAAACGTTATAGATGTATATAATGTCCCGATCGAGTAGTATTCGACGGCACGCCAGGAATGTTGTAAAATATTACATTCGACATGTTAGGTTGCCTTAGGCTAGGATATATAACGTTATAGACGTATGTAATGTTCCCACCGAGAAATAGGGGCCGACGCGTCAGGAATGTTGAAAAATATTACACCCGAGATGTTAGGTTCCCTTAGGTTAGGATATATAACGTTATAGACGTATATAATGTTCCCACCGAAAAGTAGGAGCCGACGCGCCAGGAATGTTGTAAAATATTACATCCGAGATGTTAGGTTGCCTTCGGTTAGGATATATATCGCTATAGACGCATATGATGTTCCCACCAAGAAGTACGGGCGGACACGCCAGGAATGTTGTCAACTATTACATCCGAGATGTTAGGTTGCCTTAGGCTAGGATATATAACGTTATAGATGTATATAATGTCCCCATCCAGAAGTTGGCGACGACACGCCAGGAATGTTCAGAAATATTACATCCCAGATGTTAGGTTGCGTTAGGTTAGGACATACAACGTTATAGACGTATATAATGTCCCCATCGAGAAGCAGGCGACGACACGCCGGGAATGTTGTAAAATATTACATCCAAGATGTTAGGTTGCCTTAGGCTAGGATATATATCGTTATAGACGTATACAATGTTCCCACCGAGAAGTGGGCGTCGACACGCAAGGAATGTTGTAAAATATTACATTCGAGATGTTAGGTTGCCTTAGGTTAGGATATACAACGTTATAGACTTATATAATGTCCCCATCGAGAAGCAGGCGACGACACGCCAGGAATGTTGTAAAATATTACATCCGAGATGTTATGTTTCCTTACGTTAGGATATAAAACTTTATAGATGTATATAATGTCCCGATCGAGAAGTAGGCGACGGCACGCCAGGAATGTTGTAAAATATTACATTCGACATGTTAGGTTGCCTTAGGCTAGGATATATAACGTTATAGACGTATGTAATGTTCCCACCGAGAAATAGGGGCCGACGCGTCAGGAATGTTGTAAAATATTACACCCGAGATGTTAGGTTCCCTTAGCTTAGGATATATAACGTTATAGACGTATATAATGTTCCCACCGAAAAGTAGGAGCCGACGCGCCAGGAATGTTGTAAAATATTACATCCGAGATGTTAGGTTGCCTTCGGTTAGGATATATATCGCTATAGACGCATATGATGTTCCCACCAAGAAGTACGGGCGGACACGCCAGGAATGTTGTCAACTATTACATCCGAGATGTTAGGTTGCGTTAGGTTAGGATATATAACGTTATAGATGTATATAATGTCCCCATCCAGAAGTTGGCGACGACACGCCAGGAATGTTCAAAAATATTACATCCCAGATGTTAGGTTGCGTTAGGTTAGGATATATATCGTTATAGACGTATACAATGTTCCCACCGAGAAGTGGTCGACGACACGCAAGGAATGTTGTAAAATATTACATTCGACATGTTAGGTCGCATTAGGCTAGGATATATAACGTTATAGACGTATATAATGTTCCCACCGAGAAATAGGGGCCGACATGACAGGCATGTTGTAAAACATTTCACCTGACAAGTTAGGTTCCCTTAGGTTAGGATATACAACGCTGTAGACGTATAGAATGTTCCCACCGAGACGTAGGGACCGACATGCCACGAATGATGTAAAATATTACATCCCAGATGTTAGGTTGCGTTAGGTTAGTATATAAAACGTTGTAGACGTATATAATGTCCCCATCGAGAATCAGGCGACAACACGCCACGAATGTTGTAATATATTACATCCGAGATGTTATGTTGCCTTACGTTAGGATACATAACGTTATAGACGTATATAATGTTCCCACCGAAAAGTTGGAGCCGACGCGTCAGGAATGTTGTAAAATATTACACCTGAGATGTTAGGTTCCCTTAGGTTAACATATACAACGCTATAGACGTATAGAATGTTCCCACCGAGACGTAGGGACCGACATGCCAGGAATGATGTAAAATATTACATCCGAGATGTTAGGTTGCCTTAGGTTAGGATATACAACGTTATAGACGTATATAATGTCCCCATCGAGAAGCAGGCGACGACACGCCAGGAATGTTGTAAAATATTGCATTCGACATGTTAGGTTGCCTTAGGCTAGGATATATATCGTTATAGACGAATACAATGTTCCCACCGAGAAGTAGGGACCGACATGCCAGGAATGTTGTAAAATATTACATCCAAGATGTTAGGTTGCCTTCGGCTAGGATATATATCGTTATAGACGTATACAATGTTCCCACCGAGATGTAGGCGACGACAGGCCAGGAATGTTGTAAAATATTACATTCGAGATGTTAAGTCGCCTTAGGCTAGGATATACAACGTTATAGACGTATATAATGTACCCACCGAGAAATAGGGGCCGACATGTCAGGCATGTTGTAAAATATTTCACCTGAGATGTTAGGTTCCCTTAGGTTAGGATATACAACGCTGTAGACGTATAGAATGTTCCCACCGAGACGAAGGGACCGACATGCCAGGAATGATGTAAAATATTACATCCCAGATGTTAGGTTGCGTTAGGTTAGGATATAAAACGTTGTAGACGTATATAATGTCCCCATCGAGAATCAGGCGACAACACGCCACGAATGTTGTAATATATTACATCCGAGATGTTATGTTGCCTTACGTTAGGATACATAACGTTATAGACGTATATAATGTTCCCACCGAAAAGTTGGAGCCGACGCGTCAGGAATGTTGTAAAATATTACACCTGAGATGTTAGGTTCCCTTAGGTTAACATATACAACGCTATAGACGTATAGAATGTTCCCACCGAGACGTAGGGACCGACATGCCAGGAATGATGTAAAATATTACATCCGAGATGTTAGGTTGCCTTAGGTTAGGATATACAACGTTATAGACATATATAATGTCCCCATCGAGAAGCAGGCGACGACACGCCAGGAATGTTGTAAAATATTGCATTCGACAAGTTAGGTTGCCTTAGGCTAGGATATATATCGTTATAGACGAATACAATGTTCCCACCGAGAAGTAGGGACCGACATGCCAGGAATGTTGTAAAATATTACATCCAAGATGTTAGGTTGCCTTAGGCTAGGATATATATCGTTATAGACGTATACAATGTTCCCACCGAGAAGTAGGCGACGACAGGCCAGGAATGTTGTAAAATATTACATTCGAGATGTTAGGTCGCCTTAGGCTAGGATATATAACGTTATAGACGTATATAATGTACCCACCGAGAAATAGGGGCCGACATGTCAGGCATGTTGTAAAATATTTCACCTGAGATGTTAGGTTCCCTTAGGTTAGGATATACAACGCTGTAGACGTATAGAATGTTCCCACCGAGACGTAGGGACCGTCATGCCAGGAATGATGTAAAATATTACATCCCAGATGTTAGGTTGTGTTAGGTTAGGATATACAACGTTATAGACGTATATAATGTCCCCTTCGAGAAGCAGGCGACGACACGCCAGAATGTAGTAAAATATTACATTCGACATGTTAGGTTGCCTTAGGCTAGGATATATAACGTTATAGACGTATATAATGTCCCCATCGAGAAGCAGGCGACGAAACGCCAGGAATGTTGTAAAATGTTACATCCGAGATGTTAGGTTGCCTTAGGCTAGGATATATATCGTTATAGACGTATAGAATGTTCTCACCGAGAAGTAGGAGCCGACATAGCAGGAATGTTGTAAAATATTACATTCGAGATGTTAGGTTGCCTTAGGATAGGATATACAACGTTATAGACTTATATAATGTCCCCATCAAGAAGCAGGCGACGACACGCCAGGAATGTTGTAAAATATTACATCCGAGATGTTATGTATCCTTACGTTAGGATATAAAACGTTATAGATGTATATAATGTCCCGATCGAGTAGTATTCGACGGCACGCCAGGAATGTTGTAAAATATTACATTCGACATGTTAGGTTGCCTTAGGCTAGGATATATAACGTTATAGACGTATGTAATGTTCCCACCGAGAAATAGGGGCCGACGCGTCAGGAATGTTGAAAAATATTACACCCGAGATGTTAGGTTCCCTTAGGTTAGGATATATAACGTTATAGACGTATATAATGTTCCCACCGAAAAGTAGGAGCCGACGCGCCAGGAATGTTGTAAAATATTACATCCGAGATGTTAGGTTGCCTTCGGTTAGGATATATATCGCTATAGACGCATATGATGTTCCCACCAAGAAGTACGGGCGGACACGCCAGGAATGTTGTCAACTATTACATCCGAGATGTTAGGTTGCCTTAGGCTAGGATATATAACGTTATAGATGTATATAATGTCCCCATCCAGAAGTTGGCGACGACACGCCAGGAATGTTCAGAAATATTACATCCCAGATGTTAGGTTGCGTTAGGTTAGGACATACAACGTTATAGACGTATATAATGTCCCCATCGAGAAGCAGGCGACGACACGCCGGGAATGTTGTAAAATATTACATCCAAGATGTTAGGTTGCCTTAGGCTAGGATATATATCGTTATAGACGTATACAATGTTCCCACCGAGAAGTGGGCGTCGACACGCAAGGAATGTTGTAAAATATTACATTCGAGATGTTAGGTTGCCTTAGGTTAGGATATACAACGTTATAGACTTATATAATGTCCCCATCGAGAAGCAGGCGACGACACGCCAGGAATGTTGTAAAATATTACATCCGAGATGTTATGTTTCCTTACGTTAGGATATAAAACTTTATAGATGTATATAATGTCCCGATCGAGAAGTAGGCGACGGCACGCCAGGAATGTTGTAAAATATTACATTCGACATGTTAGGTTGCCTTAGGCTAGGATATATAACGTTATAGACGTATGTAATGTTCCCACCGAGAAATAGGGGCCGACGCGTCAGGAATGTTGTAAAATATTACACCCGAGATGTTAGGTTCCCTTAGCTTAGGATATATAACGTTATAGACGTATATAATGTTCCCACCGAAAAGTAGGAGCCGACGCGCCAGGAATGTTGTAAAATATTACATCCGAGATGTTAGGTTGCCTTCGGTTAGGATATATATCGCTATAGACGCATATGATGTTCCCACCAAGAAGTACGGGCGGACACGCCAGGAATGTTGTCAACTATTACATCCGAGATGTTAGGTTGCGTTAGGTTAGGATATATAACGTTATAGATGTATATAATGTCCCCATCCAGAAGTTGGCGACGACACGCCAGGAATGTTCAAAAATATTACATCCCAGATGTTAGGTTGCGTTAGGTTAGGATATATATCGTTATAGACGTATACAATGTTCCCACCGAGAAGTGGTCGACGACACGCAAGGAATGTTGTAAAATATTACATTCGACATGTTAGGTCGCATTAGGCTAGGATATATAACGTTATAGACGTATATAATGTTCCCACCGAGAAATAGGGGCCGACATGACAGGCATGTTGTAAAACATTTCACCTGACAAGTTAGGTTCCCTTAGGTTAGGATATACAACGCTGTAGACGTATAGAATGTTCCCACCGAGACGTAGGGACCGACATGCCACGAATGATGTAAAATATTACATCCCAGATGTTAGGTTGCGTTAGGTTAGTATATAAAACGTTGTAGACGTGTATAATGTCCCCATCGAGAATCAGGCGACAACACGCCAGGAATGTTGTAAAATACTACATCCGAGATGTTATGTTGCCTTACGATAGGATACATAACGTTATAGACGTATATAATGTTCCCACCGAAAAGTTGGTGCCGACGCGTCAGGAATGTTGTAAAATATTACACCTGAGATGTTAGGTTCCCTTAGGTTAACATATACAACGCTATAGACGTATAGAATGTTCCCACCGAGACGTAGGGACCGACGTGCCAGGAATGATGTAAAATATTGCATCCGAGATGTTAGGTTCCCTTAGGTTAGGATTTATATCGTTATAGACGTATACAATGTTCCCACCTAGAAATAGGTGCCGACATGTCAGGAATGTTGTAAAACATTTCACCTGAGATGCTAGGTTCCCTTAGGTTAGGATATATAACGTTATAAATGTATATAATGTCCCCATCCAGAAGTTGGCGACGACACGCCAGGAATGTTCAAAAATATTACATCCCAGATGTTAGGTTGCGTTAGGTTAGGAAATACAACGTTATAGATGTATATAATGTCCCCATCTAGAAGCAGGCGACGACACGCCACGAATGTTGTAAAATATTACATCCGAGATGTTAGGTTGCATTAGGCTAGGATATATATCGTTATAGACGAATACAATGTCCTCACCGCGAAGTAGGGGCCGACATGCCAGGAATGTTGTAAAATATTACATTCGAGATGTTAGGTTGCCTTAGGTTAGGATATACAACGTTAGAGACTTATATAATGTCCCCATCGAGAAGCAGGCGACGACACGCCAGGAATGTTGTAAAATATTACATTCGACATGTTAGGTTGCCTTAGGCTAGGATATATAACGTTATAGACGTATATAATGTTCCCACCGAGAAATAGGGGCCGACATGTCAGGCATGTTGTAAAATATTTCACCTGAGATGTTAGGTTCCCTTAGGTTAGGATATACAACGCTGTAGACGTATAGAATGTTCACACCGAGACGTAGGGACCGACATGCCAGGAATGATGTCAAATATTACATCCCAGATGTTAGGTTGCGTTAGGTCAGGATATAAACCGTTGTAGACGTATATAATGTCCCCATCGAGAATCAGGCGACGACACGCCAGGAATGTTGTAAAATATTACATCCGAGATGTTATGCTGCCTTACGTTAGGATACATAACGTTATAGACGTATATAATGTTCCCACCGAAAATTTGGAACCGACGCGTCAGGAATGTTGTAAAATATTACACCTGAGATGTTAGGTTCCCTTAGGTTAATATATACAACGCTATAGACGTATAGAATGTTCCCACCGAGACGTAGGGACCGACATGCCAGGAATGATGTAAAATATTACATCCCAGATGTTAGGTTGCGTTAGGTTAGGATATACATCGTTATAGACGTATATAATGTCCCCTTCGAGAAGCAGGCGACGACACGCCAGGAATGTTGTAAAATATTACATCCGAGATGTTAGGTTGCCTTAGGCTAGGATATATATCGTTATAGACGTATACAATTTTCTCACCGAGAAGTAGGGGCCGACATGCCAGGAATGTTCAAAAATATTACATCCCAGATGTTAGGTTGCGTTAGGTTAGGACATACAACGTTATAGACGTATATAATGTCCCCATCGAGAAGCAGGCGACGACACGCCAGGAATGTTGTAAAATATTGCATTCGACATGTTAGGTCGCCTTAGGCTAGGATATATAACGTTATAGACGTATATAATGTTCCCACCGAGAAATAGGGGCCGACATGTCAGGCATGTTGTAAAATATTTCACCTGAGATGTTAGGTTCCCTTAGGTTAGGATATACAACGCTGTAGACGTATAGAATGTTCACACCGAGACGTAGGGACCGACATGCCAGGAATGATGTAAAATATTACATCCCAGATGTTAGGTTGCGTTAGGTCAGGATATAAACCGTTGTAGACGTATATAATGTCCCCATCGAGAATCAGGCGACGACACGCCAGGAATGTTGTAAAATATTACATCCGAGATGTTATGTTGCCTTACGTTAGGATACATAACGTTATAGACGTATATAATGTTCCCACCGAAAATTTGGAACCGACGCGTCAGGAATGTTGTAAAATATTACACCTGAGATGTTAGGTTCCCTTAGGTTAATATATACAACGCTATAGACGTATAGAATGTTCCCACCGAGACGTAGGGACCGACATGCCAGGAATGATGTAAAATATTACATCCCAGATGTTAGGTTGCGTTAGGTTAGGATATACATCGTTATAGACGTATATAATGTCCCCTTCGAGAAGCAGGCGACGACACGCCAGGAATGTTGTAAAATATTACATCCGAGATGTTAGGTTGCCGTAGGCTAGGATATATATCGTTATAGACGTATACAATTTTCTCACCGAGAAGTAGGGGCCGACATGCCAGGAATGTTCAAAAATATTACATCCCAGATGTTAGGTTGCGTTAGGCTTGGAGATATATCGTTATAAACGTATACAATGTTCTCACCGAGAAGTAGGGGCCGACATGCCAGGTATGTTGTAAAATATTACATTCGAGAAGTTAGGTTGCCTTAGGTTAGGATATACAACGTTATAGACGTATATAATGTCCCCATCGAGAAGCAGGCGACGACACGCCAGGAATGTTGTAAAATATTACATCCGAGATGTTAGGTTGCCTTAGGCTAGGATATATATCGTTATAGACGTATACAATGTTCCCACCGAGAAGTGGGCGACGACACGCAAGGAATGTTGTAAAATATTACATTCGAGATGTTAGGTTGCCTTAGGTTAGGATATACAACGTTATAGACTTATATAATGTCCCCATCGAGAAGCAGGCGACGACACGCCAGGAATGTTGTAAAATATTACATCCGAGATGTTATGTTTCCTTACGTTAGGATATAAAACGTTATAGATGTATATAATGTCCCGATCGAGAAGTAGGCGACGGCACGCCAGGAATGTTGTAAAATATTACATTCGACATGTTAGGTTGCCTTAGGCTAGGATATATAACGTTATAGACGTATGTAGTGTTCCCACCGAGAAATAGGGGCCGACGCGTCAGGAGTGTTGTAAAATATTACATCCGAGATGTTAGGTTGCCTTCGGTTAGGATATATATCGCTATAGACGCATATGATGTTCCCACCAAGAAGTACGGGCGGACACGCCAGGAATGTTGTCAACTATTACATCCGAGATGTTAGGTTGCCTTAGATTAGGATATATAACGTTATAGATGTATATAATGTCCCCATCCAGAAGTTGGCGACGACACGCCAGGAATGTTGTAAAATATTACATCCGAGATGTTATGTTGCCTTACGATAGGATACATAACGTTATAGACGTATATAATGTACCCACCGAAAAGTTGGTGCCGACGCGTCAGGAATGTTGTAAAATATTACACCTGAGATGTTAGGTTCCCTTAGGTTAACATATACAACGCTATAGACGTATAGAATGTTCCCACCGAGACGTAGGGACCGACATGCCAGGAATGATGTGAAATATTACATCCCAGATGTTAGGTTGCGTTAGGTTAGGATATAAAACGTTGTAGACGTATATAATGTCCCCTTCGAGGAGCAGGCGACGACACGCCAGGAATGTTGTAAAATATTACATCCGAGATGTTAGGTTGCCTTAGGTTAAGATATACAACGTTATAGACGTATATAATGTTCCCACCGAGAAATAGGGGCCGACGCGTCAGGAATGTTGTAAAATATTACACCCGAGATGTTAGGTTCCCTTAGGTTAGCATATACAACGTTATAGACGTATAGAATGTTCCCGCCGAGAAATAGGGGCCGACGCGTCAGGAATGTTGTAAAATATTACACCCGAGTTGTTAGGTTCCCTTAGGTTAGGATATACAACGTTATAGAGGTATAGAATGTTCCCCCCGAGGAATAGGGGCCGACGCGTCAGGAATGTTGTAAAATATTACACCCGAGATGTTAGGCTCCCTTAGGATAGGATATACAACGTTATAGAGGTATAGAATGTTCCCACCGAGAAGTAGGGACCGACATGCCAGGAATGTTGTAAAATATTACATTCGACATGTTAGGTTGCCTTAGGCTAGGATCTATATCGTTATAGACGAATACAATGTTCCCACCGAGAAGTAGGGACCGACATGCCAGGAATGTTATAAAATATTACATACCAGATGTTAGGTTGCGTCAGGTTAGGATATACAACGTTATAGACGTATATAATGTCCCAAACGAGAAGCAGGCGACGACACGCCAGAATGTAGTAAAATATTACATTCGACATGTTAGGTTGCCTTAGGCTAGGATATATATCGTTACAGACGTATACAATGTTCCCACCGAGAAGTAGGGACCGACATGCCAGGAATGTTGTAAAATATTACATTCCAGATGTTAGGTGGCGTTAGTTTAGGATATACAACGTTATAGACGTATATAATGTCCCCATCGAGAAGCAGGCGACGCCACGCCAGGAATGTTGTAAAATATAACATCCGAGATGTTGGGTTTCCTTAGGTTAAGATACATATCGTTATAGACGTATATAACCTTCCCACCGAGACGTAGGGACCGACATGCCAGGAATGTTGTATAATATTACATCCCAGATGATAGGTTGCGTTAGGTTAGTATATACAACGTTATAGACGTATATAATGTACCCGCCGAGACGTAGGGACCGACATGCCAGGAATGTTGTAAAATATTACATCCCAGATGTTAGGTTGCGTTAGGTTAGGATATACAACGTTATAGACGTTTATAATGTCCCCTTCGAGAAGCAGGCGACGACACGCCAGAATGTTGTAAAGCATTAAATTCGACATGTTAGGTTGCCTTAGGCTATGACATATATCGTTATAGACGAATACAATGTTCCCACCGAGAAGTAGGGACCGACATGCCAGGAATGTTGTAAAATATTACATCCAAGATGTTAGGTTGCCTTAGGCTAGGATATATATCGTTATAGACGTATACAATGTTCCCACCGAGAAGTAGGCGACGACAGGCCAGGAATGTTGTAAAATATTACATTCGAGATGTTAGGTCGCCTTAGGCTAGGATATATAACGTTATAGACGTATATAATGTACCCACCGAGAAATAGGGGCCGACATGTCAGGCATGTTGTAAAATGTTTCACCTGAGATGTTAGGTTCCCTTAGGTTAGGATGTACAACGCTGTAGACGTATAGAATGTTCCCACCGAGACGTAGGGACCGACATGCCAGGAATGATGTAAAATATTACATCCCAGATGTTAGGTTGCGTTAGGTTAGGATATAAAACGTTGTAGACGTATATAATGTCCCCATCGAGAATCAGGCGACAACACGCCACGAACGTTGTAATATATTACATCCGAGATGTTATGTTGCCTTACGTTAGGATACATAACGTTTTAGACGTATATAATGTTCCCACCGAAAAGTTGGAGCCGACGCGTCAGGAATGTTGTAAAATATTACACCTGAGATGTTAGGTTCCCTTAGGTTAACATATACAACGCTATAGACGTATAGAATGTTCCCACCGAGACGTAGGGACCGACATGCCAGGAATGATGTAAAATATTACATCCGAGATGTTAGGTTGCCTTAGGTTAGGATATACAACGTTATAGACGTATATAATGTCCCCATCGAGAAGCAGGCGACGACACGCCAGGAATGTTGTAAAATATTGCATTCGACATGTTAGGTTGCCTTAGGCTAGGATATATATCGTTATAGACGAATACAATGTTCCCACCGAGAAGTAGGGACCGACATGCCAGGAATGTTGTAAAATATTACATCCAAGATGTTAGGTTGCCTTAGGCTAGGATATATATCGTTATAGACGTATACAATGTTCCCACCGAGAAGTAGGGGCCGACATGCCAGGTATGTTGTAAAATATTACATTCGAGAAGTTAGGTTGCCTTAGGTTAGGATATACAACGTTATAGACATATATAATGTCCCCATCGAGAAGCAGGCGACGACACGCCGGGAATGTTGTAAAATATTACATCCAAGATGTTAGGTTGCCTTAGGCTAGGATATATATCGTTATAGACGTATACAATGTTCCCACCGAGAAGTGGGCGACGACACGCAAGGAATGTTGTAAAATATTACATTCGAGATGTTAGGTTGCCTTAGGTTAGGATATACAACGTTATAGACTTATATAATGTCCCCATCGAGAAGCAGGCGACGACACGCCAGGAATGTTGTAAAATATTACGTCCGAGTTGTTAGGTTGCCTTAGGCTTGGAGATATATCGTTATAAACGTATACAATGTTCTCACCGAGAAGTAGGGGCCGACATGCCAGGTATGTTGTAAAATATTACATTCGAGAAGTTAGGTTGCCTTAGGTTAGGATATACAACGTTATAGACACATATAATGTCCCCATCGAGAAGCAGGCGACGACACGCCGGGAATGTTGTAAAATATTACATCCAAGATGTTAGGTTGCCTTAGGCTAGGATATATATCGTTATAGACGTATACAATGTTCCGACCGAGAAGTGGGCGACGACACGCAAGGAATGTTGTAAAATATTACATTCGAGATGTTAGGTTGCCTTAGGTTAGGATATACAACGTTATAGACTTATATAATGTCCCCATCGAGAAGCAGGCGACGACACGCCAGGAATGTTGTAAAATATTACATCCGAGTTGTTAGGTTGCCTTAGGCTTGGAGATATATCGTTATAAACGTATACAATGTTCTCACCGAGAAGTAGGGGCCGACATGCCAGGTATGTTGTAAAATATTACATTCGAGAAGTTAGGTTGCCTTAGGTTAGGATATACAACGTTATAGACATATATAATGTCCCCATCGAGAAGCAGGCGACGACACGCCGGGAATGTTGTAAAATATTACATCCAAGATGTTAGGTTGCCTTAGGCTAGGATATATATCGTTATAGACGTATACAATGTTCCCACCGAGAAGTGGGCGTCGACACGCAAGGAATGTTGTAAAATATTACATTCGAGATGTTAGGTTGCCTTAGGTTTGGATATACAACGTTATAGACTTATATAATGTCCCCATCGAGAAGCAGGCGACGACACGCCAGGAATGTTGTAAAATATTACATCCGAGATGTTATGTTTCCTTACGTTAGGATATAAAACGTTATAGATGTATATAATGTCCCGATCGAGAAGTAGGCGACGGCACGCCAGGAATGTTGTAAAATATTACATTCGACATGTTAGGTTGCCTTAGGCTAGGATATATAACGTTATAGACGTATGTAATGTTCCCACCGAGAAATAGGGGCCGACGCGTCAGGAATGTTGTAAAATATTACACCCGAGATGTTAGGTTCCCTTAGCTTAGGATATATAACGTTATAGACGTATATAATGTTCCCACCGAAAAGTAGGAGCCGACGCGCCAGGAATGTTGTAAAATATTACATCCGAGATGTTAGGTTGCCTTCGGTTAGGATATATATCGCTATAGACGCATATGATGTTCCCACCAAGAAGTACGGGCGGACACGCCAGGAATGTTGTCAACTATTACATCCGAGATGTTAGGTTGCGTTAGGTTAGGATATATAACGTTATAGATGTATATAATGTCCCCATCCAGAAGTTGGCGACGACACGCCAGGAATGTTCAAAAATATTACATCCCAGATGTTAGGTTGCGTTAGGTTAGGATATATATCGTTATAGACGTATACAATGTTCCCACCGAGAAGTGGTCGACGACACGCAAGGAATGTTGTAAAATATTACATTCGACATGTTAGGTCGCATTAGGCTAGGATATATATCGTTATAGACGTATACAATGTCCTCACCGAGAAGTAGGGGCCGACATGCCAGGAATGTTGTAAAATATTACATTCGAGATGTTAGGTTGCCTTAGGTTAGGATATACAACGTTAGAGACTTATATAATGTCCCCATCGAGAAGCAGGCGACGACACGCCAGGAATGTTGTAAAATATTACATCCGAGATGTTATGTTTCCTTACGTTAGGATATGAAACGTTATAGTTGTATATAATGTCCCGATCGAGATGTAGGCGACGGCACGCCAGGAATGTTGTAAAATATTACATTCGACATGTTAGGTTGCCTTAGGCTAGGATATATAACGTTATAGACGTATGTAATGTTCCCACCGAGAAATAGGGGCCGACGCGTCAGGAATGTTGTAAAATATTACACCCGAGATGTTAGGTTCCCTTAGGTTAGGATATATAACGTTATAGACGTATATAATGTTCCCACCGAAAAGTAGGAGCCGACGCGCCAGGAATGTTGTAAAATATTACATCCGAGATGTTAGGTTGCCTTCGGTTAGGATATATATCGCTATAGACGCATATGATGTTCCCACCAAGAAGTACGGGCGGACACGCCAGGATTGTTGTCAACTATTACATCCGAGATGTTAGGTTGCCTTAGATTAGGATATATAACGTTATAGATGTATATAATGTCCCCATCCAGAATTTGGCGACGAAACGCCAGGAATGTTCAAAAATATTACATCCCAGATGTTAGGTTGCGTTAGGTTAGGACATACAACGTTATAGACGTATATAATGTCCCCATCGAGAAGCAGGCGACGACACGCCAGGAATGTTGTAAAATATTGCATTCGACATGTTAGGTCGCCTTAGGCTAGGATATATAACGTTATAGACGTATATAATGTTCCCACCGAGAAATAGGGGCCGACATGTCAGGCATGTTGTAAAATATTTCACCTGAGATGTTAGGTTCCCTTAGGTTATGATATACAACGCTGTAGACGTATAGAATGTTCACACCGAGACGTAGGGACCGACATGCCAGGAATGATGTAAAATATTACATCCCAGATGTTAGGTTGCGTTAGGTCAGGATATAAACCGTTGTAGACGTATATAATGTCCCCATCGAGAATCAGGCGACGACACGCCAGGAATGTTGTAAAATATTACATCCGAGATGTTATGTTGCCTTACGTTAGGATACATAGCGTTATAGACGTATATAATGTTCCCACCGAAAATTTGGAACCGACGCGTCAGGAATGTTGTAAAATATTACACCTGAGATGTTAGGTTCCCTTAGGTTAATATATACAACGCTATAGACGTATAGAATGTTCCCACCGAGACGTAGGGACCGACATGCCAGGAATGATGTAAAATATTACATCCCAGATGTTAGGTTGCGTTAGGTTAGGATATACATCGTTATAGACGTATATAATGTCCCCTTCGAGAAGCAGGCGACGACACGCCAGGAATGTTGTAAAATATTACATCCGAGATGTTAGGTTGCCTTAGTATAGGATATATATCGTTATAGACGTATACAATTTTCTCACCGAGAAGTAGGGGCCGACATGCCAGGAATGTTCAAAAATATTACATCCCAGATGTTAGGTTGCGTTAGGCTTGGAGATATATCGTTATAAACGTATACAATGTTCTCACCGAGAAGTAGGGGCCGACATGCCAGGTATGTTGTAAAATATTACATTCGAGAAGTTAGGTTGCCTTAGGTTAGGATATACAACGTTATAGACATATATAATGTCCCCATCGAGAAGCAGGCGACGACACGCCGGGAATGTTGTAAAATATTACATCCAAGATGTTAGGTTGCCTTAGGCTAGGATATATATCGTTATAGACGTATACAATGTTCCCACCGAGAAGTGGGCGACGACACGCAAGGAATGTTGTAAAATATTACATTCGAGATGTTAGGTTGCCTTAGGTTAGGATATACAACGTTATAGACTTATATAATGTCCCCATCGAGAAGCAGGCGACGACACGCCAGGAATGTTGTAAAATATTACATCCGAGATGTTAGGTTGCCTTAGGTTAAGATATACAACGTTATAGACGTATATAGTGTTCCCACCGAGAAATAGGGGCCGACGCGTCAGGAATGTTGTAAAATATTACACCCGAGATGTTAGGTTCCCTTAGGTTAGCATATACAACGTTATAGACGTATAGATTGTTCCCGCCGAGAAATAGGGGCCGACGCGTCAGGAATGTTGTAAAATATTACACCCGAGTTGTTAGGTTCCCTTAGGTTAGGATATACAACGTTATAGAGGTATAGAATGTTCCCCCCGAGGAATAGGGGCCGACGCGTCAGGAATGTTGTAAAATATTACACCCGAGATGTTAGGCTCCCTTAGGTTAGGATATACAACGTTATAGAGGTATAGAATGTTCCCACCGAGAAGTAGGGACCGACATGCCAGGAATGTTGTAAAATATTACATTCGACATGTTAGGTTGCCTTAGGCTAGGATCTATATCGTTATAGACGAATACAATGTTCCCACCGAGAAGTAGGGACCGACATGCCAGGAATGTTAGAAAATATTACATACCAGATGTTAGGTTGCGTCAGGTTAGGATATACAACGTTATAGACGTATATAATGTCCCCAACGAGAAGCAGGCGACGACACGCCAGAATGTAGTAAAATATTACATTCGACATGTTAGGTTGCCTTAGGCTAGGATATATAACGTTATAGATGTATATAATGCCCCGATCGAGAAGTAGGCGTCGGCACGCCAGGAATGTTGTAAAATATTACATTCGACATGTTAGGTTGCCTTAGGCTAGGATATATGACGTTATAGACGTATGTAATGTTCCCACCGAGAAATAGGGGCCGACGCGTCAGGAGTGTTGTAAAATATTACATCCGAGATGTTAGGTTGCCTTCGGTTAGGATATATATCGCTATAGACGCATATGATGTTCCCACCAAGAAGTACGGGCGGACACGCCAGGAATGTTGTCAACTATTACATCCGAGATGTTAGGTTGCCTTAGGTTAGGATATATAACGTTATAGATGTATATAATGTCCCCATCCAGAAGTTGGCGACGACACGCCAGGAATGTTGTAAAATATTACATCCGAGATGTTATGTTGCCTTACGATAGGATACATAACGTTATAGACGTATATAATGTACCCACCGAAAAGTTGGTGCCGACGCGTCAGGAATGTTGTAAAATATTACACCTGAGATGTTAGGTTCCCTTAGGTTAACATATACAACGCTATAGACGTATAGAATGTTCCCACCGAGACGTAGGGACCGACATGCCAGGAATGATGTGAAATATTACATCCCAGATGTTAGGTTGCGTTAGGTTAGGATATAAAACGTTGTAGACGTGTATAATGTCCCCTTCGAGGAGCAGGCGACGACACGCCAGGAATGTTGTAAAATATTACATCCGAGATGTTAGGTTGCCTTAGGTTAAGATATACAACGTTATAGACGTATATAATGTTCCCACCGAGAAATAGGGGCCGACGCGTCAGGAATGTTGTAAAATATTACACCCGAGATGTTAGGTTCCCTTAGGTTAGCATATACAACGTTATAGACGTATAGAATGTTCCCGCCGAGAAATAGGGGCCGACGCGTCAGGAATGTTGTAAAATATTACACCCGAGTTGTTAGGTTCCCTTAGGTTAGGATATACAACGTTATAGAGGTATAGAATGTTCCCCCCGAGGAATAGGGGCCGACTCGTCAGGAATGTTGTAAAATATTACACCCGAGATGTTAGGCTCCCTTAGGTTAGGATATACAACGTTATAGAGGTATAGAATGTTCCCACCGAGAAGTAGGGACCGACATGCCAGGAATGTTGTAAAATATTACATTCGACATGTTAGGTTGCCTTAGGCTAGGATCTATATCGTTATAGACGAATACAATGTTCCCACCGAGAAGTAGGGACCGACATGCCAGGAATGTTGTAAAATATTACATCCAAGATGTTAGGTTGCCTTAGGCTAGGATATATATCGTTTTAGACGTATACAATGTTCCCACCGAGAAGTAGGCGACGACAGGCCAGTAATGTTGTAAAATATTACATTCGAGATGTTAGGTCGCCTTAGGCTAGGATATATAACGTTATAGACGTATAGAATGTACCCACCGAGAAATAGGGGCCGACATGTCAGGCATGTTGTAAAATATTTCACCTGAGATGTTAGGTTCCCTTAGGTTAGGATATACAACGCTGTAGACGTATAGAATGTTCCCACCGAGACGTAGGGACCGACATGCCAGGAATGATGTAAAATATTACATCCCAGATGTTAGGTTGCGTTAGGTTAGGATATAAAACGTTGTAGACGTATATAATGTCCCCATCGAGAATCAGGCGACAACACGCCACGAATGTTGTAATATATTACATCCGAGATGTTATGTTGCCTTACGTTAGGATACATAACGTTATAGACGTATATAATGTTCCCACCGAAAAGTTGGAGCCGACGCGTCAGGAATGTTGTAAAATATTACACCTGAAATGTTAGGTTCCCTTAGGCTAACATATACAACGCTATAGACGTATAGAATGTTCCCACCGAGACGTAGGGACCGACATGCCAGGAATGATGTAAAATATTACATCCGAGATGTTAGGTTGCCTTAGGTTAGGATATACAACGTTATAGACGTATATAATGTCCCCATCGAGAAGCAGGCGACGACACGCCAGGAATGTTGTAAAATATTGCATTCGACATGTTAGGTTGCCTTAGGCTAGGATATATAACGTTATAGACGTATATAATGTACCCACCGAGAAATAGGGGCCGACATGTCAGGCATGTTGTAAAATGTTTCACCTGAGATGTTAGGTTCCCTTAGGTTAGGATATACAACGCTGTAGACGTATAGAATGTTCCCACCGAGACGTAGGGACCGACATGCCAGGAATGATGTAAAATATTACATCCCAGATGTTAGGTTGCGTTAGGTTAGGATATAAAACGTTGTAGACGTATATAATGTCCCCATCGAGAATCAGGCGACAACACGCCACGAACGTTGTAATATATTACATCCGAGATGTTATGTTGCCTTACGTTAGGATACATAACGTTATAGACGTATATAATGTTCCCACCGAAAAGTTGGAGCCGACGCGTCAGGAATGTTGTAAAATATTACACCTGAGATGTTAGGTTCCCTTAGGTTAACATATACAACGCTATAGACGTATAGAATGTTCCCACCGAGACGTAGGGACCGACATGCCAGGAATGATGTAAAATATTACATCCGAGATGTTAGGTTGCTTTAGGTTAGGATATACAACGTTATAGACGTATATAATGTCCCCATCGAGAAGCAGGCGACGACACGCCAGGAATGTTGTAAAATATTGCATTCGACATGTTAGGTTGCCTTAGGCTAGGATATATATCGTTATAGACGAATACAATGTTCCCACCGACAAGTAGGGACCGACATGCCAGGAATGTTGTAAAATATTACATCCAAGATGTTAGGTTGCCTTAGGCTAGGATATATATCGTTTTAGACGTATACAATGTTCCCACCGAGAAGTAGGCGACGACAGGCCAGGAATGTTGTAAAATATTACATTCGAGATGTTAGGTCGCCTTAGGCTAGGATATATAACGTTATAGACGTATATAATGTACCCACCGAGAAATAGGGGCCGACATGTCAGGCATGTTGTAAAATATTTCACCTGAGATGTTAGGTTCCCTTAGGTTAGGATATACAACGCTGTAGACGTATAGAATGTTCCCACCGAGACGTAGGGACCGACATGCCAGGAATGATGTAAAATATTACATCCCAGGTGTTAGGTTGCGTTAGGTTAGGATATAAAACGTTGTAGACGTATATAATGTCCCCATCGAGAATCAGGCGACAATACGCCACGAATGTTGTAATATATTACATCCGAGATGTTATGTTGCCTTACGTTAGGATACATAACGTTATAGACGTATATAATGTCCCACCGAAAAGTTGGAGCCGACGCGTCAGGAATGTTGTAAAATATTACACCTGAGATGTTAGGTTCCCTTAGGTTAACATATACAACGCTATAGACGTATAGAATGTTCCCACCGAGACGTAGGGACCGACATGCCAGGAATGATGTAAAATATTACATCCGAGATGTTAGGTTGCCTTAGGTTAGGATATACAACGTTATAGACGTATATAATGTCCCCATCGAGAAGCAGGCGACGAAACGCCAGGAATGTTGTAAAATGTTACATCCGAGATGTTAGGTTGCCTTAGGCTAGGATATATATCGTTATAGACGTATAGAATGTTCTCACCGAGAAGTAGGAGCCGACATAGCAGGAATGTTGTAAAATATTACATTCGAGATGTTAGGTTGCCTTAGGATAGGATATACAACGTTATAGACTTATATAATGTCCCCATCGAGAAGCAGGCGACGACACGCCAGGAATGTTGTAAAATATTACATCCGAGATGTTATGTATCCTTACGTTAGGATATAAAACGTTATAGATGTATATAATGTCCCGATCGAGAAGTAGGCGACGGCACGCCAGGAATGTTGTAAAATATTACATTCGACATGTTAGGTTGCCTTAGGCTAGGATATATAACGTTATAGACGTATGTAATGTTCCCACCGAGAAATAGGGGCCGACGCGTCAGGAATGTTGTAAAATATTACACCCGAGATGTTAGGTTCCCTTAGGTTAGGATATATAACGTTATAGACGTATATAATGTTCCCACCGAAAAGTAGGAGCCGACGCGCCAGGAATGTTGTAAAATATTACATCCGAGATGTTAGGTTGCCTTCGGTTAGGATATATATTGCTATAGACGCATATGATGTTCCCACCAAGAAGTACGGGCGGACACGCCAGGAATGTTGTCAACTATTACATCCGAGATGTTAGGTTGCCTTAGGCTAGGATATATAACGTTATAGATGTATATAATGTCCCCATCCAGAAGTTGGCGACGACATGCCAGGAATGTTCAAAAATATTACATCCCCGATGTTAGGTTGCGTTAGGTTAGGACATACAACGTTATAGACGTATATAATGTCCCCATCGAGAAGCAGGCGACGACACGCCAGGAATGTTGTAAAATATTACATCCGAGTTGTTAGGTTGCCTTAGGCTTGGAGATATATCGTTATAAACGTATACAATGTTCTCACCGAGAAGTAGGGGCCGACATGCCAGGTATGTTGTAAAATATTACATTCGAGAAGTTAGGTTGCCTTAGGTTAGGATATACAACGTTATAGACATATATAATGTCCCCATCGAGAAGCAGGCGACGACACGCCGGGAATGTTGTAAAATATTACATCCAAAATGTTAGGTTGCCTTAGGCTAGGATATATATCGTTATAGACGTATACAATGTTCCCACCGAGAAGTGGGCGACGACACGCAAGGAATGTTGTAAAATATTACATTCGAGATGTTAGGTTGCCTTAGGTTAGGATATACAACGTTATAGACTTATATAATGTCCCCATCGAGAAGCAGGCGACGACACGCCAGGAATGTTGTAAAATATTACATCCGAGTTGTTAGGTTGCCTTAGGCTTGGAGATATATCGTTATACACGTATACAATGTTCTCACCGAGAAGTAGGGGCCGACATGCCAGGTATGTTGTAAAATATTACATTCGAGAAGTTAGGTTGCCTTAGGTTAGGATATACAACGTTATAGACATATATAATGTCCCCATCGAGAAGCAGGCGACGACACGCCGGGAATGTTGTAAAATATTACATCCAAGATGTTAGGTTGCCTTAGGCTAGGATATATATCGTTATAGACGTATACAATGTTCCCACCGAGAAGTGGGCGACGACACGCAAGGAATGTTGTAAAATATTACATTCGAGATGTTAGGTTGCCTTAGGTTAGGATATACAACGTTATAGACTTATATAATGTCCCCATCGAGAAGCAGGCGACGACACGCCAGGAATGTTGTAAAATATTACATCCGAGTTGTTAGGTTGCCTTAGGCTTGGAGATATATCGTTATAAACGTATACAATGTTCTCACCGAGAAGTAGGGGCCGACATGCCAGGTATGTTGTAAAATATTACATCCAAGATGTTAGGTTGCCTTAGGCTAGGATATATATCGTTATAGACGTATACAATGTTCCCACCGAGAAGTGGGCGACGACACGCAAGGAATGTTGTAAAATATTACATTCGTGATGTTAGGTTGCCTTAGGTTAGGATATACAACGTTATAGACTTATATAATGTCCCCATCGAGAAGCAGGCGACGACACGCCAGGAATGTTGTAAAATATTACATCCGAGATGTTATGTTTCCTTACGTTAGGATATAAAACGTTATAGATGTATATAATGTCCCGATCGAGAAGTAGGCGACGGCACGCCAGGAATGTTGTAAAATATTACATTCGACATGTTAGGTTGCCTTAGGCTAGGATATATAACGTTATAGACGTATGTAATGTTCCCACCGAGAAATAGGGGCCGACGCGTCAGGAATGTTGTAAAATATTACACCCGAGATGTTAGGTTCCCTTAGGTTAGGATATATAACGTTATAGACGTATATAATGTTCCCACCGAAAAGTAGGAGCCGACGCTCCAGGAATGTTGTAAAATATTACATCCGAGATGTTAGGTTGCCTTCGGTTAGGATATATATCGCTATAGACGCATATGATGTTCCCACCAAGAAGTACGGGCGGACACGCCAGGAATGTTGTCAACTATTACATCCGAGATGTTAGGTTGCGTTAGGTTAGGATATATAACGTTATAGATGTATATAATGTCCCCATCCAGAAGTTGGCGACGACACGCCAGGAATGTTCAAAAATATTACATCCCAGATGTTAGGTTGCGTTAGGTTAGGATATATATCGTTATAGACGTATACAATGTTCCCACCGAGAAGTGGTCGACGACACGCAAGGAATGTTGTAAAATATTACATTCGACATGTTAGGTCGCCTTAGGCTAGGATATATAACGTTATGGACGTATATAATGTTCCCACCGAGAAATAGGGGCCGACATGACAGGCATGTTGTAAAACATTTCACCTGACATGTTAGGTCCCCTTAGGTTAGGATATACAACGTTATAGACGTTTATAATGTCCCCTTCGAGAAGCAGGCGACGACACGCCAGAATGTTGTAAAGCATTAAATTCGACATGTTGGGTTGCCTTAGGCTAGGACATATATCGTTATAGACGTATACAATGTTCCCACCAAGAAGTAGAGACCGACATGCCAGGAATGTTGTAAAATATTACATCCGAGATGTTAGGTTGCCTTAGGTTAGGATATACAACGTTATAGATGTATATAATGTCCCCATCCAGAAGTAGGCGACGACACGCCAGGAATGTTGTAAAATATTACATCCCAGATATTAGGTTGCGTTAGGTTAGGATATACAATGTTATAGACGTATAGAATGTTCCCACCGGGACGTAGGTTCTGACATGCCAGGAATGTTGTAAAATATTACATTCGAGATGTTAGGTTGCCTTAGGTCAGCATATACAACGCTATAGATGTATATAATGTCCCCATCCAGAAGTAGGCGACGGCACGCCAGGAATGTTGTAAAATATTACATCTCAGATATTAGGTTGCGTTAGGTTAGGATATACAACGTTATATGCGTATAGAATGTTCCCACCTGGACGTATTTTCTGACATGCCGGGAATGTTGTAACATATTACATTCGAGATGTTATGTTGCCTTAGGTTAGCATATACAACGTTATAGATGTATATAATGTCCCCATCCAGAAGTAGGCGACGACACGCCAGGAATGTTGTAAAATATTACATCCCAGATATTAGGTTGCGTTAGGTTAGGATATACAACGTTATATGCGTATAGAATGTTCCCACCGGGACGTAGGATCTGACATGCCAGGCATGTTGTAAAATATTACATTCGAGATGTTAGGTTGCCTTAGGTTAGCATATATAACGTTATAGATGTATATAATGTCCGCATCGAGAAGTAGGCGACGACACGCCATGAATGTTGTAAAATATTACATTCGACATGTTAGGTTGCCTTAGGCTAGGATATATATCGCTATAGACGAATACAATGTTCCCACCGAGAAGTAGGGACCGACATGCCAGGAATGTTGTAAAATATTACATCCGAGATGTTAAGTTCTCTTAGGTTAGGATATATATCGTTATAGACGAATATAACGTTCCCACCGAGACGTAGGGACCGATAAGCCAGGAATGTTGTAAAATATTACATACCAGATGTTAGGTTGCGTTAGGTTAGGATATACAATGTTATAGACGTATATAATGTCCCCATCGAGAAGCAGGCGACGACACGTCAGGAATGTTGTAAAATATTACATCCGAGATGTTAGGTTGCCTTAGGCTAGGATATATATCGTTATAGACGTATACAATGTTCCCACCGAGAAGTAGGGACCGACATGCCAGTAATGTTGTAAAATATTACATTCCAGATGTTAGGTGGCGTTAGATTAGGATATACAACGTTATAGACGTATATAATGTCCCCATCGAGAAGCAGGCGACGCCACGCCAGGAATGTTGTAAAATATAACTTCCGAGATGTTAGGTTCCCTCAGGTTAGGATACATATCGTTATAGACGTATATAACGTTCCCACCGAGACGTAGGGACCGACATGCCAGGAATGTTGTAAAATATTTCACCTGAGATGTTAGGTTCCCTTAGGTTAGGATATACAACGCTGTAGACGTATTGAATGTTCCCACCGAGACGTAGGGACCGACATGCCACGAATGATGTAAAATATTACATCCCAGATGTTAGGTTCCCTTAGGTTAGGATATATAACGTTATAGATGTATATAATGTCCCCATCCAGAAGTTGGCGACGACACGCCAGGAATGTTCAAAAATATAACATCCCAGATGTTAGGTTGCGTTAGGTTAGGATATACAAGGTTATAGACGTATATAATGTCCCCTTCGAGAAGCAGGCGACGACACGCCAGAATGTAGTAAAATATTACATTCGACATGTTAGGTTGCCTTAGGTTAGGATATATAACGTTATGGACGTATATAATTTCCCCATCGAGAAGTAGGCGACGACACGCCAGGAATGTTGTAAAATATTACATTCGACATGTTAGGTCGCCTTAGGCTAGGATATATAACGGTATAGACGTATATAATGTTCCCACCGAGAAATAGGGGCCGACATGTCAGGCATGTTGTAAAATATTTCACCTGAGATGTTAGGTTCCCTTAGGTTAGGATATACAACGCTGTAGACGTATAGAATGTTCCCACCGAGACGTAGGGACCGACATGCCAGGAATGTGGTAAAATATAACATCCGAGATGTTAGGTTCCCTTAGGTTAGGATACATATCGTTATAGACGTATATAACCTTCCCACCGAGACGTAGGGACCGACATGCCAGGAATGTTGTAAAATATTGCATTCGACATGTTGGGTTGCCTTAGGCTAGGATATATATCGTCATAGACGAATACAATGTTCCCACCGAGAAGTAGGGACCGACATGCCAGGAATGTTGTAAAATATTACATACCAGATGTTAGGTTGCGTCACGTTAGGATATACAACGTTATAGACGTATATAATGTCCCCATCGAGAAGCAGGCGATGACACGCCAGGAATGTTGTAAAATATTACATTCGACATGTTAGGTTGTCTTAGGCTAGGATATATATCGCTATAGACGAATACAATGTTCCCACCGAGAAGTAGGTACCGACATGCCAGGAATGTTGTAAAATATTACATCCGAGATGTTAAGTTCTCTTAGGTTAGTCTATATATCGTTATAGACGTATATAATGTTCCCACCGAGAAATAGGGGCCGACATGTCAGGCATGTTGTAAAATATTTCACCTGAGATGTTAGGTTCCCTTAGGTTAGGATATACAACGCTGTAGACGTATAGAATGTTCCCACCGAGACGTAGGGACCGACATACCACGAATGATGTAAAATATTACATCCCAGATGTTAGGTTCCCTTAGGTTAGGATATATAACGTTATAGATGTATATAATGTCCCCATCCAGAAGTTGGCGACGACACGCCAGGAATGTTCAAAAATATAACATCCCAGATGTTAGGTTGCGTTAGGTTAGGATATACAAGGTTATAGACGTATATAATGTCCCCTTCGAGAAGCAGGCGACGACACGCCAGGAATGTTGTAAAATATTACATCCGAGATGTTATGTATCCTTACGTTAGGATATAAAACGTTATAGATGTATATAATGTCCCGATCGAGAAGTAGGCGACGGCACGCCAGGAATGTTGTAAAATATTACATTCGACATGTTAGGTTGCCTTAGGCTAGGATATATAACGTTATAGACGTATGTAATGTTCCCACCGAGAAATAGGGGCCGACGCGTCAGGAATGTTGTAAAATATTACACCCGAGATGTTAGGTTCCCTTAGCTTAGGATATATAACGTTATAGACGTATATAATGTTCCCACCGAAAAGTAGGAGCCGACGCGCCAGGAATGTTGTAAAATATTACATCCGAGATGTTAGGTTGCCTTCGGTTAGGATATATATTGCTATAGACGCATATGATGTTCCCACCAAGAAGTACGGGCGGACACGCCAGGAATGTTGTCAACTATTACATCCGAGATGTTAGGTTGCCTTAGGCTAGGATATATAACGTTATAGATGTATATAATGTCCCCATCCAGAAGTTGGCGACGACATGCCAGGAATGTTCAAAAATATTACATCCCCGATGTTAGGTTGCGTTAGGTTAGGACATACAACGTTATAGACGTATATAATGTCCCCATCGAGAAGCAGGCGACGACACGCCAGGAATGTTGTAAAATATTACATCCGAGTTGTTAGGTTGCCTTAGGCTTGGAGATATATCGTTATAAACGTATACAATGTTCTCACCGAGAAGTAGGGGCCGACATGCCAGGTATGTTGTAAAATATTACATTCGAGAAGTTAGGTTGCCTTAGGTTAGGATATACAACGTTATAGACATATATAATGTCCCCATCGAGAAGCAGGCGACGACACGCCGGGAATGTTGTAAAATATTACATCCAAAATGTTAGGTTGCCTTAGGCTAGGATATATATCGTTATAGACGTATACAATGTTCCCACCGAGAAGTGGGCGACGACACGCAAGGAATGTTGTAAAATATTACATTCGAGATGTTAGGTTGCCTTAGGTTAGGATATACAACGTTATAGACTTATATAATGTCCCCATCGAGAAGCAGGCGACGACACGCCAGGAATGTTGTAAAATATTACATCCGAGTTGTTAGGTTGCCTTAGGCTTGGAGATATATCGTTATACACGTATACAATGTTCTCACCGAGAAGTAGGGGCCGACATGCCAGGTATGTTGTAAAATATTACATTCGAGAAGTTAGGTTGCCTTAGGTTAGGATATACAACGTTATAGACATATATAATGTCCCCATCGAGAAGCAGGCGACGACACGCCGGGAATGTTGTAAAATATTACATCCAAGATGTTAGGTTGCCTTAGGCTAGGATATATATCGTTATAGACGTATACAATGTTCCCACCGAGAAGTGGGCGACGACACGCAAGGAATGTTGTAAAATATTACATTCGACATGTTAGGTCGCCTTAGGCTAGGATATATAACGTTATGGACGTATATAATGTTCCCACCGAGAAATAGGGGCCGACATGACAGGCATGTTGTAAAACATTTCACCTGACATGTTAGGTCCCCTTAGGTTAGGATATACAACGTTATAGACGTTTATAATGTCCCCTTCGAGAAGCAGGCGACGACACGCCAGAATGTTGTAAAGCATTAAATTCGACATGTTGGGTTGCCTTAGGCTAGGACATATATCGTTATAGACGTATACAATGTACCCACCAAGAAGTAGAGACCGACATGCCAGGAATGTTGTAAAATATTACATCCGAGATGTTAGGTTGCCTTAGGTTAGGATATACAACGTTATAGATGTATATAATGTCCCCATCCAGAAGTAGGCGACGACACGCCAGGAATGTTGTAAAATATTACATCCCAGATATTAGGTTGCGTTAGGTTAGGATATACAATGTTATAGACGTATAGAATGTTCCCACCGGGACGTAGGTTCTGACATGCCAGGAATGTTGTAAAATATTACATTCGAGATGTTAGGTTGCCTTAGGTCAGCATATACAACGCTATAGATGTATATAATGTCCCCATCCAGAAGTAGGCGACGGCACGCCAGGAATGTTGTAAAATATTACATCTCAGATATTAGGTTGCGTTAGGTTAGGATATACAACGTTATATGCGTATAGAATGTTCCCACCTGGACGTATTTTCTGACATGCCGGGAATGTTGTAAGATATTACATTCGAGATGTTAGGTTGCCTTAGGTTAGCATATACAACGTTATAGATGTATATAATGTCCCCATCCAGAAGTAGGCGACGACACGCCAGGAATGTTGTAAAATATTACATCCCAGATATTAGGTTGCGTTAGGTTAGGATATACAACGTTATATGCGTATAGAATGTTCCCACCGGGACGTAGGATCTGACATGCCAGGCATGTTGTAAAATATTACATTCGAGATGTTAGGTTGCCTTAGGTTAGCATATATAACGTTATAGATGTATATAATGTCCGCATCGAGAAGTAGGCGACGACACGCCATGAATGTTGTAAAATATTACATTCGACATGTTAGGTTGCCTTAGGCTAGGATATATATCGCTATAGACGAATACAATGTTCCCACCGAGAAGTAGGGACCGACATGCCAGGAATGTTGTAAAATATTACATCCGAGATGTTAAGTTCTCTTAGGTTAGGATATATATCGTTATAGACGAATATAACGTTCCCACCGAGACGTAGGGACCGACAAGCCAGGAATGTTGTAAAATATTACATACCAGATGTTAGGTTGCGTTAGGTTAGGATATACAATGTTATAGACGTATATAATGTCCCCATCGAGAAGCAGGCGACGACACGTCAGGAATGTTGTAAAATATTACATCCGAGATGTTAGGTTGCCTTAGGCTAGGATATATATCGTTATAGACGTATACAATGTTCCCACCGAGAAGTAGGGACCGACATGCCAGTAATGTTGTAAAATATTACATTCCAGATGTTAGGTGGCGTTAGATTAGGATATACAACGTTATAGACGTATATAATGTCCCCATCGAGAAGCAGGCGACGCCACGCCAGGAATGTTGTAAAATATAACTTCCGAGATGTTAGGTTCCCTCAGGTTAGGATACATATCGTTATAGACGTATATAACGTTCCCACCGAGACGTAGGGACCGACATGCCAGGAATGTTGTAAAATATTTCACCTGAGATGTTAGGTTCCCTTAGGTTAGGATATACAACGCTGTAGACGTATTGAATGTTCCCACCGAGACGTAGGGACCGACATGCCACGAATGATGTAAAATATTACATCCCAGATGTTAGGTTCCCTTAGGTTAGGATATATAACGTTATAGATGTATATAATGTCCCCATCCAGAAGTTGGCGACGACACGCCAGGAATGTTCAAAAATATAACATCCCAGATGTTAGGTTGCGTTAGGTTAGGATATACAAGGTTATAGACGTATATAATGTCCCCTTCGAGAAGCAGGCGACGACACGCCAGAATGTAGTAAAATATTACATTCGACATGTTAGGTTGCCTTAGGTTAGGATATATAACGTTATGGACGTATATAATTTCCCCATCGAGAAGTAGGCGACGACACGCCAGGAATGTTGTAAAATATTACATTCGACATGTTAGGTCGCCTTAGGCTAGGATATATAACGGTATAGACGTATATAATGTTCCCACCGAGAAATAGGGGCCGACATGTCAGGCATGTTGTAAAATATTTCACCTGAGATGTTAGGTTCCCTTAGGTTAGGATATACAACGCTGTAGACGTATAGAATGTTCCCACCGAGACGTAGGGACCGACATGCCAGGAATGTTGTAAAATATAACATCCGAGATGTTAGGTTCCCTTAGGTTAGGATACATATCGTTATAGACGTATATAACCTTCCCACCGAGACGTAGGGACCGACATGCCAGGAATGTTGTAAAATATTGCATTCGACATGTTGGGTTGCCTTAGGCTAGGATATATATCGTCATAGACGAATACAATGTTCCCACCGAGAAGTAGGGACCGACATGCCAGGAATGTTGTAAAATATTACATACCAGATGTTAGGTTGCGTCACGTTAGGATATACAACGTTATAGACGTATATAATGTCCCCATCGAGAAGCAGGCGATGACACGCCAGGAATGTTGTAAAATATTACATTCGACATGTTAGGTTGTCTTAGGCTAGGATATATATCGCTATAGACGAATACAATGTTCCCACCGAGAAGTAGGTACCGACATGCCAGGAATGTTGTAAAATATTACATCCGAGATGTTAAGTTCTCTTAGGTTAGGCTATATATCGTTATAGACGTATATAATGTTCCCACCGAGAAATAGGGGCCGACATGTCAGGCATGTTGTAAAATATTTCACCTGAGATGTTAGGTTCCCTTAGGTTAGGATATACAACGCTGTAGACGTATAGAATGTTCCCACCGAGACGTAGGGACCGACATGCCACGAATGATGTAAAATATTACATCCCAGATGTTAGGTTCCCTTAGGTTAGGATATATAACGTTATAGATGTATATAATATCCCCATCCAGAAGTTGGCGACGACACGCCAGGAATGTTCAAAAATATAACATCCCAGATGTTAGGTTGCGTTAGGTTAGGATATACAAGGTTATAGACGTATATAATGTCCCCTTCGAGAAGCAGGCGACGACACGCCAGAATGTAGTAAAATATTACATTCGACATGTTAGGTTGCCTTAGGTTAGGATATATAACGTTATGGACGTATATAATTTCCCCATCGAGAAGTAGGCGACGACACGCCAGGAATGTTGTAAAATATTACATTCGACATGTTAGGTCGCCTTAAGCTAGGATATATAACGTTATAGACGTATATAATGTTCCCACCGAGAAATAGGGGCCGACATGTCAGGCATGTTGTAAAATATTTCACCTGAGATGTTAGGTTCCCTTAGGTTAGGATATACAACGCTGTAGACGTATAGAATGTTCCCACCGAGACGTAGGGACCGACATGCCAGGAATGTTGTAAAATATAACATCCGAGATGTTAGGTTCCCTTAGGTTAGGATACATATCGTTATAGACGTATATAACCTTCCCACCGAGACGTAGGGACCGACATGCCAGGAATGTTGTAAAATATTGCATTCGACATGTTGGGTTGCCTTAGGCTAGGATATATATCGTCATAGACGAATACAATGTTCCCACCGAGAAGTAGTGACCGACATGCCAGGAATGTTGTAAAATATTACATACCAGATGTTAGGTTGCGTCACGTTAGGATATACAACGTTATAGACGTATATAATGTCCCCATCGAGAAGCAGGCGACGACACGCCAGGAATGTTGTAAAATGTTACATCCGAGATATTAGGCTGCCTTAGGCTAGGATATATATCGTTATAGACGTATAGAATGTTCTCACCGAGAAGTAGGAGCCGACATAGCAGGAATGTTGTAAAATATTACATTCGAGATGTTAGGTTGCCTTAGGATAGGATATACAACGTTATAGACTTATATAATGTCCCCATCGAGAAGCAGGCGACGACACGCCAGGAATGTTGTAAAATATTACATCCGAGATGTTATGTTTCCTTACGTTAGGATATAAAACGTTATAGATGTATATAATGTCCCGATCGAGAAGTAGGCGACGGCACGCCAGGAATGTTGTAAAATATTACATTCGACATGTTAGGTTGCCTTAGGCTAGGATATATAACGTTATAGACGTATGTAATGTTCCCACCGAGAAATAGGGGCCGACGCGTCAGGAATGTTGTAAAATATTACACCCGAGATGTTAGGTTCCCTTAGGTTAGGATATATAACGTTATAGACGTATATAATGTTCCCACCGAAAAGTAGGAGCCGACGCGCCAGGAATGTTGTAAAATATTACATCCGAGATGTTAGGTTGCCTTCGGTTAGGATATATATCGCTATAGACGCATATGATGTTCCCACCAAGAAGTACGGGCGGACACGCCAGGAATGTTGTCAACTATTACATCCGAGATGTTAGGTTGCCTTAGGCTAGGATATATAACGTTATAGATGTATATAATGTCCCCATCCAGAAGTTGGCGACGACACGCCAGGAATGTTCAAAAATATTACATCCCAGATGTTAGGTTGCGTTAGGTTAGGACATACAACGTTATAGACGTATATAATGTCCCCATCGAGAAGCAGGCGACGACACGCCAGGAATGTTGTAAAATATTACAGCCGAGTTGTTAGGTTGCCTTAGGCTTGGAGATATATCGTTATAAACGTATACAATGTTCTCACCGAGAAGTAGGGGCCGACATGCCAGGTATGTTGTAAAATATTACATTCGAGAAGTTAGGTTGCCTTAGGTTAGGATATACAACGTTATAGACATATCTAATGTCCCCATCGAGAAGCAGGCGACGACACGCCGGGAATGTTGTAAAATATTACATCCAAGATGTTAGGTTGCCTTAGGCTAGGATATATATCGTTATAGACGTATACAATGTTCCCACCGAGAAGTGGGCGACGGCACGCAAGGAATGTTGTAAAATATTACATTCGAGATGTTAGGTTGCCTTAGCTTAGGATATACAACGTTATAGACTTATATAATGTCCCCATCGAGAAGCAGGCGACGACACGCCAGGAATGTTGTAAAATATTACATCCGAGTTGTTAGGTTGCCTTAGGCTTGGAGATATATCGTTATAAACGTATACAATGTTCTCACCGAGAAGTAGGGGCCGACATGCCAGGTATGTTGTAAAATATTACATTCGAGTAGTTAGGTTGCCTTAGGTTAGGATATACAACGTTATAGACATATATAATGTCCCCATCGAGAAGCAGGCGACGACACGCCGGGAATGTTGTAAAATATTACATCCAAGATGTTAGGTTGCCTTAGGCTAGGATATATATCGTTATAGACGTATACAATGTTCCCACCGAGAAGTGGGCGACGACACGCAAGGAATGTTGTAAAATATTACATTCGAGATCTTAGGTTGCCTTAGGTTAGGATATACAACGTTATAGACTTATATAATGTCCCCATCGAGAAGCAGGCGACGACACGCCAGGAATGTTGTAAAATATTACATCCGAGATGTTATGTTTCCTTACGTTAGGATATAAAACGTTATAGATGTATATAATGTCCCGATCGAGAAGTAGGCGACGGCACGCCAGGAATGTTGTAAAATATTACATTCGACATGTTAGGTTGCCTTAGGCTAGGATATATAACGTTATAGACGTATGTAATGTTCCCACCGAGAAATAGGGGCCGACGCGACAGGAATGTTGTAAAATATTACACCCGAGATGTTAGGTTCCCTTAGGTTAGGATATATAACGTTATAGACGTATATAATGTTCCCACCGAAAAGTAGGAGCCGACGCGCCAGGAATGTTGTAAAATACTACATCCGAGATGTTAGGTTGCCTTCGGTTAGGATATATATCGCTATAGACGCATATGATGTTCCCACCAAGAAGTACGGGCGGACACGCCAGGAATGTTGTCAACTATTACATCCGAGATGTTAGGTTGCGTTAGGTTAGGATATATAACGTTATAGATGTATATAATGTCCCCATCCAGAAGTTGGCGACGACACGCCAGGAATGTTCAAAAATATTACATCCCAGATGTTAGGTTGCGTTAGGTTAGGACATACAACGTTATAGACGTATATAATGTCCCCATCGAGAAGCAGGCGACGACACGCCAGGAATGTTGTAAAATATTACATCCGAGTTGTTAGGTTGCCTTACGTTAGGATATAAAACGTTATAGATGTATATAATGTCCCGATCGAGAAGTAGGCGACGGCACGCCAGGAATGTTGTAAAATATTACATTCGACATGTTAGGTTGCCTTAGGCTAGGATATATAACGTTATAGACGTATGTAATGTTCCCACCGAGAAATAGGGGCCGACGCGTCAGGAATGTTGTAAAATATTACACCCGAGATGTTAGGTTCCCTTAGGTTAGGATATATAACGTTATAGACGTATATAATGTTCCCACCGAAAAGTAGGAGCCGACGCGCCAGGAATGTTGTAAAATATTACATCCGAGATGTTAGGTTGCCTTCGGTTAGGATATATATCGCTATAGACGCACATGATGTTCCCACCAAGAAGTACGGGCGGACACGCCAGGAATGTTGTCAACTATTACATCCGAGATGTTAGGTTGCCTTAGGCTAGGATATATAACGTTATAGATGTATATAATGTCCCCATCCAGAAGTTGGCGACGACACGCCAGGAATGTTCAAAAATATTACATCCCAGATGTTAGGTTGCGTTAGGTTAGGACATACAACGTTATAGACGTATATAATGTCCCCATCGAGAAGCAGGCGACGACACGCCAGGAATGTTGTAAAATATTACAGCCGAGTTGTTAGGTTGCCTTAGGCTTGGAGATATATCGTTATAAACGTATACAATGTTCTCACCGAGAAGTAGGGGCCGACATGCCAGGTATGTTGTAAAATATTACATTCGAGAAGTTAGGTTGCCTTAGGTTAGGATATACAACGTTATAGACATATCTAATGTCCCCATCGAGAAGCAGGCGACGACACGCCGGGAATGTTGTAAAATATTACATCCAAGATGTTAGGTTGCCTTAGGCTAGGATATATATCGTTATAGACGTATACAATGTTCCCACCGAGAAGTGGGCGACGGCACGCAAGGAATGTTGTAAAATATTACATTCGAGATGTTAGGTTGCCTTAGCTTAGGATATACAACGTTATAGACTTATATAATGTCCCCATTAGAGAAGCAGGCGACGACACGCCAGGAATGTTGTAAAATATTACATCCGAGTTGTTAGGTTGCCTTAGGCTTGGAGATATATCGTTATAAACGTATACAATGTTCTCACCGAGAAGTAGGGGCCGACATGCCAGGTATGTTGTAAAACATTACATTCGAGTAGTTAGGTTGCCTTAGGTTAGGATATACAACGTTATAGACATATATAATGTCCCCATCGAGAAGCAGGCGACGACACGCCGGGAATGTTGTAAAATATTACATCCGAGATGTTAAGTTCTCTTAGGTTAGGCTATATATCGTTATAGACATATATAATGTTCCCACCGAGAAATAGGGGCCGACATGTCAGGCATGTTGTAAAATATTTCACCTGAGATGTTAGGTTCCCTTAGGTTAGGATATACAACGCTGTAGACGTATAGAATGTTCCCACCGAGACGTAGGGACCGACATGCCAGGAATGATGTAAAATATTACATCCCAGATGTTAGGTTGCGTTAGGTTAGGATATACAACGTTATAGACGTATATAATGTCCCCTTCGAGAAGCAGGCGACGACACGCCAGAATGTAGTAAAATATTACATTCTACATGTTAGGTTGCCTTAGGCTAGGATATATAACGTTATAGACGTATGTAATGTTCCCACCGAGAAATAGGGGCCGACGCGACAGGAATGTTGTAAAATATTACACCCGAGATGTTAGGTTCCCTTAGGTTAGGATATATAACGTTATAGACGTATATAATGTTCCCACCGAAAAGTAGGAGCCGACGCGCCAGGAATGTTGTAAAATATTACATCCCAGATGTTAGGTTCCCTTAGGTTAGGATATACAACGCTGTAGACGTATA
The DNA here is from genome assembly GCA_963969225.1 of Xylocopa violacea. NCBI lineage: Eukaryota > Metazoa > Arthropoda > Insecta > Hymenoptera > Apidae > Xylocopa > Xylocopa violacea. The sequence continues at coordinate 43,038,109 of CAXAJV010000001.1, read as the reverse complement.
GAATGTTCCCACCGAGACGTACGGACCGACATGCCACGAATGATGTAAAATATTACATCCCAGATGTTAGGTTCCCTTAGGTTAGGATATATAACGTTATAGATGTATATAATGTCCCCATCCAGAAGTTGGCGACGACACGCCAGGAATGTTCAAAAATATAACATCCCAGATGTTAGGTTGCGTTAGGTTAGGACATACAACGTTATAGACGTATATAATGTCCCCATCGAGAAGCAGGCGACGACACGCCAGGAATGTAGTAAAATATTACATCCGAGATGTTAGGTTGCCTTAGGCTAGGATATATATCGTTATAGACGTATACAATGTTCTCACCGAGAAGTAGGGGCCGACATGCCAGGAATGTTGTAAAATATTACATTCGAGATGTTATGTTGCCTTACGTTAGGATACATAACGTTATAGACGTATATAATGTTCCCACCGAAAAGTTGGAGCCGACGCGACAGGAATGTTGTAAAATATTACACCTGAGATGTTAGGTTCCCTTAGGTTAGGATATACAACGCTGTAGACGTATAGAATGTTCCCACCGAGACGTAGGGACCGACATGCCAGGAATGATGTAAAATATTACATCCCAGATGCTAGGTTGCGTTATGTTAGGATATGCAACGTTATAGACGTATATAATGTCCCCATCGAGAAGCAGGCGACGCCACGCCAGGAATGTTGTAAAATATAACATCCGAGATGTTAGGTTCCCTTAGGTTAGGATACATATCGTTATAGACGTATATAACGTCCCACCGAGACGTAGGGACCGATATGCCAGGAATGTTGTAAAATATTACATCCCAGATGTTAGGTTGCGTTAGGTTAGGATATACAACGTTATAGACGTTTATAATGTCCCCTTCGAGAAGCAGGCGACGACACGCCAGAATGTTGTAAAGCATTACATTCGACATGTTAGGTTGCCTTAGGCTAGGACATATATCGTTATAGACGTATACAATGTTCCCACCAAGAAGTAGAGACCGACATGCCAGGAATATTGTAAAATATTACATCCGAGATGTTAGGTTGCCTTAGGTTAGGATATACAACGTTATAGATTTATATAATGTCCCCATCGAGAAGTAGGCGACGACACGCCAGGAATGTTGTAAAATATTACATTTTACATGTTGGGTTGCCTTAGGCTAGGATATATATCGTTATAGACGTATACTTTGTTTCCACCGAGAAGTAGGGACCGACATGCCAGGAATGTTGTAAAATATTACATCCGAGATGTTAGGTTGCCTTAGGTTAGGATATATATCGTTATAGACGTACATAATGTTCCCACCGAGACGTGGGGACCGACATGCCAGGGATCTTGTAAAATATTACATCCCAGATTTAGGTTGCGTTAGGTTAGGATATACAACGTTATATGCGTATAGAATGTTCCCACCGGGACGTAGGTTCTGACATGCCAGGAATGTTGTAAGGTATTACATTCGAGATGTTAGGTTGCCTTAGGATAGCATATACAACGTTATAGATGTATATAATGTCCCCATCCAGAAGTAGGCGACGACACGCCAGGAATGTTGTAAAATATTACATCCCAGATATTAGGTTGCGTTAGGTTAGGATATACAACGTTATATGCGTATAGAATGTTCCCACCGGGACGTAGGTTCTGACATGCCAGGAATGTTGTAAAATATTACATTCGAGATGTTAGGTTGCCTTAGGTTAGCATATAGAACATTATAGATGTATATAATGTCCGCATCGAGAAGTAGGCGACCACACGCCATGAATGTTGTAAAATATTACATTCGACATGTTAAGTTGCCTTAGGCTAGGATATATAACGTTATAGACGTATGTAATGTTACCACCGAGAAGTACGGGACGACACGCCAGGAATGTTATCAACTATTACATCCGAGATTTTAGGTTGCCTTAGGTTAGGATATACAACGTTATAGACGTATATAATGTCCCCATCGGGAAGCGGGCGACGACATGCCAGGAATGTTGTAAAATATTACATCCGAGATGTTATGTTGCCTTAGGCTAGGATATATATCGTTATAGACGAATACAATGTTCCCACCGATACGTAGGGACCGACATGCCAGGAATGTTGTAAAATATTACATACCAGATGTTAGGTTGCGTCAGGTTAGGATATACAACGTTATAGACGTATATAATGTCCCCATCGAGAAGCAGGCGACGGCACGCCAGGAATGTTGTAAAATATAACATCCGAGATGTTAGGTTCCCTTAGGTTAGGATACATATCGTTATAGACGTATATAACGTTCCCACCGAGACGTAGGGACCGACATGCCAGGAATGTTGTAAAATATTACATCCCAGATGATAGGTTGCGTTAGGTTAGTATATACAACGTTATAGACGTATATAATGTACCCGCCGAGACGTAGGGACCGACATGCCAGGAATGTTGTAAAATATTACATCCCAGATAGTAGGTTGCGTTAGGTTAGGATATACAACGTTATAGACGTTTATAATGTCCCCTTCGAGAAGCAGGCGACGACACGCCAGAATGTTGTAAAGCATTAAATTCGACATGTTAGGTTGCCTTAGGCTAGGACATATATCGTTATAGACGTATACAATGTTCCCACCAAGAAGTAGAGACCGACATGCCAGGAATGTTGTAAAATATTACATCCGAGATGTTAGGTTGCCTTAGGTTAGGATATACAACGTTATAGATGTATATAATGTCCCCATCCAGAAGTAGGCGACGACACGCCAGGAATGTTGTAAAATATTACATCCCAGATATTAGGTTGCGTTAGGTTAGGATATACAATGTTATAGACGTATAGAATGTTCCCACTGGGACGTAGGTTCTGACATGCCAGGAATGTTGTAAAATATTACATTCGAGATGTTACGTTGCCTTAGGTCAGCATATACAACGTTATAGATGTATATAATGTCCCCATCCAGAAGTAGGCGACAACACGCCAGGAATGTTGTAAAATATTACATCCCAGATATTAGGTTGCGTTAGGTTAGTATATGCAACGTTATAGACGTATATAATGTACCCGCCGAGACGTAGGGACCGACATGCCAGGAATGTTGTAAAATATTACATTCGACATGTTAGGTTGCCTTAGGCTAGGATATATATCGTTATAGACGAATACAATGTTCCCACCGAGAAGTAGGGACCGACATGCCAGGAATGTTGTAAAATATTACATCCGAGATGTTAAGTTCCCTTAGGTTAGGATATATATCGTTATAGACGTATATAACGTTCCCACTGAGACGTAGGGACCGACATGCCAGGAATGTTGTAAAATATTACATCCCAGATGTTAGGATGCGTTAGGTTAGGATATACAACGTTATAGACGTATGAAGTGTCCCCATCGAGAAGCAGGCGACGACACGCCAGGAATGATGTAAAATATTACATACCAGATGGTAGGTTGCGTTAGGTTAGGATATACAACGTTATAGACGTATATAATGTCCCCATCGGGAAGCGGGCGACGACATGCCAGGAATGTTGTAAAATATTACATCCGAGATGTTAGGTTGCCTTAGGTTAGGATATACAACGTTATAGACGTATATAATGTCCCCGTCGAGAAGCAGGCGACGACACGCCAGGAATGTTGTAAAATATTACATTCGACATGTTAGGTTGCCTTAGGCTAGGATATATATCGTTATAGAAGAATACAATGTTCCCACCGAGACGTAGGGACCGACATGCCAGGAATGTTGTAAAATATTACATCCCAGATGATAGGTTGCGTTAGGTTAGTATATGCAACGTTATAGACGTATATAATGTACCCGCCGAGACGTAGGGACCGACATGCCAGGAATGTTGTAAAATATTACATTCGACATGTTAGGTTGCCTTAGGCTAGGATATATATCGTTATAGACGAATACAATGTTCCCACCGAGAAGTAGGGACCGACATGCCAGGAATGTTGTAAAATATTACATCCCAGGTGATAGGTTGCGTTAGGTTAGTATATGCAACGTTATAGACGTATATAATGTACCCGCCGAGACGTAGGGACCGACATGCCAAGAATGTTGAAAAATATTACATCCCAGATGATAGGTTGCGTTAGGTTAGTATATACAACGTTATAGACGTATATAATGTACCCGCCGAGACGTAGGGACCGACATGCCAGGAATGTTGTAAAATATTACATCCCAGATGTTAGGTTGCGTTAGGTTAGGATATACAACGTTATAGACGTTTATAATGTCCCCTTCGAGAAGCAGGCGACGACACGCCAGAATGTTGTAAAGCATTACGTTCGACATGTTAGGTTGCCTTAGGCTAGGACATATATCGTTATAGACGTATACAATGTTCCCACCAAGAAGTAGAGACAGACATGCCAGGAATGTTGTAAAATATTACATCCGAGATGTTAGGTTGCCTTAGGTTAGGATATACAACGTTATAGATGTATATAATGTCCCCATCCAGAAGTAGGCGACGACACGCCAGGAATGTTGTAAAATATTACATCCCAGATATTAGGTTGCGTTAGGTTAGGATATACAATGTTATAGACGTGTAGAATGTTCCCACCGGGACGTAGGTCCTGACATGCCAGGAATGTTATCAACTATTACATCCGAGATGTTAGGTTCCCTTAGGTCAGGATATATATCGTTATAGACGTATATAACGTTCCCACTGAGACGTAGGGACCGACATGCCAGGAATGTTGTAAAATATTACATCCCAGATGTTAGGATGCGTTAGGTTAGGATATACAACGTTATAGACGTATGAAGTGTCCCCATCGAGAAGTAGGCGACGACACGCCAGGAATGATGTAAAATATTACATACCAGATGTTAGGTTGCGTTAGGTTAGGATATACAACGTTATAGACGTATATAATGTCCCCATCGGGAAGCGGGCGACGACATGCCAGGAATGTTGTAAAATATTACATCCGAGATGTTATGTTGCCTTACGTTAGGATATATAACGTTATAGATGTATATAATGTCCCGATCGAGAAGTAGGCGACGGCACGCCAGGAATGTTGTAAAATATTACATTCGACATGTTAGGTTGCCTTAGGCTAGGATATATATCGTTATAGACGTATATAATGTTCCCACCGAGAAATAGGCGACGGCACGCCAGGAATGTTGTAAAATATTACATTCGACATGTTAGGTTGCCTTAGGCTAGGATATATATCGTTATAGACGTATATAATGTTCCCACCGAGAAATAGGGGCCGACATGTCAGGAATGTTGTAAAACATTTCACCTGAGATGTTAGGTTCCCTTAGGTTAGGATATACAACGCTGTAGACGTATAGAATGTTCCCACCGAGACGTAGGGACCGACATGCCAGGAATGATGTAAAATATTACATCCCAGATGTTAGGTTGCGTTAGGTTAGGATATACAACGTTATAGACGTATATAATGTCCCCATCGAGAAGCAGGCGACGACACGCCAGGAATGTTGTAAAATATTACAGCCGAGTTGTTAGGTTGCCTTAGGCTTGGAGATATATCGTTATAAACGTATACAATGTTCTCACCGAGAAGTAGGGGCCGACATGCCAGGTATGTTGTAAAATATTACATTCGAGAAGTTAGGTTGCCTTAGGTTAGGATATACAACGTTATAGACATATCTAATGTCCCCATCGAGAAGCAGGCGACGACACGCCGGGAATGTTGTAAAATATTACATCCAAGATGTTAGGTTGCCTTAGGCTAGGATATATATCGTTATAGACGTATACAATGTTCCCACCGAGAAGTGGGCGACGGCACGCAAGGAATGTTGTAAAATATTACATTCGAGATGTTAGGTTGCCTTAGCTTAGGATATACAACGTTATAGACTTATATAATGTCCCCATCGAGAAGCAGGCGACGACACGCCAGGAATGTTGTAAAATATTACATCCGAGTTGTTAGGTTGCCTTAGGCTTGGAGATATATCGTTATAAACGTATACAATGTTCTCACCGAGAAGTAGGGGCCGACATGCCAGGTATGTTGTAAAACATTACATTCGAGTAGTTAGGTTGCCTTAGGTTAGGATATACAACGTTATAGACATATATAATGTCCCCATCGAGAAGCAGGCGACGACACGCCGGGAATGTTGTAAAATATTACATCCGAGATGTTAAGTTCTCTTAGGTTAGGCTATATATCGTTATAGACATATATAATGTTCCCACCGAGAAATAGGGGCCGACATGTCAGGCATGTTGTAAAATATTTCACCTGAGATGTTAGGTTCCCTTAGGTTAGGATATACAACGCTGTAGACGTATAGAATGTTCCCACCGAGACGTAGGGACCGACATGCCAGGAATGATGTAAAATATTACATCCCAGATGTTAGGTTGCGTTAGGTTAGGATATACAACGTTATAGACGTATATAATGTCCCCTTCGAGAAGCAGGCGACGACACGCCAGAATGTAGTAAAATATTACATTCTACATGTTAGGTTGCCTTAGGCTAGGATATATAACGTTATAGACGTATGTAATGTTCCCACCGAGAAATAGGGGCCGACGCGACAGGAATGTTGTAAAATATTACACCCGAGATGTTAGGTTCCCTTAGGTTAGGATATATAACGTTATAGACGTATATAATGTTCCCACCGAAAAGTAGGAGCCGACGCGCCAGGAATGTTGTAAAATATTACATCCCAGATGTTAGGTTCCCTTAGGTTAGGATATACAACGCTGTAGACGTATAGAATGTTCCCACCGAGACGTACGGACCGACATGCCACGAATGATGTAAAATATTACATCCCAGATGTTAGGTTCCCTTAGGTTAGGATATATAACGTTATAGATGTATATAATGTCCCCATCCAGAAGTTGGCGACGACACGCCAGGAATGTTCAAAAATATAACATCCCAGATGTTAGGTTGCGTTAGGTTAGGACATACAACGTTATAGACGTATATAATGTCCCCATCGAGAAGCAGGCGACGACACGCCAGGAATGTAGTAAAATATTACATCCGAGATGTTAGGTTGCCTTAGGCTAGGATATATATCGTTATAGACGTATACAATGTTCTCACCGAGAAGTAGGGGCCGACATGCCAGGAATGTTGTAAAATATTACATTCGAGATGTTATGTTGCCTTACGTTAGGATACATAACGTTATAGACGTATATAATGTTCCCACCGAAAAGTTGGAGCCGACGCGACAGGAATGTTGTAAAATATTACACCTGAGATGTTAGGTTCCCTTAGGTTAGGATATACAACGCTGTAGACGTATAGAATGTTCCCACCGAGACGTAGGGACCGACATGCCAGGAATGATGTAAAATATTACATCCCAGATGCTAGGTTGCGTTATGTTAGGATATGCAACGTTATAGACGTATATAATGTCCCCATCGAGAAGCAGGCGACGCCACGCCAGGAATGTTGTAAAATATAACATCCGAGATGTTAGGTTCCCTTAGGTTAGGATACATATCGTTATAGACGTATATAACGTTCCCACCGAGACGTAGGAACCGACATGCCAGGAATGTTGTAAAATATTACATCCCAGATGTTAGGTTGCGTTAGGTTAGGATATACCACGTTATAGACGTTCATAATGTCCCCTTCGAGAAGCAGGCGACGACACGCCAGGAATGTTGTAAAATATTACATCCGAGATGTTAAGTTCCCTTAGGTTAGGATATATATCGTTATAGACATATATAACGTTCCCACTGAGACGTAGGGACCGACATGCCAGGAATGTTGTAAAATATTACATCCCAGATGTTAGGATGCGTTAGGTTAGGATATACAACGTTATAGACGTATGAAGTGTCCCCATCGAGAAGCAGGCGACGACACGCCAGGAATGATGTAAAATATTACATACCAGATGTTAGGTTGCGTTAGGTTAGGATATACAACGTTATAGACGTATATAATGTCCCCATCGGGAAGCCGGCGACGACATGCCAGGAATGTTGTAAAATATTACATCCCAGATGATAGGTTGCGTTAGGTTAGGATATACAACGTTATAGACGTATATAATGTCCCCATCGGGAAGCGGGCGACGACATGCCAGGAATGTTGTAAAATATTACATCCGAGATGTTATGTTGCCTTACGTTAGGATATATAACGTTATAGATGTATATAATGTCCCGATCGAGAAGTAGGCGTAGGCACGCCAGGAATGTTGTAAAATATTACATTCGACATGTTAGGTCGCCTTAGGCTAGGATATATAACGTTATAGACGTATTTAATGTTCCCACCGAGAAATAGGGGCCGACATGCCAGGAATGTTGTAAAATATTACATCCCAGATGATAGGTTGCGTTAGGTTAGGATGTACAACGTTATAGACGTATATAATGTCCCCATCGAGAAGCAGGCAACGACACGCCAGGAATGTTGTAAAATATTACATCCGAGATGTTAGGTTCCCTTAGGTTAGGATACATATCGTTATAGACGTATATAACGTCCCACCGAGACGTAGGGACCGATATGCCAGGAATGTTGTAAAATATTACATCCCAGATGTTAGGTTGCGTTAGGTTAGGATATACAACGTTATAGACGTTTATAATGTCCCCTTCGAGAAGCAGGCGACGACACGCCAGAATGTTGTAAAGCATTACATTCGACATGTTAGGTTGCCTTAGGCTAGGACATATATCGTTATAGACGTATACAATGTTCCCACCAAGAAGTAGAGACCGACATGCCAGGAATATTGTAAAATATTACATCCGAGATGTTAGGTTGCCTTAGGTTAGGATATACAACGTTATAGATTTATATAATGTCCCCATCGAGAAGTAGGCGACGACACGCCAGGAATGTTGTAAAATATTACATTTTACATGTTGGGTTGCCTTAGGCTAGGATATATATCGTTATAGACGTATACATTGTTTCCACCGAGAAGTAGGGACCGACATGCCAGGAATGTTGTAAAATATTACATCCGAGATGTTAGGTTGCCTTAGGTTAGGATATATATCGTTATAGACGTACATAATGTTCCCACCGAGACGTGGGGACCGACATGCCAGGGATCTTGTAAAATATTACATCCCAGATTTAGGTTGCGTTAGGTTAGGATATACAACGTTATATGCGTATAGAATGTTCCCACCGGGACGTAGGTTCTGACATGCCAGGAATGTTGTAAGGTATTACATTCGAGATGTTAGGTTGCCTTAGGATAGCATATACAACGTTATAGATGTATATAATGTCCCCATCCAGAAGTAGGCGACGACACGCCAGGAATGTTGTAAAATATTACATCCCAGATATTAGGTTGCGTTAGGTTAGGATATACAACGTTATATGCGTATAGAATGTTCCCACCGGGACGTAGGTTCTGACATGCCAGGAATGTTGTAAAATATTACATTCGAGATGTTAGGTTGCCTTAGGTTAGCATATAGAACATTATAGATGTATATAATGTCCGCATCGAGAAGTAGGCGACCACACGCCATGAATGTTGTAAAATATTACATTCGACATGTTAAGTTGCCTTAGGCTAGGATATATAACGTTATAGACGTATGTAATGTTACCACCGAGAAGTACGGGACGACACGCCAGGAATGTTATCAACTATTACATCCGAGATGTTAGGTTGCCTTAGGTTAGGATATACAACGTTATAGACGTATATAATGTCCCCATCGGGAAGCGGGCGACGACATGCCAGGAATGTTGTAAAATATTACATCCGAGATGTTATGTTGCCTTAGGCTAGGATATATATCGTTATAGACGAATACAATGTTCCCACCGATACGTAGGGACCGACATGCCAGGAATGTTGTAAAATATTACATACCAGATGTTAGGTTGCGTCAGGTTAGGATATACAACGTTATAGACGTATATAATGTCCCCATCGAGAAGCAGGCGACGGCACGCCAGGAATGTTGTAAAATATAACATCCGAGATGTTAGGTTCCCTTAGGTTAGGATACATATCGTTATAGACGTATATAACGTTCCCACCGAGACGTAGGGACCGACATGCCAGGAATGTTGTAAAATATTACATCCCAGATGATAGGTTGCGTTAGGTTAGTATATACAACGTTATAGACGTATATAATGTACCCGCCGAGACGTAGGGACCGACATGCCAGGAATGTTGTAAAATATTACATCCCAGATAGTAGGTTGCGTTAGGTTAGGATATACAACGTTATAGACGTTTATAATGTCCCCTTCGAGAAGCAGGCGACGACACGCCAGAATGTTGTAAAGCATTAAATTCGACATGTTAGGTTGCCTTAGGCTAGGACATATATCGTTATAGACGTATACAATGTTCCCACCAAGAAGTAGAGACCGACATGCCAGGAATGTTGTAAAATATTACATCCGAGATGTTAGGTTGCCTTAGGTTAGGATATACAACGTTATAGATGTATATAATGTCCCCATCCAGAAGTAGGCGACGACACGCCAGGAATGTTGTAAAATATTACATCCCAGATATTAGGTTGCGTTAGGTTAGGATATACAATGTTATAGACGTATAGAATGTTCCCACTGGGACGTAGGTTCTGACATGCCAGGAATGTTGTAAAATATTACATTCGAGATGTTACGTTGCCTTAGGTCAGCATATACAACGTTATAGATGTATATAATGTCCCCATCCAGAAGTAGGCGACAACACGCCAGGAATGTTGTAAAATATTACATCCCAGATATTAGGTTGCGTTAGGTTAGTATATGCAACGTTATAGACGTATATAATGTACCCGCCGAGACGTAGGGACCGACATGCCAGGAATGTTGTAAAATATTACATTCGACATGTTAGGTTGCCTTAGGCTAGGATATATATCGTTATAGACGAATACAATGTTCCCACCGAGAAGTAGGGACCGACATGCCAGGAATGTTGTAAAATATTACATCCGAGATGTTAAGTTCCCTTAGGTTAGGATATATATCGTTATAGACGTATATAACGTTCCCACTGAGACGTAGGGACCGACATGCCAGGAATGTTGTAAAATATTACATCCCAGATGTTAGGATGCGTTAGGTTAGGATATACAACGTTATAGACGTATGAAGTGTCCCCATCGAGAAGCAGGCGACGACACGCCAGGAATGATGTAAAATATTACATACCAGATGTTAGGTTGCGTTAGGTTAGGATATACAACGTTATAGACGTATATAATGTCCCCATCGGGAAGCGGGCGACGACATGCCAGGAATGTTGTAAAATATTACATCCCAGATATTAGGTTGCGTTAGGTTAGGATATACAACGTTATATGCGTATAGAATGTTCCCACCGGGACGTAGGTTCTGACATGCCAGGAATGTTGTAAGATATTACATTCGAGATGTAGGGTTGCCTTAGGTTAGCATATACAACGTTATAGACGTATATAATGTCCCCATCGAGAAGCAGGCGACGACACGCCAGGAATGTTGTAAAATATTACATTCGACATGTTAGGTTGCCTTAGGCTAGGATATATATCGTTATAGAAGAATACAATGTTCCCACCGAGACGTAGGGACCGACATGCCAGGAATGTTGTAAAATATTACATCCCAGATGATAGGTTGCGTTAGGTTAGTATATGCAACGTTATAGACGTATATAATGTACCCGCCGAGTAGTAGGGACCGACATGCCAGGAATGTTGTAAAATATTACATTCGACATGTTAGGTTGCCTTAGGCTAGGATATATATCGTTATAGACGAATACAATGTTCCCACCGAGAAGTAGGGACCGACATGCCAGGAATGTTGTAAAATATTACATCCGAGATGTTAAGTTCCCTTAGGTTAGGATATATATCGTTATAGACGTATATAACGTTCCCACTGAGACGTAGGGACCGACATGCCAGGAATGTTGTAAAATATTACATCCCAGATGTTAGGATGCGTTAGGTTAGGATATACAACGTTATAGACGTATGAAGTGTCCCCCTCGAGAAGCAGGCGACGACACGCCAGGAATGTTGTAAAATATTACATCCCAGATATTAGGTTGCGTTAGGTTAGGATATACAACGTTATATGCGTATAGAATGTTCCCACCGGGACGTAGGTTCTGACATGCCAGGAATGTTGTAAAATATTACATTCGAGATGTTAGGTCGCCTTAGGCTAGGATATATAACGTTATAGACGTATTTAATGTTCCCACCGAGAAATAGGGGCCGACATGCCAGGAATGTTGTAAAATATTACATCCCAGATGATAGGTTGCGTTAGGTTAGGATGTACAACGTTATAGACGTATATATTGTCCCCATCGAGAAGCAGGCAACGACACGCCAGGAATGTTGTAAAATATTACATCCGAGATGTTAGGTTCCCTTAGGTTAGGATACATATCGTTATAGACGTATATAACGTCCCACCGAGGCGTAGGGACCGACATGCCAGGAATGTTGTAAAATGTTACATCCCAGATGTTAGGTTGCCTTAGGTTAGGATATACAACGTTATAGATGTATATAATGTCCCCATCGAGAAGTAGGCGACGACACGCCAGGAATGTTGTAAAATATTACATTCTACATGTTGGGTTGCCTTAGGCTGGGATATATATCGTTATAGACGTATACATTGTTTCCACCGAGAAGTAGGGACCGACATGCCAGGAATGTTGTAAAATATTACATCCGAGATGTTAGGTTGCCTTAGGTTAGGATATATATCGTTATAGACGTATATAATGTTCCCACCGAGACGTGGGGACCGACATGCCAGGGATCTTGTAAAATATTACATCCCAGATTTAGCTTGCGTTAGGTTAGGATATACAACGTTATATGCGTATAGAATGTTCCAACCGGGACGTAGGTTCTGACATGCCAGGAATGTTGTAAGGTATTACATTCGAGATGTTAGGTTGCCTTAGGTTAGCATATACAACGTTATAGATGTATATAATGTCCGCATCGAGAAGTAGGCGACGACACGCCATGAATGTTGTAAAATATTACATTCGACATGTTAGGTTGCCTTAGGCTAGGATATATATCGTTATAGACGAATACAATGTTCCCACCGATACGTAGGGACCGACATGCCAGGAATGTTGTAAAATATTACATACCAGATGTTAGGTTGCGTCAGGTTAGGATATACAACGTTATAGACGTATATAATGTCCCCATCGAGAAGCAGGCGACGGCACGCCAGGAGTGTTGTAGAATATAACATCCGAGATGTTAGGTTCCCTTAGGTTAGGATACATATCGTTATAGACGTATATAACGTTCCCACCGAGACGTAGGGACCGACATGCCAGGAATGTTGTAAAATATTACATCCCAGATGATAGGTTGTGTTAGGTTAGTATATACAACGTTATAGACGTATATAATGTACCCGCCGAGACGTAGGGACCGACATGCCAGGAATGTTGTAAAATATTACATCCCAGATAGTAGGTTGCGTTAGGTTAGGATATACAACGTTATAGACGTTTATAATGTCCCCTTCGAGAAGCAGGCGACGACACGCCAGAATGTTGTAAAGCATTAAATTCGACATGTTAGGTTGCCTTAGGCTAGGACATATATCGTTATAGACGTATACAATGTTCCCACCAAGAAGTAGAGACCGACATGCCAGGAATGTTGTAAAATATTACATCCGAGATGTTAGGTTGCCTTAGGTTAGGATATACAACGTTATAGACGTATATAATGTCCCCATCGAGAAGCAGGCGACGACACGCCAGGAATGTTGTAAAATATTACATTCGACATGTTAGGTTGCCTTAGGCTAGGATATATATCGTTATAGAAGAATACAATGTTCCCACCGAGACGTAGGGACCGACATGCCAGGAATGTTGTAAAATATTACATCCCAGATGATAGGTTGCGTTAGGTTAGTATATGCAACGTTATAGACGTATATAATGTACCCGCCGAGACGTAGGGACCGACATGCCAGGAATGTTGTAAAATATTACATTCGACATGTTAGGTTGCCTTAGGCTAGGATATATATCGTTATAGACGAATACAATGTTCCCACCGAGAAGTAGGGACCGACATGCCAGGAATGTTGTAAAATATTACATCCGAGATGTTAAGTTCCCTTAGGTTAGGATATATATCGTTATAGACGTATATAACGTTCCCACTGAGACGTAGGGACCGACATGCCAGGAATGTTGTAAAATATTACATCCCAGATGTTAGGATGCGTTAGGTTAGGATATACAACGTTATAGACGTATGAAGTGTCCCCATCGAGAAGCAGGCGACGACACGCCAGGAATGATGTAAAATATTACATACCAGATGTTAGGTTGCGTTAGGTTAGGATATACAACGTTATAGACGTATATAATGTCCCCATCGGGAAGCGGGCGACGACATGCCAGGAATGTTGTAAAATATTACATCCCAGATATTAGGTTGCGTTAGGTTAGGATATACAACGTTATATGCGTATAGAATGTTCCCACCGGGACGTAGGTTCTGACATGCCAGGAATGTTGTAAGATATTACATTCGAGATGTAAGGTTGCCTTAGGTTAGCATATACAACGTTATAGGCGTATATAATGTCCCCATCGAGAAGCAGGCGACGACACGCCAGGAATGTTGTAAAATATTACATCCGAGATGTTAGGTTGCCTTAGGTTAGGATATACAACGTTATAGACGTATATAATGTCCCCATCGAGAAGCAGGCGACGACACGCCAGGAATGTTGTAAAATATTACATTCGACATGTTAGGTTGCCTTAGGCTAGGATATATATCGTTATAGAAGAATACAATGTTCCCACCGAGACGTAGGGACCGACATGCCAGGAATGTTGTAAAATATTACATCCCAGATGATAGGTTGCGTTAGGTTAGTATATGCAACGTTATAGACGTATATAATGTACCCGCCGAGACGTAGGGACCGACATGCCAGGAATGTTGTAAAATATTACATTCGACATGTTAGGTTGCCTTAGGCTAGGATATATATCGTTATAGACGAATACAATGTTCCCACCGAGAAGTAGGGACCGACATGCCAGGAATGTTGTAAAATATTACATCCGAGATGTTAAGTTCCCTTAGGTTAGGATATATAACGTTATAGATGCATATAATGTCCCGATCGAGAAGTAGGCGACGGCACGCCAGGAATGTTGTAAAATATTACATTCGACATGTTAGGTCGCCTTAGGCTGGGATATATAACGTTATAGACGTATTTAATGTTCCAAACGAGAAATAGGGGCCGACATGCCAGGAATGTTGTAAAATATTACATCCCAGATGATAGGTTGCGTTAGGTTAGGATATACAACGTTATAGACGTATATAATGTCCCCATCGAGAAGCAGGCGACGACACGCCAGGAATGTTGTAAAATATTACATCCGAGATGTTAGGTTGCCTCAGGCTAGGATATATATCGTTATAGACGTATACAATGTTCCCACCGAGAAGTTGGGACCGACATGCCAGGAATACTGTAAAATATTGCATCCGAGATGTTAGGTTCCCTTAGGTTTGGATATATATCGATATAGACGTATATAATGTTCCCACCGAGAAATAGGGGCCGACATGTCAGGAATGTTGTAAAACATTTCACCTGAGATGTTAGGTTCCCTTAGGTGAGGATATACAACGCTGTAGACATATAGAATGTTCCCACCGAGACGTAGGGACCGACATGCCAGGAATGATGTAAAATATTACATCCCAGATGTTAGGTTGCGTTATGTTAGGATATGCAACGTTATAGACGTATTTAATGTCCCCATCGAGAAGCAGGCGACGCCACGCCAGGAATGTTGTAAAATATAACATCCGAGATGTTAGGTTCCCTTAGGTTAGGATACATATCGTTATAGACGTATATAACGTTCCCACCGAGACGTAGGGACCGACATGCCAAGAATGTTGAAAAATATTACATCCCAGATGATAGGTTGCGTTAGGTTAGTATATACAACGTTATAGACGTATATAATGTACCCGCCGAGACGTAGGGACCGACATGCCAGGAATGTTGTAAAATATTACATCCCAGATGTTAGGTTGCGTTAGGTTAGGATATACAACGTTATAGACGTTTATAATGTCCCCTTCGAGAAGCAGGCGACGACACGCCAGAATGTTGTAAAGCATTACGTTCGACATGTTAGGTTGCCTTAGGCTAGGACATATATCGTTATAGACGTATACAATGTTCCCACCAAGAAGTAGAGACCGACATGCCAGGAATGTTGTAAAATATTACATCCGAGATGTTAGGTTGCCTTAGGTTAGGATATACAACGTTATAGATGTATATAATGTCCCCATCCAGAAGTAGGCGACGACACGCCAGGAATGTTGTAAAATATTACATCCCAGATATTAGGTTGCGTTAGGTTAGGATATACAATGTTATAGACGTATAGAATGTTCCCACTGGGACGTAGGTTCTGACATGCCAGGAATGTTGTAAAATATTACATTCGAGATGTTACGTTGCCTTAGGTCAGCATATACAACGTTATAGATGTATATAATGTCCCCATCCAGAAGTAGGAGACGACACGCCAGGAATGTTGTAAAATATTACATCCCAGATATTAGGTTGCGTTAGGTTAGGATATACAACGTTATATGCGTATAGAATGTTCCCACCGGGACGTAGGTTCTGACATGCCAGGAATGTTGTAAGATATTACATTCGAGATGTAAGGTTGCCTTAGGTTAGCATATACAACGTTATAGGCGTATATAATGTCCCCATCGAGAAGCAGGCGACGACACGCCAGGAATGTTGTAAAATATTACATCCGAGATGTTAGGTTGCCTTAGGTTAGGATATACAACGTTATAGACGTATATAATGTCCCCATCGAGAAGCAGGCGACGACACGCCAGGAATGTTGTAAAATATTACATTCGACATGTTAGGTTGCCTTAGGCTAGGATATATATCGTTATAGAAGAATACAATGTTCCCACCGAGACGTAGGGACCGACATGCCAGGAATGTTGTAAAATATTACATCCCAGATGATAGGTTGCGTTAGGTTAGTATATGCAACGTTATAGACGTATATAATGTACCCGCCGAGACGTAGGGACCGACATGCCAGGAATGTTGTAAAATATTACATTCGACATGTTAGGTTGCCTTAGGCTAGGATATATATCGTTATAGACGAATACAATGTTCCCACCGAGAAGTAGGGACCGACATGCCAGGAATGTTGTAAAATATTACATCCGAGATGTTAAGTTCCCTTAGGTTAGGATATATAACGTTATAGATGTATATAATGTCCCGATCGAGAAGTAGGCGACGGCACGCCAGGAATGTTGTAAAATATTACATTCGACATGTTAGGTCGCCTTAGGCTGGGATATATAACGTTATAGACGTATTTAATGTTCCAAACGAGAAATAGGGGCCGACATGCCAGGAATGTTGTAAAATATTACATCCCAGATGATAGGTTGCGTTAGGTTAGGATATACAACGTTATAGACGTATATAATGTCCCCATCGAGAAGCAGGCGACGACACGCCAGGAATGTTGTAAAATATTACATCGGGGATGTTAGGTTGCCTCAGGCTAGGATATATATCGTTATAGACGTATACAATGTTCCCACCGAGAAGTTGGGACCGACATGCCAGGAATACTGTAAAATATTGCATCCGAGATGTTAGGTTCCCTTAGGTTTGGATATATATCGATATAGACGTATATAATGTTCCCACCGTGAAATAGGGGCCGACATGTCAGGAATGTTGTAAAACATTTCACCTGAGATGTTAGGTTCCCTTAGGTGAGGATATACAACGCTGTAGACATATAGAATGTTCCCACCGAGACGTAGGGACCGACATGCCAGGAATGATGTAAAATATTACATCCCAGATGTTAGGTTGCGTTATGTTAGGATATGCAACGTTATAGACGTATTTAATGTCCCCATCGAGAAGCAGGCGACGCCACGCCAGGAATGTTGTAAAATATAACATCCGAGATGTTAGGTTCCCTTAGGTTAGGATACATATCGTTATAGACGTATATAACGTTCCCACCGAGACGTAGGGACCGACATGCCAAGAATGTTGAAAAATATTACATCCCAGATGATAGGTTGCGTTAGGTTAGTATATACAACGTTATACACGTATATAATGTACCCGCCGAGACGTAGGGACCGACATGCCAGGAATGTTGTAAAATATTACATCCCAGATGTTAGGTTGCGTTAGGTTAGGATATACAACGTTATAGACGTTTATAATGTCCCCTTCGAGAAGCAGGCGACGACACGCCAGAATGTTGTAAAGCATTACGTTCGACATGTTAGGTTGCCTTAGGCTAGGACATATATCGTTATAGACGTATACAATGTTCCCACCAAGAAGTAGAGACCGACATGCCAGGAATGTTGTAAAATATTACATCCGAGATGTTAGGTTGCCTTAGGTTAGGATATACAACGTTATAGATGTATATAATGTCCCCATCCAGAAGTAGGCGACGACACGCCAGGAATGTTGTAAAATATTACATCCCAGATATTAGGTTGCGTTAGGTTAGGATATACAATGTTATAGACGTATAGAATGTTCCCACTGGGACGTAGGTTCTGACATGCCAGGAATGTTGTAAAATATTACATTCGAGATGTTACGTTGCCTTAGGTCAGCATATACAACGTTATAGATGTATATAATGTCCCCATCCAGAAGTAGGCGACGACACGCCAGGAATGTTGTAAAATATTACATTCGACATGTTAGGTTGCCTTAGGCTAGGATATATATCGTTATAGAAGAATACAATGTTCCCACCGAGACGTAGGGACCGACATGCCAGGAATGTTGTAAAATATTACATCCCAGATGATAGGTTGCGTTAGGTTAGTATATGCAACGTTATAGACGTATAATATGTACCCGCCGAGACGTAGGGACCGACATGCCAGGAATGTTGTAAAATATTACATCCCAGATGTTAGGATGCGTTAGGTTAGGATATACAACGTTATAGACGTATGAAGTGTCCCCATCGAGAAGCAGGCGACGACACGCCAGGAATGATGTAAAATATTACATACCAGATGTTAGGTTGCGTTAGGTTAGGATATACAACGTTATAGACGTATATAATGTCCCCATCGGGAAGCGGGCGACGACATGCCAGGAATGTTGTAAAATATTACATCCCAGATATTAGGTTGCGTTAGGTTAGGATATACAACGTTATATGCGTATAGAATGTTCCCACCGGGACGTAGGTTCTGACATGCCAGGAATGTTGTAAGATATTACATTCGAGATGTAGGGTTGCCTTAGGTTAGCATATACAACGTTATAGGCGTATATAATGTCCCCATCGAGAAGCAGGCGACGACACGCCAGGAATGTTGTAAAATATTACATCCGAGATGTTAGGTTGCCTTAGGTTAGGATATACAACGTTATAGACGTATATAATGTCCCCATCGAGAAGCAGGCGACGACACGCCAGGAATGTTGTAAAATATTACATTCGACATGTTAGGTTGCCTTAGGCTAGGATATATATCGTTATAGAAGAATACAATGTTCCCACCGAGACGTAGGGACCGACATGCCAGGAATGTTGTAAAATATTACATCCCAGATGATAGGTTGCGTTAGGTTAGTATATGCAACGTTATAGACGTATATAATGTACCCGCCGAGACGTAGGGACCGACATGCCAGGAATGTTGTAAAATATTACATTCGACATGTTAGGTTGCCTTAGGCTAGGATATATATCGTTATAGACGAATACAATGTTCCCACCGAGAAGTAGGGACCGACATGCCAGGAATGTTGTAAAATATTACATCCGAGATGTTAAGTTCCCTTAGGTTAGGATATATAACGTTATAGATGTATATAATGTCCCGATCGAGAAGTAGGCGACGGCACGCCAGGAATGTTGTAAAATATTACATTCGACATGTTAGGTCGCCTTAGGCTGCGATATATAACGTTATAGACGTATTTAATGTTCCAAACGAGAAATAGGGGCCGACATGCCAGGAATGTTGTAAAATATTACATCCCAGATGATAGGTTGCGTTAGGTTAGGATATACAACGTTATAGACGTATATAATGTCCCCATCGAGAAGCAGGCGACGACACGCCAGGAATGTTGTAAAATATTACACCCGAGATGTTAGGTTGCCTCAGGCTAGGATATATATCGTTATAGACGTATACAATGTTCCCACCGAGAAGTTGGGACCGACATGCCAGGAATACTGTAAAATATTGCATCCGAGATGTTAGGTTCCCTTAGGTTTGGATATATATCGATATAGACGTATATAATGTTCCCACCGAGAAATAGGGGCCGACATGTCAGGAATGTTGTAAAACATTTCACCTGAGATGTTAGGTTCCCTTAGGTGAGGATATACAACGCTGTAGACATATAGAATGTTCCCACCGAGACGTAGGGACCGACATGCCAGGAATGATGTAAAATATTACATCCCAGATGTTAGGTTGCGTTATGTTAGGATATGCAACGTTATAGACGTATTTAATGTCCCCATCGAGAAGCAGGCGACGCCACGCCAGGAATGTTGTAAAATATAACATCCGAGATGTTAGGTTCCCTTAGGTTAGGATACATATCGTTATAGACGTATATAACATTCCCACCGAGACGTAGGGACCGACATGCCAAGAATGTTGAAAAATATTACATCCCAGATGATAGGTTGCGTTAGGTTAGTATATACAACGTTATAGACGTATATAATGTACCCGCCGAGACGTAGGGACCGACATGCCAGGAATGTTGTAAAATATTACATCCCAGATGTTAGGTTGCGTTAGGTTAGGATATACAACGTTATAGACGTTTATAATGTCCCCTTCGAGAAGCAGGCGACGACACGCCAGAATGTTGTAAAGCATTACGTTCGACATGTTAGGTTGCCTTAGGCTAGGACATATATCGTTATAGACGTATACAATGTTCCCACCAAGAAGTAGAGACCGACATGCCAGGAATGTTGTAAAATATTACATCCGAGATGTTAGGTTGCCTTAGGTTAGGATATACAACGTTATAGATGTATATAATGTCCCCATCCAGAAGTAGGCGACGACACGCCAGGAATGTTGTAAAATATTACATCCCAGATATTAGGTTGCGTTAGGTTAGGATATACAATGTTATAGACGTATAGAATGTTCCCACTGGGACGTAGGTTCTGACATGCCAGGAATGTTGTAAAATATTACATTCGAGATGTTACGTTGCCTTAGGTCAGCATATACAACGTTATAGATGTATATAATGTCCCCATCCAGAAGTAGGCGACGACACGCCAGGAATGTTGTAAAATATTACATTCGACATGTTAGGTTGCCTTAGGCTAGGATATATATCGTTATAGAAGAATACAATGTTCCCACCGAGACGTAGGGACCGACATGCCAGGAATGTTGTAAAATATTACATCCCAGATGATAGGTTGCGTTAGGTTAGTATATGCAACGTTATAGACGTATAATATGTACCCGCCGAGACGTAGGGACCGACATGCCAGGAATGTTGTAAAATATTACATCCCAGATGTTAGGATGCGTTAGGTTAGGATATACAACGTTATAGACGTATGAAGTGTCCCCATCGAGAAGCAGGCGACGACACGCCAGGAATGATGTAAAATATTACATACCAGATGTTAGGTTGCGTTAGGTTAGGATATACAACGTTATAGACGTATATAATGTCCCCATCGGGAAGCGGGCGACGACATGCCAGGAATGTTGTAAAATATTACATCCCAGATATTAGGTTGCGTTAGGTTAGGATATACAACGTTATATGCGTATAGAATGTTCCCACCGGGACGTAGGTTCTGACATGCCAGGAATGTTGTAAGATATTACATTCGAGATGTAGGGTTGCCTTAGGTTAGCATATACAACGTTATAGGCGTATATAATGTCCCCATCGAGAAGCAGGCGACGACACGCCAGGAATGTTGTAAAATATTACATCCGAGATGTTAGGTTGCCTTAGGTTAGGATATACAACGTTATAGACGTATATAATGTCCCCATCGAGAAGCAGGCGACGACACGCCAGGAATGTTGTAAAATATTACATTCGACATGTTAGGTTGCCTTAGGCTAGGATATATATCGTTATAGAAGAATACAATGTTCCCACCGAGACGTAGGGACCGACATGCCAGGAATGTTGTAAAATATTACATCCCAGATGATAGGTTGCGTTAGGTTAGTATATGCAACGTTATAGACGTATATAATGTACCCGCCGAGACGTAGGGACCGACATGCCAGGAATGTTGTAAAATATTACATTCGACATGTTAGGTTGCCTTAGGCTAGGATATATATCGTTATAGACGAATACAATGTTCCCACCGAGAAGTAGGGACCGACATGCCAGGAATGTTGTAAAATATTACATCCGAGATGTTAAGTTCCCTTAGGTTAGGATATATAACGTTATAGATGTATATAATGTCCCGATCGAGAAGTAGGCGACGGCACGCCAGGAATGTTGTAAAATATTACATTCGACATGTTAGGTCGCCTTAGGCTGCGATATATAACGTTATAGACGTATTTAATGTTCCAAACGAGAAATAGGGGCCGACATGCCAGGAATGTTGTAAAATATTACATCCCAGATGATAGGTTGCGTTAGGTTAGGATATACAACGTTATAGACGTATATAATGTCCCCATCGAGAAGCAGGCGACGACACGCCAGGAATGTTGTAAAATATTACACCCGAGATGTTAGGTTGCCTCAGGCTAGGATATATATCGTTATAGACGTATACAATGTTCCCACCGAGAAGTTGGGACCGACATGCCAGGAATACTGTAAAATATTGCATCCGAGATGTTAGGTTCCCTTAGGTTTGGATATATATCGATATAGACGTATATAATGTTCCCACCGAGAAATAGGGGCCGACATGTCAGGAATGTTGTAAAACATTTCACCTGAGATGTTAGGTTCCCTTAGGTGAGGATATACAACGCTGTAGACATATAGAATGTTCCCACCGAGACGTAGGGACCGACATGCCAGGAATGATGTAAAATATTACATCCCAGATGTTAGGTTGCGTTATGTTAGGATATGCAACGTTATAGACGTATTTAATGTCCCCATCGAGAAGCAGGCGACGCCACGCCAGGAATGTTGTAAAATATAACATCCGAGATGTTAGGTTCCCTTAGGTTAGGATACATATCGTTATAGACGTATATAACATTCCCACCGAGACGTAGGGACCGACATGCCAAGAATGTTGAAAAATATTACATCCCAGATGATAGGTTGCGTTAGGTTAGTATATACAACGTTATAGACGTATATAATGTACCCGCCGAGACGTAGGGACCGACATGCCAGGAATGTTGTAAAATATTACATCCCAGATGTTAGGTTGCGTTAGGTTAGGATATACAACGTTATAGACGTTTATAATGTCCCCTTCGAGAAGCAGGCGACGACACGCCAGAATGTTGTAAAGCATTACGTTCGACATGTTAGGTTGCCTTAGGCTAGGACATATATCGTTATAGACGTATACAATGTTCCCACCAAGAAGTAGAGACCGACATGCCAGGAATGTTGTAAAATATTACATCCGAGATGTTAGGTTGCCTTAGGTTAGGATATACAACGTTATAGATGTATATAATGTTCCCATCCAGAAGTAGGCGACGACACGCCAGGAATGTTGTAAAATATTACATCCCAGATATTAGGTTGCGTTAGGTTAGGATATACAATGTTATAGACGTGTAGAATGTTCCCACCGGGACGTAGGTCCTGACATGCCAGGAATGTTATCAACTATTACATCCGAGATGTTAGGTTCCCTTAGGTCAGGATATATATCGTTATAGACGTATATAAAGTTCCCACTGAGACGTAGGGACCGACATGCCAGGAACGTTGTAAAATATTACATCCCAGATGTTAGGATGCGTTAGGTTACGATATACAACGTTATAGACGTATGAAGTGTCCCCATCGAGAAGTAGGCGACGACACGCCAGGAATGATGTAAAATATTACATACCAGATGTTAGGTTGCGTTAGTTTAGGATATACAACGTTATAGACGTATATAATGTCCCCATCGAGAAGCAGGCGACGCCAGGCCAGGAATGTTGTAAAATATTACATTCCAGATGTTAGGTGGCGTTAGTTTAGGATATACAACGTTATAGACGTATATAATGTCCCCATCGAGAAGCAGGCGACGCCAGGCCAGGAATGTTGTAAAATATAACATCCGAGATATTAGGTTCCCTTAGGTTAGGATATATATCGTTATAGACGTATACAATGTGCCCACCGAGAAGATGGGACCGACATGCCAGGAATGTTGTAAAATATTGCATCCGAGATGATAGGTTCCCTTAGGTTAGGATATATATCGTTATAGACGTATATAATGTTCCCAGCGAGAAATAGGGGCCGACATGTCAGGAATGTTGTAAAACATTTCACCTGAGATGTTAGGTTCCCTTAGGATAGGATATACAACGCTGTAGACGTATAGAATGTTCCCACCGAGACGTAGGGACCGACATGCCAGGAATGATGTAAAATATTACATCCCAGATGTTAGGTTGCGTTAGGTTAGGATATACAACGTTATAGACGTATATAATGTCCCCATCGAGAAGCAGGCGACGACACGCCAGGAATGTTGTAAAATATTACATCCCAGATGTTAGGTTGCCTTAGGCTAGGATATATATCTTTATAGACGTATACAATTTTCCCACCGAGTAGTTGGGACCGACATGCCAGGAATGTTGTAAAATATTGCATCCGAGATGTTAGGTTCCCTTAGGTTAGGATATATATCGTTATAGACGTATATAATGTTCCCACCGAGAAATAGGGGCCGACATGTCAGGAATGTTGTAAAACATCTCACCTGAGATGTTAGGTTCCCTTAGGTTAGGATATACAACACTGTAGACGTATAGAATGTTCCCACCGAGACGTAGGGACCGACATGCCAGGAATGATGTAAAATATTACATCCCAGATGTTAGGTTGCGTTAGGTTAGGATATACAACGTTATAGACGTATATAATGTCCCCATCGAGAAGCAGGCGACGACACGCCAGGAATGTTGTAAAATATTACATCCCAGATGTTAGGTTTCGTTAGGTTAGGATATACAATGTTATAGACGTATATAATGTCCCCATCGAGAGGCAGGCGACCACACGCCAGGAATGTTGTAAAATATTACATCCGAGATGTTATGTTGCCTTACGTCAGGATATATAACGTTATAGACGTATATAATGTCCCCACCGAAAAGTTGGAGCCGACGCATCAGGAATGTTGTAAAATATGACATTCGAAATGTTAGGTTGCCTTAGGTTAGGATATACAACGTTATAGACTTATATAATGTCCCCATCGAGAAGCAGGCGACGACACGCCAGGAATGTTGTAAAATATAACATCCGAGATGTTAGGTTCCCTTAGGTTAGGATACATATCGTTATAGACGTATATAACGTTCCCACCGAGACGTAGGGACCGACATGCCAGGAATGTTGTAAAATATTACATCCCAGATGATAGGTTGCGTTAGGTTAGTATATACAACGTTATAGACGTATATAATGTACCCGCCGAGACGTAGGGACCGACATGCCAGGAATGTTGTAAAATATTACATCCCAGATGTTAGGTTGCGTTAGGTTAGGATATACAACGTTATAGACGTTTATAATGTCCCCTTCGAGAAACAGGCGACGACACGCCAGAATGTTGTAAAGCATTACGTTCGACATGTTAGGTTGCCTTAGGCTAGGACATATATCGTTATAGACGTATACAATGTTCCCACCAAGAAGTAGAGACCGACATGCCAGGAATGTTGTAAAATATTACATCCGAGATGTTAGGTTGCCTTAGGTTAGGATATACAACGTTATAGACGTATATAATGTCCCCATCGAGAAGCAGGCGACGACACGCCAGGAATGTTGTAAAATATTACATCCCAGATATTAGGTTGCGTTAGGTTAGGATATACAATGTTATAGACGTGTAGAATATTCCCACGGGGACGTAGGTTCTGACATGCCAGGAATGTTATCAACTATTACATCCGAGATGTTAGGTTCCCTTAGGTCAGGATATATATCGCTATAGACGTATATAACGTTCCCACTGTGACGTAGGGACCGACATGCCAGGAATGTTGTAAAATATTACATCCCAGATGTTAGGATGCGTTAGGTTAGGATATACAACGTTATAGACGTATGAAGTGTCCCCATCGAGAAGTAGGCGACGACACGCCAGGAATGATGTAAAATATTACATACCAGATGTTAGGTTGCGTTAGGTTAGGATATACAACGTTATAGACGTATATAATGTCCCGATCGAGAAGTAGGCGACGACACGCCAGGAATGTTGTAAAATATTACATCCGAGATGTTATGTTTCCTTACGTTAGGATATAAAACGTTGTAGATGTGTATAATGTCCCCATCGAGAAGCAGGCGACGACACGCCAGGAATGTTGTAAAATATTACATTCCAGATGTTAGGTGGCGTTAGTTTAGGATATACAACGTTATAGACGTATATAATGTCCCCATCGAGAAGCAGGCGACGCCACGCCAGGAATGTTGTAAAATATAACATCCGAGATATTAGGTTCCCTTAGGTTAGGATATATATCGTTATAGACGTATACAATGTTCCCACCGAGAAGATGGGACCGACATGCCAGGAATGTTGTAAAATATTGCATCCGATATGTTAGGTTCCCTTAGGTTAGGATATATATCGTTATAGACGTATATAATGTTCCCACCGAGAAATAGGGGCCGACATGTCAGGAATGTTGTAAAACATTTCACCTGAGATGTTAGGTTCCCTTAGGTTAGGATATACAACGCTGTAGACGTATAGAATGTTCCCACCGAGACGTAGGGACCGACATGCCAGGAATGATGTAAGATATTACATCCCAGATGTTAGGTTGCGTTAGGTTAGGATATACAACGTTATAGACGTATATAATGTCCCCATCGAGAAGCAGGCGACGACACGCCAGGAATGTTGTAAAATATTACATCCCAGATGTTAGGTTGCCTTAGGCTAGGATATATATCGTTATAGACGTATACAATTTTCCCACCGAGAAGTTGGGACCGACATGCCAGGAATGTTGTAAAATATTGCATCCGAGATGTTAGGTTCCCTTAGGTTACGATATATGTCGTTATAGACGTATATAATGTTCCCACCGAGAAATAGGGGCCGACATGTCAGGAATGTTGTAAAACATTTCACCTGAGATGTTAGGTTCCCTTAGGTTAGGATATACAACGCTGTAGACGTATAGAATGTTCCCACCGAGACGTAGGGACCGACATGCCAGGAATGATGTAAAATATTACATCCCAGATGTTAGGTGGCGTTAGTTTAGGATATATATCGTTATAGAAGAATACAATGTTCCCACCGAGACGTAGGGACCGACATGCCAGGAATGTTGTAAAATAATACATCCCAGATGATAGGTTGCGTTAGGTTAGTATATGCAACGTTATAGACGTATATAATGTACCCGCCGAGACGTAGGGACCGACATGCCAGGAATGTTGTAAAATATTACATTCGACATGTTAGGTTGCCTTAGGCTAGGATATATATCGTTATAGACGAATACAATGTTCCCACCGAGAAGTAGGGACCGACATGCCAGGAATTTTGCAAAATATTACATCCGAGTTGTTAAGTTCCCTTAGGTTAGGATATATATCGTTATAGACGTATATAACGTTCCCACTGAGACGTAGGGACCGACATGCCAGGAATGTTGTAAAATATTACATCCCAGATGTTAGGATGCGTTAGGTTAGGATATACAACGTTATAGACGTATATAATGTCCCCATCGAGAAGCAGGCGACGACACGCCAGGAATGTTGTAAAATATTACATCCCAGATGTTAGGTTTCGTTAGGTTAGGATATACAATGTTATAGACGTATATAATGTCCCCATCGAGAGGCAGGCGACCACACGCCAGGAATGTTGTAAAATATTACATCCGAGATGTTATGTTGCCTTACGTCAGGATATATAACGTTATAGACGTATATAATGTTCCCACCGAAAAGTTGGAGCCGACGCGTCAGGAATGTTGTAAAATATGACATTCGAAATGTTAGGTTGCCTTAGGTCAGCATATACAACGTTATAGATGTATATAATGTCCCCATCCAGAAGTAGGCGACGACACGCCAGGAATGTTGTAAAATATTACATCCGAGATGTTAGGTTGCCTTAGGTTAGGATATACAACGTTATAGACGTATATAATGTCCCCATCGGGAAGCGGGCGACGACATGCCAGGAATGTTGTAAAATATTGCATCCGAGATGTTATGTCGCCTTACGTTAGGATATATAACGTTATAGATATATATAATGTCCCGATCGAGAAGTAGGCGACGGCACGCCAGGAATGTTGTAAAATATTACATTCGACATGTTAGGCCGCCTTAGGCTAGGATATATAACGTTATAGACGTATTTAATGTTCCCACCGAGAAATAGGGGCCGACATGCCAGGAATGTTGTAAAATATTACATCCCAGATGATAGGTTGCCTCAGGCTAGGATATATATCGTTATAGACGTATATAATGTCCCCACCGAGAAGCAGGAGACGACAGGCCAGGAATGTTGTAAAATATTACATCCGAGATGTTAGGTTGCCTCACGCTAGGATATATATCGTTATAGACGTATACAATGTTCCCACCGAGAAGTTGGGACCGACATGCCAGGAATGATGTAAAATATTACATCCCAGATGTTAGGTTGCGTTATGTTAGGATATGCAACGTTATAGACGTATATAATGTCCCCATCGAGAAGCAGGCGACGCCACGCCAGGAATGTTGTAAAATATAACATCCGAGATGTTAGGTTCCCTTAGGTTAGGATACATATCGTTATAGACGTATATAACGTTCCCACCGAGACGTAGGGACCGACATGCCAGGAATGTTGTAAAATATTACATCCGAGATGTTATGTTGCCTTACGTCAGGATATATAACGTTATAGACGTATATAATGTTCCCACCGAAAAGTTGGAGCCGACGCGTCAGGAATGTTGTAAAATATGACATTCGAAATGTTAGGTTGCCTTAGGTTAGGATATACAACGTTATAGACTTATATAATGTCCCCATCGAGAAGCAGGCGACGACACGCCAGGAATGTTGTAAAATATTACATCCGAGATGTTATGTTTCCTTACGTTAGGATATAAAACGTTGTAGATGTGTATAATGTCCCCATCGAGAAGCAGGCGACGACACGCCAGGAATGTTGTAAAATATTACATTCCAGATGTTAGGTGGCGTTAGTTTAGGATATATATCGTTATAGAAGAATACAATGTTCCCACCGAGACGTAGGGACCGACATGCCAGGAATGATGTAAAATATTACATCCCAGATGATAGGTTGCGTTAGGTTAGTATATGCAACGTTATAGACGTATATAATGTACCCGCCGAGACGTAGGGACCGACATGCCAGGAATGTTGTAAAATATTACATTCGACATGTTAGGTTGCCTTAGGCTAGGATATATATCGTTATAGACGAATACAATGTTCCCACCGAGAAGTAGGGACCGACATGCCAGGAATTTTGCAAAATATTACATCCGAGTTGTTAAGTTCCCTTAGGTTAGGATATATATCGTTATAGACGTATATAACGTTCCCACTGAGACGTAGGGACCGACATGCCAGGAATGTTGTAAAATATTACATCCCAGATGTTAGGATGCGTTAGGTTAGGATATACAACGTTATAGACGTATATAATGTCCCCATCGAGAAGCAGGCGACGACACGCCAGGAATGTTGTAAAATATTACATCCCAGATGTTAGGTTTCGTTAGGTTAGGATATACAATGTTATAGACGTATATAATGTCCCCATCGAGAGGCAGGCGACCACACGCCAGGAATGTTGTAAAATATTACATCCGAGATGTTATGTTGCCTTACGTCAGGATATATAACGTTATAGACGTATATAATGTTCCCACCGAAAAGTTGGAGCCGACGCGTCAGGAATGTTGTAAAATATGACATTCGAAATGTTAGGTTGCCTTAGGTTAGGATATACAACGTTATAGACTTATATAATGTCCCCATCGAGAAGCAGGCGACGCCACGCCAGGAATGTTGTAAAATATAACATCCGAGATATTAGGTTCCCTTAGGTTAGGATATATATCGTTATAGACGTATACAATTTTCCCACCGAGAAGTTGGGACCGACATGCCAGGAATGTTGTAAAATATTGCATCCGAGATGTTAGGTTCCCTTAGGTTAGGATATATAACGTTATAGATGTATATAATGTCCCGATCGAGAAGTAGGCGACGGCACGCCAGGAATGTTGTAAAATATTACATTCGACATGTTAGGTTGCCTCAGGCTAGGATATATATCGTTATAGACGTATACAATGTTCCCACCGAGAAGTTGGGACCGACATGCCAGGAATGTTGTAAAATATTGCATCCGAGATGTTAGGTTCCCTTAGGTTTGGATATATATCGTTATAGACGTATATAATGTTCCCACCGAGAAATAGGGGCCGACATGTCAGGAATGTTGTAAAACATTTCACCTGAGATGTTAGGTTCCCTTAGGTGAGGATATACAACGCTGTAGACATATAGAATGTTCCCACCGAGACGTAGGGACCGACATGCCAGGAATGATGTAAAATATTACATCCCAGATGTTAGGTTGCGTTATGTTAGGATATGCATCGTTATAGACGTATATAATGTCCCCATCGAGAAGCAGGCGACGCCACGCCAGGAATGTTGTAAAATATAACATCCGAGATGTTAGGTTCCCTTAGGTTAGGATACATATCGTTATAGACGTATATAACGTTCCCACCGAAACGTAGGGACCGACATGCCAGGAATGTTGTAAAATATTACATCCCAGATGATAGGTTGCGTTAGGTTAGTATATACAACGTTATAGACGTATATAATGTACCCGCCGAGACGTAGGGACGGACATGCCAGGAATGTTGTAAAATATTACATCCCAGATGTTAGGTTGCGTTAGGTTAGGATATACAACGTTATAGACGTTTATAATGTCCCCTTCGAGAAGCAGGCGACGACACGCCAGAATGTTGTAAAGCATTACATTCGACATGTTAGGCTGCCTTAGGCTAGGACATATATCGTTATAGACGTATACAATGTTCCCACCAAGAAGTAGAGACCGACATGCCAGGAATGTTGTAAAATATTACATCCGAGATGTTAGGTTGCCTTAGGTTAGGATATACAACGTTATAGATGTATATAATGTCCCCATCCAGAAGTAGGCGACGACACGCCAGGAATGTTGTAAAATATTACATCCCAGATATTAGGTTGCGTTAGGTTAGGATATACAATGTTATAGACGTGTAGAATGTTCCCACCGGGACGTAGGTTCTGACATGCCAGGAATGTTATCAACTATTACATCCGAGATGTTAGGTTCCCTTAGGTCAGGATATATATCGTTATAGACGTATATAACGTTCCCACTGGGACGTAGGGACCGACATGCCAGGAATGTTGTAAAATATTACATCCCAGATGTTAGGATGCGTTAGGTTAGGATATACAACGTTATAGACGTATGAAGTGTCCCCATCGAGAAGTAGGCGACGACACGCCAGGAATGATGTAAAATATTACATACCAGATGTTAGGTTGCGTTAGGTGAGGATATACAACGTTATAGACGTATATAATGTCCCCATCGGGAAGCGGGCGACGACATGCCAGGAATGTTGTAAAATATTACATCCGAGATGTTATGTTGCCTTACGTTAGGATATATAACGTTATAGATGTATATAATGTCCCGATCGAGAAGTAGGCGACGGCACGCCTGGAATGTTGTAAAATATTACATTCGACATGTTAGGTAGCCTTAGGCTAGGATATATATCGTTATAGACGTATATAATGTTCCCACCGAGAAATAGGGGCCGACATGTCAGGAATGTTGTAAAACATTTCACCTGAGATGTTAGGTTCCCTTAGGTTAGGATATACAACACTGTAGACGTATAGAATATTCCCACCGAGACGTAGAGACCGACATGCCAGGAATGATGTAAAATATTACATCCCAGATGTTAGGTTGCGTTAGGTTAGGATATACAACGTTATAGACGTATATAATGTCCCCATCGAGAAGCAGGCGACGACACGCCAGGAATGTTGTAAAATATTACATCCCAGATGTTAGGTTTCGTTAGGTTAGGATATACAATGTTATAGACGTATATAATGTCCCCATCGAGAGGCAGGCGACCACACGCCAGGAATGTTGTAAAATATTACATCCGAGATGTTATGTTGCCTTACGTCAGGATATATAACGTTATAGACGTATATAATGTTCCCACCGAAAAGTTGGAGCCGACGCGTCAGGAATGTTGTAAAATATGACATTCGAAATGTTAGGTTGCCTTAGGTTAGGATATACAACGTTATAGACTTATATAATGTCCCCATCGAGAAGCAGGCGACGACACGCCAGGAATGTTGTAAAATATTACATCCGAGATGTTATGTTTCCTTACGTTAGGATATAAAACGTTGTAGATGTGTATAATGTCCCCATCGAGAAGCAGGCGACGATACGCCAGGAATGTTGTAAAATATTACATTCCAGATGTTAGGTGGCGTTAGTTTAGGATATACAACGTTATAGACGTATATAATGTCCCCATCGAGAAGCAGGCGACGCCACGCCAGGAATGTTGTAAAATATAACATCCGAGATATTAGGTTCCCTTAGGTTAGGATATATATCGTTATAGACGTATACAATGTTCCCACCGAGAAGATGGGACCGACATGCCAGGAATGTTGTAAAATATTGCATCCGAGATGTTAGGTTCCCTTAGGTTAGGATATATATCGTTATAGACGTATATAATGTTCCCACCGAGAAATAGGGGCCGACATGTCAGGAATGTTGTAAAACATTTCACCTGAGATGTTAGGTTCCCTTAGGTTAGGATACACAACGCTGTAGACATATAGAATGTTCCCACCGAGACGTAGGGACCGACATGCCAGGAATGATGTAAAATATTACATCCCAGATGTTAGGTTGCCTTAGGTTAGGATATACAACGTTATAGACTTATATAATGTCCCCATCGAGAAGCAGGCGACGACACGCCAGGAATGTTGTAAAATATTACATCCGAGATGTTATGTTTCCTTACGTTAGGATATAAAACGTTGTAGATGTGTATAATGTCCCCATCGAGAAGCAGGCGACGATACGCCAGGAATGTTGTAAAATATTACATTCCAGATGTTAGGTGGCGTTAGTTTAGGATATACAACGTTATAGACGTATATAATGTCCCCATCGAGAAGCAGGCGACGCCACGCCAGGAATGTTGTAAAATATAACATCCGAGATATTAGGTTCCCTTAGGTTAGGATATATATCGTTATAGACGTATACAATGTTCCCACCGAGAAGATGGGACCGACATGCCAGGAATGTTGTAAAATATTGCATCCGAGATGTTAGGTTCCCTTAGGTTAGGATATATATCGTTATAGACGTATATAATGTTCCCACCGAGAAATAGGGGCCGACATGTCAGGAATGTTGTAAAACATTTCACCTGAGATGTTAGGTTCCCTTAGGTTAGGATACACAACGCTGTAGACATATAGAATGTTCCCACCGAGACGTAGGGACCGACATGCCAGGAATGATGTAAAATATTACATCCCAGATGTTAGGTTGCCTTAGGTTAGGATATACAACGTTATAGACTTATATAATGTCCCCATCGAGAAGCAGGCGACGACACGCCAGGAATGTTGTAAAATATTACATCCGAGATGTTATGTTTCCTTACGTTAGGATATAAAACGTTGTAGATGTGTATAATGTCCCCATCGAGAAGCAGGCGACGACACGCCAGGAATGTTGTAAAATATTACATTCCAGATGTTAGGTGGCGTTAGTTTAGGATATACAACGTTATAGACGTATATAATGTCCCCATCGAGAAGCAGGCGACGCCACGCCAGGAATGTTGTAAAATATAACATCCGAGATATTAGGTTCCCTTAGGTTAGGATATATATCGTTATAGACGTATATAATGTTCCCACCGAGAAGTTGGGACCGACATGCCAGGAATGTTGTAAAATATTGCATCCGAGATGTTAGGTTCCCTTAGGTTTGGATATATATCGTTATAGACGTATATAATGTTCCCACCGAGAAATAGGGGCCGACATGTCAGGAATGTTGTAAAACATTTCACCTGAGATGTTAGGTTCCCTTAGGTGAGGATATACAACGCTGTAGACATATAGAATGTTCCCACCGAGACGTAGGGACCGACATGCCAGGAATGATGTAAAATATTACATCCCAGATGTTAGGTTGCCTTAGGTTAGGATATACAACGTTATAGACTTATATAATGTTCCCATCGAGAAGCAGGCGACGACACGCCAGGAATGTTGTAAAATATTACATCCGAGATGTTATGTTTCCTTACGTTAGGATATAAAACGTTGTAGATGTGTATAATGTCCCCATCGAGAAGCAGGCGACGACACGCCAGGAATGTTGTAAAATATTACATTCCAGATGTTAGGTGGCGTTAGTTTAGGATATACAACGTTATAGACGTATATAATGTCCCCATCGAGAAGCAGGCGACGCCACGCCAGGAATGTTGTAAAATATAACATCCGAGATATTAGGTTCCCTTAGGTTAGGATATATATCGTTATAGACGTATATAATGTTCCCACCGAGAAGTTGGGACCGACATGCCAGGAATGTTGTAAAATATTGCATCCGAGATGTTAGGTTCCCTTAGGTTTGGATATATATCGTTATAGACGTATATAATGTTCCCACCGAGAAATAGGGGCCGACATGTCAGGAATGTTGTAAAACATTTCACCTGAGATGTTAGGTTCCCTTAGGTGAGGATATACAACGCTGTAGACATATAGAATGTTCCCACCGAGACGTAGGGACCGACATGCCAGGAATGATGTAAAATATTACATCCCAGATGTTAGGTTGCCTTAGGTTAGGATATACAACGTTATAGACTTATATAATGTCCCCATCGAGAAGCAGGCGACGACACGCCAGGAATGTTGTAAAATATTACATCCGAGATGTTATGTTTCCTTACGTTAGGATATAAAACGTTGTAGATGTGTATAATGTCCCCATCGAGAAGCAGGCGACGACACGCCAGGAATGTTGTAAAATATTACATTCCAGATGTTAGGTGGCGTTAGTTTAGGATATACAACGTTATAGACGTATATAATGTCCCCATCGAGAAGCAGGCGACGCCACGCCAGGAATGTTGTAAAATATAACATCCGAGATATTAGGTTCCCTTTGGTTAGGATATATATCGTTATAGACGTATACAATGTTCCCACCGAGAAGATGGGACCGACATGCCAGGAATGTTGTAAAATATTGCATCCGAGATGTTAGGTTCCCTTAGGTTAGGATATATATCGTTATAGACGTATATAATGTTCCCACCGAGAAATAGGGGCCGACATGTCAGGAATGTTGTAAAACATTTCACCTGAGATGTTAGGTTCCCTTAGGTTAGGATATACAACGCTGTAGACATATAGAATGTTCCCACCGAGACGTAGGGACCGACATGCCAGGAATGATGTAAAATATTACATCCCAGATGTTAGGTTGCCTTAGGTTAGGATATACAACGTTATAGACTTATATAATGTCCCCATCGAGAAGCAGGCGACGACACGCCAGGAATGTTGTAAAATATTACATCCGAGATGTTATGTTTCCTTACGTTAGGATATAAAACGTTGTAGATGTGTATAATGTCCCCATCGAGAAGCAGGCGACGACACGCCAGGAATGTTGTAAAATATTACATTCCAGATGTTAGGTGGCGTTAGTTTAGGATATACAACGTTATAGACGTATATAATGTCCCCATCGAGAAGCAGGCGACGCCACGCCAGGAATGTTGTAAAATATAACATCCGAGATATTAGGTTCCCTTAGGTTAGGATATATATCGTTATAGACGTATACAATGTTCCCACCGAGAAGATGGGACCGACATGCCAGGAATGTTGTAAAATATTGCATCCGAGATGTTAGGTTCCCTTAGGTTAGGATATATATCGTTATAGACGTATATAATGTTCCCACCGAGAAATAGGGGCCGACATGTCAGGAATGTTGTAAAACATTTCACCTGAGATGTTAGGTTCCCTTAGGTTAGGATATACAACGCTGTAGACGTATAGAATCTTCCCACCGAGACGTAGGGACCGACATGCCAGGAATGATGTAAAATATTACATCCCAGATGTTAGGTTGCGTTAGGTTAGGATATACAACGTTATAGACGTATATAATGTCCCCATCGAGAAGCAGGCGACGACACGCCAGGAATGTTGTAAAATATTACATCCCAGATGTTAGGTTTCGTTAGGTTAGGATATACAATGTTATAGACGTATATAATGTCCCCATCGAGAGGCAGGCGACCACACGCCAGGAATGTTGTAAAATATTACATCCGAGATGTTATGTTGCCTTACGTCAGGATATATATCGTTATAGACGTATATAATGTTCCCACCGAAAAGTTGGAGCCGACGCGTCAGGAATGTTGTATAATATGACATTCGAAATGTTAGGTTGCCTTAGGTTAGGATATACAACGTTATAGACTTATATAATGTCCCCATCGAGAAGCAGGCGACGACACGCCAGGAATGTTGTAAAATATTACATCCGAGATGTTATGTTTCCTTACGTTAGGATATAAAACGTTGTAGATGTGTATAATGTCCCCATCGAGAAGCAGGCGACGATACGCCAGGAATGTTGTAAAATATTACATTCCAGATGTTAGGTGGCGTTAGTTTAGGATATACAACGTTATAGACGTATATAATGTCCCCATCGAGAAGCAGGCGACGCCACGCCAGGAATGTTGTAAAATATAACATCCGAGATATTAGGTTCCCTTAGGTTAGGATATATATCGTTATAGACGTATATAATGTTCCCACCGAGAAGTTGGGACCGACATGCCAGGAATGTTGTAAAATATTGCATCCGAGATGTTAGGTTCCCTTAGGTTTGGATATATATCGTTATAGACGTATATAATGTTCCCACCGAGAAATAGGGGCCGACATGTCAGGAATGTTGTAAAACATTTCACCTGAGATGTTAGGTTCCCTTAGGTGAGGATATACAACGCTGTAGACATATAGAATGTTCCCACCGAGACGTAGGGACCGACATGCCAGGAATGATGTAAAATATTACATCCCAGATGTTAGGTTGCCTTAGGTTAGGATATACAACGTTATAGACTTATATAATGTCCCCATCGAGAAGCAGGCGACGACACGCCAGGAATGTTGTAAAATATTACATCCGAGATGTTATGTTTCCTTACGTTAGGATATAAAACGTTGTAGATGTGTATAATGTCCCCATCGAGAAGCAGGCGACGACACGCCAGGAATGTTGTAAAATATTACATTCCAGATGTTAGGTGGCG
Organism: Xylocopa violacea; assembly: GCA_963969225.1. Classification (NCBI taxonomy): domain Eukaryota; kingdom Metazoa; phylum Arthropoda; class Insecta; order Hymenoptera; family Apidae; genus Xylocopa; species Xylocopa violacea. The sequence goes on along the minus strand of CAXAJV010000001.1, from coordinate 43,000,338 downwards.
TTAGTTTAGGATATACAACGTTATAGACGTATATAATGTCCCCATCGAGAAGCAGGCGACGCCACGCCAGGAATGTTGTAAAATATAACATCCGAGATATTAGGTTCCCTTAGGTTAGGATATATATCGTTATAGACGTATACAATGTTCCCACCGAGAAGATGGGACCGACATGCCAGGAATGTTGTAAAATATTGCATCCGAGATGTTAGGTTCCCTTAGGTTAGGATATATATCGTTATAGACGTATATAATGTTCCCACCGAGAAATAGGGGCCGACATGTCAGGAATGTTGTAAAACATTTCACCTGAGATGTTAGGTTCCCTTAGGTTAGGATATACAACGCTGTAGACATATAGAATGTTCCCACCGAGACGTAGGGACCGACATGCCAGGAATGATGTAAAATATTACATCCCAGATGTTAGGTTGCCTTAGGTTAGGATATACAACGTTATAGACTTATATAATGTCCCCATCGAGAAGCAGGCGACGACACGCCAGGAATGTTGTAAAATATTACATCCGAGATGTTATGTTTCCTTACGTTAGGATATAAAACGTTGTAGATGTGTATAATGTCCCCATCGAGAAGCAGGCGACGACACGCCAGGAATGTTGTAAAATATTACATTCCAGATGTTAGGTGGCGTTAGTTTAGGATATACAACGTTATAGACGTATATAATGTCCCCATCGAGAAGCAGGCGACGCCACGCCAGGAATGTTGTAAAATATAACATCCGAGATATTAGGTTCCCTTAGGTTAGGATATATATCGTTATAGACGTATACAATGTTCCCACCGAGAAGATGGGACCGACATGCCAGGAATGTTGTAAAATATTGCATCCGAGATGTTAGGTTCCCTTAGGTTAGGATATATATCGTTATAGACGTATATAATGTTCCCACCGAGAAATAGGGGCCGACATGTCAGGAATGTTGTAAAACATTTCACCTGAGATGTTAGGTTCCCTTAGGTTAGGATATACAACGCTGTAGACGTATAGAATCTTCCCACCGAGACGTAGGGACCGACATGCCAGGAATGATGTAAAATATTACATCCCAGATGTTAGGTTGCGTTAGGTTAGGATATACAACGTTATAGACGTATATAATGTCCCCATCGAGAAGCAGGCGACGACACGCCAGGAATGTTGTAAAATATTACATCCCAGATGTTAGGTTTCGTTAGGTTAGGATATACAATGTTATAGACGTATATAATGTCCCCATCGAGAAGCAGGCGACGCCACGCCAGGAATGTTGTAAAATATAACATCCGAGATGTTACGTTCCCTTAGGTTAGGATATATATCGCTATAGACGCATATGATGTTCCCACCAAAAAGTACGGGCGGACACGCCAGGAACGCTGTCAACTATTACATTCGACATGTTAGGCTGCCTTAGGCTAGGACATATATCGTTATAGACGTATACAATGTTCCCACCAAGAAGTAGAGACCGACATGCCAGGAATGTTGTAAAATATTACATCCGAGATGTTAGGTTGCCTTAGGTTAGGATATACAACGTTATAGATGTATATAATGTCCCCATCCAGAAGTAGGCGACGACACGCCAGGAATGTTGTAAAATATTACATCCCAGATATTAGGTTGCGTTAGGTTAGGATATACAATGTTATAGACGTGTAGAATGTTCCCACCGGGACGTAGGTTCTGACATGCCAGGAATGTTATCAACTATTACATCCGAGATGTTAGGTTCCCTTAGGTCAGGATATATATCGTTATAGACGTATATAACGTTCCCACTGAGACGTAGGGACCGACATGCCAGGAATGTTGTAAAATATTACATCCCAGATGTTAGGATGCGTTAGGTTAGGATATACAACGTTATAGACGTATGAAGTGTCCCCATCGAGAAGTAGGCGACGACACGCCAGGAATGATGTAAAATATTACATCCCAGATGTTAGGTTGCGTTAGGTTAGGATATACAATGTTATAGACGTATATAATGTCCCCATCGAGAAGCAGGCGACGACACGCCAGGAATGTTGTAAAATATTACATCCCAGATGTTAGGTTTCGTTAGGTTAGGATATACAACGTTATAGACGTATATAATGTCCCCATCGAGAGGCAGGCGACAACACGCCAGGAATGTTGTAAAATATTACATCCGAGATGTTATGTTGCCTTACGTCAGGATATATAACGTTATAGACGTATATAATGTCCCGATCGAGAAGTAGGCGACGGCACGCCAGGAATGTTGTAAAATATTACATTCGACATGTTAGGTCGCCTTAGGCAAGGATATATAACGTTATAGACGTATATAATGTTCTCACCGAGAAATAGGGGCCGACATGTCAGGCATGTTGTACAATATTTCACCTGAGATGTTAGGTTGCCTTAGCTTAGGATATACAACGTTATAGACTTATATAATGTCCCCATCGAGAAGCAGGCGACGACACGTCAGGAATGTTGTAAAATATTACATCCGAGATGTTATGTTTCCTTACGTTAGGATATAAAACGTTATAGATGTATATAATGTCCCGATCGAGAAGTAGGCGACGGAACGCCAGGAATGTTGTAAAATATTACATTCGACATGTTAGGTTGCCTTAGGCTAGGATATATAACGTTATAGACGTATGTAATTTTACCACTGAGAAATAGGGGCCGACGCGTCAGGAATGTTGTAAAATATTACACCCGAGATGTTAGGTTCCCTTAGGTTAGGATATATAACGTTATAGACGTATATAATGTTCCCACCGAAAAGTAGGAGCCGACGCGCCAGGAATGTTGTAAAATATTACATCCGAGATGTTAGGTTGCCTTCGGTTAGGATATATATCGCTATAGACGCATATGATGTGCCCACCAAAAAGTACGGGCGGACACGCCAGGAACGCTGTCAACTATTACATCCGAGATGTTAGGTTGCCTTAGGTTAGGATATATAACGTTATAGATGTATATAATGTCCCCATCCAGAAGTTGGCGACGACACGCCAGGAATGTTCAAAAATATTACATCCCAGATGTTAGGTTGCGTTAGGTTAGGACATACAACGTTATAGACGTATATAATGTCCCCATCGAGAAGCAGGCGACGACACGCCAGGAATGTTATCAAATATTACTTCCGAGATGTTAGGTTCCCTTAGGTTAGGATATATAACGTTATAGACGTATATAATGTTCCCACCGAGAAGTAGGGGCGGACGAGCCAGGAATGTTGTAAAATATTACGCTCGACATGTTAGGTTGCCTTAGGCTAGGATATATAGCGTTAAAGACGTATATAATGTTCCCACCGAGAAATAGGGGCCGACACGCCAGGAATGTTGTAAAATATTACACCCGAGATGTTAGGTTCCCTTAGGTTAGGATATATAACGTTATAGACGTATATAATGTTCCCACCGATAAGTAGGGGCCAACGAGCCAGGAATGTGGTAAAATATTACATTCGACATGTTAAGTTGTCTTAGGTTAGGATATATAACGTTATAGTCGTATATACAGTTCCCTCCGAGAAGTAGTTGCCGACGCGCCAGGAATATTGTAAAATATTATATTCGACATGTTAGGTTGTCTCAGGCTAGGACATATAGCGTTATAGACATATACAATGTTCCCACCGAGAAAAAGGGGCCGACACGCCAGGAATGTTGTAAAACATTACATCCGAGGTGTTAGGTTCCCTTAGGTTAGGATATATAACGTTATAGACGTATACAATGTTCCCACCGAGAAATAGGGGACGACGAGCCAGGAATGTTGCAAAATATTACGCTCGACATGTTAGGTTGCCTTACGTTATGATATATAGCGATATAGACGTATATAATGTTCCCACCGAGAAGTAGGGGCCGGCGCGCCAGGAATGTTGTAAAATATTACATCCGAGATGTTAGGATTGCCTTAGGCTAGGATATATAACGTTATAGACGTATATAATGTTCCCACCGAGAAGTAGGGGCCGAAGTGACGGGAATGTTGTAAAATATTACATCCGAATTGTTAGGTTGCCTTAGGTTAGGATATACAACGTTATAGACTTATATAATGTCCCCATCGAGAAGCAGGCGACGACACTCCGGGAATGTTGTAAAATATTACATCCAAGATGTTAGGTTGCCTTAGGCTAGGATATATATCTTTATAGACGTATACAATGTTCCCACCGAGAAGTAGGCGACGACACGCCAGGAATGTTGTAAAATATTACATTCGACATGTTAGGTCGCCTTAGGCTAGGATAAATAACGTTATAGACGTATATAATGTTCCCACCGAGAAATAGGGGCCGACATGTCAGGCATGTTGTAAAATATTTCACCTGAGATGTTAGGTTCCCTTAGGATAGGATATACAACGCTGTAGACGTATAGAATGTTCCCACCGAGACGTAGGGACCGACATGCCAGGAATGTTGTAAAATATTACATCCCAAATGTTAGGATGCGTTAGGTTAGGATATACAACGTTATAGACGTATGAAGTGTCCCCATCGAGAAGCAGGCGACGACACGCCAGGAATGATGTAAAATATTACATACCAGATGTTAGGTTGCGTTAGGTTAGGATATACAACGTTATAGACGTTTATAATGTCCCCATCGGGAAGCGGGCGACGACATGCCAGGAATGTTGTAAAATATTACATCCGAGATGTTAGGATTGCCTTAGGCTAGGATATATAACGTTATAGACGTATATAATGTTCCCACCGAGAAGTAGGGGCCGAAGTGATGGGAATGTTGTAAAATATTACATCCGAGATGTTAGGTTGCCTTAGGTTAGGATATATAACGTTATTGACTTATATAATGTTCCCACCGAGAAATAGGGGCCGACGCCCCAGGAATGTTGTAAAATATTACGCTCGACAAGTTAGGTTGCTTTAGGCTAGGATATCTAGCGTTAAAGACGTATATAATGTTCCCACCGAGAAATAGGGGCCGACACGCCAGGAATGTTGTAAAATATTACATCCGAGATGTTAGGTTCCCTTAGGTTAGGATATATAACCTTATAGACGTATATAATGTTCCCACCGAGAAGTAGGGGCCAACGAGCCAGGAATGTGGTAAAATATTACATCCGAGATGTCAGGTTACCTTAGGTTAGGATATATAACGTTATAGACGTATATAATGTTCCCATCGAGAAGTAGGGGCCGAAGTGACGGGAATGTTGTAAAATATTACATTCGATATGTTAGTTTGCCTTAGGCTAGGATATATAGCCTTATAGACGTATATAATGTTCCCACCGAGAATTAGGGGCCGACGTGCCAGGAATGTAGTAAAATATTACATCCGAGATGTTAGGTTGCCTTAGGTTAGGATATATAACGTTATAGACGTATATAATGTTCCACCCGAGAAGTAGGGGCCGACGCGCAAGGAATGCTGTAAAATATTACATTCGACATGTTAGGATTGCCTTAGGCTAGGATATATAACGTTATAGACGTATATGATATTCCCACCGAGAACTAGGGGCCTACACGCCAGGAATGTTATCAAATATTACTTCCGAGATGTTAGGTTCCCTTAGGTTAGGATATATAACGTTATAGACGTATATAATGTTCCCACCGAGAAGTAGGGGCCGAAGTGATGGGAATGTTGTAAAATATTACATCCGAGATGTTAGGTTGCCTTATTTTAGGATATACAACGTTATAGACTTATATAATGTCCCCATCGAGAAGCAGGCGACGACACGCCAGGAATGTTGTAAAATATTACAACCGAGATGTTATGTTTCCTTACGTTAGGATATAAAACGTTATAGATGTATATAATGTCCCGATCGAGAAGTAGGCGACGGAACGCCAGGAATGTTGTAAAATATTACATTCGACATGTTAGGTTGCCTTAGGCTAGGATATATAACGTTATAGACGTATGTAATTTTCCCACTGAGAAATAGGGGCCGACGCGTCAGGAATGTTGTAAAATATTACACCCGAGATGTTAGGTTCCCTTAGGTTAGGATATATAACGTTATAGACGTATATAATGTTCCCACCGAAAACTAGGAGCCGACGCGCCAGGAATGTTGTAAAATATTACATCCGAGATGTTAGGTTGCCTTCGGTTAGGATATAAATCGCTATAGACGCATATGATGTTCCCACCAAGAAGTACGTGCGGACACGCCATGAATGTTGTAAAATATTACATTCGACATGTTAAGTTGCCTTAGGCTAGGATATATAACGTTATAGACGTATGTAACGTTACCACCGAGAAGTACGGGCCGACACGCCAGGAATGTTATCAACTATTACATCCGAGATGTTAGGTTGCGTTAGGTTAGGATATACAACGTTATAGACGTATATAATGTCCCCTTCGAGAAGCAGGCGACGACACGCCAGAATGTAGTAAAATATTACATTCGACATGTTAGGTTGCCTTAGGCTAGGATATATAACGTTATAGACGTATATAATGTCCCCATCGAGAAGCAGGCGACGACACGCCAGGAATGTTGTAAAATATTACATCCGAGATGTTAGGTTGCCTTAGGCTAGGATATATTTCGTTATAGAATTATACAATGTTCTCACCGAGAAGTAGGGGCCGACACAGCAGGAATCTTGTAAAATATTACATTCGAGATGTTAGGTTGCCTTAGGTTAGGATATACAACGTTATAGACTTATATAATGTCCCCATCAAGAAGCAGGCGACGACACGCCAGGAATGTTGTAAAATATTACATCCGAGATGTTATGTTTCCTTACGTTAGGATATAAAACGTTATAGATGTATATAATGTCCCGATCGAGAAGTAGGCGACGACACGCCAGGAATGTTGTAAAATATTACATCCCAGATGTTAGGTTTCGTTAGGTTAGGATATACAACGTTATAGACGTATATAATGTCCCCATCGAGAGGCAGGCGACAACACGCCAGGAATGTTGTAAAATATTACATCCGAGATGTTATGTTGCCTTACGTCAGGATATATAACGTTATAGACGTATATAATGTCCCGATCGAGAAGTAGGCGACGGCACGCCAGGAATGTTGTAAAATATTACATGCGACATGTTAGGTCGCCTTAGGCTAGGATATATAACGTTATAGACGTATATAATGTTCCCACCGAGAAATAGGGGCCGACATGTCAGGCATGTTGTACAATATTTCACCTGAGATGTTAGGTTGCCTTAGCTTAGGATATACAACGTTATAGACTTATATAATGTCCCCATCGAGAAGCAGGCGACGACACGCCAGGAATGTTGTAAAATATTACATCCGAGATGTTATGTTTCCTTACGTTAGGATATAAAACGTTATAGATGTATATAATGTCCCGATCGAGAAGTAGGCGACGGAACGCCAGGAATGTTGTAAAATATTACATTCGACATGTTAGGTTGCCTTAGGCTAGGATATATAACGTTATAGACGTATGTAATGTTCCCACCGAGAAATAGGGGCCGACGCGTCAGGAATGTTGTAAAATGTTACACCCGAGATGTTAGGTTCCCTTAGGTTAGGATATATAACGTTATAGACGTATATAATGTTCCCACCGAAAAGTAGGAGCCGACGCGCCAGGAATGTTGTAAAATATTACATCCGAGATGTTAGGTTGCCTTCGGTTAGGATATATATCGCTATAGACGCATATGATGTTCCCACCAAGAAGTACGGGCGGACACGCCAGGAACGCTGTCAACTACTACATCCGAGATGTTAGGTTGCCTTAGGTTAGGATATATAACGTTATAGATGTATATAATGTCCCCATCCAGAAGTTGGCGACGACACGCCAGGAATGTTCAAAAATATTACATCCCAGATGTTAGGTTGCGTTAGGTTAGGACATACAACGTTATAGACGTATATAATGTCCCCATCGAGAAGCAGGCGACGACACGCCAGGAATGTTGCAAAATATTACATCCGAGATGTTAGGTTGCCTTAGGCCAGGATATATATCGTTATAGACGTATACAATTTTCTCACGGAGAAGTAGGGGCCGACATGCCAGGAATGTTGTAAAATATTACACTCGAGAAGTTAGGTTGCCTTAGGTTAGGATATACAACGTTATAGACTTATATAATGTCCCCATCGAGAAGCAGGTGACGACACGCCAGGAATGTTGTAAACCATTTCACCTGAGATGCTAGGTTCCCTTAGGTTAGGATATACAACGCTGTAGACGTATAGAATGTTCCCACCGAGACGTAGGGACCGACATGCCAGGAATGATGTAAAATATTACATCCCAGATGTTAGGTTCCCTTAGGTTAGGATATATAAAGTTATAGATGTATATAATGTCCCCATCCAGAAGTTGGGGACGACACGCCAGAAATGTTCAAAAATTTTACATCCCAGATGTTAGGTTGCGTTAGGTTAGGACATACAACGTTATAGACGTATATAATGTCCCCATCGAGAAGCAGGCGACGACACGCCAGGAATGTTGTAAAATATTACGCTCGACAAGTTAGGTTGCCTTAGGCTAGGATATCTAGCGTTAAAGACGTATATAATGTTCCCACCGAGAAATAGGTGCCGACACGCCAGGAATGTTGTAAAATATTACATCCGAGATGTTAGGTTCCCTTAGGTTAGGATATATAACGTTATAGACGTATATAATGTTCCCACCGAGAAGTAGGGGCCAACGAGCCAGGAATGTGGTAAAATATTACATCCGAGATGTTAGGTTACCTTAGGTTAGGATATATAACGTTATAGACGTATATAATGTTCCGATCGAGAAGTAGGGGCCGAAGTGACGGGAATGTTGTAAAATATTACATTCGATATGTTAGTTTGCCTTAGGCTAGGATATTTAGCGTTATAGACGTATATAATGTTCCCACCGAGAAGTAGGGGCCGACGTGCCAGGAATGTAGTAAAATATTACATCCGAGATGTTAGGTTGCCTTAGGTTAGGATATATAACGTTATAGACGTATATAATGTTCCACCCGAGAAGTAGGGGCCGACGCGCCAGGAATGCTGTAAAATATTACATTCGACATGTTAGGATTGCCTTAGGCTAGGATATATAACGTTATAGACGTATATGATATTCCCACCGAGAACTACGGGCCTACACGCCAGGAATGTTATCAAATATTACTTCCGAGATGTTAGGTTCCCTTAGGTTAGGATATATAACGTTATAGACGTATATAATGTTCCCACCGAGAAGTAGGGGCGGACGAGCCAGGAATGTTGTAAAATATTACGCTCGACATGTTAGGTTGCCTTAGGCTAGGATATATAGCGTTAAAGACGTATATAATGTTCCCACCGAGAAATAGGGGCCGACACGCCAGGAATGTTGTAAAATATTACACCCGAGATGTTAGGTTCCCTTAGGTTAGGATATATAACGTTATAGACGTATATAATGTTCCCACCGAGAAATAGGGGCCGACGAGCCAGGAATGTTGCAAAATATTACGCTCGACATGTTAGGTTGCCTTACGTTATGATATATAGCGATATAGACGTATATAATGTTCCCACCGAGAAGTAGGGGCCGGCGCGCCAGGAATGTTGTAAAATATTACATCCGAGATGTTAGGATTGCCTTAGGCTAGGATATATAACGTTATAGACGTATATAATGTTCCCACCGAGAAGTAGGGGACGAAGTGACGGGAATGTTGTAAAATATTTCACCTGAGATGTTAGGTTCCCTTAGGTTAGGATATACAACGCTGTAGACGTATAGAATGTTCCCACCGAGACGTAGGGACCGACATGCCAGGAATGTTGTAAAATATTACATCCCAAATGTTAGGATGCGTTAGGTTAGGATATACAACGTTATAGACGTATGAAGTGTCCCCATCGAGAAGCAGGCGACGACACGCCAGGAATGATGTAAAATATTACATACCAGATGTTAGGTTGCGTTAGGTTAGGATATATAAAGTTATAGATGTATATAATGTCCCCATCCAGAAGTTGGCGACGACACGCCAGGAATGTTCAAAAATATTACATCCCAGATGTTAGGTTGCGTTAGGTTAGGACATACAACGTTATAGACGTCTATAATGTCCCCATCGAGAAGCAGGCGACGACACGCCAGGAATGTTGTAAAATATTACGCTCGACAAGTTAGGTTGCCTTAGGCTTGGATATATAGCGTTAAAGACGTATATAATGTTCCCACCGAGAAATAGGGGCCGACCCGGCAGGAATGTTGTAAAATATTACATCCGAGATGCTAGGTTCCCTTAGGTTAGGATATATAACGTTATAGACGTATATAATGTTCCCACCGATAAGTAGGGGCCAACGAGCCAGGAATGTGGTAAAATATTACATTCGACATGTTAAGTTGTCTTAGGTTAGGATATATAACGTTATAGTCGTATATACAGTTCCACCCGAGAAGTAGTTGCCGACGCGCCAGGAATGTTGTAAAATATTACATCCGAGATGTTAGGATTGCCTTAGGCTAGGATATATAACGTTATGGACGTATATAATGTTCCCACCGAGAAGTAGGGGCCGAAGTGATGGGAATGTTGTAAAATATTACATCCGAGATGTTAGGTTGCCTTAGGTTAGGATATATAACGTTATACACGTATAGAATGTCCGAACCGAGATGTAGGCTCCTACACGCCAGGAATGTTGTAAAACATTACATCCGAGGTGATAGGTTGCCGTAGGCTAGGATATATAGCGTTATAGACGTATATAAAGTCCCCACCGAGATGTAGGCTCCTACATGCCAGGAGTGTTGTTAGACCTTACATCTGAGGTGTTAGGTTGCCTTAGGTTAGGATATATAACGTTATAGTCGTATATAAAGTCCCCACCGGGATGTAGGCGCCCACGCGCAAAGAATGTTGTAAAATATTACTTCCGAGATGTTAGGTTGCCTTAGGCTAGGATATATAACGTTATAGACGTATATAATGTTCCCATCGAGAAGTAGGGGCCGAAGTGACGGGAATGTTGTAAAATATTACATTCGATATGTTAGTTTGCCTTAGGCTAGGATATATAGCCTTATAGACGTATATAATGTTCCCACCGAGAAGTAGGGGCCGACGTGCCAGGAATGTAGTAAAATATTACATCCGAGATGTTAGGTTGCCTTAGGTTAGGATATATAACGTTATAGACGTATATAATGTTCCACCCGAGAAGTAGGGGCCGACGCGCAAGGAATGCTGTAAAATATTACATTCGACATGTTAGGATTGCCTTAGGCTGGGATATATAACGTTATAGACGTATATGATATTCCCACCGAGAACTAGGGGCCTACACGCCAGGAATGTTATCAAATATTACTTCCGAGATGTTAGGTTCCCTTAGGTTAGGATATATAACGTTATAGACGTATATAATGTTCCCACCGAGAAGTAGGGGCGGACGAGCCAGGAATGTTGTAAAATATTACGCTCGACATGTTAGGTTGCCTTAGGCTAGGATATATAACGTTATAGACGTATATAATGTTCCCACCGAGAAGTAGGGGCCGACGAGCCAGGAATGTTGTAAAATATTATATTCGACATGTTAGGTTATCTCAGGCTAGGACATATAGCGTTATAGACATATACAATGTTCCCACCGAGAAAAAGGGGCCGACACGCCAGGAATGTTGTAAAACATTACATCCGAGGTGTTAGGTTCCCTTAGGTTAGGATATATAACGTTATAGACGTATATAATGTTCCCACCGAGAAGTAGGGGCCGACGAGCCAGGAATGTTGTAAAATATTACGCTCGACATGTTATGTTGCCTTACGTTATGATATATAGCGATATAGACGTATATAATGTTCCCACCGAGAAGTAGGGGCCGGCGCGCCAGGAATGTTGTAAAATATTACATCCGAGATGTTAGGATTGCCTTAGGCTAGGATATATGACGTTATAGACGTACATACTGTTCCCACCGAGAAGTAGTTGCCGACGCGCCAGGAATATTGTAAAATATTACATTCGACATGTTAGGTTGTCTCAGGCTAGGACATATAACGTTAAAGACGTATATAATATTCCCACCGAGAAATAGGGGCCGACACGCCAGGAATGTAGTAAAATATTACGCTCGACATTTTTGGTTGCCTTAAGTTAGGATATATGGCGTTACACACGTATATAATGTTCCCACCGAGAAGTAGGGGCCAGCGCGCCAGGAATGTGGTAAAATATTACATCCGGTATGTTAGGTTACCTTAGGCTAGGATATATAACTTTATAGACATATATAATGTTCCCACCGAGAAGTAGGGGCCGAAGTGACGGGAATGTTGTAAAATATTACATCCGAATTGTTAGGTTGCCTTAGGTTAGGATATATAACGTTATTGACTTATATAATGTTCCCACCGAGAAATAGGGGCCGAGGCCCCAGGAATGTTGTAAAATATTACATCCGACATGTTAAGTTGCCTTAGGTTAGGATATATAACGTTATATACGTATATACTGTTCCCACCGAGAAGTAGTTGCCGACGCGCCAGGAATATTTTTAAATATTACATTCGACATGTTAGGTTGTCTCAGGCTAGGACATATAGCGTTAAGGACGTATATAATATTCCCATCGAGAAATAGGGGCCGACACGCCAGGAATGTAGTAAAATATTACGCTCGACATTTTTGGTTGCCTTAATTTAAGATATATGGCGTTATAGACGTATATAATGTTCCCACCGAGAAGTAGGGCCCAGCGCGCCAGGAATGTGGTAAAATATTACATCCGGTATGTTAGGTTGCCTTAGGCTAGGATATATAACTTTATAGACGTATATAATGTTCCCACCGAGAAGTAGGGGCGGACGAGCCAGGAATGTTGTAAAATATTACGCTCGACATGTTAGGTTGCCTTAGGCTAGGATATATAGCGTTAAAGACGTATATAATGTTCCCACCGAGAAATAGGGGCCGACACGCCAGGAATGTTGTAAAATATTACATCCGAGATGTTAGGTTCCCTTAGGTTTGGATATATAACGTTATAGACGTATATAATGTTCCCACCGATAAGTAGGGGCCAACGAGCCAGGAATGTGGTAAAATATTACATTCGACATGTTAAGTTGTCTTAGGTTAGGATATATAACGTTATAGTCGTATATACAGTTCCCACCGAGAAGTAGTTGCCGACGCGCCAGGAATATTGTAAAATATTATATTCGACATGTTAGGTTGTCTCAGGCTAGGACATATAGCGTTATAGACATATACAATGTTCCCACCGAGAAAAAGGGGCCGACACGCCAGGAATATTGTAAAACATTACATCCGAGGTGTTAGGTTCCCTTAGGTTAGGATATATAACGTTATAGACGTATATAATGTTCCCACCGAGAAGTAGGGGCCGACGAGCCAGGAATGTTGTAAAATATTACGCTCGACATGTTAGGTTGCCTTACGTTATGATATATAGCGATATAGACGTATATAATGTTCCCACCGAGAAGTAGGGGCCAGCGCGCCAGGAATGTTGTAAAATATTACATCCCAGATGTTAGGATTGCCTTAGGCTAGGATATATAACGTTATAGACGTATATAATGTTCCCACCGAGAAGTAGGGGCCGAAGTGACGGGAATGTTGTAAAATATTACATCCGAGATATTAGGTTGCCTTAGGTTAGGATATATAACGTTATTGACTTATATAATGTTCCCACCGAGAAATAGGGGCCGACGCCCCAGGAATGTTGTAAAATATTACGCTCGACAAGTTAGGTTGCCTTAGGCTAGGATATCTAGCGTTAAAGACGTATATAATGTTCCCACCGAGTAAAAGGGGCCGACACGCCAGGAATGTTGTAAAACATTACATCCGAGGTGTTAGGTTCCCTTAGGTTAGGATATATGACGTTATAGACGTATATAATGTTCCCACCGAGAAGTAGGGGCCGACGAGCCAGGAATGTTGCAAAATATTACGCTCGACATGTTAGGTTGCCTTACGTTATGATATATTGCGATACAGACGTATATAATGTTCCCACCGAGAAGTAGGGGCCGGCGCGCCAGGAATGTTGTAAAATGTTACATCCGAGATGTTAGGATTGCCTTAGGCTAGGATATATAACGTTATAGACGTATATAATGTTCCCACCGAGAAGTAGGGGCCGAAGTGACGGGAATGTTGTAAAATATTACATCCGAGATGTTAGGTTGCCATAGGTTAGGATATATAACGTTATTGACTTATATAATGTTCCCACCGAGAAATAGGGGCCGACACCCCAGGAATGTTGTAAAATATTACGCTCGACAAGTTAGGTTGCCTTAGGCTAGGATATCTAGCGTTAAAGACGTATATAATGTTCCCACCGAGAAATAGGGGCCGACACGCCAGGAATGTTGTAAAATATTACATCCGAGATGTTATGTTCCCTTAGGTAAGGATATATGACGTTATAGACGTATATAATGTTCCCACCGAGAAGTAGGGGCCAACGAGCCAGGAATGTGGTAAAATATTACTTCCGAGATGTTAGGTTACCTTAGGTTAGGATATATAACGTTATAGACGTATATAATGTTCCCATCGAGAAATAGGGGCCGAAGTGACGGGAATGTTGTAAAATATTACTTTCGATATGTTAGTTTGCCTTAGGCTAGGATATATAGCGTTATAGACGTATATAATGTTCCCACCGAGAAGTAGGGGCCGACGTGTCAGGAATGTAATTAAATATTACACCCGAAATGTTAGGTTGCCTTAGGTTAGGATATATAACGTTATTGACTTATATAATGTTCCAACCGAGAAGTAGGTGCCGACGAGCCAAGAATGTTGTAAAATATTACATTCGACACGTTAGGTTGCCTTAAGCTAGGATATATAGCGTTATAGACGTATATAATGTTCCCACCGAGAAGTAGGGGCCGACGTGACTGGAATGTAGTAAAATATTACATTCGAGATGTTAGGTTGCCTTAGGTTAGGATATACAACGTTATAGAAGTATATAATTTTCCCACCGAGAAGTAGGGGCCGACGCGCCAGGAATGTTGTAAAATATTACATTCGACATGATAAGTTGCCTTAGGCTAGGATATATAACGTTATACACGTATAGAATGTCCGAACCGAGATGTAGGCTCCTACACGCCAGGAATGTTGTAAAACATTACATCCGAGGTGATAGGTTGCCGTAGGCTAGGATATATAGCGTTATAGACGTATATAAAGTCCCCACCGAGATGTAGGCTCCTACATGCCAGGAGTGTTGTTAGACCTTACATCTGAGGTGTTAGGTTGCCTTAGGTTAGGATATATAACGTTATAGTCGTATATAAAGTCCCCACCGGGATGTAGGCGCCCACGCGCAAAGAATGTTGTAAAATATTACTTCCGAGATGTTAGGTTGCCTTAGGCTAGGATATATAACGTTATAGACGTATATAATGTTACCAACGAGAAGTAGGGGTCGACCCGCTAGGAATGTTGTAAAATATTACATTCCACATGTTAGGTTGCCTTAGGCTAGGATATATAGCGTTATAGACCTATATAATGTTCCCACTGAGAAGTAGGGGCCGACGCGCCAGAAATGTTGTGAAATATTACATTCGACATATTAGGTTGCCTTAGGCTAGGATATATAACGTTATACACGTATAGAATGTCCGAACCGAGATGTAGGCTCCTACACGCCAGGAATGTTGTAAAACATTACATCCGAGGTGATAGGTTGCCGTAGGCTAGGATATATAGCGTTATAGACGTATATAAAGTCCCCACCGAGATGTAGGCTCCTACATGCCAGGAGTGTTGTTAGACCTTACATCTGAGGTGTTAGGTTGCCTTAGGTTAGGATATATAACGTTATAGTCGTATATAAAGTCCCCACCGGGATGTAGGCGCCCACGCGCAAAGAATGTTGTAAAATATTACTTCCGAGATGTTAGGTTGCCTTAGGCTAGGATATATAACGTTATAGACGTATATAATGTTACCAACGAGAAGTAGGGGTCGACCCGCTAGGAATGTTGTAAAATATTACATTCCACATGTTAGGTTGCCTTAGGCTAGGATATATAGCGTTATAGACCTATATAATGTTCCCACTGAGAAGTAGGGGCCGACGCGCCAGAAATGTTGTGAAATATTACATTCGACATATTAGGTTGCCTTAGGCTAGTATATATAACGCTATAGACGCTTATAATTTTACCAAAGGGTAGTAGGGGTCGACGTGCCGTGAATGTCGTAAAATATTACATCCGAGATGTTAGGTTGCCTTAGGTTAGGGTATATGACGTTATAGGCATATGTAATGTTCCCACCGAGAACTAAGTGCCGACACGCCAGGAATGTTGTAAAATACTACATCCGAGATGCTAGGCTGCCTTAGGTTAGGATATATAACGCTATAGACGTGTATAATATTCCCACCTAGAGGTACGGGCCAACACGACCGCGATCCTGTAAAACATTACCAGGGAGGGGCTAGATGGATTAGGTTAGGTTATATTACGTTATAGACGTATATAATGTTCCCACCGAGAAATAAGGGCAGACTCGCCAGGAATGTTGTAAAATATTACATCCGAAATGTTAGGTTGCCTTAGGTTGGGATATATAAGCTTATGGACTTATATAATGTTTACACCGAGACGTACGGGGCTACACGAAAGGGATTCTACAAAACATTATCAGCGAGGGGCTAGATGGGTTAGGTTAGGTTATATTACGTTATAGACGTATATAATGTTCCCACCGATAAGTAGGGGCCAACGAGCCAGGAATGTGGTAAAATATTACATTCGACATGTTAAGTTGTCTTAGGTTAGGATATATAACGTTATAGTCGTATATACAGTTCCCACCGAGAAGTAGTTGCCGACGCGCCAGGAATATTGTAAAATATTATATTCGACATGTTAGGTTGTCTCAGGCTAGGACATATAGCGTTATAGACATATACAATGTTCCCACCGAGAAAAAGGGGCCGACACGCCAGGAATATTGTAAAACATTACATCCGAGGTGTTAGGTTCCCTTAGGTTAGGATATATAACGTTATAGACGTATATAATGTTCCCACCGAGAAGTAGGGGCCGACGAGCCAGGAATGTTGTAAAATATTACGCTCGACATGTTAGGTTGCCTTACGTTATGATATATAGCGATATAGACGTATATAATGTTCCCACCGAGAAGTAGGGGCCAGCGCGCCAGGAATGTTGTAAAATATTACATCCCAGATGTTAGGATTGCCTTAGGCTAGGATATATAACGTTATAGACGTATATAATGTTCCCACCGAGAAGTAGGGGCCGAAGTGACGGGAATGTTGTAAAATATTACATCCGAGATATTAGGTTGCCTTAGGTTAGGATATATAACGTTATTGACTTATATAATGTTCCCACCGAGAAATAGGGGCCGACGCCCCAGGAATGTTGTAAAATATTACGCTCGACAAGTTAGGTTGCCTTAGGCTAGGATATCTAGCGTTAAAGACGTATATAATGTTCCCACCGAGTAAAAGGGGCCGACACGCCAGGAATGTTGTAAAACATTACATCCGAGGTGTTAGGTTCCCTTAGGTTAGGATATATGACGTTATAGACGTATATAATGTTCCCACCGAGAAGTAGGGGCCGACGAGCCAGGAATGTTGCAAAATATTACGCTCGACATGTTAGGTTGCCTTACGTTATGATATATTGCGATACAGACGTATATAATGTTCCCACCGAGAAGTAGGGGCCGGCGCGCCAGGAATGTTGTAAAATGTTACATCCGAGATGTTAGGATTGCCTTAGGCTAGGATATATAACGTTATAGACGTATATAATGTTCCCACCGAGAAGTAGGGGCCGAAGTGACGGGAATGTTGTAAAATATTACATCCGAGATGTTAGGTTGCCATAGGTTAGGATATATAACGTTATTGACTTATATAATGTTCCCACCGAGAAATAGGGGCCGACACCCCAGGAATGTTGTAAAATATTACGCTCGACAAGTTAGGTTGCCTTAGGCTAGGATATCTAGCGTTAAAGACGTATATAATGTTCCCACCGAGAAATAGGGGCCGACACGCCAGGAATGTTGTAAAATATTACATCCGAGATGTTATGTTCCCTTAGGTAAGGATATATGACGTTATAGACGTATATAATGTTCCCACCGAGAAGTAGGGGCCAACGAGCCAGGAATGTGGTAAAATATTACTTCCGAGATGTTAGGTTACCTTAGGTTAGGATATATAACGTTATAGACGTATATAATGTTCCCATCGAGAAATAGGGGCCGAAGTGACGGGAATGTTGTAAAATATTACTTTCGATATGTTAGTTTGCCTTAGGCTAGGATATATAGCGTTATAGACGTATATAATGTTCCCACCGAGAAGTAGGGGCCGACGTGTCAGGAATGTAATTAAATATTACACCCGAAATGTTAGGTTGCCTTAGGTTAGGATATATAACGTTATTGACTTATATAATGTTCCAACCGAGAAGTAGGTGCCGACGAGCCAAGAATGTTGTAAAATATTACATTCGACACGTTAGGTTGCCTTAAGCTAGGATATATAGCGTTATAGACGTATATAATGTTCCCACCGAGAAGTAGGGGCCGACGTGACTGGAATGTAGTAAAATATTACATTCGAGATGTTAGGTTGCCTTAGGTTAGGATATACAACGTTATAGAAGTATATAATTTTCCCACCGAGAAGTAGGGGCCGACGCGCCAGGAATGTTGTAAAATATTACATTCGACATGATAAGTTGCCTTAGGCTAGGATATATAACGTTATACACGTATAGAATGTCCGAACCGAGATGTAGGCTCCTACACGCCAGGAATGTTGTAAAACATTACATCCGAGGTGATAGGTTGCCGTAGGCTAGGATATATAGCGTTATAGACGTATATAAAGTCCCCACCGAGATGTAGGCTCCTACATGCCAGGAGTGTTGTTAGACCTTACATCTGAGGTGTTAGGTTGCCTTAGGTTAGGATATATAACGTTATAGTCGTATATAAAGTCCCCACCGGGATGTAGGCGCCCACGCGCAAAGAATGTTGTAAAATATTACTTCCGAGATGTTAGGTTGCCTTAGGCTAGGATATATAACGTTATAGACGTATATAATGTTACCAACGAGAAGTAGGGGTCGACCCGCTAGGAATGTTGTAAAATATTACATTCCACATGTTAGGTTGCCTTAGGCTAGGATATATAGCGTTATAGACCTATATAATGTTCCCACTGAGAAGTAGGGGCCGACGCGCCAGAAATGTTGTGAAATATTACATTCGACATATTAGGTTGCCTTAGGCTAGGATATATAACGTTATACACGTATAGAATGTCCGAACCGAGATGTAGGCTCCTACACGCCAGGAATGTTGTAAAACATTACATCCGAGGTGATAGGTTGCCGTAGGCTAGGATATATAGCGTTATAGACGTATATAAAGTCCCCACCGAGATGTAGGCTCCTACATGCCAGGAGTGTTGTTAGACCTTACATCTGAGGTGTTAGGTTGCCTTAGGTTAGGATATATAACGTTATAGTCGTATATAAAGTCCCCACCGGGATGTAGGCGCCCACGCGCAAAGAATGTTGTAAAATATTACTTCCGAGATGTTAGGTTGCCTTAGGCTAGGATATATAACGTTATAGACGTATATAATGTTACCAACGAGAAGTAGGGGTCGACCCGCTAGGAATGTTGTAAAATATTACATTCCACATGTTAGGTTGCCTTAGGCTAGGATATATAGCGTTATAGACCTATATAATGTTCCCACTGAGAAGTAGGGGCCGACGCGCCAGAAATGTTGTGAAATATTACATTCGACATATTAGGTTGCCTTAGGCTAGGATATATAACGTTATACACGTATAGAATGTCCGAACCGAGATGTAGGCTCCTACACGCCAGGAATGTTGTAAAACATTACATCCGAGGTGATAGGTTGCCGTAGGCTAGGATATATAGCGTTATAGACGTATATAAAGTCCCCACCGAGATGTAGGCTCCTACATGCCAGGAGTGTTGTTAGACCTTACATCTGAGGTGTTAGGTTGCCTTAGGTTAGGATATATAACGTTATAGTCGTATATAAAGTCCCCACCGGGATGTAGGCGCCCACGCGCAAAGAATGTTGTAAAATATTACTTCCGAGATGTTAGGTTGCCTTAGGCTAGGATATATAACGTTATAGACGTATATAATGTTACCAACGAGAAGTAGGGGTCGACCCGCTAGGAATGTTGTAAAATATTACATTCCACATGTTAGGTTGCCTTAGGCTAGGATATATAGCGTTATAGACCTATATAATGTTCCCACTGAGAAGTAGGGGCCGACGCGCCAGAAATGTTGTGAAATATTACATTCGACATATTAGGTTGCCTTAGGCTAGTATATATAACGCTATAGACGCTTATAATTTTACCAAAGGGTAGTAGGGGTCGACGTGCCGTGAATGTCGTAAAATATTACATCCGAGATGTTAGGTTGCCTTAGGTTAGGGTATATGACGTTATAGGCATATGTAATGTTCCCACCGAGAACTAAGTGCCGACACGCCAGGAATGTTGTAAAATACTACATCCGAGATGCTAGGCTGCCTTAGGTTAGGATATATAACGCTATAGACGTGTATAATATTCCCACCTAGAGGTACGGGCCAACACGACCGCGATCCTGTAAAACATTACCAGGGAGGGGCTAGATGGATTAGGTTAGGTTATATTACGTTATAGACGTATATAATGTTCCCACCGAGAAATAAGGGCAGACTCGCCAGGAATGTTGTAAAATATTACATCCGAAATGTTAGGTTGCCTTAGGTTGGGATATATAAGCTTATGGACTTATATAATGTTTACACCGAGACGTACGGGGCTACACGAAAGGGATTCTACAAAACATTATCAGCGAGGGGCTAGATGGGTTAGGTTAGGTTATATTACGTTATAGACGTATATAATGTTCCCACCGAGAAGTAGGGTCCGGCCCGCCAGGAATGTAGTGAAATATTACACCCGAGATGTTAGGTTCCCTTAGGTTAGGATATATAACGTTATAGACGTATATAATGTCCACACCGAGGTGTAGGGACCGACATGCCAGGAATGTTGTAGAATGTTACACTCGAGATGTTAGGTACCTTCAGGTTAGGATGTACAAAGTTAGAGACGTACATACTGTCCCCATCGAGAAGTAGGAGCCAACGCGCCAGCAATGTTGTAAAATATTACATCCGAGATGTTAGGTTGCCTTAGGTTAGGATATATTTCGTCATAGACGTATATAATGTTGCCACCCAGAAGTAGGGACAGACGTGCCAGGAATGTTGTAAAATATTACATCCGAGATGTTAGGTTGCCTTAGGTTAGGATATATAACGTTATAGACGTATATAGTGTTGCCACCGAGAAGTGGGGGCCGATAAGCCAGGAATGTTGTAGAACATTACATCCGAGGTGTTAGGTTGCCTTAGGTTAGGATATATAACGTTATAGACGTATATATTGTTCCCACCGAGAAGTAGGGGCCGATGAGCCAGGAATGTTGTAAAATATTACGTTCGACAAGTTAGGTTGCCTCAGGTTAGCATATATAACGTTATAGACGTATATAATGTTCCCACCGAGAAGTAGGGGCCGACGCGCCAGGAATGTTGCAGAACATTACATCAGAATTGCTGGTTGCCTTAGGTTAGGATATATAACGTTATTGCCGTATATGATGTTCCCACCGAGAAGTACGTGCCGACACACTAGAAATGTTATCAAATATTACATCCGAGATGTTAGGTTGCCTTAGGCGAGGATATATAACGTTATAGACGTACATAATGTTACCACCGACAACTAGGCGCCGACACCCCAGGTATGTTGTAAAACATTAGATCCGAGATGTTAGGTTCCCTCAGGTTAGGATATATAACGTTATAGACGTATATAATGTTCCCACCGAGAAGTAAGGACCGACACGCCAGGAATGCTGTAAAATAGTACATCAGAGATGTTAGGTTGCCCTAGGTTAGGATACATTACGTTATAGAGGTATATAAAGTCCCCACCGAGATGTAGGCGCCGACACGCCAGGAATGTTGTAAAATATTACATCCCAGAGGTTAGGTTGCCCTAGGTTAGGATATATAACGTTGTAGACGTATATGATGTTCCCACCCAGAAGTACAGTCCGACAAGCCAGGAATGTTTTCAAACATTACATCGAAGATTTTAGGTTACCTTGGTTTAGGATATGCAACGTTATTACGTATATAATGTCCCCATCGGGAAGTAGGCGACGACACGATAGGAATGTTGTAAAATATTACATTCGACATGTTAGGTTGCCTTAGGCAAGGATATTTAGCGTTATAGACGTATATAATGTTACCACCGAGAACTACGAGCCGACACGTCAGGAATGTTGTAATATATTACATTCGACATGTTAGGTCGCCTTAGGCTAGGATATATAGCGTTATAGATGTATGTAATGTTCCCACCGAGAAATAGGGGCCGACACGCCAGGAATGTTGTAGAACATTACATCAGAGTTGTTAGGTTGCCTTAGGATAGGATATATAACGTTATAGACGTATATATTGTTCCCACAGATAAGTACGGACTTGCATGCCAGGAATGTTGTAAAATATTACGGTAGAGATGTTAGGTTGCCTTAAGCTAGAAGTAGGGGCCGACGTGCCAGGAATGTAGTAAAATATTACATCCGAGATGTTAGGTATCTTTAGGTTAGTATATATAACGTTATAGACGTATATAGTGTTGCCACCGAGAAGTAGGGGCTGATGAGCCAGGAATGTTGTAAAACGTACCATCCGAGGTGTCAGGTTGCCATAGGTTAGGATATATAACGTTATAGACGTGTATATTGTTCCCAACGAGAATTAGGGGCCCCTGAGCCAGGAATGTTGTAAAATATTACGTTCGACATGTTAGGTTGCCTTAGGTTAGAATATATAACGTTATAGATGAATATAATGTTCCCACCGAGAAGTAGGGGCCGACGAGCCAGGAATGTTGTAAAATATTACGCTCGACATGCTAGGTTACCCTAAGCTAGGATATATAGCGTTATAGACGTATACAATGTTCCGACAAAGAAGTAGGGGCCGACGCGCGGGGAATGTTGTAACATATTACATCCGAGATGTTAGGTTTCCTTAGGCTAGGATATATAACGTTATAGCCGTATATAATGTTACCACAGAGAAGTAGGGACTTGCATGCCAGGAATGTTGTAAAATATTACGTTCGACAAGTTAGGTTGCCTCAGGTTAGGATATATAACGTTATAGACGTATATAATGTTCCCACCGAGAAGTAGGGGCCGACGAGACAGGAATGTTGTAAAATAATACATCCGAGATGTTAAGTTGCCTTAAGGTAGGATATATAGCGTTATAGACGTATATAATGTTCCCACCGACAAGTAGGGGCCGAAGCGCCGGGAATGTTGTAAAATATTACATTCGACATGTTAGGTTGCCTTAGGCCAGGATATATAGCGTTATAGACGTATATAATGTTCCCACCGAGAAGTAGCGGCCGTCGCGCCAGGAATGTTGTAAAATATTACATTCGACACGTTAGGTTGCCTTAGGCTAGGATATATAACGTTATAGACGTATATAATGTTCCCACCGAGAAGTAGTGGCCGAAGCGCCGGGTATGTTGTAAAATATTACATTCGACATGTTAGCCTGCCTTAGGCTAGGATATATAGCGTTATAGACGTATATAATGTTCCCACCGAGAAGTAGGGGCCAACGTGCCAGGAATGTAGTAAAATATGACATCCGAAATGTTAGGTATCTTTAGGTTAGGATATAAAACGTTATTGACTTGTATAATGTTCCCGCCAATAGGTACGGGCCGACGTGCCAGGAATGCAGTAAAATATTACACCCGAGGTGCTAGGTTGCCTTAGTTTAGGATATATAACGTTATTGACCTATATAATGTTCCCACGGAGAAGTAGTACCTGACGCGCCTGGAATGTTGTAAAATAGTACATTCGACATGTTAGGATTGTCGTAGGCTAGGATATATAACGTTATAGACGTATATGATATTCCCACCGAGAAGTATCGGCCGACGTGCCAGGAATGTAGTAAAATATTATATCCGAGATGTTAGGTTGCCTTAGGTTAGGATATATAACGTTATAGACGTATATAGTGTTGCCACCGAGAAGTAGGGGCCGACGCGCCAGGAATGTTGTGAAATATTACATTCGACATTTTAGGTTGCCTTAAGCTAGGATATATAGCCTTATAGACGTATATAATATTCCCACCGAGAAGTATCGGCCGACGTGCCAGGAATGTAGTAAAATATTACATCCGAGATGTTAGGTTGCCTTAGGTTAGGATATATAACGTTATAGACGTATATAGTGTTGCCACCGAGAAGTAGGGGCCGATGAGCCAGGAATGTTGTTAAACATTACATCCGAGGTGTTAGGTTGCCTTAGGTTAGGATATATAACGTTATAGACGTATATAATGTTCCCACCGAGAAGTAGGGGCCGACGCGCCAGGAATGTTGGAAAATATTACATTCGACATGTTAGGATTGTCTTAGGCTTGCATATATAGCGTTATAGACGTATATAATGTTCCCACCGACGAGTAGGGACTTGCATGCCAGGAATGTTGTAAAATATTACGGTAGAGATGTTAGGTTGCCTTAGGCTAGGATATATAGCGTTATAGACGTATATAATGTTCCCACTGAGAAGTAGGTGCCGACGCGCCAGGAATGTTATAAAATATTACACTCGACATGTTAGAATGCCTCAGGCTAGGATATATATCGTTATAGACGTATATAATGTTCCCACCGAGAAATAGGGGCCGACGCGCCAGGAATGTTGTAGAACATTACATCAGAATTGCTGGTTGCCTTAGGTTAGGATATATAACGTTATAGACGTTGCCTTAGGTTAGGATATATAACGTCATTGACTTATATAATGTTCCCGCCAATTGGTACGGGCCGACGTGCCAGAAATGTAGTAAAATATTACACCCGAGATGCTAGGTTGCCTTAGGTTAGGATATATAACGTTATTGACTTATATAATATTCCCATCTAGAAATAGGGGCCGACGCGCCTGAAATGTTGTAAAATATTAGATTCGACATGTTAGGTTGCCTTAGGTTAGGATATATAACGTTATAGACGTATATAATGTTCCCACCGAGAAGTAGGTGCCGACGTGTCAGGAATGTTGTAAAATATTAGATTCGAAATGTTAGGTTGCCTTAGGGGAGGATATATAGCGGTATAGACGTATATAATGTTACCACAGAGAAGTAGGGGCCAACGAGCCAGGAATGTTTTAAAATATTACATTCGACATGTTAGGTCGCCTTAAGCTAGGATATATAGCGTTATAGACGTATATAATGTTCCCACCGAGAAGTAGCGGCCGTCGCGCCAGGAATGTTGTAAAATATTACATTCGACACGTTAGGTTGCCTTAGGCTAGGATATATAACGTTATAGACGTATATAATGTTTCCACCGAGAAGTAGCGGCCGTCGCGCCAGGAATGTTGTAAAATATTACATTCAACACGTTAGGTTGCCTTAGGTTAGGATATATAGCGTTATAGACGTATATAATGTTCCCACCGAGAAGTAGGGGCCGAAGCGCCGGGTATGTTGTAAAATATTACATTCGACATGTTAGCCTGCCTTAGGCTAGGATATATAGCGTTATAGACGTATATAATGTTCCCACCGAGAAGTAGGGGCCAACGTGCCAGGATTGTAGTAAAATATTACATCCGAGATGTTAGGTATCTTTAGGTTAGGATATAAAACGTTATTGACTTATATAATGTTCCCGCCAATAGGTAAGGGCCGACGTGCCAGGAATGCAGTAAAATATTACACCCGAGGTGCTAGGTTGCCTTAGGTTAGGATATATAACGTTATAGACGTATATATTGTTCCCACCGAGAAGTAGGGGCCGATGAGCCAGGAATGTTGTAAAATATTACGTTCGACAAGTTAGGTTGCCTCAGGCTAGCATATATAACGCTATATACGTATATAATGTTTCCACCGAGAAGTAGCGGCCGTCGCGCCAGGAATGTTGTAAAATATTACATTCGACACGTTAGGTTGCCTTAGGCTAGGATATATAACGTTGTAGACGTATATAATGTTTCCACCGAGAAGTTTGGGCCGACGAGCCAGGAATGTTGTAAAATATTACGCTCCACATGTTAGGTTGCCTTAGGCTATGATATATAGCGTTGTAGACGTATATAATGTTCCCACCGAGATGTAGGGGCCGACGTGCCAGGAATGTAGTAAAATATTACATCCGAGAAGATAGGTTGCCTTAGGCTAGGATATATAACGATATAGACGTATATACTGTTCCCACCGAGAAGTAGGTGCCGACGCGCCAAGAATGTTGTAAAATATTACATTGGACATGTTAGGTTGCCTTAATCTAGGATATATAGCGTTATGGACGTATATAATATTGCCACCGAGAAGTAACGGCCGACGTGCCAGGAATGTAGTAATATATTACATCCGAGATGTTAGGTTGCCTTAGGTTAGGATATATAACGTTATAGACGTATATAGTGTTGCCACCGAGAAGTAGGGGCCGATGAGCCAGGAATGTTGTTAAACATTACATCCGAGGTGTTAGGTTGCCTTAGGTTAGGATATATAACGTTATAGACGTATATATTGTTCCCACCTAGAAGTAGGGGCCGATGAGCCAGGAATGTTGTAAAATATTACATCCGAGGTGTTAGGTTGCCTCAGGCTAGGATATATAACGTTATAGACGTATATAATGTTCCCACCGAGAAGTAGGGGCCGACGCGCCAGGAATGTTGGAAAATATTACATTCGACATGTTAGGATTGCCTTAGGCTTGCATATATAGCGTTATAGAAGTATATAATGTTCCCACCGACGAGTAGGGACTTGCATGCCAGGAATGTTGTAAAATATTACGGTAGAGATGTTAGGTTGCCTTAGGCTAGGATATATAGCGTTATAGACGTATATAATGTTCCCACTGAGAAGTAGGTGCCGACGCGCCAGGAATGTTATAAAATATTACACTCGACATGTTAGAATGCCTCAGGCTAGGATATATATCGTTATAGACGTATATAATGTTCCCACCGAGAAATAGGGGCCGACGCGCCAGGAATGTTGTAGAACATTACATCAGAATTGCTGGTTGCCTTAGGTTAGGATATATAACGTTATAGACGTTGCCTTAGGTTAGGATATATAACGTTATTGACTTATATAATGTTCCCGCCAATTGGTACGGGCCGACGTGCCAGAAATGTAGTAAAATATTACACACGAGGTGCTAGGTTGCCTTAGGTTAGGATATATAACGTTATTGACTTATATAATATTCCCATCTAGAAATAGGGGCCGACGCGCCTGAAATGTTGTAAAATATTAGATTCGACATGTTAGGTTGCCTTAGGTTAGGATATATAACGTTATAGACGTATATAATGTTCCCACCGAGAAGTAGGTGCCGACGTGTCAGGAATGTTGTAAAATATTAGATTCGAAATGTTAGGTTGCCTTAGGGGAGGATATATAGCGGTATAGACGTATATAATGTTACCACAGAGAAGTAGGGGCCAACGAGCCAGGAATGTTTTAAAATATTACATTCGACATGTTAGGTCGCCTTAAGCTAGGATATATAGCGTTATAGACGTATATAATATTCCCACCGAGAAGTAACGGCCGACGTGCCAGGAATGTAGTAAAATATTACATCCGAGACGTTAGGTTGCCTTAGGATAGGATATATAACGTTATAGACGTATACAGTGTTGCCACCGAGAAGTAGGGGCCGATGAGCCAGGAATGTTGTAAAACATTACATCCGAGGTGTTAGGTTGCCTTAGGTTAGGATATATAGCGTTATAGACGTATATAATGTTCCCACCGAGAAGTAGGGGCCGATGAGCCAGGAATGTTGTAAAATATTACGTTCGACAAGTTAGGTTGCCTCAGGTTAGCATATATAACGCTATATACGTATATAATGTTCCCACCGAGAAGTAGGGGCCGACGAGGCAGGAATGTCGTAAAATATTACATCCGAGATGTTAGGTTGCCTTAAGGTAGGATATATAGCGTTATAGACGTATATAATGTTCCCACCGAGAAGTAGGGGCCGAAGCGCCGGGAATGTTGTAAAATATTACATTCGACATGTTAGGTTGCCTTAGGCTAGGATATATAGCGTTATAGACGTATATAATGTTCCCACCGAGAAGTAGCGGCCGTCGCGCCAGGAATGTTGTAAAATATTACATTCGACACGTTAGGTTGCCTTACGCTAGGATATATAACGTTATAGACGTATATAATGTTTCCACCGAGAAGTAGCGGCCGTCGCGCCAGGAATGTTGTAAAATATTACATTCGACACGTTAGGTTGCCTTAGGCTAGGATATATAACGTTGTAGACGTATATAATGTTTCCACCGAGAAGTTTGGGCCGACGAGCCAGGAATGTTGTAAAATATTACGCTCCACATGTTAGGTTGCCTTAGGCTATGATATATAGCGTTGTAGACGTATATAATGTTCCCACCGAGATGTAGGGGCCGACGTGCCAGGAATGTAGTAAAATATTACATCCGAGAAGATAGGTTGCCTTAGGCTAGGATATATAACGATATAGACGTATATACTGTTCCCACCGAGAAGTAGGTGCCGACGCGCCAAGAATGTTGTAAAATATTACATTGGACATGTTAGGTTGCCTTAATCTAGGATATATAGCGTTGTGGACGTATATAATATTGCCACCGACAAGTAACGGCCGACGTGCCAGGAATGTAGTAATATATTACATCCGAGATGTTAGGTTGCCTTAGGTTAGGATATATAACGTTATAGACGTATATAGTGTTGCCACCGAGAAGTAGGGGCCGATGAGCCAGGAATGTTGTTAAACATTACATCCGAGGTGTTAGGTTGCCTTAGGTTAGGATATATAACGTTATAGACGTATATATTGTTCCCACCGAGAAGTAGGGGCCGATGAGCCAGGAATGTTGTAAAATATTACATCCGAGGTGTTAGGTTGCCTCAGGCTAGGATATATAACGTTATAGACGTATATAATGTTCCCACCGAGAAGTAGGGGCCGTCGCGCCAGGAATGTTGGAA
Organism: Xylocopa violacea; assembly: GCA_963969225.1. Taxonomy (NCBI): domain Eukaryota; kingdom Metazoa; phylum Arthropoda; class Insecta; order Hymenoptera; family Apidae; genus Xylocopa; species Xylocopa violacea. The sequence goes on along the minus strand of CAXAJV010000001.1, from coordinate 42,971,120 downwards.
AATATTACATTCGACATGTTAGGATTGCCTTAGGCTTGCATATATAGCGTTATAGAAGTATATAATGTTCCCACCGACGAGTAGGGACTTGCATGCCAGGAATGTTGTAAAATATTACGGTAGAGATGTTAGGTTGCCTTAGGCTAGGATATATAGCGTTATAGACGTATATAATGTTCCCACTGAGAAGTAGGTGCCGACGCGCCAGGAATGTTATAAAATATTACACTCGACATGTTAGAATGCCTCAGGCTAGGATATATATCGTTATAGACGTATATAATGTTCCCACCGAGAAATAGGGGCCGACGCGCCAGGAATGATGTAGAACATTACATCAGAATTGCTGGTTGCCTTAGGTTAGGATATATAACGTTATAGACGTTGCCTTAGGTTAGGATATATAACGTTATTGACTTATATAATGTTCCCGCCAATTGGTACGGGCCGACGTGCCAGAAATGTAGTAAAATATTACACACGAGGTGCTAGGTTGCGTTAGGTTAGGATATATAACGTTATTGACTTATATTATATTCCCATCTAGAAATAGGGGCCGACGCGCCTGAAATGTTGTAAAATATTAGATTCGACATGTTAGGTTGCCTTAGGTTAGGATATATAACGTTATAGACGTATATAATGTTCCCACCGAGAAGTAGGTGCCGACGTGTCAGGAATGTTGTAAAATATTAGATTCGAAATGTTAGGTTGCCTTAGGGGAGGATATATAGCGGTATAGACGTATATAATGTTACCACAGAGAAGTAGGGGCCAACGAGCCAGGAATGTTTTAAAATATTACATTCGACATGTTAGGTCGCCTTAAGCTAGGATATATAGCGTTATAGACGTATATAATATTCCCACCGAGAAGTAACGGCCGACGTGCCAGGAATGTAGTAAAATATTACATCCGAGACGTTAGGTTGCCTTAGGATAGGATATATAACGTTATAGACGTATACAGTGTTGCCACCGAGAAGTAGGGGCCGATGAGCCAGGAATGTTGTAAAACATTACATCCGAGGTGTTAGGTTGCCTTAGGTTAGGATATATAGCGTTATAGACGTATATAATGTTCCCACCGAGAAGTAGGGGCCGATGAGCCAGGAATGTTGTAAAATATTACGTTCGACAAGTTAGGTTGCCTCAGGTTAGCATATATAACGCTATATACGTATATAATGTTCCCACCGAGAAGTAGGGGCCGACGAGGCAGGAATTTTGTAAAATATTACATCCGAGATGTTAGGTTGCCTTAAGGTAGGATATATAGCGTTATAGACGTATATAATGTTCCCACCGACAAGTAGGGGCCGAAGCGCCGGGAATGTTGTAAAATATTACATTCGACATCTTAGGTTGCCTTAGGGTAGGATATATAGCGTTATAGACGTATATAATGTTCCCACCGAGAAGTAGCGGCCGTCGCGCCAGGAATGTTGTAAAATATTACATTCGACACGTTAGGTTGCCTTACGCTAGGATATATAACGTTATAGACGTATATAATGTTTCCACCGAGAAGTAGCGGCCGTCGCGCCAGGAATGTTGTAAAATATTACATTCGACACGTTAGGTTGCCTTAGGCTAGGATATATAACGTTGTAGACGTATATAATGTTTCCACCGAGAAGTTTGGGCCGACGAGCCAGGAATGTTGTAAAATATTACGCTCCACATGTTAGGTTGCCTTAGGCTATGATATATAGCGTTGTATACGTATATAATGTTCCCACCGAGATGTAGGGGCCGACGTGCCAGGAATGTAGTAAAATATTACATCCGAAAAGATAGGTTGCCTTAGGCTAGGATATATAACGATATAGACGTATATACTGTTGCCACCGAGAAGTAGGGGCCGATGAGCCAGGAATGTTGTTAAACATTACATCCGAGGTGTTAGGTTGCCTTAGGTTAGGATATATAACGTTATAGACGTATATATTGTTCCCACCGAGAAGTAGGGGCCGATGAGCCAGGAATGTTGTAAAATATTACATCCGAGGCGTTAGGTTGCCTCAGGCTAGGATATATAACGTTATAGACGTATATAATGTTCCCACCGAGAAGTAGGGGCCGACGTGCCAGGAATGTAGTAAAATATTACATCCGCGATGTTAGGTATCTCTAGGTTAGGATATAAAACGTTATTGACTTATATAATGTTCCCGCCAATAGGTACGGGCCGACGTGCCAGGAATGCAGTAAAATATTACACCCGAGGTGCTAGGTTGCCTTAGTTTAGGATATATAACGTTATTGACCTATATAATGTTCCCACGGAGAACTAGTCCCTGACGCGCCTGGAATGTTGTAAAATAGTACATTCGACATGTTAGGATTGCCGTAGGCTAGGATATATAACGTTATAGACGTATATGATATTCCCACCGAGAAGTACGGGCCGACACGAAAGGAATGTTGTCCAATATTACATTCGACATGTTAGGTTGCCTTAGGATAGGATATATAACGTTATAGACGTATATAATGTTCCCACCGAGAAGTAGGGGCCGACGCGCCAGGAATGTTGGAAAATATTACATTCGACATGTTAGGATTGCCTTAGGCTTGCATATATAGCGTTATAGACGTATATAATGTTCCCACCGAGAAATAGGAGCCGACGCGCCAGGAATGTTGTAGAACATTACATCAGAATTGCTGGTTGCCTTAGGTTAGGATATATAACGTTATAGACGTTGCCTTCGGTTAGGATATATAACGTTATTGACTTATATTATGTTCCCGCCAATTGGTACGGGCCGACGTGCCAGAAATGTAGTAAAATATTACACCCGAGATGCTAGGTTGCCTTAGGTTAGGATATATAACGTTATTGACTTATATAATATTCCCATCGAGAAATAGGGGCCGACGCGCCTGAAATGTTGTAAAATATTACATGCGACATGTTAGGATTGCCTTAGGCTAGGATATATAACGATATAGACGTATATACTGTTCCCACCGAGAAGTAGGTTCCGACGTGCCAGGAATGTAGTAAAATATTACATCCGAGATGTAATGTTGCCTTATGTTATGATATCTAACGTTATAGACGTATATAAAGTCCCCACCGAAATGTAGGCGCCGACAGGCCAGGAATGTTGTAAAACATTACATCCGAGACGATATTTTCCCTCAGGTTAGGATATACAACGCTATAGACGTATATACTGTTCCCAGCGAGAAGTAGGTGCCGACGCGCCAGGAGTGTAGTAAAATATTACATCCGAGATGTTAGATTGCCTTAGGCTAGGATATATAACGTTATAGACGTATATAATGTTACCACAGAGAAGCTGGGACCGAAGCGGCGGGAATGTTGTAAAATATTACATTCGACATGTTAGGTTGCCTTAGGTTAGGATATATAACGTTATAGTCGCATATACTGTTCCCACCGAGAAGTAGGTGCCGACGTGTCAGGAATGTTGTAAAATATTAGATTCAAAGTGTTAGGTTGCCTTAGGGGAGGATATATAGCGGTATAGACGTATATAATGTTACCACAGAGAAGTAGGGGCCAACGAGCCAGGAATGTTGTAAAATATTACATTCGACATGTTAGGTCGCCTTAAGCTAGGATATATAGCGTTATAGACGTATATAATATTCCCACCGAGAAGTAACGGCCGACGTGCCAGGAATGTAGTAAAATATTACATCCGAGACGTTAGGTTGCCTTAGGATAGGATATATAACGTTATAGACGTATACAGTGTTGCCACCGAGAAGTAGGGGCCGATGAGCCAGGAATGTTGTAAAACATTACATCCGAGGTGTTAGGTTGCCTTAGGTTAGGATATATAACGTTATAGACGTATATATTGTTCCCACCGAGATGTAGGGGCCGATGAGCCAGGAATGTTGTAAAATATTACGCTCGACATGTTAGGTTGCCTTAGGTTAGGATATAAATACGTTATAGACGTATATAATGTTTCCACCGAGAAGTAGCAGCCGTCGAGCCAGGAATCTTGTAAAATATTACGGTAGAGACGTTAGGTTGCCTTAAGCTAGGATATAGAGCGTTACAGACGTATATAATGTTCCCACCGAGAAGTAGGGGCCGAAGCGCTGGGAATGTTATAAAATATTACATTCGACATGTTAGGTTGCCTCAGGCTAGGATATATAGCGTTATAGACGTATATAATGTTCCCACCGAGAAGTAGCGGCCGACGTGCCAGGAATGTAGTAAAATATTACATCCGAGATGTTAGGTTGCCTCAGGCCAGGATATATAACGTTATAGACGTATATAATGCTACCACAGAGAAGTAGGGACTTGGATGCCAGGAATGTTGTAAAATATTACGTTCGACATGTTAGGTTGCCTCAGGTTATGATATATAACGTTATAGACGTATATAGCTTTCCCACCCGGAAGTAGGGGCCGACGAGCCAGGAATGTAGTAAAATATTACATTCGACATGTTAGCCTGCCTTAGGCTAGGATATATAGCGTTATAGACGTATATAATGGTCCCACCGAGAAGGAGGGGCCGACGCACAAGGAATGTTGGAAAATATAACATTCGACATGTTAGGTTGCCTCACGCTAGGATATATAGCGTTATAGACGTACATAATGTTACCACCGAGAAGTGGCGGCCGACGTGCCAGGAATGTAGTAATATATTACATCCGAGATGTTAGGTTGCCTCAGGCTAGGATATATAACGTTATAGACGTATATAATGCTACCACAGAGAAGTAGGGACTTGGATGCCAGGAATGTTGTAAAATATTACGTTCGACATGTTAGGTTGCCTCAGGTTATGATATATAACGTTATAGACGTATATAGCTTTCCCACCCGGAAGTAGGGGCCGACGAGCCAGGAATGTAGTAAAATATTACATCCGAGATGTTAGATTGCCTTAAGCTAGGATATATAACGTTATAGACGTATGTAATGTTACCACAGAGAAGTAGGTACCGATGCGCCGGGAATGTTGTAAAATATTACGGTAGAGACGTTAGGTTGCCTTAGGCTAGGAGATATATCGTTATAGACGTATATAATGTTCCCACCGAGAAATAGGGGCCGAAGCGCCAGGAATGTTGTAGAACATTACATTAGAAGTGCTGGTTGCCTTAGGTTAGGATATATAACGTTATAGACGTTGCCTTAGGTTAGGATATATAACGTTATTGACTTATATAATGTTCCCGCCAATTGGTACGGGCCGACGTGCCAGAAATGTAGTAAAATATTACATCCGATACGTTAGTTTGCCTTAGGTTAGGATATATAACGTAATAGATGTATATATTGTTCCCACCGAGAAGTAGGTGCCGACGCGCCAGGTATGTTGTAAAATATTACATTCGACATGTTAGGTTGCCTTAGGATAGGATATATGACGTTATAGGCTTATATACTGTTCCCACCGAGAAGGAGGTGCCGACGCGCCAGGAATGTTGTAAAATATTACATCCGAGATGTTAGGTTGCCACAGGCCAGGATATATAACGTTATAGACGTATATAATCTTACCACAGAGATGTAGGGACCGAAGTGGCGGGAATGTTGTAAAATATTACGGTAGAGATGTTAGGATGCCTTAGGGTAGGACATATAGCGTTATAGACGTATATAATGTTCCCACCGAGAAGTAGAGGCCGACCCGCCAGGAATGTTGGAAAATACTACACCCGAGATGTTAGGTTTCCTTGGGTTATGGTATATAACGTTCTAGACGTATATAATGTTCCCACCGAGAAGTAGAGGCCGACCGGCCAGGAATGTTGCAAAATACTACATACGAGATGTTAGGTTGCCTTAGGTTAGGATATATAACGTTATAGACTTATATAATGTCCGCACCGAGACGTACGGGACGACACGGACGTGATTCTGCAAAACATTACCACCGAGGCGCTAGATGGGATACGTTAGGTTATATTACGTTACAGACGTATATAATGTTCTCACCGAGAAGTAGGTTCCGACCCGCCAGGAATGTAGTAAAATACTACATCCGAGATGTGGGGTTGCCTTAGGATAGGATATATAACGTTGTAGACGCATACAATGTTCCCACCGAGACGTACGGGACGACATGAGCTGGAATCTGTAATACATTACCAGCGAGGGGCTAAATGGGTTAGGTTAGGTTATGTTACATTATAGACGTATATAATGTTCCCACCGAGAAGTAGGAGCCGACTCTCCTTGAATGTGGTAAAATACCACATTCGAGATGTTAGGTTGCCTTAGGTTAGGATATATAACGTTATAGACTTATATAATGTCCGCACCGGGACGTACGGGACGACACGAACGGAATTCTGTAAAACATTATCACCGAGAGGCAAAATAGGATAGGTTAGGCTATATTACGATATAGACGTATATAATGCTCCCACTCAGAAGTAGGGGCCGAACCGCCTGGAATGTTGTAAAATACTACATTCGCGATGTTAGGTTGCCCTAGGTTAGGATGTATAACGTTACAGACGTATATAATTTCCGCACAGTATTGTGTAAAGTATTACATTCGACATGTTAGTTTGCGTTAGGTTAGGATATACAAAGCTATAGACGTATACAACGTCCCCATCGAGAAGCAGGCGACGAAATGCCAGGAATGTTGTGAAATATTACATCCGAGATGTTATGCTGCCTTGCGTTACGATATAGTAGGCCACCGCACCGAGACGTATGGGATGACACGAACAACAATCTGTAAAACATTACCAGCGAAGGTCTAGATGGGTTAGGTTAGGTTATATTACGTTATAGACGAATATAATGATCCCACCGAGAATTAGGGGCGGAACCGCCTGCAATGTTGTAAAATACTACATTCGAGGTGTTAGGTTGCCTTAGGTTAGGATGTATAAAGTTATAGACGTATATAATGTCCCCATCGAGAAGTACGCGACGACACGCCAGGAATGGTGTACAATATTACATCCGACATGTTATGTTGCCTTACGTTAGGATATACAACGTTATAGAGGTATAGAGTGTTCCCACCGAGATGTAGGGACCGACATGCCAGGAATGTCGTAAAATATTACATACGAGATGTTATCTTGCCTTACGTTAGGATATATAACGTTATAGACGTATATAATGTCCCCATCAAGAAGTAGGCGACGACACGCCAGGAATGTAGTAAAGTATTACATCCGATATGTTAGGTTGCCTTAGGTTAGGATATATAATGTTATAGATGTATATATTGTTCCCACCGAGAAGTAGGTGCCGACGCGCCAGGTATGTTGTAAAATATTACATTCGAGATGTTAGGTTGCCTTAGGTTAGGATATATAACGTTATAGATGCATATAATGTCCCCACCGAGACGTGCGGGACGACACGAACGGGATTCTGTAAAACATTACCAGCGAGGTTCTAGATAGGTCAGGTTAGGATATATTACGATATAGACTTATATAATGTCCCTACCTAGAAGTGGGGCCGACCCGCCAGGAATGTTGTGAAATACTACATTCGAGATGTTAGGTTGCCTTCGGGTGGGATATACAATGTTATAGACGTACATAATGTCCCCACCGAGAAGTATGAACCAACCCGAACGGGATTCTGTAAAACATTATCACCGAGGGGCAAAATGGGTTAGGTTAGGTTATATTACGATATAAACGTATATAATGTTCCCACCGAGACATAGGGACCGACATGCCAGGAATGTTGTAATATATGACATGCGAGATGCTAGGTTGCCTTAGGCTAGGATATATAACGTTATAGACGTATATAATGTTCCCATCGAGAAATAGGGGCCGACGCGTCAGGAATGTTGTAAAATATTACACCCGAGATGTTAGGTTCCCGTAGGTTAGGATATACAACGTTATAGACGTACAGAATGTTCCCACCGAGATGTAGGGACCGACATGCCAGGAAAGTTGTAAAATATTACATCCCAGATGTTAGGTTGCGTTAGTTTAGGATATACAACGTTATAGACGTATATAATGTCTCCATCGATAAGCAGGCGACGGCACGCCAGGAATGTTGTAAAATATTACATTCGACATGCTAGGTTGCCTTAGGCTAGGATATATAACTTTACAGACGTATATAATGTTACCACGGAGAACTAGGGGCCGACACGCCAGGAATGATATAAAATATTACTTTCGACATGTTAGGTCACCTTAGGCTAGGATATATAACGTTATAGACGTATATCATGTTCCCACCGAGAAATAGCGGCCGACGCGTCAGGAATGTTGTAAAATATAACACTCGAGATGTTAGGTTCCCTTAGGTTAGGATATATATCGTTATAGACGTATATAATGTTACCACCGAGAAGTAGGTACCGACATGCCAGGAATGTTGTAAAATAATACATCCGAGATGTTAGGTTGCCTTAGGTTAGGATATACAACGTTATAGACATATAGAATTTTCCCACCGAGAAGCAGGCGACGACGCGCCATTAATTTTGCCAAATATTACATCCGATATGTTAGGTTGCCTTATGCTACGATATATATCGTTATAGACGTATACAATGTTCCCACCGAGAAGTAGGGACCGAAATGCAAGGAATGTTGTAAAATATTAAATCCGAGATGTTAGGTTGCCGTAGGTTAGGATATACAACCTTATAGATGTATATGATGTCCCCATCGCGAAGTAGGCGCCGTCACGCCAGGAATGCTGTAAAATATTACGGTAGAGAGGATAGGTTGCCTTAGGTTATGATATATAACCTTGCAGACGTATATAATGTTCTCACCGAGATATAGGGACCGACATGCCAGGAATTTTGTAAGATATTACATCCGAGATGTTAGGTTGCTTTAGGTTAGGATATATATCGTTATGGACTTATATAATGTTCCCACCGAGACGTGGGGACCGACATGCCAGGAATCTTGTAAAATATTACATCCCAGATGTTAGGTTGCCTTACATTAGTATATACAACGTTATAGATGTATATAATGTCCCCATCGAGAAGTAGGCGACGACACGCTAGGAATCTTGTAAAATATTACTTTCGACATGTTAGGTTGCCTTAGGCTAGGATATATAACGTTATAGACGTATATAATTTTCCCACCGAGAAATAGGGGTCGACGCGTCAGGAATGTTGTAAAATATTACATCCTAGATGTTAGGTTGCCTTAGGTTAGGATATATAACGTTATAGACGTATATAATGTCCGCACCGTGACGTACGGGGCGACACGAACGGGATTCAGTGAAACATTACCAGCGAGGGTCTAGATGGGTTAGGTTAGGTTATATTACGATATAGACTTATGTACTGTTCCCACCGTGAAGTAGGTTCCGCCCCGCCAGGAATGTTGTAAAATACTACATCCGAGATGTTAGGTTGCCTTAGGTTAGGATATATAGCATTATAGACCCATACAATGTCCGCACCGTGACGTACGGGGCGACACGAACGGGATTCTGTGAAACATTACCAGCGAGGGTCTAGATGGGTTAGGTTAGGTTATATTACGATATAGACTTATATAATGTTCCCACCGAGAAGTAGGTTCAGCCCGCCAGGAATGTTGTAAAATACTACGTTCGATATGTTAAGTTGCCTTAGGTTAGGATATATAACGTTATAGACTTATATAATGTTCGCACCGAGACGTACGGGACGACACGAACGGGATACTGTAAAACATTACCGCCGAGGGGCTAGATGGGTTAGGTTAGGTTATATTACGATATAGACGTATATAGTGTGCTCACCGAGAAGTAGGTCCCGACCCGCCAGGAATGTTGTAAAATACTACATCCGAGATGTTAGGTTGCCTTAGGTTAGGATATATAACGTTATAGACGTATATAATGTCCCCACCTAGAAGTATGAGCCAACACGACCGGGATTCTGTAAAACATTATCACCGAAGGGCAAAATGGGTTAGGTTAGGTTATATTACGATATAGACGTATATAGTGTGCCCACCGAGGATTAGGGGCCGACCTGCATGGAATGTTGTAAAATATTACATTCGAGATGTTAAGTTGCCTTAGGTTAGGATATATAACGTTACAGACGCATACAATGTCCCCACCGAGATGTACGGGACGACACGAACTGGATTCTGTAAAACATTACCAGCGAGGGGCTAAATGGGTTAGGTTAGGTTATATTGCGATATAGACGTATATAATGTTCCCACCGAGAAGTAGGGGCCGACGCGCCAGGAATGTTGTAAAATATTACGCTCCACATGTTAGGTTGCCTTAGGCTATGATATATAGCGTTGTAGACGTATATAATGTTCCCACCGAGATGTAGGGGCCGACGTGCCAGGAATGTAGTAAAATATTACATCCGAGAAGTTAGGTTGCCTTAGGCTAGGATATATAACGATATAGACGTATATACTGTTCCCACCGAGAAGTAGGTGCCGACGCGCCAAGAATGTTGTAAAATATTACATTCGACATGTTAGGTTGCCTGAGGCCTGGATATATAGTGTTATAGACGTATACCATGTTCCCACCGAGAAGTAGGGGCCGACGTTCCAGGAGTGCAGTAAAATATTACATCCGACATGTTAGGTTGCCTTAGGCTAGGATATATAACGTTATTGACGTATATAATGTTACCACGGAGCAGTAGGGACTTGCATGCCAGGAATGTTGTAAAATATTACGGTAGAGATGTTAGGTTGCCTTAGGCTAGGATATATAGCGTTATAGACGCATATAATGTTCCCACTGAGAAGTAGGTGCCGACGCGCCAGGAATGTTATAAAATATTACATTCGACATGTTAGGTTGCCTTAAGCTAGGATATATAGCGTTATAGACATATATAATGTTCCCACCGAGAAGTAGGGGCCGAAGTGACGGGAATGTTGTAAAATATTACATTCGACATGTTAGGATGCCTCAGGCTAGGATATATATCGTTATAGACGTATATAATATTCCCACCGAGAAGTAGGGGCCGAAGCGCCGGGAAAGTTGGAAAATATTACATTCGACATGTTAGGTTGCCTTAAGCTAGGATATATAGCGTTATAGACGTATATAATATTCCCACCGAGAAGTAGCGGCCGACGTGCCAGGAATGTAGTAAAATATCACATCCGAGATGTTAGGTTGCCTTAGGTTAGGATATATAACGTTATAGACGTATATAGTGTTGCCACCGAGAAGTAGGGGCCGACGAGCCAGGAATGTTGTAAAATATTACATCCGAGATGTTAGGTTGCCTTAGGCTAGGATATATAGCGTTATAGACGTATATAATGTTCCCACCCGGAAGTAGGGGCCGACGAGCCAGGAATGTAGTAAAATATTACATCCGAGATGTTAGATTGCCTTAGGCTAGGATATATGACGTTATAGACGTATATAATGTTACCACAGAGGAGTAGGTACTGATGCGCCGGGAATGTTGTAAAATATTACATTCGACATGTTAGGTTGCTCTTAGGTTAGGATATATAACGTTATAAACGTATATGATATTCCCACCGAGAAGTACTGGCCGACACGCCAGGAATGTTGTAAAATATTACCCTCGACATGTTAGTGTGCCTTAGGTTAGGATATAAATACGTTATAGATGTACATAATGTTCCCACCGAGAAGTAGCAGCCGTCGAGCCAGGAATGTTGTAAAATATTACGGTAGAGACGTTAGGTTGCCTTAGGCTAGGATATATATAGTTATAGACGTATATAATGTTCCCACCGAGAAATAGGGGACGAAGCGCCAGGAATGTTGTAGAACATTACATCAGAAGTGCTGGTTTCCTTAGGTTAGGATATATAACGTTATAGACGTTGCCTTAGGTTAGGATATTAAACGTTATTGACTTATATAATGTTCCCGCCAATTGGTACGGGCCGACATGCCAGGAATGTTGTAAGATATTACATCAGAGATGCTAGGTTGCCTTAGGTTAGGATATACAACGTTATAGACGTATATGATGTCCCCATCGCGAAGTAGGCGCCGTCACGCCAGGAATGCTGTAAAATATTACGGTAGAGAGGTTAGGTTGCCTTAGGTTATGATATATAACCTTGCAGACGTATATAATGTTCTCACCGAGATATAGGGACCGACATGCCAGGAATTTTGTAAGATATTACATCCGAGATGTTAGGTTGCTTTAGGTTAGGATATATATCGTTATAGACTTATATAATGTTCCCACCGAGACGTGGGGACCGACATGCCAGGAATCTTGTAAAATATTACATCCCAGATGTTAGGTTGCCTTACATTAGGATATACAACGTTATAGATGTATATAATGTCCCCATCGAGAAGTAGGCGACGACACGCTAGGAATCTTGTAAAATATTACTTTCGACATGTTAGGTTGCCTTAGGCTAGGATATATAACGTTATAGACGTATATAATTTTCCCACCGAGAAATAGTGGTCGACGCGTCAGGAATGTTGTAAAATATTACATCCTAGATGTTAGGTTGCCTTAGGTTAGGATATATAACGTTATAGACGTATATAATGTCCGCACCGTGACGTACGGGGCGACACGAACGGGATTCAGTGAAACATTACCAGCGAGGGTCTAGATGGGTTAGGTTAGGTTATATTACGATATAGACTTATGTACTGTTCCCACCGTGAAGTAGGTTCCGCCCCGCCAGGAATGTTGTAAAATACTACATCCGAGATGTTAGGTTGCCTTAGGTTAGGATATATATCGTTATAGACGCATACAATGTCCCCACCGAGAAGTACGGGCCGACACTACCGGGATTCTGTAAAACATTACCAGCGAGGGGCTAGATTGGTTAGGTTAGGTTATATTACATTATGGACGTATATAATGTTCCCACCGAGAATTAGGGGCGGAACCGCCTGCAATGTTGTAAAATACTACATTCGAGGTGTTAGGTTGCCTTAGGTTAGGATGTATAAAGTTATAGACGTATATAATGTCCCCATCGAGAAGTACGCGACGACACGCCAGGAATGGTGTACAATATTACATCCGACATGTTATGTTGCCTTACGTTAGGATATACAACGTTATAGAGGTATAGAGTGTTCCCACCGAGATGTAGGGACCGACATGCCAGGAATGTCGTAAAATATTACATACGAGATGTTATCTTGCCTTACGTTAGGATATATAACGTTATAGACGTATATAATGTCCCCATCAAGAAGTAGGCGACGACACGCCAGGAATGTAGTAAAGTATTACATCCGATATGTTAGGTTGCCTTAGGTTAGGATATATAATGTTATAGATGTATATATTGTTCCCACCGAGAAGTAGGTGCCGACGCGCCAGGTATGTTGTAAAATATTACATTCGAGATGTTAGGTTGCCTTAGGTTAGGATATATAACGTTATAGATGCATATAATGTCCCCACCGAGACGTGCGGGACGACACGAACGGGATTCTGTAAAACATTACCAGCGAGGTTCTAGATAGGTCAGGTTAGGATATATTACGATATAGACTTATATAATGTCCCTACCTAGAAGTGGGGCCGACCCGCCAGGAATGTTGTGAAATACTACATTCGAGATGTTAGGTTGCCTTCGGGTGGGATATACAATGTTATAGACGTACATAATGTCCCCACCGAGAAGTATGAACCAACCCGAACGGGATTCTGTAAAACATTACCGCCGAGGGGCTAGATGGGTCAGGTTAGGTTATATTACGTTATGGACGTATATAATGTTCCCACCGAGAAGTAGGCGCCGACCCGCCAGGAATTTTGGAAAATACTACATCCGAGATGTTAGGTTGCCTTAGGTTAGGATATATAGCATTATAGACGCATACAATGTCCGCACCGTGACGTACGCAGCGACACGAACGGGATTCTGTGAAACATTACCAGCGAGGGTCTAGATGGGTTAGGTTAGGTTATATTACGATATAGACTTATATAATGTTCCCACCGAGAAGGAGGTTCAGCCCGCCAGGAATGTTGTAAAATACTACGTTCGATATGTTAAGTTGCCTTAGGTTAGGATATATAACGTTATAGACTTATATAATGTTCGCACCGAGACGTACGGGACGACACGAACGGGATTCTGTAAAACATTACCGCCGAGGGGCTAGATGGGTTCGGTTAGGTTATATTACGATATAGACGTATATAGTGTGCTCACCGAGAAGTAGGTCCCGACCCGCCTGGAATGTTGTAAAATACTACATCCGAGATGTTAGGTTGCCTTAGGTTAGGATATATAACGTTATAGACGTATATAATGTCCCCACCTAGAAGTATGAGCCAACACGACCGGGATTCTGTAAAACATTATCACCGAGGGGCAAAATGGGTTAGGTTAGGTTATATTACGATATAAACGTATATAATGTTCCCACCGAGACATAGGGACCGACATGCCAGGAATGTTGTAATATATGACATGCGAGATGCTAGGTTGCCTTAGGCTAGGATATATAACGTTATAGACGTATATAATGTTCCCATCGAGAAATAGGGGCCGACGCGTCAGGAATGTTGTAAAATATTACACCCGAGATGTTAGGTTCCCGTAGGTTAGGATATACAACGTTATAGACGTACAGAATGTTCCCACCGAGATGTAGGGACCGACATGCCAGGAAAGTTGTAAAATATTACATCCCAGATGTTAGGTTGCGTTAGTTTAGGATATACAACGTTATAGACGTATATAATGTCTCCATCGATAAGCAGGCGACGGCACGCCAGGAATGTTGTAAAATATTACATTCGACATGCTAGGTTGCCTTAGGCTAGGATATATAACTTTACAGACGTATATAATGTTACCACGGAGAACTAGGGGCCGACACGCCAGGAATGATATAAAATATTACTTTCGACATGTTAGGTCACCTTAGGCTAGGATATATAACGTTATAGACGTATATCATGTTCCCACCGAGAAATAGCGGCCGACGCGTCAGGAATGTTGTAAAATATAACACTCGAGATGTTAGGTTCCCTTAGGTTAGGATATATATCGTTATAGACGTATATAATGTTACCACCGAGAAGTAGGTACCGACATGCCAGGAATGTTGTAAAATAATACATCCGAGATGTTAGGTTGCCTTAGGTTAGGATATACAACGTTATAGACATATAGAATTTTCCCACCGAGAAGCAGGCGACGACGCGCCATTAATTTTGCCAAATATTACATCCGATATGTTAGGTTGCCTTATGCTACGATATATATCGTTATAGACGTATACAATGTTCCCACCGAGAAGTAGGGACCGAAATGCAAGGAATGTTGTAAAATATTAAATCCGAGATGTTAGGTTGCCGTAGGTTAGGATATACAACCTTATAGATGTATATGATGTCCCCATCGCGAAGTAGGCGCCGTCACGCCAGGAATGCTGTAAAATATTACGGTAGAGAGGTTAGGTTGCCTTAGGTTATGATATATAACCTTGCAGACGTATATAATGTTCTCACCGAGATATAGGGACCGACATGCCAGGAATTTTGTAAGATATTACATCCGAGATGTTAGGTTGCTTTAGGTTAGGATATATATCGTTATGGACTTATATAATGTTCCCACCGAGACGTGGGGACCGACATGCCAGGAATCTTGTAAAATATTACATCCCAGATGTTAGGTTGCCTTACATTAGTATATACAACGTTATAGATGTATATAATGTCCCCATCGAGAAGTAGGCGACGACACGCTAGGAATCTTGTAAAATATTACTTTCGACATGTTAGGTTGCCTTAGGCTAGGATATATAACGTTATAGACGTATATAATTTTCCCACCGAGAAATAGGGGTCGACGCGTCAGGAATGTTGTAAAATATTACATCCTAGATGTTAGGTTGCCTTAGGTTAGGATATATAACGTTATAGACGTATATAATGTCCGCACCGTGACGTACGGGGCGACACGAACGGGATTCAGTGAAACATTACCAGCGAGGGTCTAGATGGGTTAGGTTAGGTTATATTACGATATAGACTTATGTACTGTTCCCACCGTGAAGTAGGTTCCGCCCCGCCAGGAATGTTGTAAAATACTACATCCGAGATGTTAGGTTGCCTTAGGTTAGGATATATAGCATTATAGACCCATACAATGTCCGCACCGTGACGTACGGGGCGACACGAACGGGATTCTGTGAAACATTACCAGCGAGGGTCTAGATGGGTTAGGTTAGGTTATATTACGATATAGACTTATATAATGTTCCCACCGAGAAGTAGGTTCAGCCCGCCAGGAATGTTGTAAAATACTACGTTCGATATGTTAAGTTGCCTTAGGTTAGGATATATAACGTTATAGACTTATATAATGTTCGCACCGAGACGTACGGGACGACACGAACGGGATACTGTAAAACATTACCGCCGAGGGGCTAGATGGGTTAGGTTAGGTTATATTACGATATAGACGTATATAGTGTGCTCACCGAGAAGTAGGTCCCGACCCGCCAGGAATGTTGTAAAATACTACATCCGAGATGTTAGGTTGCCCTAGGTTAGGATATATAACGTTATAGACGTATATAATGTCCCCACCTAGAAGTATGAGCCAACACGACCGGGATTCTGTAAAACATTATCACCGAAGGGCAAAATGGGTTAGGTTAGGTTATATTACGATATAGACGTATATAGTGTGCCCACCGAGGATTAGGGGCCGACCTGCATGGAATGTTGTAAAATATTACATTCGAGATGTTAAGTTGCCTTAGGTTAGGATATATAACGTTACAGACGCATACAATGTCCCCACCGAGATGTACGGGACGACACGAACTGGATTCTGTAAAACATTACCAGCGAGGGGCTAAATGGGTTAGGTTAGGTTATATTGCGATATAGACGTATATAATGTTCCCACCGAGAAGTAGGGGCCGACGCGCCAGGAATGTTGTAAAATATTACGCTCCACATGTTAGGTTGCCTTAGGCTATGATATATAGCGTTGTAGACGTATATAATGTTCCCACCGAGATGTAGGGGCCGACGTGCCAGGAATGTAGTAAAATATTACATCCGAGAAGTTAGGTTGCCTTAGGCTAGGATATATAACGATATAGACGTATATACTGTTCCCACCGAGAAGTAGGTGCCGACGCGCCAAGAATGTTGTAAAATATTACATTCGACATGTTAGGTTGCCTGAGGCCTGGATATATAGCGTTATAGACGTATACCATGTTCCCACCGAGAAGTAGGGGCCGACGTTCCAGGAGTGCAGTAAAATATTACATCCGACATGTTAGGTTGCCTTAGGCTAGGATATATAACGTTATTGACGTATATAATGTTACCACGGAGCAGTAGGGACTTGCATGCCAGGAATGTTGTAAAATATTACGGTAGAGATGTTAGGTTGCCTTAGGCTAGGATATATAGCGTTATAGACGCATATAATGTTCCCACTGAGAAGTAGGTGCCGACGCGCCAGGAATGTTATAAAATATTACATTCGACATGTTAGGTTGCCTTAAGCTAGGATATATAGCGTTATAGACATATATAATGTTCCCACCGAGAAGTAGGGGCCGAAGTGACGGGAATGTTGTAAAATATTACATTCGACATGTTCGGATGCCTCAGGCTAGGATATATATCGTTATAGACGTATATAATGTTCCCACCGAGAAGTAGGGGCCGAAGCGCCGGGAAAGTTGGAAAATATTACATTCGACATGTTAGGTTGCCTTAAGCTAGGATATATAGCGTTATAGACGTATATAATATTCCCACCGAGAAGTAGCGGCCGACGTGCCAGGAATGTAGTAAAATATCACATCCGAGATGTTAGGTTGCCTTAGGTTAGGATATATAACGTTATAGACGTATATAGTGTTGCCACCGAGAAGTAGGGGCCGACGAGCCAGGAATGTTGTAAAATATTACATCCGAGATGTTAGGTTGCCTTAGGCTAGGATATATAGCGTTATAGACGTTGCCTTAGGTTAGGATATTAAACGTTATTGACTTATATAATGTTCCCGCCAATTGGTACGGGCCGACATGCCAGGAATGTTGTAAGATATTACATCAGAGATGCTAGGTTGCCTTAGGTTAGGATATACAACGTTATAGACGTATATGATGTCCCCATCGCGAAGTAGGCGCCGTCACGCCAGGAATGCTGTAAAATATTACGGTAGAGAGGTTAGGTTGCCTTAGGTTATGATATATAACCTTGCAGACGTATATAATGTTCTCACCGAGATATAGGGACCGACATGCCAGGAATTTTGTAAGATATTACATCCGAGATGTTAGGTTGCTTTAGGTTAGGATATATATCGTTATAGACTTATATAATGTCCGCACAGAGACGTACGGGACGACACGAACGGGATTCTGTAAAACATTACCGCCGAGGCGCTAGATGGGTTAGGTTACCTTATATTACGTTATGGACATATATAATGTTCCCACCGAGAAGTAGGCGCCGACCCGCCAGGAATTTTGGAAAATACTACATCCGAGATGTTAGGTTGCCTTAGGTTAGGATATATAGCATTATAGACCCATACAATGTCCGCACCGTGACGTACGGGGCGACACGAACGGGATTCTGTGAAACATTACCAGCGAGGGTCTAGATGGGTTAGGTTAGGTTATATTACGATATAGACTTATATAATGTTCCCACCGAGAAGTAGGTTCAGCCCGCCAGGAATGTTGTAAAATACTACGTTCGATATGTTAAGTTGCCTTAGGTTAGGATATATAACGTTATAGACTTATATAATGTTCGCACCGAGACGTACGGGACGACACGAACGGGATTCTGTAAAACATTACCGCCGAGGGGCTAGATGGGTTAGGTTAGGTTATATTACGATATAGACGTATATAGTGTGCTCACCGAGAAGTAGGTCCCGACCCGCCAGGAATGTTGTAAAATACTACATCCGAGATGTTAGGTTGCCTTAGGTTAGGATATATAACGTTATAGACGTATATAATGTCCCCACCTAGAAGTATGAGCCAACACGACCGGGATTTTGTAAAACATTATCACCGAAGGGCAAAATGGGTTAGGTTAGGTTACATTACGATATAGACGTATATAGTGTGCCCACCGAGGAGTAGGGGCCGACCTGCATGGAATGTTGTAAAATATTACATTCGAGATGTTAAGTTGCCTTAGGTTAGGATATATAACGTTACAGACGCATACAATGTCCCCACCGAGATGTACGGGACGACACGAACTGGATTCTGTAAAACATTACCAGCGAGGGGCTAAATGGGTTAGGTTAGGTTATATTGCGATATAGACGTATATAATGTTCCCACCGAGATGTTGGGGCCGGCGAGCCAGGAATGTTGTAAAATATTACATTCGACATGTTATGTTGCCTTAGGCTAGGATATATAGCGTTATGGACGTATATAATGTTCCCACCGAGAAGTAGGGGCCGAAACGCCACGAATGCTGTAAAATATTACGGTAGAGATGATAAGTTGCCTTAGGCTAGTATATATAGCGTTATAGACGTATATAATGTTCCCACCGAGAAGTAGGGGCCGTCCCGCCTGGAATGTTGTAAAATACTATACTCGAGATCTTAGGTTGCCTTAGGTTAGGATATATAACGTTATAGACGTATATAATGTCCGCACCGTGACGTACGGGGCGACACGAACGGAATTCCGTAAAACATTACCAGCGGGGTTCTAGATGGGTTAGGTTAGGTTCGATTATGATACAGACGTATATAATGTTCCCACCGAGAAGTGGGGCCGACCCAACAGGAATGTTGTGAAATACTACATTCGAGATGTTAGGTTGCCTTAGGTTAGGATACATAACGATGTAGACGTATATAATGTCAGCACCGAGACGTATGGGACGACACGAACGAGATTCTGAAAAACATTAAAAGCGGGGGTCTATATGGGTTAGGTTATGTTATATTACGTTACAGACGTAAATAATGTTCCCACCGAGAAGTACGGGACGACACGAACGTGATTCTGTAAAACATTACCAGCGAGATTCTAGATGGGTTAGGTTGTGTTATATTACGTTATGGACGTATATAATGTGCCCACCGAGAAGTAGGGGCCGACCCGCCTGGAATGTTGGAAAATACTACATTCGATATGTTAGGTCGCCTTAGGCTAGGATATATAACGATATAGACGTATATAATGTTACCATCGAGAACTACGTGCCGCCACGCCAGGAATGTTGTGAAATATTACACCCGAGATATTAGGTTCCCTTAGGTTGGGATATATAGCGTTATAGACGTAGATAAAATCCCCACCGAGAAGTAGGGGCCGACGCGCCAGGAATGTAGGAAAATACTACATCCGAGATGTTAGGTTGCATTAGGCTAGGACATATATCGTTATAGACGTATACAATGTTCCCACAGAGAAGTAGGGACCGACATGCAAGGAATGTTGTAAAATATTACATTCGAGATATTAGGTTGCCTTAGGTTAGCATATACAACGTTATAGACGTATATAATGTCCCCATCGAGACGTAGTGACCGACATGCCAGGAATGTCGTAAAATATTACATTCGACAAGTTGGGTTGCCGTAGGCTAGGATATATAACGTTATAGACGTATATAATGTTCCCACCGAGAAATAGGGACCGACGCGTCAGGAATGTTGTAAAATATTACATCCGAGATGTTAGGTTGCCTTAGAGTAGTATATACATCGTTATAGACGTATACAATGTTTCCACCGAGAAGTAGGGACCGACATGCCAGGAATGTTGTAAAATATTACATCCTAGATGTTAGGTTCCCTTAGGTTAAGATATATAACGTTATAGATGTATATAATGTCCCCATCCAGAAGTTGGCGACGACACGCCAGGAATGTAGTAAAATGTTACATCCCAGATGTTAGGTTGCGTTAGGTTAGAATATACAACGTTATAGACGTATATAAAGTCCCCATCGTGAAGCAGGCGACGACACGCCAGGAATGTTGTAAAATATAACATCCGAGATGTTTTGTTGCCATACGTTAGGATATGTAACGTTATAGACGTATATAATGTTCCCACCGAAAAGTAGCAGCCGAAGCGCCAGGAATGTTGTAAAATATTACATCCGGGATGTTAGGTTGCCTTAGGTTAGGATATATATCGTTATAGACGTATATAATGTCCCCACCGAGACGTAGGGACCGACATGCCAGGAATGTTTTAAAATATTACATCCCAGATGTTAGGTTGCGTTAGGTTATGATATACAACGTTATAGACGTATATAATGTAACCACGGAGACGTAGGGACCGACATGCCAGGAATGTTGTAAAATATGACATCCCAGATGTTAAGTTGCGTTAGGTTAGTATATACAAGGTTATAGACGTATATAATGTCCCCATCGAGAAGCAGGCGACGACACGCCAGGAATGCTGCAAAATATTACATCCGAGATGTTAGGTTGCATTAGGCTAGGACACATATCGTTATAGACGTATACAATGTTCACACAGAGAAGTAGGGACCGACATGCCAGGAATGTTGTAAAATATTACATTCGACATGTTAGGTTGCCTTAGGCTAGGATATATATCGTTATAGACGTATACAATGTTCCCACCGAGAAGTAGGGACCGACATGCCAGGAATGTTGTAAAATATTATATCCGAGATGTAAAGTTCCCTTAGGTTAGGAGATTATATCGTTATAGACGTATATAACGTTGCCAGCGAGACGTAGGGACCGACATGCCAGGAATGTTGTAAAATATTACACCCCGTATGTTTGGTTGCGTTAGGTTAGGATATACAACGTTATAGACGTATATAAAGTCCCCATCGAGAAGCAGGCGACGACACGCCAGGAATGTTGTAAAGTATAACATCCGAGATGTTTTGTTGCCATACGATAGGATATGTACCGTTATAGACGTATATAATGTTCCCACCGAAAAGTAGCTGCCGAAGCGTCAGGAATGTTGTAAAATATTACATCCGAGAAGTTAGGTTGCCTTAGGTTAGGATATATATCGTTATAGACGTATATAATGTCCCCACCGAGACGTAGGGACCGACATGCCAGGAATGTTTTAAAATATTGCATCCCAGATGTTAGGTTGCGTTAGGTTATGATATACAACGTTATAGACGTATATAATGTAACCACGGGGACGTAGGGACCGACATGCCAGGAATGTTGTAATATATGACATCCCAGATGTTAAGTTGCGTTAGGTTAGTATATACAAGGTTATAGACGTATATAATGTCCCCATCGAGAAGCAGGCGACGAGACGCCAGAATGTTGTAAAATATTACATCCGAGATGTTAGGTTGCCTTAGGCTAGGATATATATCGTTATAGACGTATACAATGCTCCCACCAAGAAGTAGGGACTGACATGCCAGGAATGTCGTAAAATATTACATCCGAGATGTTAGGTTGCCTTAGGTTAGGATATACAACGTTATAGATGTATATAATGTCCCCATCGAGAAGTAGGCGACCACACGCCAGGAATGTTGTAAAATATTACATTCTACAAGTTAGGTTGCCTTAGGCTAGGATATATAACGTTATAGAAGTATATAATGTTCCCACCGAGAAATAGGGACTGACGCGTCAGGAATGTTCTAAAATATTACACCCGAGATGTTAGGTTCCCTTAGGTTAGGATATACAACGTTATAGACGTATAGAATGTCCCCATCGAGAAGCAGGCGACGACACGACATGAATGTTGTAAAATATTACACCCGAGATGTTAGGTTCCCTTAGGTTAGGATATATGACGTTATAGATGTATATAATGTCCCCATCCAGAAGTAGGCGACGACACGCCAGGAATGTTGTAAAATATTACATCCCAGATGTTAGGTTGCGTTAGGTTAGTATATACAAGGTTATAGACGTTTATAATGTCCCCATGGAGAAGCAGGCGACGACACGCCAGAATGTTGTAAAATATTACATCCGAGATGTTAGGTTCCCTTAGGTTAGGATATACAACATTATAGACGTATAGAATGTCCCCATCGAGAAGCAGGCGACGACACGACAGGAATGTTGTAAAATATTACACCCGAGATGTTAGGTTCCCTTAGGTTAGGATATATGACGTTATAGATGTATATAATGTCCCCATCCAGAAGTAGGCGACGACACGCCAGGAATGCTGCAAAATATTACATCCGAGATGTTAGGTTGCATTAGGCTAGGACACATATCGTTATAGACGTATACAATGTTCACACAGAGAAGTAGGGACCGACATGCCAGGAATGTTGTAAAATATTACATTCGACATGTTAGGTTGCCTTAGGCTAGGATATATATCGTTATAGACGTATACAATGTTCCCACCGAGAAGTAGGGACCGACATGCCAGGAATGTTGTAAAATATTATATCCGAGATGTAAAGTTCCCTTAGGTTAGGAGATTATATCGTTATAGACGTATATAACGTTCCCAGCGAGACGTAGGGACCGACATGCCAGGAATGTTGTAAAATATTACACCCCGTATGTTTGGTTGCGTTAGGTTAGGATATACAACGTTATAGACGTATATAAAGTCCCCATCGAGAAGCAGGCGACGACACGCCAGGAATGTTGTAAAGTATAACATCCGAGATGTTTTGTTGCCATACGATAGGATATGTACCGTTATAGACGTATATAATGTTCCCACCGAAAAGTAGCTGCCGAAGCGTCAGGAATGTTGTAAAATATTACATCCGAGAAGTTAGGTTGCCTTAGGTTAGGATATATATCGTTATAGACGTATATAATGTCCCCACCGAGACGTAGGGACCGACATGCCAGGAATGTTTTAAAATATTGCATCCCAGATGTTAGGTTGCGTTAGGTTATGATATACAACGTTATAGACGTATATAATGTAACCACGGGGACGTAGGGACCGACATGCCAGGAATGTTGTAAAATATGACATCCCAGATGTTAAGTTGCGTTAGGTTAGTATATACAAGGTTATAGACGTATATAATGTCCCCATCGAGAAGCAGGCGACGAGACGCCAGAATGTTGTAAAATATTACATCCGAGATGTTAGGTTGCCTTAGGCTAGGATATATATCGTTATAGACGTATACAATGCTCCCACCAAGAAGTAGGGACTGACATGCCAGGAATGTCGTAAAATATTACATCCGAGATGTTAGGTTGCCTTAGGTTAGGATATACAACGTTATAGATGTATATAATGTCCCCATCGAGAAGTAGGCGACCACACGCCAGGAATGTTGTAAAATATTACATTCTACAAGTTAGGTTGCCTTAGGCTAGGATATATAACGTTATAGAAGTATATAATGTTCCCACCGAGAAATAGGGACTGACGCGTCAGGAATGTTCTAAAATATTACACCCGAGATGTTAGGTTCCCTTAGGTTAGGATATACAACGTTATAGACGTATAGAATGTCCCCATCGAGAAGCAGGCGACGACACGACATGAATGTTGTAAAATATTACACCCGAGATGTTAGGTTCCCTTAGGTTAGGATATATGACGTTATAGATGTATATAATGTCCCCATCCAGAAGTAGGCGACGACACGCCAGGAATGTTGTAAAATATTACATCCCAGATGTTAGGTTGCGTTAGGTTAGTATATACAAGGTTATAGACGTTTATAATGTCCCCATGGAGAAGCAGGCGACGACACGCCAGAATGTTGTAAAATATTACATCCGAGATGTTAGGTTCCCTTAGGTTAGGATATACAACATTATAGACGTATAGAATGTCCCCATCGAGAAGCAGGCGACGACACGACAGGAATGTTGTAAAATATTACACCCGAGATGTTAGGTTCCCTTAGGTTAGGATATATGACGTTATAGATGTATATAATGTCCCCATCCAGAAGTAGGCGACGACACGCCAGGAATGTTGTAAAATATTACATCCCAGATGTTTGGTTGCGTTAGGTTAGTATATACAAGGTTATAGACGTATATAATGTCCCCATGGAGAAGCAGGCGACGACACGCCAGAATGTTGTAAAATATTACATCCGAGATGTTAGGTTGCGTTAGGTTAGGATATACAACGTTATAGACGTATATAATGTCCCCATCGAGAAGCAGGCGACGACACGGCAGGAATGTTGTAAAATATAACATCCGAGCTGTTATGTTGCCATACGTTAGGATATGTAACGTTATAGACGTATATAATGTTCCCACCGAAAAGTAGCAGCCGAAGCGCCAGGAATGTTGTAAAATATTACATCCGAGATGTTAGGTTGCCTTAGGTTAGGATATATATCGTTATAGACGTATATAATGTTCCCACCGAGAAGTAGAGACCGACATGCCAGGAGTGTTGTAAAATATTACATCCGAGGTGTTAGGTTGCATTAGGTTATGATATAAAACGTTATAGATGTATATAATGTCCCCATCGAGTAGTAGGCGACGACACGACAGGAATGTTGTAAAATATTACATTCTACAAGTTGGGTTGCCTTAGGCTAGGATATATAACGTTATAGACGTATATAATGTTCCCACCGAGAAATAGGGACTGACGCGTCAGGAATGTTCTAAAATATTACACCCGAGATGTTAGGTTCCCTTAGGTTAGGATATACAACGTTATAGACGTATAGAATGTCCCCATCGAGAAGCAGGCGACGACACGTCAGGAATGTTCTAAAATATTACATTCCTTCATGTTAGGTTGCCTTAGGCTAGGATATATATCGTTATAGACGTATACAATGTTCCCACCGAGAAGTAGGGCCCGACATACCAGGAATGTTGTAAAAAATTACATCCGAGATGTAAGGTACCCTTAGGTTAGGATATATATCGTTATAGACGTATATAACGTTCCCACCGAGACGTAGGGACCGACATGCCAGGAATGTTTTAAAATATTACATCCCAGATGTTAGGTTGCGTTAGGTTAGGATATATAACGTTATAGACGTATACAATGTTCCCACCGAGAAGTAGGGCCCGACATACCAGGAATGTTGTAAAATATTACATCCGAGATGTTAGGTTGCTTTAGGTTATGATATACAACGTTATAGATGTATATAATGTCCCCATCGAGAAGTAGGCAACGACACGCCAGGAAAGTTGTAAAATATTACACCCGAGATGTTAGGTTCCCTTAGGTTAGGATATATGACGTTATAGATGTATATAATGTCCCCATCCAGAAGTAGGCGACGACACGCCAGGACTGATGTGAAATATTACATCCCTGATGTTAGGTTGCGATAGGTTAGAATATACAACGTTATAGACGTATATAATGTCCCCATCGAGAAGCAGGCGACGACACGACAGGAATATAGTAAAATATTACATTCGACATGTCAGGTTGCCTTAGGCTAGGATATATATCGTTATAGACGTACACAATGTTCCCACCGAGAAGTAGGGACCGACATGCCAGGAATGTTGTCAAATACTACATCCGAGATGTTAGGTTGCCTTAGGTTAGGATATACAACGATATAGATGTATATAAGGTCCCCACCGAGAAATAGGGGCCGACGCGACAGGAATGTTGTAAAATACTACGGTAGAGAGGTTAGGTTGCCTTAGGTTGTGATATATAACTTTATAGACGTATATAATGTTCCCACCGAGACGTAGTGACCGACATGCCAGGAATGTTGTAAAATATTACACCCCAGAAGTTAGGTTGCGTTAGGTTAGTATATACAACGTTATAGACGTATATAATGTCCCCATCGAGAAGCAGGCGACGACACGCCAGGATGTTGTAAAATATAACATCCGAGCTGTTATGTTGCCATACGTTAGGATATGTAACGTTATAGACGTATATAATGTTCCCACCGAAAAGTAGCAGCCGAAGCGCCAGGAATGTTGTAAAATATTACATCCGAGATGTTAGGTTGCCTTAGGTTAGGATATATATCGTTATAGACGTATATAATGTTCCCACCGAGACGTAGGGACCGACATGCCAGGAATGTGGTAAAGTATTACATCCGAGATGTTAGGTTGCCTTAGGTTATGATATACAACGTTATAGATGTATATAATGTCCCAATCGAGAAGTAGGCGACGACACGCCAGGAATGTTGTAAAATATTACATTCTACAAGTTGGGTTGCCTTAGGCTAGGATATATAACGTTATAGACGTATACAATGTTCCCACCGAGAAGTAGGGCCCGACATACCAGGAATGTTGTAAAATATTACATCCGAGATGTTAGGTTGCCTTAGGTTATGATATACAACGTTATAGATGTATATAATGTCCCCATCGAGAAGTAGGCAACGACACGCCAGGAATGTTGTAAAATATTACACCCGAGATGTTATGTTCCCTTAGGTTAGGATATATGACGTTATAGATGTATATAATGTCCCCATCCAGAAGTAGGCGACGACACGCCAGGAATGTTGTAAAATATTACATCCCAGATGTTTGGTTGCGTTAGGTTAGTATATACAAGGTTATAGACGTATATAATGTCCCCATGGAGAAGCAGGCGACGACACGCCAGAATGTTGTAAAATATTACATCCGAGATGTTAGGTTGCCTTAGGTTAGGATATACAACGTTATAGATGTATATAATGTCCCCATCGAGAAGTAGGCGACGACACGCCAGGAATGTTGTAAAATATTACATTCTACAAGTTAGGTTGCCTTAGGCTAGGATATATAACGTTATAGAAGTATATAATGTTCCCACCGAGAAATAGGGACTGACGCGTCAGGAATGTTCTAAAATATTACACCCGAGATGTTAGGTTCCCTTAGGTTAGGATATACAACTTTATAGACGTATAGAATGTCCCCATCGAGAAGCAGGCGACGACACGACATGAATGTTGTAAAATATTACACACGAGATGTTAGGTTCCCTTAGGTTAGGATATATGACGTTATAGATGTATATAATGTCCCCATCCAGAAGTAGGCGACGACACGCCAGGAATGTTGTAAAATATTACATCCCAGATGTTAGGTTGCGTTAGGTTAGTATATACAAGGTTATAGACGTTTATAATGTCCCCATGGAGAAGCAGGCGACGACACGCCAGAATGTTGTAAAATATTACATCCGAGATGTTAGGTTCCCTTAGGTTAGGATATACAACATTATAGACGTATAGAATGTCCCCATCGAGAAGCAGGCGACGACACGACAGGAATGTTGTAAAATATTACACCCGAGATGTTAGGTTCCCTTAGGTTAGGATATATGACGTTATAGATGTATATAATGTCCCCATCCAGAAGTAGGCGACGACACGCCAGGAATGTTGTAAAATATTACATCCCAGATGTTTGGTTGCGTTAGGTTAGTATATACAAGGTTATAGACGTATATAATGTCCCCATGGAGAAGCAGGCGACGACACGCCAGAATGTTGTAAAATATTACATCCGAGATGTTAGGTTGCGTTAGGTTAGGATATACAACGTTATAGACGTATATAATGTCCCCATCGAGAAGCAGGCGACGACACGGCAGGAATGTTGTAAAATATAACATCCGAGCTGTTATGTTGCCATACGTTAGGATATGTAACGTTATAGACGTATATAATGTTCCCACCGAAAAGTAGCAGCCGAAGCGCCAGGAATGTTGTAAAATATTACATCCGAGATGTTAGGTTGCCTTAGGTTAGGATATATATCGTTATAGACGTATATAATGTTCCCACCGAGACGTAGGGACCGACATGCCAGGAATGTTGTAAAATATTACATCCGAGATGTTAGGTTGCCTTAGGTTATGATATACAACGTTATAGATGTATATAATGTCCCCATCGAGAAGTAGGCGACGACACGCCAGGAATGTTGTAAAATATTACATTCTACAAGTTGGGTTGCCTTAGGCTAGGATATATAACGTTATAGACGTATACAATGTTCCGACCGAGAAGTAGGGCCCGACATACCAGGAATGTTGTAAAATATTACATCCGAGATGTTAGGTTGCCTTAGGTTATGATATACAACGTTATAGATGTATATAATGTCCCCATCGAGAAGTAGGCGACGACACGCCAGGAATGTTGTAAAATATTACATTCGACATGTTAGGTTGCCTTAGGCTAGCATATATAACGTTATAGACGTATATAATGTTCCCACCGAGAAATAGGGGCCGACACGTCAGGAATGATGTAAAATATTACATTCGACATGTTAGGTCGCCTTAGGCTAGGATATATATCGCTATTGACGTATATGATGTTCCCACCGAGAAGTGCGGGTTAACACGCCAGGAATGTTGTCAAATATTATATCCGAGGTGTTAGGTTGCCTTAGGTTAGGATATATATCGTTATAGACGTATATAATGTTCCCACCGAGACGTAGGGACCGACATGCCAGGAATGTTTTAAAATATTACATCCCAGACGTTAGGTTGCGTTAGGTTAGGATATACAACGTTACAGACGTATATAATGTACCCACGGAGACGTAGGGACCGACATGCCAGGAATGTTGTAAAATATTACATCCGAGGTGTTAGGTCGCCTTAGGTTAGGATATATATCATTATAGACGTATATAATGTTCCCACCGAAACGCAGTTACCGACATACCAGGATTGTTTTAAAATATTATATCCCAGACGTTAGGTTGCGTTAGGTTAGGATATACAACGTTACAGACGTATATAATGTACCCACGGAGACGTAGGGACCGACATGCCAGGAATGTTGTAAAATATTACATCCCAGATGTTAGGTTGCGTTAGGTTAGTATATACAACGTTATAGACGTATATAATGTCCCCATCGAGAAGAAGGCGGCGACACGCCAGAATGTTGTAAAATATTACATCCGAGATGTTAGGTTGCCTTAGGTTAGGATATACAACGTTATAGATGTATATAATGTCCCCATCGAGAAGTAGGCGACGACACGCCAGAAATGTTGTAAAATATTACATTCGACAAGTTAGGTTGCCGTAGGCTAGGATATATAACGTTATAGACGTATATAATGTTCCCACCGAGAAGTAGGGACCTACATGCCAGGAATGTTGTAAAATATTAAATCCGAGATGTTAGGTTGCCTTAGGTTAGGGTATATATCGTTACAGACGTATATAATGATCCCACCGAGACCTAGTGACCGACATGCCAGGAATGTTGTAAAATATTACATCCGAGATGTTAGGTTACCTTAGGTTAGGATATATATCGTTATAGACGTATATAGTGATCCCACCGAGACGTAGGGTCCGACATGCCAGGAAAGTTTTAAAATATATCATCCGAGATGTTAGGTTCCCTTAGGTTAGGATATACAACGTTATAGACATATAGTATGCTCCCACCGAGAAGTAGGGACCGACATGCCAGGAAAGTTTTAAAATATTACATCCGAGATGTTAGGTTCCCTTAGGTTAGGATATACAACGTTATAGACATATAGTATGCTCCCACCGAGAAGTAGAGACCGACATGCCAGGAGTGTTGTAAAATATTACATCCGAGGTGTTAGGTTGCATTAGGTTATGATATAAAACGTTATAGATGTATATAATGTCCCCATCGAGTAGTAGGCGACGACACGACAGGAATGTTGTAAAATATTACATTCTACAAGTTGGGTTGCCTTAGGCTAGGATATATAACGTTATAGACGTATATAATGTTCCCACCGAGAAATAGGGACTGACGCGTCAGGAATGTTCTAAAATATTACACCCGAGATGTTAGGTTCCCTTAGGTTAGGATATACAACGTTATAGACGTATAGAATGTCCCCATCGAGAAGCAGGCGACGACACGTCAGGAATGTTCTAAAATATTACATTCCTTCATGTTAGGTTGCCTTAGGCTAGGATATATATCGTTATAGACGTATACAATGTTCCCACCGAGAAGTAGGGCCCGACATACCAGGAATGTTGTAAAAAATTACATCCGAGATGTAAGGTACCCTTAGGTTAGGATATATATCGTTATAGACGTATATAACGTTCCCACCGAGACGTAGGGACCGACATGCCAGGAATGTTTTAAAATATTACATCCCAGATGTTAGGTTGCGTTAGGTTAGGATATATAACGTTATAGACGTGTATAATGCTCCCGCCGAAAAGTAGGAGCCGACGCGCCAGGAATGATGTAAAATATTACATCCGAGATGTTAGGTTGCCTTAGGTTAGGATATATATCGTTATAGACGTATATAATGTTCCCACCGAGACGTAGGGCCCGACATGCCAGGAATGTTGTAAAATATTACATCCGAGATGTTAGGTTGCCTTAGGTTATGATATACAACGTTATAGATGTATATAATGTCCCCATCGAGAAGTAGGCGACGACACGCCAGGAATGTTGTAAAATATTATATTCTACAAGTTGGGTTGCCTTAGGCTAGGATATATAACGTTATAGACGTATACAATGTTCCCACCGAGAAGTAGGGCCCGACATACCAGGAATGTTGTAAAATATTACATCCGAGATGTTAGGTTGCTTTAGGTTATGATATACAACGTTATAGATGTATATAATGTCCCCATCGAGAAGTAGGCAACGACACGCCAGGAAAGTTGTAAAATATTACACCCGAGATGTTAGGTTCCCTTAGGTTAGGATATATGACGTTATAGATGTATATAATGTCCCCATCCAGAAGTAGGCGACGACACGCCAGGACTGATGTGAAATATTACATCCCTGATGTTAGGTTGCGATAGGTTAGAATATACAACGTTATAGACGTATATAATGTCCCCATCGAGAAGCAGGCGACGACACGACAGGAATATAGTAAAATATTACATTCGACTTGTCAGGTTGCCTTAGGCTAGGATATATATCGTTATAGACGTACACAATGTTCCCACCGAGAAGTAGGGACCGACATGCCAGGAATGTTGTCAAATACTACATCCGAGATGTTAGGTTGCCTTAGGTTAGGATATACAACGATATAGATGTATATAAGGTCCCCACCGAGAAATAGGGGCCGACGCGACAGGAATGTTGTAAAATACTACGGTAGAGAGGTTAGGTTGCCTTAGGTTGTGATATATAACTTTATAGACGTATATAATGTTCCCACCGAGACGTAGTGACCGACATGCCAGGAATGTTGTAAAATATTACACCCCAGAAGTTAGGTTGCGTTAGGTTAGTATATACAACGTTATAGACGTATATAATGTCCCCATCGAGAAGCAGGCGACGACACGCCAGGATGTTGTAAAATATAACATCCGAGCTGTTATGTTGCCATACGTTAGGATATGTAACGTTATAGACGTATATAATGTTCCCACCGAAAAGTAGCAGCCGAAGCGCCAGGAATGTTGTAAAATATTACATCCGAGATGTTAGGTTGCCTTAGGTTAGGATATATATCGTTATAGACGTATATAATGTTCCCACCGAGACGTAGGGACCGACATGCCAGGAATGTGGTAAAGTATTACATCCGAGATGTTAGGTTGCCTTAGGTTATGATATACAACGTTATAGATGTATATAATGTCCCCATCGAGAAGTAGGCGACGACACGCCAGGAATGTTGTAAAATATTACATTCTACAAGTTGGGTTGCCTTAGGCTAGGATATATAACGTTATAGACGTATACAATGTTCCCACCGAGAAGTAGGGCCCGACATACCAGGAATGTTGTAAAATATTACATCCGAGATGTTAGGTTGCCTTAGGTTATGATATACAACGTTATAGATGTATATAATGTCCCCATCGAGAAGTAGGCAACGACACGCCAGGAATGTTGTAAAATATTACACCCGAGATGTTATGTTCCTTTAGGTTAGGATATATGACGTTATAGATGTATATAATGTCCCCATCCAGAAGTAGGCGACGACACGCCAGGAATGTTGTAAAATATTACATCCCAGATGTTTGGTTGCGTTAGGTTAGTATATACAAGGTTATAGACGTATATAATGTCCCCATGGAGAAGCAGGCGACGACACGCCAGAATGTTGTAAAATATTACATCCGAGATGTTAGGTTGCCTTAGGTTAGGATATACAACGTTATAGATGTATATAATGTCCCCATCGAGAAGTAGGCGACGACACGCCAGGAATGTTGTAAAATATTACATTCTACAAGTTAGGTTGCCTTAGGCTAGGATATATAACGTTATAGAAGTATATAATGTTCCCACCGAGAAATAGGGACTGACGCGTCAGGAATGTTCTAAAATATTACACCCGAGATGTTAGGTTCCCTTAGGTTAGGATATACAACTTTATAGACGTATAGAATGTCCCCATCGAGAAGCAGGCGACGACACGACATGAATGTTGTAAAATATTACACCCGAGATGTTAGGTTCCCTTAGGTTAGGATATATGACGTTATAGATGTATATAATGTCCCCATCCAGAAGTAGGCGACGACACGCCAGGAATGTTGTAAAATATTACATCCCAGATGTTAGGTTGCGTTAGGTTAGTATATACAAGGTTATAGACGTTTATAATGTCCCCATGGAGAAGCAGGCGACGACACGCCAGAATGTTGTAAAATATTACATCCGAGATGTTAGGTTCCCTTAGGTTAGGATATACAACATTATAGACGTATAGAATGTCCCCATCGAGAAGCAGGCGACGACACGACAGGAATGTTGTAAAATATTACACCCGAGATGTTAGGTTCCCTTAGGTTAGGATATATGACGTTATAGATGTATATAATGTCCCCATCCAGAAGTAGGCGACGACACGCCAGGAATGTTGTAAAATATTACATCCCAGATGTTTGGTTGCGTTAGGTTAGTATATACAAGGTTATAGACGTATATAATGTCCCCATGGAGAAGCAGGCGACGACACGCCAGAATGTTGTAAAATATTACATCCGAGATGTTAGGTTGCGTTAGGTTAGGATATACAACGTTATAGACGTATATAATGTCCCCATCGAGAAGCAGGCGACGACACGGCAGGAATGTTGTAAAATATAACATCCGAGCTGTTATGTTGCCATACGTTAGGATATGTAACGTTATAGACGTATATAATGTTCCCACCGAAAAGTAGCAGCCGAAGCGCCAGGAATGTTGTAAAATATTACATCCGAGATGTTAGGTTGCCTTAGGTTAGGATATATATCGTTATAGACGTATATAATGTTCCCACCGAGACGTAGGGACCGACATGCCAGGAATGTTGTAAAATATTACATCCGAGATGTTAGGTTGCCTTAGGTTAGGATATACAACGTTATAGATGTATATAATGTCCCCATCGAGAAGTAGGCGACGACACGCCAGAAATGTTGTAAAATATTACATTCGACAAGTTAGGTTGCCGTAGGCTAGGATATATAACGTTATAGACGTATATAATGTTCCCACCGAGAAGTAGGGACCTACATGCCAGGAATGTTGTAAAATATTAAATCCGAGATGTTAGGTTGCCTTAGGTTAGGGTATATATCGTTACAGACGTATATAATGTTCCCACCGAGACCTAGTGACCGACATGCCAGGAATGTTGTAAAATATTACATCCGAGATGTTAGGTTACCTTAGGTTAGGATATATATCGTTATAGACGTATATAATGATCCCACCGAGACGTAGGGTCCGACATGCCAGGAAAGTTTTAAAATATATCATCCGAGATGTTAGGTTCCCTTAGGTTAGGATATACAACGTTATAGACATATAGTATGCTCCCACCGAGAAGTAGGGACCGACATGCCAGGAAAGTTTTAAAATATTACATCCGAGATGTTAGGTTCCCTTAGGTTAGGATATACAACGTTATAGACATATAGTATGCTCCCACCGAGAAGTAGAGACCGACATGCCAGGAGTGTTGTAAAATATTACATCCGAGGTGTTAGGTTGCATTAGGTTATGATATAAAACGTTATAGATGTATATAATGTCCCCATCGAGTAGTAGGCGACGACACGACAGGAATGTTGTAAAATATTACATTCTACAAGTTGGGTTGCCTTAGGCTAGGATATATAACGTTATAGACGTATATAATGTTCCCACCGAGAAATAGGGACTGACGCGTCAGGAATGTTCTAAAATATTACACCCGAGATGTTAGGTTCCCTTAGGTTAGGATATACAACGTTATAGACGTATAGAATGTCCCCATCGAGAAGCAGGCGACGACACGTCAGGAATGTTCTAAAATATTACATTCCTTCATGTTAGGTTGCCTTAGGCTAGGATATATATCGTTATAGACGTATACAATGTTCCCACCGAGAAGTAGGGCCCGACATACCAGGAATGTTGTAAAAAATTACATCCGAGATGTAAGGTACCCTTAGGTTAGGATATATATCGTTATAGACGTATATAACGTTCCCACCGAGACGTAGGGACCGACATGCCAGGAATGTTTTAAAATATTACATCCCAGATGTTAGGTTGCGTTAGGTTAGGATATATAACGTTATAGACGTGTATAATGCTCCCGCCGAAAAGTAGGAGCCGACGCGCCAGGAATGATGTAAAATATTACATCCGAGATGTTAGGTTGCCTTAGGTTAGGATATATATCGTTATAGACGTATATAATGTTCCCACCGAGACGTAGGGCCCGACATGCCAGGAATGTTGTAAAATATTACATCCGAGATGTTAGGTTGCCTTAGGTTATGATATACAACGTTATAGATGTATATAATGTCCCCATCGAGAAGTAGGCGACGACACGCCAGGAATGTTGTAAAATATTATATTCTACAAGTTGGGTTGCCTTAGGCTAGGATATATAACGTTATAGACGTATACAATGTTCCCACCGAGAAGTAGGGCCCGACATACCAGGAATGTTGTAAAATATTACATCCGAGATGTTAGGTTGCCTTAGGTTATGATATACAACGTTATAGATGTATATAATGTCCCCATCGAGAAGTAGGCAACGACACGCCAGGAAAGTTGTAAAATATTACACCCGAGATGTTAGGTTCCCTTAGGTTAGGATATATGACGTTATAGATGTATATAATGTCCCCATCCAGAAGTAGGCGACGACACGCCAGGACTGATGTGAAATATTACATCCCTGATGTTAGGTTGCGATAGGTTAGAATATACAACGTTATAGACGTATATAATGTCCCCATCGAGAAGCAGGCGACGACACGACAGGAATATAGTAAAATATTACATTCGACATGTCAGGTTGCCTTAGGCTAGGATATATATCGTTATAGACGTACACAATGTTCCCACCGAGAAGTAGGGACCGACATGCCAGGAATGTTGTCAAATACTACATCCGAGATGTTAGGTTGCCTTAGGTTAGGATATACAACGATATAGATGTATATAAGGTCCCCACCGAGAAATAGGGGCCGACGCGACAGGAATGTTGTAAAATACTACGGTAGAGAGGTTAGGTTGCCTTAGGTTGTGATATATAACTTTATAGACGTATATAATGTTCCCACCGAGACGTAGTGACCGACATGCCAGGAATGTTGTAAAATATTACACCCCAGAAGTTAGGTTGCGTTAGGTTAGTATATACAACGTTATAGACGTATGTAATGTCCCCATCGAGAAGCAGGCGACGACACGCCAGGATGTTGTAAAATATAACATCCGAGCTGTTATGTTGCCATACGTTAGGATATGTAACGTTATAGACGTATATAATGTTCCCACCGAAAAGTAGCAGCCGAAGCGCCAGGAATGTTGTAAAATATTACATCCGAGATGTTAGGTTGCCTTAGGTTAGGATATATATCGTTATAGACGTATATAATGTTCCCACCGAGACGTAGGGACCGACATGCCAGGAATGTGGTAAAGTATTACATCCGAGATGTTAGGTTGCCTTAGGTTATGATATACAACGTTATAGATGTATATAATGTCCCCATCGAGAAGTAGGCGACGACACGCCAGGAATGTTGTAAAATATTACATTCTACAAGTTGGGTTGCCTTAGGCTAGGATATATAACGTTATAGACGTATACAATGTTCCCACCGAGAAGTAGGGCCCGACATACCAGGAATGTTGTAAAATATTACATCCGAGATGTTAGGTTGCCTTAGGTTATGATATACAACGTTATAGATGTATATAATGTCCCCATCGAGAAGTAGGCGACGACACGCCAGGAATGTTGTAAAATATTACATTCGACATGTTAGGTTGCCTTAGGCTAGGATATATACCGTTATAGCCGTATGTAATGTTACCACCGAGAACTACGGGCCGACACGGAGGGAATGATGTAAAATATTACATTCGACATGTTAGGTCGCCATAGGGTAGGATATATAACGCTATAGACGTATATAATGTTCCCACCGAGAAATAGGTGCCGACACGCCAGGAATGTTGCCAGCTATTACGTCCGAGATGTTAGGTTGCCTTAGGTTAGGATATATATCGTTATAGACGTATATAATGTCCCCACCGAGACGTAGGGACCGACATGCCAGCAATGTTGTAAAATATTACACCCGAGATGTTAGGTTCCCTTAGGTTAGGATATACAACGTTATAGACGTATAGAATGTTCCGACCGCGA
Organism: Xylocopa violacea; assembly: GCA_963969225.1. Lineage (NCBI taxonomy): Eukaryota > Metazoa > Arthropoda > Insecta > Hymenoptera > Apidae > Xylocopa > Xylocopa violacea. Next base: position 42,933,679 of record CAXAJV010000001.1, on the reverse strand, counting down.
CGTACGGTCCGACACGCCAGGAATGTTGTCAAATATTACATCCGAGATGTTGGGTTACCTTAGGTTAGGATATACAACGTTATAGACGTATATAACGTTCCCATCGAGACGTAGTGACCGACATGCCAGGAATGTTGTAAAATGTTACGTCCAAGATGTTATGTTGCCTTACGTTAGGATATATAACGTTATAGACGTATATAATGCTCCCGCCGAAAAGTAGGAGCCGACGCGCCAGGAATGATGTAAAATATTACATCCGAGATGTTAGGTTGCCTTAGGTTAGGATATATATCGTTATAGACGTATATAATGTTCCCACCGAGACGTAGGGCCCGACATGCCAGGAATGTTGTAAAATATTACATTCGACATGTTTGGTTGCCTTAGGCTACGATATACAACGTTATAGATGTATATAATGTCCCCATCGAGAAGTAGGCGACGACACGCCAGGAATGTTGTAAAATATTACATTCTACCTGTTAGGTTGGCTTAGGTTAGGACATACAACGATACAGATGTATATAAGTTCCCCACCGAGAAATAGTGGCCGACGCGTCAGGAATGTTGTCAAATATTATATCCGAGATGTTAGGTTGCCTTAGGCTAGGATATATAACGTTATAGACGCATATAATGTTACCACCGAGAACTACGGGCCGAAATGCCAGGAATGTTGCCAACTATTACATCCGAGATGTTAGGTTGCCTTAGGCTAGGATATATACCGTTATAGCCGTATGTAATGTTACCACCGAGAACTACGGGCCGACACGGAGGGAATGATGTAAAATATTACATTCGACATGTTAGGTCGCCATAGGGTAGGATATATAACGCTATAGACGTATATAATGTTCCTACCGAGAAATAGGTGCCGACACGCCAGGAATGTTGCCAGCTATTACGTCCGAGATGTTAGGTTGCCTTAGGTTAGGATATATATCGTTATAGACGTATATAATGTCCCCACCGAGACGTAGGGACCGACATGCCAGCAATGTTGTAAAATATTACACCCGAGATGTTAGGTTCCCTTAGGTTAGGATATACAACGTTATAGACGTATAGAATGTTCCGACCGCGACGTACGGTCCGACACGCCAGGAATGTTGTCAAATATTACATCCGAGATGTTGGGTTACCTTAGGTTAGGATATACAACGTTATAGACGTATATAACGTTCCCATCGAGACGTAGTGACCGACATGCCAGGAATGTTGTAAAATATTACGTCCAAGATGTTATGTTGCCTTACGTTAGGATATATAACGTTATAGACGTATATAATGCTCCCGCCGAAAAGTAGGAGCCGACGCGCCAGGAATGATGTAAAATATTACATCCGAGATGTTAGGTTGCCTTAGGTTAGGATATATATCGTTATAGACGTATATAATGTTCCCACCGAGACGTAGGGCCCGACATGCCAGGAATGTTGTAAAATATTACATCCGAGATGTTAGGTTGCCTTAGGTTATGATATACAACGTTATAGACGTATATAATGTCCCCATCGAGAAGTAGGCGACGACACGCCAGGAATGTTGTAAAATATTACATTCTACAAGTTGGGTTGCCTTAGGCTAGGATATATAACGTTATAGACGTATACAATGTTCCCACCGAGAAGTAGGGCCCGACATACCAGGAATGTTGTAAAATATTACATCCGAGATGTTAGGTTGCCTTAGGTTATGATATACAACGTTATAGATGTATATAATGTCCCCATCGAGAAGTAGGCGACGACACGCCAGGAATGTTGTAAAATATTACATTCGACATGTTAGGTTGCCTTAGGCTAGCATATATAACGTTATAGACGTATATAATGTTCCCACCGAGAAATAGGGGCCGACACGTCAGGAATGATGTAAAATATTACATTCGACATGTTAGGTCGCCTTAGGCTAGGATATATATCGCTATTGACGTATATGATGTTCCCACCGAGAAGTGCGGGTTAACACGCCAGGAATGTTGTCAAATATTACATCCGAGATGTTAGGTTGCCTTAGGTTAGGATATATATCGTTATAGACGTATATAATGTTCCCACCGAGACGTAGGGACCGACATGCCAGGAATGTTTTAAAATATTACATCCCAGACGTTAGGTTGCGTTAGGTTAGGATATACAACGTTACAGACGTATATAATGTACCCACGGAGACGTAGGGACCGACATGCCAGGAATGTTGTAAAATATTACATCCGAGGTGTTAGGTCGCCTTAGGTTAGGATATATATCGTTATAGACGTATATAATGTTCCCACCGAGACGTAGTTACCGACATACCAGGATTGTTTTAAAATATTACATCCGAGATGTTAGGTTGCCTTAGGTTAGGATATACAAGGTTATAGATGTATATAATGTCCCCATCGAGAAGTAGGCGACGACACGCCAGGAATGTTGTAAAATATTACATTCGACATGTTTGGTTGCCTTAAGCTACGATATACAACGTTATAGATGTATATAATGTCCCCATCGCGAAGTAGGCGACGACACGCCAGGAATGTTGTAAAATATTACATTCGACATGTTAGGTTGGCTTAGGTTAGGACATACAACGATACAGATGTATATAAGTTCCCCACCGAGAAATAGTGGCCGACGCGTCAGGAATGTTGTCAAATATTACATCCGAGATGTTAGGTTGCCTTAGGCTAGGATATATAACGTTATAGACGCATATAATGTTACCACCGAGAACTACGGGCCGAAATGCCAGGAATGTTGCCAACTATTACATCCGAGATGTTAGGTTGCCTTAGGCTAGGATATATACCGTTATAGCCGTATGTAATGTTACCACCGAGAACTACGGGCCGACACGGAGGGAATGATGTAAAATATTACATTCGACATGTTAGGTCGCCATAGGGTAGGATATATAACGCTATAGACGTATATAATGTTCCCACCGAGAAATAGGTGCCGACACGCCAGGAATGTTGCCAGCTATTACGTCCGAGATGTTAGGTTGCCTTAGGTTAGGATATATATCGTTATAGACGTATATAATGTTCCCACCGAGACGTAGGGCCCGACATGCCAGGAATGTTGTAAAATATTACATTCGACATGTTTGGTTGCCTTAGGCTACGATATACAACGTTATAGATGTATATAATGTCCCCATCGAGAAGTAGGCGACGACACGCCAGGAATGTTGTAAAATATTACATTCGACCTGTTAGGTTGGCTTAGGTTAGGACATACAACGATACAGATGTATATAAGTTCCCCACCGAGAAATAGTGGCCGACGCGTCAGGAATGTTGTCAAATATTATATCCGAGATGTTAGGTTGCCTTAGGCTAGGATATATAACGTTATAGACGCATATAATGTTACCACCGAGAACTACGGGCCGAAATGCCAGGAATGTTGCCAACTATTACATCCGAGATGTTAGGTTGCCTTAGGCTAGGATATATACCGTTATAGCCGTATGTAATGTTACCACCGAGAACTACGTGCCGACACGGAGGGAATGATGTAAAATATTACATTCGACATGTTAGGTCGCCATAGGGTAGGATATATAACGCTATAGACGTATATAATGTTCCCACCGAGAAATAGGTGCCGACACGCCAGGAATGTTGCCAGCTATTACGTCCGAGATGTTAGGTTGCCTTAGGTTAGGATATATATCGTTATAGACGTATATAATGTCCCCACCGAGACGTAGGGACCGACATGCCAGCAATGTTGTAAAATATTACACCCGAGATGTTAGGTTCCCTTAGGTTAGGATATACAACGTTATAGACGTATAGAATGTTCCGACCGCGACGTACGGTCCGACACGCCAGGAATGTTGTCAAATATTACATCCGAGATGTTGGGTTACCTTAGGTTAGGATATACAACGTTATAGACGTATATAACGTTCCCATCGAGACGTAGTGACCGACATGCCAGGAATGTTGTAAAATATTACGTCCAAGATGTTATGTTGCCTTACGTTAGGATATATAACGTTATAGACGTATATAATGCTCCCGCCGAAAAGTAGGAGCCGACGCGCCAGGAATGATGTAAAATATTACATCCGAGATGTTAGGTTGCCTTAGGTTAGGATATATATCGTTATAGACGTATACAATGTTCCCACCGAGAAGTAGGGCCCGACATACCAGGAATGTTGTAAAATATTACATCCGAGATGTTAGGTTGCCTTAGGTTATGATATACAACGTTATAGATGTATATAATGTCCCCATCGAGAAGTAGGCAACGACACGCCAGGAAAGTTGTAAAATATTACACCCGAGATGTTATGTTCCCTTAGGTTAGGATATATGACGTTATAGATGTATATAATGTCCCCATCCAGAAGTAGGCGACGACACGCCAGGAATGTTGTAAAATATTACATCCCAGATGTTTGGTTGCGTTAGGTTAGTATATACAAGGTTATAGACGTATATAATGTCCCCATGGAGAAGCAGGCGACGACACGCCAGAATGTTGTAAAATATTACATCCGAGATGTTAGGTTGCGTTAGGTTAGGATATACAACGTTATAGACGTATATAATGTCCCCATCGAGAAGCAGGCGACGACACGGCAGGAATGTTGTAAAATATAACATCCGAGCTGTTATGTTGCCATACGTTAGGATATGTAACGTTATAGACGTATATAATGTTCCCACCGAAAAGTAGCAGCCGAAGCGCCAGGAATGTTGTAAAATATTTCATCCGAGATGTTAGGTTGCCTTAGGCTAGGATATATAACGTTATAGACGTATACAATGTTCCCACCGAGAAGTAGGGCCCGACATACCAGGAATGTTGTAAAATATTACATCCGAGATGTTAGGTTGCCTTAGGTTATGATATACAACGTTATAGATGTATATAATGTCCCCATCGAGAAGTAGGCGACGACACGCCAGGAATGTTGTAAAATATTACATTCGACATGTTAGGTTGCCTTAGGCTAGCATATATAACGTTATAGACGTATATAATGTTCCCACCGAGAAATAGGGGCCGACACGTCAGGAATGATGTAAAATATTACATTCGACATGTTAGGTCGCCTTAGGCTAGGATATATATCGCTATTGACGTATATGATGTTCCCACCGAGAAGTGCGGGTTAACACGCCAGGAATGTTGTCAAATATTACATCCGAGATGTTAGGTTGCCTTAGGTTAGGATATATATCGTTATAGACGCATATAATGTTCCCACCGAGACGTAGGGACCGACATGCCAGGAATGTTTTAAAATATTACATCCCAGACGTTAGGTTGCGTTAGGTTAGGATATACAACGTTACAGACGTATATAATGTACCCAGGGAGACGTAGGGACCGACATGCCAGGAATGTTGTAAAATATTACATCCGAGGTGTTAGGTCGCCTTAGGTTAGGATATATATCGTTATAGACGTATATAATGTTCCCACCGAGACGTAGTTACCGACATACCAGGATTGTTTTAAAATATTACATCCCAGACGTTAGGTTGCGTTAGGTTAGGATATACAACGTTACAGACGTATATAATGTACCCACGGAGACGTAGGGACCGACATGCCAGGAATGTTGTAAAATATTACATCCCAGATGTTAGGTTGCGTTAGGTTAGTATATAAAACGTTATAGACGTATATAATGTCCCCATCGAGAAGAAGGCGGCGACACGCCAGAATGTTGTAAAATATTACATCCGAGATGTTAGGTTGCCTTAGGTTAGGATATACAACGTTATAGATGTATATAATGTCCCCATCGAGAAGTAGGCGACGACACGCCAGAAATGTTGTAAAATATTACATTCGACAAGTTAGGTTGCCGTAGGCTAGGATATATAACGTTATAGACGTATATAATGTTCCCACCGAGAAGTAGGGACCTACATGCCAGGAATGTTGTAAAATATTAAATCCGAGATGTTAGGTTGCCTTAGGTTAGGGTATATATCGTTACAGACGTATATAATGTTCCCACCGAGACCTAGTGACCGACATGCCAGGAATGTTGTAAAATATTACATCCGAGATGTTAGGTCGCCTTAGGCTAGGATATATATCGCTATTGACGTATATGATGTTCCCACCGAGAAGTGCGGGTTAACACGCCAGGAATGTTGTCAAATATTACATCCGAGATGTTAGGTTGCCTTAGGTTAGGATATATATCGTTATAGACGTATATAATGTTCCCACCGAGACGTAGGGATCGACATGCCAGGAATGTTTTAAAATATTACATCCCAGACGTTAGGTTGCGTTAGGCTACGATATACAACGTTATAGATGTATATAATGTCCCCATCGAGAAGTAGGCGACGACACGCCAGGAATGTTGTAAAATATTACATTCGACCTGTTAGGTTGGCTTAGGTTAGGACATACAACGATACAGATGTATATAAGTTCCCCACCGAGAAATAGTGGCCGACGCGTCAGGAATGTTGTCAAATATTATATCCGAGATGTTAGGTTGCCTTAGGCTAGGATATATAACGTTATAGACGCATATAATGTTACCACCGAGAACTACGGGCCGAAATGCCAGGAATGTTGCCAACTATTACATCCGAGATGTTAGGTTGCCTTAGGCTAGGATATATACCGTTATAGCCGTATGTAATGTTACCACCGAGAACTACGGGCCGACACGGAGGGAATGATGTAAAATATTACATTCGACATGTTAGGTCGCCATAGGGTAGGATATATAACGCTATAGACGTATATAATGTTCCCACCGAGAAATAGGTGCCGACACGCCAGGAATGTTGCCAGCTATTACGTCCGAGATGTTAGGTTGCCTTAGGTTAGGATATATATCGTTATAGACGTATATAATGTCCCCACCGAGACGTAGGGACCGACATGCCAGCAATGTTGTAAAATATTACACCCGAGATGTTATGTTCCCTTAGGTTAGGATATATGACGTTATAGATGTATATAATGTCCCCATCCAGAAGTAGGCGACGACACGCCAGGAATGTTGTAAAATATTACATCCCAGATGTTTGGTTGCGTTAGGTTAGTATATACAAGGTTATAGACGTATATAATGTCCCCATGGAGAAGCAGGCGACGACACGCCAGAATGTTGTAAAATATTACATCCGAGATGTTAGGTTGCGTTAGGTTAGGATATACAACGTTATAGACGTATATAATGTCCCCATCGAGAAGCAGGCGACGACACGGCAGGAATGTTCTAAAATATAACATCCGAGCTGTTATGTTGCCATACGTTAGGATATGTAACGTTATAGACGTATATAATGTTCCCACCGAAAAGTAGCAGCCGAAGCGCCAGGAATGTTGTAAAATATTTCATCCGAGATGTTAGGTTGCCTTAGGCTAGGATATATAACGTTATAGACGTATACAATGTTCCCACCGAGAAGTAGGGCCCGACATACCAGGAATGTTGCAAAATATTACATCCGAGATGTTAGGTTGCCTTAGGTTATGATATACAACGTTATAGATGTATATAATGTCCCCATCGAGAAGTAGGCGACGACACGCCAGGAATGTTGTAAAATATTACATTCTACATGTTAGGTTGCCTTAGGCTAGGATATATAACGTTATAGACGTATATAATGTTCCCACCGAGAAATAGGGACTGACGCGTCAGGAATGTTCTAAAATATTACACCCGAGATGTTAGGTTCCCTTAGGTTAGGATATACAACGTTATAGACGTATAGAATGTCCCCATCGAGAAGCAGGCGACGACACGACAGGAATGTTGTAAAATATTACACCCGAGATGTTAGGTTCCCTTAGGTTAGGATATATGACGTTATAGATGTATATAATGTCCCCATCCAGAAGTAGGCGACGACGCGCCAGGAATGTTGTAAAATATTACATCCCTGATGTTAGGTTGCGATAGGTTAGAATATACAACGTTATAGACGTATATAATGTCCCCATCGAGAAGCAGGCGACGACACGACAGGAATGTAGTAAAATATTACATTCGACATGTCAGGTTGCCTTAGGCTAGGATATATATCGTTATAGACGTACACAATGTTCCCACCGAGAAGTAGGGACCGACATGCCAGGAATGTTGTAAAATACTACATCCGAGATGTTAGGTTGCCTTAGGTTAGGATATACAACGTTATAGATGTATATATTGTCCCCATCGAGAAGTAGGCGACGACACGCCAGGAATGTTTTAAAATATTACATTCTACAAGTTAGGTTGCCTTAGGCTAGGATATATAACGTTATAGACGTATATAATGTTCCCACCGAGAAATAGGGTCTGACGCGTCAGGAATGTTCTAAAATATTACACCCGAGATGTTAGGTTCCCTTAGGTTAGGATATACAACGTTATAGACGTATAGAATGTCCCCATCGAGAAGCAGGCGACGACACGACAGGAATGTTGTAAGATATTACATTCCTTCATGTTAGGTTGCCTTAGGCTAGGATATATATCGTTATAGACGTATACAATGTTCCCACCGAGAAGTAGGGCCCGACATTACAGGAATGTTGTAAAAAATTACATCCGAGGTGTAAGGTACCCTTAGGTTAGGATATACATCGTTATAGACGTATATAACGTTCCCACCGAGACGTAGGGACCGACATGCCAGGAATGTTTTAAAATATTACATCCCAGATGTTAGGTTGCGTTAGGTTAGGATATACAACGTTATAGACGAATATAATGTACCCACGGTGACGTAGGGACCGACATGCCAGCAATATTGTAAAATATTACATCCCAGATGTTAGGTTGCGTTACGTTAGTATATACAAGGTTATAGACGTATATAATGTCCCCATCGAGAAGCAGGCGACGACACGCCAGAATGTTGTAAAGTATTACATCCGAGATGTCAGGTTGCCTTAGGTTAGGATATACAACGTTATAGATGTATATAATGTCCCCATCGAGAAGTAGGCAACGACACGCCAGGAACGTTGTAAAATATTACACCCGAGATGTTAGGTTCCCTTAGGTTAGGATATATGACGTTATAGATGTATATAATGTCCCCACCCAGAAGGAGGCGACGACACGCCAGGACTGTTGTAATATATTACATCCCTGATGTTAGATTGCGATAGGTTAGAGTATACAACGTTATAGACGTATATAATGTCCCCATCGAGAAGCAGGAGACGACACGACAGGAATGTAGTAAAATATTACACCCGACATGTTAGGTTGCCTTAGGCTAGGATATATATCGTTATAGACGTACACAATGTTCCCACCGAGAAGTAGGGACCGACATTCCAGGAATGTTGTAAAATACTACATCCGAGATGTTAGGTTGCCTTAGGTTAGGATATACAACGTTATAGATGTATATATTGTCCCCATCGAGAAGTAGGCGACGACACGCCAGGAATGTTGTAAAATATTACATTCTACAAGTTAGGTTGCCTTAGACTAGGATATATAACATTATAGACGTATATAATGTTCCCACCGAGAAATAGGGACTGACGCGCCAGGAATGTTCTAAAATATTACACCCGAGATGTTAGGTTCCCTTAGGTTAGGATGTACAACGTTATAGACGTATATAATGTCCCCATGGAGAAGCAGGCGACGACACGCCAGAATGTTGTAAAATATTACACCCGAGATGTTAGGTTCCCTTAGGCTAGGATATATGACGTTATAGATGTATATAATGTCCCCATCCAGAAGTAGGCGACGACACGCCAGGAATGTTGTTAAATATTACATCCCAGATGTTAGGTTGCGTTAGGTTAGAGTATACAACGTTATAGACGTATATAATGTACCCATCGAGAAGCAGGCGACGACACGACAGGAATGTTGTAAAATATTACATTCGACATGTTAGGTTGCCTTAGGCTAGGATATATATCGTTATAGACGTATACAATGTTCCCACCGAGAAGTAGGGCCCGACATGCCAGGAATGTTGTAAAATATTACATCCGAGATGTAAGGTTCCCTTAGATTAGGATATATATCGTTATAGACGTATATAACGTTCCCACCGAGACGTAGGGACCGACATGCCAGGGATCTTGTAAAATATTACATCCCAGATGTTAGGTTGCTTTAGGTTAGGATATTCAACGTTATAGACGTATATAATGTCCCCATCTAGAAGCGGGCGACGACCCACCAGGAATGTTGTAAAATATTATATCCGAGATGTTATGTTGCCTTACGACAGGATATATGACGTTATAGACGTATATGATGTTCCCACCGAGAAGTACGCGCTAACACGCCAGGAATGTTGTCAAATATTACATCCGAGATTTCAGGTTGCCTTAGGCTAGTATATATAACGTTGTAGGCGTATATAACGTTACCACCTTGAACTACGGGCCGACACGTCAGGAATGTTGTAAAATATTACATTCGACATGTTAGGTTGCCTTAGGCTAGCATATATAACGTTATAGACGTATATAATGTTCCCACCGAGAAATAGGGGCCGACACGTCAGGAATGATGTAAAATATTACATTCGACTTGCTAGGTCGCCTTAGGCTAGGATAAATATCGCTATAGACGTATATGATGTTCCCACCGAGAAGTGCGGGTTAACACGCCAGGAATGTTGTCAAATATTACATCCGAGATGTTAGGTTGCCTTAGGTTAGGATATATATCGTTATAGACGTAATGTTCCCACCGAGACGTAGGGACCGACATGCCAGGAATGTTTTAAAATATTACATCCCAGACGTTAGGTTGCGTTAGGCTAGAATATATGTCGTTATAGCCGTATACATTGTTTCCACCGAGAAGTAGGGACCGACATGCCAGGAATGTTGTAAAATATTACATCCCAGATGTTAGGTTGCTTTAGGTTAGGATATTCAACGTTATAGACGTATATAATTTCCCCATCGAAATGCAGGAGACGACATGACAGGAATGTTGTAAAATATAACATCCGAGATGTTAGGTTGCCTTAGGTTAGGATATACAACGTTATAGACGTGTATAATGTTCCCACCGAGACGTAGGGACCGACATGCCAGGAATGTTTTAAAATATTACATCCCAGACGTTAGGTTGCGTTAGGTTAGGATATACAACGTTACAGACGTATATAATGTACCCACGGAGACGTAGGGACCGACATGCCAGAAATGTTGTAAAATATTACATCCCAGATGTTAGGTTGCCTTAGGTTAGGATATACAACGTAATAGATGTATATAATGTCCCCATCGAGAAGTAGGCGACGACACGCCAGGAATGTTGTAAAATATTACATTCGACATGTTAGGTTGCCGTAGGCTAGGATATATAACGTTATAGACGTATATAATGTTCCCACCGAGAAATAGGGACCGACGCGTCAGGAATGTTCTAAAATATTACACCCGAGTTGTTAGGTTCCCTTAGGTTAGGATACACAACGTTATAGACGTATAGAATATTCCCACCGAGAAAGAGGGGCCGACGCGTCAGCAATGTTGTAAAATATTACACCCGAGATGTTAGGTTCCCTTAGGTAAGGATATACAACGTTATAGACGTATAGAATGTTCCCACCGAGAAGTAGGGACCTACATGCCAGGAATGTTCTAAAATATTAAATCCCAGATGTTAGGTTGCGTTAGGTTAGAATATACAACGTTATAGATGTATATAATATCCCGATCGAGAAGTAGGCGACGACACGCCAGGAATGTTGTAAAATATTACATTCTACATGTTGGGTTGCCTTAGGCTAGGATATATGTCGTTACAGACGTATACATTGTTTCCACCGAGAAGTAGGGACCGACATGCCAGGAATGTTGTAAAATATTACATCCCAGATGTTAGGTTGCTTTAGGTTAGGATATTCAACGTTATAGACGTATATAATGTCCCCATCGAGATGCAGGAGACGACATGACAGGAATGTTGTAAAATATTACATCCGAGATGTTAGGTTGCCTTAGGTTAGGATATACAACGTTATAGATGTATATAATGTTCGCATAGAGACGTAGGCGACGACACGCCAGGAATGTTTTAAAATATTACATTCTACAAGTTAGGTTGCCTTAGGCTAGGATATATAACGTTATAGACGTATATAATGTTCCCACCGAGAAATAGGGACTGACGCGTCAGGAATGTTCTAAAATATTACACCCGAGATGTTAGGTTCCCTTAGGTTAGGAAATACAACGTTATAGACGTATAGAATGTCCCCATCGTGAAGCAGGCGACGACACGACAGGAATGTTGTAAAATATTACATTCGACATGTTAGGTTCCCTTAGGTTAGGATATACAACGTTATAGACGTATAGAATGTCCCCATCGAGAAGCAGGCGACGACATGACAGGAATGTTGTAAAATATTACACCCGAGATGTTAGGTTCCCTTAGGTTAGGATATATGACGTTATAGATGTATATAATGTCCCCATCCAGAAGTAGGCGACGACACGCCAGGAATGTTGTAAAATATTACATCCCAGATGTTAGGTTGCGTTAGGTTAGTATATACAAGGTTATAGACGTATATAATGTCCCCATGGAGAAGCAGGCGACGACACGCCAGAATGTTGTAAAATATTACATCCGATATGTTAGGTTGCCTTAGGTTAGGATATACAACGTTATAGATGTATATAATGTCCCCATCGAGAAGTAGGCAACGACACGCCAGGAATGTTGTAAAATATTACACCCGAGATGTTAGGTTCCCTTAGGCTAGGATATATGACGTTATAGATGTATATAATGTCCCCATCCAGAAGTAGGCGACGACACGCCAGGAATGTTGTAAAATATTACATCCCAGATGTTAGGTTGCGTTAGGTTAGAATATACAACGTTATAGACGTATATAATGTACCCATCGAGAAGCAGGCGACGACACGACAGGAATGTTGTAAAATATTACATTCGACATGTTAGGTTGCCTTAGGCTAGGATATATATCGTTATAGACGTATACAATGTTCCCACCGAGAAGTAGGGACCGACATGCCAGGAATGTTGTAAAATATTACATCCGAGATGTAAGGTTCCCTTAGATTAGGATATATATCGTTATAGACGTATATAACGTTCCCACCGAGACGTAGGGACCGACATGCCAGGAATGTTGTAAAATATTACATCCCAGATGTTAGGTTGCATTAGGTTAGGATATACAACTTTATAGACGTATATAAAGTCCCCATCGAGAAGCAGGCGAGGACTCGGCAGGAATGTTGTAAAATATAACATCCGACATGTTATGTTGCCCATACGTTAGGATATGTAACGTTATAGACGTATATAATGTTCCCACCGAAAAGTAGCAGCCGAAGCGCCAGGAATGTTGTAAAATATAACATCCGAGATGTTAGGTTGCCTTAGGTTAGGATATACAACGTTATAGATGTATATAATGTCCCCATCGAGAAGTAGGCGACGACACGCCAGGAATGTTGTAAAATATTACATTCGACAAGTTAGGTTGCCGTAGGCTAGGATATATAACGTTATAGACGTATATAATGTTCCCACCGAGAAATAGGGACCGACGCGTCAGGAATGTTCTAAAATATTACACCCGAGATGTTAGGTTCCCTTAGGTTAGGATATACAACGTTATAGACGTATAGAATATTCCCACCGAGAAAGAGGGGCCGACGCGTCAGCAATGTTGTAAAATATTACACCCGAGATGTTAGGTTCCCTTAGGTAAGGATATACAACGTTATAGACGTATAGAATGTTCCCACCGAGAAGTAGGGACCTACATGCCAGGAATGTTCTAAAATATTAAATCCCAGATGTTAGGTTGCGTTAGGTTAGAATATACAACGTTATAGATGTATATAATATCCCCATCGAGAAGTAGGCGACGACACGCCAGGAATGTTGTAAAATATTACACCCGAGATGTTAGGTTCCCTTAGGTTAGGATATATAACGTTATAGATGTATATAATGTGCCCATCCAGAAGTAGGCGACGACACGAGAGGAATGTTGTAAAATATTACATTCTACATGTTGGGTTGCCTTAGGCTAGGATATATGTCGTTATAGACGTATACAATGTTCCCACCGAGAAGTAGGGCCCGACATGCCAGGAATGTTGTAAAATATTACATCCGAGATGTTAGGTTGCCTTAGGCTAGGATATATAACGTTATAGACGTATATAATGTTCCCACCGAGAAATAGGGACTGACGCGTCAGGAATGTTCTAAAATATTACACCCGAGATGATAGGTTCCCTTAGGTTAGGATATACAACGTTATAGACGTATAGAATGTCCCCATCGAGAAGCAGGCGACGACATGACAGGAATGTTGTAAAATATTACACCCGAGATGTTAGGTTCCCTTAGGTTAGGATATATGACGTTATAGATGTATATAATGTCCCCATCCAGAAGTAGGCGACGACACGCCAGGAATGTTGTAAAATATTACATCCCAGACGTTAGGTTGCGTTAGGTTAGTATATACAAGGTTATAGACGTATATAATGTCCCCATGGAGAAGCAGGCGACGACACGCCAGAATGTTGTAAAATATTACATCCGATATGTTAGGTTGCCTTAGGTTAGGATATACAACGTTATAGACGTATAGAATGTTCCCACCGAGAAGTAGGGACCTACATGCCAGGAATGTTCTAAAATATTAAATCCCAGATGTTAGGTTGCGTTAGGTTAGAATATACAACGTTATAGACGTATATAATGTCCCCATCGAGAAGCAGGCGACGACACGGCAGGAATGTTGTAAAATATTACATTCGACATGTTAGGTTGCCTTAGGCTAGGATATATATAGTTATAGACGTATACAATGTTCCCACCGAGAAGTAGGGCCCAACATGCCAGGAATGTTGTAAAATATTACATCCGAGATGTAAGCTTCCCTTAGGTTAGGATATATATCGTTATAGACGTATATAACGTTCCCACCGAGACGTAGGGACCGACATGCCAGGAATGTTGTAAAATATTACATCCCAGATGTTAGGTTGCATTAGGTTAGGATATACAACTTTATAGACGTATATAAAGTCCCCATCGAGAAGCAGGCGAGGACTCGGCAGGAATGTTGTAAAATATAACAACCGAGATGTTATGTTGCCGTACGTTAGGATATGTAACGTTGTAGACGTATATAATGTTCCCACCGAAAAGTAGCAGCCGAAGCGCCAGGAATGTTGTAAAATATTACATCCGAGATGTTAGGTTGCCTTAGGTTAGGATATATATCGTTATAGACGTATATAATGTTCCCACCGAGACGTAGGGACCGACATGCCAGGAATGTTGTAAAATATTACATCCGAGATGCTAGGTTGCTTTAGGTTATGATTTATATCGTTATAGACGTATATAATGTTCCCACCGAGACGTGGGGACCGACATGCCAGGGATCTTGTAAAATATTACATCCCAGATGTTAGGTTGCCTTAGGTTAGGATATACAACGTTATAGATGTATATAATGTCCCCATCGAGAAGTAGGCGACGACACGCCAGGAATGTTGTAAAATATTACATTCGACAAGTTAGGTTGCCGTAGGCTAGGATATAAAACGTTATAGACGTATATAATGTTCCCACCGAGAAATAGGGACCGACGCGTCAGGAATGTTCTAAAATATTACACCCGAGATGTTAGGTTCCCCTAGGTTAGGATATACAACGTTATAGACGTATAGAATGTTCCCACCGAGAAATAGGGGCCGATGCGTCAGCAATGTTGTAAAATATTACACCCGAGATGTTAGGTTCCCTTAGGTTAGGATATACAACGTTATAGACGTATACAATGTTCCCACCGAGAAGTAGGGCCCGACATGCCAGGAATGTTGTAAAATATTACATCCGAGATGTTAGGTTGCCTCAGGTTAGGATATACAACGTTATAGATGTATATAATGTCCCCATCGAGAAGTAGGCAACGACACGCCAGGAATGTTTTAAAATATTACACCCGAGATGTTAGGTTGCGTTAGGTTAGTATATACAAGGTTATAGACGTATATAATGTCCCCTTCGAGAAGCAGGCGACGACACGCCAGAATGTTGTAAAATATTACATCCCAGATGTTAGGTTGCGTTAGGTTAGAATATACAACGTTATAGACGTATATAATGTCCCCATCGAGAAGCAGGCGACGACATGACAGGAACGTTGTAAAATATTACATTCGACATGTTAGGTAGCCTTAGGCTAGAATATATATCGTTATAGACGTATACAATGTTCCCACCGAGAAGTAGGGACCGACATGCCAGGAATGTTGTAAAATATTACATCCGAGATGTTAGGTTGCCTTAGGTTAGGATATACAACGTTATAGATGTATATAATGTCCCCATCGAGAAGTAGGCGACGACACGCCAGGAATGTTGTAAAATATTACATTCTACATGTTGGGTTGCCTCAGGCTAGGATATATATCGTTATAGACGTATACATTGTTTCCACCGAGAAGTAGGGACCGACATGCCAGGAATGTTGTAAAATATTACATCCGAGATGTTAGGTTGCCTTAGGTTAGGATATATATCGTTATAGACGTATATAATGTTCCCACCGAGACGTGGGGACCGACATGCCAGGGATCTTGTAAAATATTACATCCCAGATTTAGGTTGCTTTAGGTTAGGATATTCAACGTTATAGACGTATATAATGTCCCCATCGAGAAGCGGGCGACGACCCACCAGGAATGTTGTAAAATATTACATCCCAGATGTTAGGTTGCGTTAGGTTAGTATATACAAGGTTATAGACGTATATAATGTCCCCATCGAGAAGCAGGCGACGACAGGCCAGAATGTTGTAAAATATTACATCCGAGATGTTAGGTTGCCTTAGGTTAGGATATACAACGTTATAGATGTATATAATGTCCCCATCGAGAAGTAGGCGACGACACGCCAGGAATGTTGTAAAATATTACACCCGAGATATTAGGTTCCCTTAGGTTAGGATATATGACGTTATAGATGTATATAATGTCCCCATCCAGAAGTAGGCGACGACACGCCAGGAATGTTGTAAAATATAACATCCCAGATGTTAGGTTGCATTAGGTTAGAATATACAACGTTATAGACGTATATAATGTCCCCATCGAGAAGCAGGCGACAACACGACAGGAATGTTGTAAAATATTACATTCCACATGTTAGGTTGCCTTAGGCTAGAATATATATCGTTATAGACGTATACAATGTTCCCACCGAGAAGTAGGGACCGACATGCTAGGAATGTTGTAAAATATTACATCCGAGATGTTAGGTTGCCTTAGGTTAGGATATACAACGTTATAGACGTATATAATGTCCCCATCGAGAAGCAGGCGACGACACGGCAGGAATGTTGTAAAATATTACATCCCAGATGTTAGGTTGCGTTAGGTTAGTATATACAAGGTTATAGACGTATATAATGTCCCCATGGAGAAGCAGGCGACGACACGCCAGAATGTTGTAAAATATTACATCCGATATGTTAGGTTGCATTAGGTTAGGATATACAACGTTATAGACGTATATAAAGTCCCCATCGAGAAGCAGGCGAGGACTCGGCAGGAATGTTGTAAAATATAACATCCGACATGTTATGTTGCCCATACGTTAGGATATGTAACGTTATAGACGTATATAATGTTCCCACCGAAAAGTAGCAGCCGAAGCGCCAGGAATGTTGTAAAATATAACATCCGAGATGTTAGGTTGCCTTAGGTTAGGATATACAACGTTATAGATGTATATAATGTCCCCATCGAGAAGTAGGCGACGACACGCCAGGAATGTTGTAAAATATTACACCCGAGATGTTAGGTTCCCTTAGGTTAGGATATATAACGTTATAGATGTATATAATGTGCCCATCCAGAAGTAGGCGACGACACGCCAGGAATGTTGTAAAATATTACATTCTACATGTTGGGTTGCCTTAGGCTAGGATATATGTCGTTATAGACGTATACAATGTTCCCACCGAGAAGTAGGGCCCGACATGCCAGGAATGTTGTAAAATATTACATCCGAGATGTTAGGTTGCCTTAGGCTAGGATATATAACGTTATAGACGTATATAATGTTCCCACCGAGAAATAGGGACTGACGCGTCAGGAATGTTCTAAAATATTACACCCGAGATGTTAGGTTCCCTTAGGTTAGGATATACAACGTTATAGACGTATAGAATGTCCCCATCGAGAAGCAGGCGACGACATGACAGGAATGTTGTAAAATATTACACCCGAGATGTTAGGTTCCCTTAGGTTAGGATATATGACGTTATAGATGTATATAATGTCCCCATCCAGAAGTAGGCGACGACACGCCAGGAATGTTGTAAAATATTACATCCCAGACGTTAGGTTGCGTTAGGTTAGTATATACAAGGTTATAGACGTATATAATGTCCCCATGGAGAAGCAGGCGACGACACGCCAGAATGTTGTAAAATATTACATCCGATATGTTAGGTTGCCTTAGGTTAGGATATACAACGTTATAGACGTATAGAATGTTCCCACCGAGAAGTAGGGACCTACATGCCAGGAATGTTCTAAAATATTAAATCCCAGATGTTAGGTTGCGTTAGGTTAGAATATACAACGTTATAGACGTATATAATGTCCCCATCGAGAAGCAGGCGACGACACGGCAGGAATGTTGTAAAATATTACATTCGACATGTTAGGTTGCCTTAGGCTAGGATATATATAGTTATAGACGTATACAATGTTCCCACCGAGAAGTAGGGCCCAACATGCCAGGAATGTTGTAAAATATTACATCCGAGATGTAAGCTTCCCTTAGGTTAGGATATATATCGTTATAGACGTATATAACGTTCCCACCGAGACGTAGGGACCGACATGCCAGGAATGTTGTAAAATATTACATCCCAGATGTTAGGTTGCATTAGGTTAGGATATACAACTTTATATACGTATATAAAGGCCCCATCGAGAAGCAGGCGAGGACTCGGCAGGAATGTTGTAAAATATAACAACCGAGATGTTATGTTGCCATACGTTAGGATATGTAACGTTATAGACGTATATAATGTTCCCACCGAAAAGTAGCAGCCGAAGCGCCAGGAATGTTGTAAAATATTACATCCGAGATGTTAGGTTGCCTTAGGTTAGGATATATATCGTTATAGACGTATATAATGTTCCCACCGAGACGTAGGGACCGACATGCCAGGAATGTTGTAAAATATTACATCCGAGATGCTAGGTTGCTTTAGGTTATGATTTATATCGTTATAGACGTATATAATGTTCCCACCGAGACGTGGGGACCGACATGCCAGGGATCTTGTAAAATATTACATCCCAGATGTTAGGTTGCCTTAGGTTAGGATATACAACGTTATAGATGTATATAATGTCCCCATCGAGAAGTAGGCGACGACACGCCAGGAATGTTGTAAAATATTACATTCGACAAGTTAGGTTGCCGTAGGCTAGGATATATAACGTTATAGACGTATATAATGTTCCCACCGAGAAATAGGGACCGACGCGTCAGGAATGTTCTAAAATATTACACCCGAGATGTTAGGTTCCCCTAGGTTAGGATATACAACGTTATAGACGTATAGAATGTTCCCACCGAGAAATAGGGGCCGATGCGTCAGCAATGTTGTAAAATATTACACCCGAGATGTTAGGTTCCCTTAGGTTAGGATATACAACGTTATAGACGTATACAATGTTCCCACCGAGAAGTAGGGCCCGACATGCCAGGAATGTTGTAAAATATTACATCCGAGATGTTAGGTTGCCTCAGGTTAGGATATACAACGTTATAGATGTATATAATGTCCCCATCGAGAAGTAGGCAACGACACGCCAGGAATGTTTTAAAATATTACACCCGAGATGTTAGGTTCCCTTAGGTTAGGATATATGACGTTATAGATGTATATAATGTCCCCATCGAGAAGCGGGCGATGACCCACCAGGAATGTTGTAAAATATAACATCCCAGATGTTAGGTTGCGTTAGGTTAGTATATACAAGGTTATAGACGTATATAATGTCCCCTTCGAGAAGCAGGCGACGACACGCCAGGAATGTTGTAAAATATTACACCCGAGATATTAGGTTCCCTTAGGTTAGGATATATGACGTTATAGATGTATATAATGTCCCCATCCAGAAGTAGGCGACGACACGCCAGGAATGTTGTAAAATATAACATCCCAGATGTTAGGTTGCATTAGGTTAGAATATACAACGTTATAGACGTATATAATGTCCCCATCGAGAAGCAGGCGACAACACGACAGGAATGTTGTAAAATATTACATTCCACATGTTAGGTTGCCTTAGGCTAGAATATATATCGTTATAGACGTATACAATGTTCCCACCGAGAAGTAGGGACCGACATGCTAGGAATGTTGTAAAATATTACATCCGAGATGTTAGGTTGCCTTAGGTTAGGATATACAACGTTATAGACGTATATAATGTCCCCATCCAGAAGTAGGCGACGACACGCCAGGAATGTTGTAAAATATTACACCCGAGATGTTAGGTTCCCTTAGGTTAGGATATATGACGTTA
Organism: Xylocopa violacea; assembly: GCA_963969225.1. NCBI lineage: Eukaryota > Metazoa > Arthropoda > Insecta > Hymenoptera > Apidae > Xylocopa > Xylocopa violacea. The sequence continues at coordinate 42,913,118 of CAXAJV010000001.1, read as the reverse complement.
TAGATGTATATAATGTCCCCATCCAGAAGTAGGCGACGACACGCCAGGAATGTTGTAAAATATTACATCCCAGATGTTAGGTTGCGTTAGGTTAGTATATACATGGTTATAGACGTATATAATGTCCCCATGGAGAAGCAGGCGACGACACGCCAGAATGTTGTAAAATATTACATCCGATATGTTAGGTTGCATTAGGTTAGGATATACAACGTTATAGACGTATATAAAGTCCCCATCGAGAAGCAGGCGAGGACTCGGCAGGAATGTTGTAAAATATAACATCCGACATGTTATGTTGCCCATACGTTAGGATATGTAACGTTATAGACGTATATAATGTTCCCACCGAAAAGTAGCAGCCGAAGCGCCAGGAATGTTGTAAAATATAACATCCGAGATGTTAGGTTGCCTTAGGTTAGGATATACAACGTTATAGATGTATATAATGTCCCCATCGAGAAGTAGGCGACGACACGCCAGGAATGTTGTAAAATATTACATTCGACAAGTTAGGTTGCCGTAGGCTAGGATATATAACGTTATAGACGTATATAATGTTCCCACCGAGAAATAGGGACCGACGCGTCAGGAATGTTCTAAAATATTACACCCGAGATGTTAGGTTCCCTTAGGTTAGGATATACAACGTTATAGACGTATAGAATATTCCCACCGAGAAAGAGGGGCCGACGCGTCAGCAATGTTGTAAAATATTACACCCGAGATGTTAGGTTCCCTTAGGTAAGGATATACAACGTTATAGACGTATAGAATGTTCCCACCGAGAAGTAGGGACCTACATGCCAGGAATGTTCTAAAATATTAAATCCCAGATGTTAGGTTGCGTTAGGTTAGAATATACAACGTTATAGATGTATATAATATCCCCATCGAGAAGTAGGCGACGACACGCCAGGAATGTTGTAAAATATTACACCCGAGATGTTAGGTTCCCTTAGGTTAGGATATATAACGTTATAGATGTATATAATGTGCCCATCCAGAAGTAGGCGACGACACGCCAGGAATGTTGTAAAATATTACATTCTACATGTTGGGTTGCCTTAGGCTAGGATATATGTCGTTATAGACGTATACAATGTTCCCACCGAGAAGTAGGGCCCGACATGCCAGGAATGTTGTAAAATATTACATCCGAGATGTTAGGTTGCCTTAGGCTAGGATATATAACGTTATAGACGTATATAATGTTCCCACCGAGAAATAGGGACTGACGCGTCAGGAATGTTCTAAAATATTACACCCGAGATGTTAGGTTCCCTTAGGTTAGGATATACAACGTTATAGACGTATAGAATGTCCCCATCGAGAAGCAGGCGACGACATGACAGGAATGTTGTAAAATATTACACCCGAGATGTTAGGTTCCCTTAGGTTAGGATATATGACGTTATAGATGTATATAATGTCCCCATCCAGAAGTAGGCGACGACACGCCAGGAATGTTGTAAAATATTACATCCCAGACGTTAGGTTGCGTTAGGTTAGTATATACAAGGTTATAGACGTATATAATGTCCCCATGGAGAAGCAGGCGACGACACGCCAGAATGTTGTAAAATATTACATCCGATATGTTAGGTTGCCTTAGGTTAGGATATACAACGTTATAGACGTATAGAATGTTCCCACCGAGAAGTAGGGACCTACATGCCAGGAATGTTCTAAAATATTAAATCCCAGATGTTAGGTTGCGTTAGGTTAGAATATACAACGTTATAGACGTATATAATGTCCCCATCGAGAAGCAGGCGACGACACGGCAGGAATGTTGTAAAATATTACATTCGACATGTTAGGTTGCCTTAGGCTAGGATATATATAGTTATAGACGTATACAATGTTCCCACCGAGAAGTAGGGCCCAACATGCCAGGAATGTTGTAAAATATTACATCCGAGATGTAAGCTTCCCTTAGGTTAGGATATATATCGTTATAGACGTATATAACGTTCCCACCGAGACGTAGGGACCGACATGCCAGGAATGTTGTAAAATATTACATCCCAGATGTTAGGTTGCATTAGGTTAGGATATACAACTTTATATACGTATATAAAGGCCCCATCGAGAAGCAGGCGAGGACTCGGCAGGAATGTTGTAAAATATAACAACCGAGATGTTATGTTGCCATACGTTAGGATATGTAACGTTATAGACGTATATAATGTTCCCACCGAAAAGTAGCAGCCGAAGCGCCAGGAATGTTGTAAAATATTACATCCGAGATGTTAGGTTGCCTTAGGTTAGGATATATATCGTTATAGACGTATATAATGTTCCCACCGAGACGTAGGGACCGACATGCCAGGAATGTTGTAAAATATTACATCCGAGATGCTAGGTTGCTTTAGGTTATGATTTATATCGTTATAGACGTATATAATGTTCCCACCGAGACGTGGGGACCGACATGCCAGGGATCTTGTAAAATATTACATCCCAGATGTTAGGTTGCCTTAGGTTAGGATATACAACGTTATAGATGTATATAATGTCCCCATCGAGAAGTAGGCGACGACACGCCAGGAATGTTGTAAAATATTACATTCGACAAGTTAGGTTGCCGTAGGCTAGGATATATAACGTTATAGACGTATATAATGTTCCCACCGAGAAATAGGGACCGACGCGTCAGGAATGTTCTAAAATATTACACCCGAGATGTTAGGTTCCCCTAGGTTAGGATATACAACGTTATAGACGTATAGAATGTTCCCACCGAGAAATAGGGGCCGATGCGTCAGCAATGTTGTAAAATATTACACCCGAGATGTTAGGTTCCCTTAGGTTAGGATATACAACGTTATAGACGTATACAATGTTCCCACCGAGAAGTAGGGCCCGACATGCCAGGAATGTTGTAAAATATTACATCCGAGATGTTAGGTTGCCTCAGGTTAGGATATACAACGTTATAGATGTATATAATGTCCCCATCGAGAAGTAGGCAACGACACGCCAGGAATGTTTTAAAATATTACACCCGAGATGTTAGGTTCCCTTAGGTTAGGATATATGACGTTATAGATGTATATAATGTCCCCATCGAGAAGCGGGCGATGACCCACCAGGAATGTTGTAAAATATAACATCCCAGATGTTAGGTTGCGTTAGGTTAGTATATACAAGGTTATAGACGTATATAATGTCCCCTTCGAGAAGCAGGCGACGACACGCCAGGAATGTTGTAAAATATTACACCCGAGATATTAGGTTCCCTTAGGTTAGGATATATGACGTTATAGATGTATATAATGTCCCCATCCAGAAGTAGGCGACGACACGCCAGGAATGTTGTAAAATATAACATCCCAGATGTTAGGTTGCATTAGGTTAGAATATACAACGTTATAGACGTATATAATGTCCCCATCGAGAAGCAGGCGACAACACGACAGGAATGTTGTAAAATATTACATTCCACATGTTAGGTTGCCTTAGGCTAGAATATATATCGTTATAGACGTATACAATGTTCCCACCGAGAAGTAGGGACCGACATGCTAGGAATGTTGTAAAATATTACATCCGAGATGTTAGGTTGCCTTAGGTTAGGATATACAACGTTATAGACGTATATAATGTCCCCATCCAGAAGTAGGCGACGACACGCCAGGAATGTTGTAAAATATTACACCCGAGATGTTAGGTTCCCTTAGGTTAGGATATATGACGTTATAGATGTATATAATGTCCCCATCCAGAAGTAGGCGACGACACGCCAGGAATGTTGTAAAATATTACATCCCAGATGTTAGGTTGCGTTAGGTTAGTATATACATGGTTATAGACGTATATAATGTCCCCATGGAGAAGCAGGCGACGACACGCCAGAATGTTGTAAAATATTACATCCGATATGTTAGGTTGCATTAGGTTAGGATATACAACGTTATAGACGTATATAAAGTCCCCATCGAGAAGCAGGCGAGGACTCGGCAGGAATGTTGTAAAATATAACATCCGACATGTTATGTTGCCCATACGTTAGGATATGTAACGTTATAGACGTATATAATGTTCCCACCGAAAAGTAGCAGCCGAAGCGCCAGGAATGTTGTAAAATATAACATCCGAGATGTTAGGTTGCCTTAGGTTAGGATATACAACGTTATAGATGTATATAATGTCCCCATCGAGAAGTAGGCGACGACACGCCAGGAATGTTGTAAAATATTACATTCGACAAGTTAGGTTGCCGTAGGCTAGGATATATAACGTTATAGACGTATATAATGTTCCCACCGAGAAATAGGGACCGACGCGTCAGGAATGTTCTAAAATATTACACCCGAGATGTTAGGTTCCCTTAGGTTAGGATATACAACGTTATAGACGTATAGAATATTCCCACCGAGAAAGAGGGGCCGACGCGTCAGCAATGTTGTAAAATATTACACCCGAGATGTTAGGTTCCCTTAGGTAAGGATATACAACGTTATAGACGTATAGAATGTTCCCACCGAGAAGTAGGGACCTACATGCCAGGAATGTTCTAAAATATTAAATCCCAGATGTTAGGTTGCGTTAGGTTAGAATATACAACGTTATAGATGTATATAATATCCCCATCGAGAAGTAGGCGACGACACGCCAGGAATGTTGTAAAATATTACACCCGAGATGTTAGGTTCCCTTAGGTTAGGATATATAACGTTATAGATGTATATAATGTGCCCATCCAGAAGTAGGCGACGACACGCCAGGAATGTTGTAAAATATTACATTCTACATGTTGGGTTGCCTTAGGCTAGGATATATGTCGTTATAGACGTATACAATGTTCCCACCGAGAAGTAGGGCCCGACATGCCAGGAATGTTGTAAAATATTACATCCGAGATGTTAGGTTGCCTTAGGCTAGGATATATAACGTTATAGACGTATATAATGTTCCCACCGAGAAATAGGGACTGACGCGTCAGGAATGTTCTAAAATATTACACCCGAGATGATAGGTTCCCTTAGGTTAGGATATACAACGTTATAGACGTATAGAATGTCCCCATCGAGAAGCAGGCGACGACATGACAGGAATGTTGTAAAATATTACACCCGAGATGTTAGGTTCCCTTAGGTTAGGATATATGACGTTATAGATGTATATAATGTCCCCATCCAGAAGTAGGCGACGACACG